>CM038044.1:24834353-26091853 GCA_021397845.1 Areca catechu | reverse complement strand
TCCTTCATATAAAATCCAATCTGAAGTTTTTAAGGTAGTAAAACTTGACTTGATCAGTGTTTCGAAGGCATAATTGGTATCAAAACAGAATCATCTGGAGCCTGATCGGCCTGATAATCGATTGCTATGTTCTAGATGCTAAAAGTTTACCTGATTACAAAAATCTTCAGACAGACAACATATTGGAGAGTTATGCCTCTTAAAAAGTTTTGATAAGCAAATTAATGTTGATGCGGTGGATTTTGCTCCTGAACTGTCTATACCTACCCTAGGTGGTCAAAGTGATTAACAACTCTAGTGATCGATCATCCGGTCTTCACCTTACCCAAGGGTAGCTTGAAAGTGCGAGCTATGGCCTTGCCAAAGGACTAGTAAAAACATACTAATTGGGATTCTAAGCGCTGCTAATTAAGTGTAAAAAATCCTCTCTAATACAAACATGGTGCAGAACTATATGCATGCCCCTATTGGTCCTTGGACACATTTATAATGATCCAAGACTTTGCCCAATAATGCTAGCTAAAATACTACTATTTAGAATTCTTGCCATGCTTAAATATCCAAGCCCCTTCCGGCCCAAATCACACACCAAGGGTGTATGACAACAAATGTCCTTGAAGCTACAACGGACCTTGTCGCATCCAAACAAATTACAACAATCTTGAATTAAAAGAGAAGTAGATCGAGCTGATCTGATCTAACTCTCAACCATCATCTTGGAGGATCTGGATGTTGTGGCAGCTTCCAAGCTTGTTAATGACGTCTAGACTAGAACATATATGATCTGAAGGAAGGCTAAGCGAAGAATGGCCAAAAAGATCCCCCTCATCATAATCAGGGATATTTATAGGCCACGAACCCAACCGCTTACAGCTGGCATCCAGCTGTTAAGCGGTTAATCTAGGATAGAGGCACGGGCAGCAAAAAGTCATCCATAGTTGATCAACTCCTTTTTCTTATATCAAATGATCTCTGCATTACTTGAAATATTAATAAGCTTTACCTTTCCTGAAGAATCTTATACTTGCTGGGCGTTGATCGGCCTTACGTCTCTTGGATATTGATCATACTTGAGTCTATTGGGCATTGATCGGCTTTACGCCTCACGGACATTGATCAGCCTTGTGCTCTTGGGCATTGATCAAACTTGTGCCTATTGGACATTGATTGGCTTTACGCCTCACAGACGTTGATCAGTCTTGTGCCTCTTGGGCATTGATCAGTCTTGTGCTTCTTGGCGTTGGTTAGCCAGATTCAAATCTTCGGCAAGTGAGTATAGACATACCAAACAGAATAAACTTGTCGTATAACAGACCTAATCCACGAAGGCTAGGTAGAAGGTACCTTCCTAATACTCACTCAATATAGAAACAGATACATGTCTACTCAAGTTCTCATGCGGTGATCTTGGACTTTCCTACAGAGGCTAACTGGACGTTCTTTATTTCTTTCTTTTTTTCCGGATTCCTTACATAGCCCTATTTAAGTATCTTTTTTTTTTTTTTTTTTTCCTCCCTTAAAATGTAATGGAGACGAAGAACACATCAGAATGATATACCTCCATGCCACATGTTGGCTTGGGCTATCCTTTTTGCTTGGAGATAGATATGCAACAAATTTTGTGACGAATCTTGTAGCTGGAGATAAATCAAAGGGTAGGCATACCATCGATATTAGAATGGCCAGAAATAGATAATCAAAGGATGATTATGAGAATAACTTGGGTTGAGGAGCTTTAATGTTTATAGAATTTTATCACTGTCACACCAGCAATTTAATAGAAGATGGATATCGTAGAGCATGGCTAAGGGTAGAGTAGAAGTGATATATTATGACTGCTACTCCTAAAATGGAATCCTATTGATAAACTATATATGAGAACAAATAAAGATTGAGATAAAAATAGTTAATAATAAGCTAGATTTATCGACGTATCGAAGGTTTCCTTTTTCATGATTACAATCCGATACCTATCAATGGCTCATTTAATTAGGACCGGAAGTGGGCCGGGCTAAGTTTTATCACCTACCCGAGCCGGTCCGAAAAAAAAATTTGAGATTTGGGTTGGGCTTAGGTCCGATTTATTTGAAAAAACCTGGTCCGAGCCCGATTGGACCGGTCCGAACCAAGCTTTGATTCCGGCCGACCCGAATTAAAGTTCGATTGGACCTATCCAATTAAAGATGAAATGATAAAATGAAGTTTTTTAACTACTGGTATATATTCCGGCCAAAATAAAAGTTCAAGTAGACTTGCCAAATTGAAGATAAAATGAAGGTCTTTTAACTATTAGTATATATTCTAAAAAAAATTAAAAGATTAAAATTCTTAAATTATCGAACTGGCAGGCCGAGTTTGGACTAGGTCTTTTTATGCCAGGTTCGGGCAGGGCCAATAAGGAGCCCGAGCCCGGTCTGAAAATTAAATAAATTCTATTTTTAGAACCAAGCTGGTCCATTCTATTTCAGGCCTGACTTAAAGCCCGATCCAAATCTACTTCCAATCCTATTTTAATTAATAAACTTGATATTACTATTCATCTTAAATACTTGGCCTTATTGTATGGCACATAACCTATTATTGTTGGACATGAGAAGTGGTGCTGCCCATCTCTTACGGCCATTAGTAAAACTTTTGTGCAAGTCAGACATTTAGTGGAGGATCATGTCATTTTATATATATATATATATATAAATGGATGCAAAGACTCCGGTTATAGGAAATAATTTATATTATAAATATGCACGTGTGGTGCGCCTTAGCATGTGAGAGGTCACTTGAGGAGATGTCACGGAGGAGATGGAGCTCTCACCTGCTCTTTATAATAATGAACCGCACGAGTGTAAGTTCAAATTTCCTTCAACTTTCAACTTTTTTTAAAATTTTTTTTGAGTTTTTAACTCCTAAAGCACGGTATTTGCTGCAAGTAACTATGTCTTAAAGCTGAGAAGAAAACGTGAATAACCTTTTAGGCACCGATTTGCAACCAATTTTTTGACTTTATTAGTTTGGAAAGTCTAACAGGTGAGATGAGGCACTTACCCTTTCTTAACTCTGGTTAAAAATCCTAAATACATAAAAAGTAATAATAATAAAGGGGCGAAACTATGGGCTTTTAGTAATTCAATAAAAAATTAGTAATTTCTTAAATACTATGGAGTTGTTAGGTTGCTTTCTAGAAGGGCTGCCAATGGGTCAATCGACCTAGATCCAACTCCAATAAATCTAAGTTGATTCATGCATGAAGATTTTTTCGCTGGGTTCAAATATTGAACGTGATCTAAAATCTTGTTTGAGTTCACGTCTTATATTTTTCAACCTGGCATGATTCAACCAGCTTTTATATCATTGAGATCTAATTTGGATCAACAGAAAAATAAGTCTGAACTAACCCAAATATGATCTAGTCCGATCCAAAAGCCAAAATCATGAATACCTTCTTTTACTTTATTTTAAATGTATTTGCTGATATATTGAATGAATTCTGACTTAAATTAATTTCTCTTTTCCATCTAAGCATCCATATCTCTCATCCATGTTCAGTTAATTATTTTTCATATTTCATTGTTTTCATAGCATTTTATTCATAAAGCTCATAAATATATGAATATATATTTTAAAATTTGTAGTTTGTAAATTTCAGAATGATCATTTAGCTGAATAAAATAAAACTTTTGGATAAAAATCCAAGTTTAACTTAGCTCCTTTTAGTTTTTACTTAAATATTTTGATGATTTCATATTTAATTTTCAGTTGTTATATTTTACTTATAACAAAATGGCTAAATATTTTGACTCGAGTTACAACAAACCTAACCAAACCTAATCAGTTCTATCCTTAACTTGAATATTTTAGGTTGGATCCGGCCATAATTGAACTCAAAAGACTTACTGCATCTAAACTTGTCTTGTTTGATTATAAGGGTTGGAGCGATGTCCAAAATCATTAATTGGGCCAAGTTGGGGTTAAGCATGCTATAATCTAGCCTGGCTCATTTTGAGCCCTACTTGTAAGTTTTACTAAAATATGCATCTCTAAATTTCTTTTTTTTAAAAAATCTTTATAACTAAGTTTTTTGGACTTAGAGAGAAAGCTATTGCTTAAATAGCAATGGTGTATTGACTTTGAAAAAATCTTTGAAGCGATTATTAAGCCAATACCGTTTGTATGGTTCTTGCCATTACCAATCCTTGTGTTCATCCTATGACACGGCATGGGATTCTCTTAAAGGAAGTCTCTATGACTCAACTCTTGGATTTTTTGATTCTTCGAAGCACATGCATGTTTGCAAGCTTCACCGTGCAATCTATGGTCTCTGTCAAGCACCTCGAGCATGGTTTAATCACTTTAGTTCAATGCATTTTTTCTATTGGTTTTAAATACCGCAAGGGGTGCTGATCAATATGTGTATTTTTTTTTTATTTTTTTGGTAAACCCCTAATATGTGTTTGTCTTGTGACTTCCTCAATAGGTCTAGTATTGCTACCTGTATGTCGATGACATTAATGACATTGTTCTTGGTGGTTGATCTATGTACTTAATCAATTATTAATTGCTTGTCTTCTTAATTTGCTAAGAAAAATCGTGGTTCCTTGCACTACTTACCTGGTGATCTTGAGACTATAAGAACATCAAATCATCTTACTCTCACAAAAATGATGAATTTTACTAAATAAATCACAAGAAAATGCTTGATTGAATACCTTGCTCCATTACAACATGGTGGCCTTTTACTTTATGATACTACTAAGCACCCACGAGTTGTCGGTGCCATGCGGTATTTGGCCTTCACTAGACCCGGATATTACTCAAATTTGCACCCAGTAAGCCAATTGTTGCCGGTAAAGCACCTTCCACCGGAACTGCGGCGATGACCGAAGATCTCCCTAACTTTCTCAAGAGGATGGGACGCTGCTCCCTAGTGATGCTTGAATAGAGACAAGCAAGAATAATTTCTTGATCTATGGTAATTAACAGGAGGCCTTTCGATGCTCAAATCAGTAGAAAATGAATAGGCTACAGTTGCCAGAGCTGCAAGCAATGGCGAAAAGGATAATTGAATGAGTATATGAGAGTGGTATCAAGATATACCTTATCGGGGATCTCTCTTACCAATTTATAAAGTTACTTAAGGTAATCGAATACCATTAGGAAGATGGCCTCTGCTCACATGGATAATAACTTCCTCGTATGATATTAGGATCTTGTCTCTCGGATCCTTTATGTTGGAATCTTTCTATTAAGATAGTGGTATCTGTTAAGATCTTGTCGACCGCTATCTCTATTTTGGATAGTTGGGAATTGTCTACTTCTATCATCCACTTAGGCATGGCTGACTCCGAGTAGTAGGGTAGCTTGCAATCGCTGACAAAGGCCTTTGACATTGCATCTTGGCATACCTGACTGGTACTATACTAGTAACTGCCAAGCCCGAGTAAGTACTTGATGAACACCCTTTATGATGGACTCGACTAGTACCATGCTGGTAGCTAGTCGGGTCCGAATGGGTACTCGATGAATCATGCATGAGGGGGTGCCTTGTCAATTGGGCTTAGTTATTTATAGCTTCTTGATCTGA
Source organism: Areca catechu (assembly GCA_021397845.1). Taxonomy (NCBI): domain Eukaryota; kingdom Viridiplantae; phylum Streptophyta; class Magnoliopsida; order Arecales; family Arecaceae; genus Areca; species Areca catechu. The sequence goes on along the minus strand of CM038044.1, from coordinate 26,086,275 downwards.
GTTGTAATAATTAATCAGTGATGTATCCATCTTAGTCATCTCTTTTGTAATTAGTGTTGTAATCGATAATCCAAATGCTCTATAGTCAATGATCCGATTAGTCCTCAACGTTGAATAAGTAGTCAATATAACAATTGTCCCTACTTTCGAGTTTAAGATTTTGTTGAGTAGCTTATATGGGTTTTGTCGTTTTTGGATTAAGGGAGTAGTCACATTTTTAGTCTCGAGAGCTAAAAAACTTTTTTCATCATCTGGGCATTAATAGGTTCCTTGGAAACCATCGCTAGCTATTTTGTCACCTAAATAGTAATGGACAGAGGAATCATGGATGCGATGCTCGAAAAGACAACACAATAACTTCCGAAATGGCTGATAATTCATCCAATCCTCTTTAGTTAAGAGATGTGCCACATGGTTGGACAACTATGGCTTTTAAATAATTAGCATGGATTTCGGTGTTAGAGTTAATCGATTGGTGATGACTATGAGGTAGCATGGTGCTTAGTTATCCGAGAGTGGGCCATGCATCAAGATCTGTGCTTCTGGCCAAATTAAGGTTTGATCTTGACCATTTGGCTAGGTATAAATAAGGGTCCCCCAACATTATTGTTGGGATTGTCTTCTTCACAAAGTAGCAGAGAAGAGAAAGAGAGTAAGGATCTCGACCTCTAAACCCATTCTTCCAAGGATCTTCTTTGCTCCAGGTTAGGGTATTTTCTACCATTTCTTATTCTTCTCCTTCTTTAGACTCCTTTAGACTGTCTTAGAGTTTCTACTTAGGATCTTTCTTAGTAGAGCTGCCCCTAGCAGCTTTTACCTTCGTTTTGAAATCCTTTAAACTATTCTTAAGTTGGGATTTTCCCAATATTATTTTTTATTTTTTCTTCTTTGCTTGATCTTCTCCTTATATCCCTTTTTTATTAGTTGGGATGACTTCATTCAAGGGCAAGAGCCACTTAGTGAGCCATGTTTCTCGATTACAAGGCTCTCGAGAGTCTTCTTGGGAAGAGTTGATCCCCGGAGATGTTAGAGAGGTGGGGACTTCTTCTTTTCGAGAGGCACCCAAACTAGTTGTTGGCTAGTTCAGATGCTCCTACTTTGTCCAATCTGGCGAGCACTGTCTCGACAATAACTAAGGTGAATATTCTCTAACTCCGAGAATAGTACTAGTTCCCAAATTGCTTCCAAGTTTTCACCTAAGGGCCCAATGATTGAGTAATGTCATGTCTGCCAGGGAGGATTATCTTGTATGAAAAGTTTCTTTGTGTAGGTCTTTGACTTCTTTCTCATCCCTTTATTAGGAACATCCTTGATCTCTATTGAGTAGTTCCTGCATGGCTAGCTCCCAACTCTTTTGTTTCTTTGTTGTTTTGTGCTGCATGCTCGGAACCCACATAGGTTATCTCTATTTCAAGCACTATTCTTCTTGAAGAGGCATTCGATAGTGAAGGGCTAGTGGTTCATCAACCTTTGCCAGGGTTACACCTTCCTCTCCAGTATTTCCTTGATAACTATATTATACATATATATAAAAGTATTAATTTAATAATTAAATTATCTTTATTTATTTAAAATTGATATTTTTTATATATTATTTATAAGAAAGAATATCACTAACATAAAGAGCTCGATTTATGGATTCAAATAAAATAAGTTTGAAGCAAATCTGATTTAAAATGAGCACGGAATCAAATTTTGAAGAATTATTAAAGGTTTGCATGGTTATTGAAGTAACCGTTCCACCATGGACCGGTTGAATGGTTTATGAAATGCCCGATGGACCGCCAGCAGCCATGACCACCGGTCCACGATGCAGAGTCATGGACCATGAGGGGTTTTTAGCCCAAAATAGTGTCCCGCCGTCACCGGAGATGACGAAGCACCATCCTCAACCCAGAGAGCCACCATGCGAGCATTCCTTTGCCCAAAAAAGCTGCTGAAAGTCACCCGTCATCCATCATCCTCCCTGGCTATTCCTCCTTCTACCTATTGACTGAGAATCTGCCTATCTCCGTCACTGGTTGTCACCGTCTCCAGTTATCCTTCCCATCGTCAGCCAACCCATCGCTCCATCATCTCCCCACTGTGCCTCCTCTTCTTCACCAACCTTCTTCATGGCAGTGTGAGAGAACACCAGCGGTGGGTCTTGGCGGCACACGGGCAAGGCCCACAAAATTTTGGCAAAGATCCAAGTGCCGGCAGCCACGATTCAAGGGGTTCACGGCGGTGTCAGGTGATTCCAGAGTAGTCAATGAAAGGTGCATGCACGGATCTCAATACAAATCCAATCATAAAAAATGATAGCATATATCTCAAAGCAACCAAAAAGAGTCCAAGCTTCTGATCAAGATCTAACAGCAAAGAGAAAATCAAGCAGTCCAATATAAATTGTAATAGGATTCTAATTTGATAGGCAAAAGTCTAGCCAGCCATTGATTTTTGTAAAATTAGATCCTAGACATCTGAATGATCCTTTGTTTAGTCCCACATCGGATATCCATGAAACCTCTTTCCTGTAAAACCCTATAAAAGGATTTCTATACCTCTACCTGGGGCAATCAACTCTTCGGAGTCCCTTAGAGCCTTTAATATGGGGATAGGAGGGGATTAACTTAGAAGTGGGTCAATGCAAAAGTGCAGGAGGGAAGAGCGGGTTCTCAGTCTTTTATATTTCTTATTCTGCAATAAAAGAGTGTATTTTTCTTTTAGCATTTATTTATTTTCTTTTATTTATTTTTTATTATGCTTTATTATTAGATTGATTTTAGGGACAATTCTTGCTTTCTGGAGACATGCCGTGATCTGTTACGGATACGGGACATGCCAAAGAAAGAAGAATAGGATACCTAGTGCCTCCCGAAGATGCACCGTGATCTGTTATGGGTACAGGGCGTGGTAAGGGAAGATAGGTAAATCCCTAAAGCTAATTACATTTTGGTCATAAGAGAAATATAATTTAGCACTGCATAATCACTCTTCCTCTCTTGAAATACTTCTTTTCACTTGCTTCACCTTAGGAGTAGTTTATTTCTCACTTTTATTTTCACACAACAATAATTACTTTTATTTTCTTCTTAAATCATAACTTAGCCCTAAGATTCTTGAAGATACTATCCTGACTCACCCTAGCTATAGAGTTGAGTTGGTGAATTATTTTTGACTGCCTATAATAGCGATCAAATTTTGGCATCATTGTTGGGGACCATAAGCATGGTTGTGATTTAAAAATAAAAAAATATTAAAAAATAGTTAATTACTTTTATTACTGTCCTAACCACTTAATCTACTCATCTAATTTAGTTTTCTTTTCCATACTTAATTAACTAAATTAAAAACTTGATTAAAAACAACATAACCTAAAAAGTAAACAAGACATCCCATAATTTGTAATTAAAATAAGGAAACTAATTAAGCTTTAAAAACAAACTACTTGTATTGGATACCTATTTTTTCTACATTGCATGTTTCATAAAATATTTTAAGGGCACTAAACCCCTAAACAACATAAGGTGGGGATGTCATTACCCTTCTTTGGCCCACAAACCACTACCCTGCATATTGCATTGACCTAAACCTTAATCTAAAATCAATTAGACATTGGCCCCTAAGGATTTTCGAGCTCACTAGGATAAGGGACCCTAAGAGTTGGACTTGCTCAAAATCAACTAGTTCACTGGTGTCTAAGGAAAGGGGGTCAAGGATAATGTAGCCCTGAAGGAGAGTGGTTCTTTAATTAGTTCCGTTATCTGACCTGACCAATTGATTTGGTATCTAAGAAAAGCAACGGGGGGCCCCACCGACCTTACCCTTACCTGGCCAGTGGATAGTTGGTATCTAACTTCGAAGGCTCAAAGGCAACCTTGAAACAGTTAGGAGCTATCTAAAACTAGAGTCCCTAGGATAGGGAATCCATTGACTGCTAACTTGTTTGCAATTAACCTAGAACTTTAACTAATACTCCTCTATCGCTCTTAGCTTTAGAATTCTTTAGGCTCTCACCTTTAGTCTTCTTTCTATCTTTCTTCTCTCTTCTTCTCCCTTCTCCTCTTTAATAAAATATATTAAAAAAACTTAATAGCCCAGGATTGCCTTACCTAGACCATTTAGTTGCATGCTAGGTCGATGATCACTACAACCCAACTTGCAACCATTTGATGAAGAGTTAGAGAAGACCCTTAGGTCAATCTGGGCTATAAATATGGCCGACCCTGGTGATGCCAACCCTCTGTGCCCATTAAGGAAATATTTTACCCCATCCTCATACTCATACTCACCATATATCCAAGCACCTCCTGTGGAGGCCACCTAATATGAGATCAAGTCTAGTATTATTCAGATGCTACCATCCTTTCATGGACTTAGTAACGAGGAACCCTATAAGCACCTAGGTGAATTTCTTAAGATCTGCTCTACAGTTAAAATCCAAATTTCTCTGACAATGCCCTTAGGTTGAAGCTTTTCCTATTTTCACTCAAGGACAAAGCAAAATATTGGTTAAGTACCTTAGATTCAGTAACTATATTAACCTGGGACCAACTTCAAAGAGAATTTCTTAAAAAATATTTTCTCATAGGAAAAATCAATCAGATTAGAAAAGTCATAACTAATTTTTTCCAAATGAAAAGGAAAATGTTCCATGAAACATGGGAGAGGCTAAAGCACCTAATTCGAAAGTGCCTACATCATGCAGTTCCAAAGTGGCAATTAATCTAGTGTTTCTATAATGGTCTACTAGAGAAACACCGGTAGATGGTCGATGCCTCATGCAGAGGAACTTTCATGTTGAAAAGTAAGGATGAGGCATGGCAATTGTTTGAAATATTAAGTGAAAATTCCTTACACCATATGTCTGCCTCAGGTAGTGACAAACTCATTGCTCCTCAAAAAAGGGGTGGAATCTATGATGTTGTCATTACATAGATATCCATAATAAAATGAATGAGATGTCCTAGAAGATAGTAGATGAGTTGTCCCAAAGGATGGATCGCATATTTAGTAAGGGGCACTCTCCTACCCCACCTATACCTAGTGCACAACTAGAAGTTTGTGCAATTTATTCTAGCCCCATCCACTACACCATAAACTGTCCAACGGCTACCCAATTTCTTGAATTTGTCTACGAACAGGTCCAACAAGCTCAAACCCAACAAGCTCATAGACCAGGAAGTGATCATTATTCAAACATCTATAACCCAGGATGGCATTATCATCCTAATTTCTCCTAGAAATTGTAGCCACCTGCTATCCCAATTTCATCAAACCCAAACTATCAAGAAACCAATTACAGGAGCGTACCTCACTCGCAATACCAAAACCCTTCTCAACCATCCTCCACTAACTATAGCTCAGCCTTTGAGGAGAGAGTTTTGAAGGCTATAAACCAAATAGAGGTCAACACTCAGACCCTCACCTCCCACTCTCAAATAATTAGTTCTCATATACAATCCATTGCTAAGTTAGAAACACAAATTGATCAATTAGCGACAAGTCTGGGTAGAAGAAAAGGAGGTAAATTTCTATCTCAACCTAAGAGCAACCCGAGAGGACAATTATGGTTGAAGGCTCCAATATCTCTAAACCTTTTTTGAAAATGTTAAATCAGTAATGACCCTCAGGAATGAAAAGGTCAACGAGCAACCTAGCAGAACCAATGAGACTTGCCCCACACCTCTAACCCAACCTAAATTAGAACCATCTAAGGACAAGGAGGAGCTGAGAAAAGAAGATGAACTAATTGTACCAGAACCATCCTACTTGTCCAAAGTACCATACCCAAATGCACTAAAAGTCCCTATTCCTGCTGAGAAGAAGAAAGGAGGACTCGAGGAGACACTAGAATTATTTAAACAAGTTCGAATTAATCTCCCCTTCCTGGATGCAATAAAATAGGTGCCAGCATATACTAAATTCTTGAAATATTTGTACATCCAGAAACATAAATCTAGATGACAAATTCCAAAAAAAGTATGCCTTACGGAACATGCTAGTTCTATCTTCCAGCACACCACCCCTTCAAAACTCAAGGATCCAGGAGCTCCCATTATTTCTTATGCCATAGCGAACTTTCACGTTGAAAATTCTCTCCTAAACTTAGGGGCCAGTGTAAACCTTCTACCTAGTTCGATATATGAACTCTTTAGATTAGGAGAATTGAAATCTACTTCGGTCACCTTGTAATTAGCTGACAGATCAGTTAAGGTACCATGTGGGATGCTTGAGGATGTCTTAGTCAAGGTAGATGAGTTTTATTTTCTAGTTCATATCTTAGTCCTCGACATGGAATCGAGTAGCAACCCAAGACACATTTGCATTATCCTAGGCTGACCCTTCCTGGCTACAACAAATGCATGCATCAATTATAGGACAGGAGCCATGGATGTGTCATTTGGAAATAAAAAGTTGAAGTTGAATATATTTAGTGCAATCGATGGACCACAAAGTGATGGGTTTGATGAGGTAAATGTGCTAGAGGAACTTGTAGAAGAAACCATTCCTAACATGCCCACACATGACCTTCTACAAGCTTGTCTAGCCCATTTTCATTTGGACAGTTTTAACATAGATGGGTACATGGATAAAGTGAATGCACTATTAGAACCACCTAGTTTCACTCCTCCATGGACCACGAAATATGAGCAGATGGCCTATCTCCTTGATACACTAATAGCTTCCTCATTAGAGACCTCACCTACACTGGAACAAGAGCCACTCCTAGTCAAGGTAAATGATCCATTCTTCGAACATGATACAACACCTGACTAGAAAATCCAACTTGTAGGTTTACCAAACAACTCCAAAGAAGCTAGTGAAGAGATATTCTCTAATTCGCCAGTAGATTGCCCAACTAAATTATCACTTCTAGAACTAAGTAATGCAGTCTTTGAGTATGATAGCCTGGATAACTTCACTGGGGACCCATCCCATAAACATCTAAATTACACTGGAATAAATAGTGTGGAGAAGCTGAGTGACTTATTAGATCTACCTTGGACACTAGAGTTTGAACAATTCACTGCGCCCTTCAATCTTTACCTAGCCCTAGCATTAAACCAACATCTACTTTGCACACCAAGCCACCTCTTGGTACCTACTATCAGGAGTTACATCTTGTACACATGCAAAACAAAATTCTTGTGTGGAACATCATTGACTGGACTTTGTCCAACCATTCACCATGGCTAGGTATACATAATAATTTAGTAGATATATCAATTGGTATAGTTTAAAAGATCCATTAAGTCTAGTTAAAGATGTTAAACTTAGCACTGGTTGGGAGGCAACCCAACAATCTCATCTTCTTTTTAGTATAATTATAGGAACTTAGGCGGAAGAACAAGGCCTGCTACTTCATGAAGCCCTCTTCAACTACCAAAGTATATTCACTCCAGGTGCATTCTTTCCTATTATACCTTTTATTTTCTTTCCTACTTCATTGAGGATAATGTTGATTAAGTTGGGGAAAGAAAAACTTGATTTGCTTAGATCTTCAAGTACGGTTAGAAATGATTATGTTACGTGTACCTAATTATTATCTCAAATTGGAGTTATATAGGCACCTTAATCAATGATTGATTAATGGTCTAGATAATTCTAGAGATACTGAGAGAAAAATTATTAAAGAAATTCAACAAATGGTAGGGTTTAGATCATAAATAATTTCATAGAGTAATTTCAAACCTTCTAATCATCAATCTCAATGAAGAATCTACTTTATGGGGATATAAATCAAAAGGTCAAGTATGCTAAAATCTTTTCTAAAAAAAAGGTGAGAGTTAGTCCCACCTCATAGCTTTGCTTGAACTCTTACTGAGTAACCGAGTCCCTTCACCTAAGTAGGCATTATGGTTTGCATTAAAAGGTGAGAAGGTCAAGAAATATATTAAGCAATGGTACCTTTCTGAGTAACTGGGTCCCTTCACCTAAGTAAGCATTGTTGTTCGCATCAAAAGGGGAGAATATGAATACTTAAGAGGCTAGGACATGGCACTAAACTTCAAAAAAAAAGAGAGAAAGAAAGAAGGATAAAAGAAAAAATTAGCTGGCAAAAAGGTACTTCACTAAACCCCTAGAAAGTTAGAGGATTTAAAAAGTGAGGTGAAAAGTTGGTAAAAGAAAAACTCTAGAAATTTTTACGGGCTCTACCCAATCACTAATTGGGTTGAATTAATAATCTGATGAAGTATCTCAATAATGGTCTGGCCAGGTATTAACTACCTTTAGGACTGCCTAAGTTAACCTCCAATTCAAGGATGGATTGATACACATGGCTAATCTATCTGCTTTACTCGAGGATGAGCAAAGTTCAAGTTAGGCGGTGTGAAACTATATTATTCATATATATAAAAATATTAATTTAATAATTAAATTATCTTTATTTTTAAAAAATTAATATTTTTATATATCATTTGTAGAAAAAATATATCAACATGAAGAGCTCAATTTATGGATTCAAACAAAATAAGTTTGAAGCAAATTCGATTTAAAATAAGCCTAGAATTGATTTTTGAAGAATTATTAAAGATTTGCACAATTATTGAAGTAACCAGTCCACCATAGATCGGTTGAATGGTTTACGAAATGCCCGATGGACTACTAGCAGCCATGACCGCCAGTCCACGATGCAGAGCCATGGACCGTGAGGGTTTTTATCCCAAACAGCATCCCGCCATCGCCGGAGATGATGAAACACCATCCTTAACCCAAAGAGCCACCGTGCGAGCATTCCTCGGCTCAAAAAAGCCACCGGAAGCCACCCATCTTCCATCATCATCCCCAGCAATTCCTCCTTCCACCTGTTCACTGAGAATCTACCCATGTCTGCCACTGGTTATCACCATCTCCAATTATCCTTCCCGTTGCCAGCCAACCCATCGCTCCATCATCTCCCCATGGCCTACCATCAGTCCCCATGACCACCATGCCTTTTCTTCTTCACCGACCTTCTTCGCGGCGATGTGTGGGAACACTAGTGGTGGGTCTTGGCGGTGTGCAGGTAAGGCCAACAAAATTTTGGCAAAGATCTAAGTGCCGGCAGCCATGGTCCGAGGAGTTCATGATGACATCAAGTGATTCCAGAGCATCAATGAAAGGAACATGCACGGATCTGAAAGGAACATGCACGGATCTCAAAGCAAATCTAATCATAGAGAAGGATAGCATAGATCTCAAAGCAACCAAAAAGAATCCAAGCATCTGATCAAGATCTAATGGCAAAGAGGAAATCAAGTAGTCCAATACAAATTGTAATAGGATTTTAATTTGATAGGCAAAAGTCCATCCAGCCATTGATTAATTGTAAAATTAGATCCTAGCCATCTATATGATCCTTTAGTTTAGTCCCACATTGGATATCCATGAAAATCTCTTTCCTGTAAAACCTTATAAAAAGGTTCCTATACCTCTACCTGGGGCAAGCAACTCCCCGGAGTCCCTTAGAACCTTTGCATAAGGGACAGGAGGGGATAAACTTAGAAGTGGGTCAATGCAGAAGTGCGGGAGGGAAGAGCGGGTTCTCAGTCTTTTGTATTTCTTATTCTATAATAAAAGAGTATGTTATTCTTTCTGTTATGCTTCATTATTATATTGATTTTAGGGATAATTCTTGCTTTCCGGAGACACGTCGAGATCTGTTACGAATATGGGGCATAAAGAGAAAAGAAAAATTGGATACCTAGAGCCTCCCAACGATACACCATGATCTGTTATGGGTACGGGGCATGCCAAATGAAGACAGGTAAATTCTTAAAGTCAATTACATTTTAGTCATAAGAGAAATATAATTTAGCTCTGCACAATCACTCTTCCTCTCTTGAAATACTCCATCTCACTTGCTTCATCTTAGGAGTAGTTTATTTCTTGCTTACTTTTATTTTCACATAACAACAATTGCTTTTCTTTCTTTTTAAATCAGAACTTAGTCCTAGGGTCCCTAAGAATACGATCCTGACTCACCCTAGCTATAGAGTTGAGTTGGTGAATTATTTTTTACCGCCTACAATAGTGATCATTCCTCTTCTATTCATATTAGAAAAATAGATTTTTCTATCTTTTGTGATGCCCCCTAGGGGATTAACTAAATTTAGGATGAGCCTAATCATTCCTCGAATGAAAATGATGAAGTCCTCGTTGCTAATAAAAAGGATTTCAAGAGGTTACTTATCATGGAGATTCCCCAGTAGTGGGATCTATTATCAAAGCAGAGTTTGTATGATGTAGAGCTTAGCCTGGTAGATTCTCTAAGTCACCCTAGTTTATACTTTTCTTTTGTTTTCTTTCAATTTTGCTATCTTCTATTCAAATTTTACAAATATGAAGGTTTTGCTAGAAGTCCTCTAAAATGCCAATTAGAAGAGTGTTGTAGCTAAGGGAGGAGACTCGAAGCCGAAAAAAGTTATGGCCAAGAAGTCCCAAGCAAGCCCTTCTCTTGAGGGCATATTAGCTTCGACTAGGGCACCAACACCAAGACCGAGCCTCGCAAGGCAAGCTCTTGCCATCATGGACGACATGATGAGGTCGAGGTCCTCCCAGCACCGACTTCTTCATTGGTGCAAGCACCAGCACCACCAACAACAACAATAGTAACAGCAGCAACTCCATTGTCGATGGAAGCATCGTAATGACTGACCTCTTCAGCCTATGCAGCGACCAAGACATCTCAAGGGAAGGCCCCAGTGACCTCTCTAGGATCTAAAGAAACTCCTCGGGATGAAGAAGAGGAGTATATTATCATGTATGCCCGAGTGAAGGTGAGCTCCTTGGATCTTTCTAATAAGAAGCTAGCCGAAGGGCTAGTTAACATGATCGTCCCCACCCAAGATTGGGTGGAGCAGAAATCTCGACCACTGGAAGATATCTTCACCTCCCTCTTCCTAGCCCTTATGGGGTAAGTACCTTTTATTGTTCAAATTATGGAGTGATTTAACTCCAAAGTAACTAACTTCATTCTTTTTCTGGTAGTTCATGAAAGACATCACCATCATCAAGGAGGGCTTTGGTGACTTCGTCAAGTTGAGCCACCCCATAAAAGATTAAGTGGAGATCTCCAAGGCTCAAACCAAGGTCTTGAAGGAGCTGAGGAAAGCAGATAAGGCCCAAGAGGCCAAGCTCAAGGAGGAACTGCAAACCTCCAAGAACCTCACTCTAGAATAAGAAGCTTGAGTAATAAACAAGGACAAAGAACTCATCAAGGAGAAAGCTTGTGTTACTGAGTTGGAGACAAAGTTGGCTGACACCGTATCAAAGGTATTGGTCGTAGAAGCTCATCTCTAGGCTTTTGAATTCGAGGTTGAAGCAGTTGAGGCCAAAGCTGGGGTTACCAAGGAATGGGTGGAGTTGTTGGGGGCCCAAGTGGTTGAAGAGTTCATGGGGTCCAAAGCCTTTGAGGAAGAGGTGGCGGAGGGCTCTCTGGTTGCCTTCAAATTTGGGTTCACCAAATGCAAGTAGAAGGTTGTTGAGGTGTTCCTAGCTTTGGACCTAAGCAAAATCACAGTCTTGGAGCTTGAAGAAATAGCCAAGCATGAGGAGGAGGGAGGGGAAGCTGAGATTGAGGCTAAACCGGCCAGCACCAAAGAAGTTGTTAGAACTTCAAAAGTGGTCCCAACTCCAATCTCCAAGGTGTTGGAATTTAGGTGATTACATCATACAAATTTTTGTTAGGTTACTTTAACTAAAGCAAAAGCATATATGAAAATTGTTTTTCTATAAAGTATAAAAATCTAAAACATAAATCATCTAAGGATCTTTCTAATATGCTGAAAATAATTCCTAGACTCAGGTCTAAAATCAAAAATCTCAAAGAAGAAAAATCGAACACATACCTGATTCACAATCCTTTTTTTTCTTATAGGATCGGATCTGGTAGATGTCCCGGATTTCTATCGGAGCCATGCACGTACCCACTATCTACTAGTATCCACATAGAGTATATCACTAATAGAAAAGCTGAGATCACTGGAGAGTTATCTCCTTTCATATCTCTCTTCTTTACTTGGATCGTAACCTTTATTCTTCAATGACTAGAAGAAAAAAACTTGCATGAACTCCTTCATGCAGATTCAAGGGAAAAGGGGGTAGAATGCCAAGAGAAGAAGAAACCACTTTTCCTCTTCTCCTTATCTCTCTCTCAAGGACTATGGGTTTGTGGAATTAAAGGAAGGGAGGGAGGAGGGGTAGTAGAAGAAGAGGCTTGTGGCAAGAAGAATTTCTTTAATGAAAAATTATGGCCAGCCACCCTTTTTCCCTTCCTTTATTTTATGCGCAAAACAAACTCCCAATGCCAATAATCAGATAAAACTAATCCCTAACCAATTCTAATTCAAAATAGAATTTCAATTAGGATAGTTTTTATCTAACTTACGATAGAGAGACCCAAGAGAAGTGGGGAGGTGCCAACTTGCACCTCCTCTCCTTGTCTCATGCACAAAGAGAAGGGGCGACAAGTTTAGCACTCTTCTCTCCTCTTAGTCATCAAAAATAGAGAGAGAAACCAATCCTCTTAGGTTTAGGCATCCTATTCTAATTGAATTTCAATTTGGATTCAATTCAAATCCAATTCGAACATGATTTGAATCAAATTCAAAAATATTGTCAATCCTAATCTAATTAGAATTTGAATCCAAGTTGTACTTGGATTATAAATCCAATTAGCCTCAAATTAAGTTAGTCTTAATTAAATTAAATCTAATTTAAATCAACTAGGAGTTGATCCATATTTAATTAAGCCAATTATATTGCAACACTTATAATTAAATCCCTTTGTTAATAGTTAGCAATTACTAAATATGTAACCCTATATAATTAGTAGTTTTACTATAAGAAGATTTATTATTAGCTATGGCTAATTATCATCACTAATAGCAGGATTACCATCACTAGTACTATTAGTCGCTAATAATACAACTGAAATACCTTTGTCACTAATTACAATTATTAGCGATGGCAAAAAAATCATTGCTAATAATGATTATTAGAGATTACTACTAGCTACCACAAATACCATCACTAATAATATATAGGATTTTTTAAAATAATTAAATTAAAATTATATTAGTAACCAAAACCTTCCATCGGTAAAAATTCATGACCATCGATAATAAATCTTTAACAATGGCAAACACTATCACTAAAGCCATCGCTAATATTTTTTATTTTTTTAAAAATAGTAATTAATTTTCTAACACCTATTTTGATTTTGATAACAAACAATTCTTAAACACTATTATAAGTAAATAAATAATTAACAACCATAATTATAAATGAAAAAGCTAAGTATATTATATTAAAAATAAAAATTATACAAGTTTACACTACTTTATAAGTAAAAAAAATAAATATATAACATCAAAATAAAAGAAAATCATGTGAGATCCTCCTCGTCACCATCATCCTCCTACTCCTGCTCATATACATCCTCTATAACAACCGTGGATGAGATCTGAATGTCCCAGTATCCTGTAATACAAAAATATTATTCATAAAAAATAAAGATTTTAAGTATAAAAATTTAAAATAAGGAAATAAATTTATTAATAAACTTACCTATTGTAATAGCTATGACAATAAGGCCAACTGATCACATAGATGTGAGTCCCAAAAATCTCGATGACTCTATCATAGATAGATTTTCGAAAACTCTAAGGCTGTTGGGCAAGAACATGGGTCACGATGTCTTCAATGTATACATCATCCCAAATCTGAGACATTGAGACCTGAGATAAGGATGTCGAAAAGTAGCAAGCTGTTAGACGGTTGAAGATATACCTAAATCGTATGACTCAGCTCCTACTCATTCCTTGGTGGTCTTGAGCCATCCCTCAAGGTCAAGAAAGGGCTGAAAGGATGGGTCCTTACCATACTACTTTATAACATACTCCGAGTAATCCACCTATAAAGTTTACAAATTGATTAGTCCAATTATACATATCAGTATATATAAAAATTAATACTTAAAGTTTTAAATTATTACCATGATATGTCGAGATCTTAGATTTAAGTAATTATTAATCCTCCTGGACAAGTGTGTGGCCTCCCATAGCTATAGCTATCCTGGTGCATGATCCAACTACAATGTCTATAATAAGTAAATAATAAAAATATTAATTAAAATATATAATCAATTTAATATTAAATTAATATAAGTATAAAATTCTTACCAATCTATCGATCACCATATATGTGCCAACAAAGCTACTAGTATGCTTGATCGGATCTTGTTGAGTGATACAATTCTACCATGCCCTCTATTGCCTATCGAAGTACTTAGTGCTCCATCGATCGCAGAGGGCCTTCCATTTGTCTGCTCGCATCCAGTGATCTCTAAAAGATTTCCAATTTGATGATGATTCAAAATTAGAGTGCTCTATGGTGGCCTACCTGAGATTGTATAGTCCATCGTAGAGCCTACATGTGGCCATCTTCTTGAAGGTCGGATGGCTAGCCTCCTCATCCTAAGTCTCAAATAGTACTCCTACAAGTAAAAGCAAATTTATATTAAATAAATAAAATATAAACATTTCATGAATCTAAAACTAAAACATATTTGACTTACCTGGAATATCTTTCTATTAGATGTATGCCCTAGAAGCCAAGTTGGCATGATACATTGTATCTTTTCTAAGATATAATTTTGTACTTAATTCATTGAAATCAATAAAATTGGGCTCTATTCTTTTCATTCATATCTAATATATTTATAAATCATCCATGGAGTTAATGGATAATAATACATATTCTTAAAAATTAAAAATTTGAGACATGTGTCATTATAGATTAACTCCTAAAAAGTCCTGATCATTGGATCATCATAGGGATGGTGATTGATCCATCAAGATCGATGCATATTTATCTCCCTTCTGGATAGATGAATCTTAAGTCTATAGTATAAAGACACTAGAGTGAGAGTACAAGTGGTTGTTAGAGAATAATGGCATTGAGCATGACCAAGTTTGAGAAGTCACATGGATGTCTACTCACTCATCAATGACTTCTCAAATACTATGATTATATGAGTAATTCCTTGACTAGCAATGTCTCGCTACTCACAATGATGTTGCAATGGTTTGACAGTATATAAACATGATCTCTAGCCATTCAGAATCTTGTAGTAGTCATTAGCTACAGTAGCTTCATTGTAGGAGTAATGAGTATACTTATAAAGGATCTATCTTAGTAGTTAAGATATAGTCCTATGCGACCTAATAGATTGAGTCCTTAAATCTATGGCCATAGTAATGTAATATTGAAAACAAATTTTCAAGGAAATCATAATTGGACTCAAGCAATTAAGTCTAGTTTATGATGGATGCCTAGGATTTGATGAGTTTCCATGACCAGTATCTTGTAAGAATTTTTGATAAAGAAATTTAATCACATGGTAACTATACTTAGGGATTCATTTTATTCTATTGGGTTGCCACTAAATATTACTATGTATCATTGATGGATTGTAAGAGCTCACTAGGATTATTCTCGGATCAATGATCCAAGTTAGGGTTGAGTTGAAATTGTTTCAATCCATCGGAAGAGTTTCAATGATACTATGATAGAAATCATAGTATATCTCATTACCAGATAGAATAGAACATGAGGGATCATACACAAAAAGAGTTCAACTTGATCAAACCATGAATCTAAGTAAGAGTTACATATTTAGCACCTGCTAATTTTAGTACTTATTAGTTTGGCACCTGCTAAAATTAGTACTACTAATATTAGCACTTACTAATTTTAGCATGATGAACTTATTTATAAATTTAAAATAATATTTAACTTTTATTATTTGACTTAATTAAATCATATTTAATAATTATTAACTTAATTTAAAGTTAATTGGATTGATTATTCAAGTTGGACTTGAATTCTAGATCAATTTGAATTGGGGTCAACAATCTTTTTGAATATAGTTCAATTTGGACATGAAATGGTTTTGAAATCAGTTAAAAATTAAGTCAAAGTGGACCAACAGCTAGGAGAACTAGTTGACTGGATCTTTCTCTCTTTTCTTATGCAAAAACCAAGAGGAGGGCATGGAATTTGGACGCCTCTTCTTGGCACGCATAGTGAGAAGAGGAGTATCTAAGTCGGCGCCTCTCTTCCTTATCTAGGACTCTCTCTCCTACTAGATTAATTAGGACTCTTATCTAATTTAAATGTCATTCAAATCAGATTAGAATCCAAATTTATCTAGATTTTTAAGTGGTATGAAAATGGGATCGAGCATGGATTTTAAGAAGGGTTGAAAGGGTGTTGCGCATAAGATAATTTGTCACACAAAATTCTTTTGGCTGTCCCATTTTTTCTCCTCCATGCCATATATAATTCTATACCTCAAAAAAAAGTTGAGATCCTATAGTTTATAGATAGGAAATATCAAGATAAATATTTTTTATTTTTCTAAATATTAATTACTTTAGAAGAGAAGAAATGGCTCATAGGTTCAAATTTTTCGACTTGAAGAAGGTCCATCTTTATGTTTGAAAAAGGACCTGCAAGGATAGAGTAGTCTGAGGATCATGATAATTTAGTCAAGAAGGATCTATATAGATACCAGTAGAGATTGGGTACATGCACGGCTCCGATAAATCCCATTAGATTTGATTGATCCGATAAATCTAGTACAAGAAGAAAGATTTCAGAGATAAAGGTAAGTTGAATCCTTCATCTTATAATTTAATTATATTTCATATCTGATTTAGTTTTTTATTCTAGTATGTTAAGTAACATGGTTATATAATATTTTGATTTATTTAAATTTGCATGCTTTTGAATTATTTTTTTTCATGATGTTTGCTTCTGTTTCATCTAGGGTTTAGAACCTAGTCTTGCATGCTAGTCATCTATGTCGGTAAGTCAACAGTGGTATCAGAGCCATGATTTTCAATATATTTGAAAATTAGAGCTATGATTTTTAATATATTTGGAATAGATTTAGATCTGAATCTTCTTTGGTTCCGAAGCTTTTAAATTGAATTTAATAATTTATGATGATTGAAAAGGTCTTCATATCACTAGTTTTGTCATTTCTAAAAAATTATTTTCAAAATATGAATCCATCAAGATTAGATCTAAGATTTTTGTTATAAATAATGTATCATGGTTTTATTTAAGATATGAAAATCTGAAAATTAAATATATATTAACTTTTTGATTAATTGCTTAAAATTTCTTAACCATGTACTCAGATTGGGTGCATCACCATAGCTATCCAGTTATAGGAGCTAAGTAGGGTTTAAAGCTCCTCTCTTCCCATTCAATGGGTCTCCTTTGATGTATAGGGGTGTCACTTGTGATTTTAACCACAAAGAAGAACATGGTTAAGGGAACTAGGTTCATATTTTAGATCTAAAATTAATTATATAAGATGTAGTTAATCGGTTCGATCTAAAACTACATGTATGTATAGACTAGGTTTTGATCTGAATAACTTCTAAGATCATTAACTATTAATTGCATGCACTTGAACCTAATCTAAAATATTTTTAAAATATGATTTTCTATTTATGCATGTGGATGTGGATTTCTGAAATAGATCAAGTGATTAGGCTATAAATTAGGGCTTGATTAGATCAGGCTAGAATCCTATTTCGATTTTAAGCAGTTGATCCAACCTAATTAATGATTGATTAGGATTAGGTCAAAGTGACTCAAAATTGATCTTAGATATAGTTTGGTCATATCGATTCACACTAAATATGAATTGAACTATTTAAGCCCTAATTTGGCTTAGTGG
Source organism: Areca catechu (assembly GCA_021397845.1). NCBI lineage: Eukaryota > Viridiplantae > Streptophyta > Magnoliopsida > Arecales > Arecaceae > Areca > Areca catechu. The sequence goes on along the minus strand of CM038044.1, from coordinate 26,068,550 downwards.
CTCAAGTCCAAGTCACTAGGCTAACCTGTCAATACTTATTAATCAATTGGTGTTTAAGGTAAGTCTTGATCATGGTTATTAATTGGGACTAACTTTTACTTGGCCAACTTGGTTGGTGTCTAAGAAAAGATATTTAAATAGTAAAACCCTTCCATTGATCTAACTTATCTGGCCAACTTAGTTAATTAAGTTTTTGATTAGGTTCGATTCTAGTTTTCCCATGCTGACTAGTTTTGTCATTTATGAGATTGTGTTAACCTAAACTTATTTAGTCAGATATGTTAGGCTGACTAATTTGGATGAGACTTGAACCCAAACCCCTCCATTAATATTAAGTTTTAGTTCTTCCATCATTATAGGTGTGCATGTATCCTACTAGTATTTACTGTTCTTGGTTAGTAATAGTGGTCAGCTGTACCAAGAAGATGCAACTACCCTATTCGTATGAGATTTTGCTAGGTATAGATAGGGTTAAGCCCCATAATTTGGCATGGTGAGGGACCCAATGATAGCTTTGCCAAGCGTTATGGTGGATCTGACATAATTAAGGATAAGACTAATAACTAGATATAATGAGGCTTCATGACTTAGAGACTGAGTCACTGCAACATGCATGAGTTGCATTGGACAAGTGCTATCCATTCATTGGTATAGCAAGTTACCAATAACCGGGCATGGTGAGGTATTGCATATCAATGGGACTGCAGCACCCATTAGAAATCATGGTCACATAGGGGTTTCCACATCTCCATAAAGGAGGGTGAGAGATCCGTAAAAATAGTAAGAGTCTAAATTATTGCTTAAAGTCCCTAGAATATTTTTGATAATTAAGTATAGAAATCTAACTCAATCTTCTACTCTTTCATAGCTAAACCATGACAGCTTCCAACCTATTAGCCCGTATCCTTAAAACAAACTGACTTGTCAGACTAAATTATAAAGATTGGTTCATGAACCTCAAAGTAGTCAAGTTCTGAGAAATTGGGTTATGTGCTTGACTAGAACCCCTCCATCTTACCTGACCATCCTTGTTGCCTAGCTAAAGCAACCCAAGAGGGGAGGTGAATTGGGTTTCTAAAAATATTTTGAATGAATTGCAAATAGGTGCTAGTGTATGTCCAAAGTTTTTGTATGCTCAATAATAATATGCAACAAAAGTAATAAAGTAAATACAAAAGGAGTAATAAGTAATCATAAACATAAAAATTTATAGCAGTTCGGTGTATCCCAAAATACCTACATCCACTTCCCAAGCTTTCCTTGGGAATTTCACTATAATCCAACCTTGATTACAGTATATTAGTTTCCTGGCTCACTAATCAAAATCCCTTGATTTTTACTCAAGGCTAACCAAAAACCTAGTTAGTTTTCATACAAGGCTTACCAACAATCCAAGTTGGTTTTCACTCAAGGCTTACCAACAAACCAAGTTGGTTTTTACTCAAGGCTCACTAACAAATCTCAAAACTAGTTTCAATTCCCTTGAAACTAGTAGCAACAAAATAATTCAAGTACAATATAAAAATACAATAAGCTTTCTCAAAAGCAAATAAACTCGATAAAGCTCTTGAAAGTGGTTGAAAAGCTTTATTTTCAAGTTATTGAAGCCTCAATCAATGCTTGAGGATGTAGACTTGAATGCTATTTCTTGAACTTGAAAGCTTGAAGGCTCAACTCACTCAAAAGTATTAAATGCTTAAAGTGTATTCAATTAGTTCTTCATTAGTTGCTTCCCTATTATGTTTGGTGAAGTTTTAAATACATTTTCAATCCTTAAAAATCTATTTATAGCCAATGGAGAGCAGAAAGTAGCCATTAAACACAAAATAGAATGCTTCAAAAAACTAGCCGTTATTGTGCTGTCAGACCTGCAAGTGTCGACACTTCAATCTAAGTCGACACTTGAGTCGATACTAGTTCAAATAAGTCTTCTGAAGCTCTCTGGAATGCACTGGTGCATCAACACTTCTTCTGGTGAGTCGACCCTTCTTTTCCATGAGTCAACACTTCTTTAAATCAGTCGGATTAAAACTCGATTTAAATGTAACATGCGGTGTTGACTACTTCTGCCCAAAAATATCTAGGAAGGTCATTTTTGCATAGCATAGTTCATGCCATTTCTTCTAAAGTTCTATTTTTCTTTTCTATTATCCCATTTTGTTGAGGTGTTCTAGGTACAGAAAAATTATGTTCAATATATTTTTCATTGCAAAACTCTTCAAAATCCTGATTTTTAAATTCAGTTCCATGATCACTTTGAATGTAATAATAGAAGTACTTTTTTTATTTGAGACTTGTCTATAAAACTTTGCAAAAGTATAAAAAGATTCATCTTTATGAGCTAAGAACAAAACTCAAGTAAAACATAAGAAATCATCAACTATGACTAAATCATATCTCTTGCCTCCTAGGCTTGTGATCCTAGTTGGCCCAAAAAGATCTATATGGAGTAGTTCTAGTGGCCTAGTAGTTGAAACAATTTTCTTAGATTTAAAAGTTCTTGTTTATTTACTATATTGGCAAACATGACAAATCTTATCTTTTTCAAATCTAAGTTTTGGCAAATCTTTGACTAAATCCTTTTTGCATAATTTGAAAAGTAAATGTATGCTTACATGTCCTAATCTACGATGCCATAACTAGCTAGTCTCATTGATTTTGACATTCATTACTGTTGCCACCTGGATCGTCGTGGCCTGTAGTCCTACATGGCATCGGATTGTACCTTCTTCACCTGGTGTCCAACACGTGTGCCCGGTCCTATAAAAAAAGAAGACCCGAGCTGGGGATCCCGACGAGGGCACTCCGATGGTCAAGTCAGTGGGACAATCTAGGAGAATAGATCCTCTGAGGTGGATCCTGAGTTGGTCTCCACTCTTAAAGCTTTTGAAAGAAAAGAACGAAGTGAGAATTTTGGTGGAGGAAGAGAGCTTGAGCAATGGCGGCTGTATCCGTTGGGATGCTTCTGACGAGTTCTCTGGTAGCCTCATAGAACTTTTTCTTGCTATCTCTTCCTTTACCTGTTCTTGCTTACCTCCTTTGAAGGCCCTCTTCCTTTCTAATGGATAGAAGGTACCATCTATTACCAGCCTCAGGCCTGCCTTCTCCCTCCTCCCCTCCTTCAGCGAGAGCTCGACTTCGACCGGGAACTCAACCTTGAGGGAGCCACCTCGGTAGTAGGGCTCGAGGCTCGAGGAGCAAAGCAGGAGCTTGAGTTTGGCTGGGGACTCGACCCTGAGGGAGTCACCCCGATAGAAAGGCTCGAGGAGCGAAGCGGGAGCTCGACTTCGATCGGGGACTCGACCCTGAGGGAGCCATCCTAGCAAAAGGGACTGAGGCTCAAGGAGTGGGAGCTCGACTTCGACTGAGAACTCGACCCTGAGGGAGCCATCCCGTAGAAGGGCTCGAGGCTTGAGGAGCAAAGTGGGAGCTCAACTTTAATCGGGTCCTCAACCCTGAGGGAGTCACCTCGGTAGAAGGGCTCAAGAGTGAAGCGGGAACTCGGCTTCAGTCGGGGACTCGACCCTGAGGGAGTCACCCCAGTAGAAGGGCTTGAGGAGTAAAGCGGGAGCTCGACTTCGACCAGGGACTCAACCTTGAGGGATCCACCAGGCGGAAGGGCTCGAGGCTCAAGGTCTCCACGTTAGTGATCTTGCCACATCATTTACCCCTGACTCCCAAGTCCTATGGAATGTGGTGCTCGGGTCGAAAGGAGTTATTACAGAGCTGATATGGAAGAGTAAAAATCTGGTGCCATTAAATGCCACGATCATCATCATTTCACGAATCGCATCTTGAAGCCAATATGGGAGTGCCACCTCAGAAAGTCCAAGGAAGTATGATGGCTGGTGTTGGGCCCGAGGAGGTCTTCAGTGCATCGAGGCACCGTCTTTTGGCTATCAATCACACGTGGCACCAATCTGATGGTGAAAGCTCTGAAAAGATGTACAGTCGCTACCTGGCCATTTTGAAAAAGGAGGAAACTTTTCTCAAACTATCTCTTTCGAATTCTCCTCACCTACGATGTCTAAAGTTTCTTCCTTTCTTGGGCTATCATTTTCCTCCAAGGCAACCAGGTTAGTCTTCCCTCCTTATCATCTTCTGCTTCTCTGGCTAGGTTGAGTCCTTCCCTAGATCCTTCAGTCCTTTAGCTTTTGTATTCTTTCTTCTCCTCTGTCTTAGATGGCTCCATTGGGTCGGATCCATCATTTCTCTAGCAACCCTGATAAGGTAGGGCCCTCTCGGGTGAGGACCCCATCTTTGATGAGGAGGATGAGCTTCCTCTCCAAGTTTGTAGGGGTCTCCACCTAACTGGAATAGTTATAGGAGGAGCCAGGGTACCCGCTTCTGCTTCTTCTGCTCCTCCTGCTCTTGCACCTTCTTCCGTACCTTCTGGTTTGACTGGTCCCTCCGGCATCACCTCAACAATGACTAGGGAGGACCTTTTCTAATTCGGGATACTTACGGGATCCCAAACTCCATCCAACTCTCGGTTCTGGGATCAGGGGAATGGGTCATCTCCAGTGGCCCGGGTTGAATCACCCTCTACGAAGAATTCCTCCTTGGGGGGCTCTGTTTGCCCCTACATCTTTCTTCCTTTCATTCCTCACCAACTACCGGCTCGTTCCTACCAAGTTAGCTCCAAACACCGTTAGGGTCATTATCGGCTTCATGGTTTTTTTATCACTTCCATAGAATTGTTGCCTATTTTTCTTTGTTCAAGGCCTTTTTCATCCTGAAGCATCACCCAACCGATGATGGGTGGTGGTTTCTTTCTCCCCACCCGAAGGGCATAAAATTTGATCTTTCCTCTTCCATCAAAGGATGGAAGACCATATATGTTGCCAAGAGAGCAACCCAAGAGGGGGGGGGGGGGGGGGTGAATTGGGTCTCTAAAAAACTTAAAGCTAAGCTTGATAATACAAGTAGCAAGCTTCATAAGACAAGATATGCAATTCAATTCAACAAGGTACTAAAATTTAAGTGCAATGCTCTAAAGTAATAGTATTGTGAAATTAAAAGCAATAAGCAAAATATAAAGAGCAAGGAGAGAGAGAACAAGCAATCACAAATACAACAATCTATAGTGGTTCGATGCCAACAATGCACCTACATCCACTTCCCAATATCTCCTTGGAAATTCACTATAATCCAACGATTACAGCCGATTAGTTTTCCAAGCTCACTAATCAAAACCTGACTTGTTTTACAAGGCTTACAAGTCACAACCTCACTTGGTTTTACAGGCTAACCAAGAACCTAATTGGTTTTCACAAGGCTAATCAAAAACCTTCCTTGGTTTTCCGGGCTTACCAAGAACCTTAGTGATTTTGTGGGCTAACCACCAACCTAATTAGTTTTCAAGGCTTACCAATAACCTCACTTGGTTTTTCAATAGGCTAACCAATAACCTCTATAAGATATAAGATGGAGAAATAAAGAACCAATGTAAGCTTTCAATAATAAAGCAAATAAGTCGATGTAGCTCGATGTAGTGTTGCTTTGCTCTTGTTGAAGCCTTTTGAATCCCAAGTAAGAATGATCTTCAGTGCACTTGATAGCTTTGAATGCTTGGAGGCTTCCTTTTGCTTGAGAGTGGTTGAGCTTTGAATGAATAGGAGTTAAGGCTCTTCTCTCTTCTTTTCTCTCTAAACTCTTTAAGGATATTCAATACTTTTTTGAATAGTTGAATAGTTATTGTCTTGATTTGATTTGGAGCCTTTATATACCTTCCCAAGCCTCCAAAATTGTAATCTAGCCGTTATACTTGAAAAACTAGCCGTTGGAGGGCATTTGGGCGAGTTCTGTGCTTGAAAAAACTAGCCATTACTGTTATCAGAACTCCATGTATTGACACTTCCTCCTCATGTGTCGACACATTGGGTCGACACATGTTCTTCTTGAGTCGACATAAGTTTAAAGTGTTCCATTTAGATTCTTTGGAAAAATCAGCTGAGTCGACACATTCTTAGTTGAGTCGACATATTGAGTCGACACGTTACATCCATGTGTCACACATCAACTTTTCCTTCAACTTCTGCAAGTTCTGTGGCTTGAAAGTCTCAGGCAATGTGTTAATCCATGTGTTGACACCTTGAGTCAACACATAAGGTCCATGTGTCGACACATCATCTGTGCCATTTGAAACATTGCTGTGTACCAGCCTGAGTCGACACATCATCTTCATGTGTCGACACATTATGTCATGTGTCAACATCTTGAGTCGACACATCATTAAAAAGTACAGAAATTGCTGAACTTGTGCTGGAACATGTTTCCATTTGCCTTAGTCATCCATTCAACCAATTCTTTAAGAGTCCAGTCTTGTTTTAAGCAATCATTCCATTCAAACTTTGTTCTTCAACACAATTGTACTTCTTCAAATTTTGTGAGCATCCTTTCAATAAAGACACACTTAAATCAAATCATTAGTCCTCAATTTATACTTAACTATTTTGCTTATCATCAAAATCAATTAGTGGAGTCAACAATCTTTCCTTTTTGATGATGACAAAACCCTTAAGTATAAATTACTTTAAAGTAAAGCTTTAAGAGAATTGATCAAGATGCACAATATTGAAAGCATTAAGTATATCAATCATTACTTAAAGATATAATCATTCAAAACACAAGTAATAGAATTTGAGCTTGTTTCAAAGATAGAGAGTGTCAGAGCTTTGTCAAAACTTTGATATTTATTTAAGTGCATTAAGAACATGTATAATGATACTCTATAATGAAAATTTCAGCAATTAACAAAGCTCTCCTTGAATTAATGATTCATAACAAAATTTGTGAGAATCTTTTCAAAAACATTGAAAGAGGGATTTTGAAAATCAAATTTACTTTGACAAAGGTAAAGCTCCCCCTTTCATAAATTCAGGTTTTCAAAAATTAAAGTTACTCCCCCTTTAGTTTGGAGAAGTAAATACATTTATACTTAAATAATATCATGAATTATTCCCCCTTTTTGTTATCAAAAAAGGTAGATAAAGGGAATACATTTGTTTTCGAAATATTTTCTTTAGGAAGCACATTCATGAAAGCAATTCAAGTTATAGCATTCATGTCCATCAAAGATATAGGAAAGAGTAATCAAAAGTTTTTCATATATGTATTATCAAGTACATAACAAAGGTAAAAGTATATAAGCATGAAAGTAAACCATCTAGAAATATAAAACTATCTAGAAATACATCAATGTCCTAATCCTCATCCATCGAGTCATCAGAAGATGAACCGATCTTGATCGATCCGGTATCAGTAAAAGATCGAGCTTGCGGCCATCGTGATCGAAGATCTCGAAGTTTGGTCCTGGTCAGCTGAGGAGGGGTACGGCATCCACGTCCTCTGCGACAAAAGTAGGATCGGGTGAATCATCTTAGCAACGCTAGAGTAGGAGTACGATCAAAAGTAGGGCCTGAATCGAGATGCTAAAGGCTGGGTGTATAAAACCCAAGCTCTCGAATCAATGAGGATGTATGAAGGGTAGGAGTATCAAAAGTAGGTGTAACAGCTGATGATATAGGCGTATCAAGAACAACAGTATCAGTTGTGGAAGATATCGGTGTATCTACAATAGATGTGTCAAAAGAGGGTGTCTCAATGATAGGTATATGAATGACAGGAGAATCAATAGTAGGTGAATCAATAACAGGTATATCAATAACAGGACTAAGAATAAGAATAGGAACTGGAGTGTGATCAACCGATCTGGAAGGAGAGGATGAATCAGGAAACGGGACAGGTGAGAAGGATGGATCAACAACAGGGCTCACAGGCACATCATCCGTCACCTCCGCAACTGGCTCTGACGTAAGATCAGCAATATCAAAACGGTCTGAGTCAGTCTCCACGTCTCCATCAATATTTCCAATAGTAGTCTCAACACCAGTGTTGATATCAGCAATGTCACCAGCTGGTGCTAGAGCAGGAACATCAACAGAAGCAGAAACTATGTCTGCAGCAAGAGCACTTGTCGAAGATCTGGACAGTGCTGAGAGAATAGCCGAAATACCATCACTAAGACCAATATGGCTCTCTCTCGTCTCAGCAATAAAGACATCTAGATGCTGCCTCATGATGAAAACATCGATCTCTATGCATCTGACTTTGTCCTCTAGAGTATTTGAAACACCAGGAGTCTCCGTCTGTGCTGGCTATGGCTGGGCAGATGTAGAAGGATCATGTTGAGCTGGCTATGCTACCATCTTAGGCTATGTCTCGCTCGATCCAGCCTCACCTGAAAAGAATCCGCTCCTCTGTGCTATGTCCTCATCACTGTCAGCTCTATCCCGGCATGTCCTGATGTCCTCATGTCCACTGGCCTCAGACTAAATGATAATCCATGCGATGTAGTGGACCTGCTGTAATTAATCAGTATGGATCAAAGTACGATAAGGCTCATCCTAGAAGATGACTCCATACTTCCAAAATAGTACAGTCAATCCCATGCCATACAGCAAGCAGAGCCGCTGACTAGACGCCACATCAGTAATCTGATGAAACCATCAGAATAGGAAGACAAATCGGCGTTCGCTGAATCAGTGAGACCATTCACCAGCAACTCTTGCTCGGCAATGTAGTCGAAATGACCAGTCTTTGGTAGAAGAATCCGGGCGACAATATGATGTAGCAGTCTCATCTCCGTAGATAGTCTCGATGCTGGAACAGTGGCTCCCTCTGGTAAGGTACCGGACTCAAAATACACTGGAGGCCACTAACTCTGTCCATCAGACTGTCAATAACTGATCCAGTCATGGGTATATCCATACTCTTCTCAGAACCTCTGCTAAAATGGGAATATCCTGTCCTCTGACCTGAGTAATCCAGCCATCTGATCCATGGGCAAGTGATCTGTAGAACTCTCTCATCAACCCGGGAGGATCTCTCACTGAGCAAACAAAAAGAGGCCAAACCAGCATGTCTAATCCAATCTCCAATCCTGAAATGCTGCTGGTCTAAGAAGGAGAAGTCCACTCGGCGTCCTCCAACCACTGTCTTGGAGCTCATCCGGCAAGAAGGAGTAAAGAACGTCGGCAGGCAGATTCGGAGCATGAAATTTGGGGAAAAAACAGTTCGGAAACCCTTAAAATCTTAGTTTGCCGTCGGGCATGTGTCGACTCATGCATGTTTGACACATTTTGGTGTCGACTCATGATGTCGACACACGACTTAAAACTAAAAAATCAGGGATTTCATAGAGATCAAAATCAATTAAAATAACAGGTTTTTGAGTCAAATCAACAATGATTAATCATGATTTATCATAAATAAGGTTGAATTGATCTAGTTTGAGTCAAATTATGAAAAAAATTTAATCAAATGGATTGATAATCTCGAGCTCTCTTCTAATCATACAGAATCGATCTTCCAAGAGAGGTTTAGTTAAAATATCAGCTAATTGAAATTCAGTACATATAAATTCAAGCAAAATATCATTGTTTTCTACATGATCTTTGATAAAGTGATGTCTAATTTCAATATGCTTGCTCCTAGAGTGTTGAACAGGATTTTTAGTCAAGCAAATAGCACTGGTATTATCACATTTAATAGGAGTTCTAACCAACTTGATTCCAAAGTCTTCAAGTTGTTGCTTAATCCATAAGATTTGAGCACAACAACTTCCAGCTGCAATATACTCAGCCTCAGCTATGGATAGTGCAACTGAAGTTTGTTTCTTGCTAAACCATGAGATTAAGTTAACCCCAGAAAATTGCAAGTTCCACTAGTACTCTTTCTATCTAATCTACAACCAGCAAAGTCTGCATCAGAATATCCAATCAATTCAGCAGAAGAATTTTTAGCATACCACAAACCAATACTAATAGTACCAGATAGATATCTAATAATGCGCTTAACAGCCATAAGATGTGATTCCTTAGGTTTAGACTGATATCTAGCACACATGCAAACTCTGAACATAATATCTGGTCTACTAGCAGTCAGATACAGTAAAGAGCCTATCATGCCTCTGTATAATTTCTGATCTATAGATTTACCATTTTCATCTTTATCTAGTTTACATGAGGGGCTCATAGGTGTACCTATTGGCTTAGTAGTCTCCATCCCAAACTTTTTGATAATTTCTCTTGTATACTTAGCTTGGTTGATGAAGATACCATCTGAAGTTTGCTTAATCTGGAGTCCAAGAAAGAAGTTTGGTTCACCCATCATACTCATCTCGAACTCACCCTGAATAAGCTTAGCAAACTCTTGACAAAGAATTTCATTAGTAGCACTGAAAATGATATCATCAACATATATTTGTACTACTAATAATCATTATCTTTCCTTTTCAAAAATAGTATTTTGTCAACATTTCCTCTAGAAAATTTATTTTTAATAAGAAATTTGCTTAACCTTTCATACCATGCTCTAGGTGCTTGCTTCAATCCATAAAGTGCTTTGTGCAGTTTGAAAACATGATCAGGATGTGCATGATTTTCAATACCAGGTGGTTGTTCAACAAGACCTTTTCATTTATAAAACCATTTAAGAAAGCACTCTTAACATCCATTTGAAATAATTTGAAGTTCATAAAACAGGCAAATGCTAACAATAGTCTAATTGCTTCAAGTCTAGCAACAGGAGCAAAAGTTTCATCAAAGTCAATCCCTTCCTCCTGATTGTAGCCTTTAGCAACTAGCCTAGCTTTATTTCTAATGACAATACCATTTTCATCTAATTTATTCCTAATACCCATTTAGTGCTGATAATTGAAACATTAGATGGTCTTCTACAAGTGTCCAAACATTATTTTTGTCAAATTGTATTAGTTCTTCTTGCATAGCATTGATCCAATTAGAGTTTTTTTCAGCTTCTTCAACATATTTAGGTTCTACTTGAGATACAAAAGCAATATAATCACATTTATTTCTAATAGAAGCTCGAATTCTTACCCCTTCAGATGGATCACCTAAGATTAATTTCTTAGGGTGTTCATGAAAATACCTCTACTCCTTAGGTAGATCTTGATGCATTGGACTGTCATCTTCTTTCTCATCCTTGTCCTGATTTTCTTCATTTGGTTGAGCTTGATCATCCAATGTCAGTTTCTGAAGTTTGTCAGCACCTACACATTCATCAGATGTATCCTCTTTTCTTGAGGATTTGTTAGTAGATTCTTCAAATACAACATGTACTGACTCTTCTAAACTAAAGTTCGTTTGTTAAATACTCTGTATGCTCTACTTGATGTAGAGTATCCTAAGAAGATACCTTCATCATACTTGGCATCGAACTTTCCTAGATCATCTTTTCCATTGTTCAAAATAAAACATTTGCAACCAAAAACTCGAAAATTTCAAAGTTGGTTTTCTTTGGTTCCAAAGCTCATATGGAGTTTTCTTTAAAATAGGGCGTATCAAAACTCGATTCAAAACATAATAGGCTGTATTTATAGCTTCATCCCAAAATACCTTGGCAAATCATTTTCATAAAGCATAGTGTGTGCCATTTCTTCTAAAGTACGAATTTTCCTTTCTACTACCCCATTCTGCTGAGGTGTCCTGGCTGCAGAGAAATTGTGTTTATGCCTTTTTCATTATAAAAGTTTTTGAAATCTTGATTTTCAAATTCGGTTCCATGATCACTACGAATACAAACGACTGAAACACCTTTTTCATTTGAAACTTTTCTATAAAACTTTATGAATATAGAAAATGACTCATCTTTTTGTGCTAAAAAGAAACCCAAGTAAATCTCGAAAAATCATCCAGATAACTAATCCATATCTCTTGTCTCCTAGACTTGATATTCTAGTTGGTCCAAAGAGATCCATATGGAGTAGTTCAAGTAGTCTACTAGTAGTTACAAATCCTTTTGGTTTAAAAAAAGTTTTGACTTGTTTTCCAAATTGACATGTTTGGCAAATTCTATCTTTTTCAAAACTGATTTCAAGTAAATCTCTAACTAAATTCTTTTTTACAAAGTTTTGAAATAAGGTATATACTAGCATGCCCTAACCTTCTATGCCATAACCAACTAGTCTCTTCCTTGGTAGAATTCATTGCAACAAGGCATTCTCCATTAGGCAAAGATAGATCATCAAGATCTACAAGATAAATATTTCCATGCTTTTTTCCAATGAATTGTACTCCATTTAAATCTGGACTAGAAATCTTGCAATATGATGATTTGAAAACTACTTGAAAACTTTTATCAAACTGACTAATGCTCAAAAGATTATGCTTTAAACCATATACTAAAAGTACATTACTGATACTATTGAAAGGATTTATGTGAACCTTACTAATTCCAATGATTTTACCTTTACCATTATCACCAAAGGTCACACTCCCTCCATTCAAAGCTTCAAGAGAAGTGAATTGATTCATATCTCCAGTCATGTGCCTTGAGCAACCACTATCAAGATACCAAATTCGTTTGTTTTCCTTGGTTGCAAGACACACCTGCAATAAGATCAAGCTTTGTTTTTAGGTATCCAAGCTAACTTGGGTCCTTTCGGGTTAGCATTCAAAAGGTTCCTTTTGGAACCCACACTTTACCAAAAGACATGATTTTTTTGAAATTACATTGATATGATTTATGACCTAATTTTTCTATAAGTAAAACTAATACTGGATGATGCAGGTACAAAAAAGTTTTTGAAATACTTTTGTTGCTTTTGTGGTTTATATCCTAAACCTGCCTTGTTCAAAATTGCTCTTTCATTATTTAAAGTAAATTCAGCTTTTCTGAACTATAAGTAAACTTATCAACAGAAGGTTTGATTTTCTCAAGTTCATTTTTGTGTTTAGCATTTTCAAGTTCTAAATCCTTGTTTTTTTTAAAAGCTCATTGTTAGAAACAATTTATTTAGGCCTTTTTAAAACTTCATTTTCCATAACTAAAGCATTATTTTTCTTTTCGAAATATCTAGTTTAGTTTTCAAAGAACTAACATCATTAAGTAAAGAATTGTTTTTTAAAGAAAAATAATTTGCATGCTTTTTTAATTTCTTTTTTCAGATAATACAAACTTATAATCATGCATAAGCTCTTCGAAAGCATTTCTAAGTTCATCGAAAGTAAAATCAACTTCAGAGTCGGAACATACCTCTTCATTATCCAGATGTGCCATGAAGCAGAGATTTGCAATTTCAGTCTGCTCTTCTTCTGAACTGGAGTCTTCGCTATCACTCTTCATGGCTATCATTGCTTTCTTCCTTAGTTTCTTCCTTGATTTCTTGAGGAGAGGATAATCAAATTTATAGTGTCTGGGCTTCTTGCACTCGAAGCATATAGGTACTTCCTTATCCTTTTCCTTTTTTTCTCTTTTTCTTTTTCCTTTCCCTTTTCCTTGGATTGAAATTTTTTCTTGTAGGGAAACTTCCTTCTTTCCATAAATCTTCTAAATTTTTGGCAAGGAGGGCTTCTTCGCCTTCTACTTCATCATCATCACCAGACTCATCAATCAAGGATTCTTCTTGAACACTTGATTTAAAAGTGATCCCCTTCTTCTTTTTATCCAAGTCCATTGATTTCTATTTTAATTTGAGCTCATAGGGCATGAGCGATCCTACTAGCTGCTCAAGTGGAAGCTTGTCTACATCCTTTGCCTCTTGAATTGTGGTCACCTTTGAATCCCACTATGTCGGTAGTGACCTAAAAATTTTATTCACAAGATCAGCATTAGATATGACTTTACTAAGACTTCTCATAGCATTTACAATATTTGTAAAACGTGTATACATATTAGTAATAGATTTATTTGGTTCTATCCGGAATATCTCATATGTGTGCACTAACATATTGACCTTAATGTTCTTCACTTGATCGGTACCCTCGTGGATAACTTCAAGTGTATCCCATATTTTTTTGGTGGACATGCATGTAGATATCCTATTGAACTTACTAGAATCTAATACACAATACAAGAGATTCATTGCCTTAGCATTAATCTCGGATTGTTTAATGTCATTTTCATCCCAATCCTCTTTAAGTTTTGGGATGGAAACACCATTAACCACCACTAAAAGAATATGAGGACCCTTCTCACTACTTTCCACAAATTATAATCTATAGAATGCATATAAATTCTCATCATTTTTCAATAAGTATAATTTATTCCATTAAAAATGGAGGTCTATTTGAGGCTTGTCCCTTAACTACACTAGTACCAATTGGGGTTGCCATAGATCTTTACTCAAGGCGGTAAAGCCTATATACTGAGAACAAGGCTCTAATACCACTTGTTGCCCAGAGAGCAACCTAAGAGGGTGGGTGAATTGGATTTCTAAAAAATTTAAAGCTAAGCTTGATAATACAAGTAGCAAACTTCACAAGATAAGATATGCAATTCAATTCAATAAGGTACTAAAATTTAAGTGCAATGCTCTACAGTAGTAGTGCAGCAGAAATTAAATGCAATAAGCAAAATGTAAAGAGCAAGGAGGGAGAGAACAAGCAATCACAAACACAACAATCTATAGTGGTTCGGTGCCAACAATGCACCTACATCCACTCCCAAGATCCCCTTGGAATTTACTATAATCTAACGATTACAGTCGATTAGTTTTTCGGGCTCACTAATCAAAGCCCAACTTGTTTTACAAGGCTTACAAGTCACAACCTCACTTGATTTTATAGACTAACTAAGAACCTAATTAGTTTTCACAAGGCAAACCAAAAACCTCCCTTGGTTTTCCGGGCTTACCAAGAACCTTAGTGGTTTTGTGGCTAACCACCAACCTAATTGGTTTTCAAAGCTTACCAATAACCTCACTTGGTTTTTCAATAGGCTAACCAATAATCTCTACAAGATATAAGATGAAGAAATAAAGAACCAATATAAGCTTTCAATAATAAAGCAAATAAGTCGATGTAGCTCGATGTAGTGTTGCTTTGCTCTTGTTGAAGCCTTTTGAATCACAAGTAAGAATGATCTTCAATGCACTTGATAGCTTTGAATGCTTGGAAGGCTTCCTTTTGCTTGAGAGTGGTTGAGCTTTGAATGAATAGGAGTTAAGGCTCTTCTCTCTTTTTTCTCTCTAAACTCTTTAGGATATTCAATACTTTTTTGAATAGTTGAATAGTTATTGTCTTGATTTGATTTGGAGCCTTTATATACCTTCCCAAGCCTCTAAAATCGAAATCTAGCCGTTATCTTGAAAAACTAGCCGTTGGAGGGTATTTGGGCGAGTTCTATGCTTGAAAAAACTAGTCGTTACTGTTGTCAGAACTACATGTGTCAACACTTCCTATGTGTCGACACATTGGGTCGACACATGTTCTTCTTGAGTCGACACAAGTTCAAAGTGTTCCATTCAGATTCTCTGAAAAAATCAGTTGAGTCGACACATTCTCAGTTGAGTCGATACATTGAGTCGACCGTTGCATCCATGTGTCGTCACATCAACTTTCCTTCAACTTTTACAAGTTCTGTGGCTTGAAAGTCTCAGGCGATGTGTTGATCCATGTGTTGACTCCTTAAGTCGACACATAAGGTCCATGTGTTGACACATCATCTATGCCATTTGAAACATTACTGCATACCGGCCTGAGTCGATACATCATCTTCACGTGTCGACACATTATGTCATGTGTCGACATCTTGAGTCGACACATCATTGAAAAAGTACAGAATTGCTAAACTTGTGCTAGAACATGTTTTCATTTGCCTTGGTCATCCATTCAACCGTTTGTTTGAGTATCCAAGTCTTGTTTTGAGCAATCATTCCATTCAAACTTGGTTTTTCAACATAATTGGGCTTCTTCAAATTTTGTGAGCATCATTTCAATAAAGACACACTTAAAGCAAACCATTAGTCCTCAATTTATACTTTTAACTATTTTGCTTATCATCAAAATCAATTAGTTGAGTCAACAAGATACTTTTTTGCTTCGATAAAAGGAGTAGACTGGGTTTGGAGTGATCTGACTGGACCCCAAACTATAACTCCCATGTGGAGGCCTCCGATTGGGAAGTGTACGACTAGCTCATCTCCGACGAGATCCCTTCCCTCGAGGTTCTGTTGTTGGAGCATAACCTATTTGATGCCAGGGTCAGCCCAATCTGGGAGTTAGGTGAGCCTCTTGAATTGTACCTCTTCTTCTCCCTTAAGCCCTTTCAGATCTAAGGCTAACCCATATTCTTTCTTTTCTACAAGCATGATGTTCTCTGTAGACCAGCTCTTGGAGTCCACCCAGAAGAAGAGCACATCGTTCAGGCCCAGGGAGGCCCCATCTAAGAGGGCCAAGATGGAGCCCAGCCAGGGGCCTAGGACCGTCGCATCTTCCAGGCCAGAGGGAAAAGCAGCTGGATCGGCCTCCAAGTCTCCTTGGTAATAGGTCCAACTCTAGGCCTAAGAACCTGGTGCGACCGAATGAACCCGGCCTGCCACTCCCACCATGGTCCAGATCCCAGATGCCATTGAGGTGGAAGCAGACAGGGAAACAAGGAGGGAGCGACCACCACCAACACCACCAGCGCCATCGACCATGGCGGCGAGCCCCCCATCAATGAAAAAGGTGCCCCCGGTGACATTGCCTCTAAAGACTATGGCAGTTCCGGCACTGTCGAGCTCTGGGGCCCAACGGACACCGATCATGGTGCCGTCGAATGTGTCAGTCATCTAGGACCATGCACTAGCCGAGCGGATGATGGACTTTGCTGTCCAATCATGCGACCACCATGAGAGGGGGGGCAGGCTACTGGTGGAGGCCATTCTCGGCATCCTTCCCCACCTCTTCATGATAAGTCCTTCCTCTTATCATTGTCTCAGTTGAAATGCCATGGCTGACACTCTTGTGGATGTAGGTCGGGACTGATATACTTTTGATCCGGGATTACTATGCTCAATGGGTGAAGAGGGAGGCCTAGCAAGAGCAGAGGATCAAGATGCTGGGGGCCGAGGCCAAGGCACAGATTGAGAGGGCTCAGGCAGTGGAAGAAAAGAACAAAGCCCTCCAAGCAGAGGTGCTTAGGGTGGAGAAGTGGGCCAAGGACTTCGAAGTGTCCCTAATCGTGAAGAAGGATCGATCCATTCACCAGGTGGAGGAGTCCACTGCAGAGGTGGCTCGATTGGGGGGCCGGTCTCAAACCCTCCAATCCTATCTAGAGGCAGTGCTAGTTCGAGCATCGACGGTAGAGGAGAAGGTGGCCGGGTGTGGCCACCAAGAAGGAGGCTACCAAGAAGGAGGCCGCTGAAGCAGTGTTGAAATTTAGGGCCTTGGTAGAGTTTGCCGATGAAGTCCAGGAGGCAGCCATGGACTCCTCATCAAGGGTTTAAGGTCTACAGGTCTTAGGTGGCACAGGCCTTTTTGGAGTTGAAGCTGGATGAGATTGTCATCCCTGGAGCTCCAGGCGAAAGTCTAAGGGAGGCAAGGCTCTAGCATAGGTGACTGAGGCGGAGCCTGCAACTACCGGGCAAACAGTTCCACCTACAGAGGTCTAGGAGGATACTGGCATGCCCCTTTATCGCCCTAAGAAGGAGCCTGCAGGGCCCTCCCAGCAAAGGTGCTTAGGGCAGAGAAGCGAGCCAGGGACTTCGAAGTGTCCCTAATCGCGAAGAAGGATCGATCCATTCACCAGGTGGAGGAGTCCACTACAGAGGTGGCTCGATTGGGTGCCAGTCTCAAACCCTCCAATCCCATCTAGAGGCAGTGCTGGTTCCAGCATCGATGGTAGAGGAGAAGGTGGCCGCGGTGGCCACCAAGAAGGAGGCCACCAAGAAGGAGGCCACTGAAGCAGTGTTGAAATTCAGGGCCTCAGTAGAGTTTGCCGATGAAGTCGGGAGGTAGCCATGGACTCCTCATCAATGGGTTCAAGGTCTACAGGTCTTAAGTGGCACAGGCCTTTTTGGAGTTGAAGCTGGATGAGATTGTCATCCCTGGAGCTCCAGGCAAAAGTCTAAGGGAGGCAAGGGCCCCTAAGGCAGAGCTTGCAACTACCGGGCAACAGTTCCACCTATAGAGGTCTAGGAGGATACTGGCATGCCCCTTTGCCATCCTGAGAAGGAGCCTACAGGGCAGCAACTCCATGCTTAAGGATCTTTTCTTAGTATACATTTTGGCCCTTGTACTTAGGAACTTTCCTCTTCTTTTGGCACCACCTGGCCTGTCAGGGGTCCTTCAATGATGTAACTACTTTGTTCTACTTTAATGAAGTTCCTCATCTTCCAATGGATTTCTTTGTTGCTTGTTCTTTCGGTGTTCTTTCATAGTTGCCTGAGCACCAATCTTTGCTATGGCCACTCGTTCGGGGGTCTCCAAGCTCCGAAACTTTCCTAGGAGGCCTTCAAAGTAGCAAATAATTCAGAGAGAACTTAGAAGTTCTGTGAGTTACATTTACCATACCAGGATCCTTGCCGGAGGGCCCTAGACATTTGCCAGGGGCTAACTCTCATCTTAGGGACCTCCCAGCCATGTCGAAAGTTGGTGGATGAGTAGAGGGGGCCTAAGAGACCCGGGAGATCATCCCTACTAGTCCAGGACTACATTGAGTTAGGGGATTTGGCTTGAGGAGTCTTAGAATTGCCATCACCGATCCGGGTCTAGTTGGCAAAGTGCAAAGCTTCTGGAACATCCTGGCTCATCATCGCCAGACTAGGAGTCTGATTAATAGAGTGTGGGGCTTCTGGAGTTTCCTGGCTTGCCATCGTTGGACTGGATGTTCGATGGATATAGTACGAGGTTTCTAGAGTTTCCTGGCTTGCCATCACTGGATTGGAAGTTTGGTGGATAGAGTGCATGGCTTCTAGAGTTTTCTAGCTTGCCATTACCGGACTGGGAGTTCGGCGGATAGAGTGCTGGGCTTTTTTATTTTCCTGGCTTACTGTCACTGGATTGGGAGTTCAGCGGATAGAGTGTAGGGCTTCTGAAGTTTTCTGGCTTCATGGTGTGGCACCCAGGGTTGGGCGATAGTATTCATACATAGGCAAAGACAATATTGTGCCAAAAGAATTTTTCATTGATAGGAGAAGAGCTTATGTCATTGGTAGTACATCTTTAGATTGTTGGCATTTCAAGTTCACGGGAATCGAGCACCACCAAGTTTGGCAAGGTGATAGGCCCCATGAGGAAGGGCCTCGATTACTCTATAAAGGCCCTCCCAGTTAGGAGAGAGCTTACTGCATTTTCCATGCTGGGAGGCTTCGGCCTGCCACAGTACCAGATCTCTCGGGTGGAAGGTCTTTGATTTCACTCGAGAATTGTAGTACCGACCGGCCACCCGCTACCAATAGGCTGCCATACGAAGACAAGCCATATCCCTTGTCTCTTCAAGGAGGTATAGATTGAATAGAAGGTGAGCTGGGTTCTTGGCCTCATCATATTGCTCTATCCGCAACATGGGTAGGCCCAGTTCCACCGGAATTATGGCTTCAGTGCCGAAGACGAGGTTGAAAGGCATCTTGTTGGTGGCCGTCCGGGGCGTGGTGTGGTATCCCCCAAGGATGCTGGACAGTTCTTTAGCCCACCTGCCTTTGGTCTGGTCTAGCCTAGCCCAAAGCCTTGGAGGATAGTCTAGTTGGTTACCTCAGCCTCCCTATTGGTCTGGGGTGAGCCACCGAGATAAGTGATGATGAATATTAAGGTCGGTGCAGAACTTTTCGAACATCTGATTATCGAACTCCCATCCATTGTCAGTGATTATAGTGCAAGGGAGTCCAAAATGGCGAATGATTGATTTCCAAAAAAAAGACCTGACCTTGGCTTCGGTAATCTATGCTAGCAATTCAGCCTCGACCCACTTGGTTAAGTAGTCGATGGCCACTATTAGAAATGTACGCTGCCCGAATGCTGGGGAGAAGGGACCTAAGATGTCCATTCCCCACTAAGCAAATGGCTAGGGGATGGAGAGCTGGGAAAGTGGTGTGACTAACTGATGTTGGATGCAGGCATGCCGTTGGCAGTGATCACATTTCCTTACAAGGTCGACTGCGTCTTCCCTCATAGTTCCTTAATAGTATCCTTAGTGGAGGGCTTTGTATGCTAACGTCCTGCCCCCACATGATTCTCAGAGGCCTTCATGTATCTCTTGGAGCATGAAGGCTGTCTCTAAGGCCTTAAACATTTCAGAAGTGGATAGGAATGGGACTTTCGATAGAGCTGCCCATCCATTAACACAAAATGCACAACTTTCTTCTTGATGAGGCTGGCTTCTAGGCGATCCTCGGCAGGGTTCTGTCGATGATATATCTGATATATCAATCCATCCAACTAGTCTCTAGGGTAACTTGCTGGACCTCCTTAAGGTTCTCATAATTGGGAGCCTGAAGGTACTCGATGTAAGCGTGCCCTAGCAACGAGTCTAGTAGAGTCATGAGTCTAGAGAGGGCATCTTCGCGAGCATTCTTCCCATGGGGAATATGGGAGATGTTGAAGTACCGGAAACCCGCTATGCTCAAGCTTACCTGCTCCAAGTACTTTAACATTTGAGGGTCTCAAGCTTCGAATTCTCTAGAGACTTGCCTAGCCACCAACCGAGAGTCGGTGAAGACCCTTAAGTTAGGTGCACCCAGGTCATTGGAGACTCTCTGTCCCACAAGGAGCACCTCTTGCTCTGCCTGGTTATTGGTGGCTTTGAACTAGAAATGAAGTGCACACTCAGCTACGACCCCATCGCGATTGGTAAGGATGAGGCCTGCTCCACTCCCTCCCATATTGGATGCGTTGTCCACGTGGAGGACCTAAACATCCTCCTCGACCAGGGGCTCTGCCTGATCTCCCAGTGGGGGTATCTCCGGTTCTTCACCCATGTTGATACACTCGACTAGGAAATTGGCCTGCACTTGTGCCTTCTAAGATAGCCTTGGTCAGTAGATGATGTCGAACTCATTGAGCTTCAGCGCCCACTTGGCCAAATGCTCGGACAAATGCTCGGACGTATCCGGGTGGCTGAGTATGGCTCTCAGCAGTTGGTTTATCAAGACCACGATCGGGTGAGCTTGGAAGTATGGCCTGAGGCATTGAGCAGACATAATAAGTACTAAAATCAATTTTTTGGAGCAGGAATACCTGACCTCTTCATCTCAGAGGAGCTTGCTAGCATACTATACTAGACTCTGAACTCCATCTCCATCTGTGCAGACAAGGACCGAGCGATCGACCCCTAGGGTGACTGCCAAGTATATGAGGAGTTCCTCTCCATCTTTCGGCCTAGAGAGTAGGGGTGGTGATGCCATGAACTTTTTCAGTTGCTCGAAGTCTTCTCGGCATTCCTCCATCCAAGCAAAGTTATGCACCTTGCACAGTGCCTAGAAGAATGGTAGGCAGTGGTCAACGGAGCACGAGATGAACCGACTCAAGACTACAATCCGATCGATGAGACATTGGACTTGCTTCTTCGAGATAGGATGTTCCATGTCGATGATTGCTTGGACCTTCTCGGGGTTTGCTTCGATTCCTCTTTGAGTGACCATGAAGCCCAAAAACTTCCCAGCCACCACACCAAAGGCACACTTGGCCGGATTTAGCTTCATCTGGTGAAGACGGAGGTTATGAAAAGCCTTCCCAGGTCTGCAATGTTGTTTCACTCTAGCTTACTCATGACGAGCATGTCGTCCATGTAAACTTGCATGTTGCGACCAATTTAATCTTGAAAGACCTTGTTGACCAGCCATTGATATGTGGCTCCAGCATTCTTCAAACTGAATGGCATCATCTTATAGCAATACATTCCATGGTCTGTGATGGAGGCAGTGTTTTCTTCATCCTTTAGGTGCATCTAGATTTGATTATACTCGGAGAATGCATCCATGAAGTAGAGTAACCGGTGCCCTGAGGTGGCATCCACTAGCTGGTCTATCTTTGAAAGTAGGAAGCTATCCTTTGGGCAAGCTCTATTGAGGTTGGTGTAGTCTACATAGATTCTCCACTTCCCGTTAGCTTTTTTGACCATGACTATATTCGTCAGCCAACTAGGATACTGCACTTCATGAACGAAACCAGTTACGAGGAGCTTCTCAACTTCCTTGTTGACTACCCTCTGCCTCTTCGGAGCAAAACTTCTCTTTTTTTGTCAGACTAGGTGGCACTTTGGGTCAATATTTAACTTATGAGTAATGATGTCAGAGGGACACTTGGCATATCTACCGCGGTCTAGGTGAATACGTTCATATTCGCCCAGAGGAAACTCAACAGGCAAGCCTGCCTTCTTCTTATGGCTGGGCCCCTATCTCACCATCTTCGATGGATCCGTGCCTAGGGGGCACAATAACAAGCACTCGACTGGCCCTCCCTTGGGGTCCTGCATTCTTTGGTCGAGGTCGCAGATGTTGGGTCCTTCTCGGCACTCTTGGCTCCAGTGATGGCTTTCAAGCAATGTTGAATTGGCTAGGTGTTTCCCTCACCTATCCTATACCGTATGGGGTGGGGAATTGTATCAATAGCTACTTTGTAGATATGACCGCATCGAGCAGGTTGAGCCTGGGGCGGCCAAGAATTATTTTGTAGGCCAAAGGGAGCCTGACAAACATAAAGGTCATCATGACAGTACTCTATCGAGGTGGTGATCCGATCGTGACGGGGAGTGATTTCTCCTTCAACCTCCATCGAGTTTCCAGTAAAATTGATAAGGAGGGTGTGCACCGACTTCAGTTGAGCAGAAGATAAATTCATCCTGGAAAAAGCATCGTAAAAAAGGACATCAGCCAAACTTTCACTGTCGACCATAATCCGCTTTGCAAGATGCCTCGCTATTATCATTTCGACAACAATGGCATCGTTATTTACATTTTCATCCCCAGGTCCCTTCTCCCTCATAAAGGGGAGTACATTTTCTAACCCCTCCCTTGCTTGGTTTTTTGGAAGCATGCTCTATTTCCAATGATATCATACCCACAGGCTTCTCGGTGGGTCGGTTGTCAATCAGAGGGACAGGAGGAAAAGCTATGAGTGCCTGAGATTATATAGGGACCTTACCCCCCATGAACTTTCCAAGGTAACCTCTCTTTATCAGATCTTCAATCTCCCTTTTCAGATGATGGCATTTCTCGGTATTGTGACCATGGTCGCAGTGAAACTAACAGTACTTCAACTTGTCATGACTGCTGGATGACCTCAATGGGGGAGGGCAGCGTAAGTAGTGCTCACCCTTGATCTCCATGAGGATCTTTGACCTTGGGACAAGGAGAGGAGTGTATCTTTCCTCCGGGATGGGGCCGCTCTTCAACTTCGAATATGTTCAGAGGTTCAAGGTTGGCCAAGGCCTCCGTACTTTAGAGGTCTCTCCTGGAGGCTGCTTCTTTGATGGCTTCCTATCCAACTCTCTCCTAGTGCGGTCCACCTCCTCCGCACGAATGTACTTGTGGACTCGAAGGAGGAGATCAGAGTAAGACTTCAATGGCTTTTTATCCAGAGAGTAAGTCAGGCGGGATGTTCTGAGCCCCCTCTTTAATGCAGCATGGCGACGGGCTCATCTAAATTATAGATTTCTAGGGAGGCAACCTTGAAGCAAGCCATGTAGTCCCACAAGGGCTCATGGTCCTATTACCTAATGGAGAAAAAGCTATCAACTTCTCATGACACCTTCCTACAGTTATCAAAATATGCCATGAACTTTCTTCCTAGCTATGCAAAGGAGTTGATACCTTCATGCTCGAGGCGAGTAAACTAGACTCGAGCTACTTTTCAAAGCATGGTCGAGAAGGCAATATAAAGGAGGGCATCTGTAGCCCCTTGGACTCTCATGAGAGTCCTTTAGCTCTTTAGATGGTCCAGGGGGTCAATGGTCCCATCGTAGGGGTCCACTTGAGGCATACAGAACCGGTTAGGGATCGGTTCCTCTTAGATCTCTCGGAAGAAGGGGGGATGGGCATCATGGCCCACTGGCTCATGGGGGGAGCCCTGCATGTTGGCAAACTGGCTGGACAATTCTGCCAGTTTATGCTCTTTTCTCCAGGTGCTTTTCAGCTAAGCACCTATAGCCCCGTTGATGGAACCTTTTGTTAGATGTATGCCCTGAAAGTCATGTTGGCTTGACACATTTTAATTTAGGGCATGAACCTTGAATTTAATTTTCCTTATTAATTAAAGGGCATTAGTTTCATTCATATTGTTGTGTCTATGAATCGTCCATAGAGTTAATAGGTAATGACATATATTTTCAAGAGTTGAGAATCTGAGACATGTGTCTTTAAAGATTAACTCCTAAAAGCTCTTGATTGTTGGAATATCACGAGGACGGTGATTGATCCGTTAAAATCGATGCATAGATCACTTCCCTTTTGGGTAGATGAGTCTCTGACCTACAATGTGGTGACACTGAAGTGAGAGTCAGGTAGTTGATAGAGATCAACGGTACTTAGCATGACCAAGTACAAGAAGTTATATGGATGACTACTCACTCGTCGATAACTTTCTGATGCTATAGTCATATGAATAGTTCCTTGACCTGGAGTGTCTCAGCTACTCACAATAAGGTTGCTGTAGTTTGACAGCACAATCACATGGTTCCTATCCATACAGGACCTTGCGGTGTTCATTGTTACAGTAAGTTTATTATAGAAGTAGGGTGTTCACTTGTAGAGATCTATCAGCCTTAGTAGTAAGGTATAATCCTATGTAAGCTTAATAAGACTAAGTCCAGAAATCTATGGCCATAGTAGGGTGATAATGAAAAGGTGTTTTCATTAGTATCATAGTTGGACTTGAGTTAGTTAGGTTAAGCATATGACTGATGGGTTTGACGAGTATCCGTAACCAACATTATATCAGGATTTTGATAGAGGAACCGAATCACATGATAACTATACCTAGGGGTTCCAATCTTATACTGCTAGGTGTCACTGGTGGATTATGAGAACCCATTAGGATTGTTTTCGGATCGATGATCCTAATTAGGATTGAGCTAAAATTATTTTAGTCCATCGAAAGGAGTTTTAATGATGTATAATAGAGATTATAGTATGTCCATTCCCAGACAGGATAGGACCTGAGGAGTCACACACATTAGGAGCTCAAGTAACCAATCAGCAAATCAATTTGGACCTAATTGTAAGTGTTACAATTAATATTTAACCTAATTGTAAATGTTATAATTAATTAATTATAGATTAATTATTTTTAAATTAAATTAGATTTAATTTAATTGAGTTAAACTCAATTAATTAATCCTAATTGAGTTGGGTCAATGTCCGCTTCGAAATGGTTCGATCGGATTTAAAATCAACTTCAGTTTAATTATAAAATCACTTCATTTAGACGATTACATAGAGTCTGTTAGACTGGGACTCTCTCTCTTTGTCTCCCCTTCCCTCCACACACCAAAGTGGGCCCCTTTGTGTTTGGGTGATAAAAGAGAGGAGGCGTGAATATTAGAAGGCACCAATCCTTCTTTTGGCATGGAGGAATATGAGGAGGAGTCCTTCTCATTCACTCTTAATTTTGAACCAGTTGAAATTAAAACACCGGTCTTTGGCCTTATGGGATGAAAGAGATAAATTACCATGATTAGAAAAAGGGGAAAGAAAAGGATGGCCGATGCACATAAGACTTCTCTTTTCATCGTGAATATTTTTGGGGTGTCTTCTCTTCTCTTGGGCGCTAATTCCAGGGAGTCTCTCCTGGGGTGCCATCTTCTCCTCTCCCTTCCAGTATAATTCTTCTTTGTGATCTTGAAGAGCCTTAAGAGGTCTTCTTCATAAGAGGAAGAAGATAGCAAGAGATCCAAAGATCTTGCATAGTTTGATCTACAAGATAGAAGCCAAAAGCCGGTCTGGATTCGGATCGATATAGTTTTTAAAGCGAGCGATTTGCTAAAAGAGGAGAGGGCTACAAGGATCTAGAAGTCTGGTGCCCTCTTTGACTCGGTTGTGAGAGCTTCGTGTAGATACCAGTAGAGGCTGGACGATTACACGGCTCCGACAGAATCCCGACTTTTCAATAGTGGATCTGCATGCTTTTCAGA
Organism: Areca catechu; assembly: GCA_021397845.1. Classification (NCBI taxonomy): domain Eukaryota; kingdom Viridiplantae; phylum Streptophyta; class Magnoliopsida; order Arecales; family Arecaceae; genus Areca; species Areca catechu. The sequence continues at coordinate 26,042,699 of CM038044.1, read as the reverse complement.
GCAGTCACAGATAGCGATCCAGGTAAGTATTTTATGTTTAAAATAATTTTTGTTTTAGATCTGGTATTTTTTTATATATTTTAGAATTTTAGAATTTATGATAAATAAATTAGATTTATTTATGAATTACATGATTAGATATAAATTATTTTTATATTTGCTTTTGCTGCAACAGGTTGTTGATACCTGTTGTTTGCAATTTATAGTTCCTGGGAGAACACCAACACCTTCTACCGAGGCTGTCGGAGGAGATGGAGATGTCAGCTAAGGGGGGTCATGATGGGAGGCCTTTCCTTGATGGTGCTTGTGATGCCTAGCGGCATCATGGCCGAAGATCGAAGATCGGCTCTCCTGATCAGTCGACCAGCTCCATTGCCTCTTTGTTAGGGTCCAGTGGCTTCCTTAGGGATCTGTTATGGCCCGTGAGTGTGACAGCCTTCCTTAAAAGGAATGCAAGCTATCGTGAGGCCTAGTGGCTAGGGCTGCAGGTCTCCCTGGCTATTGCTGGGTGGCTAGGGATCGATGCTGATATTGTAACTACCGCACTATCGCGGTTAGAGTCTGGATCTACTGGGCGAGCAAGGCTAGCTGGGAGTCCATCAGAGGTAGCTATGGCAGAGCGAGGAGTTCCATCTCTGGGGTGTGCGGGGCCCCATGAAAAAGAGGGTCCCCTGCATGGTTGGTGGAGGTTTCCTGCATGCATGTCACGACCATGTCACGGGCGAAGCTACTTTGAGGGACTAGGTAGCCCCCCTTCCTAGCATGCCAATCTGTTTCCACCTGGATCGTCATGGCCTGTAGCTCCTACGTGACATCGGGTTGTACCTACTTCACTCGATATCCGACATGTGTACCCAGTCCTACAAAAGAAAGGAGCCACCCTGGTCGAGGCTCAAGAAGCGAATTGGGAGCTCGACTTCGACCGAGGACTCAACCCTGAGAGAGCCACCCCAGCAAAAGGGCTCGAGCCTCGTGGAGCAAAGCGAGAGCTCGACTTCAATTGGGGACTCAACTTGAGGGAGCCACCCTGGCAAAAGGGCTTGAGGCTCGAGGAGCGAAGCGAGAGCTCGACTTTGGTCGGGGACTCGACCTTGAGGGAGCCACCCCTGCAAAAGGGCTCGAGGCTCGACGAGCAGAGTGGGAGCTCAACTTCAGCTGGGGACTTGACCCTGAGAGAGTCACCCCAATAGAAGGGCTCGAGGAGTGAAGCGAGAGCTCGACTTTGGCCAAGGACTCGATCCTGAGGGAGCCACCCCAGTGAAAGGGCTCGAGGCTCAAGGAGCAGGAGCTCAACTTCGACCAGGGACTCGAAATTGAGGGAGTCACCCTGGTAGGACTTGAAGAGCGAAGCGAGAGCTCGACTTCGTTTGAGGACTCGACTTGAGGGAGTCACCATAGCAGAAGGGCTCGAGGAGCGAAGCAGGAGCTCGTCTTCGGCTGGGAACTCAACCCTGAGGAGCCACCTAGCGGAAGGGCTCGAGGCTCAAGGAGAGGGACCGGCATGGCGACCCTTGCCAGCGTGACTACTAGCTAGGTTCGAGGAGGTCTCCATATCAACGATCTTGCTACATCATTTATAACTAGGTATTCACCATCTTGTATTGAAGATTATCAAGATCAACTAGATAGATGTTGCCATGCCTATTTTCATTGAATTTCAACCCATCATCACTAAGACGAGATACCATGCAAAGTGATGATTCCAAAATAACTTTAAAACCTTTATCATAAATTGGCTAGTGCTTAGTAAATTATGTTTTAAACCTTCTACTAATAACACATTATCAATAAAAGTATGATGAAATGTGAACTTTACCAACACCAATGATTTTACCTTTTTAAAGCTTCAAGAGAGGTGAATTGCTTCACATCTCCCGTCATGTGTCTTGAGCAACAACTATCAAGGTACCATATTCTTCTTTTCTCCCTTGGTTGGAAGACATACCTGCAAAAAAGATCAAATTGATACTTTAGGTATCCAAGCCATCTTGGGTCCTTTAGGGTTAGTAGTGATGGTTCCTTTTGAAACCCAAACTTTTCTATATTTGTTTATCTTTCTTAAATTACATTGATATGCCTTATGCCCAGATTTACCACAAATAAAACAAGTAATATGAAATGAAGTTGGAACAAAGAAATTTTTGAAATACTTTATTATTTTCGAGATTTATATCCCAAACCGGTTTTGTTGAAAACTACCATTTGACTATTCAATAGTAAATTTTTATTCAAACATAAATTTAATTTTAAACAAAACATACTCTATAGCTCTTCTTAAACTTTCTTTCTCTCAAAATTGGTCTTTATTCTTCTTTATAGTCTTGTCATTTAAAAAAAAACCTTGATCTTTTTAGAACTTCTATCTTTTTTGAGAGAGCATTTTTTTCTTTTCCAAAATAGCAATCTTGACTTTTAATTCTTTGTTTTTATTTCCAAGATTATTGTTTTCAAAAGTAAAAGAATCAGCTTACTTCTTTAATTTCTTGTGCTCAGTTTTTAATAATTTATATTTATGCACAAGCTCATCAAAAACATCTCTAAGTTCTTCAAAAGTAAATTCAGATTTGGATTGTACCTTATTTTTATTTTCCATGAGGCAAAGATTAGCAACTTCTTGCTCCTCTTCCTCTGAACTAGAATCTTCACTTTCACTCCAAGTAGCCATCATTGCCTTCTTCTTGTATTTTTTTTAAGCTTCTTGAGGAAAGGACAATCGAACTTGTAATGACTGGGCTTCTTGCATTCAAAGCAAATGGGTTGGTCCTTCTCCTTTTCTTTTTCTTTGTCCTTTTTTATCTTGCTAGGCTCTCCTTTGTGTGGCTTCCTTTTGTATAAGTACTTCTTTTCCCTATAAATCTCCTAAATTTTCTAGCCACTAAAGTCTCCTCATCTTCATTTTCACTTTCTTCCGACTTCTCACTTGAAGGTTCCGTTGTGTAGTGGATTTGAAAGCAATTGTCTTATTCTTTCAGTCCGCATCCATTGCTTTTTGCTTTATGTTCAATTCATAGGTCATGAGTGAACCAATGATGTTGACACTGGTCTTGATTTTGATGAATGACAAAATACTTAAGTACATATGAGTACTAATGTGTGTTAAAAGTTTTTATCATATACAATTTCAACCCATCATCACTAAGACGAGATACCATGCAAAGTGATGATTCCAAAATAACTTTAAAACCTTTATCATAAAATTGGCTAGTGCTTAGTAAATTATGTTTTAAACCTTCTACTAATAACACATTATCAATAAAAGTAGATGATGAAATGTGAACTTTACCAACACAATGATTTACCTTTTTAAAGCTTCAAGAGAGGTGAATTGCTTCACATCTCCCGTCATGTGTCTTGAGCAACAACTATCAAGGTACCATATTCTTCTTTTCTCCTTGGTTGGAAGACATACCTGCAAAAAAGATCAAATTGATACTTTAGGTATCCAAGCCATCTTGGGTCCTTTAGGGTTAGTAGTGATGGTTCCTTTTGAAACCCAAACTTTTCTATATTTGTATCTTTCTTAAATTACATTGATATGCCTTATGCCCAGATTTACCACAAATAAAACAAGTAATATAAATGAAGTTGGAACAAAGAAATTTTTGAAATACTTTTATTATTTTCGAGATTATATCCCAAACCGGTTTTGTTGAAAACTACACATTGACTATTCAATAGTAAATTTAGTTTTTCAACACTAAACATAAATTTTTCAACAAAAAGCTTGACTCTATCAAGCTCTTCTTTAAACTTTTTGTTCTCCAACTCAAGGTCTTTATTCTTCTTTATAAGCTTGTCATTTGAAACAAAAACCTTGGATCTTTTTAGAACTTCTATCTTTTTGAGAGAGCATTTTTTCTTTTCCAAAATAGCAATCTTGACTTTTAATTCTTTGTTTTTATTTCCAAGATTATTGTTTTCAAAAGTAAAAGAATCAGCTTACTTCTTTAATTTCTTGTGCTCAGTTTTTAATAATTTATATTTATGCACAAGCTCATCAAAAACATCTCTAAGTTCTTCAAAAGTAAATTCAGATTTGGATTGTACCTTATTTTTATTTTCCATGAGGCAAGATTAGCAACTTCTTGCTCCTCTTCCTCTGAACTAGAATCTTCACTTTCACTCCAAGTAGCCATCATTGCCTTCTTCTTGTATTTTTTTTAAGCTTCTTGAGGAAAGGACAATCGAACTTGTAATGACTGGGCTTCTTGCATTCAAAGCAAATGGGTTGGTCCTTCTCCTTTTCTTTTTCTTTGTCCTTGCCTTTATCCTTGCTAGGCTCTCCTTTGTGTGGCTTCCTTTTGTATAAGTACTTCTTTTTCCCTATAAATCTCCTAAATTTTCTAGCCACTAAAGTCTCCTCATCTTCATTTTCACTTTCTTCCGACTTCTCACTTGAAGGTTCCGTTGGTGTAGTGGATTTGAAAGCAATTGTCTTATTCTTTCAGTCCGCATCCATTGCTTTTTGCTTTATGTTCAATTCATAGGTCATGAGTGAACCAATGATGTTGACACTGGTCTTGATTTTGATGAATGACAAAATACTTAAGTACATATGAGTACTAATGTGTGTTAAAAGTTTTTATCATATACAGGCACTCATCAGTGTTGAAAGTTTGAATTACTTGTCAATTAGTTGAAGAAGTCAGTTAAATTAATGAAATTTCAAGTTATATGAGCTTTGGAACATGAGGAAGATCTTGAAGAGCTCATAATTTTAATTTAGACGAGTTTCGTAGCTTGGCACATACTTTGGAATTGGCACAGATCAAGTGTCGACCTTAGAGTTGACCCAAGTGTCAACTCACAGGTCAACTCATAGATCGACTCATGGCCTGAGATAAGAAAGTTATAGAACAGTGTCATTCCTGAATTTTTGCCAAGTGCTAACTTAAGTGTCGATCCAAGTATCGACTCACAGAAGTGTCAACTCATAGAAGTATCGACTCATAAAGTTCAACTCATAGAAGCTTGGGATGATACATAGAGAAATTTTTAGCTGGCACATCGAAGAGTCGACTCATGGAAGCCAAGTATTGACTCAAGTGTTGACTCATGTATCGACTCAAGGCTTGAGACCAATTGAAGACAGAACAAGCTGATTTCAGAAGTTTGGTCAAGTGTCGACTCATGAACAAGTCAAGTGTCAACACTTGGAGTAACGGCTAGTTTTTCTGAAGCACAGAACTTTCCAAATTATTTCTAATGGCTATATTTCATCTCTAATGGTCATAAATGGTCATTTAAGATTTGAGAATATATTTAAACAACACCAAACTCAAGGAAAAGTGATTCGTTGGATTGATTGATAATTTCTTTGAAGATCCAATTAAAAATTCTTTGAAGATTTATATTTTGAGAGTGTTGAGCCTTCAACCTTTCAAGATTCAGGAAGAGCTTCAAAGTCCACATCTTCAAGCATCATTCAAGGCTTCAATAACTTGGAAACAAGCTTCTTCGACGTCATCAAAGAGTTTCAAAGAGATATTTGCTTTTATTTAGAAAGCTTTTATTTTGTATTCTCATACTTATATTTAAGCTTTTATTGCTACTAGTTTCAAGTGGATTGAAACTAGTATTAAGGTCTGTTGTGAGCCTTTATGTAAAAACCAACTAAGGTTGTTGGTTAGCCTTTTGTGAAAACCAACAAGATTGTTGGTAAGCCCAAGTTACAAAATCAACGAGATTTTTGGTTAGCCCATGAAAACCAAGAGATTTTTGGCTAGCCTTTAAAAACTAAGAGATTTTTGGTAAGCCTAGTGAAAACCAAGGGATTTTGACTTGTGAGCTCGGTGAAAACAAGTTGACTGTAATCTTGGTGATATAGTAAAATTTTCAAGGAAAACTTAGGGAGTGGATGTAGGTGCCTTAGAATGCACTAAACCACTATGTATCTTTGTGTTTGTGATTGCTTTTTACTCTACTTGTATTTACTTTATTGTTTCTGCTACATATCATCATTGAGCACACAAACACTTTTGCAAAATATAAGCACTTGATTTGAATTGGCACATACCTTGTTTAAGATTTTTAAAATCCAATTCACGCCCCTTTTGGGCAGCCTCACTGGACAATAATTGGTATCAGAGCCAAGTACTCAGTGCTTAACTTGTTAGAAATTGTGTCTCAAAGCCAATTGCCTAGGATGTAGGTGGTTGAGCTGAGCATTGTACTCTTTGTATGAATTAATAAATATTATTTTTGTAGCTCATCACATTCTTACTTTTCCTTGTAATGAACTCTTTTTCTTGTGATGAAGTCCTTAGGACTACATTGACTTCGATATAGAGAGGATATATCGAGTGATCCTTAAACTAGGTTCATGACCAAAGAATACATTATACTGGACGGTAATGTATCAAGTGTAGGTTGTTGTGGTTCACATTATTTGGTTGTCCTCTTGACCAAAGGAGGTGGAGACACTGATGTGATCTGTAAGTGGGATATATGAAATCTCATTGAACATGACTCTGTGTAGCCCCTTTCTGCTAAAATTGTTTATAAATGTTACATGCCCATTTCATACCTTGTTATGCCTGTACATGCATCTTGAATATTTAGATCTTGTGTGGAGTAGGTTGTTTCCGCTGTTATTTTAAAATTATTTTAAAATACATACCTACTTCTTGTGCTGTTGCATGCTTATATAGGCACTCGCAATGCCGCATTCCTTTCAGTGGTATTAGAGCCACAGGTTTCAAGTAACATATCTTTATTGCATGTATAGTAGATTAAACTATTTAATCTTTTCATATGTATCTGTATCTAATCATAGGGTATGATTAGGGAGTACTTTTAGAAACCTAGTTGAGACCTTCACCATGACCATGTGTCTTTGGCACGATGCGGTTCATCTGTGTTGGCCTCTTCAGAAGGATCCTTTAAGGAAATCAAATTAAAATTATTCTAATTCAGATACATTTTGGCATGTTTTATATATTTCTTTTTGGCAATGTAATATTTATACAAGAATATAAGTAGATATGATGCATGATATTTTATAGAAAAGGAGTTTACATGTTTTAATTAAATTATTTAATTAAAAATTGGCTTATATTCAAACATTTTGAATTGTATGATTAATTAAATGACATTTAATTTAGGTTTATAAAACCTAATGTCATTTAAAATAAGATAATTGGGTTAATTGGGTTAGCTATCTAATTGGGTCCATAATTGGGTTAGACCTATGTTTAGTTGAACTGGATAATAAGAAGACTAATCAAAGTTGATTGTAAGGTCTTCTTTAGAACTATCTAATAGTTAGATAAATTAGTCCATTCATCTAAATGGATCTAATTAGTGGCTCCATGGAAGCAGGAGTCTTTAGGCAATCTGATCGAGTCTGGTAAACCGATTGTGTCCGAGGTAGGTTTGGCATTGTGATCATGGTTGCATGAGGCTACCTCTTTCTTGGCCAACTTGGATGTGTCTAGGAAAGATGGTTAATGGTGGATACTCACCCATGAATCTCACTACCTGTCAGTCGTGTCGACCAGAACTGATTAGAAAAGCTCATTGACTCGAGTTAATCCATATCACCCAAGTTGATCAGTCTTATTGATCGATAGGTGCCCATGGATCAATTGTTGAATTTGTTCAACCCCTTGAAAACTGATATGTTCAGTGGGAGGATGATCCATGTTTCTCTTATTCTTTTGTCACCACCTAAAATCCTCTAAAATTATTAGGTCCTGAAAAGACTAAGTCAAAAAGTTGATGATGTCTTTAGCCTCCCATTAAGTGGGGTTAGTAATGTGTCCTTTACTTGGTGTTCATCAGTAGTTCCATTGAATGGTGTGCATCCAGTTACTGATATTACTCCCTCATAGATGATGGTTTAATGCAACCTTCTTAACGGTGATCAGGTGAGCCGGCCATATCGGGCTTGGTCATTTGTTGGCTAGAAGTTTGGATTTATCATGTTAATGGTTGGACCTAACCGTAGACCACAATAGGAGGCCCTTAGGGTCGATTGGGTGCTCTTTGGGGCAAAATAAATTACTGGAAGTTGCTTAGATAAGCAATTGGTTGGTGAACCGACCTTTAGGCGTGTATGGGTGAGCTGGCCATAGTCGGGCTCATATGTGGTCTATGGATTCACAGTACCCACTATAAAATAGTGATTTTTGGATTGGTTAGAGGCTCCTAATCTGAAAAATTAGTGGGAGAGATCTTTAGACTAAAGTCCAAGACTTTTGGTTAATTGATTAATTCATACTTTAATATGGTCTTTTTTTCCCTTTCAGATGTCCTTCAAATCTTTCACTCCGGTCACTTCTCGATAACGAGAAGTTGAAGGGTCACAACTTCGATAGCTGGTATTGAAAGTTGAGGATTGTCCTGGATCATGAACAGATCCTTTATGTGATAATGGATCCAACACCTGAGATCCCTTCTACTAATGCTCGGAGTTTGATCAAGGATACTTATCAGAGTGGGTTTCTGATCGGATACTGTCCGGCCTTATGCTAGCGGCAATGAACGACAGTTCAGTCACAAGTTCGAGGAGGCCCAACCTGATGAGATCCTTCAAAAGTTGAAGGAATCTTTCGGCACGCCGGATGATGTAGAGCGGTACAAAGTATCTTGTGCCATCTACAATGCCAAGATGTCGAATGATGGTTCCGTCACTGATCATGTATTGTACATGATCGAGCTGATTGAAATGTTGGCAAGCTCGGATGTCCCTTGCACGAGTAGCTCGGCAAGGATCAATTTTAAATTCTCTGCCCTCCTCATATCTGACTTTCTCGACCATTACAAGAATGAACAAGCCTGTAGTCAATTACCATGGTTTGATGGGATTACTATAGACTTTCGAGAAAGACCACCAACTGAACAAGGGGTGGTGAATTTAATGGGAGGTTTTAGAGGTCATCGTCCCTTTAAAAGGGAAGAATAAAAGGAAGGAAAAAAGGTGCAATTGCTCTGGCCTGAGTCAGACCAGGAAAGTGAAGTTGACCAATCTACTGCAGAGTGCTCTACTGCAAGACGCGGGGACACTAGAAGTGGAACTTCCTCTTTATCAAGCGTCCCTAGACCCGAACAGGCCTAGGAAGGGAAGCAGCAGACTGCTGGACAAGGTATTTATATGATAAAACCTTGTAATTTCTTATTTATGATACAACTAATTGGGTATTATATACTGGTTGTTCCTATTCATGTTTGTATTCATTATAGGGATTGTAGGTTAGCAAAAGTTCAAGGATGGGGAACAGTTCCTGAGCATCGGGAATGGAAATCATGTTCCAGTACTGGCGATCAGAGTTCTGAATCTTGTCTTTGAGTCCTGTACTGTCGAATTAGTCGACTGTCATTCCTATCTAGTTTCATTATGTGCATAATCTCTGTAGGCCTTTGGCCAATTATGGTTTGAACTATTAATAAAAGAGATATTTGCCAAGTTATTTTGAATAACTCTGTGATATTGAAAGCTAAATTAAAATGTGCATTTATATACTGTCACGGCCTGTTAGTGTAATGTACACATCTAGCAAACGCCCAAGGCTAGAAAATGTCAGTGATCTATATCTTTGGCACTGTAGGCTAGGTCATGTAAACCAGAGTAGGATAAACAAGATGCGAGGAGAAGGCCTCCTCAGATCAGTGATTTGAAATACTGTCTACTTGTGAATCCTATTTACTTGGTAAAATGACCAAGTCATCTTTTACTGGAAAAGGTGAATGAGCTACAGAATTTATGAGTCTCAACTACTGATGTAGGTGGGACCCATGACAGTTAGTGCAGAGATGGATATAGATATTTTATTACATTTACAGATGACCTTTCGAGGTTCGGTTATTCTTTTTGATGAGACATAAATCCGAGTCGTTTGAAATGTTCAAACTATCGTAATGAATAGAGAAATAAACTGGAAAAAGTATTAAAACCCTTTGATCTGATCGAGGCGGTGAATACCCTATCTGGTGAGTTTCTGACATACCTTGAGGAGAATGGGATTCTCTCTCAGTGGACTCCTCCAAGAACCCACAGTTGAATGGTGTGGCCGGAAGGAGGAATCGAACCTGTTGGACATGGTTCGATCCATGATGGGCTTTTGCAACTCTATCACTATCCTTTTGGGGATATGGCACTTGAGATAGCTTGTCACTTGTTAAATAATGTTCCTAGTAAGTCTGTTATCTCCACTCCATATGAGATGTGGACTGGACTAAGCCTTCAATCTCATACCTTCGGGTATGGATTGTCCGGCTTATGTAAAGAGTTTAGACTTAGATAAACTTGGTCCTAGATCTGACCGGTGCTGTTTATTGGTTATCCTAAGGAAACCAAAGGGTATTTCTTCTACTTGGAGGATGAACAGAAAGTGTTCGTCGCTCTTAGGCTATCTTTTTGAAAAGGAGTTTCTTGGAGAAGGGCTGTAGCCTCTAATTGAACTGGTGAAGTTCAGCCAGTAGAAGAACTTGCACACTCTAAGGACATCATAGAAATCGGCTATGATTGGATCACACGCAGAATCCATTACCAGGAGATCCGGTAGAGTACCGCATCAACCCGACATATACTACAATTTTTTTGGTCCGGGATGGTGATCCCATTGAGCTCCGATGAGAACAATGAGGATCCGATCACCTATTTGGATGCACTTCAAGATCTGACTCTAAGGCATGACTTGGAGCCATGCAATCCCGAAATGGATTCTGGTGCGGGCACCAGGCTCAGAAGAAGACTTCAGAGCTCCATCTGATCTCTGTTAACCTTGGCTCGAGAATTAGGATTTTGGCTTGTAATAAGGGTTGACTTGATCAACTCAATTTTAGTTTGAGCTGTATTACCTGCCTTTCTATTTTTGTTGAGTCATGTTGACTCAGTAGTAGACTAGGCTTCAACCTGGGGTGTTACATTTTCTCCCAAGGCCAAGCAGTGGGCGCCACACTCCCAGCCACACTCCCCCATACGCCTGAGTCCAGGGGGTGCCACATCTCCATCCAGCAGGCTTTGGTCCCCACACCACAGATAGCCGCTCCCCTCTTTCATGCGCCAATTGAGGAGAAATCCACCAGGGGTCCACAAATCAAGGGGCAGCCTAAGACTTCCCCAAAAGAAACAAACTATGAAAGGGAATAAATTCCCTTGGAGAGAATTCAAGGAGGTGCCTATTACCTGCCAGAAATACTCAAACAAAGTTAGAAGGAGCCATAACTTGGGGAGAAAGAAAAGGAGGTATCCAAAGGGTTGAGCCATGGAAGGAAGGAGATTTCTCTTGAAAAGCAGGTTAGGAGGTGCCCAATCATCCACTAAAGCCAGATATAAAAGGCAACAAATTTTCTCTTGGAGGGCAAGTTTAAGAGGCACCCAAACACTTCCAGATAAGGCCAAGCATAGAAGGAAAAAATATTTTCTTGGAGGTCAAAGACAAGGAGGCGCCACCCACTTTCCTTTTTGAAGCTTCAAAATCATTTGGAATTAATGCCGACCATATGAGTAGGATTGACTATCCTAATGTTGAAGACCCCTCCTTTAGTCCCATATGGGAAGATGTAAAACCCTACTCTCTTGTAATGGCCTATAAATAAACCCCCCTGTAAGTTTGAAAAAATCAGATGAATGAAACCCTAATTTTTTTTGTGAGCAAACTTTGTGTTTTCTCTCTTCCCACTTGCATCCAGGTGTTGAGCTCCGTGAGGGAGTAATCCGGGTTCCCCAGGAACCTTGAGGAGGTGTGAGATCTCCCAACCCAAACCCTAGGTTAGCCCCTCCACTCCCAAACCCTAGCCGCCATCACCCTTCTCTTTCCACCAGCCCTAGTCTATTCCACTTCTCACTTCTCATGGCCACCCTCTCCAAGTCCAGGCCCGCCACCAGCTCCACTCCAGTCCAGATACTTCAATCTACAGCAATTCTAAGAGGAAGTCAGATCGGCCTCCAGGAGAATCCTGGTTTCAGCAACTTCACTTTCAAGTTCTTCAACCTGGTAAATCTTTTCTTGAGTATCTGAATCCATCACTTGTCCTCTTCTTTCCCAGATCTTGAGTCCGGGAGAAGCCGACCAACCACAGACCAGTATTGGAGGATCCATTGCGAAGATAGCCGACTCCGAGGATCCCATAATCTGCTCGAGAGAGTTCTTCCACCGAAATCCTGAGAAGATCACTGTCTGGTTAGTAAACCACTCTCCTCTCTATTTCTGTTCTGTTGAAAGTTCAGAGCAAAACCCTAGGTCTGGGGTTTTCTCAACCCCCAGCGTCCGTTCCTTCTAACTACTCTGATATTTAGTTTCATCTAATTGTGCTTTCAATCCTTACCTAGTTTCCTTCTACTTAGTTTAACTTTACTTTGAGTCGAAGCCAGTTTTGAAACATATATAAAAAAAAAAAAAGAATTAATCTTAATTTTACTTCCGCATACGCTTCTTTTTGTTCTTTGTTCTGCATCAGAGTCCATGGAGATCAACAATATATGGACATTGGTTGATCCACCTGAAGGGATTAAACCCATCGGGTGCAAGTGGATCTTCAAGAGAAAGGAGCGCAGATGGGAAGTAGAGACCTATAAGCCCATCTAGTTGCCAAGGCATATTGTCAGCGTATGGTGTCGATTATGATGAGACTTTCTCCCCTGTGGCAATGCTTAAGTCCATTCGGATCATGCTTGCTTTAGCAGCATATTTTGATTATGAGATCTGGCAGATGAATGTCCGAACCGCTTTCCTAAATAGGGAGCTAGAAGAGGAGGTGTATATGATATAGCTTGAAGGGTTCACATCCTCAGATGAGTCAAAAGTATGCAAGTTGCAGAGGTCCATTTATGAACTCAAGCAAGCATCTCGAAGTTAGAATTTATGGTTTGATAGGTGTATCAAATAGTATGGCTTCGTTAGGAACAGAGAAGAACCATGCATCTATAAGTGGGTTAATGGTTCTGTGATTGTATTTCTGGTACTGTATGTTGACGATATTCTCTTAATCTGGAATGACGTCACAACATTACAAGGAATAAAGGTCTGGTTATCATCTCAATTCTCCATGAAGGACTTGGGTGAAGCTTCTTACATACTGGATATGAAGATCTATAAAGATAGATCTAAGAGGCTTCTGGAATTGTTCCAGTCTACATATATTGATACCGTGCTGAAATGGTTCAGCATGGAAAATTCTAAGAAAGACTATCTTCCGATAGGTTCTGGAATTACTCTTTCCAGGAAGTATTGTGCAACAACTCCTGAGCAAAGAGAGCGCATGAATAGACCTTATGCTTCAGCAGTAGGCTCTATCATATATGCTATGATATGTACTAGACCAGATGTGGCATACTCACTAGGAGTAGTGAGCAGATACCAATCTGACCTAGGTGAGGTGCATTGGAAGGTGGTTAAGTCCAACCTGAAGTATTTGAGAAAATACTAAAGACCAATGGATGATTTATGGAGAATCTAACTTGAAACTTATGGGGTATATTGACTCCAGTTTCCAGTCAGATAGAGATGATAGCAAGAGTATGTCAGGGTTTGTATTTATCCTGAATTGAGGAGCGATATGTTGGAAAGTTTCAAGCAGGAGACAATTACAGACTCGGTATGCGAGTATATTACCTTGCAGCATCAGATGTAGTGAAGGAAGACGTGTGGTTGTGGAAGTTCCTTAGAGAGCTAGGGATGGCATCTTCCCTAGATGGTACTATTCCAGTGTACTATGACCAGAGCCTCCATGCTCTAGCTAAGAGTTGGAAGCTCATCACCATAACAAGCATATTCTGTAGCGCTACCACCTCGTACGAGAGATCGTAGAACGAGGCGACATCATCTTATGAAGATCGATGGAAAGGAAAATCTGGCCGATATTTTTACTAAAGCCCTCGGAATAAAAGAGTTTGACTTTTGTAAAAGGGAAATGGGTATTAGATACTATTCTGATTGGCTTTAGTACAAGTGAGAGTTGTTAGGAATTATGTTCCAAAGCCAATCGCCTAGGCTATAGGTGGTTGAGCTGAGCATTGTACTCTTTGTATGAATTAATAAATATTATTTTGGTAGCTTATCACATTCTTACTTTTTTCTGTAATGAACTCTTTTTCTCATGATGAAGTCCTTAGGACTATATTGACTTCGATATAGAGAGGATATATCGAGTGGTCCTTAAACCAGGTTCACGACCAAAGGATATATTGTACTAGATGGCAATGTATCAAGTGTAGGTTGTTGTGGTTCACATCGTTTGGTTATCCTCTTAACCAAAGGAGTGTGTGACACTGCTATGATCTGCAAGTGGATATATGATATCTCATTGAACATGACTCCGTGTAGCCCCTCTACCAAGGGATACTCATGATTGGATATGGGTATATGTGTCCCTCTGACCTGAGGTCATCATGGTAGCCTGCAAGCAACTCCCTGTGCTTTGGTGCCGACTACTACTCGAATTTCTAATTCAGTGATGGAAGGTTTTGGTACAGCAAGTACTTGTGGAGCAATGGTAGACCAGATGAAATTGACCTGTCTAAGTAGTTTGGATTGAATGTCTCGCAGTGTCTTAATTTAGCAAATCCTCAGCTGGGGTAGTCCTAGTAAGGAGTCACTGGACTTGCGAGGTTGAGACATGTTGTTGATTGACTCAGCTAGGGTTGGCAATCTAACCCTAAGTCATCCTGGGCATTGGAGGTCAAATGGATGAATTATACGGTAACCGTATGCCAGAGGTTCGATTGATTACTCTCGCATCTTTGATCTATCCGGATGCTGGGATCCATTGCTAGATGGTATCTTGTGCTGGTACTGGAATTTTTCCAGTACTACCGCCTAGGTTCGAACCTTTGAGATCACATGCCATAGAGGCTCTCCCTGATCCAGGTACCGATTTTTGATTGAAATCATTTCGTAATGGTTTTGATTGAGCACTCTTTGGATTGACCCATTTTTGGGTCGATCAAATTGTTCGGGGCCACCGGGAATTGTTTCTCGATGACCGGACTTGACAAGCCTTTTATTAATTAGATTTTGATCTAATTATTTGGTGAACCAGTTTTGAATCATTTTGGGATTTTTAAACCGGTTATGAACCGAGTTTGAACCATCACACGATAATATTGGCTTGGGCGAACAGGGAAACAAGACATCTTTTTCTCTCCTCCTTCCACCCATTTTTGGCTGAATTAAACCCCGTTTAGTGGCCCTTTATTGCTTTGTGATGATGAATTTGATTCATCCTAAAACCCTATGCCTCTTGTTTTCCTAGCAGGTCTTCTCATCTCCCAAGTGACCAGTTTCTTTGTTCACGCTGTTTCATAAATTCTGGGCGTTGAAATGTAGAGAGTGTCTTCTTCTTTAGAGAGCCTCAACCATCCTTTTTATTAAGTGATTTTGGGGCTGGATTTTGGTTGAGAGATTGGAGTGAAACACTTGTCTTAATCCCCTGTTTTGTTGGTGCTCAATTGTGGAAGATAGGATTGTTTTAGAGAAAATAATTTCAGAACAAGGTATTCTATTTTTCCCTTCCTCTCCTCACCGTTTCAAGAGCCTCAGCGACTAGCATCGTGCGAGAAACCGGATCAGAGAAGCCCAGGCGTGTCCCCCCTCTAGAGGGTGTTCCCTTGAGCACCTAAGAGCTTTCGATTCCTCCATTGCTGCTATTGGAGAGAAGAAGAAAACAATGTTTCAAAAGGCTGCTTGAAGAAGAAGACTGGAATAAATTATTCGATATTCCAGCTATTCTAGCCTATCCCTATTTTATTCCAAGCAGAATAAGTTAAAATTTATGTTTTAAAATGTTCATGAATGCCTAGATCTAGTTCATCAAATTGTTTATAAATATTACATGCCCATTTCATGCCTTGTTATGCATGTACATGCATTTTGAATATGTTAGATCTTGTGCAGAGTAGGTTTTTTCCGCTATTATTTTAAAATTATTTAAAAATACATACCTACTCTCTGTGCTGTTGCATGCTTAGTGTAGGCACTTGCAACCCCGTATTCCTTTCATAACTTGGTATCAGTACTTGATACTCGGCGAAGAGGTCCAATGATCTTGAGTAAAAGATCATGGCAACCCAAGATGGTGCTTGTTTTGCCATAGGACAAGCTTCAAATAGACCACCATTTTTCAATGACACAATTACATATATTAGAAAATATGTGATGTGGGCATTAGGGTTTGACTTGAGCCCTTCAACCTTCGGGGGATCTCTAATTAGGGTTCTATCCATGGAGTCCTGTATAAGGTTTCAAGCCTTTAATTTTGTAATTATCTTTGCTTTGAGCCAAGTCTAAATCTTGTACCTTGACCAATTGGGTCAAGATTAGGTCAACTCGAGTCCTGTAATTTATTTAATCCAGTCTGGGTCTGCCTGAACTTCGGGTCCCAACCCAATGAGAGAAAACTTGTCCTTTGGGTCAAGCCCTTTTAGTGGACCAAGCTTTGACTTGACACTGCCACTTCATCAGCTGCATGGCGCCACATCAATGCCACCTGTGCACCCAAAAATGGAAGCAAGGAGGCACCCCATAAGCATTCCACACGCCTCCATATCCCCTCCTCATATCATGCCATGAGCCATCATATTTGGGTTGTTGAAGATTCAAGCCACAAAGCAGCCCTCCAATCAAGTCATCTTCCTAAAATATTCATGCAAGAAAGGAAGACCAAGGAGCACACTCCCCATGCCAAGCCATCAAATGTGCAACGCCCAATCTTCTTCTCCCTTGGTCGCCAAGGATCAAGCCTAGAAGAAATTTTGGAGGACACATTCCACCAAGATTGCCTCCATCCAAGCTGGCCTTACTCAAGTTATTACATAGTCTCCCTTGGTAAAGTTATAAGATCTATGATATGAATCTGCAAGCTACTTATACATTTGATCACTAATATTTATTTTATTTTTAATGTCCTCATGAAGATCCTTAAGATGCTATGCAAATGACTCTATATCTTCTGACAACCTAGCATGCCATGGTAACAGGATTGAGTCTACTAGCTTGTGGGGATGATAACCATATACACTTCAAATGGGCTCTTATTAATAGACCTATTGACAAAATCATTGTAAGCAAACTTGGCTCGGGTTAAAACTAAGTCCCAATTATTAATATGTTTCTTACTAGACTCTTAAGAAGGTTGCTTAAACTCCTATTAACTACTTTAGTATGGCCATCAATTTGAGGGTGATATATAGATGAGACTTAAGTTTTCCTCTTAGCAAATACCATCAAATTTTCTAAAAGTAACTCAAGAACTTGACATCACAGTCTAAAACAATGGACTTAGGTAGACCATGCAATCTCACAACCTTATTAAAGTACAAGCAGGCTACTCTAGATGCATCTGAAGTTTTGGGATATGGCAAAAAGTGGGCCATTTTTGAAAACCTATCTACTATAACACAAATATAATCATTCTTACATTTGGTTCAGGGCAAGCCTAGGATAAAGTTATGCTAACATCTTGCCATGGCAATGGGGAGCAGCAATGGCATGTACCATGCTAGTATTCTATTTAGGATTTTTTTCTATGACACATGTACGAAACTAGGCTATAATTCTCATGACATCTCTCTTCAAACTAGGCTGGTAGAGCTAACTTTCCACATCTTCAATCATCTTATTCCTTTTAAAATGTCCGGTCCATCCTTCCACATGCAATTCTTATATTAAAAAGTCTCTTACGAATCTCTATAAGATATACAATCTATTATTTCTAAACAAGAATCCATCCTAAAAAAACATACTAAGGTTTATGGATGATCTTTGTTATATGGTAGCATAAATCCTTTCAAAGTCAAGGTAGTCAAATATTTTTTTTTTAACTTCTCAAATCCTATAACTTTAACACTAATGGTAGACAAAAGTTGACTCTATGACTTAAAGCATCTACAACTTGGTTTTAAGATCCAGTCCTATGTTTCAGTATAAATGTAAAGGATTGAAGAAATTAACCCACTTGGCATGTCTATTGTTCAGTTTCTTTTGTGAATTTAAGAATCTAAGGACTTCATGATCCGAATATAAGATAAACTCAAAAGGCAAGAGGTAATGCTTCCGAAAACTCAAAGCCTATACTATTGCATAAAATTTCTTATCATATATAAAATATTTCTATTTAGTCTCATTCAATTTCTCACTAAAGTATACGATAGGATGGCCCTCTTGAATCAACACTCCTATTACTACACCTAATGCATCACACTCAACCTCAAAAACATTATTAAATCAAGTAGTCGTAAGACAGGGGTTTGAGTCATTTTATTCCTTAATCTCCCAAAAAGCCTTATCAGCCAATTTTGTCCATCTAAATACTTTCTTATGAATAAGTCTATGATAGAAACCATAATCAAATTGAATCCTTTAACAATTAGTAGTAAAGCTGACTAACCATGAAAACTTTGAATATCATTAATACTCTTAGATACATGCTACTCTACTATGGCTTGAATCTTTTCAGGGTCTATAGTTATTCCTTTAGACATTACAACAAATCCTAAGAAAATAATTTTATTAGTCATGAAAGAACATTTCTTAAGATTTGTGTATAAACTCTCAGTTCTGAGGATCAAATAGACTTATCACATATGACCAAGATGGTCCTCTCTCGATTGACTAAAGATGAGGATATCATTAAGTACACGACAACATATAATCCAATAAAGGATTATAATAACTGAGTCATAATCCTCATAAAAGTACTAGGTGCATTGAACAAGCCAAGCGGTAGATCAACCATTCATATAAACCATCCTTCATCTTGAAGGTGGTCTTCTATTCATCTCCCGGTCTAATCCTACCTTGATGGTATCAACTCTTAAGGTCAATCTTAGAAAAGATGATGGAACCTACCATCATATCTAACATGTCATCCAGTCGAGATATGAAAAATCTATGTAGTGATTTTGTTGATCACCTTACTTTCTACACACATTTTCCATTACTTGTCCTTCTTAAGCATCAATAATGTAGGAACATCACATTGGCTTAAGCTCTCCCTAATGAATTCTTTGTCTAGTAGCTCCTTAACTTGCCTTTGTAACTTGGCGTGCTCTGTTGGGTTTAACCCATAGTGGGGCAAGTTCGGTAAGGTGGATCCAGGGACTAGGTCAAGCTTATGTTGGATGTCTCACATGGATTGTAGTTGATTGGGTAACTCTTTAGGAAAGACATCCTTAAGTTCTTCTAAAAGGGTCCCTACTTCTAATGGATATTCAATTTGGGATTTTAGGCCCTTTGGCTCCCTTCTTAATTTTAGTCTTTGGTTAGACAGCTTTATTGGAGATCTTCTTATCCTTGTCCTTAAAGCTACATGAATTTGACCTATCAAACAAGGTCACGTCATGGTCAAATAGCCATGGTCTTCCTAAAATAATGTTTCTAACCTCCATTAGTAGCACATCGCACCATACTTTGTCTTTATATGAATTGAACTGAATGGGGACAAAGCACCTTTATGTAACAGGGATGGATGATGCATCCACCCATGAGATCTTATATGGAGTTGCATGGTCTACAGGGGTCAATCCTAGTCAGGACATGGCATCAGAAGAAATTGCATTGATGCAACTTTCACTATCTTGGATAACTTTGCAGAGCTTACCTTGATATCTAATGTAGGTATGAAAGATAGGCATCGTTCTCTTGTTCTTACTCTCCTTAGATTGGGCTAGGACATACCTAATGGCTCCTAATCTCTTCTCAGGCTCTAGTTTCACTAGTCATACATTTTATTTAGCTTCCTTAAATTTTTTGACCAGATTTGGGTCTAGTTCGTTCGTATATTACCTCTTCTTCATATTCTACTATCTCAAGCTTGTCAGTCTCAAGTTCGGGTTAATTGATAAAAAGGGTGTAGTAGGCCACTGAACTACTACATGACCAAATATTCAACACCTAAAGCACCTCTTTACTCTCGGTCCCTCTCCTCGAACACTCTTACCCTTTTCTTCTTTCCTCACTAGCCAATCAGGGGTTGGGTTATGGGATCTCTAGATAAGCATCTGACTTAGTCCTAGTCTAGGTCTTAAAGATATTGACCGAATAGGCTCATTCTTTCAAACTATATATGTCTAGTATCCTGGACTATCTAGTATGCATGATTTAAGGTCATAACTTCATGCAAATAAAGCTCACACTACAGTTCTTCACCTAGCCTAGCTCTAAACCTAGAAAGGGTTATAAGTTTATCCTTGTTAACTCTACACTGAATCTAGAATTCATCAAATTTGGCTATGTATTCTAATATGGGTCGGTTACATTGGATTAGTTGTTGCCATTGGTCCATCAATCTCTACTTATAAGATATAAGTAGGTACTTCTGTAACAATTTCTTCTTCATCTCTACCTAAGTCTCTATGGGTTCATGTCTATAGTAATCAATCAGGACCTGAACATTATGCCATTACAGCTTGACCTAATCTAATAGTTCATCATAGCATGTCGAATCTTTCTACCTTCATTCATATTATACTACTCAAAGAAGTGGTCCATGCCTGCTTCCTAGTCTAAATATTAGGTATAAGCACCCATCAAATCTAGGTGCATCAATCCTTGCACTCTTTACTATTCGGTCATTTAGGTCAACAAATTCATGCTAGGTTTGACCTTCTAAACATGAACTACTTAAAGACCTAACCTCGAACCTTGAGGTAGGGTCTGCTCAGTATAGGCTAAAGGCACTAGCAGGGTCTCTAGGTTTAATTTTACATTATGATTCCTTTGAACATCTTCTAGGTTTCCTATTCTTTGGCCATAATTCTGCACTAGATGGGTCAAGTTGTTTAGCCCCTCTAGGATGGCCTCCATCATAGGATTACTGCTTGGACTTGGTTGATCCAACATGGGTGGGTATTTGGTTCCAGCTCTAGTATGTATGCAATCCAATAAGTCTAAGGGTTGCTAGATGTAAAGTTTGACACATAACGAATTGAATGAAGCATGAACTGAATCTACCATCCAATTTTATCTACCAACCAGGTAAGGGGTATAGTCGTGGGAGGCTCCCCTTGTTCCTACAAGGACCTAATTAAAAAACCACAAGCTAGCTAGGGCATTTGTCACTTAACTGCTAGCCTTAGATACTGATTTTGAGAGTGGATTATAAACTCAACTCACACTAAATCTCAATGAACTACATGAACTGATTTAATTGAACCCTAGGTTTAATGACTAATTAATTTAGATTAATGTTTGAGTTCTAAGATGCAAGTTAGTGGTTGTGGGCTAAGGAAAGGTGATGAAATCCCTACCTTATCTTATAATAATGGATGTGCCCTTATTATATTATCAATAATGTAATACAGTACAGCCAGAATTTTAGCAGAACACGTTTAGCTTTATAGATCAAATTTAGAAATGACTTTGGCCTAGATCTAGGATCAAATAATCAGAGTTTGAAATCCTATGAATCTAATCTCCAATAAAATAAGTTTTATAATTTTTGGATTCTTATTCATAAATTATAAATTTGCTTCTACTACTTACATAGATAGAGTCTTGTACAGAACAATAGGATTTTCCATAATTTTGAATAACAAATGGAGTTTTGAAGAGAAATTTTACATGTTGATTCCTTATGGAACAAGGTTTCCAAAATATATTTTTTTTTATTTTCATCAAAATAAAAAAAATTGTAAGAACTGTTGTATGAAATAGAAAATAATGCAAACTGCAAAATCTAATCAGAAACTAGTGCTCTGATACCAATCTAATGTAAGACATATGTACATGAAGATATAACTAACTTTTTTTCTCTAAAAATAGATGAAATTCTTAACACTCAAGATGATAAATGGAAGCAAATCTAACCAGATCTAAACTTTAAGAAGAAGAGCAATAAATAAAGTAGATCTTCCTAGCATATGTAGATATCCCTTTGATCTGAAGAAGCTCGAATCAAAGGTGATTAAGAAATCCCCTTCTTGACTAGGCTTCACAATTCAAGTTCAGACCTAAGAAAATTTCTGAAAGAGTTTTCCTTGCCAATAATAACAATTTTCTCAACAAACTTATGAAGGTTCTACTCAAATGATTGCTTGATTCGATCTTAGAAAGGTTAGGCTATTGAAATGATTGAAACTCCATTCATAAAGAACTTCGTGAATCCAAAATAAAACACCATTAGGCATTACTTTGGAACAATACCTCAAGTTATGGATGGCATATGAAGGGATGGTGGCATGTGGAAGTGCTTAGAGTTTAGGCCTTAGTGCAGGGATGAAAGCAAGCATAGAAGGAAGGGAAGCTCGGAAGAAGAGAGGGGAAAACCAAGAGGGGAAGAGAGTCTCTAGATTAGGGAGAAAGTAACCACTTTTATTTTTCAAAATTCATTCATTTCTTCATATTTTTAAAAGCTCCAATACATAGGTATTTTTTGGCAAAATAACAAAAGTTTAAAACAATCCAAATGCTAGCAGTGAATCTTCTTGGACTTGAACTATGGGTGGCACCATCTTTTGATAACCTTGAAATATATCTCATGCCAATCAATGACTACCATGTAAACCTCTTATGCTGATCTTTTAGGACACTAGATGTGGCTCAGCAAAGGGAATAGGACTCCTAGATTTGGCATCAATCCTAGATAAGGATTATCTAGTAGTGGTGCAAACATAGTGGTCTCCTTCTCTTGGACTTCTTCATGGCTCAGACTAAGTGATTAAGACTCCTCTTTGGACAGCATCAGTGGTCCATCAGGGCTCCAACTTAGGTAGTGAAGCAGTGCAGAGGTGGTATCCAAGTAGCACATGGTGGTCCAAAATAATAATTGCTAAAATTAATATACACTAAAAAATAATAACTTGCTAAATTAAAAACCGTACTAATAAAGTTACAAGATAGTTATACTCAATTTTTAAATTTGTTTTAGAAACTTTAAGGAATAAATTAGACTCCCACTATTTTTATAGATCTCTCACACTCTCCTGTGGAGATGTAGAAACCCCTACATGACTAAGATTCTAGTAGGTACTATGATTCCATCGATATGCATGCAACTACTTGATAAATATTGGTAACATGCTATATTGATGAGTGGATAACTATTGTCTAATACTTTTCAAACATATTTACAGCAACTTGGTCTCTAAATCATGAAGTCTCACCATGCCCAGTTATTGGCCCAATCCTTAGTTAAGTCAAACCCACCATTAAATGCATAGATAAAGTCATCCCTTAGGGTGCCCAATTATTGGGCCTAAACTTATCATTATCTAGCAACTTTTCATGCTAATAGGATGGTTGTCTTCTCGTGAAATTGAACTACTGTGACAAGACAAAAACTATCAGCACTAGTAGAATGCCCACCTCCAACAATATGGAAGACCTATGACTTAATATTTATAGGAAGATTTGGGTTTAAATCTTATTTAAATAGTCAGCACAATCTTATGTTTGACTAACTAGGTTAGGTCAACACAATCTCTCATCTAACTACCTAGTCGACATGGGTGAACATGAATCACTAAGCAATCTTATTCAAAACTTAATCGATCAAGTTAACCAAGTAGTGAGATTAATGGGAGACAACCTGATGCTTACCTAGACACCATGGATTGGCTAGTAAGCATTATCCTAATTAAAACTAGTAGTTGAGACCTACCATAGACACCAATTGGTCAATTAAATTAAATCGGTCAACCTAGCGACTCGAGCTTGATCCACTGAGCCAAATTAGGTTTTAAGTTATCAATTAATATCAAATATGATTCGATGTGACCAACTATAACTAAACTTAATCTTGAGCCCCTTTAACCTTATCATAATCAAATAATGATTAAATTTGATCAATTAAACAAGAATCGATAAGGGTTCTAACATGATCTAATCAAAATCCAGTTTATAGTCCAATCACTAAACCTAATTATTCTACCCATATCCCATGCATAAACTTAAATTCAGATCCTAACATAATTTTTAGATCATGTTTAAGTGTATGCATTAATAGCTTATGATCTCGAAATATTTTTCAGATCTAAACTAAAATCATATATCACATATATGGCATTTTAGATCTAAAAATCAATTAATATATCACATATATAAGAAATCAAATATAAAATAAATATGACACATATCTCATACATGCAAATTAGATCTAAAACAAAAATTAAAAATAATTTGAAAATAATTTTCAAAAACTTGTTCGCATCGTACTAGGACAACCTTTACAGTTAAGGGATAAACTTATACCAGGATAACCTTATATCAATACGATGTGAATCTTAATCATTTTAACTTTGGATCTAATACTAAAAAATATATCTCATATATCTAATTTTAGATCTAAATTTATTGATTAATTTATTTTGAAAACCATTTTCAAAACCAAATAATCTTGTGCTAGGATAATCTTTGCAGTACAAAGAGTTAACCTTATACCAAGATAACTTTATTTTAGCACAAATTGACTTCTATCAATTTTAACTTTAGATCTAAAGAGAAATCATATTTAAATCTATTTCATATATGTTAAAAACCTATCTCTGATACCACTATTGGATTCAAGCGATTACAGCATGTAGATTTTTTCTAAGTTACTTTAAACTAAGAGGAAGTATATATGAAAATCATTTCATATTAAGCATGCAGATCAAAAACATAAATTACCTAAGGATCTTTCAACATGCTAAAATAAATCCTAGATTTAGGTCTGAGATCAAATATCTCAAAGAAAAAGATCAAACACATATATGATTCATAATCCTTCTTTTTCTTGTTGGATTAGATCCGGTAGATATCCGAGGTTTATATCAGAGTGTGTACATGCCCAGATTCTGTAAATATTTACATGGAGTAGATCGTTGATCAAAAAGCCAAGACCCTTAAAGTGCTAGCTCCTTATAGATTTCTCTTCTAAAATTGGATCAGAACCCTTCTTCTTTAGGAACTAGAAGAAGAAACCCTATGCAACTCCTTCATGCTAATTAAAGGAAGAGGGGGTGGCACACCAAGAGAAGAAGCAACCACTTTTCCTCTCTCTCTAATCTCTCTCTTGAGGGTGTTTGGCATGTGGAATCAAAGGAAGGGAGGAGGGGCGGTAAAAGAGGAGGCTTGTGGCAAAAGAATTTCTTTGATGAAAATTGTAGCCAGCCACCCTTTCTTCCTTTATTTTATGGCACAAAACAAACCCCTAATGCCAATAATTAGATAAATTAATCCCCATCCAATCTAATTCAAAATAGATTTTAGTTAGGATAGTTTTTATCTAAACTAGGAGAAGAAAGATCTAGAGAAGTGGGGAGGCACCAACTTGCACCTCCTCTCCTTTTCTCATACATGAAGAAAGGGAGACAAGTTTAGCACCCCTCTCTCCTCTTAGTCCACTAAAATAGAGAGAGAAACCAATCCTCTTGGGTTTAGACATTGGTGCGGACACCAAAGGCACCAGAATAAGGCAGAGGCTTCTCAACCCTCTGTGAATTGATCAATAATTTATGAGTCCGTCTGTAATAAGTCTTAGCCCATCTGAGTCCTTTTTTTAGTTGTTGTTTGAGTCTTTTGAGTTGTTATTTCAGTTCTGTACTAGTCAGCTTATTTGAGCTAGTTCAGTCCAATGCTAGTCAGCTCATGTTGAGCTTATTTTATTTTTTTGAGTCCTGTCCAAGCATACTGAAGACTCAAGACTATATCATACAAGTGAAGACCAAGTCCAACTAGATTGAAGACATGGAAGTATAGCACAAGTCCAACCCAGCTTGAAGATTTGAAGACCCCAGGAGGAAAATTCAGAAAACCTTGATTTCTTGCATATGCCCTCCAGATGCCAGATTCTCTTCCAGATGCTAAAGTATATTCATAGATAAGGGCTCCATGATTCCGAGGTCCATCTGCATCCTAGCCCAGAGAAATCAAGCCCAGGTGCCAAGCCCAAGCCCCTAAGAAGCAAGATACCAGGGAATATTCCTGCTACCTGGCTACCAGGCCACCCCAGCTTCCAGAGGCCCAACCCATGCACCCGAGCCCCTTTGGGCCGGCCTTTTGCTGCTCCTAGAAGCCCAACACGCCCCCCTAGGCATCCTTGGAGTCTTGACCAAGTCAAGAAAATTTTTAGGGATTTTTCTACCTAATATTTTCTTATTTTCTAGCTAGGGTTTGAGAGGGAAAAGGATTCTTATGTAAAGACTTATGTACCCTTACTTGGAGCCCAAGGTTAAGGTCTATTTAAGGACCCTAGCCTCTTGTATGAGGAAAATTTTTGATGAATGAAAACCTTGAGTTCTTCTATTGAGTTGTGTGATACCCTGCTGTGTGCATAAAGGATTTGTGAGAGTATTCTTCCCCGGTGTTTGCAATCATCTTCCTGCTGCCACACACCTCCCTCCAGATCCCTGGATGCCCACTCCAAAAGAAGCCTTCCTTGCTATTTTTACTTGTTTTCTTGTTCCTTTGTGAGCTTTCTAACCCCTGACAGGTCGTTTGCAGGTCCCTGAGTTCCTACGAATCCACGACTCCAGCCACCTCAATCGAATCACCGAGCAGAAAGCCGGTATCCACGGGTCTTTGGCTCGGTTTTCCAGGCCGCATCCATCGAGGAACGAGAGACCCCTTTGCTGCGATCTTCACAGACGCTTCAGGTACCCCCTCTACCTCCAGTAGTTTTATTGTAGGAGAACTTGCCCTAACCGAGGCTTCTCAGCCCCGGCGGTCCTTCTTTGCTACTTTTCTAGATCCTAATCTGCATTCTGACTTCAAAATTATACAAAATTCCCTACAAATAATTTTGATCTGAAATTAGGAATTATCACCTAACTCAACATGTAAAATACAAAAAAAATTGCATGCATATTAGTTCCCCATCATTTGGTATCAGAGCTTAGATTAGGGCTTGTTTTCTGCAATTTTTTAGTCTGTATATATTCTGTTATTTTAATTATTTCTCACTGTTAAACTCCAAAAATTCTGAAATTTATTTTCTTGGATTTATCATAATTCACAGTAATTTTAAAAATCTTTTAGATTTTATTATGGCCTGTGAATTTCTGAAGCCGAAATAGGGCCTGCAAATTTCGGCTCTGTTTTTTTTAGCAAGACAAGTTTGGAAGTTTTAGGGTTTTGTTAAGGAGTTTTTGCACATTTCTTAATTTTAGTATATTTCCAGTATATTAGGCCATGATTTGCAAGTTTTCTTCTATTTAAAAATATCAAAAAAAAATATACTATTTTCAAAATACCAAAAAAATCTAAACCCTAATTTGCATCCTCATCTGCCTGCCATCATTGCATATTTTACTTTTAAGGGCACTCTTGCTATATCAGATGGGGGGAGGATTTGATCACCTCTCCTTAGCCCAAAACCACATCCCTTGCATTCAGCCCCAAGCCTTACCTAAAATTAATTAGACTTAATTTGTCCTAGTGGGCTAGGGACACCAACTGGTCGGGTCCGGGCTAGTGTTGATCACTGTGTCAAGTTAACCTATGTGTGCCTTGTGCTCAGTGTCTAGAACGGTGGTTTAGGGATTCAATCCCGAAGGGCTTGTATGCTGGTCTGCCTACCTGGCCAATCTCTGATTGGTGTCTAGGATTGGCAATCAGGGACCTAACACTCCCCTTACACCTGCCTGGCTGAGTACAGGGTTACTAAGGCTATTTTGCCACCCTAATTGAGCATCTAGTTTGGACTTTAGGTCTAGTCAGCTATAGTCGATCTGATCGAGTCTTGCATGAGCACTAGATCAGGAGTTTCATATCATCCACCTCCTTCATAAATGTCTGAACCCATGGAAAATTTACAAGCCCAATAAAAGCCCTAGCTGATCAAATGGCCCAATAACTACCCAGATGACCCAGTTAACTCATTCTCATATTCAAACCAATGATAGAATTGACCATCTTGCCAATAGGTTTGATCAGTTAAAAGTCCGGGTAGGGACCCCAAGAAAAACCCATGGGTCCACAGTCTGAGCCAGATCCTGATTCCCCTCAACCTAGGAGGACCCCAAACCTGATCTATACCATGAGGTCGAACCTAGGAGAGCCCCTTATCCTGACCCGTACTACAATCCTCAACCTAGGAGGACACCAAACCTGATCCATACCTTGAGGCTGAACCTAGAGAGCCCATCGTCATGACCCAATCCCTAAGGTTAGTCCTAGAAGACTCAATCAGGATTTTATAGACCAGGAAGATAGATCCTATTTACCCTCCCTACAAGCCTAGTATACCTACAACCTATAGATCTTATGACTCCAATCCTATGAACCTAGATCCTATGACTCTAGATCCCTGATCATAGATCCTATGCACCCACACCCTATGAGCCTAGTAGACCCAACACCCAATATTCTGACCCATATGGGAGTCCAACCCTAGGAGGACCCAATATTCTGACCTATATAGGAAGTCCAACCCTAGGAGAACCCAGTATTCTGACCCATATAGGGATCCAATCCTAGGAGGACCCAATATCCTGACCCATATAGAGAGCCCAACCTTAGGAGACCCCATACCTTGATCCATCCTTAGAACCTGATCATAAGCTGACCAAAATCATATACCCCAGATCCTATAATCCCATGACCCATAGATCTGCACCCTTGTCCTATGAGCCTAGAGAACCCATACCCCTAAGTATCAGCCTTACTAGTCATGCTTCCCCTAGTCACTTGACCCCATAGGAGATAGTACTCCCTAAATAGACCATAGTACCCCACTACCTCTTATACACCTGAACCTACATGATAGTACCCATAATCAGAGACCAGAACCTAACCAATTTCCTGCTAGCCGACCTTCTCCAACCATTCCTGAGATTCACAAGGCTTACTTAACGCGGAGTATATGAAGCTGATGTGAGCCTAGTGGATGAGTATGAGGAGAAGAGGAGACACCTTTAGTAGACCTAGAATTAGCTGACCCAGTAGATACCCAGGTAAAACCAACCGAGCTAATTGACCTTGACCATATCAACCTAAAGCTAAATGGAAGAACAATAGAGGAAGAGAACCTAGGTACTGCTACTAGAGCCTTACCTAAGAAAACCATAGAGGAGAGCCAAATTATAGAGTCTAGTCCTAAAATACAAGAACCAGAAGAATTTATTAAGGACCTGATCTCTTTGAATCAGTACCCTCAGGATGAGTCTCCTCCTATAGTTCCCATTAAGGACCTCTTTCCTGAGATTAATACCCATCCTTCCATTATACACCCCGTAGATATATCACACCCCATAAGGTTAATCTCATTAGTCTAGGATTAGTCCCTGACATGCCTTCTTTGATTCTACTTTATCCACTAACCCAGAACCTTTTTCCCACCCTACCAGAGTAATTCTGAACCCACTTCCTATTTTCTACCCTTTCCTGAGTTTTCTCATGGTCTAGAACTATTAGTTTCATTTTGTTGAGGTTACTAGGTTGCAAGGATCCATAGAGCCCATCCCATTTGCCACCTACTTTGGCAGACCCTCTGGCACTTATTAGGAGTTACTAGCAAATTTTCTTCTGCATGTCATCCATCAACCACAACTCATGCCCCCATGCCCAGTGGTAGTTAACCTAATAAACCTCTTTAGTCGAGTCTGCTAGGTGTAGGTTTGAGTCCTTTGCATCAGCTTGTTAGGAGTCTGCATGTGCCTAGCATGTTCACCACCTGCACTAATGTTAAAACAACTGGCTAATTCCCAAAGATGGATCAAAAATTTGATGTAGTGGATTTTATCTTGGTTAGGCTTAGGTCTAAAGAAGCTTCATGCTCGCAGAGCGGACCTTTTAAAGTGATAGAGAAGGATTGGATCAAATGCCTAGGTGTTAGACTTGCCTTCGGATTTGGGCATTAGTTCTACCTTCTTCATATTTACAGACCTGGTTGAGTATAGGGAACCGGTAGCGATACCTAGTAAGGCCTTTGGACCTATTCCTTTTCATATGAGTGGACCCTAACCCAGAGTGTCCACTAACAAATTGGCCTGAGAGAGGAGAACGGATCGAGCGTATCCTGGATGATCAAGCCATCATGACCGGGGCCGTGACTATCAATGCTTCTGGTCCGATGGCAAGGCCAGCCAGAGTCGGACGATTCGTAGATTTCTCGAGAGACTTGCAACGCCTCAACCCAGACCTTCTCAAGAGATATGTGAGCCAGTCTGATCTTCACTCGACAGGGTCGAGTTCCTCCCACCTCGGGAGAATTGGTGCGGACACCAAAGGCACCAGAATAAGGAAGAGGCTTCTCAACCCTCTGTGAATGATCAATAATTTTATGAGTCCATCTGTAATAAGGTCTTAGCCCATCTGAGTCCTTTTTTTAGTTGTGTTTGAGTCTTTTGAGTTGTTATTTCAGTTCTGTACTAGTCAGCTTATGTTGAGCTAGTTCAGTCCAATGCTAGTCAGCTCATGTTGAGCTTATTTTATTTTTTGAGTCCTGTCCAAGCATACTGAAGACTCAAGATTATATCATACAAGTGAAGACCAAGTCCAACTAGATTGAAGACATGGAAGTATAGCACAAGTCCAACCCAGCTTGAAGATTTGAAGACCCTAGGAGGAAAATTCAGAAAATCCTGATTTCTTGCATATGCCCTCCAGATGCCCAGATTCTCTTCCAGATGCAAAGTATATTCATAGATAAGGGCATCCATAATTCCAGAGGTCCATCTGCATCCTAGCTCAAAGAAATCAAGCCCAGGTGCCAAGCCAAGCCCCTAAGAAGCAAGATACCAGGGAATATTCCTGCTACCTGGCTACCAGGCCACCCCAGCTTCCAGAGGCCAAACCCATGCACCCGAGCCCTTTGGGCCAGCCTTTTGCTGCTCCTAGAAGCCCAACACGCCCCCCTAGGCATCCTTGGAGTCTTGACCAAGTCAAGAAAATTTTAGGGATTTTTCTACCTAATATTTCCTTATTTTCTAGCTAGGATTGAGAGGGAAAATGATTCTTATGTAAAGACTTATGTACCCTTACTGGAGGCCAAGGTTAAGGGTCTATTTAAGGGACCCTAGCCTCTTGTATGAGGAAAATCTTGATGAATGAAAACCTTGAGTTCTTCTATTGAGTGGTGTGATACCCTGCTGTGTGCATAAAGGGGTTTGTGAGAGTTCTTCTTCCCGGTGTTTGCAATCATCTTCCTGCTGCCAACAAACCCTCCAGATCCCTGGATGCCACTCCAAAAGAAGCCTTCCCTTGCTTTTTTACTTTATTTTCTTGTTCCTTGTGAGGTTTCTAACCCCTGACAGGTTGTTGCAGGTCCCTGAGTTCCTACAAATCCAACGACTCCAGCCAAGCCTCAATCGAATCACCGAGCAGAAAGCCGGGTATCCGCGGGTCTTTGGCTCGGTTTCCAGGCCGCATCCGTCGAGGAACGAGAGACCCCTTCGCTGCGATCTTCACAGACGTGTCAGGTACACCCCTCTACCTCCAGTAGTTTTATTGTAGGAGAACTTGCCCTAACCGAGGCTTCTCAGCCCCGGCGGTCATTCTTTGCTACTTTTCTAGGTCCTAATCTGCATGTGATCTTCAAAAATTCATACAAAATTCCCTACAAATAATTTTGATCTGAAATTTGGGAATTAATCACCTAACTCAACATGTAAAACATACAAAAAAAAATTGCATGCATATTAGTTCCCCATCAGACATCCTATTCTAATTGAATTTTAATTTGGATTCAATTCAAATCCAATTCAAACCAGATTCAAATTATTTCAAAAAGGCTATCAATCCTAATCTAATTAGGATTTGAATCTAAGTTCTACTTGGATTATAAATCCAATTATAAGTCTGATTAAATCAATTAGGACTTAATCTATAATTTAATTAAGCCAAATTGCATTGTAACACTTACAATTAAGTCCATTTGCTAATAATTAGTAGTTACTAAATATGTAACCCTTGCATAATTAGTAGCTTCTAAATTCAAATCATCAATTTATTTGATAATTTGATCTTGATCCAAGCTTTTGATCAGGTCAAACCCTTTTGTATGTGATCCTTCAAGTTTTATTCTATCTAGTAGTGAGATATACTATGATCTCTATTATAGTATCATCGAAAACTCCTTTCGATAGGTTGGAATGATTTCAATTCACCCCAACAAGGATCATTGATCTGGAAATGATTCTAGTGAGTTTTCATAATCCCTAGTGATGCCTGGCAGCATGTAGTGGCAATCCAACAAAATAAAAAAATGAATTCCTAGGTATAGTTATCATGTAATCAAGTATTTCTATAAAGAGTTCCGACAAGATGCAGGTCATGGAAACTCATCAAAACTTAAACACCCGTTATATGCAAGACTTAATTAACTTGAATCTAATCATGAATCCCATAGAAACTCTTTTTCATTATCACGTTGCTTTGGCCATAAACTTAAAGACTCAAAATCTTATGTCACATAGGACAACTCCTCATCTACAAGGTTGATAGATCGTCTATAAGTGCACACCCTATGCCTATAGTGAACCTACTACAGCTAATGAACATAGCAAAGCCCTAAATGGCCAAGGACTATGTTTATATGCTATCAAACTAAAGCAACCCCACTATGAGCAACTTAGACACCATAGGTCAAAGAACTACTCATACAACTACAGCATCGAGATTGTCAATAATAAATGAGTAAACATCCAATTGACTTCTCATTTTTTGTCATGCTTAGTACTGTTATTTTTTAACAACCACTTGCACTCTCACTTCAATGTCCCTACACTATAGACTCAAGATTTATCTAGCCAAAAGGGAAGTGATCCATGCACTGATCTCGATGGACAATTACCATCCTCATGATGATACAACTATCACGAGTAATTTAGGAGTTGAACTATAATAATATATATCTCAAATTCTTAACTCTTGAGAATATATATTATTATCCATTAACTCTTTGGATGATTCATAATACATTACACATGAATGGATAAGAAAATATCTATTTATTAATTTCAATAAATCAAGTACAAAAATATGTCCTAGAATTAATACAATGTGCCATGCTAGTCTTTTAGGGCATACATCTAATATAAGGAAGCGGCAGTGAATTCCAAAGAGCAAACTTAAAAGTTTTTCTACTATTTTCTCTTTTTGTTTTTGACTTTTTTCAGGCTGGACCCTCTAAGTAATGACTTTTGGATATTAATGAAGAAACATTTCCCTTCATTATTTTCTTCATGTTGAATAACTGCATATGATGAATGTTTGAATATTCTAGGTAATGTAGTCAGAAGAGTAGAGTAGACCTGAATAAGTAACATGTAGTCACTTAATCAGGTTGATTCTCGATACAAGAACAAAGCTTCCAACTACAGAACTTTAGATGATCGATTGCAAGCCAGCGAAATAGTCCTTTAGTTAAGAAGATTGTCCATCGGTGTAGCCTAGGTGCTAGTTTCCTATTGTTGTTGTAGAGCTCCTAACTGCAAGACATATATTCCAACTATAAGAAGTTGGTCTATCATTGATAGGTGGTGCTTAATTGGTAGGTGTCAGCTTGGTCCAACTAGTTTTTTGTGGATCTTGCCCAATCAGCCAAGTATGGGTCAACCTCTTAGAATCTGGCACCCAAGCATCGGCCAAGTATGGGTCGACCTCTTAGAATCTTGCACCCAAGCATTGGTCGATTGTTGTCGCTACCTAGTCAGTGTAGATCAACTAAGCTGGTGCTTTTCTTTATCAACAAGTGTCAAGTGGCCAGATAGATGTGGAATACAAAGATGATGGCTGATTGTTAAGCGACTAAAGGGTATAGAAACCCGAAAGAGGATGATGAATCATTTGGTGATTGGCTATTAAGTGACCAAAGGGTACAGAAATATTGAAAATGACCACGGATCATTTGGTGGCTGATGGTTAAGCAACCAAAGGGTGTAGAAACCTTGAAAAGGATAATGGATCATCTGGTGGCCAGTTGTTAAGTGATCAAGGGATATAGAAACCTTGAAGAAAATGATAAATCATCTGGTGACTAGTTGTTAAGCGATCGAAGGGTATAGAATCCTAAAGATGATAATGGATCGTCTAGTAGACAATTGTTAAGTGATCGAAGAGTGTAGAAATCTTGAAGAGGATGATGGATCATCTAGTAGTCGATTGTTAAGTGATTAAGTTAGCAAGATGAGACATCTAAGAACATGGCTAAAGAAAGTCTTAGATTGTATTGCCAAGTAAGTAATGGTACATCATTGATAATGCAATCAAAGATTTTTGGCATTCCAAGTTTGAGGAATTGGTGCTTTGTCAAGGTCTTTGATTCTATAAACTCCTTGATGAAAGGCTTCTATTATTTGATACAATCCTTCCTAATTCGATAATAGCTTTTCTTGATCAGATGGCCTTGAGATTTTGGTAAGTCGTAGGACAAGATCTCCCAGGTAGAAAGTCTTTGACCTTACTCAAAAATTGTAGTACCGAGCAACTTGTTGTCAGTACATGGCCATTCATAAGTTGTCTTTATTCTAATTTTCTCCTAGTAAGTCAAGATTGGTCCTTAGCTAGCTTGAGTTGCTTGATTCATTATAATGCTCAATTCTTATAGCCGACAGACCAATCTCAACCATGGTTACTGCTTTGATGCTAAAAATCAAATTGAAGAGAGACTTATTTGTTGATGCTCGAGTAATTTCAGTATGTCCATAGCATCCCAGTAGCTCCTCGGCCCATCTGTCCTTGGCCTCATCCAGCTTTGTTTTGAGCCCTTGTAAGATAGTTTTGTTCATTACTTCTACTTCCCCATTTGATTGGATGTGCCCAAAAAATGTAAACTGGTGTCAAATGTGGAGTTAATCACAGAAGTCCTTAAATGTTCAGTTGTCAAACTATTAACCATTGGTGATAATAACATGAGAAAGTCCAAATTGGCAAATGATTGATTTCTAGAAGAAACTCTTGACATTGATCTATATAATGTACACCAAAGGTTTTGCCTCTACCCACTTTGTGGAGTAGTCGATGGCGATGATTATAAACTTTAGCTAATCGACTTCGAGGGTAATGGACTATAGTATCTTCTCACTGGGCAAACAGCTATGAAGAAGAAATCTAGGTCAATTGGCTTGCTAGCTGCCATTGGATGTTGGCATATTGCTGACATCAATCACACTTCTGAACAAGTTCTATAGTATCTTCTTACATGGTGGACCAGTATTATCCTTGCCTTAGAGCTTTGTAGACCAAGGATCTACCCTCCAGATAATTTTCATAGATTCCTTTATGAATCTCTCGAAGTGCATAGTCGACATTGGTGGGCCCTAAGCACTTGAGTAGGAGAAATGAGTAAGATCTTTTGTAGAGTTGTCCATCCAACAACATGAACTAAAATCTTTCCATTTGAATTTCTTCATCTCGAGGGGTTGTCAAGTAGGGTGCCTTCTATCAAGAACTTAACAAAGGGATCTATCCAATTCGGTTCATGAGTAACCTATTGGACCTCCTCGATTTATTTGAGTTGGAGCTTCTAAGTTCTCGATGTAAGTCCATCCGAGGAAGTGGTCGGCAAACGTTGCTAGTCAAAAAAGTGTATCTGTCCAAGAATTCTTCCATCTTGGAATGTGGGATATGTCAAAGTACTTGAAGGCTAATGTGAAGGTTCATACCTTATCAAAATACTTGGCCATTATCAGGTCTCGAGCTTCATAGTTGCTAGTGACTTGGTTGGCTATGCATTGAGAGTCGATAAAAATCCAGAGGCTTTCCACCTAGAGCTCTTTAGCAAGCTTTAATCTTGCTAGCAAGACTTCATATTCAGCCTAGTTGTTGGTTGCCTTAAATGTTAAGCGAAGTGTGTACTCAACAACTACTCTTTCTGAGTTCATGAAAATAAGTCCAGCTCCTCTCCCTTGAGAGTTGAAGCTCATCCATATAAAAAATCTAGGTGGGCTCTATATTGGGTTGCTCAGTAGGTCGGTCGATTGGTACTTCTTTAAGCTTGTCATCCAACTAGGTGCACTCCATAAAAAAATTAGCTAAAATTTGGACTTTCATTACTGACCTTGGTCGGTAAGAGATATCAAGCTCATTAAGCTTGATTGCCCACTTGGTCATTCTTCCTGAGGTGTCTAGTCATTGCAGAATAGCTTTGAGTGGTTGGTCAATTAAGATGATGATTGAGTGAGCTTGAAAGTAAGGCCTAAAGTGCTGTGTAGAGATAATTAGTGCAAAAACAATATACTCATGTTTAAAGTACTTAGTCTTTGTGTGTAAATACTTAGCTTGTATAATAGATGGGCTTTTAGACTTCTTTGTTATCTAACTGAATAAGCACAAAGTTAACTACTTTCAAAAAAGCAACGAGGTATAAAAAGAGCTCCTCTCTAACTTTTAGCTTGGAGAGCAAAGGTGGAGAATCAAGAAATTTCTTTAGCTTCTTGAAGGCTTGTCAGTATTCGTCTATCCAAGAGAAGTCGTTCATTCACTAGAGAACTTTGAAGAAAGACAAATAGTACTTGGCAAATTTTGAGATGAACTAAGTACTATATGTGTGGTGGTTTGCTGCTATACTTTTTTCTTGGAAGTTGAATGTCATATATCAAGAATAGCTTGGATTTTCTTTGAGTTTACCTCGATGCCCCGCTTCATGAGTAGAAATCTAAAAAATATTATTAATGTTAATGTTGAAGGCACACTTATTTGGATTCAGTTTTATTTGATACTGACAAAATGCATTGAAAGATTCTTCGAGATCTTTTATGTGGTCAGCTTTCTCGAAGCTTTTGATGTGCACGTTATCGACATAAACATCTATATTTCGACTTACTTGATTTTTGAAGACTTTATTAAGCAGTTGGCTCCTATATTTTTTAAACCAAAGGATATTATTTTGTAATAATAAATACCTTTCTAGTGATGAAAATAGCATTCTCCTTATCCTCAAGAGTCATCTTTATTTTGTTATAGCCTGAGAACGCATCCATAAAGTTGAATAGCTTGTGGCCAGAAGTTGCATTAACTAGTTGGTCAATGTTTGATAATGGAAAGCTATCCTTCGGGCATGCTTTATTCGAGTCGGCATAGTCGATGCTGATTCTCCACTTTTTGCTTACTTTGTTTACCATGACTATATTGGCTAGCCAGTCAAGATAGTGGGCTTCTCGAATGAATCCAGTAGTTAATTACTTGTCGACTTTCTCATCATTGACCTTGTACCTCTTGAGGGCAAAGATTTTTTCCTCTATTGAATTAGCTTGAATTTAAGATCAATATTCAACCTGTGAGTAATGACCTCAAAAAAAATTCCAAGCATATCAGATGGCAACCATGCAAAGATATCTATATTCACCTGAGCAACTCCAATAGTCAATTTTTTTCCTTATAGGATAGAAGAGCTCTAATTTGGACAATCCTAGAAAGACCATCCTTCAATGGAAGTTCTCCCCTTTTTTCATGCTCTCTTTGATCCAATTACTCAGTAGTTGGTATCTCAGTAGCCTTTTTACTTTAGTTGACATTAGGAAGCATTATCAGGCTAGTTATTAATCTCTATGGATCTCACCAATTAATTTCTTATTAAAAATTAGATGAGAATGAGCTTAGTTGAAACAACTCCATCTAGCTTGTTTAGCCCTAGCCATCCTAGAATGATGTTGTATTGATGGCACTCGAACAACTATGAATATGAGAAAGACGGTGCTTTACTAGGAGAAAATTCTAGTAGTGATAGGAAGGGTGATTTTGCCTTCGAACCCAATTGAGTTTCCATAAAGTTGACTAAGAGTGTGGAGGCCCATTTTAACTAATTTTCTAGTAAGTTCATACAGACAAAATATCATAAAATAAGATAACAGCCAAGCTTCCATTATCTATTAAAATCTGTTTACATTATATTTTGCTATTATCCTAGATAGGATAATAGCATTATCATAGGGGTTTGTGACCCTGACTAGATCCTTGTTGGAAAAGGAAATTACATTCTCTTCATCATCTCCCCTCTGCCTCTTCAAGGACCGTTCCACCCCTTAGGAGATCATGCTAACTTGTCCAGCCATCGGTTGATTGTCAATCTCGATTTGAGTTAGTTACTGGCTAGGATTTTGGGTATCAAATTGGATCTCTCCTTTACAAGCATACTTCCCAAAGTAGCCCTACCGAATAAGATCCTTGATTTCATTCTTCAAAGCAATGTGGTTCTCGATGTTGTGGCCATAATCTCGATGGAAGTGATAATATTTATTCTTGTTGCAAGAGGTCGGTGGAGTTCTCATTTGAGGGGACCTTCGAAAATATCCTTCCCCTTCATTTTCTTATAAGAATGTTAGCCCTAGGAGTAAGGAGAGGAGAGTAGTTACCATATTTACCGACCAGATGCTCTGGCTTAGGGCTATGTAAGCAAGAGGAGTTGGTCTTCTTGGTCCAACTTCTGCTTGACTTTCCTCAAGCTTGCTTTTTCTTTGGTTTTACATTATCCTCTCGCTGAGTGAGAGCACCCTATTCCATGTAGATATACTTTTGGGTGCAGGCTAGCAACTCCAAATAAGACATGAGATAAGTCTTATACAACAAATAAGTAAATTGAGAGGAGCAGAGTCCCCTTTTTATGGCTAGCATGGTCATCAACTCATCCAGATTGTAGATATCCAGTGTGGCCACCTTGAATCAAGCCATGTAGTCTTTGAAAGACTCTCCATCTTATCATCGAATGGAGAAGAGACTATCAAGTTCTTATGATATATTTTGACTAGCATTGAAGTATGCCATGAGTTACCTCTCCAGTTGTTTGAAGGAGTGAATACTCCTCAACTCGAGTCCAAAGTACTATACGTAGGCTGCTTTGCTAAGAGTGGTCAAGAAGACAAGGCAATGCAAGGTGTCAATGGCATCTTGAATAAGCATAGGAGCCTTATAGCTCTCCAGGTGGTCCAGTGGATCTTAGTGCCATCGTAGGGATCCAACTATGACATCTTTAATGAACTGGGGATCAATTCCTCCATGATTCATCAAGAAAAAGGGGGACTTGTGTTGAACTCAATCAAGTCTCGACTCCTTCTTGGTGATTAGTAAGTCGATGGTTGATCTTTCTCAACTTACGATCATAGTTAACGAGGTTTGCTCGGCCAGTCACCATATAGTCTCATTGGTGGATCCCTCCTATAATGATTCAAATGACTAGTGAGGGCGTTGGTCTCACCTTCATTCCCTTTCATAATGCTGCTCCTTGTGCCAGGGACTTGCTTATCATGGAGATAAGGATGTGATGGTAAGAAATCAATCAGTAAGAGGCCTTCCTGTGAGGTGATTGGGGCCTACTCGATGCAGCGAGTGGACCATGACTAATTAAAGTCCATTAGTGAAGATATCTGATGCGGATGGACCCTGATCAGAAAATATTCTAGGAGATCAGACTGTTGGTCATCAAAGAAATGACCCTACCTAGGTTACCAAAATCCAATTATTTTTCCCCCATTTTTTATTCAAATGAACCCCTTTTTTTTCATATATATATATATACTATATATATATATATTAATATTTTTTTTTTTTTTTTTTTTTTTTTTTTTTCTTTTTCACTTTTTTTTTTCTCACGATCTTTTTTTTTCTCTATGCTTCTTCTACAGTCGGCAGGGGATTAGCGTCTCTGCTTTAAGAAGCATGCATATGAGTCTTGCTTTGAGGATCATGCAGGAAGGGAAGTCGGCAAAAAGGAGGATGACCCTGCTTTCATGTTCGTGCAGGGTCTTCTCCCATCTCCTTCTTCATGGAATGAATCAGGGAGGCTCGCGGGGAGGAAGTTTTACTCGCATGGCTTCTGAGGGGCAGATCCAGCGGGTCTCATCGGCGACGGTGGCGGCATGATGACAGCGGCACGGGAAGGTGGCGGCGCGCTCTCTGGCGGGCATCAGCATCATGGCAGCAGGGAGCCGGGCGGCCATTGTGTGTCATCACGAGCGGAGACGAGGAGCAGAGGAGCAGACGAGGGAACCGGGCCAGAGGGAGTTTCCAATCGACGGGGTAGTTTGCTTGGTCTATCGGATAGGGAAGATCGGGCGAAGACGATGATCGCGAACGGAGGGAGGATCGAATGTAGACCGACGCGATCAGTGAATCGGTTGTTGCAGAAGATCAAGGGATTTGAGGTGGGGTTGTCGGTGCTGGATGAAGGGAACAGTCGAAGGTTACTTGGAAAGCTGGGATTCTCAAGTAGGAAGGGGAAAAAAAGAGGAAGCAAGAGAGTTAAAGGAGGAAGAGGGAAGATCCAGGAAGACAAGATAACAGCGAGTCTCAGAGGAAGAAGGAGAGCACAGAGGGAAGAACCAGAAGAGCAGGGGTGAAGAAGGAGAGGAGGGGGAGGAGTCGGGACACACCCAAGCTCTTTTCTCAATAAATTTTTTGCTAACTTATTCCAATGATAAAAGACACCTTAAATAGAAAAAACAATTGAAACCTCTGAAAGAGATCCAAACAAATCCTAAAACAAATTTATTCGAAACAAACCTGATCCTAAAAATAAATCCCAACAAACTAATCTAAATTAACTAATCCTAAAATCTAAACCTTCGATCCTAAAACAACTTTCAAACAATCGAGATAAATCCTACAAAAATCTTAATATCCCAGTCCCTCGTACACCCATAAAAAATATACATTATCTTCATTTGGATATGCTCCGAGATTCGTGCTGCTCCAAGATGTGTGCTCATCGACTCCAGGATCTTGAGCCCCAGGGTTTGGGCTGGGTTGGCTTCAAGTTCTAGGCTGGCTTCTGGGTTCGGCTGGCTTCAGGTTTTGGGCTGGGCTGGGCTTCAGGTCTAGGTTGGGCTTCAGGTTTTGTCTGGGCTACTTTAGATTCTAGGCTAGTCGATGTCCCCATCATTTCTCCTGAGGTGGGAAGAGCTCAACTCCATTGAGTCAAGCTTCAAAATTGGCTCCTCGATGCATCATCTAGGACTAATTTTTTTTTAAATATAAATAATGTAATTAAAAATGACTAACCTAACCTAACCTGTTTCTGATACCAAGTTGATGCGGGATGGACCAATAAATTCTAGACCTAAGGACCTTAATGAGATCAGTGAAACAATTAATGAAGTAATTAAAGATAAAGACTAGTAGATAATCAATACAATAAGAATTTAAACTAAGAAATAATCCTAGTCAAATCAAGAACCAATCTAGGAATTGACTTGATCGGCATTCATAGTCAAAATATTCGAGATATTGGACCGTTGATCGTTAGGGAACGACCACTAGGTTAGGGCTGCCCAATTTCAATAAAATTAGATCTATACTAAGTTACCGAAGTGATCTTACCCGAAACATGGAATATCACGAATCCTGGAAAAGTGAGATCGTTTAGAGGTAGTCAAATCTGGACCATTGGTTCACGAGCGAGATGGATCAGAAGCCATCGGACCAGGATCACAAAAATACTGATAAATCAATCCCAAATCAAAATAATAAGTCAATTTAATCCCAATAAACTCAATGCTCTAAGATCCATGAGATTGTTTTTATCTGCTCTGAAAACTATGCATTATAGATCTTCGAAACTTCTTTGAGATCTGTGCAATTCAGAAGTCGGTAGCAAGGTTGTGCTTGCTTTCACGTCATGCTGAGCCATTTCTTCTCCACGAATCAACACCCAAAAAAAATAGAGGAGGTTGGAGGGCTTGCAGAGGGATTTCAGCTGGAATTCGTCGATGAGCTTTGGAGGAAATCGTCCAGAGGAGTCCGGCAAAAGGTGGTGGTCTCAATGGAGTGGACGGTGGCTAGAGACGGTGGAGTGGAGGAGGCGAAGTTGGGTGGGGCACTCTATTTTGGGCCATGCATTGGTGTTGGCGAGGGAGGAGAGAAGCTCGATCGGGAGAACGGAGGAGGAGACCGGCAAGGTTCATCTACAGCCTCGGAGGAGATGACGGCTATATAGGCAGTGGGTAGAAAGGTTTCCGCTCGCTGGTGTGGGCTTGCTCCTGGACGAAAGATGATGACTGTGAATGGAGGGAGGATCGAATGTGGACCGGCATGATCGCTGAATCGGTTATTGCAGGAGATCATGGGATTTGAGGCGGGGTTGTCGGTGCTGGACAAAGGGAACGGTCGAAGGTGACTTGGAAAGTTGGGATTCTTAGAGTGGGAAGGGAAAAAGAAGAGGAAGCAGGAGAGTTAGAGGAGGAAGAGGGAAGATCCGGGAAGAAAATAACGCGAGTCTCAGAAGAAGAAGGAGAGCACAGAGGGAAGAACCAGAAGAGCAGGGGGAAAGAAGAAGGAGAGGAGGGGGAGGAGTCGGGACACACCCAAGCTCTTTTCTCAATAAATTCTTTGCTAACTTTATTCCAATGATAAAAGACATCTTAAATAGAATAAACAATCGAACCTCCGAAAGAGATCTGAACAAATCCTAAAACAAATTTATTCGAAACAAACCTGATCCTAAAAATAAGTCCCAAACAAACTAATCTGAATTAACTAATCCTAAAAACTAAAACTCCGATCCTAAAACAACTTTCAAACAATCAAGATAAATCATAAAAAAATATAAATATCCAATCCCCCGTACACCCATAAAAAATTTACATTATCTTCATTTGGATATGCTCCGAGATTCGTGCTACTCCGGGATGTGTGCTCATCGACTCCAGGATCTTGGGCTCCAGGGTTTGGGCTGGGTTGGCTTCAGGTTTTAGGCTATCTTCTGGGTGTTGAGCTGGCTTCAGGTTTTGGGCCGGGCTGGGTTTCAGGTTCTAGGCTGGGCTTCAGGTTTGATCTAGGCTGCTTCAGATTCTGGGCTAGTCAATGTCCCCATCAAGATCTCCCACAGGAAGACCAATGATTGGGATGAGTGGCAACAACAATGGAAGTAGCTAAGGCTTTTGGGGGTTGCTGCTTTAATGCAATCTGCTGCCACTATAGTCCCTCCATGTTGCAGTCAATGCCTGGACCTACTATACTAGGGTGATGAGCAAGTCCTGCAGGGTCCTGGACCTACTATACTAGGTGATGATCAAGTCCTGCAGGGTAACTGGTGGTGGGTGGAGAGTAAGAAGCTCCATCGACTAGCTAGGTGGCCCTTCTTAGTGTGAGGAGCATCTAGTGT
The DNA here is from genome assembly GCA_021397845.1 of Areca catechu. Lineage (NCBI taxonomy): Eukaryota > Viridiplantae > Streptophyta > Magnoliopsida > Arecales > Arecaceae > Areca > Areca catechu. The sequence goes on along the minus strand of CM038044.1, from coordinate 25,999,808 downwards.
GATTGACGGAGGCATCATGCACTCACATCTTTATTTTCATCATCTAGCTCTTTAGGCTTCAAGATCTTCTTCAAGATGCTCCCCCTTCCTAGCATACTAATCTGTTGCCAACAAAGCACCTTCCACTTTAACTATGGTAATGATCGAGGATCTCTTGATCTTCCTCGATAGGATAGGGCGCTACTCCTCGATGGCTCTCGGATAGAGACCTACAAGAATAGTCCCTTAATCAATGATAACTGGTGGGGGAGCCTCCGATGCTCAAGTCAGTGGAAAGTTGAAATGGCTATAGCAGGCAAAGCTGAGAGTGATGGAGGGAAGATAATTGGATGAGCATGTGAGAGTGGTATCAGGATGTACCTCATCGAGGGCCCCCTCTTACTAATTTATAGGGTTACTTGGGATAACTGAATGCCATTAGAGAGGTAAGCTCCACTAATGTGGATAACAACTTTCTGATAAGATGTTAAGATCTTGTCTTCTAAATTCTTTTTGTTGAGATTTTTCTATTAGAATAGCAGTATCTGCTAGGATCTTGTTGTCACTATCTCTATTTGGGGTAGCTGGTAATTGTCCACTTCTATCATCTACTCGAGCATGACTGACTATGAATAATAGAGCTAGTTGCAATCATAGATAGAGGCCTTTAACATTGCATCTTGGCATGCCCGACTGGTACAATATGGGTAACTAGTCGAGCAAGCCTGAGTAAGTACTTAGTGAACACCTTTTATGGTGGATCCAACTAGTTTCATACTAGCAGCTAGTCAGGTCTGAATGGGTACTCAATGAATCACACACAGGGGGTGCCTTGTCAATCAGGCCTGGTCATTTGTAGCTTCTCGGTCTAGGTTATAGCAATTAATTAGTGATGTAGTCATTTTAGTTATCTCTTTCTTAATTAGTGATGTAGTCGGTAATTCGAGTGCTCCATAGTTGGTGGTCCAATTAGTCCTCAAGGCCCGAATAAGTAGTTATCCACATTAGCAGAGGCTATCTCCCTAACAGCATTTAGATATCCTGAGTAACCCAAAAAATTGATAAGAGGGGACTCGCAATGAGGCATATCCTGATACCACTCTCACATGCTCATTCAGTTATCTTCCTCACCATCGCTCTTAGTTCTAGCTACTGTAGCCCATCTCATCTTTTCACTAACTTGAGCATCGTAGGATCCCCTACCAGTTACTACCGATCAAGGGACTGTTCTTCCAGATCTCTGTCTGAGAGCCACCAAGGAGTAGCACTCTAAAAGATCAAGAGATCCTCAATTATCGCTGCAATTTTGGTGGAAGGTGCTTTGCCAACAATACCACTTATGCATACTCCACCTGATTTACTTCCATTTGTTTGGTCATCCACTGTACCACCATCAAAGTTAATCTTGGGATAGCTTGACAACGAGAGTTCTTAGGTGAGATCATACCAAGAGAAGTCATAGTAACCACCAACTTTTCCTGAAAGAACTCCATCCCCATTGGTCAAGGTATATATGAATGAATTTCCCAACTTTTTATTGTTTTACTTCATAAATTCATCTCATCGGTTCCTATCTCAGTCCATGGATTATGATTATTTTATTAATGTAGCTTCTCAGTTTTTTTTATCTCGCTAAGGTTTAGATGCTTTCTATGGTTCCTAGTGACCGGCAGGTCTTGTATAATTTCTTCCCTTTTTTTTCTCTTTTGTAACTCATCGTTTGTATTATCTTTATATTTATAAAAGCTAGGTAGCTGCCATCTCAGCCTCTTTTCAGCCTCAAAAAAAAAAAAAAAAAATCCCCAGCTTGTATAAAGTCTTTTATAAATGTCACATAAGAATTGGCCTCTTCCCTCAAATTAATAATCATTGATTTTTAAACACCATATATGATATATGGTATAAGCATAGACATTAAATATGAGTTTTCTTTCTCCTCTTGTAGTGCACACCACCATCAAGACCCCTAGAAAAGAATCTAGGGAATCAAAAGGAGTGGCAAAATGGATGGCCGCAACTCATGGAGTGCATTCCATTCAAGAGTGATGTGAATGCTCCGTGGTGTAGAATGCTCCGCCAACAAGCCAACTTTAAATAAGCACAATTTAAATATTAAGCAATTTAAAAGCAGTCAGGGAACTGGAAAGGTTCAAACCCTCCTTCAAATCAACCTATGGGCCCCACACTAGTTTGTTGGCTTCCCTATCCATGGAAGTTCTCAAGTTGAAATTTGATGCTTCTATTTCTAATGTTGCTACTTTCATTGCTTATATTATTCGTGACTATCAAAGAGTTTTAATCCATGCAGGGGGCAAATAGATTTTGCAAACTAGTGTCCCTAATGCTGAGCTTACATTAACTTAGAATGGGATCAAAATTTTCTTACTTCACCTGAGTGTGATAAGCTGATTATCGAAGGTGATTCTCTAACGGCAGTAAGGTGGATGACAAATACTTATACTAACAGTTCAGCTATGAATCCTTATTGCAAGATATTTTATTTTGAAAATCTTATTTTTACTTAATAGCTTTTCATCATGTATACCGTGAAGCTAACCGAGCTATAGATTTCTTAGCTTTTATTTGCTCGGCAAGGTGACTTCACCATTCCCAAAATGATCCCATCATCCGGATCTTGCGGCTATCATGTGGACAGATCTTTATAGTATTATTTTTGAATGATGATGAGCTAGATAAATTTATTCTCTGACCAGTGATCAGAATCTTTTAATACTCTGGATTGCTGGGAGGATAGTCATGATGTCAGAAATCAGTTTATTTGTCTATCATATACTCTATTGGTTGTCTTTTATGCTACACAGCCTACTATGGTGCCATGTATGGTCGTTCATCATACTTTCACCTCCTTCTATGATTCTGATTGGTAATCTAGAGAAATACAAGTTTAACTCTAGTTGTACCAAAAATTTTACACAACTATTACCAGCACATCTCCTATGGCCATTCTTTATAAATCAGAGTGACTATTTTATATCCAAAATAGAAGGAAGGAGGACAAAAAGAAAAAAATTAGAGAAGTAAAAGTACAAAAAAAGAAGATAAATGATCAAAATTCAGAAACAAAAGGGATCAAAAAAGGAAAAAAATCACAACCAAAAGAATTGAGGAAGGAAAAAGAAGAGGTAGTAAATGTGTTTTCTCACTGTTTTGTTTCTTGCTGCAGGTGTTACTTATATTACAACAAGGTCAACAAATTCGGCAATATTGTATGATAATCAAATGTTGCAGTGTCCCCACATTGTGCCAGCACTATCCCACCATACCCTTATCACCATTATATCTAGGCAGCCTAGTTGCTGCTGCATTTTTCTTTAAGTTATCATTACTGTTGTTATCTTCCTATTTTTATCTGCTTGGTTCTCACATGATATTTTAAGTTGCTTCTCTGGACTTTAGTTGTGCTGCCTCAATCATATTTTACTTCAAATTCTTTGGATGCTATACTTTAGGATACTTTACAATTCCATGCTGATAAAATTCTTGTGCTTTTATCATCCTTCCTTTGCAATGGTGTTATTACATGCCTTTATGTTGGGTCTGCTACTTCATGTGTTTGGATTTTGGACTCTTCAAATGTTGCTTCTAATATGATAAATTACTATTGTAGTTTATTCTACATTGCACAATAGTTTATTGTTTACTGGAAGAAGTGCCAGATGCAGTTCTGCCACGCTGATTTTCAGTCGACATCACCCCATCTCAGACACTTCATTGTTTCATATCCACAATCTTTCTGGGTGTCTTTACCATATGACTTTCACATGTGTCATGAGGAACTAAGACAATTTATTTACAGCTGCTATTACTTACCAATGATCAAGCTCGCTATACAACTTTTTCTAATCTTATCTTCAATTGCTGGTGCTTGAGTAATATGCCCTCACACTCACTATCATTATCACTGTTTATGCTCACAACTTTGGTAATGCATACTTTCTGTTTAAATGTCAACCTATCTCCTCTATTTTTCAATGTTAACTAGTCCAAAAGGAGTTTCAGTGCTATCTTGCAAATGCATATCATAGGAAATTCACAGGACAAGTTTCATATAACACTCACCACAAATGTTTCATCCTTATACTTCTCAGGTGCCTATTATTAATAACTCGGACAAATCTGAAGGTTCTATATGGAGTCTACTGTTTTAATTTGCTGCAACCACTGATGCTTCATATATGGTATCTTATGCCATACATATTTGCTGTTCAAGGTCACTCTACATTATCAATGTCCAGGACTTCTCATTTGCTCGGCAATTGGGTATATGGTCTTCTGTCGGATTTTACTTATTTATCAGGAGGAAATGAGGTTTTATACTTGTTGCTACCATCTATCATCTTGTGGGAATCCAAAGCGTTTTGACACTTTATATATCTGTTATATTGTTCATTCTCATCAAGGGCTTAGCTCAGTTTATATCTCTCTTTCATTTCTTTATAATTCAAAGCACTAAGATAACTATTTCTGGAACCTATCATCACTTCATTAACAGTAGATGTTTGGTTTTTACTGCCTCTGGAAACATGTATTCTCTGTTATCTTCTGTAAATATGGGCAAGAATGCTATATCTACAATTTTGGCTTGGGAGCCATGTTCTTGGGTTCATATTGCAGATCAGTGCTACATATGTTGTCTTCAGTTTCTGTTTGAGAGCTATGATGTTACCAAGTTATTATATGGGTTCTGCTTCATGGTTACTCAATCTTCATTGAGGTCTAATGTCACCTGGACAATATGGAGATTTAATGCTCTTTTAATATAACTATCATCATCGATCTCAAGGAAGGATTTCTTAGCCTGTTGGAGCTTGTGTGGCATTTCCTCAACATATCTTCTAAGGCCTCTGCACTTATTTTTTCAAGCCTGGGATTGTGGCCCTCAATTCTTGAGCTTGCCACTGGCCAACTATTTCATTGGCTCTGCACCTATTCTTCTATCTTCAGTACAGAAGTTTTATCTTTATATTTATCAATGTTCTGCTTCTTAATATCAGATCCAACTCTGCAGAATTTATCTGAATCTCGCTTCATCAAACTACTTATACTTCACTTATGGTGGCCCACAGAATATAGGCTAATGCTAATTCTGATGCATAAAAAAAGTTGGGTTTTCCTTCATTCTGTACCTGGTGAAGGGCCAACTGTCCGCAAATCTTTTGTTATGTATCCTTCGTATGACTTTATAATCTTTTCTTATTGGTAAATGTTTTGGGACTTTCTTGCTTTGTTTGAGGCAATGTTATGTAAACCTTTCTTAATATATGGAGATTTGATCTCTTTTTACCCAAAAAAAAAAAAAAAAAAAAGCCATTTCAAGCTATCTTCTAGAGAAAAAGAGCCACTTCCATATGAGTACCAACCTCTCAAACTAAATACCTATCCAAGCACCCACTTAAAAATACTTCACATTGGACAATAAAAATACCATAATATTAAAAAATGATTTTCTAATATTAGGACTCGCCAAACAGGGATGTAGGGTTTCTTTTCTTCTCCACATTGCAATGGGCTAAGAATGCAAGACCAGAGGTCATATCATACATCAGATGAGACATGACATGGACAAAATTGCATTGGTTCTCAACTATCATCCAATAACTGGTTGTATCTTTCATGCATATAAATGATTGATTTTCTTTCCTAACATTAATAATTGGATGGCGCAAAAATCTCTTTAAAAACAATTCAGGCAAAGAAACAAAAGATATTAGGATGCCTTGAAAATTATGCATCCATTCTGGAAATAAAGTAAGATGCAATCCAATGATCGATTATTGTCATGAAATTCATTCATTCATTCGCCCCAAAAATAGAACCAGAACCCTTGAATCAGAATTACAAACTTCTTGCGGAGAGGACATGGTGTCAAATATTGGACCAAGTCCCCATTGGTAGAAGACAAAAAATTGGCCACCATATCTCCTTCATCCCCAAAGAAATAGTCAATGCTGTCATATCCAAAAGATAAGCTTATTAGGGATCGACGTAGGCAAATGATGACGTGAAAGAGGCAAGTTCCTCCTTGCCTAACGTATGGGTAGAAAATTAGTTGGTGATGATGGAATGAAAGTACCAACGAAACAAGTATATATCATGGTTAGATATTGGATTGTCCGTTTTGGTAGCGTATAGTTTCCATCGGCATCTTAATATCTCATAACTATTTATTACAAGATATGTATTGCAGATTTACATTTCCAAGATGCATGACCAAAAAAAAGAAAGGTCCATGCCAAAAAGGAGACGGACCGTTTCATGCAAGTTATCACATTAAGCCTAAGTCTAGATTTCTTGATTTCCAAAAGTCAAGCATGGTTATTTTTATTTTTCTTTTATTTATATTATAATAATAATTCTTGCAATTAGAATATTAGTATAATTTATATTCTGCTAGGTATGGACCATATCCATAAATCACAGCTCATCCATTTAGAGTATAAACTATCTAAACCAAATCACAAGATTTAGGAATTAATCTAACATATCAAGATCTATCTTTCCTAGGTACATACCTGTTATACCCATCCGGCCGGCGCGGGTTTGACCGGACAAGGCATTCAGCTGTTGATATGGTTGAACCTTCCCACTGATCAACCTCATAGAGGCCCTGACGGTTCTCCACCGGACGTCCAATAAGCCAACTGGCCACTGGGCCGATTGGTCTGGAGGCTGACCAACCCGGAGATTGGCTGATTCATTAGTAGGTCGACCTACTGGAGGCCGACCTATAGAAGGCCGACGAACCTGGATACTTGCTACTCCATTCCTGCTTAGCCTGACGGACTTAACCCCATCCGGTGAACTGCTCGAAGGCTCCAGAAGATTCTCTCCAACCGGTACCAGAATTCTGTTGCAATGAACTTCACAACGTGGCCATGACTTTATGCCACCTGGCCATCACTTTGGTCGCACCCAGAGCAAATCAGGACTTTATCTCTGTCTCTAACGAATTTTGACAGTATCTCACACCAATAAAAGGTATCCAGGGGGCCTCCATTGGGGGAGGACTCTCTTTCTTCTCCACGTTATGCTTTCCTCTTTCTCTCCACTCTGTTGCTCCAAACCCCCTGCTAACTTAAGCATCGGAGTGTCCCCCGTCGGAGCACCTCCGATGCCCAGGAGACTTTGTGCAGGTTGACTGGCCGAAGAGCTCCCCGGTGCAGCAAGGCAAGCCCGGTCTAGGTGGAAGTGCGTCAATACATTGGCGCTAGAGGAAGGGCTCGAACCTCTGTTATGCACTCTGCTCTAAAAGGAGAGATTGACTGAAGAAAGTTGTCAATGGTAAGGGGAAGAACGTGAAGCGTCTCCACTATAGGGAGGCATTCTCCCCACAGACCTGAAGCACCTCGCGAAGAGGACGCCACGGCCATGCCGCCGAGCCTACCATCACTCTGGGCTGCAGCAGTTCTAGATGCTAATAAATCGCATCGGACGCTTACCTCGGTGGTCCAACTTTTCAGGAAGCGGCCGACGACTGGCGGCAGCCACCCGCGGTGTCCTGCATCAACCACCACCTGCTGCGGGGGGAGTCAGCAGCCGGAGGAGCCACCACCTCTCTCCCACGCTGCTCTAGAGCCTTGAAGGTCTTTGGGGCTCATGCTAACGGAAGAGGGCGAGGTCGGCTTCCCCATCTTTCGCTGACTCCGCTCCCTCGGTGGCCATCGCCCTGCTGAAGATCCATATGACTATGGCAGTAAGATCATGCGCATGGAAGAGCACATGGCGAAGATTATCGAGCGTCAGAAAGCCGAAGGGGGGTAGGCGTACGACACCCGTCCACCTTTTTCTGCTGAGATCTTGGAGGAGTCTATCCCCCGATACTTCAAATTCCCCAGGTGGATCCCTACGACGGCACCACTGACCCACTGGATCATTTGGGCACCTACAAAGCCCAAATGATGGTACAGGGCATCTCCGACGCCCTTCATTGTATCGCCTTCCCAGCCACCCTGAAGAAGGCCGTCCGGATGTGGTTTGTGGCCATCCGACCAGGTACGATCCGATCTTTTTCTCAGCTTGAAACTCTTTTTCTTTCATATTTCAGGACATGCAGTCGAGCCCCAAAGAACACTGACTGCCTCTTCCTCATACTCCAAAAGGAGGGGGAGACCCTTCGGGACTACATGGCCCGCTTTAACTCAATGGCCATGAAAGTCCCAGACTTGAATGAGGTGGTAGCAATGTCCGCCTTCAAGAGAGGGCTCTGGTCGTCCAGGCTCACATTCTCCCTGGACAAGAAGTTTCCAAAGGACTACACCGAGATGTTGACTAGGGCCCACAAGTATGCCCTGGCAGAGGAGCAATCTGCAAGCCGCCGCCAAGCAGAGGGGAAGTCAGCCGCTAAGAAGCGAAGCGATAAAGCCCCTGCAGTCCGACCTCCTGGCGATGACAGCCGACCCACTCGGTGCCGAAGCCCGAAGCCGAGAGACTTCTTTAAGAAGTTTGAGACTTATGCGCCCCTCTCCCTTCCAAGGAAGAAAATTCTCAAGAAAATTGAGAATGAGGCTTACTTCCAAAGGCCTCGACCGATGAGGGCCCCCCCTGCCACCAGAAACAAGAACAAGTACTGCCGGTTCCATAAGGACCATGGACATGACACTGAGGAGTGCCTCCAACTGAAGGACTCTATCGAAGACCTCATCAGGAGAGGGTATCTAAGCAAGTACGTCCATCCCCGCCGGGATCAGGCTGAAGTCTCAATTGTCAGAGATCCACCTGAAGAGGCTGAACTCCCCACTCAGCGTCCGACGGGTGGAGGTGTTGGCATGTTGCACCCAGGTCCTACCGGGGTCTGAGGGGGCCCGGATATTATGAAGAGACCCAGGGGCTCTAGTATGATTAGTTTTTTTGATAAAGACCTCTTGGAACCTCATCTCCCGGGAGACGATCCTGTCGTTGTATCGGCAGTCATTGCCAATTATGATATAAAGCGTGTCCTTATTGACAATGGAAGCTGTGCGGAAGTTTTACTGTACGATGCTTTGGTTCGAATAAACTTGTCTAGGTCAAGCTGCGAGACTCCTTGGTGCCGCTCACCGGCTTTGTGGAAAACTCCGTCGGAGTAGAAGGAGAAATCACTTTACCCGTAACCCTTGGGACGGAGCCCCACCAACGGACTTTTTCCATCATTTTGTGGTTGTCTGTATGACCTCGCGTACAATGCCATCCTAGGCCGACTGGCCCTTAATAAGTTCCGCCCGCCATCGTATCCACTTATCATTTGATGGCAAAGTTCCCGACTCGTAATGGGGTCGGGGAGTTAAGGGGAGACCGCAGGATGGCCAGACAATGTCTGGCCATACATGATAGGCAGCTGGATGGGCGCCCCATACTTGAGTAGCAGATCCCAGGAATGAAACTGATGACTACGGTCAGCCTATCGAAAAGGTTGTGTTTGTTCCACTCATAGAGGATGATCCTACTAAAGTACTTCAAATTGGGAGTACGCTAAGTGAAGAAGCCCGACAAGAGCTGATAGGGTTCTTAAGAAGCAATGCTGATATTTTTGCCTGGTCGCCCTCAGACATGTCGGGCATCCCGTCGGATGTCATTACTCACCAACTTAAGGTGGATCCAATGTATAGACTCGTCTGATAGAAGAAAAGAAGCTTTGCTGCCAAAAGGCAGAAAGCCATCGAAGAAGAAGTGAAGAAACTTCTTGACACCGGTTTCATTAGGGAGTCCCACTATCCAGAGTGGGTGGCCAATGTCGTTATGGTGAAGAAGGCCAGTAGAAAGTGGAGGATCTGCGTGGACTACACGGACCTCAACAAGGCTTATCCGAAGGATAGCTTCCCCCTGCCGAAAATTGACCAACTAGTGGATGCTACGGCTGGCCACTAGCTTTTGAGCTTTATGGATACCTTCTCGGGGTACAACCAGATCAGGATGCACCGCGAGGACGAGGAGAAATGGCCTTTATCATAGACAAGGGCTATATTGTTACAGGATGATGCCTTTCGGCCTGAAGAATGCGGGTGCCACTTTTCAACGGCTAATCAAACCGAGTTTTTGAGGGGCAACTCGGAAGAAATTTGGAGGCTTACGTTGATGACATGATTGTTAAGAGCCTCTAAAGGGCCGACCACATCAGGGACTTACGGGAATCCTTCGACATGCTGAGACTCATCGGATGAAATTAAATCCCACCAAGTGCATCTTTGGGCTGACCTCCGGGAAATTTCTCAGTTTCCTGGTCACTCAAAGAGGTATTGAGGTCAACCCTGAGAAGATCAAGGCCATTATGGACATGGCACACCCGACCAGTAAAGCAGGTACAAGAGCTCACGGCCGTATTGCCTCTCTCAAACCGTTTCATTTCCTTGTCGGTTGAGAAGTCCTTGCCCTTCTTCAGAACTTTACGCTGGTCGGACCATTTTCAGTGGACTGACGAGTGCCGTCGGCCTTCAAAGCCTTGAAGGACTATTTGAAGAACCCCCCGCTATTGGCCAAGTCAATAGAGGGGGAGGTTTTATATCTATACTTGTCGCCCTCTGATGAAGCCGTCAGTGCCGTCCTTGTACAGGTGGGGGAAGACGGCCAGAGAAACCTGTCATTACATCAGCAAAGTCCTCCATGACGCCGAGACAAGGTACCCCAAAGTCCAAAAGCTGGTTTACTCGTTGGTCATGGAAGCGAAGTGCCTCCAACCATATTTCCAAGCGCACCCGATCGTTGTGCTGACTGACCAACCCCTCAAGGCAATCCTCCGAAGTCCTGATGCCTCCGGACGGCTCGCCAAGTGGGCTGTCAGGCTAAGCGAGTTCGACATCTCCTTTCAATCCCAATCGGCCTTAAAGGTCCAGGTAATTGCTGATTTTATTGTAAAATATACATGGAGCCGAAGGCCACCTCTTCGATCGCCGAAGTACCTGTGGCTGGTCTGGTAGGAGAGATCGAGCCCACCTGGACTCTTCACGTAGACTGAGCCTCCAATCTTGTTGGATGTGGGGCAGGCCTGATTTTGGCCGACCCCGATGGCAATGTCTGGAGTATGCCCTGCATTTTGCATTTCAGGTGTCTAACAACCAGGCGGAGTACGAGGCTTTACTTGCAGGACTAAGGATAGCTGGTGAGTTGGGCATCAGTAGAATTCGGGCCTTCTCTGACTCCCAGTTGGTAGTCAATCAAGTGAAGGGCGAGTTTGAAGTGAGGAACCCTACCCTAGCTAAATACTTGGATAAGTACGAGGCTTTACATCTTTGCTCAAGTCTTTCAAGATTCTCCATATACCTCGGCTACAGAACTCCCGTGCGGACTCTCTGTTGCGGTTAGCCATGGCTGTGGTCAGCACCTCCGACTGGACCTTTGTGGAGCATCTACAGCATCCAAGCATTGCTGAAGAGCCGACCGACATCCATTAGGTTGAGCAAAAGGTATCTTGGATGGACCCAATCCGCACCTTCCTAGTTCAGGGCACTCTCCGGATGACCCGGTTGAAGCCAAGCGTATACGTTCGACAGCCTCTAAATACGTCGTCCTCGATGGAACCCTCTACAAGCGGTCATTTTCGCAACCATTATTGAAGTGCTTGGGGCCGATCGATGCAGACTATGCGCTCAGAGAAGTGCATGAAGGCATTTACGGCGACCACCTTGGAAGAAGATCCCTGGCCTATAAAATTATCCGGCAGGGATATTACTGGCCCACAATTCAAAAGGATGCATCAACTTCATGCAGAGGTGTGACGCGTGTCAAAGATATTTGGGTGTCCAAAGGAGGCCCGCCAGCCAGCTGACCCCGCTTACGGTGCCGTGGCCATTTGCCCAGTGGGGCATGCACATCCTGGGACCCTTTCCCCAAGCATCCGGCCAACGAAAATTCCTCCTCGTTGCCATCGATTACTTTACCAAATGGGTGGAGGCTGAAGCAGTGGCGTAGATAACAGAAGCCAAGTTGGAGAACTTCGTCTGAAATTGCATTATCTTCAGGTTTGGCATCCCACGGATGATCATCACAGATAATAGAAGGCAATTTGACAACTCCAGGTTCCGAGATTTTTGCCAGCAATACCACATTCCCATCGGCTCACTTCGGTCGGCCACCCTCAGTCCAATGGAGAGGTAGAAGTCACCAACCGGACTATCTTGCGTGGGTTGAAGACTCAGCTGAATGAAGCCAAAGGACTTTGGGCAGATGAGCTTTCTTCGGTACTGTGGGCATACCGAACTACCACTCAGACGGCAACCAGAGAAACTCCATTCAACTTGACCTATGGGAGTGAGGCAGTCATCCCCATAGAAATCTCTTTGCAATCCTAGCAGGTTGATCACCTCACTGAGCCGATTAATTCAGAGCAACGAAGGGCTGACCTGGATTTGCTGGAGGAAACCAGGCTACGGGCAAGCATGAAAATGGCAACTTACCGGTAGAGGATAGCTCGATATTATAATTCGAGGGTTAAGGCGCGAACCTTCCAAGTGGGAGACTTGGTCTTGCGGAGGACGGAGATTTCAAGGCCGATTGAGCAAGGAAAACTCTATCCTAATTGGGAAGGTCCCTATCGAGTCAGCGAAGTAATCCGGGCCGGGACTTACTGGCTTGAGCAGTTGGATGGGCAGCAAATATCGTGCCTGTGGAATGTAGACAACCTTCGTAAGTACTATCAATAAAGTCTACAGTTTCTCCCATCACACCCAGTCGGCAAAGGCTCTAGGGCAGCCCACTACGAAAGTTCGACCCCGCCGGCAGAGGCTCTAGGACAGTCCATTTTGAAATTCGACCCCGGTCGGTAGAGGATCTAGGGCAGCCCACTCTGAAAGTCCGACCCTGGTCAGTAGAGGCTCTAGGGTAGCTCACTCCGAAAGTCCGACCCCGGTCGTAGAGGCTCTAGGGCAGTCCACTCCAAAAGTCCGACCCTGATCGGTAGAGGCTCTAGGACAGCCCATTCAGAAAGTCCGACCTCGATCGGCAAAGGCTCTAGGGCACCCACTCCGAAAGTCCGACCTCGATCGGCAGAGGCTCTAGGGCAGCCCATTCCGAAAGTCCGACCCCAGTCAGTAGAGGCTCTAGGGCAAGCCCATTCCAAAAGTCCGACCCCGGTCAGCAGAGGCTCTAGGACAGCCAACTCCGAAAGTCCGACCCCGTCGGCGATCACCACACGTGGCCCGTACGGAACCGCGTGAGAGAAGATACCAAACCTGGGTTGACTGACGGACCAAGCTGGGAGCCGATCTCCTGGTTCATGAGCCCAAAGCGAGCAGTCGCCCCTTTCCGGCCAATGTACTAGCCTCAAACCTCAAAGGCTGACCGAAAATACTTGGAAATTTTTCTAAGTATCTAAGCCAGGCCGGCACCGAATAGCCGTCTGGAAAAAATGGTAACCTGTGTATGATGAAGCCGACTGGAAACACTTAAAAATATTTTGAAGGAAAGTATCTATCCACACACATACACATGGGACAACTATGAGGCCTTTTCATTAAATTCAAAAGCATATGCTTACAAAAGGTGTCGGACCTTTACAAACCCCTTAGGTTGGACCCACGAAGGTGCATCAGGGACCCTAACTTTGGCCCCGTCTGCTACAACTGGAAGACCAACAGGACTCGCAGCCTTGGGGGCTCGACAGGGACGTCCGTTGCCTCTACTTCGGCTGGCCTCCTCTGTCTCACCTTCGGCTTGGGGCTCTCCTTCCTTCACAGGTCCTTTCAGCTCCTTACCTGACAGGGCTAGCTCCGGAAAAGTAAGCCACCTTCTTTAAGAACAGTCATCATAGCCTTCTCTGTAAAGTCCGACGCTACCTTTTCGACCTCCTCGTCGAAGTCAGAGGAGGCCTTGTATGCCGTTACTGCATCCCGGACCTGCCTCATAGCCAGATCCCTGGCTTCCCTCGAGCTGGGTCGTCAGCTATACCACCGTTGCCCTCTCGGCCTGCGCTCTCTTGTCGGCCTCCAAGAACCGACCCTCCTCTTCTTGCAGCCAACGAGTGAGGGAAGCCACCTTCGCTTTCCTCTACTTCAGTCTGGCCTCCTGGTTGGCCAGTCGGCCAGTCGGTCCTCTGCCTCTTTCAGGGCCTCTTGATGTAGAACGAAAGCTCTTATACCAAAATTGATGCAGAACAAAAGCTCTGATACCAAAATTGATGCAGAACAAAAGCTCTGATACCAAAAATGATGCAGAACGAAAATGTGGAATGCGGAAGCAAATTAAATTAATGTATTTTTTTTTTTTATTTATTTTCAGAAGTCGGCTTTGACTCAAAGGAAAGATAAACTAATGTTGAAAGAAACTAAGAAATGACAGAAAGCACAATTAAAAGAAGTGGATTATCAGAGTAACTCAGAAGTAGGATCGCTGGAGATTGAGAAACCCCAGACCTAGGGTTTACTCCTCTTTCAAGAAACAGATGAAGAGAAGAGAAGGTTTTATACCTGACTGTGATATCTCTCGTTGCTTCAATTGAAGGACACTCTCGAGCAGATTGTAGGATCCTTGGAGATGGGGTATCTTCGTAATGGATCCTCGGATTGTAGTCCTATGGCTAGGTTGGCCTTCTTCTCTCGAACTCAGGATCTGGAAGAAGAAGAACAAAAAAAAAAAGAACCAGAAACTCAAGAAAGACACTGACCTGAGGACTTAATGAAGATTATTGGATGTAGAAGTTCCGGAGATCTTGATACTGATCTGACTCTTTGTTGAACTTGCTTTGTAGTTGAAACAGTTGATTGAACCTGGATGCTGGTGGCCGGCCTCTATATGGAAGAGAGGGGCCGTGGGATGTAGATGGAAAATTAGGGTTTGGTGGTGGTGGAGTAGAGATGGGTGGACTAAGCTAGGGTTTTGGGGTTGGAGATCTCACACCTCCTCAAGGTTCCTAGGGAACCCAGATTTACTCCCTCACGGAGCTCAACACCTGAACACAAGTGCGGAAGAGAGAAACACAAAGTTGCTCACAAAGAAATTGATTTCATTCATCAGTTTTTCAAGAGTTACATAGAGTTGAATATATAGACATAACAAAGAAATAAAATTTCATACACTTCCCATGTGGGACTAATAGGACTAACCCCTACTTTATGCATCAAATTCTCTTCCCAAGACTCCTTCCATGAGTGGGCAGCCCAAAAACTCAAGAAAACTTGAAAATCAGCTCCAAATGGCAGGTTATGGGGGTGTCTCCTAGTATCTATCCATGAATCAAGGATTTCCCTTCATGGTTTGGCTCTTTTGGACACCTCCTAGTCTTGCTCCACAAGTTTAGGCTTCTTCCTTTCATGGCTTTGGCACTTTAGGAAACTTTTGGGTGCCTCCTTGATTTTCTCCCAAGACATGCTCTCTTCCCTTTTATAACTTGGGTTTTTATGGAACATTATGGGCACCTCCTTGATCCTCTCTTCAAGAAAAATTCTTGCCATCCTGGCTTGGGTTTATCTGGAAAGAAGTTGGCTCCTCCTTGGATTGAGGTATCTTGATGGATTTCTCCCCCAAGTGGCGCATGAAAGAAGGGACCTGCTTTCTTGTGGTGTGGGGACCAAGGCACACTGGATGGAGATGTGGCACCTCCTGGACTCTGGCGTGTGGCTGGGAGTGTGGCGCCCACTTGCTTGGTCCTGGGAGAAAATGTGGCACCTTGGAGAAGACCTAGACCACTACTAGGACTTGTATTGAGTCAACATGACTCAACAAAATTTAAATTGCAGGGAAATACATACTCAAACTAAAATTGAGTTGACAAAGTCAACCCTTATTACAAAACCAAAAACCCTAATTCTTCGGGCAATGTCAATCAGAGATCCAGATGGAGCCCTGAAGTCTTCTTCTGAGTCTGGTGCCCGCACCAATTCTCCCGGGTGGGAGGAACTCGACCCTGTCGAGTATGGATCAAGCTGGCTCTGGTATCTCTCCAAGAGGTCTGGGTCCAATTCTTGTAATTCTTCTCGGAAGATCCAAGAGTTATCAGAATCTGGCATTCCTTGCCAGCGGACCAGGTATCTTTGGTATCCTCGATTACGAGTAGAGATAACCTGATCATCCAGGATCTTTTCAATCTGCTCTTTCCTCACAGGCCAGTTTGTTGGTGGACACACAGGGTTGGGTTCACTCTCAAGAGTAGGATAAGGCTCAAAAAGGCTCACTGGGAATCACAGTTGGCTCTCTATACTCTACTAGGTCTGTAATGTTGAAAGTGGAGCTAATGCCTAGTTCTGAAGGCAACTCGAGCACATAGGCATTGGACCCTACTCTCTTCACTACTCTAAATGGTCCAGCTCCTCTAGCATGTAACTTTCTAACAGTTCCAGGAGAAAATCGCTCAGGCCTTACCAATCATTACATAGTCTCTCTCAACAAAAGTTTTGACTCGCCTTTGAGAATCAGCCAACTTCTTATAAGTTTCATTACTTAAATTTATTTTGGCATGAATTTCTTTATGCAAGTCCTTTACATGCTATGCAAGTGCATCAAGAGACTTGTGTGTGTGGACTAATAGTGAAATCAGATCAAGTGGTGTGTGAGGCTTGTATCCATGAACAATTTCAAAGGGACTCTAGCCTATAGACCTATTGATCGAAACATTATATGCAAATTTAGTCCTGGACAAAATACAAATCCCAATTCCTGGTGCTCTCAATCAAACCAAAATCTGAGTCAAAGCCTAGTAAAGGGTCAAGAAAACTAAACTAGACTGACGACGCATTCCTAAAGATGGACTTTATTCCAAAGGAACCCTAGGTCTAAACCTAACAAACTACGGCTCTCTAGGTTTGACCTTGGGTTGGAGGATGGCATGCAGAGCATGAAAACTTATTATGGATGCCTAGTAGGTGCCATAAGGTCTTCCAGAAGTAGGTGGCAAACTAATAGGTTCTAAGGAGTCTTGCAACCTAGAGATCTCAGTAAAGTGTAATCCCATAGCTCTAGAAACATGAGAATTCAGGGAAGGGTAGGAAATAAGAATCAGAGTTTTGAGGTGGCTTATCAGAAACAAGAAACAAACCTTGGTTATTCAGGATGATCTTAAAATGAGGACATTATTCTATAGGTGCACTCATCCAAACCTCATGATTTGCTCTAGGAGGGTCTACAAGTGCAAGTTCTAGGGTAGGCTGGGTGCTCCTAGAAGGTGGAAGGTTATCAGGAAGGTCTTTGGAATGTTTATCTAAAGTCCTCTAAGCTACTGTCTTTTTCTTGTTCTTGGACCTTCTTAATGGGCAATTCTTGTGAACCCCTTCCTTCTTCACACTTCTCTACCAGATTTGACTCAGGGGTGTCTTCTTTGGATTCCTCAATAAGTTCAGGGTATTCTCACTTAAACTTTCATTGGGTGTAATTTCTTCTTCCTGAACTTCCTCAAAGGGTCTTCTTAGGGTTAGCTCCTGAATTCCTTGAGTGGCAGGGGTCCCCTCAATGACCCCATTAGGTAGGAGTTGGTTAATTGAATTATCGGGAGAGATATCCTCAAATTCTTCTTCTTCATATTCATCTATCAAACTTATGTCAGGCTCATATATTTCTTCCTCATCTCACTGAAAGGTTCTAATCTATTCTCCTTTGATTCCTCTTTAAGTACGGCTATGGTCGGGTCAACTAATTTTGGATGACCATGCCTAACTCCTTCTCAGTGTTATCCTTCTGGTCAAGAGGTGACACAAGTAGGAATTGACAAACAAGAGTCTGGTTCACTACGGGTGTCGGATCAATCGGAACTTGACTCAAGTTGGTAGAGGTTGGCTTTAGTCCAAAGTACTTGATTGGTTATATCTTAAAGACCACTCATAGTCTTGGGCTTCTTGGTAGGCTCGGTCTAACTTATTGGTCTTTTCAAGGCATAGCTTCCTATAAATGTCTGGGGTAACCCAACCCTAAACCTCGATGTGATCTGAGCTTCGGTCTCAATGGTATTGCATTTCATGTCATACCACTAGAAGTCCTCAATATATTTAGACACAGGCCTATTACCTTGTTGCAATTGGTACCATTGTCTAAAAGTCTTTTCTCATAGGATCTACCTAGGTACCTATCTCTCAACTTACTTCTCATATCTCTCCAAGTATATATTTCCTCTTTTCTTTGATAACACTCATGCTCAATAGCATACCAATGCGACCTAGCATGTTTGGTGAACTTGGTTTTGGCCACCAACTTGTCCTAATTCCAATATGTTAGTGCACTCAAAATCGATCCATTTATTCTTCCCACTTAATATATGTCTCTTGTCTTCCATCAAAAGTGGGTGCTTAAGGTTCGGTGTTCCTAACAGGTCCCTTTTCTGAGTCAACCAAGTATGGATATAGGCTCCTAGGGTTATGCTCGGGATCACGGTATAAGGTCCTCCTAGGCTCCTGGCATGGGTGAGGTTGGGGCCTATTAAATTTTGGATCAGGGGTCCAATTTTGATGTCTTCGTTTCTCAAGTCCCTGGGCTCCGTCTCTAAACTGGGCAAAACCCTCATTCATATCCTGACTCAATTTGGTCATACTTTTGGTAAGAGTTCTAATCATGGCCTCTAAATCAGGTTGGGTTTGACCAGGTTGGTAGGGTACTTTCGTTCCGGGTGGACATGATGATGCAAGCAAGCACACCAAATGAGACTCGACTGAAATGACTACGGGCTAACTAGACCTAGAGCCCAAACTAGATGCCCAATCAGAGTGGCAAGCTAGCCTGTAGTAACTCGGGACTCAGCCAGGCAGGTGTAAGGGGAGTGTTAGGTCCCTAATTGCCAATCCTAGACACCAATCAGAGATTGACCAGGTAGGCGGACCAGCACACAAGCCCTTCAGGATAGAATCCCTGAACCACCATTCTAGACACTGAGTACAAAGCACACACAGAGTAACTAGACAAACTGACTCAACATTAGCCTAGACCCGACTTGTTGTGTCCCTAGCCCACTAGGGCAAATTAAGTCTAATAAATTTTAAAATTAGGCTTAGGATCGAATGAATGGGTGGTGGTTTTGGGCTAAGGAGAGGTTATCAACTCCTCCCCTTATCTTAGATGCTCAATTGCCCTTAAGATGAATTGGAGATGATCACTCAAAAAATTGAATTGCAGAAATACAGAAAAGATTGCTGTAATTTAACTCTCATCAATTTCACAGAAACCAATAAATCACAGTAAAATTATGTAAAATATTTCAATTACATTGGTTCCAGCAAAACAAAAATCATATAATTTGGAGTTACCTATAATGAAAAAAATTCCTACAATAGGATAGTTACAGACTGAAACAGAATGCTTCCCCCGTTTACAATTCCTGCTACAAAGTTGTAACCCAGCGGATCCCCTACACGCCCTAGGAACACCCCATGGAATGGGAAGAGGAGGCTTGCACCTCACTTAGTTCCTAGGACCGGACGTCCTGGGGAGTCTACTTCGAGCAGACAAAGTAAAAAGAGAGACACTCAAAACTGCAAGTAAGTCAAAACCCTAGACAGGGCTTTGATACCAAAATTGATGTAGAACGGAAACTCTTATACCAAAATTGATGCAGAACAAATCTTTGATACCAAAATTGATGCAGAACAAAAGCTCTGATACCAAAATTGATGCAGAACGAAAATGTGGAATGCGGAAGCAAATTAAAATTAATGTATTTTTTTTTTATTTATTTATTTTTAGAAGTCGGCTTTGACTCAAGGAAAGATAAACTAATGTTGAAAGAAACTAAGAAATGACAGAAAGCATAATTAAAAGAAGTGGATTATCAGAGTAACTCAGAAGTAGGATCGCTGGGGATTGAGAAACCCCAGACCTAGGGTTTACTCCTCTTTCAAGAAACAGATGAAGAGAGAAGAGAAGGTTTTATACCTGACTGTGATATCTCTCGTTGCTTCAATTGAAGGACACTCTCGAGCAGATTGTAGGATCCTTGGAGATGGGGTATCTTCGCAATGGATCCTCGGATTGTAGTCCTATGGCAAGGTTGGCCTTCTTCTCGAACTCAGGATCTGGAAGAAGAAGGACAAAAAAAAAAAAGAACCAGAAACTCAAAGAAAGACACTAACCTGAGGACTTAATGAAGATTGTTGGATGTAGAAGTTCCGGAGATCTTGATACTGATCTGATTCTTTGTTGAACTTGCTTTGTAGTTGAAATAGTTGATTTGAACCTGGATGCTGGTGGCCGGCCTCTATATGGAAGAGAGGGGCCGTGGGATGTAGATGGAAAATTAGGGTTTTGTGGTGGAGTAGAGATGGGTGGACTAAGCTAGGGTTTTGGGGTTGGAGATCTCACACCTCCTCAAGGTTCCTAGGGAACCCGGATTTACTCCCTCACGAGCTCAACACCTGAACACAAGTGTGGAAGAGAGAAACACAAAGTTGCTCACAAAGAAATTGATTTCATTCATCATTTTTCAAGAGTAAATAGAGTTGAATATATAGACATAACAAAGAAATAAAATTTCATACACTTCCCATGTGGGACTAATAGGACTAACCCACACTTTAGGCATCAAATTCTCTTCCCAAGACTCCTTCCATGAGTGGGCAGCCCAAAAACTCCAAGAAAACTTGAAAATCAGCTCCAAATGGCAGGTTATGGGGGTGTCTCCTATCTCTCTTCATGAATCAAGGATTTTCCCTTCATGGTTTGGCTCTTTTGGACACCTCCTAGTCTTGCTCCACAAGTTTAGGCTTCTTCCTTTCATGGCTTTGGCACTTTAGGAAACTTTGGGTGCCTCCTTGATTTTCTCCCAAGATATGCTCTCTTCCCTTTATAACTTGGTTTTTATGGAACATTATGGGGCACCTCCTTGATCCTCTCTTCAAGAAATTCTTGCCATCCTGGCTTGGGTTTATCTGGAAAGAAGTTGGCTCCTCCTTGGATTGAGGTATCTTGATGGATTTCTCCCCCAAGTGGCGCATGAAAGAAGGGACCTGCTTTCTTGTGGTGTGGGGACCAAGGCACACTGGATGGAGATGTGGCGCCTCCTGGACTCTGGCGTGTGGCTGGGAGTGTGGCGCCCACTTGCTTGGTCCTGGGAGAAAATGTGGCACCTTGGAGAAGACCTAGACCACTACTAGGACTTGTATTGACTCAACATGACTCAACAAAATTTAAATTGCAGGGAAATACAGACTCAAACTAAAATTGAGTTGACCAAGTCAACCCTTATTACAAAACAGAAAAACCTAATTCTTCGGGCAATGTCAATCAGAGATCCAGATGGAGCCCTGAAGTCTTCTTCTGAGTCTGGTGCCCGCACCAATTCTCCCGGGGTGGGAGGAACTCGACCCTGTCGAGTACGGATCAAGCTGGCTCTGGTATCTCTCCAAGAGGTCTGGGTCCATTCTTGTAATTCTTCTCGGGAGATCCAAAGATGATCAGAATCTGGCCTTCCTTGCCAGCGGACCAGGTATCTTTGTATCCTCGATTACGAGTAGAGATAACCTGATCATCCAGGATCTTTTCAATCTGCTCTTTCCTCACAGGCCAGTTTGTTGTTGGACACACAGGGTTGGGTTCACTCTCAAGAGCAGGATTAGGCTCAAAAAGGCTCACTGGGAACCACCTCACAGCTGGCTCTCTATACTCTACTAGGTCTTGTAATGTTGAAAGTGGAGCTAATGCCTAGTTCTGAAGGCAACTCTCGCACACATAGGCATTGGACCCTACTCTCTTTACTACTCTGAATGGTCCAGCTCCTCTAGCATGTAACTTTCTAA
This sequence comes from Areca catechu, assembly GCA_021397845.1. Classification (NCBI taxonomy): domain Eukaryota; kingdom Viridiplantae; phylum Streptophyta; class Magnoliopsida; order Arecales; family Arecaceae; genus Areca; species Areca catechu. The sequence goes on along the minus strand of CM038044.1, from coordinate 25,978,197 downwards.
CATTCCAGAAGAAAACCGCTCAGGCCTTAACCAAATCATTACATAGTCTCTCTCAACAAAAGTTTTGACTCGCCTTTGAGAATCAGCCAACTTCTATAAGTTTCATTACTTAAATTTATTTTGGCATGATTTCTTTATGCAAGTCCTTTACATGCTATGCCAAGTGCATCAGGAGACTGTGTGTGGACTAATAGTGAAATCAGATCAAGTGGTGTATGAGGCTTGTATCCATGAACAATTTCAAAGGGTCTCTAGCCTATAGACCTATTGATTGAACATTATATGCAATTTAGTCCTGGACAAAATACAAATCCCAATTCCTGGTGCTCTCAATCAAACCAAAATCGAGTCAAAGCCTAGTAAAGGTCAAGAAAAACTAAACTAGAACTGACGACGCATTCTAAAGAATGGACTTTATTCCAAAGGACCCTAGGTCTAAACCTAACAAACTACGCTCTCTAGGTTTGACCTTGGGTTGGAGGATGGCAGCAGAGCATGAAAACTTATTATGGATGCCTAGTAGGTGCCATAAGGTCTTCCAGAAGTATGGTGGCAAACCTAATAGGTTCTAAGGAGTCTTGCAACCTAGAGATCTCAATAAAGTGTAATCCCATAGCTCTAGAAACTGAGAAGATTCAGAGAAGGGTAGGAAATAAGAATCAGAGTTTTGAGGTGGCTTATCAGAAACAAGAAACAAACCCTTGTTATTCAGGATGACCTAAAATAAGACATTGTTCTATAGGTGCACTCATCCAAACCACATGATTTGCTCTAGGAGGGTCTACAGTGCAAGTTCTAGGGTAGGCTGGGTGCTCCTAGAAGGTGGAAGGTTATCAGGAAGTCTTTAGAATGTTTATCTAAAAAGTCCTCTAAGCTACTGTCTTTTTTTTGTTCTTGGACCTTCTCAATGGGCAATTCTTGTGAACCCCTTCCGTCTTCACACTTCTCTACCAGATTTGACTCAGGGTGTGTCTTCTTTGGATTCCTCAATAAGTTCAGGGGTATTCTCACTTAAACTTTCATTGGGTGTAATTTTCTTCTTCCTGAACTTCCTCAAAAGGGTCTTCCTCTTAGGGTCTCTCCTGAATTCTTGAGTGGTAGGGGTCCCCTCAATAACCCCATTAGTAGGAGTTGGTTTATTGAGTTATCGGGAGAGATATCCTCAAATTCTTCTTCTTCATATTCATCTATCAAACTTATGTCAGGCTCATATATTTCTTCCTCATCTCACTGAAAGGTTCTAATCTATTCTCCTTTGATTCCTCTTTAAGTACGGCTATGGTCGGGTCAACTAATTTTGGGATGACCATGCCTAACTCCTTCTCAGTGTTATCCTTCTGGTGAAGAGTGACCAAGTGGGAATTAACAAACAAGAGTCTGTTCACTACGGGTGTCGGATCAATCGGAACTTGACTCAAGTTGGTAGAGGTTGGCTTTAAGTCCAAAGTACTTGATTGGTTATATCTTAAAGACCACTCATAGTCTTGGGCTTCTTGGTAGGCTCGGTCTAACTTATTTGTCTTTTCAAGGCATAGCTTCCTATAAATGTCTGGGGTAAACCCAACCCTAAACCTCGATGTGATCTGAGCTTCGGTCTCATGGTATTGCATTTCATGTCATACACTGGAAGTCCTCAATATATTTAGACACAGGCCTATTACCTTGTTGCAATTGGTACCATTGGTCTAAAAGTCTTTTCTCATAGGATCTACCTAGTACCTATCTCTCAACTTACTTCTCATATCTCTCCAAGTATATATTTCCTCTTTTCTTTGATAACACTCATGCTCAATAGCATACCAATGCACCTAGCATGTTTGGTGAACTTGGTTTTGGCCAACCTAACTTGTCCCTAATTCCGATATGTTAGTGCACTCAAAATATCGATCCATTTATTCTTCCCACTTAATATATGTCTCTTGTCTTCCATCAAAAGTGGGTGCATAAGTTCGGTGTTCCTAACAGTCCCTTTTCTGAGTCAACCACGTGGATATAGGCTACTAGGGTTATGCTCGGGATCACGGTATAAGGTCCTCCTAGGCTCCTGGCATAGGTGAGGTTGGGGCCTATTAAATTTTGATCAGGGGTCCAATTTTGATGTCTACGTTTCTCAAGTCCCTGGGCTCCGTCTCTAAACTGGGCAAACACCTCATTCATATCCTGACTCAATTTGGTCATACTTTTGGTAGAGTTCAATCATGGCCTCTAAATCAGGTTTGGTTTGACCAGGTTGGTAGGGTACTTCGTTCCGGTTGACATGATGATGCAAGCAAGCACACCAAATGAGACTCGACTGAAATGACTACTGGGCTAACTAGACCTAGAGCCCAAACTAGATGCCCCATCAGAGTGGCAAGCTAGCCTGTAGTAACTCGGGACTCAGCCAGGCAGGTGTAAGGGGAGTGTTAGGTCCCTAATTGCCAATCCTAGACACCAATCAGAGATTGGCCAGTAGGCAGACCAGTACACCAAGCCCTTCAGGATAGAATCCCTGAACCACCATTCTAGACACTGAGTACAAAACACACCACAGAGTAACTAGACAAACTGACTCAACATTAGCCTAGACCCGACTTGTTGGTGTCCCTAGCCCACTAGGGCAAATTAAGTCTAATAAATTTTTAAATTAGGCTTAGGATCGAATGAATGGGTGGTGGTTTTGGGCTAAGGAGAGGTTATCAACTCCTCCCCTTATCTTAGATGCTCAATTGCCCTTAAGATGAATTGGGAGATGATCACTCAAAAAAATTGAATTGCAGAAATACAGAAACAAATTGCTGTAATTTAACTCTCATCATTTCACAGAAACCAATAAATTACAGTAAATGATGTAAAATATTTTCAATTACATGGTTCCAGCAAAACAAAAATCATATAATTTGGAGTTACCTAAATGAGAAAAAATTTCTAAAACAGGATAGTTACAGACTGAAAACAGAATGCTTCCCCCGTTTAACAATTCCTGCTACAAAGTTGTAACCCAGCGGATCCCCTACACGCCCTAGGAACACCCCGTGGAATGGGAAGAGGAGGCTTGCACCTCGCTTAGTTCCTAGGACCGGACATCTTGGGGAGTCTACTTCGCAGACAAGTAAAAAAGAGAGACACTCAAAACATGCAAGCATGTCAGAAACCCTAGACAGGGCTCTGATATCAAATTGATGTAGAACGGAAGCCTCTTATACCAAATTGATGCAGAACAAAAGCTCTGATACCAAATTGATGCAGAACAAAAGCTATGATACCAAAAATGATGCAGAACGAAAATATGGAATGCGGAAGCAAATTAAAATTAATGTATTATTTATTTATTTATTTATTTTTAGAAGTCGGCTTTGACTCAAAGGAAAGATAAACTAATATTGAAAGAAACTAAGAATGACAGAACCACAATTAAAAGAAGTGGATTATCAGAGTAACTCAGAAGTAGATCGCTGGGATTGAGAAACCCCCAGACCTAGGGTTTACTCCTCTTTCAAGAAACAGATGAAGAGAAAGAGAAGGTTTTAATACCTGTCTGTGATATCTCTCGTTGCTTCAATTGAAGGACACTCTCGAGCAGATTGTAGGATCCTGGAGATGGGGTATCTTCGCAAGGGATCCTTGATTGTAGTCCTATGGCAAGGTTGGCCTTCTTCTCAAACTCAGGATCTGAAGAAGAAGAAAACAAAAAAAAAAACCAAAACTCAAGAAAGACCTGACCTGAGGACTTAATGAAGATTGTTGGATGTAGAAGTTCCGGAGATCTTGATACTGATCTGACTCTTTGTTGAACTTGCTTTGTATTGAAACATTTGATTTGAACCTGGATGCTTGTGGCTGGCCTCTATATGGAAGAGAGGGCCGTGGGATGTAATGGAAAATTAGGGTTTGGTGGTGGTTAGTAGAGATGGGTGGACTAAGCTAGGGTTTTGGGGTTGGAGATCTCACACCTCCTCAAGGTTCCTAGGGAACCCGGATTTACTCCCTCACGGAGCTCAACACCTGAACACAAGTGCGGAAAGAGAAACACAAAGTTGCTCACAAAGAAATTGATTTCATTCATCAGTTTCTCAGAGTTACATAGAGTTGAATTATATAGACATAACAAAGAAATAAAATTTCATACACTTTCCATGTGGACTAATAGGACTACCCACACTTTAGCATCAAATCTCTTCCCAGACGCCTTCCATGAGTGGGCAGCACAAAACTCCAGAAAACTTAAAATCAGCTCCAAATGGCAGGTTATGGGGTTCTCCTAGTATCTCTCCATGATCAAGGATTTTCCCTTCATGGTTTGGCTCTTTTGGACACCTCCTAGTCTTGTTCCACAAGTTAGGCTTCTTCTTTCATGGCTTTGGCACTTTAGGAAACTTGTGGGTGCCTCCTTGATTTTCTCCCCAAGACATGCTCTCTTCCCTTTTATAACTTGGGTTTTTATGGAACATTATGGGGCACCTCCTTGATCCTCTCTTCAAGAAAAAATTTTTGCCATCCTGGCTTGGGTTTATCTGGAAAGAAGTTGGCTCCTCCTTGGATTGAGGTATCTTGAGGATTTCTCCCCCAAGTGCGCATGAAGAAGGGACCTGCTTTCTTGTGGTGGGGGGACCAAGGCACACTGGATGGAGATGTGGCACCTCCTGGACTCTGGCGTGTGCTGGGAGTGTGGCGCCCACTTGCTTGGTCCTGGGAGAAAATGTGGCACCTTGGAGAAGACCTAGACCACTACTAGGACTTGTATTGCTCAACAATGACTCAACAAAATTTAAATTACAGGGAAATACAGACTCAAACTAAAATTGAGTTGACCAAGTCACCCTTATTACAAAACCAGAACCCTAATTCTTCGAGCAATGTCAATCAGAGACCAGATGGAGCCCTGAATCTTCTTCTGAGTCTGGTGCCCGCCCACCCCGTTCGACACTCGGCCTCTGCTTGGGCAGCAGATGACCTCTCCTCTGCAGATTTCGAAATGCCTCCATGGCACTTGAGTGGCCTCCAGCTCTTGTACTTTTTCTGGCAGAGGTCTTAGCTACGTGGAGCACCCGCCAATACCATCGTCCATCAGGAAATGTCATGGAGGAGCTGTAGACATGAGGCTAAGTTAGGGCCAGAAGAGAAAAGATACGAGGTATCAAGTAGGGTGTCTTACCCTCATGAGATTGCGGTAGGATTCTACCACCACATCACTCAGTTTTCTCTAGATTGACCACTCCCAGTCGACGTCGGTCATCGCCCCCTAAGCAGGCTCTGTGCTCTCCGGGGTGGTCCAGAGTGTTCCAATGTTGGAACTCCTCCTGGCGGACTTCTTCGTCGGACTCCTCTTCGGCGTCCTCGTCATCGCCGCCCTCCTTCGGCCGTCCCCTTTCCCTTCTCCTTTGAGGGCTCCGCCGTACCTGGCCGATGGTGCAAGGGCTGACATGTCCGCTGCACCGGGTAGCTCGATCGCTCCTGCTCCTGTGTGGTGGCCGACTCCCCGGCGACAAATGAAGCACGGATGCCTTCCTAGCTAGCACCTCAGTAGAGAGGAGTGTCATCCTCGTCGGACTCCACTTCCAGATGGGTTGCATGCTGCTCTCTTCTTCCCACTTCTTCTTCTATCTTTTGGCCATCGATGTTGGGGCCGACACTAGGGCGGCCCTTTTCTGCACCGCCCGCTGAACGACTTTGGCCTTGTCTATTTTCCTCATTCCCCCTCCTGTTACAAAGAGATTTTGGTTAGTCAAAGAAAGAAAAGCGACAAGACAGTGGGGCGAACCATGAGGAAGAGTTTCGGCCCTTGCCTAAAAATCATTGGGAGCTAATCCCTGCCCGGCGAAGGCGGTCTTCGCCCAGCAGTTCAAATGCCGCGGTCGGGCTAGCTCCATTGATTTCATTGAATTTGGCTTGGTCGCCCATCAGGATCGACCTCCCCTCTCAGAGCCTCGCCCACAGCTCCCTCCACAAGGGCTCGAATCCCCAGGGCTAGAGACTGCTCACAAGAAAGAATCGGGGCCTATCCACCCATGGACGGCCGCCGAAGACACTTTAGAATTTTTCGGCTGGGACGGGGACTGAACATCCACCATTCCCACCTCGTAAAGTCCTTTTTCAAGAGAAAGAAGTTGCTAAAAAGGATAACCTAGGTTCAAGTCCAGCCCTATGACCACAACACACGAAATAGCATATGATCTTGATGCTGTTCGGAGTTAATTGTGCCGGGGTTATCCTATAGTACCTGAAGACCTCTACAAGGAAGGGGTGCAACAGGAACCTGAAACCGGCTTTGAGGTGGGATTCGTACATTGGCAAGGTCCCTAGCCCTAACGGACAGTTCGCTCTCCCCTCTCGGCCTGGCAATGTGAGGTGCAGAGTGTGGGGATCCTGTACACTGCCCTAAGGTTCTCGACTTGCTCTCGGGTCATGGTCGATGGATCTCGCTCGGCCCTGGCTACCTAGGTCAATGGACGGGCCCCTACTAGTGGTCACCATTAATATTGAGGAAGAAGGAGGACTTAGGAGCTAACCTGAAGATAAACTCCTAAGAGCCGAGTTTCGTGGATGAAGAAGGAGAAGTTCTCTCTCGCAGAGCACAAACACAGCCAGAAAACCTTCCCAGAGCACGTCGCCCCTCCTTTTATAGATCCCTGGGGGGGCACTGCCTCTATCTTCATGGTGTTTCAATCGTCCCATGTGGAGATGCATCCGTCCACATCCCAAAGACCGAAGTGATAGGCCGATCCTAATGGCAGACGGTGATCCATGTAAGTGCTGATTCAACGGTGAAGGAGTCGCATAAAAGCTGGAGCCGACCACCCAGATGCAGCCACGTGGTGCGTCGCGTCCCCTCATCCTCGCCAATGCACTTGCCAGCTTGACTCTCCATTATAACACCTTTTCACCATTAACTGCGACCCCTGTGTCCCCAATGAGGGGCCGACATCTATCCAAGAGGTCGATCATGGGAGATTCGAAGCGACCTGTCACGATCAAGCTTTGGGCACGATCTATACCAAAAACTATGCTCCTGCACTTTGAGGTCACGTGCCTCCTCAAAGCCCAGCAGCAGGGGGCAAGTGGTATACCCGTTCGGCCGGCCCGGGTTAGACCGTACAAGGCGTTCAGCTGGTTGATACGGGTTGAACCTCCCACCGATCGACTCTCATAGAGGCCCTACTAGTTCTCCACCGGACGTCCATGAGCCAACTACCACTGGGCCGATTGGTCTGGAGGTTGACCAACCTGGAGATTGGCTGATTCATTAGTAGGTCGACCTACTAGAGGCCGACCTATAGAAGGCCGACCAACCTGAATACTGGCTACTCCCATTCCTGATTAGCCTGATGGACTTACCCCCATCTGGGGAACTGCTCGAGAGGCTCCAGAAGATCCCTCCAGCTGGTACCCGGGGACTTTGTACAGGTTGACCGGCCGAAGAGCTCTCCGACATAGCAAGGCAAGCCCGGGTCCAGGTGGAAGGGCGGCAACAATACCATATCCAAAGATTATAATAATCTATAAAAGTACAGGCCATTCAAGCTAAATTACTCTAGCGAAAATAATAACAAACATATATGAAATTAATAAAGGGAATAATTTTATTGCATGGAATTTAAATATAAAAAGAAAAATAAAAACCTGATTATAGGCTTTATCATCTTCCCAAGTTGCAGGAGCCTAGCTGTGTATAGCTGCTGCCAGCATTTATGATTTTCCTTCTTTCCAAAGCCTAATGCAAGATCTAAAACAAAAAAATAAATTATAAAAAGAAATTTCTGCTACTAAACGATGTTTAGATTGCTACCCGGGGTCTTTCTTTTATAGAACTTGGAATAGTTTTTAACCATCACAAAATTGAAGTGAATTGGTATAAAGCGATCCTATGTTGCAAGAATCATCCCAGCCATCTAATTTGCATCACAAGGCTGAAATCCCTTCAAAAATTATGCCAGATCTGTAATTTGTAGCCCATCCGATGGGAGCCATCCAATCTTTGATTGGATTGATTCTGAACCATTAATGTGTGCTGATCGGCCATAACACATGCGTCAAATCCTTTATAAGTTGGCTTACTCACCAGCCGGCAGATCTATGATCAAAAATAATCTGCACTGCATGATTGCACCTAGCGCATAATGGTAACTCAGTGCTTCTTCTGAGCCCAATCCCTTCTACACCAAAAAGCATGCCCTTTATGCACTGCGTGAATAATCACAGCTTCCTATAGCACAAGACCACATTGGCATCTCTGTATACCGAGTGGCCAGTCCATGATCGATTAGTTATTTTAAAAAATCATAACTAGACTTGATTTCGTTGGTTTTTGCATGATTTGGATCCGTTTGAACTCCGATTTGAATACCATTTGATCTCTTAGATCTACAGATCGAGTTCTTTCTATTATAAATATCTTTCTGCAAAACACAACTAAAAATAATAATTCTTAAGAAGTAAATACAATAAATATATATTTTGATACTTAATTAAATATTTATTAGACTTATAATGCATACAATAGTCTGAATAAATATTTATTGAATATTAAAATATGTGTATCAAAATTATAATAAATATATGTTAAATATTATAAATTTATGCATTATTCATCTTATACTTACACCATGGATAAATCATTCAATAACTTTTAACATGTATTTTTTATAAAAAGGGCATGCATTTTTTTTCTATATACTGAATAATCGAGTAAGTTTTTATGTAAAATTCATAAAATGATATTCGCTTAATTGTTCATAGAAATAAGTATCGAGCTTAGACATGTTGTCACAAAACAAAAAAGAAAATCAATAAACTTAACCTAAGATGAAATTTCAATATCATGATTTCAAGAAACTTTTATCTTCAAAAAATTGATAGGACAAGTAGAAGGAACTTTAATGCAGCTAGAAGGATGCACAAGCTCAATAGCAAATTAGTTACCAGGCCAACTCCTATGGTTGACATTTGATGTAGAAAATCTTGATGTGCAACTAGCATGGAATGCATCTGTCATGCCCCATCCTGAGGCCCGAGTCAGGCGTACGACAGATGGCCACATATCCTTAAGATTTAATCATATTGAATATGCAAGGCTTGTCTTTTAATTTTCAAAAGTATAATCTATCAAAAATTCATCCAATTTCTAAGCTCCCTCTAGCATGATCCTAAGCCCCATACTCTATTGCTTCTTAAAAAAGAAAAAGATATAATAAACCATATGAGCTCAGGAAGTTATCATAACCTCTGGTCATGAAATATCAAATTGAATGATTATCTATAAACATAAGCTAATGAATATGTTAGATCATCACACAAATTTTTATTATACATATTTGACTACAATAATGTTTCCAAAAATACTAAAGATGGCCCCATCCACTCTTAGTTCACTCTCCTGGTCCCTTTGGGCTATGGCCATGATTGGCCTGTAGCTAGTCCTAAAAAAGATTAGAGCTTGACTACACATACCATCCATCAGTCATGTATCAGTGATGCCCTATTGGAGGCCGAAAATGATATTAACTCCGATATCATACGAGAAATATGTTTTCTCAGCATATGCTAGTGATCGCCCCATCTAGCTAGGCCTAGAAGAAACTCTAGTTCCTAACTACAACATACCGTCCATTGGTCATGTACCAGAGATCATCCTACTAGAGTTCAAAGGAGACTAGATCTTAACTTGTGTGATCATAGTCGAATTAGAAAGTACACCACAATCAACAAGTAACAAAATTTTCAATGCAAGAAAATATCATCTATTTTTAATATCATGCACGTTTAATTCAATATTTCATCAAATCATGTCTATGTATAGCATATAAGGTACATATTTGAGTAAAATAATAATAATAATTATCATGCATGATAAAATATATTAGGGATAGAGATAACTTACGAAAATAATTCTATTAAGATACGCTACTCAATTCTAGATCAGGCACTCCTCTACTAATGAAGGTGATGAAGGCCTAAAAATAGATTAATTAAGCAATTATCAAAAAAATTTAGGACAAAAAGAGAGATTCTTGATCAAACTAAGTCTAGCTCAATCTAGATATTCATTTAGTCTAGTCAAATAGGGATCAAGTTGATAGTAAAGAATCAGTCTAAATACTATATGATTACTCCCAATCAAATTTAGATCCCTTTTAATTATTTATTTATTTTTCTTTTCTTTTCTCTCTCCTTTCTCTCCTTTCTCTCTTCTCTTCTCTCTCCTCTCTCTTCTCTTTCTTCTTCTTTTGCCTTCCCTTTCTTTTCTCTTTTTTTCTTTTCTTATTTATCTTCTTTCTTTTTTTCCTCTTTCTATTTGGCTGAACAGGGCCTTACCTAGTTCTAAAAATATGGAGGAAAGGGGAAGGGGATCTGAAGGTGTAGCTAGGGTGGGAGGAAGATGGAGACACCGTAGGCGGTGATGGCCAAAGGTGGTGGTCTAGCCACCCCAAAGACCCGAAAGGGAGAGAAAGGAATGGGAGGGGAAGGGATTACCGGTGAGTGGTGGCCATGATGGGGATACAACTGGTGGAACTGGTTTTTGATGGCAAAAGGGGCCAAGCAGCTTGAACTTCCTGGCTCGCAAGAGATAGAGAGTTTTAAGAAGGAGAGGAATTTTAGATGGCAAGAGCTTAACCATTGCATCTCTATTGCTGTCGGAGCTAGGAAAGGAGGAGACAGGAGGGCTCGATTTGGCTCAATTAAAGAAGATGAAGGGGTTTAAAAACAAAATTTAGAGAAAGAGATAAACCGGCTTTATAATGGATAAGTCCATTGTTTCTAGTAAGGTGATTCCCAATGGCCATTATCCGTTCCAATAGCTCATGATGATCATGTCGACCACGTAATAGAGACCATAACTCCCATGATGAGGAGTCGTGGCAGGGAATCATGCCTCCCCTGTTCTGCTACAATTTTTTTTCTTGATTTTAAGGTTGAGTTAGCTGGATTGCCGACTTTGGTCCAGAAAGAGCCCATTTTGGATCGGATCTCACATTCACCCCTCCTTAAATATTTTGTCATCAAAATTTGTAAATCTAAGTCTTTCAAAATTAAATGTACTTAATCCAAAACTCACATGTACTACTTTATCTAAACTTAGTAATTTATCAAATTGAACATGTGATCCCATCACTCAAAGCCAACAACTACTTGATCGCTTAGATCAATTACAATACTCATACATATTGTTATGTCAAAATAATAACCTCTTTTCAAGAATGCTTTGCAACTTGGAACCTCCATGCCAAATCTAAATTTATTTTACTCCTTAGATAACATGCAATTCTAGGTATCATTTCTTCTTGATCAAATTAGACAACTAGAACTAAATTAGATATGAAAAGCATTCTATCATGCTTAAAATTAAGATATAATTAACAAGATCAGCACTAAGTAACCAAGAGTCTGAGATTAAAATCATTGCCTTGATATAATTTCATGTTCATTCAAATCAAATTAGATATAATTGAATGCCAAGATAGATTAAAATTAATTATATTTAGAAGAGCTGATATTGATTCGACACAATACTATAGTAAATTCTTGATCCCACAACGTTAAAGATCCTTGATTAGAACTAAATCACATAATAGTTGAGAAGGCGATCATGAAAATGAATATATTATGACAGACTTTAAAGTTCAAAGGTCTATCATAAATTATCAGCATTGAATTATAAGTGCAGTTCCAATAAACTAAGATATCGATGTCATGATTTCTATATTGGAGTTGAGATCAAAGAGAGTGAATCGATAATGCATAATTTATTCAGATACCTATCAAATTAGATCACGTTGAATCAATAACAAGTAATCCTGATACGAGATTGCTAAACATTTTCATTATCATAGACTATAATTGAAAAACTTATCGAGAAGAACCTAACTAGAATTTAGTAATCACCTTTCTTTATTAATAAGACCATTCTTCCATCATAATACATTCCAATCAACCTAATATCTTAGTCCACCAAACTTTTGCTACACCACTCTGATCAATATTCTCCAATTTTTTTTATATACCAACTCATTTTTTTAAATCAAATCAGAGATTTGTGTTCTCATGTTCTTATTTTTCTTAAGCATAGTGGAACATAATTATCCCTCAGATAATTTCTATATTTGTATCATCATAAATCACGTTACTAAATTCTAAATCCAATTTGAGTTAAATATACCCTAGATTACCTTGACAATTTGGTTAAATAATTCATAATTATCTCTCTCTTTGAGAAAATCAATCTCTATAAAAGGATCCTAAACTAACTCACTTATGATCATAATCATCCTCTAGCATCTTTTTTTTAGTTAAATCTATTTAAGCCTTTCATATTATTTCATAAAATATGCTATCAATCAATAAATAAAAGAAAATCCATATTAGCATATAAACCAATTTTTGACTTCAAAATTATTTTATACAAATATCTAGTAACTTAATTCAAAGATTTATTAGAAGCTCATCCAAGATATAGACTTTTATAATTTTATCACAAGATCAGTTCCATCATAAGAAATCTATTTCTATTTGCAATGTTGCAAATATATACATATTTTAATTTATTTACCATGATCTTGTAACTACTAGATATGATAAGAGAGAGATCACTTTACTTTAACTTAAGAGTCCACTCAAAATGTCAACTAGAAGGATCTATTTATGATAATATTTCCTCCCTTTAATTATCTTTACTCCATTTTTCAAAGAACTAAACCCTCTAATCACATCTATAATTGCTACATAATAACTTTCAATAATTTTAAAACTTATATCATATTCTATAATTATACCAAGATTCGATTTTCAAAATAATCAAACTAACACAACATAATATAACTTTTTTACTCAAAATATACTCCATAATATTAATTGTCTAGTCTTGATTACATTCTTCCAACTTTAAGCTTGGAAAAATTTAACCACACATTTTACTTGTACAAGCCTTCAATACTAATACTCAGCAAAATTTTAGGAACCATAAAATATATCTATCAAACAAAATTAAATAAACTTTTAGTATCATAATTCTTTTAGAATATTTAATCAAAAGTATAATTCTATCCCACAATCACTATCTAAGTCCTCCTGATTTTGAATACGCTCTGATATTATTTAATCTATCACACCCCATCTGAGGCCTGAGCTAGTATATAATACATGATCGCATATCCTTAGAATTTAATCTCATAAATATGCTAGCCTATCTATTGGCTTTACCTAGTAATTTTGATGAATAACAAAATATTGAGTACATATTGTGTACTAATGTTTATTCTATAGTGAGTTTTCAGGAAACAAGCATCTCAAATCTCAAAATTAAGTATCGTTATACGCTATGGCACGAAGCATTTTTCATAATTTGAGGAGTCTTCTCCATGCAAAAAGGGCTAAAAGAGTTCATTTATTATTTATTACATTAGATTTAAGTTTTATATTCAACACTTATGTTTTTGGCTTAAATTGCACTTAATTATGATTTTTTCAAAATCAAGTGTCAACACCTGGAAGTCAAGTGTCGACACATCAGCTCTTGGCACGTAGAAAAACTCCTTGGCACCAAGTGTCAAACACCCAGAATTCAAGTGTCGATACCTGAACTCAAGTGTCGACACTTGAGTTTCAAGTGTCGCTCAAGGTCTGAGACTTTTGAAAATCCAGAACATGGCCATTGGAGTAGTTTTTGTATCAAGTGTCGACACCTATGAATCAAGTGTCGATACCTGGAAGTCAAGTGTCGACACCTGACAGCCAAGTGTCGACACCTGACAAACCAAGTGTCGACACTCGGGTTCTGACAGGCCTAACGGATCTATTTTTAAGTTACAGAAGTATCTTTTCAAGCTCCCCAATGGCTAGATTCGAAACTCAACGGTCACAAACCATTTTTTGAAAGTTTTTGGAAGTATTTAAGCTTCACCAAACTTATTCTTGAGGTATTTTGAAGTCTATTGAAAGCTCAAAGCCATATTCCCTCAAAACTTTACTTCAAAAGCCATTTAAAGTGCGATTCCCTAAAAATGCTTACAAGCCCATCTTTTCATCTTTCCAAAAGAGAGCTTGAGGAATATTCCAAGAAGAAGATAAGACAAAGTATCAACTTGAGCCTCAAAGCTTCCATTCTACTCTTGAAGAGAGTTTGTTTTGTTTATTTTGAATTATATATCTAAAATTATCTTTTGATTTAACCTTGCTTTCAAGGGTGTCTTGAAAAAAGGTTGTTATAGTTTGTTGGTGAGCCAAGGTGATAAACCAACTAGGGTTAACTTGTGACCCCAAGACAAACAAGTATAAAGGTTTGTTGGTGAGCCTAGGTAACCAAACCAACATAGGTTTTGACTTGTGAGCCTTTGGAAAAACAAGTCGGCTGTAATCTTGGAGAGATTATAGTGGAATTCCTAAGGGTGGCTTGGGAAGAGGATGTAGGTGCTAGGTTTGCATTGAACCATTATAAACCTTGTATTTGTGTGTGATTGTTTCTTCTATCTCTTGCTCTTTACTTCTTGCACTCTATTTATTGCTTTCTCTTTCCGCTGCATATAATTTAGTGCATCAATTTCATAACTCACAACACCACAAGCCTTGCCATTATTGCTTTAATCTTTAAAAGACCAATTCACCCCCCCTTTTGGGCTCCATTTCTGGGCAACACGTGGTATCAGAGCACCGGTACTCTCTTGTAGGTCCAAGGATCTTGAGTAAAGATTATGACATCCCTAATTGGAATGGGTGTTGTTGAAGGTCAAGCTTCAAACCGTCCCCCACTATTTAATGGCACGAATTACACTTATTGGAAAACTCGCATGTGCATATTCATTCAAGCCATGGTATACTCTTTGGAGGACAATCATAAAAGGTCCTCATCAGTCTACAATATTGGTTAATGGCATTCTCACTCCAAAAATGAGATGATTGTGATGAGAATGATGAAACAATAGAGCTTAATCGAAGGCTATGAATCTATGTATTGCTCTCTTGATCTGAGTGAATTCATAGAATATCAAATTGTCTCTCCCACTAAGGAGATATGGGACACACTTGAGGTTACCCATGAGGGACACACCAATGAAAATTACTAAGGTTAACATGCTCATTATACATATAAAATGTTCAAGATGGAACCTACTGAATCTATTAATGAGATGTATACTATGTCACAAATATTGTGAATGGCATGAGAAGCTTAAAAAGATTGTATCTAATGGTGAACTTGTAAATAAATTTCTCAGGTCTCTTCCAGCTGCTCATGGGATGCCAAGGTGACGCCATAGAGGAGCCAAGGATGTCAATACTCCTACCCCTCGAGCAACTGTTAGGCTCATTGATGACTTATGAGTTTTTCTTGAAATAGAAGAATATGGATGTAGAAGAAGAAGAAAGTCATCACTTTTTAATCCACTGCAAGAGAAGAGTCAAGCGATGAATCCGAAGAAGATGAAGAGATGATAACCGCTCTTATGGCAAGAAAGTTCATAAGGTTCATGAGGAGAAGTACAACTTCAAGAAGAAACCTCTGAAAGGTGAGCCAAGCAAGGAAAAAGAAAAGAAGAAGACAAGGAGCAGCCCAATGCTTTTGAATGTAAGAAACCGTGGCCACTCAAGATGGACTGCCCCTTACTTAATAAAGCAAGAGAAAACTAAGAAAGAAGGCCATGAGGTAACCTGGAGTGATAGAGAAGACTCTAGCTCCAAAGAAAAACAGCAAGAAGTCGCAAACTTCTGCTTGATGGTGGATCATGATAAGGTACTATCTGAAACTAAAAATGAATTTACATTTGATGAACTACATGAAGTGTTTGATGAGTTAGTTATAGATTTTCAAAAACTAAAATCAAAACATAAAGACTAAAAGGCAAAATCTAGTTTTAGTCAAGCTAATGATAGGTTTTCAAATGAAAATGATTGCCTACTTCTTCAAAATAAAAAGTTAAATGATAATATATTGTTCTTGAAAAAAAAAAAGAAGTTTTGAAAAAAAGACAGTTTCTGTTTCAAATGAAATTTTTTAAATCATAACAAGAAATTTTGGATGAAAATAAAAAATATAACGAATAAATTGATAAGTTAACCCTTGTTGATAAATTTACATACAGTTCTGAAAAATTAAAGATGCTTTTAAATAATCAAGAGCGCTATTTTTATGATAAAGCCGGTTTAGGTTTTAGAACTCAAAAGAAATAAAAATTTTCAAAATTTTTTTTATGCCTGCATCATCATCCATTACTTGTTATGCTTGTGGTACTATAGGGCATAAATCCTATTTGTGCAATAAGAGAAGATTGAGTAATGTTAAGAAAATCTGGTTTTCCAAAGGAACCATTACTACTAACCTGAAAGGACCCAAGATGCTTGGGTACCTAAGTCTCCACCTGGTTTTTATTGCAGGTATGCCTTGAAACCAATAAGAAAAGAATGTGGTACCTCGATAGCGGTTGCTCAAGGCATATGACCGGAGATGTGGAGCAGTTCTCATCACTCGAATATCAAAATGGTAGTATGTGATATTTGGTGATAATGGTAAGGCAAAATTGTTGGAATTGTAAAGTCCATATCACC
Source organism: Areca catechu (assembly GCA_021397845.1). Taxonomy (NCBI): domain Eukaryota; kingdom Viridiplantae; phylum Streptophyta; class Magnoliopsida; order Arecales; family Arecaceae; genus Areca; species Areca catechu. The sequence continues at coordinate 25,961,688 of CM038044.1, read as the reverse complement.
CCTTCTACTATAATTGATAATATTTGTATGTAGATGGTTTGAAACATAACTTACTTAGCATTAGTCGTTTTTATGACAGGATTTCAAAGTTACTTTGAATCTTCTTTGTGCATTATTTCTAGTTAGATGACAATGGCATCAAGTTCATTGGTCATAGGCATGGCAATATCTATATGGTTGATCTTGATAATCTCCTGTTCAAAATGGTCGATGCCTAGTGGCAACGAAGCCAAGATCAATGAAACTAGTTAGCTTTGATATCATAGACTAGGACATGTTAGTATGCATTTGATTTCAAACTTAGCAAAAAGAATTTGATAAAAGATTTACAAAAACTCAGTTTTGAAAAAGACAAGATTTGTAGTGCATGCCAGCTTGGAATATACACCAAATCATCTTTTAAACCAAAGGGTAATCTTCTCATCTAGACTCTTAGAGTTGCTTCTTATGGACCTCTTTGGGCCGACTAGAATATCTAGTTTAGGAGGTAAGAAGTACGGTCTAGTCATGTAGATGATTGTCATTTTTTCTTAGCATGTTTTGTTTTTAGCACACCAAGATGAAACATTTCTGATTCATTAGATCATAAAAGAGTTTCAAATGAAAAGGAGTTTCATTGTATCTTTGAGAAGTGACCATGGAACCAAATTAAAAAATTCCGATTTAGGTAATTTTATATGACAAGGACATTCATCATAATTTTTCAGCACCTAGGACACCTCAACAAAATGGGATGGTAGAAAGGAAAAATATCTCTTGAAAAAATGGCATGCACCATGCTTTTGGAAAATGACCTACCTAGAATATTTTTGGGCGGAAGCCATAAACACTGCATGCTATGTTTTTAAACCGTGTTTTAATTCGACCAATTTTAAAGAAAATACCATATAAGCTTTGGAAGGGTAGAAACCTTCAATTCGATATTTTCATATTTTTGGATGCCGTTGTTTCATCTTAACAATGGTAAAGATAATTTGAGCAAATTGATGCCAAGTCAGATGAGGGTGTCTTTCTAAGCTACTCTGCATCTAGCAAGGCATACAGGGTCTTTAATAGAAGAACTCTTGTTGTTGAAGAATCCATACATGTAGTTTTTGATGAGTCTGACCAGAAATCTTCTAGAAAAGAAGATGTGCTTTCTGATAAAACAGGTACTAAAAGAACTGAAGAAGTGAACAATAATGAGAGCCTGCCAAGGAACAAGAAATTGATCAAAACATGAAGGAGATCAAGCACAGGTGAAGAAAACACATCTACTATTGATCCTCTATCTAAAGAATGGAGGTATGCTCATGGACACCCAAAAAATTAATCTTTGGTGATCCATCTAAAGGCGTAAGTACTCGATCATTTCTCAGAAATATTTGTGATTACTTAGTATTTATATCTCAAATTGAACCTAAGACTATTGAAGAAGCTGAAAATGATAGTAATTGGATAAATGCTATGCAGATGACTTAATCAATTTAAAAAAACAATGTTTGGACTCTTGTAGATACCCTTCAAATATTTTCAATTATTGGCACTAATGGGTTTTTTAGAAATAAACTTGATGAAAATGATATTGTTACAAGAAATAAGGCTAGACTAGTTGCCAAAGGATACAACCAGGAGGAAGGATTGATTTTGATGAAACCTTTGCTCCTGTGGCTAGACTTAAGGCAATTTGGCTATTGTTGGCTTTTGCTTGTTTTATGGATTTAAAATTATTTCAAATGGATGTTAAAAGTGCCTTTTTGAATGGTTTTATCGAAGAAGAGGTTTATGTTGAACAATCGCCTAGTTTTGAAAATCTTGAATTTCCAAACCATGTTTTCAAACTTCATAAAGCTTGTATGGTTTGAAACAAGCTCTTAGAGCTTGGTATGATCGTTTAAGTTCTTTCTTGCTCAAAAAATTTTACTAGAGGTAATGTTGACAAAACTTTATTTTTGAGAAAGAATGATGATCTCTTAGTAGTTACAATATATGTTGATGATATCATATTCGGTGCTACAAACGAATCTCTTTGTCAAGAGTTTACAAGATTAGCAGGGTGAGTTTTCGAGATGAGCAGATGGGAGAACTGAACTTCTTCCTCGGACTCCAAATAAAGCAACCAAAAGAGAGGATCTTCTCAACCAAGCCAAGTACACAAAAGAATACTTAAAAGTTTGGGATGGAGAGCACCAAGCCATTAGGTACCCCTATAACTCCTCTTGTAGACTTGACAAAGATGAATCAGGTAAATCTGTAGACCAAAAATTATATCATGGCATAATTGGATCATTGTTATATCTTACTGCCAGTAGGTCAAATATCATGTTTAGTGTTTGTATGTATGCTAGATACCATCTAATCCTAAAGAGTCTCATCTTTTGGTTGTTAAACACATACTTAGATATCTATCTGGCTTATTGAAATTGGTCTGTAGTACTCTAGAGATTCTTCATTTGAATTGATTGCTTATTCTGATGCGCTGACTTGCTAGATGTAACTTGATCGTAAAGTACTAGTGAACTTGTCAGTTTCTTAGAATAATTTGATCTCATGAGTAGCAAGAAACAGAATTTAGTTACTCTATCTACGATAGAAGTCGAGTATATAGTAGCTGGAAGCTGTTGTGCTCAACTCCTATGGATCAAACAACAGCTCGAAGACTTTGGCATTAAACTAATAAAGACATCCATAAGATGTGACAATACTAGTGCAATCAATCTAACTAAGAATCCTGTGCAACATTCAGAAGTAAACCATTGAAATAAGACATCATTTCATAAGAGATCATATACAAACTCTAATATAATACCTGAATTTGTGTGTACTGATGATCAATTAGCCGATGTGTTTACCAAACCATTGAGTGAAGAGAGTTTTGTTTGATTAGAGAGAGTTTGGTATCATTGATCCATTTTCCTATACCCTCTCAAATTTCATCTTACACAAGTTGTTTTACTCAAAAAAAAAATCACTTGTGTTTAGGTCCCAAAAGCTTTAAAAAACATCCTTGAATTTTTGAAGATTTTTACAGATTTTTTTTGGATTTTCTGGCCAAGTGTCGACACTTGGATTTTTTGAAGTATCGACACCTGACCAAGTGTCGACACTTGAGAAATCCCAAGTATCGATACTCGCAAAAAATTTCTGTCTTTTTGGGCAAACCAAAACTTTTGTAATCTATTTTCTCCTATTTTCTCTCAAGCTCCAGTGGTCCCCCAGAAATCCCCTACCTTCCAAATCAGCGTCCCCCCTCATTTTTTCAACTAAATCAGGTATTTTTTTCTCTCTTTTTTCACTTTTTAGAAACCGTGTAACCTAATTTTTTTTCCCATTTCCATCCGTGTTAAAATTATTTAAGCCAAATTTTTCAAAGATTTGATCATTTGAAGATTCATTTTGGTAGAAATCATGTTTGAGCATATTTATCTTGGATTTTCCACGGATTTTTGGTCGATTTCTTGCATATTCCACCCGTTTTTGGTATTTTCACTATTACATTAGGTTTTTGGCCGAATTTTCAAAGATTTTTTATTTAAATTCAGGTTTCCTAGCTATTTATTGCTAGTTCTCAAATTTCATTCTTGTGGGAAGAGAATTTGCGTTGATTTCAATGCTTCACTGATTTTGTTGATTGATTCTTGGTTTTGACCTAAAACCCAAATGTATCTTGTTTTTTAAACTATAGGTTTATATTATATATTTTTTTTATTCAAGGTTACTGATTTTATGAACTTGAAAATGTGTTTTAACCAAAGTATATTATATTTGAAGGGATTAGTTTTATAACCCTCAAATGTCCTTATAACCCTCGATTTCTTGTATTTAAAGTATTTTTTACCCCCGTTTCTTATGTTAAAGGTATTTCACCCTTGATTTCTTGTATTTTACAACTCAAATTTATTTAATCCAAGTTTTCAAAACTTATTCTAGCTTCTCTTAAAAACTAGTATCCTTCTTTTAGGAAGACATAGTCTCCTTTAGCCTAAGTTCTCACCTGATTGAAACCTATACTTCCCTAGGTTTTTTATCATCTTCCTTTCCTGTTCAGCTTGATTGTGATGGGCCGAGAAGAGATTAGCTGTTAGGAGTAGGACAGGGCATGGGTCCTGAGAGGGGAACAAAAGCCAGACATGAAACAGGAGAGGCCAGTAGTTCAGCAGCTCTAAGCTCCCCTGCAGAGAGGATGGCAGGAAGGCTGTAGCTTCAGGATGTCGGATAGACCTTGAGTTCTTCGACAGACAGCATTTCCAGATCCAGTGGACACTCACAGATGTCGGTTTAGTATCCTTTTGCACTATGTAAGAGGTACTATCCCTATCTTGTGAGGGAGTTTTATTGCACTATGGACTGTCGTCGATTACTATGGACTTCTGTCCGAGGAGTAGAGATATCTTTGACTGAGGAGCTTCTGAGCAGAGTATGGGAGATTCCTCATCATGGCATCAGTGTGTTCTCTGTGGAGGATAGAGAGGATGCTTTTAGGTGCATCCTTGAGCGTGAGGACGTTCGCGGAGTGACTGTGGTCACCGCAAACCAGCTTTCAGTGGAGATGCGCCTTCTGCACCATATCACTGCTCGGATATTACTTTCGAAGGCTGGGTGCTTCGACTTCATCATCGAGAGAGAGCTGATGCTTATGGTATGTCTGACTCAGAGGACTCATGTTGATATACCATCCTTGATGCTAGTTCAGATGAGAGATCTGCGACACAGCGATGACACTATTTACCATATGGTATGGCGTTGACCAGATTATTTAGAGCTTGTGGAGTATCCTTGGAGGGGGATTCCCAAGGAGATTCTACATACGAATGTCTACATGAGATGTCGCCTACACCGCATGGGATATCGATTAGTCGCAGGTCGGTGGGTTCGGAAGAGTCTGCTAGGAGCCAGATGAGGAAGCGAGATTCGGAGGTAGAGGGTAGGGCCATCAAGGCCAGTTAGTTAACCTCCTCAGGCTACTCCTCCTGCCTCAGAGGCAGAGCCGATGACCCCAACAGCTACATCTTCGGGTCCTCCTCCACCTTCTATGGACATATCCTTTGAGGAGCATGCGAGACAGCATTTCAAAGATCTCAGGAGTGAGATGATTGGACTGGGTGTCCGCACGACCCAGTTCGCATTGAGATTGAGGGTCTTCGTGCACATACTACCTTGGAGCATGCTGAGATTCGTCAGACTATGGAGGAGGGTTTTGCTCATATCGAGGACTTATTGAGATCCTTTCTACCTCCAGCAGCACCTGCAACTCCACCTCCTGATGCTGGTGATGATGATGATGATGACGATGACCACCAGGATGGACAGATGACACTATTGATGGTGGTGACCGTGCTGATGGGATTGAGGATAGAGATGCTGATGTTATTGATGATGACAGTGATAGTGACAGTGGTGATGGCGCATATGGATATGAGGTAGTCAACCGAGAGCCGTAGTCTTCTGTTATTCCTCCTGTTGATTCAACTGGCACACCTGCTCCACTGATCCATTTTTTGTCACTCCTACTGAGACTCTTCCCCCTCCCTCTACTAGAGCTTCTAGGGTTGTATCCCATTTTGGACCTTCTACTAGGACTCGGAGTCGTGGTATTTTGAAGACTCCTAGTGGTCTAGCCCATAGGTCTAGGATCACAAGTCTTATATCTTTTGAGATCCCATCTAATGAGGATTAGCCTCACAGATGTTTATTGTGTTGTATGCTATTTATGACTCATGTTATTTATGATTTATGTGTCATGATGTATTTTGATTATTTCAATGTTGCTAATGAGTAGCAAATTTTGTATTGAAAATATTACTTGACAGCTATATATATATGCATTACTTGATGTTTACAATTTGTGCATCACTATGATTGATTTTGATAGTTTTAATTGTTTACATTTACTTGATAGATATACATTTTGGCTCTGATACCTGTTAACTCTTGAAAAATTAACTCTTGAATCAACTCTGATACTCTACTACTTTTTGTCTCCATGCTCGTTTTGAGGGGAGCTTACTCCATTTTTAATGATTGACAAAAAGGGGAGTAGAATTATCTTTATTTTTATGAATTTCAAATTTGATCTGATACCAATATTGCATACTGCTCCTCTGCTGTTCTGATTAGAATTGTCTAACTAAGGGGAAGATTCATCCTTCTTAACTATGCAAGTTGTGATGTATTAGCTTGAATCATATTCATGAATTATCAAATCTGAAATTTGAGATTAAATGTTGGTTTACTCAAGGTTTTGTCATCATCAAAAAGGGAAAGATTGTTGGCTCCACCTAGTGATTTTGATGAATAACAAAATGTTGAGTACATATTGTGTACTAATGTTTTTTCTAGTTATGAGTTTTCAGAAAACAGCACATCAAATTCTCAAAATTAAAGTATCGTGGCATGCTGTGGCACGAAGCATTTTTTGCAATTTGAGGAGTCTTCTCCATGCAAAAAGGACTTATAAGAGTTTCATTTATTGTTTATTTATATTGGATTTAAGTTTTATATTCAACACTTTTTGTTTTTGGCTTAAACTGTACTTAATATGAATTTTTCAAAATCAAGTGTCGACACCTGGGAAGTCAAGTGTCGACACTTCAACCCTTGGCATGCAGAAAAACTCCTTGGCACGCCAAGTGTCAACACCCAGAATTCAAGTATCGACACCTAAAACTCTAGTGTCGACACTACCCTCGGTGCGATAATCCAAGCCTGGACTTTTTGCGAGACTTTTTGAAAATCCAGAACATGCCATTAGAGTGTTTTTTGTGTCAAGTGTCACACCTGTGAATCAAGTATCGATACTTGAAAGTTCAAGTGTCGATACTTGGAAGTCAAGTGTCGATACCAGACATCCAGTGTCAACAACCTGACAAACCCGTATCGACACCTGGATTCTGACAGGCCTAACGGATCTATTTTTCTATGTTGCAGAAGTATCTTTTCAAGCTTCCAACAGCTAGATTCGAAGCTCAAATGGTCACAAACCATTTTTTGAAAGCTTTTGAAGTATTTAAGCTTCACCAACTTATTCTTGAAGGTATTTTGAAGTCCATTGAAAGCTCAAAGCCAATATTTCCTCTAGAACTTCATTTCAAAAGCAATTTAAAGTATGATTCCCTGAAAAAGTTTACAAGCCCATCATTTCATCTTTCCAAAAAGAGAGCTTGAAGAATATTCTAAGGAGAAGACAGGACAAAGCATCAACTTGAGCCTCAAAGCTTCCATTCTACTATTGAAGAGAGTTTGTTTTGTTTATTTTGAATTGTATATCTGAAATTCTCTTTTGATTTGACCTTGCTTTCAGGGTGTCTTGAAAGAAGGTTGTTGTGGTTTGTTGGTAAGGCAAGGTGAAAAAACCAACTAGGGTTAACTTGTGAGCCCAAAGAAAAACAAGTGTAAAGGTTTGTTGGTGAGCCTAGGTGACAAAACCAACATAGGTTTTGACTTGTGAGCCTTTGGAAAAATAAGTCGGCTATAATCTTGAGAGATTATAGTGAAAATTCCAATGATGGTTGGGGAGTGGATATAGGTGCTAGGTTTGCACCGAACCACTATAAACCTTGTGTTTTGTATGATTGTTTTTTTCTATCTATTGCTCTTTACTTCTTGCACTCTATTTATTGCTTTTCGCTGCATAATTTAGTGCATCAATTTTATAACTCACAACATCACAAGCCCTACACATTATTGCTTTAAATTTTTAAAGACCCAATTCACACCCCCCCCTCTTGGGCTCCATTTTTGGGCAATACTATCTTTTAATTTTTCAAATCATTCAAAATATAAAAATAATAAAATAATAATAATATGTAACTTTTTAATCATTAAATAAGTCTAATTAATCAAAAATTCATCTTACTCCTCACAGCATATCCCCCCCAAGCCCCGACTACTCCGTGGCATCTATAAAAAGAAGAAAAGATATAATGAGCTATACGAACCTAGTAAGTTATCATAACCTCTAGTTCATGAAATATAAAATTGATTGATTATCTATAAAATATAAGCCATAAAACATGTCAGATCAATCAACATAATTTTTTTATTATGCACATTTGACTGCAATATATTTTCAAAAAACCCAAGAATGGCCATCCACTCCTACATTACTCTTTTAGTCCCTTTGACTACGGCTATGACCGTCCATGGCTAACTTCCAAGAGACTAGATCCTGACTATATATACATCCATCAGTCATGTACCAATGATCATCTTAGTGATCGTCCCATTCGAGCTCCAGAAGGATACTAGCTCTGATATCACATGAGAAATATGTTTTCTCAGCATGTGCTAGTGATCACCCTACCTAGCTAGACCCAGAAGGAAACAAGAACCTGACTACATTATACCATCTATTGATCATGTACTAGTGATCGCCCTACAGGAGGCCAAGAAGGGAACTAGATCCTAACTTATCTAATCATAGTTAAACTAGAGAGCACACCATAATCAACAAATAACATATTTTTTTATGCAAGCTTTTGGAATATTCATGGATGTTTAATTCAATATTTTGCAAATCATATCCATGTATAACATATAAGGTACTTGTTTGAGTAACATAACGTAATAATAATTATCATGCATGATAAAATATACTAAGAATAGAGATAACTTACTGAAATGATTCTATCAAAGACACATAACTCAAACTCTAGATCCGCACTTTTTTACTGTGAAGACAATGAAGGTTCTAGAAAAATAGATTAATTAAATAATTATCTATCAAATCAAGAAAAAAATTTAGTATAAGAAGAGAGATTCTCGATTAGATCTAAGTCTGGCTCGATCTAGATATCTATTTGGTCTGGTCGATAGGGATCAGTTGATTAGCAAGGAATCATCTAAAACCATATGATTAACTCCTAAACAAAGTTTAGATCTCCCTTCCTAATTATTTATTTATTTTTTTTATTTTTCTTTTCTCTCTCCTTTCTCTCTTTTCTTCTTTCCCCTCTCTCTTCTCTCTCTTTTTCTCTTCTCTCTCCTCCTCTCTCCCCTCTTCTCTCTCCTCTCTCTTCTTCTCCTCTCTCTCTCCTCTATTCTTCTCCTCTCTTCTTCTTTTTTCTGTTTCCTTTCTTTCTTTTCTTTTCTTCTTTCTCTTCTTTCTTTTTCCCTCTTTCTATTTAGCTGAATAGACCTTACCTGGTTCTACAAAAACAAAGAATGGAGAAGGTGTTGGGAATTGTGTCCCAAAGCCAATCGTGTAGACTGTAGATGGTTTATACCATTTTCTAATTATATATGAATTTCTTAATGAATAAAAATTATTCTTTTGGCTGTTCATCACATATACATTTCCTGAAAGAACTCTTGTGTGATGAAACCCTTAGAACTACATTATATATGATATAGAAAGGATATATCGAGTAGTTCTTAAACTGGTTCACAACCAAAGGATACATTATTGTAGGATGGTGATGTATCAAGTGTACGTTGTTTATGTCTTATTTGTTGGTTATCCTCTTAATCAAGGAGTGTAGAGACATTGATGTGATACACATGTGAAATGTACGACATCTCACTGAATGTGCCCAACTGCGGAACTCCCTTCTGCTAAAGGGTTGCTCATGAAGGGATATGGGTATATGTGTCCCTCAGACCTGAGGTCACTATGGTAGCTTGCAAGCAACTCACTGTACTTTGATGCTGGACTACCTAGATTTCTAATTCAGTGATGAAAGGCTTCTGGGTACAGTCTAGTACTTATGGAGTAGTGATGGATCAAGATGGGATTGACCGCTCCAAATAGCTTTGAGTGAATGATTCACTATGTCTCAATTTAGCAAAACCTTGGCCAGGATAGTTCTTGTGAAAAGTCACAAAACTTGTAAGGTTGAGACACAATCTGGATGTACCAAGTTAGGGTTGGCAATCAAACCCTTGGTCATCCTGAGCATTTTGAGGTCAAAGGGATGAATATGTGGTAACCATATGTCAGAGGTTCTAGAAAGTTACTATATAATATTTGACTTATTCAAACCAGGTATCATTGCTAGATGATGACTTTGACTGGTACTAGAAGTGTTCCAGTGCTACCGGCGTAGTGTTCGAATCTATGGGGTTACACACCATAGAGATTTCTATCTGATCTAAAGGTTGATCGATCATTGAAAATTGTTTGCCATCATTGGAGGTCAATATGAATTGACCATGTTCCAAGTGTCGACATTTGGAAGTATCAACACATGCAATATCGACACTTTAAAAGTCGATACTAGGGAGTGTCGACATTTGGCTATGACGACAGAAATTCTGGAAAGAATTTTGAAAAGTTTTGACTTCAATTCGAATTTTGAATTCTGGTTGGTTTTGGCTCCAAGCCTTCATGGAATGATGGTCATTCTTTGGAAGTTTTGATCTCAATTCAATTTCGAGTTTTTGCTGGTTTTAGCTCCAAGCTTTTATGGAATGATGGTCATTCTTGCCTTATGTAGACTTAGCCAATTTAGTATGGCCCTTGATCTTCTCCCCCAATCACTGCTCCTCCTTCCTCTTTCTCCCTTTTATGGCTACCTCTATAAATAAAGTTGTTTTAGGGGCTGCTGGTTGGACAGAAAAAAAAGAGTTTTTTTGTTGAATGAGATTACTGAAATTCTGAGAGAGAAAAGAAAAGGAGCTTGGGAGGACTAGGGTTTCGGGTGTGTGACTACCTAGCACTCAAGCTAGGTCTTGGAAAGAGAGCTAGTTAGGAAGGTTTCCACCTCTCCTCCTTGTCTTCCGAGAAGAAATAGATCAGTCTCAAGGATCCCAGGAGCTAGCACTCCAAGAGAGTTGATCAGATCGAGCCCTGATGTGAACTACTTATAGAGGCCAACATGAGTGTTGCTCGAGGGCTTTTCACAATTTTTAAAGGTATAATGGTAAGGTATCCTTATGCCTTTTGGTTCTTTTCCAGCTTATGATGTCTTTTTCATGCTACATTATCATACTTGTTCGTGTTGCAGGCTGATTGGTAAATCATTTTGATCGATCTACCAAGCCTTCCACTATGCTTATTTTAAAATTTTTATAAAATATATATTTTTTCTGCATGCATGCTCCATTTTGCTTTTTCTTCAATGGTATTAGAGCCAGGTTTTTCGTAGTATAATAATGCTAACATGCTTTAACATCATTGTTTTCTTTTAAAGTACTTGGATTGAGTGCTTCACCATGGCCATCTAGTCATAGGAGAGAAGTAGGGCTGCAAGACCCTCTCTTTCCATTCAATCAATGGATCTCTCTATGGTGTGTAGAGATGTCCGCTTGTGATTGACTCATAAGAAAAAAAATAAAAGAAAATATAGATTAAAATATTTTAATCTAATGTTATGATCATAAAAAAAATTTAGATGAGATCTAAGAGTTTTATTTTGATCGATTTTGATTAAAAGTTTTAAAAAAAAACTTTGAATTTGAAATCATTGTTTTTGCCTTGTGATAGGCCTTGAGTCGACCCAAGTATCGACACTTGAGTCGACTCATGCATGCATACAGAAAATATGATTTTTTGTTAACACTCTATCTCAGTCCTTGAGTTCGATACTTGAGTCGACTCATGAGTTAGAAGTGTCGACACTGAGTTGACTCATGAGTCTATAGTGTCGACACTTGACCTGAGAATGCAGAAAATAGTGAATTCAAATTGAATCATCATAAAATTATTTTACATTATAATTAAAATTATTTTAATTTATAAAGGCTATTGACTTAATTAAAATTAAGTTACCTTGAATGACAAAGAACTCTAAGATATGATTCAAAAATTTTAAGTCATTTCAATAAGCCTTAAGGGCCATGGGTTAGCTTCTATTAGGTCCTTAATTGGTTAGACCTAAGTTTAGATGCATTGGACTATGTAGAGAACTAATCTAATCAAATATTGAGTTAGGGTTCTTCTCTATAGATCTCTCTATAATTAAATTGATTAATCCATAAATATAAATAGACCTAATTTGTGGCTCAGTGGATAGCCCGAGTCTTTAGGCTAGTCTAATGAGTCTGATGAACCAATTGTGTCCAAGGTAAGTTTGGTAGTTTGATCTTGGTTCTTTGGGGCTACCTCTTACCTGGCCAACTCAATTGGTGTCTAAGGCAATATGGTTAATGGTGGAACCCAACCCATAATCTCATTTACCTAGCCAATATGGTCGATCAAAATTGATTGGATATCTTACTGACTCGTGTTATCCCATGTCACCCAAGGTTCATTAGTCTTGACTGGTTTTAGGTGCCCATGGATCATTATTTATGTATAACCCTCCTTGATAACTGATGTGGTCAGTGGGAGTTTGATCCATGCCTTCTCATCTCTTCTTCTTTCATATTAAAATTAAACCCTCTAAATTATTAGGTCCATAAAAGATGAAGTTATGGGGATAACCAAGTCTTAGCTTTCCATTGAGTGGGATGGTAATGGATCCAATAGTTGGGTGTTCATCGACAGATCCAAAGATCAAGTGTTCATCGGGGTATTAAAATTACTATTCCTAATATGATGGCTTAGTGCGACTCTTTTAACGTAGTCCGGTGGGCCGGCCAAAGTCGGGCTTGACTATTCGTTAGTTAGAAGCATTGAATTTTGTCATGTTAATGGTTGGACCTAACGGGACCTTCAATAGGAGGCCCAAAGGCCGATTGAAGTATACCTTGGGCAAAACCTAAATGCTAGAAGTTACTTGGAGAAGTAATCATTAAAGAACTTACCTTAGATGTGCATGGGTTGAGCTGGCCAAAGTCGGGCTCATGTGTTATCTGTTGGATTCTAGTACTCACTAAGGAATTAAAGTGATTCCTCGAATTGAGGTAGAGGCTACCAGTCTTAACAAAATAGTGGGAGGGCCTTTAGACTAAAGTCCATGTCTTTAGGTATTTTTTTCATATACACTAATAAGTTTGGTTTTCCTTTCAGATGTCATCCAACCTGTCGCTCCAGTCTCTTCTCGATAACGAGAACCTCAAGGGTCCTAACTTCGATAGCTGGTATCAAAGGCTCAGGATTATCCTGGAGCATGAATGATCTTGTATGTGATATCGGTTCCGGCACCTGAAACCCTTGCTCCCAATACTTGGGGTTCGGTCATAGATACTTATCAGAAGTGGCTCTTCGACAGAATCACTATCCAATGCATTATATTGGCAATGATGAACGATGAGTTTAGTCACAAATTTGAAGAAGCCCAGCTGAAGAAAATCCTTTAAAGGTTAAATGAGTCCTTCGGCACACCAGACAACATTGAAAGGTACAGGGTCTCCTGTGCTATTTATAATACATGGATGCATGATGGGACCTCAGTCACTGATCATGTATTGTATATGATCGAGATGATTGAGCACCTGGGCAAGCTCGGATGTCCCTTGCATGAATAGCTCGGAAAAGATGCAATTCTTAATTCTCTGCCCTCTTCCTATCTAGACTTTCTCGATCATTTTAGAATGAATAAGCCTACAGGTACTACCATGGTCTGTTGGGGTTATTGCAGACTTATGAGAAAGACTACCAACTGAACAAAGGGTGGTACTCTAGTGGGAGGATTTTTGGCAAGGCATCATCCCTCAAGAAGGGAAAAGAAGAATTGAAGGAAAAAGGTACAGAATGCTTCTGGACCCAGTCAGTCAAGAGGGTGAAGGCTGATAAGAGCCAAGTGAGTGCTTCTTCTGTAAGAAGTAGGGTCATTGGAAGAGGAACTGTCCTTTTTTATTACATCCCTTGACCCGAATAGGTCCAAGAAGAGAAAATAGCAGGACGGTGCTGGACAAGGTATTTATATGATAACACCTTGTAGTTTCTCTATCTGTGATACTACTAACTAGGTATTGGATATAGAAAGTCCAATTCATATTTGTAATTCTTTGTAGGGACTTCAAGTTAGTAGAAGATTCAAGGACGGCGAGAGATTCTTGAATATAAAAATGGAAGCCAGTTCCAGTCCTAGCATTGGGAGTTTCTCAAATTAGTTTTTGAGTATTGTAAATCATTTTGAATGAGTGTCATTATTGTCTGTCTTTTATCTTAAATGTCATTTCTATAGGCCAATTGACCATGTATAGTTTGAACTATCAATAAAGAATGATATTTACAAATTATTTAGAATGGTTCTATTATGATGAATGGATATATGAACAATGGCATTTATATACTATCATGATCTATTAGAGTAGTGTACATGTCTAGCAAATGCCCTAGGATAGATAATTGTCAGCGTGCATACCTATGGCATTGTAAGCTAGGTCATATTAACAAGATAGGGTAAAACAGGTTGAAAAGCGAGGTCTCCTCGAGATTAATGAAAGTGGTTCACTACCAACCTGTGAGTCCTGTCTTCTGGAAAGATGACACAATCACCTTTTACGAAAAAATGTGAACAAGCCAAAGAAATTCTAAGTCTGGTATATACTGATGTATGCGAACTCATAATATTAATGCCATAGGTGGGTACAGTTATTTCATTATGTTTTACAAACGACCTTTCGAGGTATGGTTATATCTTCTTGATAAGACAGTAAATCTAAATTATTTGAATATTCAAACAATATCGTAATGAAGTAGAAAACAAACTGGAAGGTATATCAAACTTTTCGATCAGATCGAGGTAGTGAATTTTTTTTGTGAGTTTCTAACATATCTTAAGAAGAATGGGATTCTCTCTCAATGGATACCTCCAGGGACACCTCAGTTAAATGGAGTGTCTGAAAGGAGAAATCAAATCCTATTAGACATGTTTCAGTCCATGATGGGCTTTGCTTCTCTACCGCTATCCCTTTGGGGATATGCTCTGGAATCAACCTGTTACCTTTGGAATAGGGCTCCAAGTAAGTCCGTTAGCAAAACCCCATATGAGATATGGACTGGATGTAAGTCAACACTCTCACACCTTCGGGTCTGGGTTGTCTGGTTTATGTAAAATATCTGGAAATGGATAAACTTGGATCTAGGTCTGACCGGTGCCTATTTGTTGGGTATCCAAAAAAGTCTAAGGGGTATTACTTCTACTTGGTTGAGGAATAAAAGCTATTCATCAATCTTAGGGCTGTCTTTATAGAAAAGGAGTTCCTTGGTAAAGGAACTGTAGCCACTAAGATTGAACTTAGTGAACTTCAACAAGTAGAGGAACCGACACGCTTAAGGGACAACATATAATCGGTTGTAATTAGTTCACACCTAGAGCCCACACAAGAACCATTAAGGAGATCCGGTAGGGTATTGAGTCACCAACAGATACTATAGTTTCTTGGTCCAGGACGATGATCCCATTGAACTCTATGAGAATAATAAGAATTCGATCTCCTATATGGTTGCGATGCAGATGTCCAACTTTGAGAAATGGCTAGGAGCCATGAAATCCTAAATGGAGTCCATAGAAATCAACAATGTATGGACATTATTTGTTGATCCACCTGAGAGGATAAAATCCATTAGGTGTAAATAGATTTTCAAAAAAAAAAGAGGTGCAGATAGGCGGGTAGAGACCTATAAAGCCTATCTGGTTGCCAAAGGGTATCGTCAACGTTATGGTATTGACTATGATGAGACCTTCTCTCCTATGACAATGCTCAAATTCATTCAAATAATGCTTGCTTTAGCGACACACTTTGACTATGAAATCTGGCAAATGGATGTCCGAACAGCTTTCCTGAATGGTGAGCTGGAAGAGAAAGTGTATATGATACAACCTGAAGGGTTCACATCCACAGATGAGTCAAAGGTGTACAGCTTCAAAGGTCCATCTATGGACTGAAACAAGTATCACGGAGTTGGAACATGCAATTTGATAAATGTATCAAGTCGTATGGCTTCGTTAGGAACGGAGAAAAACCTTGCATTTACAAATGAGTTATGGTTCTGTGATAGTGCTCCTTGTATTGTATGTGGATGGCATTCTCTTAATTGGGAATGACAACCTAGCATTACAAGGAATAAATGTCTGGTTATCATCTCATTCTCTATGAAGGACTTGGATGAAGCCTCTTTCATACTGGGTATAAATCTATAGATAGATCTAAGAGGCTTCTGGAACTATCCTAGTCTACGTATATCAGCACAGTGCTGAAGCGTTTCAGCATGAAATTCCAAGAAAGGCTATCTCCTGATAAGCACTGAAATTGCTCTCTCCAAAAGGGATTGTGTGACAACTCCTAAGGAGAGCGAGCATATGAGTAGAATCTCATAACTTCGACATGGATTCTATCATATATGCCATGACATGTACTAGACCAGACATGGCATACTCACTAGGTATAGTGAGCACATACCAGTCTTACCCTGGTGAAGCTTAATAGAAAGTGGCAAAGACCATCCTTATATTTGCAAATACTAGAGACCAATAGCTGATTTATAGAGAACCTGACTTAAAACTTGTTGGATATACTGACTCCAGTTTTTATCATAGGGATACAGCAAGAGTATGTCAGGATTTGTCTTTACCCTAAATAAACTGGAGTGATCTACTCCAGTTTTTGCAGCAGCGGATGTAATAAAAAAAGTAGTGTGGTTGCGAAGTTCCTTAGTGGCTGGAAGTGGCACCTTCCCTGGATGGTCCTATTATGGTATATTGTTGTGACTCTATTATTGATTTTGATGATAAGCAAAATGGTTAAGTATAAGTTGAGTACTAAGATTTCTTTGAAGTATGTTTATAGAAAAAGGTGCTCACAAATTTGAAAAAAATGATTGTTTGATGAAGAGCCAAGGTTAGATGAAAGATCTATCAAAGAAGACTTGGACAGTTAAAATTTGCTTGAATGGATATTTGAGTAAAGTATAAATTTGATCACACAAGTTCAGGCATTTTTGTGAAGATTTCAGTGAGGTGTCGACTCAAAGTGTCGACACATGAAAGTGAAGTGTCGACTCAAGCTGGTAAGCAAAGAAAGTTTCAGATGGCATGGCTGAAGTGTCAACACATGGACTTGAAGTGTCGACTCAAAGTGTCGATAGATGGATCAGCTCATCGCCTGAGATTTTAAGTCATAGAACTTGGTGAAGATGAAGAAACTGCAGAAGTGTCGACACATGAATACAAAGTGTCGACTCACCCGAGGAAGTGTCGACACATCTGAGATTTTCAGAAAGCCAGATTGAAGATATTTGAACTGGGTGTCAACTCAAGAAGTTGAAGTGTCAACCTGAAGTATCGACTCAGCCTGAAGTGTTGACACATAAAGTTTTGGAAACAATAATGACTAGTTTTTCAAATGCAGAACTTATCTCTTTTCATCCCCAACGGCTAGATTTTGAGTCTAACAGCTAGAAATGGATTTGAGGCCTTGGAAATGTATTTATATGCTCCAAATCAAATCAAAACATATATTAGTGATGAAATGAAATAGAAATATCTAAGAGAAGAAAAGAGAGCATTCACTCCTATTCATTGAAGTTCAACCACTCTCAAGCAAAAGCAAGTCTTCAAGCATTCAGAGTCTTCAAGAGCATTAAAGATCATCCATTCTTGAGCAATCAAAGAGGCTTCATCAAGTTGAAAGAATCACTACATCGAGCTTCAAAGAGATACCCACTTTTTATTAGAAAGCTTTTATTCTCTTTACTTCAAACTATTATTGTTATAGGGTTCTTGGTTAGCCTATTGTAAAACCAAGGGAGGTTATTTATGAGCCTTTGAAACCAATTAGATTCTTGGTTAGCCCGGAAAACCAAGGGAGGTTGGTGGGAGCTTTAAAATTATTTAGGTTCTTGTTAGCCCATAAAACCAAGTGAGGTTGACGTGTGTGCCTGGAAAACAAGTCGGGTTTTGATTAGTGAGCCCAGGAAAACTAATCGGCTGTAATCGATGAGATTATAGTAAATTTTCAAGGAGATCTTGGAAAGTGGATGTAGTCCATTGGATACAACCAAACCACTATACTTCTTGTCTTTGTGGTTGCTTGTCTCCTCTTATTGCACTTATATTTATTGCTCTTTATTTTTGCTGCACATTACTTAATAGCATTTCATTTGAATTCTTAGTACTTGTTTAAATTGTTGAATTGGTTCACACACTATTGCATTGTATCAAGTAATCATTTTTTGAGATCCAATTCACCTCCCCTCTTGGTTACTTATTGGTCAACAAGTGGTATCAGAGCCGCGTTCTCAGTTTATAGACTTTACTGCCTTGAGTAAGATCCATGGTAGCCCCTATTGGTACTAGTGTAGTTGAGAGACAAGCCTCAAATAGACCTCCATTTTTTAATGGATCAATTATACATATTGAAAAACTAGGATGAGAATCTATATGCATTCTATTGATTATAATTTGTGGAGAGTAGTTGATAAAGGCCACATATTCCTTCAATTATGGTTAATGGTGTTTCCATCCCAAAGCTCGAAGAGGATTGGGATGAAAATGATATTAAGCAATCCGAGATCAATGCTAAGGCATGAATCTCCTTTATTAAGCATTAGATTCTAGTGAATTCAATAGGATATCTACTTGCACCTCAGCCAAAGAAATATGGGACACACTTGAAGTTATCCATGAGGGTACCAATCAAGTAAAAAATACTAAGGTGACCATGTTAGTGTATACTTATGAATTTTTGAATGGAACCTAATGAGTCTATCACTAACATGTGCACTAGATTTACAAATATGTAAATGGAATGAGAGAGTTTAGGAAAAGTAATGTCTAACACTGATCTTGTGAATAAAATCCTCAAGTCATTCCAACATCATGGGATCCGAAGGTGACCGCCATCCAAGATGCAAAGGACATTGATAAGCTACCATTAGAGCAGCTGGTTGGATCGCTCATGACTTATGAGCTAAATTTAAAGCAAAAGTCAATGGACATGGATAAAACAAAAAGTGGATTGCATTCAAATCAATATACAAGAAGAATCCTCAATCGATGAGTCCGAAGAAAAAGAAGAAGATGAAAGTAAGAAGCTCTCCTTGTGAGAAATTTAGAAGATTCATGAAGAGAAGGAAGTTCCCTTACAAGAAGAAATTTCAATCCAATAAAGAAAAGGAAAAGAGAAAGAGAAAGAAAAGGAAAAAGAAAAGAAGAAGGAAGTACCTACATGCTTCGAGTACAAAAATCGGGTCACTACAAATTCGACTGCCCTCTCTCCTAACGAAGTCAAGGAAGAAGTTGAGAAAGAAAGTAATGATGGCCACCTAGAGTGATAGTGAGGACTCCAGTTCTGAAGAAGAGCAAACAGAAATTGCAAATCTTTGTCTAATGGCACATCAAGAGCAAGATGAGATAAATTTTGATACCGAAATAGATTTTACTTTTGATAAGTTAAGAATGCTTTGATGAACTTATGCATGATTATAAATTAGTTTTATCTAAAAATAAAAGATTGAAAAAGCATGCAAACAGTTTTTCTCATAAAACTAATTCTTTATTAAATGAAGTTAGTGATTTGAAAACTAAATTAGATGTTTTAGAAAAGAAAAAAATGCTTTAACTATGAAGAATGAAGTTTTAAAAAGATCCAAAACTATTATTCAAATGGTGATCTTTTAAAAAAAATAAGGATTTAGAATTAGAAAATGCAGTACAAAAGAACTTGATAAAATGAAGCCTTTTATTAAAAATTTACCTATAGTTCAGAAAAATTAACCTACTTTTGAATAGCCAAAGAGCTATTTTCAACAAAGTAGGATTAGGTTAGAGACCTCAAAGATAACAAAAGTACTTTAAAACTTTTTGTACTGCATCATCTAGCATAACATGTTTTTCATTTAAAAGCAAGGTCATAAATCTTTTCAATGCAATTTGAGAAAAATTAATTCTTTTGGAAAGTTTGGATTCCAAAAGGAACCATTTTAAGTACTAACCTAAAGGATTCAAGTTGGCTTGGGTACCTAAAAACAAAGCTTGATTTTTATTGCAGGTGTGTCTTGCAACCAAGGAGAACAAAAG
This sequence comes from Areca catechu, assembly GCA_021397845.1. Lineage (NCBI taxonomy): Eukaryota > Viridiplantae > Streptophyta > Magnoliopsida > Arecales > Arecaceae > Areca > Areca catechu. Next base: position 25,941,862 of record CM038044.1, on the reverse strand, counting down.
ACTTTGGTATCTTGATAGTGGTTGCTCAAGGCACATGACGGGAGATGTGAAGCAATTCACTTCTTTTGAAGCAATGAATGGAGGGAGTGTGACCTTCAGGGATAATGGTAAAGAAAAAATCATTAGTATTATAAGGTTCACATTACTCATTCTAGTTGTATTAGTAATGTACTTTTAGTTGAAGGTTTAAAGCATAATCTTTTAAGTATTATTAATTTTGCGATAAAGGTTTTCAAGTTATTTTCAAATCATCTTATTGCATGATTGCTAGTCCGGATAAAAATGGAATACAATTTATTGGAAAAAAAACACGTAACATTTATTTGGTAGATTTGGATGATCTATCTTTGCCTAATAGAGAATGCCTTGTTGCAATGAATTCTACTAAAGATGAGACTAGTTGGCTTTGGCATAGAAGATTAGGGCATGCTAGTATGTATCTACTTTCAAAACTTTGCAAAAAATATTTAGTTGGAGATTTACATGAACTTTGTTTTGAAAAAGATAGAGTTTGCCAAGCATGTCAATATGAAAAACAAGTTAAAACTTCTTTCAAACCTAAAGGTTTTGTAACTACTAGTAGGCCACTAGAACTACTTCATATGGATCTCTTTGGACCACTAGAATATTAAGTCTAGGAGGCAAGAGATATGGATTAGTCATCATGGATGATTTTCAAGATTTACATGGATTTTCTTTCTAGTACATAAAGATAAATCATTTTTGCATTTATAAAGTTTTATCAAAAAGTTTCAAATAAAAAGGGTGTTTTAGTTGTTTGCATTCGTAGTGATCATGGAACCAAATTTGAAAATCAGGATTTGCAAGTTTTTTAATGAAAAGGTATTGAATACAACTTTTCTGCACCTAGGACACCTCAGCAGAATGGAATGGTAGTAGAAAGAAATAATCGTACTTTAGAAGAAATGGCATGCACTAGCTTTGTGAAAATGATTTACCAAGATATTTTTAGGTTGAAGCTATTAATACTGCATGTTACATTTTAAATCGAGTTTTAATTCATCCTATTTTGAAGAAAGCTCCTATAAAATTTGGAATCAAAGAAAAACAACTTTAAAATATTTTCGAGTTTTTGGATGTCAATATTTTATCTTAAATATGGAAAAGACAATCTTGGAAAATTTGATGCCAAGTCTGATGAAGGTATCTTTTTAGGATACTCTACATCAAGCATGGCATACAGAGTTTTTAACAAAAGAGCCTTAATTGTAGAGGAGTCTGTACATGTCATTTTTAAAGAATCTACTAACAAATCCTCCAGAAAAGAGGATACTTCCGATGCATATGCAGGTGCTGATAAGCTTCAAAAGCTGACATTGAATGATCAACCCCCTCAGCCAAGTGAAGAAGATCAAGACAAAAGTGAGAAAGGTGAAGACTCCAAAGCACCATGATCTACCTAAGGAGTGGAGGTATGCTCATGAACATTCTAAGGAATTAATCCTAGGTGATCCATCTAAAGGAGTAAAAACTTGAGCCTCAATTAAAAATGAATGTGCCTATATAGCTTTTGTTTTTCAAGTTGAGCCTAAATGTTATGAAGATGCTGAAAATGATCATAACTGGATAAATGCTATGCAAGATAAATTAATTCAGTTTGAGAGAAATAATGTTTGGACATTAATAGAAAGACCATCTAATGTTTCTATTATTGGCACAAATAATGGATATTTAGCATAAGTTAGATGAAAATGGAATTGTTGTTAGAAATAAAGCTAGGCTAGTTGCCAAAGGCTACAATTAGGAGAAGAAATTGATTTTGATGAAACTTTTGCTCCTGTTGCTAGACTTGAAGCAATTAGACTACTATTAGCATTTCTTATTTTATGAATTTCAAACTGTTTCAAATGGATGTTAAGAGTGCCTTTCTAAATGGTTTTATAACAGAAAAAGTTTTTGTTGAACAACCACCTGGATTTGAAAATCATGCACATCCTGATCATGTTTTTAAATTACACAAAGCACTTTATGGATTAAAGCAAGCACCTCGAGCTTGGTATGAAAGACTTAGCAAATTTTGATTGAAAATAATTTTTTTAGAGGCCATATTGATAAAACTTGTTTCTGAAAAAGAAAGATAATGATTTATTAGTAGTACAAATATATGTTGATGATATCATTTTGGTGCTAGTAATGAAATTCTTTGTCAAGAGTTTGCTAAGATAATGCAGGGTGAGTTCGAGATGAGCATGATGGGAGAAATCAATTTCTTTTTCGAACTCTAGATCAAGCAAACTAAAGATGGAATCTTCATCTACCAAGCTAAGTATACAAGAAAAATTATAAAGAAGTTTGGGATGGAGACTACTAAATCAATAGTACATCTATGAGCCCCTCTTGTAGACTTGATAAAGATGAGCTTGGTAATCTGTAGATCAAAATTATACAGAAGTATGATTGCCTCTTTACTGTACTTAACTGCTAGTATACCATATATAATTTCAGTGTATGCATGTGTGCTAGATATCAGTCTGAACCTAAAAATTACATTTATTGGCTATTAAGCACATTATTAGATATCTATCTGGTACAATTGATATTAGTTTATGATATTTTAGAGATTCATCTGCTGAATTAATTGGATATTCTGATGCTGATTTTGCTGGTTGTAAATTATAGAAAGAGTACTAGTGGTACTTGCTAATTTCTTGGTTAACTTAATCTCCTGGTTAGCAAGAAACAATTTCAATTGCATTATCCATAGCTGAGGCTGAGTATATTGCAACAAGAAGTTGTTGTACTCAAATCTTGTAGATTAAGCAGCAACTTAAGATTTTGGAATCAAGTTGACTAGTACACCTATAAAGTATGATAATACCAGTGCTATTTGCTTGACTAGAAATCCTATTCAACATTCTAGGATTAAATATATTGAAATTAGACATCATTTTATTAGAGATCATGTTGAAAATAATGATGTTATGCTTGAATTTATTAGTACTGAATTTTAATTAGTTGATATTTTGACTAAGCCTCTTCTGGAAGATCGATTTTGTATGATTAAGAAAGCTCATGATCATTAATCTTTTGATTAAAATCTTTCAATCTTTGACCCAAATTAGATCAAATTTTACATTAATCTTTGCTAATTTCATTGAATTTCCAGTGTATTTGATCAAATTTTATGTCTCTTATTTTGGATTTTTTAAGTTGATGTGTCGACACATTAATGTGTCGACACATTCATGAGTCGACACATGAACGGCAGCAGACCGAGGATAAGGGCTTTTTGAAGTATTTTTTCCTCATTTCCTCTCCCCACTCGAGCCAACACATACCCTAAGTTTCTCCACACTCCTCCTTCCCTCCAATTTTGGCTCAAAACCCTTCGATTCTTTGTTTGGAATGACTTTTTGGCTTGGATTAAATGACTTTCCACTTTCCATTTCTAATTTGAACCCTAGAAACCCTAGGTTTCTCCTCCAAATTTGTTCAAATCTCTATTCTATTCAATGGGACCCCAGAAACAAGTAGTCCATCACCCTCGGCCATCCAATCAAGAAGAAGAGTAAAGAACCAAGGCCAGACACAAAGCTAGAGCTCCAGATCTGCCTGCTCGACCTCTTTTTGTAGCTTCTAGCCAGATGAGTTCAAAGACGGTCATTGAGAATGTTGTGTGGACTTTAGTTTCATCGACCAGCAGCACTTCAGGATCGGTCAATAGATTCAAGATGCTGATTTGACATCCTTCTATTCTCTGAGCAAGAGATACTACCCAGGGCTTATTCGGGAGTTCTATGGATCACTAGCACATGGGAGTGATAGTTGGCTAGCTCCGTGAGAGGCAAGGATATTCCAGTTACTTCAAAGATATTGAGCAGAGTGTGGGATAATCCTATGACTGGGTCAGTTGTAGATAGCCTGATTGATAAAGTGAGTGGTCTCCAATGTATATTCAAGTCAGACATTTTGCCTGAGGGATCCACCATGCCTACATCTTGGTTGTCTGCAGAGATGAGACTTTTGCATTATATTGTCCTGGATCCTTTTGCCGAAGACTGGATGTTTCGATTACATCACTGAGCGAGAGTTGCTCATGATGGTCTCATTGGTACAGCGCACACCTGTCTACCTTCCGATGATCATGGTTCATTAGATGACGGAGGCTTCGATGAGTCAGCAACTCTGCTTACCCTACGGGATGGGGTTGACTTTATTGTTCAGAGAGTATGGTGTAGTTTTGAGGACGAGCCCATTCTGATATTTATGATATCAGGTCATTACATAGGATGGGTTATCATCTGTTCAGAGGCCAGTGGAGACGTAGAGTATCTGGTCTGGCCGACGACAGAGATGATGATGATGCGATAGAGGAGGAGCGCATCCTTTTCGACGAGGCAGGACTTATAGAGGCATCTCTTCTAAAGAGTTAGCCTGAGCGAGCAGCGCAACCAGAGACTGCTTCTTAGTTTGAGCCTACTTCTCAGCCCAGCCAGTTCAGTCGGATACTCCAGGAGCTACAAGGAGTCTAATGGACAAAGTTAGGCGCATTGAGATAGATGTTTTGATCATTAAACGATATCTTGACTGTTTCATTGCTAAGACCAGAGAGAACCATAGTGAACTAAGTGATGGCATCTCAGCTATTTTGACCGCACTGTCCAGACATACAAAGAGTACTCCAGTTTCTGATATAGCTCCACCTGCTCCAGCACTAGTTGTTGATGACAGTGATGATGATGGTGATGATGAGGAGGCTGACTCTGATGGATTCGACTTCCCAGATCTGATTTCAGAGCCAGTGGTAGAAGTGACTGCAAACTTGCCTAGGAGTCCCATTTGTGACCCCTCCTGTTCACCTACTCAGACTCCAGTCCTATCTTCTCCTCCATCCAATCAGATGATCATGTTCCTATTCCTATTATTTCACCTGTTGTTAATCACCTATTATTGATTCACCCATTATCAATTCACCCATTATTGATACTCCTATTGATTCATTGATTACAGATTCACCCATTCATTCCTCAGATGATACGTCTATCATTGATACACCTATCTTATCATCAGCTGATACACCTATTTTTGACATACCCACTATTGATACACCTACCATCCATACATCCTCTCTTATCTGAGAGCTAGATTTTTACACACCTGGCTTTCAGTATCTTGATTCTGGTCTATCTTTTAATCGTACACTACTTCCGACAGTTACAGAGACTGTCGTCCCGATCTGCTCTGTTCCTGTTGAGGACATAGCCTCCACCTCTTCTACTCCAGCTAGAGGTTGGACTATGCTCGATGCAGAGGACGTGGTCGTCGTACTCCTCCACGACCGACCAGGACCCGCCTTTGAGATCTCAGATCGATGTGGCCTCGAGCTCGCTCTTTTATTGATACTGAACCGATTGAGATCGGATCTTCTGATGATGATGATGATGAGGATTAGGATATCTTTGTATGTTTAGATAGTTTACTTTTATGCATCTTTGTCTTTTGTTGTACAAATTCTAACTTTAAATGAAATATTATGTTGTACTTTATGTTTATGACTTCAAATGAATAAATGATTTAACTTTCCTTAGTACTTCATTGTCTTCATTATGAGTGAATAAATGAATGAATTATTATTGTACTTCAATGCTATATTTGAATGTCTTGCCTATTTGTCTTCCTACCTTTTTAATGATAACAAAAAGGGGAGTAATGAGACTAAAGTATAAATGTGCAAGGGAATAATAAGTGTAACAATGTAAATATGCTTGAAAGTTTATTTTGAAAACTTAGTTGAACTTGAATTGAAAATTTTTACAAATTCCTTAAGTAAGGGGGAGCAATACTTTCTTTTTATTGAAAATTTTTTCTAAATTGAATTTCATCTTAAATCCCTTCTTTAAATGTTTGAAAAGATATTTACAAACTCTTTTATGGATCATCAATTCAGGGGGAGCCTTGTTTATTGCTGAATTTTGCCTCTTTTATGGATACATGTGTTTATATCTTATATATCCCAAAGATCAAAACTAATACTCTTAGTCATTATTAACAAGCTCTGACACTCTTAAATATTATATCACACTTGTTCTGATCATCATGTCAATATTACAAATTACTTTGATACACCTATTGCATTTAGCTCTTTGCACCTTGATAAATTCTTTTAAAAAGCTTTTTATGCAATTTATACTTAAAGATTTTGTCATCATCAAAAAGGGAGAGATTGTTGACTCCGTTATTGATTTTGATGATAAGCAAAATGGTTAAGTATAAGTTGAGTACTAATGATTTCTTTGAAGTATGTTTTTTATAGAAAAAGGTGCTCACAAATTTGAAAAAAGATTATTTGATTGAAGAAGCCAAGTTTAGATGAAAGATCTACTCAAAGAAGACTTGGACAGTTAAATTTGCTTGAATTGATACTTGAGTGAAGTATAAATTTGATTCAACATAAGTTCAGGTATTTTTGTGAAGATTTCAGTGAGGTGTCGACTTAAAGTATTGACACATGATACCAAGTGTCGACACATGGAAGTGAAGTGTCGACACAAGCCGGTACGTAAAAAAGATTCAGATGGCACGATTGAAGTGTCAACATATGGACTTGAAGTATCGACTCAAAGTATCGACACATGGATCAGCTCATTACCTGAGATTTTTAAGTCACAGAACTTGGTGAAGATGAAGAACTACAGAAGTATCGACATATGAATATGAAGTGTTGACTCAAAGTGTCGACTCACCTGAGGAAGTGTCGACACATCTGAGATTTTCAGAAAGCTAGATTGAAATATTTGAACTGGGTGTCGACTCAAGAAGTTCAAGTGTCGACCTGAAGTGTCGACTCACAGCCTGAAGTGTCGATACATGAAGTTCTAGGAACAGTAATGGCTAGTTTTTCAAACGTAGAACTTGTCTTTTTTCATCCCCAATGGCTAGATTTTCGAGTCTAATGGGTAGAAACTGGATTTGAGGCCTTGGAAAGGTATTTATATGCTCCAAATAAAATCAAAACATATATTATTGATGAAAATGAAATAGAAATATCCAAGAGAGAAGAAAGAGAGCATTCACTCCTATTCATTAAAGTTTAACCACTCTCAAGCAAAAGCAAGCCTCCAAGCATTCAAGAGTCTTCAAGAGCATTAAAGATCATCCATTCTTGAGCAATCAAAGAGGCTTCATCAAGTTGAAAGCATCACTACATCGAGCTTCAAAGAGATACCCATTTTTTATTAGAAAGCTTTTATTCTCTTTACTTCAAAATATTATTTTTGTAAGGGTTCTTGGTAAACCTATTGTAAAACCAGGAAGGTTATTGGTGAGCCTTTGAAAACCAATTAGGTTCATGGTTAGCCCGGAAAACCAAGGGAGTTCGTGGTGGGCCTTAAAACCATTTAGGTTCTTGGTTAGCCCGTAAAACTAATCGGCTGTAATCGGTTGAGATTATAGTGAATTTCCAAAAGAATCTTGGAGAGTGGATGTAGGTGCATTGGATAGCACCGAACCACTATACTTCTTTATCTTTGTGGTTGCTTGTCTCCTCTTATTGCACTTACATTTATTGCTCTTTATTTTCGCTGCACATTTACTTAAGAGCATTTCGTTTGAATTCTTAGTACTTGTTTAAATTGTTGAATTGGTTCATACACTATTACATTGCATCAAGTAATCATTTTTTAGAGACCCAATTCATCCCCCCTCTTGGTTGCTTACTGGGCACAATTGTGACAGCACTAGAGCCATTGCTCAAGCCAAAGAGATGAAGTCTCATCACCAGACAAAACACATTCTGCAATGCTATCACCCTATATGAGAAATCATGGAATGAGATGACATTGACCTTCAGAAGATCGATGGAAAGGAAAACCTAGCCAACCCCTTTACTAAAGCTGTCGGAGTTCAAGAGTTCGATAGTTGTAAATGAAAAATGGGAATAATATTCTATACTGATTGGATTTAGTCCAAGTGGGAGTTGTTGGAAATTATATCCCAAAGCCAATTATCTAGAATGTAGATGGTTTGCTATTTTGTAATTATATATTAATTTTTTAATAAATAAAAGTTATTCTTTTAGCTGTTCATCACATATGCATTTTTCTAAAAAGAACTCTTGTGTGATGGAGTCCTTAGAACTATATTATATTTGATATAGAGAGGATATATCAAGTAGTTCTTAAACTGGTTCACAACCAAAGGATACATTATTATAGGATGGCAATGTATCAATATAGATTATTATATGTCTCATTTGTTGATTGTTCTCTTAACTAAGGAGTGTAGAGACACTGATGTGACATACAGGTGCAATGTATGACATCTCACTGAACGTGACCAACTGTGGATCTTCCTTCTGCCAAAGGGTTGCTCGTGAAGGGATATGGGTATATGTGTCCCTCAGACTTGAGGTCACCATGGTAGCTTGCAAGAAAATCACTGTACTTTGGTGCCAGACTACCTGGATTCTAATCCAGTGATGAAAGGCTTCTACATACAGTCTAGTACTTGTAGAGCGATGGTAGATCAAGATGGGATTGATTCTTCCAAATGGTTTGGAGTGAATGACTCACTTTGTCTCAATTTAGAAAATCTTAGTCAGGGTAGTTCTTGTAAGGAGTCACAGAACTTGTAAGGTTAAGACATGATCTTGATGTACCAGGTTAAGGTTGGTAGTCAAACCCTAGATCATCCTGAGCATTTTGAGGTCAAAGAGATGAATTATGTGGTGACCATATGCCAGAGATTCTAGAAAGTTGCTCTGCAATCTTCGACCTATCCGGATGTCGAGTATCATTGCTAGATGATGACTTTGACTGGTATTGGAAGGTTTCAGTGCTACCATCTTAGTGTTCGAACCTATGGGGTCATATACTATAGGGGTTTCTATATGATCTAAAGACTGATCGATGATTGAGAATCGTTTGCCATCACTGGAGGTCAATATGATTGACCATGTTTCAAGTGTCAACAATTTCAAGGTCGACACTTGGAAGTGTCAATACTTGCAAGTGTCAACACTTGGAAAGTCGACATTAGGGAGTGTCGACACTTGGCTGTGACGAGCAGAAAATATAAAAAAAATTTAGAAAGTTTTGATCTCAATTCGAATTTCGAATTCTGGTTGGTTTGGCGCCAAGCCTTCATGGAATGATGGTCATTCTTGGAAGGTTTTGACCTCAATTCGAATTTTGAATTTTGGCTGGTTTTGGCTCCAAGCTTTCATGGAATGATGGTCATTCTTGCCTTATGAGCTTAGAGCCATTTAGTATGGCCCTTGACCTTCCCCTAATCACTCCTCCTTCCTCTTTCTCCCTCTCATGGCTGCCTCTATAAATAAGGTTATTTTAGGGGTTGCTAGTTGGATAGAAAAAAAAAAGTTTTCTTGTTGAATGAGATTGCTGAAATTCTGAGAGGGATAAGAAAAGGGGCTTGAAAGGACTAGGGTTTTGGGTGTGTGACTATCTAGCACTCAAGCTAGGTCTTGGGAAGAGAGCTAGTTAGGAAGGGTTTCACCTATCCTCCTTCTCTTCTAAGAAGAAGTAGATCAGCCTCAAGGATCCCAAGGAGCTAGCACTCTGAGGGAGTTGATCAGAATCGAGCCCTGGTGTGAACTACCCGTAGAGGCCAAACACGAGTGTGGCTCAAGGGCTTTTTCACACCTCCTCTTAAAGGTATAACGGTATGGTATTCTTATGCCCTTTGGTTCTTTTCCTGCTTATGATATCTTTTGCATACTACATTATCATACTTGTTCCTATTGCAGGCAGATTGGTAGATCATTTGATCGATCTACCAAGCCCTCTACTGTGCTTATTTTAAAATTATTTAAAATATTTTTTTCTGCCATGCATGCTCGTTTTGCTTTCCCTTCAAAAGGGGGTCTGATGATGTAGCTGGGATAGGAGGAAGATGGAGATGCCATAGCAGGTAGCAGTAAAGGTAGTGGTCCGGCCACCTACAAGGAAGCCGAAAGGGAGAGAAAGAATGGGGATCCATCCCTTATGGCTGCAATGGAAACATCCCATAATGAAGGATAAACAAAGTGGGGAGGGGGAGGGATTACTGGTGGGTGGTGGCAATGGCAAAGACACAGCTGGTGGCACTAGTTTCCAATGGCAAAAAGGGGCGAATGGCTTGAACTTCGTAGCTCAAAGGAGATAGAAAGTTTTAGAGAGGATGTAGCAACCAATGAGTGGGGCGATGGTGAGGATGCATCTACCAAAGCTAGGGAAGAAGGAAGAGGTAGGTGGAGGGCTCAATTTTAGCTCGATTAGAGGAGATCAAGGGGTTTAAAAATAAAATTTAAAGAGAGGGAAAAAACCTGGCTGAATGATGGATAAGTCCAATGTTCACAGTGCGGTGGTTTCCAATGGCCACCAGCCATTCCATTCCAAAAGCTGGCGATGATCACACGGCCATCTAACAAAGACCATAACTCCAACGATGAGGAGTCATGAAGGGGATCACACATCCCTTGTTCCGCTCCAATTATTTTTCTCGATTTTGGGTTGAAGTTAGTTAAGATTGCCAACTTTGATCCAAAAAGAGCCCATTTAGGCCAAATCTCATAGCATCATACTGGAACTGAATGAAAACAAAATGGTGGTGCACATATTGACAAAAGCAGAACATTTTATTTCATACATCACTAGAAACTATATCCTAAAATAAACACATAAAGCTACCTCTACATACCTACTGATCTTGTTGACCTCTTGATAAAGGATAATAACAGCTATGATACTTTTCCCGATGTTATCCCCACATAGTGAAGAAGAAGAGCTATATTAAAGTCTTGTTTAAAACAAAAAAATATTTAATTTTTTATTTATCTTCTAAATTTAGTTATTTAAAAAATTATTTTTAAAAAATTAATGTCTCCTTCTAAAGAGAAAATTCAATGAAAGAGAACCTTGGTTTGAATAATATAATATTTCTAAAACATCGTATTTCTGTGAAATCATAGTGCCTCCTCGATAATCCAGATAGAGCCTATCTTAATTCGACTATTTAATATCATCTTAATTCTAAAAAAATAAATACCAATATCCACTTTCTTCTCTCTTGTACTCTATCTAAAATCTTTCTATTTGAGATAGAGACTGACATTTTATCATCCCATTTTTTACTTTTATCAATCGGACATATGAAGAAATCTTTTAAGTCAGTCTCCTAGCAATCATGTCCATTAAAAGAGGATGTGGCAGAACTGAGTTGTTGTACATTAAGGATGGGATTGCGGCCCTACATGTAGGGACGAATTACACTTTTAGAGTAGTTTCATACACCTCGATCAGGCAAGTCCTTTTTAATCTTTTACTTCTTATAATACTTTCTATTTTTTATAACACTATCTTAAAATTATACAAGCAATATAGGTTTTATTTTTCTTTATTGTTTGTTTTTTCAATAGTCTAAGAATGCGAGTTGTGATAAAACTAGAAAATTGCTATTAGTTGATTAGAATTTATATTGATTATATTAAAATTATCAGAAGCTTTAATCATTATCATTTAGAGGTAGTTCTTTCTAAAATTTCAGATTTATTAACAAACTTATTTGCTCTGAAAATAGTATAAATTATCTTTCTACAATTGTTAAAAATAATATACAAAGTTTCTGTGGTTCTAATATTTTCGCAGATTTTTTCTGCAACTTTATAACTTATGCAAAATTTTCCTACTACTTTGAAATCCATGAAAAGTTTTCTACAACCTTAATCCTGTTTAAAATCAATTTCTTTAGGTCTTAAATTTTGTGCAGAGTTTTTCTGTAACTTTAAATCTCGAGTAGAATTTATTTCTGAATATTTAAAATCTGCACAAAAATTTTCTACATCTTCAAAACATGCATAGAACTATTATTGCTTTGAAAAGTATGCAAATTATTAGTTGTTCTTTCAACGTATATACATATTATTGCCACCTCTAAAAATGTGCAAAATCATATAATTATTCTGTTTGTCATACTTTCAGTATAATTATTTAATTTTATTCTTATTATCATTCTTATTGCATTATTTTAAAGCCTAAGAAATTATATTATTATAAGCCGTTAATTATTTACTCAAAATATAAAACTAAATCCTTAAAACTTGTTTGCATAACCAATTAAATAACCAAAATATTATAAATGACTTTTTGATGAACCTAATATAATTAAATCTAAGAAATTTAATGGATCATTCTTTCAAAGATGGCAAAGCCAAATAAAATATCAGCTTACTACTTTAAACTTGATCTCTATCCTAAAATTGCCAAATCTTATATCTTCCTTTGAATCAACCACTACTAGCCAGCTTCAAGATTCTGAATCCTCTAGCTCTCATTCAAATATCCTTGAAAAAATGATTGCCATTGTTGCCATGGGATCCTTAGTTTTCTATCTGATTATAATATGATATACCTCCCATCAAATCAGATAAGGAGCTTTTGGGTGCTCTTGAAATGGAATATGGAATGGATGATGCTGTCTTGATCGGTTCACTACATCCAAATTTCATTAATATGCTATGGTAATCCCAAATCTATCGGTGCTCAAATTCATAAATTTCAAGTTTTTCTTAGAAAGTCTGTACTAACTAATTATAATTTCTCTAAAAGTTATAAAGTTCAATCCTTGATTGATTCACTCCTCCCTTGGTCGATTTTTTCTCATGAGTTAAGTTATAAGCAAGGTGACTTGCTCCTATAAGAGGTCACAAACTTTGTTAGGATCAAAGAAGAGCATCGACATAGGACTAAACCAAAATCTGATTTTGGATTCAGTATCAATTTGATTGAATCAATCAAACTCATTCCAAGCCCGAGAAAATTATTCAAAAGAAAAAATCTCTAAATCCTTAAAAACTAGTCTCCTCCAAACCTCCTGGAAGCCATAACCGTGCAAATCAAAAACCAAATAAGAAGGAAATCTCTACTTCGTGTGTGGACAAACAAGCCATATGGCAAAAGATTGCTATCCTAAAAAAACTGAACCATGAAAGAAAGAAGCGTGGGCCTGGACATGTGGCGTGGGATGGCTATATTCTCCTTTGGATCAACCTAGCTAATGCTTCGGTGGGGCTAGGATGGTGTATCCATCCAATATGGAAAGAAAATGGTTGAGCCATCTTTGTTATCACCCTATATTAATCTAGCTAATGCTTTGGTGGGGCTAGGATGACGTACCCATCCAATATATTGGAAAAGGGTTGAGTCATCTTTGTTATCACCCTATATTAGACATTTTCTAATAAAGTGGGAGCCCTCATGGTCATGCCCGAAAATGGTAGCTTCACTGGTGCCCTCCTCCCCCACTCCTTTTTATCTTATCAAAAAAGAAAGAAGTACCTAAAGCTCAAGTGACATGGTTGAAGATAGTGCCAAACCTTCCTCTAGGTTGAAAGTTAAAGTCCATCGATATTCCTTGTCCATTCTTCTCATGATTGGTAGCTTGATTATTATAATAAAAATCTTTACTCCTATATTATCCAATTTATTTCTGTTAGGTATAAAACTAATATTACTGTTCTCATATTCAATTACATGAGCTTGGCAGGCATGGTTTGTATTCAGGATAGGATTCAAGCCTCTCGGACCTAAGAGCAGGGTCTTAAGTAAGGTTAACCAGTAGTTTATATAGTCATTTGCAAATGACTTGTTTCCAAATAGTTCATAATAAGATTCATTACAACGCAACCACATACAAGATATGGAAGAACAATGATATAATTATAATTTCTGATCAAAAGTTTCAAGGTAATGTACGCTTGGGTTATTTAAGACTACGTAGGAGGGAAATCTATTGAGAACCTGGCTCTACAATAGTAGTTCTTTGCTGCAATTACAGTTCAAACAACATGGGAAAGGAATTGCCGCCCGAATCGAACAAATGTCTAACAGGTTGGGGCCCGAGTGGGAAGCTACATCGGGGGGGGGGTGGTGGGGCGCGGGAGATTCTTCCCCCCTCCCTTCACCCTATTTTCTATCAAAAAAAGAAAAAAACAACATGGGAAAGGGGGGGAGCACTCCTAAAATATCTCAAAACACAGGCGTCCGCCAAGGGGGCAAGGGGGCCTTGCCCCCCTAATTTCTCCGTAATCTACTTAGTTAGGTTTATTAAGGTAAACAACTATATAATAGGTATTTGGCCCCTCCTCAAATTCCTGAAATCAATTCAAAATAATCCCAAAAAAATTAGTAAAAAATTTCCAAAAAGATTAAAATCGAGTCTTAAAAAAATTAATAAAAAATTTTTCAAAGAGTCTTATTAAAAAAAACTGGTGAACAACTTACCTGAGAGGCGTTGTCATCCTTGTCTCCTTCTCCTCCAAAATCTCAAGCGACGAAGCCCAAACCAACAAACCCATCCCATCGCCATGAGCCATTTGCCTGTCTCTCCCGATAGCAGTCGTCGATGAAGGAGACGGCCGATCCCAACCATCACGGTGCCACCTCACCCACCATCGATGAAGGAGATGGCCGACCCCAGCCATTGCAGTGCCACCCCACACACCATCAGCCAAGGAGATGGCCGACCCCAGCCATCATGGCACCACCCCACCCGCTAGCCACCACTAGCTTCAACTAGTGCACCGACAGCCAACTCCTCGCTTCCTCGCCACCGTCGCTAGCTCGATTCCTCCCGTGGTTCAACACGATGACATGCCATCGATGCTAGAGTTGATGGTGCTTCCGACCTCCACCTCTGTCTATGTGCTGGTGCCAGATCGCCGATGTTATGCCCAAAAGCGGTAGTCAGTAGACGGGGCAAAGCCGCAGAGGTGAGAGCGGGTGGCATTCGGTCTGGCCCCTTTTCAGGTCTCAATCTTCTCTCTTAGGTAATATCAATTATTTATCCAATTTTCAATTCATTATCAAGTAAAGTAGATAATTTTTTTAATTATTTAATTAAGTATCAAGTGAGAATAATATAAGTTGCTAAACTTATCTTAGTATATTTTTTTTCAGAAATTTATGATGGATTGGGTTCAACTCATTGAAAAATATTAGTAGCAGACTGGTAGCCCTCTATTATTTTTTCTCGTGATAAGTTCAAAATCCAGTAAGTAAAGGCCAACATTTTTTACTCACTTAATTATGATTCTATTTGGTCACAACTAATTTTAATAGAAATAAAATACATGTTAATGTTATGATGGTATTTTTTTTATTATATAATTAATATTTTAGATTTTATAAGTAGCTTATAATTTACAACAAAAAAATTTGCTGTCTATTGTTTGATCTCCGTTATTGTAGAACATGGCTAAGAGCCAACTATAATTCTTTTTTTATCGACCTGCACTTGAAGCTTTATTTTATCAGTATTATGGAATATAGGATATAGCTAAATTATAAATGATTTCATGGCCTCTACACTAGAGTCAAGTTTAGCATAAATATTCATGGATGTCTAAAAATTAATATACTGTCAATTTTTGTCTAATAATTTATTCCTATTAAATAAGTTCATTATGAGTAAAAAAAGTAGTAATTTTTTTAGAAAAAAGAAGTGCAACAAAAATTGATAGTGGAGCTACGCAACCTACATCTGAGATTGAGACTGAAAATGAACTTGATCAACCAACTTTAAGAACAAATACTATTCCTACAGAAGAAAGGCCATCTAAAAAAATAAATGTTGGAACCAATTATATTGATATCCATGAATTGAAAAGAGAACCTGGAATGCGCAAACAAATTTAGAAATATCCTATGAATCAATGCGATGAAATTTGACGTACCTATTAGTTTTTTGGTCCTTATCAGCCAATATTGGACAAGTATGATCTTATTGGTTTAGAAAATCATCGCAGATATTTTTTATCATATGGTTCAATCAGCATCCTAGTTGGCTGAATATTCTCCAACTACAAATACTACTTATTATTTTATTTGCTATCTCTTTTCAAAACCAGGTGAAGAAAAATAAATTTATAGAAGGTGGATTTCCAAATTATAAAAAAGTAATGATGGAGAGAATTGGCATTTCTTGGACATGTGGGAAAAAATCTGAATTCTTCACATAATGTTGTTATGAAGAGCTATCATGATTTGATAAATGAGAAGCAACATATTCAAAAGTAATTAACAAACAAATCTCTGAACAAATTGCTCGAATCATTCATAGCTCAAGACCTCTGTAGATACAATATATGGCTTACTTTTCAAGCTTGTGCATTTCGAGGACATGATGAATGTCCAAATTCAAAAAATCGAGATAATTTTCTTGAACTACTCAAGATTTTGGCATGTTATAATGAGGATGTTGGAAAAGTTATTTTGGAAAATGCTCCTAGATATGCTTCGTATACTTCGCCAAAGATACAAAAGAAAATTCTATAATTTTTTTCAAGAAAAGTGAGAAGAGCCATAAGGGACAAAATTGGTGATGCCAAATTTATATAATTATTGATGAAGCTCGGGATGAATCAAGAAAAGAATAAATGACTATTATTTTGAGATTTGTTGATAAGAATGGATTCATAAAAGAGCGATTCTATGATATTGTCCATGTCTTAGATATAGCTTCTTCAACTCTTAGAGATACTATTTATAATGTTTCTCTCAAAAAATAATTTAAGTATTAAACATATCAAGATCAAGGTTATGATAGGGCTAGCATATATGTAGTGAATGAAATATGATGTGGCACATCCACTGAAGTGGAGCCTCTACTGGCAGCCCCACTGGCAAAGGGCCTGACACAGGCACGGTGGCTAAACGAAAAGCCGAGACATTTCCTCCTGCCGAGGTTAGCTCCCAGCCGGGGTCGTGCTCATTCTACCAAGGCATGCCCTCCTACCGAGGTCAGCCCCCGGCCGGGGACATGCTCATTCTACCAAGGCATGCCCTCCTACCGAGGTCAGCTCCTAGCCAGGGTCATGCTTATGAGATGAGCCCTCCGTTTGAGATCAGCTCCTGGCCGGGGTCTCATCTATCAAGGTGAGCCCTCCTACCGAGATCAGCTCCCAACCGGGGTTATGCTCATGAAGCGATCCCTCCGTCTGAGGTCAGCTCCTGACCGGGGTCATGCTCATACTGCCAAGGCGAGCCTCTTACCGAGGTCAGCTCCTAGTCGAGGTCGTGCTCAAGAGACAAGCCCTACATCTGAGGTCAGCTCTCGGTCAAGGTCATGCTCATGCTACCAAGACGTGCCCTCCTGTCGAGGTCAGCTCCCAGCTGGGGTCGTGCTCATGAGGCTAGCCCTCCGTTTGAGGTCAGCTCCTGATCAGGGTCATGCTCATGCTGCCAAGGCGAGCCCTCCTATCGAGGTAGGGCTCCATCCTACCCCTGCCGAGGTCAAGTTCCTGCCAGCGGCAAGAAGGATCGATATAAATTCAAACCACCACAAGGAGTCTTCTGATCGCCTGCAATCTCTGAGGGGCGGTGCATGCCGGCCATGAACCCAAGCTCTGTAATGCACCGCCCGCATGCTCTGGGTGACCTGCCCTCCACCAGGTCCTGCACCCTATTAGCGCTGCCATGTTGACAACGTGCAACCGGAAGCTTCAACCCCACCGACACGGAGCCTGAACCTCCCCTAAGAGGGATATTCCATTAAAGCTCCAAGGCCCTACAATGCTCTAGCGATCCCTCAGAAATGGAAACACCCCACCATGGCACGGGGCTCAGTGGCACAGTGCCCACCCTCCCACGGGGAATTGCACCACCAAAAGGGATAGAATCTGTGCCATGCCAGCATACTCCCCAAAAAGAAGGATCTCCTCTTAAGACCAGTCCGATAGGAGGGAAGCCACAAGCAACAGCAAGCCCCTCCCCAAGAGGGCACACAAAAAAGGGACACCCAGACGAGCCCCAGATCGGCTCTGGGCCATCCCTTATACATAAGATCAAGGAGAAGAAAAGGGGAGAAAAGGCCCCTCCCAGAAGGAGGACACGACATAAAAAAGAAAAGAAGGGAGAAGAGAAGCAAACAGGAGAAAAGGGGATGGAGAGTGAGCAAGCAGGGGATCCCCAGCAGACCCTTCCAAGCTCTCCTTTCCTATCTTCGCTTGTTCTTTCCACATCTATTCTACCTTTCACCTCTATGTGGAGGCCCCCCAAGCTCTCCTCCATAGAGGTTCTATTCCACTTGATCATCCCATCTGACTTAATTGTTGAAATGTCCCCCACCAAAATCTTCAGCCCAGATCTCCTCTTTTTATAGGGTGGCCGGACCAAGGAGCTAGCCAAGAAAGGAGGAGGGACGAGCGCCCCCACGAGAACCGACGCATCCATGACATGTCAGAGCTACAGGCTACGATGATCTGGTCAGCAACAGATTGGTACACCAGGCAAGGGGGAGAAGCTAGGGTGATACCAAGGCCCCCAATGCATGGGAGAGATCCATGGAAGCCCACGGTCTAATGGTGACCACGTAGGCCTGCAA
The DNA here is from genome assembly GCA_021397845.1 of Areca catechu. NCBI lineage: Eukaryota > Viridiplantae > Streptophyta > Magnoliopsida > Arecales > Arecaceae > Areca > Areca catechu. The sequence goes on along the minus strand of CM038044.1, from coordinate 25,923,526 downwards.
CTGTTTCACCCTGGGATCCACATGGGCCTAGATGAGATAGGAAATGAGGCCTAACCCTGGAGGGTAGACTACTAGTAATGGGAGCGTGCTGCTGCAACTCTCATGAAAGGCCCTGACAAAGAGGTCGAGGCCCAACTGGGTGGAGCTACTACCTTGCCGGCCTCGGTGGCACCTGAAGCATGCGAACCTGGAATGCGAGTGATTTAAAAATGTGCTACTAGTAATGCAGGGCTTCCTCTCAATTATTAAAGTTCCTTTTTGGTGCAATTTTATCTTTCACCTGTGCAGGAATGAATTCGTCCGACTCCAACTCTAGCGGACTAAGCCGGGAAACTTACGAAGCCCCGCACCTTTAAGCTGGAAACTTACGAAGCCCACACCTTTAAGCAGGGAAACTTATGAAACACCGCACCTTTAAGCAAGGAAACTTACGAAGCCCCATACCTTCAAGTCAGGAAACTTATGAAGCCCCGCACTTTCAAGCCAGGAAATTACGAAGCCTCACACTCTCAAGCTGGGCCCCCAAGCAGGCCCGCACTCCTAGCCATGCTCACAGTTCGGAGGTGGCGATAGGGCAACCCACCATCTATCGCTTGACTCATAGTTTGGCACCTTCAAGTCGGGCCCCCCAAGAAGGCCCGCACTCGCCGTGCTCACAGTCCGAAGGTGGCGGCAGGGCAACTCACCATCTACCACTTCAGTCACAGTTGGGCACCTTCAAGCGGGCCCCCTCTAGCAGGCCCGCACTCCTCGCCATGCTCACAGTATGGAGGTGGTGGTAGGGCAACCCGCCATCTACCGCTCGACTCATAGTTCGACACCTTCAAGTCGGGTCCCCTCCAGCAGGCCTGTACTCTTCACTATGCTCACAGTCCGGAGGTGGTGGCAGGGCAATCCGCAATCTACTGCTTGACTCATAATTCGGCACCTTCAAGCTGGGTCACCCCAGAAGGCCCGCACTCCTCGTCGTGCTCATAGTCCAAAGGTGGTGGTAAGGCAACCGTCATCTACTACTTGACTCATAGTTCGGTACCCTCAAGCCAAGCTCCCTAAGTAGGCCCGCACTTCGTCATGCTCACAGTTTAGAGGTGGGGGCAGGGTAACCCGCCATCTATCGCTTGACTCATAGTTTGGCACCTTCAAGTCGGGTTATCCCAGAAGGCCCGCACTCCTCGCCATGATCACAATCTGGAGGTGGCGGCAAGGCAACCCGCTGTCTACCACTTGACTCATAGTTCGGCACCTTCAAGCCGGGTCACCCCAGAAGGCCCGCAATCCTCACCGTTCTCATAGTCCGTAGGTGGTGGTAGGGCAAACCACCATCTATCGCTTGATTCACAGTTCGGCACCCTCAAGCCGGGCCCCCCAAGCAGGCCCACACTCTTCACCATGCTCACAGTCTGGAGGTGGCGGTAGGGTAACCTGCTATCTACCGCTTGACTCACAGTTCGACACCTTCAAGCCAGGTCATCCTAGAAGGACCACACTCCTCGCCATGCTCACAGTCCGGAGGTGGTGGTAAGGTAACCCGCCATCTATCGCTTGACTCAGAGTTTGGCACCCTGAAGCCGGCGCCCCCCCAAATAGGCCCGCACTCTTCATCATGCTCATAATCTAGAGGTGGCGATAGGGCAACCGGCCATCTATCGCTTGACTCACAATTCGACACCCTCAAGCTAGGTCACCCCAGAAGGCTCGCACTCCTCACCGTGCTCATAGTCCGGAAGTGGTGGTAGGGCAACCCGCCATCTACCACTTGACTCACAGCTCAGCACCTTTAAGCCGAGCCTCCTCCAGTAGGCACGCACTCTTCATCGTGCTCACAGTCCGGAGATGGAGGCAGGACAACCCACCATCTATCACTTGACTCGCAGTTCAACACCCTCAAGCCAAGCCCCCAAGAAGGCCTGCACTCTTCACCGTGCTCACAATCTGGAGGTGGCGGCAGGGAAACCCACCATCTACCGCTTGACTCATAGTTCGGCACCTTCAAGCCGGGCCCCCTTCAGCAGGCCCGCTCTTCACAGTCCGGAGGTGGTAGCAGGGCAACCGCATCTACCGCTCGACTCATAGTTCGGTACCTTCAAGTTGGGCCCCCTCCAGTAGGCCCATACTTTCACCGTGCTCACAATCCGAAGGTGGTGGCAGGGCAACCTGCCATCTATCGCTTGACTTACAGTTCGGCATCTTTAAGCCGAGTCACCCTAGAAGGCCCATATTCCTCGCCATGCTCAAAGTTCGGAGGTGGCAGCAGGGCAACCCACCATCTATCACTTGACTCACAGTTCAGCACCTTCAAACCGGGTCACCCCAGAAGGCCCGCACTCCTCGTCATGCTCATAGTCTGGAGGTGGCAGCAAGGCAACCCACCATCTACCGCTTGACTCATAGTTCGGCACTTTCAAGCTGAGCCCCCTAAGCAGGCCCGTACTCCTTGCCGTGCTCATAATCCAGAGGTGGCAGCAGAACAATCCGCCATCTACCACCTGACCCAATTCAGCATCTTCAAGCTGAGTCACCCAGAAGGCCAGCACTCTTCGCCATACTCATAGTCCGGAGGTGGCGGCAGGGTAACCTACCATCTATCACTTGACTCACAGTTCGACAGGTTCAAGTCGAGTCCCCCAAGCATGCCCGTACTCTTCGCCATGCTCACAGTCCAAAGGTGGTGATAAGGCAACCCACCATCTATCGCTTGACTCACAGTTTAGCACCTTCAAGCCTGGTCACCCCAGAAGGCCTGCACTTTTCGCTACGCTCATAGTCTGGAGGTGGTGGTAGGCAACTCGCCATCTACCACTTGACTCACAGTTCGGCACCCTCTAGCCAGGTCACACCAGAAGGCCCACACTCCTCGTCGTGCTCGCAGTTCGGAGATGGCGGTAGGGCAACATGCCATCTACTGCTTGACTCATAATTTGGCACCCTCAAGATAGGCCCCCCAAGCAAGCCCGCTTCCTTAGCCGGGCCCTTCCAGTAGGCTCGCTTCCTTAGCCGGGCCCCTCTAGCAGGTCCGCTTCCCTCACCGGGCCCTCTAGAAGACCCGCACCCTCTACCTTGCTCATAGCCCGGGGATGTCAGTGGGAAACTTCTGAAGCCCCACCATGTGCCACTCGGCTCGTAGCTTGGAAAACAAGAAGCCCCAGAAGCATTTTTTGCTCAAAATCATGTGGCCCTAAGGCCAGCGGGGCAAGAGTGGGATGCCTACGAAGTCCTCCATGCCGACCTCAAGACTCCAGCATCACCCCATATAGTCGAAGGTCCAAGCCAGGCTTATGGCAATTATGGAAGTCTGCCTCCCTACTACAAAGACTTAAGAAGCAGAGGAAGGGAAGTAGAAACAAAACCTGTCGATTGGGTTAAGGAGTTGTGTCCTTCATAATCCTAGAGGGGCCTCCCTTGGAGCAGTTCAAGTAAAAGAGAGAGAGAGAGAGAGAGAGAGAGAGAGAGAGAGAGAGAGAGAGAGAGAGAGACATGTTGATTAAAAGAAAAGAAGAGCTTTCATTGATCAAAAATTTTGTACATCGTGGCGACCCCCGACAAGTCGAGAAGTCTTTCAACAACTCAATTACAAAATGAAAGGGAATAGACTTAGGCCTCCCTCGCCGCTCCTCGCCCGCCCCGACCAATGGGCAGGTCCTCTCAATGCGGTTGCAATGCTGATCGGAGGGGCAGTATGAGCATCTCTGGCTCTAGACTCTACCTCCGATCCGGTGTGCCCCAGCTACCGAGGTTATCCTGCTCCAAAGTGCACCTCCCCTAGGTGTCAGAGGTATGGGCAGCACCGAGGGGAGGGACGTTCTAGTCCCTTCTACACAAGGAGGCAGGCACCCATCGGCGCCACGACCGTCGTGGTTTTTGATAATTATATTTTATGTATATATAAGAATATTAAATTAATAATTAATTATCTTTAGAATTGATACTTTTATATATCTTTTGATAGAAAAGAAGGTCATCATTGTGTAGAGCTCGAATCATAAAATCCAACTGCATGAACCGGACCCAAATCGGAGTTCATATGGACCTAAAATTAATTTCAGAAGAATTTAGCACGCATTTAAAAGTAGAGCAATTTTTGGAACAGTGCTTAATAGTTGATGGCCAGCTCACGATGGACAGACCCATTGGTCTACGGGGCATAGGCTGGACCACTGCTGCCATGAACTGTGGTCCATGGAACAGGACCATGGACCACAGTGCTCCGTTTGCTTCGAAATTCGCCGGAGAGCTTCCCCCGGCACTGCACAACCCGTCAGCACCCTCCTTACTGGTCGGAGAAGCTCCGGTTGGCCAGAAAATTGCCGGAGAAGGGGCTGCTTCTCTCAAATGCCATCGGCCTATCCAACTTCTTCACCATGGTTCCATGCATGCCATCCCAAGCCACACCCAGCACCACCGCGAGCCGCCCGTCGCCGTCAGCCATCGCCCTAGAAGCCATCGACCGAAAAAGCTGCTACCCTTCATCTTCCCTTCACCACTGTCCCATGCCGTCCGCCACTAGCTGCGGTGGTCGCCACACTTCCCAACACCGAGAAGCCCCCTGCTGCCTCCCAGCCTCCTCTTGGTTCCGTCCCTTGCTGTTTCATGATCACGGAGGAAGCTTGATGGGGCTCAGACCAGGATGTTCGAAGAAGAGGAATGTCGGAAGCATAAGAATGAGAAGATAGGAACATGGAGTTTGCTCGTTGACGCGGAGTTTGGAAGATCAGATCGATGGGTGCGGGATAAGATTTCTAAATGGACGCAGAGGAGGATGCGAGATAAGAATCAGAAGTTGTTGAGTTGATCCAGTAGATAGCACCAAAAAGCAGATTGGGATGAGGAAATCACCGCGGTTCGCACACGGGCCTAACACGGTATTTCTCATCTATAAATCTCCCGGTCATTCTAGGCTTCGGGGGAATAAATTCCGGAGACTCCATCTTATTTTATCGCTCGTAGTTCTACTTCCCTGGTCCCTACTATCGGTTTCCATTGCATAGAGAGTCAGAAATCATAATAAAGGAGAGAGGGACCCTTGTTCCCATAGTTCTTTTATTTTTTTATGTACTCCATTTTCATGAAATAAATGTCTCTTTTACTTTATATTAATCCATGTTTCTTTATCTTGTTTGAAGTAATGCTGGAACAAGTCGTTGTCATGTTGTTTAGCATTTGAGGTCCAGTCCTAGTGAGTCAACTTTTGACTGATCTATACTTAATGGACGGACCGTGATCCACGGGAATGGGCCATACTCTTAAGATAGATCATATCTTGTTGTCTTCACGGGTAATCATTTCTATCTCTTGTTATTTGCATCTATTACTTGCATTAGTTTATTTTAGTTTTTTTTAGAAAAAAAGAAATTTTTTTTTTTTGAAATAACCTGAAAGTCTCTGTGGGTTCGACCCTTACTCCCACTATTCTACCCTTTAGAGTAGTGGATTTAAGGTTTTCAAATCGGTGCATAGTGATGCGCATTAGATTTTTGGCACCATTGCTAGGGACTTTTGGCATTATTTTGAAAAAAAAAATCAAAAAATCAAAATCAAAAATCAAAAAAAAATTCAAATTTCAAATTTAAATTCAAATTCAACAAAAAATTTAAATTTCAAAATTCAAAATTTTAAAAATAAAAAAAATTAAAAATTAAAACTTTCGATCTTGAGTGTCCTGATATAAGGTTGTCCTGGCATAACTGGGAGGTTATGTTGAAATGGCTGTCCTAGGGTACAAAAGGTTGAGTAAAAAATTTTATGATTTTTGCTTTTCATTTTTAGATTGATTTAGATAAATTTACTTGTCCTGCAAAATCAAAAAAAAATTTGCCCGACATCTCATAATTTTTAGACTAGAGACTTAATTACCAAACATTAAAAAAAATAGTTTTAGTTTCATTTTGTTTGTTTATAACTTTTATTTTGGACAATTGTTTGTTGCATTTCATCATTCCATAATCAACTTAAGGCATAACCCATTAATCAGATAAGATGGGGAGTTCAATACCCTTCCTTAGCCCACAAACCACCACCCAGCATTTTCATTGACCTAAGCCTTAATTTAAAATCAATTAGACATCAACCCTAGGAATTTCGAGCTTAATAGGACAGGGGAACCCTAGAGTTGGATCGGGTTCAGATCATTTAGCTACTTGGTGTCTAAGGAAAGTGGTTCAGGGACAAGAGCCCAAACGAAGGTGGTTCTTTAATTGGTTCTGTTCGCTTACTTGGCTAATTTCAATTGGTGTCTAAGGCAAGCAACGGGGGGACCCCCACCAACCTTACACTTACCTGGTCGAGTCAGTTAATTGATCTTGGGCTTGGAGTGCTCGAAGGTAACCTTTGACAAGTTAGGAGCTGTCTATATCTAGGTTAACCCTAGGATAGTGATTTTTATTGTTTCACTTTCTTGAAAAGAAAAAAATTAATTAACATAACTTTTTTTCTCTAGCCTAGGACTCTCTAGGAATTTTTCCTTTAGACCTCTTCTCATTCTTCCACTTTTCTTTAATTAAAAAAAAAATCTGAATTGCTGTTTGCTTTAGGAGGGTGTATGTTAGTGTATTCTAGGCGTCGACTTCGAAAACCTAAACACATATCCCTAGATCCAAAATAGAAAGCTCCAGTAGAGCAAACAGCTCAGGTACTATGGATCCCAATCAAGGAAATCAAGGAATGACCCTCCACTGAAGGAGTACTTCACTCCTTCAAAATACACCTATTCACCTTGCATCCAAGTACCCCCTGTAGATGCTGTCCAGTACAAAATCAAGTCTAGTGTAATACAAATGTTACCCTCTTTTTACGGACTTGCAACTGAAGATCCTATAAACACTTAGATGAATTTTTGGAGATATATTTCGACCGTTAAGATATAAAATTTCTCCGACGATACTTTAAGGCTTAAGTTATTCCTTTTTTTCCTTGATAGACAAAGCTAAATACTGGTTGAATTCCCTAGACACTGTGACTATTTCAACTTGGATCTACTTCAGAGGGAGTTTCTTAAGAAGTATTTTTCATAGGAAAGACAAATCAAATCAGAAAAGCCATTACCAGTTTTTTCTAATTGGAGGAGAAATGTTTCATAAAACCTGGGAGAGATTGAAAGAGTTGATTAGGAAATGTCCTCACCATGCCATACCAAAATGGCAATTAGTCCAGTGCTTTTACAATGGTTTTGTAGAAAGAAACCAGCAAATGATGGATGCCTCACGTGGAGGAAAGTTCATGCTTAAAAATGAATATGAGGCATGGTAGCTATTTGAAACCCTGAGCGAAAACTCTCTACATCATATGTCCGCTACCCGTAGAGATTCTCCCATAAGACCCATAGGACCCAAGAGGGGGAATGTATGAAGTTGGTCATGCTGTAGACATCTACAGCAAGGTAGATGAGCTATCTTAGAAGCTTGACCAAATTTTGCAAGCTTGAAATAATTCCTCATCATCTCATCACAATCAAGATGTTTGTATTATCAGCTCGAGTCCCAACCACTTGTTAGGTGATTGTCCATCCGCTTACCAATTTCCTAAGCTGCTTCATGAGCAAGCCCATCAAGCCCAAACCCAATGGCTCCTAAACCAGGAAACGATCCATACTCGAACACATATAATCCTGGCTGGTGCAATCACCCAAATTTCTCTTAGAAACCCCAACCTGAAATCAATTCATCTATTAGGCCCAACTATCAGGAGACCAACTTTCGAAGCATGCCATTTCCACATTACCCAAGTGCCCCACAGCCTCCACAACCCCGCCGAGCAATCATGACCCTTTGTTAGAGAAGGTGCTTCAAGCTTTGAAGGGGCTGGAGATGAATACCCAACTCCTCCACTCCCCACACAATCCATTACCAAGCTAGAGATCCAGATAGGTCAGTTAGCTATAACTTTTAATCAGAGGGAGGAAGGTAAGTTACCTAACCAGCCCATTAGCAATCCTAAAGGTCAATACATGGCTAAAAGCTCCTTTACTGGACCTGAAAATTAACATGCTAAATCTGTCAAAACCTTAAGAAGTGGGAAAACATTGAACCAGCCTGACCTGACCTAAGAGGTAGAAAAGGCTAAGCCAGAGAAGAAGAATGAAGAGGAGAAGGAATCTATTGGTCAAGCTCTTGCACCTAAGGCTCCATTCCCTAGTGCTCTAGAATCACCTTTATCATTGGATAAGAAGAATCTAAAAATGATGAGATGCTTGAACTATTCAAGCAAGTCCAAATAAACTTACCTCTCCTCGATGCCATCAAGCAAGTTCCAGCTTATGCAAAATTTCTTAAGGATCTGTGCACACAAAAATGAAAATCTAAAGCACACATCCCGAAGAAAATCCAGTTAACTGAGCAAGCAAGCTCAGTTTTTCAGCAAATAGCCCCACCCAATTCAAAGATCCTGGTACCCCAATTATATCTTATGTTGTGGGGGACCTCATAATCAAGAAAGCCTTATTGATTTGGGTGCGAGTGTCAACCTCTTCCAAGCTCAGTGTATGATTTGTTTGGATTTAGAGAACTGAAACCCACAACGGTGACTTTACAGTTAGTAGATTGATCAGTCAAAGTACCTCGTGGAGTATTAGAAGATGTGTTAGTGAAAGTAGATGAATTCTACTTTCCTGTTGATTTTATTGTCCTGGACATGGAATCTAGCGATAACCCTAGTCAGATACCCATCATTCTTGGAAGACCTTTCTTAGCTACCGCTAACACTTGCATAAATTATAGGATGGGGGTTATGGATGTTTTTTTTTGGAAATAAGAAAATGAGGCTGAACATTTTTAATGCATGCCAAGGACCACCCTCATATGATTATAATGAGGTAAACATGGTAGAGGAAGTGCTAGAGGATGTTATCGACGATAAAACTTTTAGTTTGCTTGACTCAGATCCTCTACAAGCACGCTTAACACATTTTGAAGTGGATGATTTTAATATTGATGGGTATACTGAAGAAGTGAACATAATGGGGGACTAACTAAATACAAGATGAAGAATGATGCAAGTGATTTGTTGGTTTTGTGATTTTTAGGTTTTAATAATTTTCTTTGGATTCCCGAAAATAAGTATGAGTTAATCTAGGGTTCTATAATAATAAGAACTATCAAGCAAGCAAGTACTCCCTAAGCAATGATAAAGAGAAGACCCCGGATTGAGAAACCCCGTAGGACTTAGCTCTCAAATCAATATCTAGTTAGGAGTCAGGGGGCAAACCTCAAAGATCTGAAGCGCCCGATGCCGAGGTCACTCACTCTGGTGGATGCAGCCTCTATGATCGAGCCGTCAACCCTGCGGATGCGCCGGCTAGCTGTCCGAAGATCTCGATGGCAAGGGCGACCGACTTCGTACTCGTGTCATCTAGAGGACCTGTGAGCATTCAAAGAAGGGTTAGGTTTCAATCGGAAGAAAGCAATAGAAGAAGGAAAGAGAGTTGTTGTAGTGATGGCGAAGTTCTTCTTGACTCGAAGTTGGAGGATGGAGTTACGGAAGTGACGGTAACTTGAGGCCTCACACCTCTCGATGCCCAAAGGCGAAGGCGCTCCCTCACGGAGATCAACGTTCCTAGTGAATGAAGGCAACTAAAGAGAAATTGGATCTCAAGAAACTTGGTTTTTTTTCATTCATCAAGATTAGCTTTATAAAGGAGGGGTTAGGTCCTTTAAAAAGGCACCTTAGCACCCCATTTGAAATTCAAATGAAAAAATTACAAGTCTTCTTGAAACGGCACCCAAAAATTCTGATTTTCTTCTCTCCTTGGCCGACCAAGAAGCTGGACTTGATTGGGCGTGGCATGATGTAAGGCTTGGAGGAGAGATCTTGGCGCCTTGAACTTGGAATGTTGACCCTTTGTTTTGGAAGAAGACATGAAGTGACGCTTGGAGCAAGGCATGTATTTCCCTTCCTTCCTTGGTTGTGCATCCCACTTTGGAATAAGACAAGATATGGGGAGTGGGAAGTGGAGGCGCTGATGTAGAACAAGCGGGGGGTTAGGGCTAGGGATGCTGGATGCCAATATGGATGCTTATGATGCAAGGAATTTTTTTTATATTTTTTTATTTTAGGGTTTTGATTTTTTTTTTTTTTATGTTTCTTGTTGTTCTTCTTCGTTGTTTAGGGTTTCGATTCCCGATCACAAGCAAAGATAAGAATATGAAGAGCAGTAAGGAAAGCTTACGCTAGCAGTTCAAAGCCCTAAAAGTAAGAACAAGAACAGGATCCCGGGATTAAGAAACCCTGGTAGGACTAGCTCGCCTACATACAATACTTACTACGAGATATAAAGAAGGCAAACCTCAAACTTCTAAAGCGCCCGGTGCAGAGATCGCTCAACTCGGCGGAAGCGGCCTGGATGCCCGAGTAGTCGAACCCGTGGGAGCTCTGGCTTTGGGTCTGGAGGTCGCGATGGCAAAACTAACTGTCTCCAATGCTCGAGATGCCAGGGAGGACCTGTAGGCAACAAAAAGAGAGGTTAGCGGAATGTGGAGATGTACGGAAAGGAATTGAACTGGAGTTGGGAAGGGCTTCGAGCCCGGCGTCCGGCTGGATTCCGAAGTCGAAGTTGGAGATAACTTGGGGCCTCGCACCCCGCGACGTCCTGAAGGATGAAGGAATGTGGCCTCACACCACGCGACGTCCTGGAGGACGAAGGATTCGCGCCGCCCTGGGGCGATGGATAGGTGGCCTCGCACCACTCGACGTCCCTGGGGACGAAGGCAATTTCACTCAAACCTAGCCTAAGAGACAAGGGTTGGAGGGTAGAAGAAACTCAAATTCATTCACTTAAATTTTCATTCATTTATTCTTCATTCATTTCATTAGTTCTACAAGGAGGGATTGGTCCTTTAAATAGGCACCCAAGGCCCTTTTGAAATTCAAATTACAAGATTCATGGTGGCGCCCAAATTTTCCAACATCCCATCTCTTTGGCCGACCAAATAATTCGGAGTTGGGCGTGGCATGAGCAAAGGCTTGGAGAGGGGGATTGGTCCCTTGACTTCCTTCCTTAGCATGCTTATTTTGGGAAGGAGTGGGGCATGGCTTGCTTGGAGGGATGTGTTCCCTTGGCTCTTCAATGCCATCTTCTAGGATTGATTCTTGGCCGACCAAGGGAGAGCTCCATGGGCGTTGCATGGTTGAGGGCTTGAAGAGGGAAGTGTGTCCTTTGACCTTCCTTCCTTGCAAGAACACTTTGGGAAGAAAGCTTGGGAGGGGGCTTGCTTTGAGGCTTGGTTTCTTCAAGGATCTTCAACGCCCTCTTTTGATGGAACAAGGCGTGATGTGGGGGAGGGAAGAGGGGGATGTTGTCCAAGGCATGTGGAAAGCATAAGGATGCCACTTTGTTTCCCTTCTTGGATGCCCAAGTGGCAGCTGATGTGGCACCACGTAGGTAGCTGAGGTGGCACCTGAGTTGGCATTATCCCAAGTAGAAGGGGTGGGTTGGCCCACCAGAACTTGATTTGGTGAAGAAAACCAGAGTGACTTCAATTGGGCTTGGGCCCAGTCCAAACTCAGACTTGAACAAATACATGACTCGTGACCTATCTTGACCCAAATTGGTCAAGGTACAGGACTAAACAAACTTTGACAAGAAATTATAACAATGCTTTGGGCTCAAGGCCTTATTACAGGACTCATAGAAGGGGGAACCCTATTCTGAGATCCACAGAGGGTTGAGGAGCCTCTGTCGGATCCTGGTGCCCACACAGTTCTCCCGAGGTGGGAGGAACTCGACCCTGTCGAGTAAGGGTTAGCTTGGCTTTGATACCTCTCCAGGATGTCGGGATCGATGCACTGCAAGTCCTCCCGTGTGATCCACGAATCATCGGATTTGGGTCGGCCTTGCCATCGGACCAGGTAACGCTGGTAGCCTTTGCCCTGGTAGTGATGGCTTGGTCATCCAAGACACACTCGATCCGCTCTCCTCGCTCAGGTATATTTGGAGGTGGATACTCAGGTTCAGGTTCACTCTCAAAAGGGAGGTCAGGCCCAAATGGCTCACTGGGTATGTTTGCGGGTTCCCTATACTCAACTAAGTCAGAGATATTGAATGTCGAGCTAATTCCATAATCCGGAGGTAGTTCTAGCACATAGGCGTTAGGGCCCATTCTCCTAATTACTTTAAAGGGACCCGCCCCACGAGCGTGAAGCTTCTTAACGGTTCTCGATGGAAACTGTTCAGGCCGAAGCCTAATCATTACAAAATCTTTTATTTCAAACTCTTTGGCTCGCTTTCGGGAATCAGGCAAATTATTAGAAATTGTATTAATGCATAATCCTAACATGATGCTAAATGCAGACTCAACTATGCAATCTTATTGAAAAAAATTTATTTGACTCCTATGATCTAAACCTAACAGCCTTTTGACTCTCTAGGTTTGACCCTAGTCTGGTATGCATAAGAAAAATTATTAAGGATCCCTAGCAAATGCCATAAAGTATACCATAAGTAGAGGGCAAAAGGGATGGGCTCTAAGGAGTCACGCAATCTGGTAATCCCAATAAAAAGTAACCCCATGGCTCTAGAAATGTGAGAAGGTTCAGGGAAGGGTAGGAAATAGGAAGCGGAGTCTTGGGCTGGCTTATGGAAAACATAAAATAGGCCTTGGTTATTCAGGATGACCTTAAAACTTGGGCATCGTTCTATAGGTGTCATATGGTCCACTTGTTCCAATAGATCTTGGGGCTCGCTAGGATCAACCCCACAGTGAGAAGGTCTGTTTAAAGAGGATCCTGGGGCCATAGTCTATAGTATGATGGATGTCTCCAGGGGTGGAAGTTGATCAGGAAATCATCGGGAACTTCATCCTCAATTTCTTTCCAAGCTTCAACCATCTCTGAAGATGTTCTCTTTGGATCGGTTATTAGGGTTGGTCCTGAACTCCTGTGGAAAAGACTGGTGAATCCTCATGTTTATTTAATAGATGTGATCCTGGCTCGGTCATTCCTCTTCAATTTTGTAGTGGGTTCAGGATCATTTTCCTTGGATTCCTCAATGATTTCACCTCGGGCCCATCTTCTACTAAACTTGACTCAGAGATGCTTTCTTCAATTCTTTAATGGGCTCAGGAGTTTCTTTTCCTAGATTTTCAATGGGTTTCAACCTTAAAGTCTTCATTGGGCTCAAGGGTTTTTGTATTCAAATTCTCAGAATTCATCTTCTCTCCTTGAAACTCTTTTAAAGGGTCCTTTCCAGTAATCTCTTCTTCTAGCCCATTGTCCTTGATCATGTTAACTTCAGGCGTCTTTTCTTTAAGGATACTTGATCCTTTCTTGACTGGGTCCTTTGGCTGATTGGTTTGATTGTGATCTTTTTCCCTTGGTGGAGAAAGACACAGGTATTGGATCGACCATTAAAGGATGGCATCATGGTCGAAAAGCCAGGGTCATCCTAGAATGATACTACCCACATCCATGGGTAAGACGTCACACCAAATCGATTCTTCATAGGAACTCATTTTTATCTTGATTTGGCACCTAGATTTTACTGGGATTGAAGTTGAATCTATCCAGGAGGAGACTTTGTAAGGGTTGGGGTGGGGAAACTGTGGCTAGTCTTAAAGATTTAAATGTACTCAAGGAAAGGGCATTAACACAGTTCCACTATCAATGATGACCTTAAAAACCTTATCTCCTAGCTTGATCAGGGTCTGTAGGATGTGGTCCTATGCCAGTCTTCCTGTACTATGTTTGGGCTAGGATGCATCGACTACTCCTAGAAGGTCTTCAGATTCATTTAGCTCTTCCTATAGGGGTCTTAGTCTGGCCTCTATTTGATCCAATCTATTGTTCAACTGGTTGCCTAACTGGGTCATGGATTGAGTCATGGATTGAGTTAAGGCTCCAATGTCAGCTCGCAGTTGGTCATGGTGTCGGTAGAGGGTGGAGAAGGTGGGTGAAAAGAGGTTCCTGATCTAGTGCACATGTAATAAAACGATGCTACGGTTTGCTAGACCTGGGAGATCTCTCCAAATGTTAAGTCAAGAAGATGAACCTGGAAGTAGTCACTTGGCACCTGGCCAAGTAAGTGTAAGGTGAGTGGAGGTTCCTCTTTGCTTGCCTAGACACCAATTAAAAATTGGCCAGGTAAGCGAACCAACCCACTTCCCTTCGGGCTCTAGTCCCTGAACCTCTTGCCTAGATACCAGCTACACAAGCACACACCAACAAGCAATCTAGCTTGGCTCGGCACTTGGGTTGACCCGACTTCGTGGGTGTCCCTAGCTCACTATAGCAGATTAAATGTCTAATTGATTTTAGTTAATGGCTAGGGTTCGATATGCCGGGTGGTGGTTTTGGGCTAGGGACAGGTAATGAAATCCTGACCCTATGGTAAATTGACGCCTTAAGATATGTTATGTAAAATGAAGTACAATAATGACTAATGAAATGACTTAAAAATTTCTTGTTTTTTTTTTTTGTGTCTTTTAGATGTGTGATGCTCTAAACAAATACAGGAATTAAAATGTGCCCCTAAATGCAAGAAATAACTAAATGGAGAATGAGATGCTTGCTGAAATTTTTAGACCTGAGATTTTCTCAAGCAGTATTTCGGCTTGTAGAAATTCTAAAAACTGAAATAAAATCTTAGAAATAGATAAAAATACTTTGAGATGAATGTGATCTAAAAAATAGAAATCATGAAATTGAATGTCTCTACAGGAGAAACAATCCAATGATCAAACCATATATGGGCTGACCAAAATGCAGAAAATGAAACTAATGCACTAGTCCTAGCCTTGCTCTGATACCAGAAATGATGTGGAACAAGGGGGGGGATTAGGCTAGGGATGCTGGATGCCAATATGGATGCTTATATGCAAGGAATTTTTTTATGTTTTTTTTTTTTTAGGGTTGATGATTTTTTTTTGTTATGTTTCTTGTTGTTCTTCTTCGTTGTTTAGGGTTTCGATTCCGATCACAAGCAAGATAAGAAATATGAAGAGCAGTAAGGGAAGCTTACGCTAGCAGCAAAGCCCTAAAAGTAAGAACAAGAACAGGACCCGGGATTAAGAAACCCTGGTAGGACTAGCTCGACCTACAATATCTACTTAAAAGATATAAAGAAGGCAAACCTCAAACTTCTGAAACGTTCGGTGCAGAGATCGCTCAACTGGGCGGATGCGGCCTGGATGCCTGAGTAGTCGAACCCGTGGGAGTTCTGGCTTTGGGTCTGGAGGTTGCGATGGCAAAACTAACTGTCTCCAATGCTCGAGATGCCAGGGAGGACCTGTAGGCAACAAAAAGAGGGGTTAGCGGAATGTGGAGATGTACGGAAAGGAATTGAACTGGAGTTGGGAAGGGGCTTCGAGCCCGGCGTCCGGCTGGATTCTGAAGTCGAAGTTGGAGATAACTTGGGGCCTCGCACCCCGTGACGTCCTGGAGGATGAAGGAATGTGGCCACACACCATGCGACATCCTGGAGGATGAAGGATTCGCATCGTCTTCGGGCGACGGACAGGTGGGCCTCGCACCACTCGACGTCCCTGGGGACGAAGGCAATTCCACTCAAACCTAGCCTAAGAGACAAGGGTTGGAGGGTGGAAGAAACTCAAACTCATTCACTCAAATTTTCATTCATTCATTCATTCATTCATTTCATTAGTTCTACAAGGGAGGGATGGGTCCTTTAAATAGGCACCCAAGGCCCTTTGAAATTCAAATTACAAGATTCATGGTGGCGCCCAAAATTTCCAACATCCCATCTCTTTGGCCGACTAAATAATTTGGAGTGGGCGTGGCATGAGCAAAGACTTGGAGAGGGGGATTGGTCCCTTGACTTCCTTCCTTAGCATGCTTATTTTAGGAAGAAGGAGTGGGGCATGGCTTGCTTGGAGGGATGGTTCCCTTGGGCTCTCAATGCCATCTTCTAGGATTGATTCTTGGCCGACCAAGGGAGAGCTCCATGGGCATTGCATGGCTGAGGGCTTGAAGAGGGGAGTGTGTCCTTTGACCTTCCTTCCTTGTAAGAACACTTTGGGAAGAAAGCTTGGGAGGGGCTTGCTTTGAGCGCTTGGTTTCTTCAAGGATCTTCAACACCCTCTTTGATGGAACAAGGCATGATATGGGGGAGGGAAGAGGGGGATGTTGTCCAAGGCATGTGGAAAGCATGAGGATGCCACTTTGTTTTCCTTCTTGGATATACTCTACCCACTTAGCATGCCTCGGGTTAGTCTTTTCTGGGAGTTTAGGTACCGAAGGGCTTCATGGTCAAAGAAAAGGACAAATTCTTGGGGTAACAGGTAATGCCTCCAATACCTGAGAGCCTGAATGACTGCATAGAACTCTTTATCATAAGTCGAGTACTTAACTTTGGCCTCATTGAGTTTCTCGCTAAAGAAGGCCACGGGGTGATTTTCCTGACTAAGTACTCCTCCAATGCCAACTCCCGAAGCATCACAAGCAACCTCAAAAACCTTAGTAAAATTAGGTAATCTTAGGACAGGTGCTTGCATCATTTTATCTTTGATTTCTTGGAAGGCTTTATCTGCATCTTTGGTCCATTGGAAGCCTTCCTTCTTGATGCAGTCGGTGATGGGTGCTACGATAGAACTAAATCCCCGAATAAATCTCCTATAAAAAATGGCTAGGCCGTGGAAACTACGCACATCATGGACACTAGTTGGGACTGGCCACTCAATATAGTTCTAACTTTCTCGGGATCAGTGGAGACTCCTTCTGGGGTGACTACAAAACCTAGAAAGATAACCCTTGTTGTCATGAACTCACATTTCTTTGGGTTGGCATACAGGCTTTCTTCATAAGGGTCTCGCAGACTAACCTAAGATGGTTAAGGTGGTCTTCTTTAGTACTGCTGTATATCAAAATGTCATCGAAATAAACCACCAAAAATTTCCAGCAAATTCTTTCAGGACTTGGTTCATGACCCTCATAAAGGTGCCAGGAGCATTAAAAAGTCCAAAAGGCATCACTACCACTTCAAAAAGGCCATCCTTAGTCTTAAAAGCCATCTTCCATTCATCCCCGGGTCTAATCCTAATCTAGTGGTAGCCACTCTTAAGGTCTATCTTAGAAAAGATAGTGGCTCCGACCATCATATCAAGCATATCATCTAAACGGGGGATGGAAAACCTATATTTGATTGTGATCTTGTTTATGGCTCTGCTATCTACACACATTCTCCAAGTTCCATCTTTCTTAGGGGTTAGCAAAGCAGGGACGGCACAGGGACTTAAAACTCTCCCTAAGAAACCCTTCCTAAGCAACTATCCCACTTGTTTCTGCAATTCCTGGTGTTCGGTGGGGTTCATTCTATAATGGGGAAGGTTAGGTAAGGTGGCTCCTGGGACCAAATCTATGGCATGTTGGATGTCCCTAAGAGGTGGTAGATGATCAGGTAATTCTTCGGGGAAAACATCCTTAAACTTTCTCAGAGCCTTAATTACTTCTTGGGGGTGCTTTATTTGGATCGGTTCATGATTATCTTTGGTGGTCAAAATCCAAACAGGGGCTCCCTCAGCAATCTCTTTCCCCAATTCCTTAGATTTGATTAGGTTGACTCCAGGCTTCTTTTCCTTAAGACTACTTGATCCTCTCTTAGCCTGGTCCTTAGGCTGAACTGGGTTAATGGTAAATTTCTTCCCATGGTGATTGAAAGTATAGCTATTTGTCTGACCATAAGGAATAGCATCATGATCATAAAGCCAGGGTCGTCCTAAGATAATACTGCTGATGCCCATGGGAAGGATATCATACCAATCTTCTCTTCATAAGACTATATTTGATTAAGACTTGGCACCTAGATTTTATGGGTATGGAGGTTGAATCAATCCAAGAGACCTTGTAAGGGTTGGGGTGAGGGACTGAGGTCAATCCTAGTGCTTTGACAGTACTAGAAGAGATAGCATTGACACAGCTCCCACTATCAACTATGATTTTGCATACCTTATCCCTAGTTTGACAAAGGTTTGTAGGATGTTTGTCCTACGCCAATCTTCTGTACTACATTTTGGGTAAGGATGAACCTAACTACTCCTAGAAGGTCTTCAGATTCAAATTGCTCTTTCTCTCCCTCATATTCTTCTAGCAACTGATCTTCTAGCTCATAGACTCTCCTTCTAGATCAGCAATGGATTCTATCTCATTCTCAGTTGGCTTTTCTATTACTAGGGCTGTGGAGGTGCAGGCTAGCACGATGTCCAGATTTATGACACCTAAAGCAAGTGTTTTGGGGAGTGGGACTCTTATGGCTCCAACAGCTTTACCCATTTCCTCTTTACTAAAATGGGGTTGGTTTAGGTCTGGTCGGCTCGGCTGGGTCGGCTGGGGCTGGGTCGATTTGGGTCTGGTCAGTAAGGATTGGGATGACTTGGGTAAGCCTGACTATACCCTGGGTTAGGTCCTGGAGTCGACTAGGGTTTCTAAAGGGTTCAGGTTTACGATAGGTAGGAGCCCTCTGGAAATGCTCACAGTTCCTCGCAACTTGGTAAGCATACTCTAAATCAGTGACCTCTCTAAAGTAAAGCTCTTTCTGGATGTCTGGTGTAGGCCAGCCCTAAACCTAGATACGGTCACAGAAGCAGATTCATTGACATGACATCACATGACATACTCATCAAACTTCGCGATGTAGTCAGCCACACTCTTGTTCCTTGACTCAGATTCTGCCATTGGTCCAATAAACTCTGGGGTAAGAATGTGGTTGGTACTTCTCCCTAAGTTTGGCTTTATGCCTCTCCAAGTTGCTATAGGTTCTTCATCTCTCTGTGCTACCAGCCTTTCAACAATATTCCAAAATAACCTAGCTTGGCGAACCAACCTAGTCTTGGCAAACTTAAACTTCATCCTTTCCGTCATTGTATACCACTCGAAATACTGCTCCATATCCTCTTCCAATCTACGTACACCTTAGGATCTAGACTACCATCGAAGGTAGGGGATTCTAGCTTGATGTTTCTAAGGGCCCTTTCTTCCTGGTCTATGATCTCGGGATTGGGTCTCCTAGGTTCAAACTCTTGGGCTGGGTTAACACAAGGCAGTCTCCTGGGTTCAGTCTCTATGGGTGGTTCATGGTGAGGATAATCCCTAGGGGGGAAAGGTGATCCTGACTCAGGCTCGATAGATGGCCTAGGACTATTCTTCTCTAAGGTTCCACTCTCTCATCAAGCTTATCTAGTTTACTGTTCATCCTAGTCAATTGCTCAAGAATATCCTTAAGTTGAACTTCTCTCTCATTCTCCATAGGTTCATTGGATTGGGAATGATGGGGATGATAAGGAACTCCTGATCTAGTTGACATGGGTTAAGCACAAAAAAACATCTAAGATCTACTAGACCTAGAATCTCAACCAGTTGCTTAAGTCAGGGTGGCAAACCAGTATGTAGTAACTCTGTTCTTGGCCAAGTAGGTGTAGGAGAGTGGAGGTCCCTGAACGCCAACCTTAGACACCAATCTGGGATTGACCAGGTAGGCGGACCAAACTCACAAGCCCTGAATTACCAAGCCTAGACACCAAGAGCAGCAGCACACACAGAATGGGCTGATGCTAAGAATAGACACTTAATTTGACTCGACCAGTTGGTGTCCCTAAGCTCTCTAGAGAAAAATAGTGTCTACTCGATTTTAATTAGAGCTTGGGTTCGTGATGCAGGTTAGTGATTTTTAGGCTAGGGACAGGTAATGAAATCCTAACCCTATGTCAAATTGCCGCCCCCTTAAAGTGATTTATGAAAATGATTGCAAGCAAATGAATGAGATGTCTCTAAATTATATTTTTGGGTTTTTGATGTATGATAACAGAGATAAGATGAAGGAAACAAAATGATATGACCCTAAATGCAAGATTAAATATGACAATTGGAAACGTAAGAAAATGCAATTGCTAAAATTCTCAGAACAGAACTTCTTCTCAGGTAGTGTTCTGGCTTGTAGAAATTCTATAAGCTGCAATAAATCTGAAAAAATTATCAAAAATACTTTGAATTATAGGAGATCTAACAATATAAAAATCATGAGATTTAGAGATTCCTGTAGGTAGTACCATAAAAAAAACAGATCATGTATGGAAAGGAAAACTGCAGAAATTAAAAGATGAGATCTAAGATGCAAAATTTTTTTTTTGTTCTTTTAAATCTATTCTTCTTGGATTCCCCTTCAAAGGCCTATCACAATGGCACCCCTACACATCTTAGAAAATTCTCGTGGAATGGGAAGAGAGGGTCTTGAAACCCTACTTTTCTCCTAAGATCGGATGGTCTGGTGAAGCACCTAATCCAGGTACTTAAGAAGCTCTAAGTCCTAACCATGCTCTGATACCAGAAATGATAGAGGACTAACTAAATGCAAGATGAAGAATGATGCAAGTGATTTGTTAGTTTTGTGATTTTTAGGTTTTAATGATTTTCTTTGGATTCCTGAAAATAAATAAGAGTTGATATAGAATTCTATAATAATAAGAACTATCAAGCAAGCAAGTAGTCCCTAAGCAATGATAAAGAGAGGACCCCGGGATTGAGAAAGCTCGTAGGACTTAGCTCTCAAATCAATATCTACTTAGGAGTCAGGGGGCAAACCTCAAAGATCTAAAGCACCAGATGCCGAGGTCACTCACTCAGGCGGATGCGGCCTGGATGATCAAGCCGTCAACCCTGCGGATGCGCTGGCTGGCTGTCCGAAGATCTCGATGGCAAGGGTGACCGACTCCATACTCATGTCACCTGGAGGACCTGCGACCATTCAAAGAAGGGTTAGGTTTCAATTGAAAGAAAGTAATAAAGAAGGAAAGAGAGTTGTTGTAGTGATGGCGGAGTTCTTCTTGACTCGAAGTTGGAGGTACAGTTATGGAAGTGACGGTAACTTGAGGCCTCACACCTCTCAACGCTCGAAGGCGAAGGCACTCCCTCATGGAGATCGACGTTCCAAGTGAACGAAGGCAACTAAGAGAAATTGGATCTCAAGAAACTTGACTTTTTTTCATTCATCAAAGATTAGCTTTACAAAAGAGGGGTTAGGTCCTTTAAATAGGCACCTTAGGACCCCATTTGAAATTCAAATGAAAAAATTACAAGTCTTCTTGAAAGGGTGCCCAAAAATTCTGATTTTCTTCTCTCTTTGGCCGACCAAGAAGCTAGACTTGATTGGGCATGGCATGATGTATGGCTTGGAGGAGAGATCTTGGCGCCTTGAACTTGGAATGTTGACCTTTGTTTTGGAAGAAGACATGAAGTGAGGCTTGGAGCAAGGCATGTGTTTCCCTTCCTTCCTTGGTTATGCATCCCACTTTGGAATAAGACAAGATGTGGGGAGTGGGAAGTGGAGGCGCCCATGGATTCTTGCCCTCCTTCCATCATTAGCCAATTACTTTAGGAAGGGAGCTTGATGTGAGGGCTTGAAGCAAGGCTTTATATCTTCAAATCTATAACTCCTATTGACTTTCCCTTGGCCGACAACCTATCCTTGGAAAAGAGCTTGATAGGGGGAGGGAAAGAGGGCTAGTGTCAAGTGATGTTGTCTTCCTTTATGCCTCCAAAATTCAGATTTTGTGCCACCCACATGGCAAAGTGAAGTGGCGCCACATAGGATGATGATGTGGCATCCCAGGGTTGATTTGGCATCCTTCATGTCTTGGCCCAAAAGTGACTTGGTTTTAAGACCAATCTAGCTTGGGCCCATACTTCTAACAGACTCAGACTGGACTAAATTTATGACTGGACTCGGTACAGGACACAATTTGACCCATTGGTCAAAGTATAGACTAGACATGAGACTTAATTCAAAGCAAAAGAAACTTACAAGGTTGAGGCTAGGCTTGAAGCCTTATTACAAGACTCGACAAGTTGGAACCCTTATTGGAATCCACAGAGGGTTGAGGAGCCTCTGTCGGATCCTGGTGCCCACACCAGAACATGTTGTTAGAAGTACCTGATTTTTGCACCACTCCCCATGGGCCAAAAAATATGAGCAGATAACCTCTCCTTTTGATACACCGATAGCTTCTTCATTTGAGACCATACCTATATTGGAACAAGAGCCACACCTAGTCATAGTAAAGGACCCCTCTTTCGAACATGATGCCATTCATGACCAGGAAATCCAATTGATAGGTTCATCGAATGAATTCAAAGAAGTTATGAGAGAAATAATCTTGGAGTCAAGTAGTACAGTTTGTCAGCCAATAGCTTTGATAATTTGACTGAGGATCTGTTTTCCAAATATCTGATTTTACTGGATTTGATGATTTCACTGGATTTGATAATGTGGAGGAGCTAAGTGATCTATCAGATCCATCTTGGATATCCGATTATAAGTAATTTGTATCATCCTCCAACATTTACCTAGCCTTTGCACTAGAACCAGTATTTCCCTTGCAAATCAAGCCAACTCCTGTTATGAATCTGGAAACGAGTCTGAAAGGTATTTGTAAGAAAAATATCATGTGGAACATTACTGATTGGACTTCATCCAACCATCCACCATGATAACATATCAGCTTAGTCTGGCTGAAGACTATAAACTTAGCACTCCAGGGAGGCAGCCCAGCTCTTGCCTTAGTTCTTGCTTTTAGTTTTAGCAACTTAGTTCATGTTTTAGTTTTAACCTCATGTTCTTTGTTTTTAGAATAAATTGACAGGAGTAATAAAAGAAGATTGCGAGGAATATGGCGACAAAAGGACATCCAACGTTCATACCCTACCAGGTTATACCTTTCCTTGTCATTATTAGTATCCTCTTTCATTGGGGACAATGAAAATTAAGTTGGGGGGATAATTTAAATTAATCTAATCCTCGAGTAAAATTTTAATCGATTTTTGTGTACAAGCTTTGTCTCGAATTGAAAATAATCAAGCTCGCTAAATGAGGAGTGATTAACAGTTTAGATAATTTTAGACATACCGAGGGACCATTTATCAAGGAAACCCTATAAATGGTAGAGTGTAGTCCAGAAAATTTTAGAAGAGTAATTCCAGACCCTTTTGCCTATTGATCTTAATAATGAATCTACTTATATTGATATAGGCATCATAAGAAGTCTCCAAGTTTAATAATAAAGATTTTAGCATCTCTCACTGAGTAACCGGGCCCCTTCACCTAAGTAAGCATTGTTGTTGGCATCAAATGGGATGTAAAGAAACCTTTTGTAGAGTCAGTCTTGACTTAGCCTTTTTGACTCGAGTCAGTAAGCCCGAGGGGTGTTTTACACCTAATGCCTTAAAGCCAACTGGTTTGGGAGTCATTGGCTTAAAGCTCGCTACAAGGGTTAACTAGAAAGCAAGATATCAGGACATTGCACTGACTCTACATTTTATTTTTTAAAAAAGAGTGAGGACTAAATAAATATTACACAAAACCAAAGTTGGAAGATTTAGAGAGTGAGATAGAAAGTTGGGAAAAGAAAAACTCTTAAAATTCTATGGACTTCACTCTACCACTAAATTGGTGGAATTGGTAATCCAATGAAGTACATTTTTAATGGTCTAACTAGGTATCCTCTAATTTGAGTTAGTAAGGTGATTTTCACTTCTTGGACCAAGTTAGTATACAAGACTAATTCATTTTCTTTACTCGAGGACAAGCAAAGTTCAAGACTAATTCATTTTCTTTACTCGACGATTAGCAAAGTTTAAGTTGGGGGTGTGATAATTATATTTTATATATATAAGAGTATTAATTAATAATTAATTATCTTTAGAATTGATACTTTTATATATTTTTGGTAGAAAAGAAGGTAATCATTGTGTAGAGCTCGAATTATGGAATCCAACAGTGAGAATCGGATCCAAATCGGAGTTCATATGGGCCTAAAATTAATTTCAAAAAAATTATCATGCATTTTAAAGCAAAGCAATTTTTGGAACAGCGCTTAATAGTTGACGGCCGCTCACGATGGACCGACCCATTAGTATACGGGGTGTAGGCTTGTCCACCGCTGCCATGAACTGTGGTCCACAGAGCAGGACCGTGGACCACAATGCTCCGTTTGCTCCGAAATTCGCCGGAGAGCTTCCCTCGGCGCTGCCCAACCCGTCTCACCCTCATTACCAGGCGAAGAATCTCCGGTTGGCCAAAAAATTGCTGGAGAAGGGGCTGCTTTTCTCCAATGCCGCCGCCTATCCAACTTCTTCACCACGGTTCCATGCATGCCATCCCAGCACCGCCGCCGCGAGCCGCCTGTCACCGTCAGCCATCGCCCGAGAAGCCGCCGGCCGGAAAAGCTACTGCCCTTCATCTTCCTTCACCACCGTCCCATGCCGTCCACCACTGGCTGTAGTGGTCGGCACACTTCCCAACACCAAGAAGCCCCCTGCTGCCTCCCAGCCTCCTCTTGGTGTCGTCCCTTACTGTTTTGTGATCATGGAGGAAGCTTGCTGGGACTCAGACCGGGATGTCCGAAGAAGAGAAATGTCAAAAGCATATGAACGCAGAGTTTGGAAGATTGGAACCACGGGTGTGGGATAAGATTTCTAAATGGACGCGGAGGAGGATGCGAGAATAAGCATCGAAAGTTATTGAGTTGATCCAGTAGATAACATCGAAGAGTAGATTGGGATGATGAAATCACCGCGGTTTCCATACGGGCCCGACATGGTATTTCCCATCAATAAATCCCTTGGTCATTCTACGCTTTGGGGGAATAAATACTGGAGACTCCAGCTTATTTTATCGCTCGTAGTTCTACTTCCCCGGTCCCTGCTGTCTATTCCCATTGCACAGAGAGTCAGAAATCATAAAAAGGGAGAGAGGGACCTTTGTTCCCGCAATTTTTATTTTTTTATATACTCCATTTTCATGAAATAAATGTCTCTTTTACTTTATTAATCCATGTTTCTTTATCTTGTTTGATGTAATGCTGGAACAAGTCATTGTCATTGGTTTAGCATTTGAGGTAAGTCCTAGTGAGTCAACTTTTGACTGATCTATACCTAAGGGACGGGCCGTGATCCATAGGTACGGCCCGTACTCTTAAGATAGATCATATCTTGGTTGTCTTCATGGGTAATCATTTCTATCTCTTATTATTTATATCTGTTACTTGCATTAGTTTATTTTAGTTTATTTTTAAAAAAAAGAAAATTCTTTTTCGAAACAACTCGGAAGTCTCTATGGGTTCGACCCTTACTCCCACTATTCTACCCTTCAAGAGTAGTGGATTTAAGGTTTCAAATCGGTGCGTAATGATGCGCATCAGCTGCCTCCATGGCGACCATGACCTCCACCATCAAGGCAGTCATTTTGCCACCCCCCTTGGGGGCTCTCCCCCTTCTCCTATTTCCTCCAGGGGGCGGCATCAGGCTCAGTGGATCCCTTCTCCAAGACCAGACATCCCCACCGAGACACCGACTAGCCCCTCCTGAAGGGTCATTATCTAGCCCGCAATGCTAGTCGACGCTTCCTGAAGGGTCATTATCTAGCTTGCAGGCTCTCGGGACTGGGCGGCCTAAGCTCGAAACTTGTCTCACCACATGTTCAGATGGTGGCTCCACCTCATTGACACTCAGCAAGAAGGAAATAGGAGGAAGAAAGAAGGGAGGCCCTTGGTGTCTCCCAGAGAGTTGCAAGACACAAGCAACACAGTGGAAATCTGATCCCCTATACCCAGGAAGGCTCTTATAAGGCAGGGGGATGGGACCTTTTTGAGAGGACCTTCCATCCCCCCCCCAGGTTGCATCATCTCCCGAGGCACACCACATGTTGGCATCTCGTGGCATCGACACTTCGGTTCAAGCATG
Organism: Areca catechu; assembly: GCA_021397845.1. Taxonomy (NCBI): domain Eukaryota; kingdom Viridiplantae; phylum Streptophyta; class Magnoliopsida; order Arecales; family Arecaceae; genus Areca; species Areca catechu. Next base: position 25,897,861 of record CM038044.1, on the reverse strand, counting down.
GCAATTAATGGCCCCCTTTAAAGGGCTATACCATGGCATCATCCCATTGGCATGGAAGCATGGATTTTAGGGCACCGGTGCCTGAGGTATTGATGGTGCAGGGGCCATGCCCCTCTACGTCAGTGTGGTCATTACTTCCTTCGCCTCGAGCATCGTTTCATCCTCCAGGCCTGGGAATGGGGGGCATTTGATATGGCACATCCGCTAACATGTAGCCTCTGCTGGCGAGCTTGCCACCCGAGCACGGTAGCCAAATGAAGAGCTGAGGCGAGCCCTCCTGATGAGGAAAGCTCCCAGCCAGGGTCATGCTAATGAGGCGAGCCCTCCGTCTGATGTCAGCCCCCGGCCGGGGTCGTGCTCATGCTGCCAAGGCGAGCCCTCCTGCTGAGGTCAGCTCCCAGCCGGGGTCGTGCTCATGAGGTGAGCCCTCTGTCTAAGGTCAGCTCCCGGTCGGGATCTTGCTCATGCTGCCAAGGCGAGCCCTCCTACTGAGGTCAGCTCCTAGTCGGGGTCGTGCTTATGAGGCGAGCCCTCCATCTGAGATCAGCTCCTGGCCGGGGTCGTGCTCATGCTACCAAGGCAAGCCCTCCTACCGAGGTTAGCTCCCAACCGGAGTCATACTCATGAGGTGAGCCCTCCGTCTGAAGTCAGCTCCCGGTCGAGGTCATACTCATGCTGCCAAGGAAAGCCCTCCTGTGAGGTCAGCTCCCAGCCGGGATCGTGCTCATGAGACGAGCCCTCTATATGAGATCAACTCCCAGCCAGGGTTGTGCTCATGCTACCAAGACGAGCCCCCTCTACCGAGGTAAGGCTCTATCCTACCCCTACAGAGGTCAAGTTCCTGCCAGTGACAAGAAGGATCGACAAGAATTCAAACCATAACAAGAAGGTTCATGATCGCCTGCAACCTCTGAGGGGCGGTGCACACCTACCCTCCACCAGGTTTGTAATGCGCCGCCCACGTGCTCTGGGTAGCATGCTCTCCACCAGGTCCTGCACCCTGTTAAGTGCCACCACATTGACAACCATGCAACCAGAAGCTTCAACCCCTGCAACACGGAGCCTGAACCTCCCCTAAGAGGGGTATTCAATAAAGCTCCAGGGCCCTGCAACGCTCCAGCGGTCCCTTCAGAAATGGAAACACCCCACCATGGCACAGGGATCAGCAGCACGGTGCCCACCTCTCCCATGGTGAACTGCACCACCAGAAGGGATAGAATCTATGCCACACCGGTGTACTCCCTCAAAGAAAGGATCTCTTCCTAAGGACCGGTCCGACAGGAGGGAAGATGTAGACAATAGCAAGCCCCTCCCCAAGAGGGCACACAAAAAAGGGACACCCGGACGAAGCCCCAGACTGGCTCTGGGCCATCCCCTATACATAAAATCAGGGAGAAGAAAAGGAGGAGAAGAGGCACCTCCCAAAAGGAGGACATAGACATAAAAAAGAAAAGAAGGTAGAAGAAGAAGAAGCAAACAAGTGAAAAGGGGATGGAGAGTAAGCAAGTAGGGGACCCTCAGCAGACCCTTCCAAGCTCTCTGCTCCCATCTCCGCTTGTTCTTTCCACCTTTGTTCTACCTGTCACCCTTTATGCGGAGAGCCCCCCCAAGCTCTCCGCCATAGAGATTATGTTCCCCTTGATTATCTTGTCTGACTTGATCATCGGAGTGTCCCCGTCGGAATCCTCAGCTTGGGCTTCTCTTTTTTGCAAGGCGGCCAGACCAAGGAGCCAGCTAGGAAAGGAGAAGGGACGAGTACCCCCACGGGAACCCGATGCATCCGCGACACATCGGAGCTATAGTTCATGATGATCTTGGTGGCAACAGAATGGTTTGAAAGCTTTGATTAATAATGATTGTCTATATGTTTATTATATCCACTGCTTGGCTCATAGACTTCAATTAGCACTAGTGGCTGCATCAAGAGAGGTTATTATTGTTCATCATTTTTTCAATGATTTACTGAATATTGTTAATATTGTAAATGCATCTACAAAACATCATGATAAATTAAGAGCAAGACAAGTAGTCAATATTGTAAATTCATTAGCTATTGATGAGCTTGAATTTGGAAGCGAACAAAATCAGATTAGCAGTTTGCAAAGACCTGGTGAGACTAGATAGAGTTCATATTTTAATTTTATTCATAGCTTGAAAAAGCTTTTCTCAGTTACTTGTTCTATTCTTGAGGATATTACTCGTGATAGAATTGGTTATGTTCAACATGGAGATGCCGGTGCATTACCTAGCTTGACATCATTTCAATTTATTTTTATATTATATTTGATGATAGAAATTTTAGAGATGACTGATAATCTTTGTCAAGCTTTACAAAGAAAGTTCCAAGACATTGTCAATGCAATGCATTTGGTAAAAACTACAATGGTCTGACTTCAACAATTAAGAGAAGATGGATAGGTGAGTTTATTAGACAATGTGATACTATTTTATGAAAAATATAAGATTGATGTTCTAGATATGACTACTACTTATAAGCATGGTGGTCGAGATCGTCGATAAAGTTATATTATAAATTAGCATCATTTTCGGGTTGATATATTTAATGCTGCTATTGATACTCAATTGCATAAATTATATAGTAGATTCAGTGATGATGCAGTTAAGTTATTAATTTTTAACAGTACTTTGGATCCTAGAGATAGTTACAGGTTATTCAATTCAGAGAGTATATGTCAACTTGCAGAGAAATTCTATCCAGAAGACTTCAGTGAGAATGAAAGAAGACTTTTGAGAAATCAATTATAATATTATTATATTGATGTTCTAAAGAATCTCGAGTTCCAGAATATTTCTATAATTTTAGAATTATGTCAAGGATTAGTTAGAACAAAAAAATCAGATCATCTTGTATTGACTCTTCCAGTTTTAACTACTACTATAGAGAGTATTTTCAGTAATGAAGATTGTCAAAACCAGATTACGCAACAATATAGAAGACGACTTTCTTGCCAATTATTTGTTACTTATATTGAGAAGGAGATAGCTGAAAATTTTATAGTAAATTCTATTATTGATGAATTTAGTTGTATAAACAACATCGAATTCAATTCAAATAATATTTATAAAAAAATTATTAAATTAATTATAAATATTTTTAAATATTTTTTAATAATATATTTTTTGGCCCTTCTTGGAAAAATTGGTGTGGTCTACCCCTCTCTTAAAACATGTGAGTTCTGCATAAACTCAACTAGTGCATATGATCTTTTACATGCATTACATTTTCTTTTTAATGATCAAACTGTTTTAATTTTCTGTACTCAAATTTTGTAATGTTATTGAATTCTAACAACCATCCCAAATACAATTAAATTTGTTAGGATATGACAAGTTTGATCTATTTATGCTGATCTATTAAAAGCTTGAATTTGGCTGATCAATGCCCAAGAGGCACAAGGCTGATCAACGTCTAAAAGACGTAAAGCCGATCAATACCCAATAGGCACAAATATGATCAATGCCCAATAGGCACCAGTATGATCAATGCCCAAGAGGCACAAGGCTGATCAACATCTAAAAGATGTAAAGCTGATCAATGCCCAATAGGCATAATATGATCAATGCCCAATAGGCACCAGTATGATCAATGCCCAAGAGGCACAAGGCTGATCAACGTCTAAGAGACGTAAAGCCGATCAATATCCAATAGGCACAAATATGATCAATATTCAAGAGGCATAAAGCCGATCAACGCTCAACAAGCATAAGATTGACTAACTTTCAGGTAATTGGCTAACTTTTATGAAAGGTAAAGCTTATCAATATTCAAATAATGCAGAGATCATTCAACCTCTAGAGAAGGGCTGATCAACTATGGATGAAGGGCTGATTAACTATGGATGAAGGCTAATTAACTATGGATGAAGGGCGATTAACTATGGATGAAGGGCTGATTAACTATGGATGAAGGGCCGATCAACTATGCATGAAGGGCTGATTAACTATGGATGAAAGAGCTGATCAACTATGGATAAAGGGCTGATCAATTATAGATGACCTTCGCTGTACGTGCTCACAATCCTAGATTAACCGTTTAATAGCTAGATGCCAGTTGTAAGCGGTAAGTTCATAGTCTATAAATCCTTCGAGTGCGATGATGATGGACCCTGCTACTTCTTTTCCGTGCCATTCTTTGCCTAGTTTTCCTTCAGATCATATATGATCTAGTCCAAACGCCATTAACAAGCTGAGAGCTACCTCAACACCCAGATCCTCTAAGAAGATGGGAGAGAGCTAGATCAAATCAGCGCGATCCACTTTTCTTTTGATTCAGGCTTGTTGTAATTTGTTTGGATGCAACAGATGGCACGCCAGGTAGGGAAAACTCAGGAAGGGAGTTTCAACAATCTGGAAGGAAGCATGGTGAAAGTAAGAAAGAAGAATCTGTCAGTAGAAGACATTTCCCGTTCTTCAAAAGGGAATGATCCTGTTCTTGGCAATAAGAGGAATGATCTTGTTCTTGGTGAAACAAGGAATGATCCTGTTTGGTGAAAAGGGAATGATCCTATTCTTGGCAACAAGAGGAATGATCCTGGTCTTGGCGAAAAGGAGAATGATCCTGTTCTTGGCAAAGAGGAATGATCCTGTTCTTGGTGAAAGGGGAATGATCCTGTTCTTGGCGAGAGGGTGGAAGCTCCTCCCGTGAGATACTTCGATCAAGAAAAGATGGATACTCTGTTCGACAAAGTAAAGGTGCTTAATACAGTGATGCAGAACCTTCAAGAAATTGTCGTGAGGAAATCAATGCGACCTGCTGCATCAAGAACTAGCCAGCAAACTTTCCTTCAGGTAAGTAAACATCTCAGTTCAAGAAGGCATTCATTTATCAATGTTCTTCAGGTCCACAATCCCTGTTGAGGCATCATCGTCAATCTCACTATCACACCAAGAAGCGGAATAAGGGGAAGCATCCATGATCCCATTCAACGTCATCTAAAGAATCAATCCCTGACAGTACTCAAGTTCGACACCCTGCAAGAGCAAGTGATTTTGTAGAAAATTTTAAAAGCTAGAGTTGCAAATCGCCAAGGTTCTTGAACAAAGGAAAGTAGAGGATACAACATCGAGCTGCAGTATCTTACCTCCTTTTTCTAAGAAGGTTATAGAAGAAAGAATCCCACATCACTTCAAAGTTTTGCAAATCGAACTCTATGATGGGTCGTCTGACCCTTGGATCATTTGGGTAGCTTTAAAGCCCATATGTTGATCCAAGGGGCATCAGACGCATTGCATTGTCTTGCTTTCTCTGCAACCTTGAAGAAGTCAGCAAGAATATGGTACTCAGTCTGTAGCCAGACACTATTCATTCATTCAGTTAGCTAAAGAAGTTGTTCATCTCCCATTTTAGAACAAGCAAAAAAATGCCTAGAAATTTTGACAGCTTGTTCATTATTCAATAGTCAGTAGGGGAATCTTTGAGGGATTACCTCAAGAGGTTTAATTCTGCGACATTGGAGATATCGGATCTCAATGAATATATGGCATGTCTGCTATGAAGAAGGGCTTGCGAGCCTCCAGATTCACATTTTCTTGGATAAGAAATTCCTGACCACTATTTTGAATTACTGGCCCGTGCTCAAAAATACGCTCAGGCCGAAGAACAAGCCTTGAGCCGACGACAGGTGGAGAAAAAATCGGGGCCAGTAGAAAAAAGGCCAAGGAAGAAGAATTATGATTCTCTCGAGTACGATCAATTCAACAGCAAGGTCAGAAGTCGAGGGAGTTGATCGGCAGAAGCTATGTCAATCGGTTGGCACTTAACCCCCTGACTCTTCCAAGAGAATAGATCCTAATGGAAATGAGAAAGAAAATTTTCTTCAAAGACCAAGGCCAATGAGAGCCCCGCCAACTGTGGCGAAATAAAGCCAAATATTGATGCGGGATAAATGAGACGTAACCTGATTTATTAAGAAAATAGGGGAAACCTAAATTAACTAGGACCGTGGGAGGGCTAAGAAGCCTCCCAGGACTAGGGTGAACTGACACTAAACCCTAAATAGCTGAACTCTTTTGGTTTCCAGTTTTCTTGGTGGAGAAACATGGGATGGAGGATAGAAAACATGGACCTCTAGGACTGGGGACTCACCTTCACGGAGAGACGTTGCACACTGTAAGGCATCTCACCCACCCCACTACATGTAGTCTACGGCATCCCACCCATCTCACTACACGCGGAGCCTAGGGCATCCCACCCAAATCACTACCTAGGAGTTAAAAGAAAAATCCCTAGACCTAGAGGGGGACTCGATAAAAATGGAGATAACTAGGGCCTCGCGCCCCTCGACGCTCGCATGCGAGCGAAGGAAGTGGGGTCTAACACCCCTCGACACCGCAGGTGAAGGAAAGACGGGCCTCAGCCTAGAACCAGAACCAAGGGAAAACCCAAAAATTATATCAAAAGTTAATTATTACAGGGGGAGGGACCTTATATAGGAAAACCAAAACCTCAATTACTTAGCCAACAAGAACCAAAAAAAAAAAATTATTACATCAAAACTATGCTGCATCAATATTGTGGATCTGCTCTGAGAAGCGTGTTGGCTTGATGATTTGCTCAGAAGGCGTGCTGCTCTAAAAATTGGACTACTCCAAAATTCGTGCAACTCCAACTCACGGTCGTGGATGGGGGGGGAAACTCGGCGGGGCACCAGCGGACAGCAGGAAGTAGGCGGCGAACGGGGCCGGCGGACGACGGGCGGGCAGCCGGTAGCAGGTCGGCGATGGCAGACGGTGGTGGCGGCGCGTGGACAGATGGATGCCTCCCATGTCCGTTTGTCTTCCCACGGGCGTGGGCGGCGTGCGGCCGGCTTTCCGGCTAGGGCGAGGCCTGCGTGGGCCGATGGCGGGCCGGGATGGGGACGACGGGGGGTCGAGCAGCCCGATCTTGGGGCAGCGGGATGGTGGCTAGGGTTTGCGAGGTTTTTTAAACTCACGGGATGAAGATAGAATAAAACTGGAATAAGGGGAATAATCGGGAATAAAACTGGAATAATGGGAGTAAGTGGAATAGCAGGGAATAGGAAAAAAAAAATGTGAGAAAAATAAGAAAAAAATAGAAAAATACCCGGACCTACTCTGGATCCCCATCAAATATTGTCGGTATCATCGCGATCATGGGCGTACAACAGAAGAATGTATCTAGTTAAGAGATGAGATCGAAGATTGATAAGCGAGGTTACCTGGGCAGATATGTCCGTAATCCAAATCAAAACCAACCAGTTGAAGTGGCGGTGCCAAGGCCTATAGTTCCCAAGGATTATTACTGACTGGACGGAGCTTCCGAACCAACAACCGACTGATGGATCGGTCGGGATGATTTGTCATGCATTTTTCAAAGATGATCGGAGTCCCAAAAGGCTTCGAGGAAGTGTGTTGTCTTCTCTGATGAAGACCTACAAGGTGTTCAGATGCCACACAATGACCCTGTATGATTTCTATGATAATCGCAAACTTTGATGTACATAGATTTTAGTTGATAATAGAAGCTCCGCCGAGGTTTTGCTTTACGATGCATTTGTCAAGATGAATTTGCCGATTGATAAGCTACAAAGGATTCATGTGCCATTAACTGGGTTTGGTGGAAATTCTATAGGAGTAGAGGAGAAATCACACTCCCTGTGACTCTTGGAACAGCCCTAAATAGAGGACCTTTCCTCGTACCTTTTAGGGTTGTTCAAATCCGTTATGCTTAAAATGCTATTTTGGAAAGACCTGCCCTGAATAATTTCCAAGTCATTGTATCAACCTATCATCTTTTGATGAATTTTCCAACTCAAAATGGGATTGGAGAAGGGAAACCAACAGATGGCTCATCAATGTTTGACAATCCAGAATCAATAGTCAGTCAACAAACCTACTGTCGAACAATGGATCCTTGTGATCCGATTGATGGAGTTAGCATATCAATAGAAGGACTATTCATATTCCTTTGATAAAGGATGATCCTACTAAATAGTTCAGATTGGAAGCTTACTTGCTGAAGACCAAAGAAGAAGTTGGTTGATTTTTGTAAAAAAATGTTGATATATTTGCATGGACAGCTGCCGATAGATGGGAATTCAACTGAAGTGATTATGCATGAGCTTAAGGTTGATCCGCTCAGTCGGCTTGTTCGACAAAAGAAGCGCAATTTTGTCCCAAAAAAATAAAAAGTTATTAATGAAGAAGTGACCAAATTGCTTAATGCTGGTTTATCAGAGAGGTTCACTATCCTGACTGGCTTGCTAATATAGTAATGGTAGGAAGCTAATGAAAAATGGAGGATATGCATAGATTATACTGATATTAACAAGGCATATCCTAAAGATAGTTTTCCTTTGCCTAAAATTGATCATTGGTTGATACAATGGCAGGACATAAATTTCTGAGTTTTATGGATGCTTTCTCTGGATATAACCATATACAAATGAGTCTAGAAGATGAAGAAAACATCTTTCATCACTGGTCGGGGAATATATTTTATAAAGTAATGCCATTTGTCATAAAAATGCTGGAGCTACTTATCAGATGTTAGTAAACATGATCTTTGAGAATCAAATTGGAAAAACTATGGAAGTATATGTAGATGACATGATCATTAAGAGCGATCAGTCTGATGATCACATTAAAGATCTGCAGATAGCCTTTGATATTCTGTGACAAAATCATATGAAATTGAATCTGACCAAGTGTGTCTTTGGTGTAACTTCTAGAAAGTTCTTGGACTTTATGTTATGAAGCATGGAATTGAAGCCAACCCAGAAAAAATCGAGCCATCTTGGGTATGAGGCCGGTTAATAAAAAAGAGATCCAACAGTTGATTGGACGGATCACTTCGTTAAGCCGATTCATCTCTCGTTCGACCGAGAGATGTTTGCCTTTCTTCAAAGCCCTACGACAAACCAGGAGTTCAATTGGATAGATGACTGTCAGTCGGCTTTTGAAGAGCTTAAGAAGTGTTGACAAATCCGATCATATTATCTAAACCCCAAGAAGGAGAAAACTTATATCTTTATTTGGCTGCTTCTGATGAGGCAATCAATTCTGTATTGGTGAGAAAGGAGTTCGATGGATTACACAAACCCATTTATTATATCAGTAAAGTCCTTCATGATGCAGAGATAAGGTATCCAAAGCTTTAGAAGATTGTTTATACTTTGGTAATATCGACTAAGTGCCTCAGGCCATATTTTCAGTCTCATCGTATTGTTGTATTGACCGACCAACCTTTGAGGACTGTTTCACAATGCCCTGATACTTCCAGTTGGATGGTGAATGGACAGTTAAATTGAGTGAATATGATATAATTTATCAACCTAGATCAGCAATGAAAGCTCAAGTACTGGCTGATTTTATAGCCGAATGTACCTGGAATGATAGTGAAAAAGAAACTCAATCATCTAATGAAATGAGGGTGATTGATGCATCTTGGGTATACATGTAGATGGAGCTTCGAATTCTTCTGGCTGTGGAGCAGGATGATCTTATCAAATCCAAGCAAAGATGTTTATAGAGTATGCACTCAGGTTTTCTTTCAAAGTTTCTAATAATCAAGCTGAATATGAGGCTCTCCTAGCGGTATGAAATTGCAAAGAGTTAAATGTCTGATGACTAAAGGTATTGTCTGACTCTCAACTAGTTGTTAACCAAGTAAAAGGGAATTTGAAGTTCGTGATGCTACATTAGCTTTATACTTGAAGAAGTTTCAAGAGCTTGGAACTTCATTTGATTTTTGAAATATCAGTCATGTCCCTAGGACTGAAACTCTCGAGCTGATTCATTATCTAGATTGGCTACTTCTACATCTGACCAAATGGGTCGGACTTTTGTAGAACATTTGGAAATCCCTAGTGTCTATAACAGAAAAAGAAAAGATTCTTCAAATAGAGCCAGAGATGGATTGGATGAGCCAATAATCAAATATCTGACTGAAGGAGTATTGATTGAAATAGTATTAAAGCTAAACAAATTCAGAGGTTTGCTGCTCAGTATGTCATTTTGGATACTTTTATATAAAAAATCATTTTTTCAGCCATTATTGAAGTGTTTGTCTCCTTCGAACGTCGATTATGCTTTTATAGAAGTGCATGAAAGAATATGCGATGATCATTTGGAGGAAAGTCTTTAGCCTATAAAATTATAAGGCAGGGATATTACTAGCCAACTATACAGAAGGATGCTGTAGATTTTATGAGAAAATGCGATTCTTGTCAAAGGTATGCAAATATTCAAGGCGTCCTGCCAATCAGCTAACACAGTTAATAGCTCCTTGGCCCTTTGCTCAATGGGGAATGGACATTCTTGGTCCATTCCTCCAGCCTCTGAGCAGCGAAAATTTTTGATCGTTGCCATCGACTATTTTACAAAATGGGTAGAAGCTGAGCCTCTAGCTTTAATCACTGAAGCAAAAGTTGAAATGTTTGTCAGAAATTCTATAATATATCAGTTTGGAATTCCTCATGCTATTATTACAAACAACGGGAGATAGTTTGATAATCAGAAATTTAAGGATTTCTATGCTCAATATGGCATCCTTCATAAATTGACATATGTCGGACATCCTTAGGCTAATAGAGAAGCTGAGGTAACTAATCGGACAATCATTCATGGATTGAAAACCTAATTAAATGAAACCAAAGGATCTTGGGCTAATGAACTTAATCTGTTCTATGGGCCTACCGAACAACTCCCTGATCTACCATGGGTGAATCTCCATTTAATCTTGCTTATGGGAGTGAAGCGATGCTACCTATAGAGATTGTCCTTCATTTCAGAAGAAATAATTGCTTTGAGGAGTATAATAATAATGATCTAAGGAGAACTGATCTTGATCTGCTTGAAAATTCTAGGTAGCAGGCATAACTGAAAATGGCAGCTTACCGACAAGGGTGGCGGTATTATAATTCAAGGGTAAAGGCTCGAATCTTTCGGATTGGAGACCTTGTTCTGTGCTGAGCGGCTGTATCTAGATGGTGCGGGCACCAGAATCAAAAGAAGACTTTAGGGTTCCATCTAGATCTCTGAATGACCTTGCCCGAAGATTAGGGTTTGTAATAAGGGTTGACCTGGTCATCCAGATTATTTTATTTCTTTGAGTCTGCATTTCATTTTGTTGAGTCATGTTGACTCAGTCTAAGTCCAAGTCAAGTCCTGGTTGGCGCCATTCCCTAGGGCATCATTTTTTTTCTTCAAGGCCAAATGCAAGTGGATGCCACACTCCCAACCACACTCCCAGGACCAGTTGGCGCAACATTTCATCCCAGTGTCCCTGGTCTCCACGCCCAAGAGAGCAAGAATATTTTCTTAGGAGAAGTCAGGAAGGCACCCACAAGCTGCCAAAAGTAACCAAGCTAAGGAGCAGGGGATTTTTCTTGGAGAGACTTCAAGGTAGGCACCCACACCTGCCTAAAGTACCTGGCTATGAATGGAAGGAGCCTAGTCTTGGGGAGAAAGACTAGGAGATGAATTTTCTTCCAAGAAAGAGCAAGTCAGGAAAAACCCATGACTTAAGGAGAAGAACTAGGAGGTGGCCCACATACCTGCCATATGAAGCCATCACCTTGCATTTGAGCCGCCCACTCCAAGGAAAGAAGCCTGGTCGGTCAAGGGAAAGTTTTTCATGCTTAGGATGAATGTTTAGTCCCACATGGAAAGTAGTGTAATTTGTTTCTCTTGCAATGTCTATATATTGGACCCTTATGTAATCTTTTGATTTTAATGAGTAAATGAAATCTTTTCTTGTGTTGAGCAAAAAAAAAAAATTATTCTTAATTTACTTCTTCATCGCATCATCTTATTTGTTCTACATCATTTTTGGTATCAGAGCCCTGTCTAGTGTTCTTGCTTGTTTGATTATTTTTTCATTCCTTTTTACTTTTGCTACCTGGAGTAGACTCCCCTGGCCGTCCGGTCCTAGGAACAAGCGAGACGCAAGCCTCCTCCTCTCATTCCACGGGGGTTCCTAGGTGTGTAGGGGTGCCGCTGGGTTATATCTTCTAGGCAAGGATTGTAAACAGGACACACATTCTATTTTCTACCAGTAACTATTCTGTTATTCAAATTGTTTCTCCCCTGCAAAAAATTTTAAATTAAGTAATTCTTATTTTACTGGAACCAGTATAATTGAAAGTAATTTACATAAAATTTTCATGATTTATTAATTTATGTAGATTTTCTGAGATCAATTTTACTGCTATTCTGCTTTTTATTTTCTGCAAGCTATTTTTTTATTTGAGTGTGCATAAATTGAATCTATCTTAAGGGCACCAAGTTGCAACATAAGGGGAGGATTGAGACCCTCTCCTTCCAAAACCACCTCCCATGCATTCGAACCTAAGCTTTAATCTTAAAATTAATTAGACCTAATTTGCCCTAGTGCGCTAGGGACACCAACTGGTCGGGTCTAGGCTAGTGTTGAGTCAGTTTGTCTAGTTACTCTGTGTGTGCTTTGTACTCAGTGTCTAGAATGGTGGTTCAGGGATTTTATCCCGAAGGGCTTGTGTGCTGGTCCGCCTACCTGGCCAATCATTGATTGATTTCTAGGATTGGCAATTAGGGACCTAACACTCCCCTTACACCTGCCTGCTGAGTCCCGAGTTACTACATGCTAGCTTGCCACTCTGATTGGGCATCTAGTTTGGGCTCTAGGTCTAGTTAGCCCCTAGTCATTTCAGTCGAGTCTCATTTGGTGTGCTTGCTTGCATCATCATGTCCACCCGGAATGGAGTACCCTACCAACCTGGTCAAACCCAACCTGATTTAAAGGCCATGATTAGAACTCTTACCGAAAGTATGACCAAATTGAGTCAGGATATGACTGATACTGTTGCCCAGTTTAGGGATCAAGTCTATGAGGATCTTACCCAGCTTAGGGATCGAGTCCAAGTACTTGAGGAACCTAGACATCAGAATTGGACTCCTGACCCAGATTTTAATGTGCCTCAACCTCCACCCACACTAGGAGCCTAGAAGACCTTTATACAGAGATCCTAAACCTAATCATAGGAGGCCTGACCCAGAGCCTGAAGATAGAGATGATAGGTTCATTCGGAACATCAAATTAGATGCACCCACTTTTGATGGTAGCTTAAACCCTAAGGTGTATTCTGATTGGGAGGGTGAGATGGACCAGTACTTTGAGTGGTATACCATGTTTGAGGAAAGGAAGTTCAAGTTTACCAAGATGAAGTTAGTGCATCAAGCTAGGTTATACTGGGGAATATTGAGCTAACACTAGGAGACAAAATGTTGAGCCCATAACCACTTGGCAGGATATGAAAGAGAAGCTTAGAGATAAGTACCTACCCATTTCATATCAGCAAATCTGTTAGACCAATGGCAAACCTTGAAACAAGGGAACCGATCTGTCTCAGACTACATAGCCACCTTTGATGAGTACTTGATGAGATGTGATGTGAGTGAAGCCCATGAGGTCACTTTGTCTAGATTTAGGGCAGGACTTAGGGAAGACATTAAGAGGGAGTTGTTTTCTGAGAGAGGTTACTGAACTAGACCAAGCCTATCAGATTGCACTGAACACTGAGAAGTTTCAGAGAGGACCTATACCTTCTAGGGTTAGTGCCCTAATCCCAAGAAATGGACCTAGCCAAGTTACCCCTAGCAAACCTTTTCAGGTATTCCCACCCCTAGGCCCATGGACAAAGGTAAGGCACCTGACACCCAGAGAACCCCTAGTTCTAGTATCACCTATTTTAAGTGTCAGAAACCAGGTCATATCTCCAGCCAGTGTACAGCCATAGCCTGTTTTAAGTGCCATAGGGTAGGTCATGTTTCTAGCCAGTGCCCACGTAGATCACTTTACATAGAAGAGGGAGAGGAAGAGAATTCCGGGCCTAATGAGGAATTTGAAGAAGAAGTTTATGAGGCCAGAATGAACTTGGTTGATGAGTATGAAGGAGAGGAGGAACCCACAGAGTCTGACCAGTTAGGAGTTGTGAGATGCATCCTGTCCCAGAGTAGAGTTCAGGAGGATTGGCGTAGGACTAACATCCTACAGACTTTCCTTAAATTAGGGGATAAGGTATGTAAGATCATCATAGATAGTGGGAGCTGTGTGAATGCTATTTCTGCTAGCACTATCAAAATGTTAGGCTTAACCCCAGTCCCCTACCCCAACCCCTATAAGGTTTCTTGGGTAGACTCTACCCTATACCCATCCAGTCTAGATGTCAGGTCCAAATCCAGATGCAATCCTATCAAGAGAAGATTTGGTATGATGTCTTATCCATGAGGGTGAGCAGTATAATTCTTAGGAGACCTTGGTTATATGATCATGATGCCACCCTCTTAGGAAAATCCAATACCTGTGTCTTTAGTTTTAATGGGAAAAAGATCATAATCCATTCAGTCCCTCTTAAGGACAAGGTAGCTAAAGGACCCAATAAGGTCAAAGAGATGAAGTCTGGAGTGAACCTAATTAGTGCTAAGGATCTAGAACAAGAAATTCATAGTGGTTCACCCATTTGGATGTTGACTGCTAAGGAACTTAGGACTCCTACACCCTCAGAGCCTCCTCAGGAAGTTAGGCCTTTGTTAGAAGAATTTGAGGATGTTTTTCTCGAGGATCTGCCAGACCACCTTCCACCTCTTAGGGATATCCAGCATTCCATAGATTTAATCCCAGGAGCTACTTTACCCAACTTGCCCCATTATAGGATGAATCCATCTGAGCATGAGGAACTTCTAAAGCAAGTTGGAGAATTGTTGAGGAAGGGGTTCATTAGAGAGAGTCTTAGCCCTTGTGCAGTCCCTGCACTACTGACCCCAAAGAAAGATGGCACGTGAAGGATGTGTTGATAGTCGTGCCATCAACAAAATCACAATCAAGTATAGGTTCCCCATCCCTAGACTAGATGACATGCTAGATATGATGGCCGGTGCAATGGTTTTTTTCCAAAATTGATCTCAAGAGCGGCTATCATCAGGTTAGAATTAGACAAGGGGATGAGTGGAAAACCGCTTTCAAAACTAAGGATGGTCTCTACGAATGGGTTGTTATGCCTTTTGGGTTGTCCAATGCCCCTAGTATTTTCGTGAGGATTATGACCCAGGTGCTTAGAGCTTTCATAGGGAAGTTTGTAGTGGTCTATTTCGATGACATCCTGATCTATAGTAAGACCCCTGCAGACCACCTAGGCCACCTTAGACAAGTCTACCAAGTTTGAGGAATGATAGTCTCTACGGTAATCTCAAGAAGTGTGAATTCATGACCAGTAGAGTTATCTTCCTTGGTTTTGTAGTAACCCCTGACGGCGTGGCTGCCGATCTAGAGAAGATGAGGTCCATAGTAGAATGGCCAGAGCCGACTAGTGTGCATGAAGTTAGGAGTTTCCACGGCTTGGCTACCTTCTATAGACGACTCATTAAGGGTTTAGTACTGTAGTTGCTCCTATCACAGACTGTATTAGGAAGGAAGAATTTCAGTGGACTAAAGCAGCCCATAAAGCCTTCCTAGATCTTAAGGATAGGATGACCCAGGCACCCATTTTGAGGTTACCCGACTTTTCTAAAGTATTTGAGGTTGCCTGTGATGCTTCAGGTGTAGGTATAGGTGGAGTCCTAAGCCAAGAGAATCATCCCGTAGCATTCTTTAGTGAAAAACTTAATGATGCTAAGCTTAGGTATTCTACCTATGATAAAGAATTTTATGCGGTAGTGCAAGCTTTGCGTTACTGGAGACATTATTTGCTACCACAGGATTTGTGCTGTTTTCGGACCATGAGGCTCTTAGATTCCTGAATTCCCAGAAGAAGCTTAACCTTAGGCATGCTAAGTGGGTAGAGTATATCCAGTCCTATACTTTTGTTTTGAAACATAAGGCTGGGACTGAAAATAAGGTAGCTGATGCCCTTAGTCGTCGATCTTTGTTATTGAATTTTGTTAGGGCTGAAGTCGTAGGGTTTGAGCAGATCAAAGAGGAATATGAGTCGTGTCCGAATTTTAAGACTGTGTATCAGGATCTAGCTCAAGGACCATCTAGTGATCATAAGGATTATACCCTTTTAAATGGCTTTCTGTTCTTTAAGAATAGGCTTTGCATCCCTAGAACTTCTCTTAGAGAATTTTTGATTTAGGAAATTCATGTTGGGGTCTAGCAGGCCATTTAGGAAAAGACAAGACCACCCTGGCTGTTGAAGACCACTTTTTCTGGCCTAGCTTAAAAAGAGATGTAGCACACATTGTGGCTAGGTGTCGGACCTGCGCTGTTGCCAAACAGCAAAAATAGAATACCGGCCTTTATACCCCACTCCCTGTCCTAGATCGTCCTTGGCAAGATGTGAGTATGGACTTTGTGATAGGTTTGCCTAAGACCCAGAGGAGGCTTGACTCTATCTGTGTCGTAGTCGACCGATTTTCTAAGATGGCCCACTTCTTGCCTTGTTCCCAGACTTTTGATGTGTCTAAGGTAGCTACCCTGTTCTTTAATGAGATAGTTAGACTCCATGGCCTACCTAAGACAATTGTTTCAGATAGGGATGTCCGGTTCACCAACTATTTTTGGAAAACCCTTGGCATAAGTTAGGGACAAAACTTAAGTTTTCAACTGCCTATCATCCCCAAACTGATGGCCAAACCGAGGTAGTGAACCGTAGCTTAGGCACCCTGCTAAGATGTCTTGTTGGTGAAAACACTAGGAATTGGATTTGTACTTACCTAGGGCTGAATTTGCATACAATGACTCGGTCAATAGGTCTACAGGTAAGAGTCCATTTGAAATTGTGCATGGGTACAAACCTCACACACCTCTTGACCTAGCCCCTTTACCAGTCCACACATGAGTCTCCGAGTCTGCTGAAGTTTTTGCACAGCATATAAAAGACTTGCATAAAGAAATTCATGCCAAAATAAATTTAGTAATGAAACTTATAAGAAGTTGGCTGATTCTCAAAGGCAAGTCAAAACTTTTGTTGAGGGAGACTATGTAATGATTAGGTTAAGGCCTGAATGGTTTCTCCTGGAACCGTTAGAAAGTTACATGCTAGAGGAGCTGGATCATTTAGAGTGGTGAAGAGAGTAGGATCCAATGCCTATGTGCTCGAGTTGCCTCCAGAACTAGGCATTAGCCCCACTTTCAACATTACAGACCTAGTAGAGTATAGAGAGCTAGCTGTGATTTCCAGTGAGCCTTTTGAGCCTAATCCTGTTCTTGAGAGTGAGCCCAACCCTGTGTGTCCACCAACAAACTGGCCAGTGAGGAAAGAACAGATTGAAAAGATCCTGGACGATCAGGTTATCTCTACTCATAATCGAGGATACCAAAGATACCTGGTCCGCTGGCAAGGAAGGCCAGATTCTGATGACTCTTGGATCTCCCGAGATGAATTACAAGAGCTGGATCCAGATCTCTTGGAGAGATACCAGAGCCAACATGAGCCTTACTCGACAGGGTCGAGTTCCTCCCACCCTGGAGAATTGGTGCGGGCACCAGAATCAGAAGAAGACTTCAGGGTTCCATCTGGATCTCTGAATGACCTTGCCCAAAGATTAGGGTTTGTAATAAGGGTTGACCTGGTCAACCATATTATTTTATTTCTTTGAGTCTGCATTTCATTTTGTTGAGTCATGTTGACTCAGTCTAAGTCCAAGTCAAGTCCTGGTTGGCGCCATTCCCTAGGGCATCATTTTTTCTTCCAAGGCCAAATGCAAGTGGACGCACACCCACTCCCACCACACTCCCAGGACCAGTTGGTGCCATATTTCATCCCAGTGTCCCTGGTCCACGCCAAGAGAGAAGAAAATTTTCTTAGGAGAAGTCAAGGAAGGTGTCCCACAAGCTACCAAAAGTAACCAAGCAAAAGGATCATGAGATTTTTCTTGGAGAGGACTTCAAGGTAGGTGCCCACACTTGCCTAAAGTACCTGGCTATGAATGGAAGGAGCCTAGTCTTGGGGAGAAAGACTAGGAGATGAATATTTTCTTCCAAGAAAGAGCAAGTCATGGAAGGAAACCCATGACTTAAGGAGAAGAACTAGGAGGTGCCCCACATACCTGCCATATGAAGCCATCACCTTGCATTTGAGGCCACCCACTCCAAGGAAAAAAGCCTGGTCAGTCAAGGGAAAGTTTTTCATGCTTAGGATAAATGTTTAATCCCACATGGGAAGTAGTGTAATTTTGTTTCTCTTGCAAGGTCTATATATTGGACCCTTATGTAATCTTTTGATTTTAATGAGTAAATGAAATCTTTTCTTGTGTTGAGCAAAAAAAAAAAAAAAAATTAGTCTTAATTTACTTCCGCATCACATCATCTTATTTATTCTGCATCACTAGACCACTAAACAGGGCAAACTTATCCCAAATTAGGAAGGCCCTTATCGTATCACTGAAGTTGTGATCAGGGACCTATCGACTTGAAAGTTTAGATGGTTATCCATTGGTAAGGCCATGGAATGTAGAAAATCTATGCAAATACCACCAATAAAGACATCCTCTTTTTCTTTCTCCATTTATATGAAGGAAATATATGATATTGAAATATTCTCTAAAAAATAGAGAAAGAAAGATTGGCCTGATAAGCTGACTACTTCGACAAATAGAGTTAGTCTAACCCACTAACTCATCGGTAATAAATGATCAGAATAACTGATCCAAAGGTTGGCCTGATAAGCTAACCACAATTTGATAAATTGAGTTAGCCTGACCCACTAACTCGTTTGTATTTAGTGATCAGAATAACTGATCAAAGGTCGTATTGATAAGCTGATCATAATTTGACAAATCGAGTTAGCCTGACCCACTAACTTGTTAGTATTTAGTGATCAGAATAACTGATCAAGAGGTCGTATTGATAAGCTGATCATAATCCGACAAATTGGTTGATCTGACCTACTAGCTTATCTGTACTCAATTATTAGAATAATTTGCTGATCAATTGAAAAGTTAATCATATGACAAGTGAGGGTGAATAGCATGGTTTATTATTTTATTAGTGATGTTATCTTAAATATCTGAAAGTATGATATGGTATATTGACGAAAAAAAAAGACTTCATTGATATCTGGTTACAAAAGGAAAAAAGAAAAAGCAGCAGTGAATTACCACCAGTTCTCGATTACATATATTATTCAGCTCTTTATGATGTTTCTTTGATAAGCAACATTATCAGATCGTCGGTGGGTTTTCCATCTTCTTTCTCTGTAAAATAATATATGGAAATAGAGGAAAGATCAAGGTCAGGGTATAATTTCTTGATTCCATTAATACAGTCTTCGAAACCAAGCATATAGCCTTTTGCCCCAACTCGGTTTATTCCATCTTCAAATGCTTTAGATTTTTAAATTCTTCGATTACAAGGCTTCTGTTGAATCAGCAAGGCTTTTCTTGTCAGTCGCTTTTTCTTCACTTTTGCTTCTCTTTCTCAGAAATGATCTTCTTCTCCTTATCAGGAGAGTTATTTAATTTCTTCATACGCCTGAGTTTTTTTCCTCTATGCTCTATCTTACATCTGCCGAAGATTTTTTTCTTCTTCTAGATCCTCATCTCCACAAGCTGATGGGCATGCTTTTCAGTTTGTCTTAAAGGTTTTGCAGAGTTAGTCAGAAGACTTTTGATTCACAACTTTTGATAAGACTTTCCGATTAGTGACAGCTTTGTCTTTTTCCTTCTCCTTAGCTACAGACCAGGCTGCTTTTGAAGATCTCCCTGCAAGTCAGTTGCTTGCATCCAGCTCTCTTTGATCATGGAGATATCAACAAACTTAAAAAAAAAATATTTTGTGAACAATCATTAAAATACAAATAAGTTGTTTTGAAAAAGAAGGATATTATGATTTTCTGATGATCGAAGATAGAATAGACTTTCTCATTTACTTTATTGTTGTCTCTCCCAATCTCTCAGAAGAATGGTAGACTGCAGTATGGTTTTTGCCATCATGTTATGCGATGTGGATAGTTGTGAATGGCTTTGCCATCATTCTGATCAACTGATTCCTCTATCTTTTCGTCTTTCTTTTCCATTGTGTATGCTTGAGGTTGAGATTATGTCTTTTTGGAAGGGGATGGAAGCCTTTTGTTCTTCTTCCTCAGATAAAGAAACGATGTATTCGAGAGTTTCTGGCTTATCGGAGGTATTTTTTGACAAACGCCTTCTTCTTACACATGACCTTTCCTCACTAAACCATACTGGTCCGGCTTTTCTCTTCGGTATTTGATGAGGTTTCTTGTTACTTGGCTCCATCTCTCGACTACGATGAAGATCTCTTTTTAAGGAGTATTCTTTGGAACAAGGAGTTTTAAAAGAAAAATACCTGGGACAAATTGGTTCAAAGCCCTGGGCCTAGGATTCTTTTATATAGAGGTTGCCAATGGCTACGATTTATGGTCCAAATTTCGAGATATCAGGTGATCTCGACACATTTAAGATCTTGATTTGGTGGGAATCCGTGCATCGCTTTTGATTCTCAGAAAGTCAGTTATAAAATATGTATATAAAGGCTTGTGATTTGAATTTGAATTCGAATCTTATACAGCCTCTTAAGTCCTAACAAATGCGGTATATGATCTGCCAATCAACTACTCTTCTGACATAAGTTAACATTTGGCAAAGTTGGTATGATGGCTTATTAGACTTTGCCTAGAAAAATCTTTACAAAGTATACTTTTTCTTAAGATACTAAGGAAAAAGGGATAGGATATTTGGTAAATCAGATGGGAGCATTATATCGCCCATGAGCAAGTTAAAGGCCCAATTAATTCAGAGATATTGCTAAGTCTTTACTTCTCCTTTAGGAAGAGTCGGAAATCATGCTTTCCAATCAATTTTTCTCGTTAAAGATTCTTGTTTGATGAATTTGTTCGAAATTGTTGTAACTAGATTTTTTTGAATAAGAATTAGTGTTTTGAATAATTTTGTGATTAGATCGGTCTTCTTTGAAATTTTTTTGTTTGATCCGATGATTTTATACTTAGAAAATTTTCCCATTTATGAAAAGTGCAACTTTTGCAATTCGAGAAACATTGTTAAAAAGAAAGATTCTTCATTTCCTGTTAAAAGCAAAATAAGTTCTTACATCATTGATCATTTATATTTTTTCGACTATATTTTCTTCTATTTCAACTTGATCTATAGTAAGAACTGTTGGTACATCTTCTGGAATTTGAAAATTTGGTGCCGTTCTTTGGTTTGGTCGCTGATTGTGTCTTCGCATTGATCTGTAGTTTGTTCTCTGACCTGATCTTCCTGTCAGAAGTTTCTTCATCGGAATCCTTATCATCGGAGTCTTCCTCTATCATTGAAGTGTTAGGTCAGGGTAATATTTCTTTACCTTATTCAAACGATTGACAAGACCAAGGTTGTAGCTTTCTACCCCCGCCTCATAGAGTTTATCATCGAAAGCTTTCGATTGAACATATGCTTTTACGACCTCATTAACGGCTTCTTCAATGGCTTGTTCGATCCTTTGGTTGCCGTTAAAACTTTTTCTTTAGCCGCTAAAACCTTCTTTTCGGCTGTTAAGATCTTTTCTTCAGCTCCCTCTAACTTAAGGGACATTAATCGGATTTTCTTATTTTTCTTCTTCAGCTTTGATTCCATTGTATTTATTTTGACCTTGCTTCCTTCAGCTTTGCTTCTAGAGCTGACGTTTTGACTGCCGATTCTTCCAATTTCTTCTCCATGGCAGTCTTTAGTTCTTCAGCAACTTCTTTTTCGCCTTGGCAACGTTCACCTCGTTGCACATGATTTTGTGGAACTGGTTGAAATTTTTAATCTCATCCATGATTTGAATTCATGAACAAGCTATTCTTTTGCATTTCAGATAGTTAGATTTAATAATAACAAAAAAAAAAAAACAAAATGATATTAACTTTTCAAAAGAAGAAAGAGAACAAGTTTATCCTATACCTTTAGTAAATTGGGATGAAGTAACAGGATGGTGTCATCAATCTGCTGGGACTTAGTGATATTCCAGTCTCTTGGAATAATGATGGAGTTCAAAAGACGACGGGCCAGCATTGGGTCATTCAGGCCCAAATCATCGGCGTATATGGAAAAATCGGCTGAATTATTTGCGGCCGGAGTTCTTTCTTCTTCTTCTTCCCTCATTGGAGCTTTTCCTTTATTAGTCTGGTCATAGAAGGTAATGATGGACCAGCTCCTAAAAGTTTCATTGGTCGTCTTTCTTGTGGTGGAGGTTGAAGGGATGTTGACAATGGAACTTCGTCATCTTCCGACACGCTTGCTGTGAGTATTGGAGAGATGGGATCTAATGAGACTGCTGCCGAAGCTGTTAGGTTTGTCGATTTTATTTTTTTCAATCTTTTTACTATCTTCTTCTTGATTGGAAGGGGTGGCTTCAGCTTTTCTCTTTTTCAAAAGTTTCTGAAGCTTCCGAACATCCACCATAACTAACATATCTACAACAGTTGAGAAATTAGAGATTAAGATTGATTGATAATAAGGAATGATGAAACAGTATCAACAATGGAGATACCTAAAGAAAGTTTACGGCTGATTTCCACCGAAAAAGGCTCTCTTTCGTCAAGAAGTTCTTTAATCAGAGGAACCTCTATCCCCGTAAGCTTCTCGTAATCTTCTTGGTCGAAAGACAGGACCTTCTTGCCATCATTAGGAGTCAATCGGGGCTCCCTATGGCTAATAGTGAAGTCCCAGGAGATTTTGGAGATGATGTAAAAGAAACAGGGCTTCCAACCGTGAATGGCCGAAGGAAGCCCAAGATAAATTTCCGACCATGGCGTGGGTTAATCACCCACCACCCATGGCCGTGAAAGTCCCATTTCAGTACAAATAAAGTGGTAAAAGGAGAAGTCTTAGGGATTATATCCGCATCCTTGCAAAGGATCAAGAATGTACAAATGATTCGGATATTATTAGGGGTCAGCTGAGATGATAGTACCCGATACAATCTGAAGATTATGAGGAAAAAATGGTGAATCGGAAATCTAAGATCGGCCCTTAGATGTTCCTCATAAATGGTCAAATTGCTGGTGGAGGCCGATCTATTTGTTCTTCGAAATTGGGAAGGATTACGGCATAATCATCTGAAATGTTATAATATTGTTTTAATGCTAAGATTCGATGTTCGGATAAAGAAGACCTAATATCGCCTATCTTCATTGATTCGACTTGTCTTTTCTGTTGTCGGGAAGTGGATTCTTTAGGATTTTCTACATGATTGACCTCTAATATTCTAGCCATAGTTGAAAAGAAAGTAAAAGAAGATCAATTTAAAAGAGAAGGCAGAAGAAGAATAGAGGCCGACATGAAAATTTTTTTTTGCTCCTAAGGCGAAGGGATTGGAATGGTGAAAACCTATTTTTCTAAGAAGGGTGGTGTTTATTTAGTATCCTTCAATGGTTCAGGATTTCCTTGAATAATGAGATCGATTCAAATCTGGCCACGTGTCTGTAAAAGTCAATTGGGTTTCTCGAAGGATCGAAATGACCTTTTATAATCCGACGGTAGAAATATGTTGACAAGATGGATGCATTTGTTTTTATGAAAATCTTTCGACTTTTTGGATTTTGAAAATTATAATGATGAGAGGAAGATATGGCTGTTAGTTTTTATAACCACCTTTCAATCAGAGTTCGACATGTCATCAAAGCGTGCTACCCCAAAATGGAAGCTTCTGACAGTTTCTGATTTCCAATTAATGAATTTAGAAACTGGGGGGACTAGTGTTGGGATATGACAAGTTTGGTCTGTTTATGCTGGTCTATTAAAAGCTTGAATCTGGCTGATCAATGTCCAAGAGGCACAAGGCTGATCAACGTCTAAAAGACGTAAAGTCGATCAATGCCCAATAGGCACCAGAGTATGATCAATGCCCAATAGGCACCAGTATTGGTGTGGACACCAGAAGCCGAAAGAAACTTCACTCCAACAAGGTTAGCCTTATCCCAATTGGATCGAAGATAATTAGGTTACCTTGTATCCTTTAGTTCAAAAATATTTTATTTCAAGAGTCATTTCCTTTTCAAGAGTCCTGTAATTAATTTTGAGTTTCAAATCAAGAGTGTTATTGAGTCCTGTAATTACTTTTAAAATTTCTTTTCCTGTAAGTCCATTTCAAGTTTTAAAGTCTAGGTCAGTCAAGTCAAGTTCAGTTGAGTTAAGTCTAATTCAGTTGAGTTAAGTCTAATCAAGTCTTAAAGCCGAAAGCCAGCAACAAGACTCAAATTCTAGATCCCAGAATTTGACCACATGAAGAAGAGAAGACACATCAACCAAGCAAGAGAAAGGACCATCAACTAGGACCACTGGGCGCCACATGTCATTCTTATCCAAGTAGAAGACCACCTCACCATGCCAATCATCAGGTGCCACTTCACCAGCCACCTCATCACCCTTTGGGCGCCAACAAGGGAGATTCAAATTCAAGGAGGTTGGCCACATCCCTCCAAGTCCTCCACCAAATCCTCCAACCCCCCCCCACATCCCTCCAAACTCTCACCAAATCCTCCAACCCCCCCTTGTAATCCTCCTCGATTTGGGAGTTTTTTAAATTTCAAAAGCTAGCTTTGTGAGGCTATTAAAAGCCTTGGATGCCCATTGTAAAAGGGATTGATTTTGGAAATGAATGAAGTTTGAAGTGAAGTTGTCTTGAGTTTTATGTGTGAAATTTCCTATCTCTTCTTCTCCACCCAAAAGCCACTCTCTTCCCTAGCAATTCATCATCCAAGCTCAAGGCAAAGGCATTGGAGTCGGCCAGATCTTCTCAATTATCTTTTCTTTGTTCACAAGTTCTCCCATCCCTTCTTTATGTTTGCATCCTTCAACCTTAACTTTGATCTTCATTGCAGGGTCCTTCGAAGTCCTTGAGTTGTGAACAGGGTTCCCCTTGATAATGAACCAACAAGCTGAAGCCCAAATCCAGGTTCTGATCACTGTTATCCAAGTTCTCCAGTCCAGAGCATCAGTAGTTTCAAGTTTTGAATCATAGGAAGGTTGGAAAACTCATCAAGGTAAGTCCTCAATCATTAGCCCCTATTGTCTAGATCTTCTTCCTTCTTAGTTTTAGAGTTGTGTCTAATCATGTAATAATCCCTTTTTATATAATCCTTAAATCTTATTAAGATGAGTACAATGCTAAGTATAATTAGGTTTCATCATCTTCAGGAGGTGGCTAACAACCGGCAGTAGCCACCCGCTGCATCATGCACCAACCATCAACCCACTACTGAGGAAAGCCGATGGCCAGATGTCCCTCAGCCTTTCTCTCACATTGCTCCGGAGCCCCGAAGGTCCTTGGGAGCTCGCACCAACGGCAAGAGGACGAGGTCCGCCTTACCCTCCTTCACTGGCTCCATCCCTGCTGGTGCTCGGCACCCTACCGAACTCCCGAGAGACTATACAAGCAAGATTTTGTGCATGAAGGAGCACATTGCTGAAATCGTTGATTGGCAGAGAGCCGAAGGGGGGCGGGTATACGACTCCCGCCTGTCTTTCTCCGATGAGATTTTAGGGGAGATGATTCCCCATAACTTCAAAATTTCTCAGGTGGACCCCTACGATGGCACCACCGACACGCTGGACCATCTGGACACCTTCAAGGCCCACATGATGGTACAGGGCACGTCCGACATCCTCAACTGCATCACCTTCCCTGCCACCCTCAAGAAGGTCGCCCGGATGTGGTTCTCCACCATCCGGTCAGGTACGATCCACTCTTTTCTCAACTTGAAAACCTTTTTCTCTCCCATTTTAGGATCTATAGTCAGATTATGAGGAACACCGACTGCCTCTTCCTCGTACTGCAAAAGGGGAAGAGACTCTCCGGATTACATGGCCCGTTTCAACTCAACAGCCATGGAAATTCTAGATTTGAACGAAGACATTGCTATCTCGGCCTTCAAGAGAGAGCTCCACTCATCCAGGCTCACATTCTCCCTGGACAAAAAGTTCCGACGAGCTACTTAGAGCTACTGGCCAAGGCACAGAAATATGCCCTGGCAGAAGAACAAGTAGCGAGCCGCCGCTAGGCTGAAGGGAGGTCGGCTCCCAAGAAGCGGAGCGACAAGGCTCCAGAAGTCTGACCTCCCCGATGGCAACCGGTCCGTCCAATGCCGAAGTCCAAAGCCAAAGGACTTTCCTAAGAGGTTCAAGACCTATGCACCCCTCTCCCTTCCGAGGGAGAAGATCCTCCTGGTGATCGAGAATGACACCTTCCTACAAAGGCCTCATGTGATGAGAGGCCCCTCTACATCCAGGAATAAAGACAAATATTGTCGGTTCCATAGGGGCCATGGGTACAATACCGAAGAGTGCCTCCAGCTGAAGGATGCCATTGAAGACCTCATCCGGAGGGGGTATCTGGACAAATACATCCAATCCCGAAGGGATCAGGCCGAGGCCTCAACTGCCAGAGATCCTTCAGAGGAGGCAGAGCTTCCCAACCAGCACCCGATCGGTGGGGATGTTGGTATGCTGCATCGACAATCCGATTGGAGGTATGAAGAGGACCTGGACATTGTCAAGAGGTCAAGGGGCTCCAATGCAATCACCTTCTCCGATGAAGACCTCCTGGAATCCCATGTTTTTGAAAATGATCATGTAGTCGTGTCGGCAGTAATTGCCAACTACGATGTAAAAAGGATTCAAAAATTTTGGACCGAATCCGGGCATCCCTTGGCCAAAAATCAAATGGACTCTATTTTACAGCTCGAAGACTAAACCGATATGCTTAAAATTTGGTCCGAAGCCTGAACCAGTTTTCAAACCAGCCTAAAGTTTATTGAGTTGGCCCAGCCCAGTTCCAGACAATGAGCTTGGGCCAGCCCATTTCCAGCCCTATCCACGGAGGTATTATTGTACGATGCTTTTGTAAAAATGAACTACCTTGGTCAAGACTGCAAGAGTCCCCCATACCACTAACAGGCTTCGAAGGAAACTCCGTCGGAGTTGAAAGGGAAATAAACCTACCTGTAATGATTGGAACGGAGCCTTTTCAAAAGCTCTTCCCATCAACTTGTAGTCAAACGAACGACCTCGGCCTACAATACCATTTTGGGCGACCGGCCCTCAACAGGTTTCGGGCCATTGTATCCACTTACCATTTGTTGGCGAAGTTTCTGACCAGGACCGGGGTCAGAGTATAAGGGGAGATCGTAGGATGGCTAGATAGTGCCTAACTATTCATGATCGACAATGGATGGCCATCCTACTCTAGAGCAACTTGACCAAGGGCCAAAGCCGATGGCCACAGTTAGCTAGATGAAAGAATCCTATTTGTTCACCTTCGGGAGGACGACCCAATCAAAGTCCTCAAAATTGGAAGTACCCTTAGCAAAGATGTTAAGTTGGAGCTGATCGACTTCCTGAGGAGAAATGTCGATGTCTTTGCTTGGTCGGCGTCGGACATGTCGGGCATTCCGTCAGATGTCATCACTCACTAGCTTAAAGTGGATTCGACCTACAAGCCTGTCCGATTAAAGAAGAGGAGCTTCGCTGCCAAAAGACAAAGGGCTATTGACAAGGAGGTAAAGAAGCTCTCAGATGCTGGCTTCATCAGGGAAGCCCACTACCTTGAATGGCTAGCAAATGTTGTCATGGCTATTGACAAGGAGGTAAAGAAGCTCTCAGATGCTGGCTTCATCAGGGAAGCCCACTACCTTGAATGGCTAGCAAATGTTGTCCTGGTTAACAAAGGTTAATGGGAAGTGGAGGATCTGTGTGGATTACACTGACCTCAACAAGGGCTTGTCCAAAGATAGCTTTTTCTGTTAAAAATTGATCAACTGGTGGATGCCACGGCTGGCCATCAGCTTCTCAGCTTCATGGATGCTTTCTCTGGTTACAACCAAATCAGGATGCACCCAGAGGATGAGGAGAAGATGGCTTTGTCACGGACAAGGCTTGTACTGTTATAGGATGATGCCCTTCGGCCTGAAGAACGCCGGTGCCACTTTCAAAGATTGATTACCGGGTCTTCGAAGGATAGCTCGGGAAAAACATGGAGGCGTATATGGATGACATGATAGTCAAAGCCTCCACAAAGCTGACCACATCAAAGACTTGCAAGAATCCTTTGACACACTGAGATGCCATCAGATGAAGCTAGATCCTGCCAAGTGCACCTTCGGGTGACTTTCGACAAGTTCCTCGGCTTCTTGGTCACACAAAGAAGGATCGAAGTCAACCCCAACAAGATCAGAGCTGTTATTGAAATGGGACATCCAACCAACAAGAAGCAAGTGCAGGAGCTATGGGTCGGATAGTTTCTCTCAGCTGCTTCATCTCCCGGATGGCTAAGAAGTCCCTACCATTTTTCAAGACATGGCACTAGTCGAATCGCTCCACTGGATCGATGAATGTCGATCAGCTTTGAAGCCTTGAAAGATTATTTGAAGAACCCCCTGTTGCTAGCCAAGCTGACGAGAGGGGGAGCCTTTGATCTCTATGTGTCGGCGGTGGACGAGGCGGTCAGCTCCGTCCTCATGCGAGTGGGGAGAAGATGGCAGCAGAAACCTGTCTACTACATTAGTAAGGTTCTCCATGATGCTGAAACAAGGTACCCTAAAATGCATAAGCTAGTCTATTCTCTAGTCATAGCAGCCAAAAGACTCCGACCATAATTCCAGCACATCCGATCATCGTGATGACTGACCACCTCTTAAGGCGATCTTCGGAGTCCAGACACCTCCGGTCAGCTCACCAAGTGGGCTATCAAACTTGGGAAGTTCGACATCTCTTTTCAATCCCGATCGACTTTGAAGGCTCAGGTAATTGCTGATTTCTTTGACAAGTGTACCTGGAACCAGGGATCATCCTCTCAAGCGGCCGAGGTACCTGAAGTCGATGCCATCTATGAAGCTCAGCCTACTTGGACCCTTCATGTGGACGGAGCTCCAACCTAGGTGGCTACGGGGCTGCCTGATCCTGAACGACCTCGACGGAGAAGGCTTGGAGTATGCTATGCACTTTTCATTTCAGGTGTCAAACAATCAGGTGGAGTATGAAGCCCTTCTCGCAGGATTGCGAATCGCCAGAACTGGGCATCAACCGAATCAGGGCCTTCTCGACTCCCAACTGGTGGTCAATCAAGTGAAGGTGAATTTGAAGCAAGGGATCCGACCTTGGCCAAGTACTTAAACAAGGTACAAAGCCTCATCTCTCATCTTAAATTCTTTGAAATTTCCCATATACCTCGACTGTAGAACTTCCGGGTGGATGCTCTGTCACGATTGGCTATGACCGTCACCAACACCTCCGATCGAACCTGTGGAGCACCTGCAGCGCCTAAGTATTAACGAAGAGTCACTGAGGTCCACCAAGTTGAACAGAAAGCTTCTTGGATGGATCCAATCCTCACTTTTCTTATCGAAGGCACTCTCGGAAGATCCGACCGAAGCCAAGTGTGTGCGTTGGGCAGCCTCTAAGTATGTCATCCTTGATGGCATCCTGTACAAGTGGTCATTCTCGCAGCCATACTGAAGTGCTTGGAGCCGACTAATGCAGACTATGCACTCAGAGAAGTCCATGAAGGCATCTGCGGCAACCACTTGGAGGAAGATTCTAGCTTACAAGATCATCCGGAGGGATACTATTGGCCTACAATTCAGAAGGATGCGTCAGACTTCGTTCGAAGGTGCGATGCGTGTCAAAGATATTCCAATATTCAAAGAAGGCCGCCAGCCAACTGACTCGCTCACTGCACCTTGGCCATTTGCACAGTGGGGAATGGACATCCTGGGACTTTCCCCCCGGCATCCGGCCAGCAAAAATTTTTATTGTAGCCATTGTTACTTACAAGTGGGTGGAGGCCAAGCCGCTGGTATAATTCACAGAGGCCAAGGCAGAAAAAATTCATCCAAAACTACATCATCTTCTGATCGGCATTCCATAGATAATATCACCGACAACGGAAGGCATTTCGACAATCCCAAATTCGGAACTTTTGCCAGCAATATCACATCTCTCATCGGCTCACATCAGTCGGCCACCTCCAGTCCAACAAAGAAGCCGAAGTCACCAATCGGATAATCTACATGGATTGAAGACCTGATTGAATGAAGCCCAAGGTCTTTGGGCAGAAGAACTCCATTCAGTAATCTAGGCTTATCGGATGAACGCCCGAATAGCAACCAGGGAGACCCCATTCAACTGAATTATGGAAGTGAAGCAGTCATCCCCATGGAAGTCACTTTGCGATCCCTACGGATTGATCACTCACCGAGCCAATCAACTCGAGCAATGAAGTGCGACCTAGATTTACTTGAAGAAACCATGCTCCGAACAAGCTTGAAGATGGTGACCTACCATCAGAAGATGGCCAGATACTACAACTCATGGGTCAAGGCTCGAACTTTCCGAATCGGTGATCTAGTCTTGTGGAGGACGGAAATTTCTAAAACAACGAGCAAGGAAAACTCTCCCCAATTGGGAGGTCCTTATCGAGTCGTTGAAGTAATTCGAGCGGAACCTATCAACTCGAACATTTAGACGGACGGCAAGTGGCACGTCCATGGAATGTAGACAATCTTCGCAAGTATTATCAATAAAGGCCACTTCTTCTTCTACAAAGTACTTCCAAAGTCCGATTCTGGTTGGCAAAGGCTCTAGGGCAGTCCACTTCCGAAAGTCTGACTCCGGTCGGCAAAGGGTCTAGGGCAACCCACTTTTGAAAGTCTGACTTTGGTCGGCAAAGGCTCTAGGGTAGCTCACTTCCGAAAGTCCGACTACAGTCAACAAAGGCTCTAAGGCAGCCCACTTCCAAAGTCCGACTCCAGTCGACAAAGGCTCTAAGGTAGCCCACCTTCGAAAAGTCTGACTCTGGTCGGCAAAGGCTCTAGGGCAGCCCACCTCCAAAAGTCTGACTCCGGTCGACAAAGGCTCTAGGGTAGCCCACTTCGAAAGTCCGACTCCTGTCGGCAAAGTCTCTAAAGCAGCCCACCTCCAAAAGTCCGACTCCGGTCAGCAAAGGCTCTAGAGCAGCCCACTTCCAAAAGTCCGACTCTGGTCAGCAAAGGCTCTAGGGCAGCCCACCTCCAAAAGTCCGACTCTGGTCGGGCAATATCTTCGGGTTCAGACGAGCCGAAAAACCAACACTTGGGAAAGAAACTCCTAGGTATCTTGGTTTGGGCCAAGCTACTGTCCGGTGCCTACCTTAGCATTTTTTGGAATCGGATGAGCCGACAAACCAACACTTGAAAGAAATTTCTAAGTGCCTTGGTCCGGACTGAGCTACTGCCTGACCTGTACACCTAAGTCCCTCGGTGTTGGACGCGCCGACAGGCCAAACACTTAGAAGAATTCCTAAGTGACTTGGTTTTAGTCTGAGCTACTGTCCGACGACCATTCAGAAGGTCCAAACGCACGTCAGACAAGCCGACAGACCCACACATTGAAGGATTCCTAAGCTACTAGTCCTACACTAGGCTACTATCCAGATACCTTGGGAGGGCTTCTGGTCTGCAATCCGACCTGCAAACTTAGGAATATTTCAAAGGAGCTTCGGTCAAACCAACTGACCCACACAAACAAACATAAAACATTGAAGATATGACAAAAGAAGATTTTTCATTAGAGGAGTTCTTTTACAATAAGTGAGTTTGGACCTTTACAAACTGTCTAGGTCTGAACTACCGAAAGTACATCAACCACTCCAATTTTGGCTCCATCAAGCATAGCTGGTGCTTCGGCTTTGGCTTCAGTCTCCACTGGCAAGGCCGGAGCACCTGCTGGAACATCCGACGCATCCACGTCAGCCCCAGTCTGGACATTCAGTCCGGCCTCCTCCGTGCTGGCTTTAGTGTGGGGTTCGGCCCCTCCATCAGATGGGCCAACCTCTTCTTCGGCACCTTCCTCTTCTGCCGCTCTTGTAGCCGTAGAGAAGAAAGGTCAAGCTCTGGGAAGGCAGCGCTGACCTTCTCCAGGCATTCTTCATATCTGAAGTCCAAAGCTGTAGGAACCGGCCTCGTTCATTTCTGCCTTGAACTCCTTTGAGGCCTTATAGTTCCTTATGCTACTTCGACCGCCAATTTCATTACTTCTTGGGTCTTCTTCAGCAACCCTTTATATCTCTCAGCTTCTGCCTAGTGCCCCCTGGAGTACTCTCCCGACTCGAACAGGCGAGCCTTCTCCTCGGCTACCCGGCGGGCCAGGAACTTCATCCTCTTCTCTTGTTCTAAAGCCTGGAGTCCCTGTCATCCCACGAGCCAGCAGTTCACGATTTGATTCTTCTAGCCTCTGCCTCGACTCGTAAGGCAGATTGCTCTTCCTCGGCTGCACGTAGGATGGACAACTCCACCCTGGTGGCCGTCAGTGCCACTTCTGCATCATCCATTGCCACCTCAGCTGCCTCGACTCTCGGGGTGAATGCTCATTTAGATCCAGCAGAGCACCCAGGCCATCGTCCATCAGCAACATATCTTGAAAGAGCTACAAATAACAAAACAAAGTTAGTGTCTCTTAGCCAAGACTAAGAGTTCGAATGCAGATGACTTTACCCCATCATATGGTGAAAGGAACTCCTCGTGGCCTCATTCACCGACTGTCGACCGGATCTGTTCCAGTCAATGCCTTGATAGCCCTCATGAGCAGGTTCATGACTGCTCGGCCTTGTGTATGGCGCGCTGTGTCTGACGCGCTTCATCGCTGACATCGATGGCTTCCCTCTTGTCGGTCGTCTTCTCTTCGGCTCCTATCTCCTCTTCGACTGCCGGGGGAATCTCCTCCGTCTGCTCGATGAGCGGAAGAGATCGGATCTATTCCCTTGAAGGATGGGGCGGTTCTTCTTCTCCTGCTCGGGAAGCCAAATGCCCGATCGAAGACGAGCGCTCCATCGGCTTCATTCACACTAAGCTTCTGACAGCAGTGCCTCATCATCTGGACTCAGTAGAGAAAACAGCGATGGTCTATTCCTTTGTTCACTTTTTTGTTGGCTTCTCGGATGTCGGTTCCTCCATCCGCTACCTCTTAGCTTTCTGAGTCACTAGCCCCGTAGTCTGAACGGCTCCTCCTGGGCTGCCAGTGCTGAAACGATCGATCGGTCCGGCTTTATCTTACCGACTGCCAGAAGGTAAAGGTAGGGTTAGCAACACAAGCCGACAAAAGAAAAACTAGAAGGTCTTCAATGTGGGTGTCTATCCTACCCTGGCATCGATGTTGGCTGATCCCAGCCGATGGAGGCTATCCTCTCGAAGCAAGAAAGGTATGAACACCGGATCCTCATCATTCAATTTATGGAAGTCGGCCTCATCGGCTCAATATATCCTCCCATCGATGGCCTTCGGCCTGGGTTCCCTCTATGCGGACTCAAACCCCCAGTGCTTTAGGCAATCTACGATGAAGTATCGGGACTTCCATCCGTGGATGGCCGAACGAAAGCCCCCATATATTTTTCGACTAGGACGGGAACTAAACATCCACCATTCCTGGCTTCGGAAGTCTTGCTTTAAAAGAAAAAAATTAGAAAATAGGGTCAGCTCAGACTCTCGATTTCGGCTTCCCAACAGAGGACCAGGAAGCCACAAATGACCCGAATACTATTCGAGGGCAGCTGTGAAGGGGTAATCCTATAAGAAGTGAAGACTTGGATAAAAAAGCTGTGAAGCGGGAAAACAAAGGCTGGCTTTCAGGTGGTGGTTTTTACAGAGGAAGGGCCCCTAAACTTAACGGGTCATTCACCCTTCCCTCCTTATTGGGGACGGTCAGGTACAACATTAACGGTATGCGTATATGTCCTAAGGCTCTCTACCTTATCTCGGGTCATGGTCGTAGGGATGTCATGAGGACCTGGTTCCCTATTCTCTTGGGCCAAGCTCTACTACCATAGGCCATTTTAATGGATGCTAAAGGAGGAGGGAGGAAGGAAGGAACTGACCAGGTTCTAGTGGAGCGAGAGCCAGGGGAAGGGATTATTTCTTCTCAAATGCAAAGATAGCAGAAAAACTCCCTCCTGGCCTCCCCATTCTCCTTTATAGGCACTGAGGGGCCACTTCCCAGCACCCCTCAAGCACCGTGATCAACGACAGGCGACGTGACTTCACAATTCGACGTGGGAGCGAGGAAAGACATGTCAGATGGTCTAATCATAATCTGCATGACCGTTCAATTAACGGCACATGGGGTGCTCTGCATACTGCGCCAACCGCTTGGATCCCGCCATATCGGCCATGTCACATCAGGAGCTCTACGGGGGGCATTCGGGCTGGCATCCCATCTTGCACCGTACCAACATTAACCATCTTTTTTGCCACGCCAGTGCAGTGCGGACACCTATCCAGGAGTGAATGAATCTTGGAGCAGAAGATGGCCGATCCAGCATGCCAGATCAGATTCGCCATCATCTCAAGGACTAGGCATTAATTGCCAAGTAATGCTCTCTCATCTTTCGAAGTTGCAGAACTGCTCGAAGGCCAAGAGCAAGGGGGCAACTGTTATACCTGACCGGCTTACCACCAAACCGAACATCCTTTTGCTGTGTTTCGACTGAACTGCTCCTATGAAGTCTGACGGAACACTCTTCTTCAGAAATCGACCCACCAAAGTAGACGTCCAATTACCCACTTCTGCTGGGTCGGCAACGGCTCTCCTTCGAAGGTCTGACCCACCTTCGCCGGGGTCCGACCCACCTGCTCCTATTGAAGCTCCAACGGATGCTCTCCTTCGGAGATCAGACTAGCCTCCCCAATAGAGATCCAATAGAGACGACCAAACCTGCTTCCAGGAGACTCTAGAATCCTCTTCCAGCTGGTACCAGATTCTGTTTTATAACAGATTCTACCACATTAGCACCACTACTCCACCATTCCCATGATGTTGCCCTGTCCGAGTGCCACGTGGCCACCCTCCAGATTCTCTTACGGGCAGATTAGTCTTTTTGGCTTCTCCCCTAACAGATTTTGGACTGTTCCGTACCTATATAAGGTAACGGGGGACCTCGTTTTGGGCTAGGTACATTCTTCCCTCTCATATGCTGTCTCTCTGGTTTTTCCATCTGTTGCCCTCAGGCTCCTGCTAATTTAGGCATCGGAGTGTCCCCCGTCCGAACACCACCGGCCCTTGGGGACTTTTCTTGCAGGTCGACCGGAAGAAGAGCGCTCTAGGCACAGCCGACCGAGCCCGGTCCAGAAGAAGTTGAAGCAACATTCCCTCCTCTATCCTATGCCAACCCCCATTCCACCTAGGCTAGAGCCCAGCACCCAAGCTGATGGGTTTGGGTTGTATATTTGGCACCAAAAAGTGATCATCTTCTTTCATGATCAATTATGGATTTTACTTTCAAAATCCAATGTTAGCATTGTGATATTTTCTAAGGATGGAAGGTGTTGGGGTATCCCGGTCCAGTACAAACCGAACACTAGTTCGGTTCGCCGAAGACCTTTTCTCCGGACCACTGACTTCGGACCAAGAGAGGTCAGGCCAACTATACCAACCCAACGCTTCTCACCGTCTACGACATCCGAGAGCCATATCTTTGGATGATGTCTTCAGTCCCTAACCGAAGACCAAGCTCCTCGACGACTTCCGAAGACACGCTCTTCGATCCCTGCCGAAGATGCAGTCTCCGACTCTGGGAAGACACCAAGTCTTCGACCCATACAGAGGATGAAATCTCCAACCAAGAATCTCCCTAAACATTGGAAATCTGAAGATGGGACCACAATTTAGGCCAGATAAGCAACATTAACCAACGGTTACTATCAACAATCTCCATGCCATGATCATGGCGCGTACTCCAGCTACCACACCTCCGGTCTGGCTAAAACTGCTCCATGACAACCCACGATCGCCAATCATGGAGAGAAATTAACTCTCCACAATCGCCGGAAAAGAGCGCGGCCCGCAGGTCAGACGTCTCCTTTTAAAGAACAGTAAGGAAAATTGCTCGAGAGGTACGTGCAGACACACATACTCATACACTCACACATACTCATACACTTACGCATTCTTTAAGAGCCTTTCCCTCTCATTCCCAACTTCCTTCCCTATTATGTGGCTGGGATTCGCCTCTGACTTAGGCATCGGAGTTCCCCCATCAGAACGACTCCGGCAAGGAACCTGTTTTGCAGGTGAACCAGGGAGCGATCCTGTGGTGCAGTAGCTCCGACAGCCGATACAGGGACCCCACGCCAACAGATTGGCATGCCAAGTAGGGGGAGCAACACAGCATTCTTTAGGCTCCCTCCAAAACAAGGAAAGTAAGAAGTTCCCGATGACAAGAGGAAAGACTCAGATAACCTCCACAAGTTGAAGTCATGCTCCGTCCCAAGGGGGCGCACCCCAAGCGAGAACGACGCCCCACTTTTCACAGTTGTTATGGAGTTACATTAATTCGAAGCCCTTGTGAACCAGGTCACCAACCTCACGGCCATGGTTCAGGACTTCCAGAATAGAGCATTTTCGGTGGGAGACCCACCGGCCACCTCCAGACATAGCTCTCGGTCTCGAAGGAAGAGAGCCCCACGAGAGAGTCCACACATCTCTCCCCCCATTCTCGCCCTCTCCTGAAGGTCAACTTCGAGACTGCTAGGTTCGTCGATTCCCCGTAGAAAGGAAAAGGCCTAGGCGAACTCCCTCACCCTTCTCCGAAGACTCGACTTCCATAGAGAGGGCGCCGAAGCAGACTCCCGACTACGATGGAAGATTTAGAGCCATTGAGTCGGAGATGGCAAAGGCATGGAAAAGAGAATGTGGATCTGAAGGATCCCGATGATTTGATTATGGGTGATCTACGCCCACCCTATACACCGACTGTATCATGGCTGAAGTTATTTCTCGATACTTCAGGATTCTCCAGATGGAATCCTACGATGGCACCTTCGATCCCCTCGACCACTTGGGCAGTTTCAAGGCCCAAATGATGATCCAAGGAGCTTCGAACGCGATATACTGCCTCGCATTCCTGACTACCTTGAAGAAGCTGCTCGGATGTGGTACTCGAGCCTGCACCCAAGTACCATTGACTCTTTTTCCAAGTTAGAAAAACTATTTGTCTTGCATTTTAGGACCTGCTACAAGACTTCCTAGAATACAGACATACTGTTCCTCCTTCATCAGAATGAAGGAGAAAGCCTGCGAGACTACATCTCCAAGTGTAATGCGGCCACGCTTGAGATCTCCGATCTCAACGTGCATGTGGCCATGTCTGCATTGAAGAGGGACTTCGTACGTCCAGGCTTACCTTTTTCCTAGATAAGAAGTTTCCCAAAAGCTACGCTGAGCTCTTGTTAAGAGCTCAAAAATATGTCGAATGCTTAAGAGCAGGCGGCTAACCGACGATTGATTGAAGGGAAGCCCCCTTCAAAAAGAAGAGCAGGGGACAAGGTCCCCCAATTTTCAATAACAATGGTGGCAAATATACAGACCTCTGAAGAAGTCCTCCCAGGCCTAGAGTATCGGGAGAAGATTCGACTCCTACACCCCCCTCACCCTCCCTCAAGAGAAGATCCTCATGGAGATAGAAAAGAAAATTATCTCCAACGGCCCCGTTCCATGAAGGCCTCCTCTTCCATAAGGAATAGGAACAAGTATTGTCGATTCCACCGGGACCACGGCCACAACACTGAAGAGTGCATCCAACTGAAGGATGCGATTAAGGATCTCATCAAGAGAGGGTATTTGGAGCGGTACATTGATCGCCAAGGACCTCGATCAGAAGCAACTGTTCCCCAGCCACCTCCCGAAAAGGCTGAATTGCCAAATCAAAGGCCCACCAATGGAGGTGTAGGAATGATACACCGCCTACCGACTGGAGAAGGGACGAGGATGATGCCCCAAAGTGACTCAAGAACAATAACGCTATTCTCTTCTCTGACGATGACCTTACGGGAGTTCGGTTCTCGCATGATGATCCCCTTGTAATCTCAGCCATTGGGCCAACTATGATGTTCAGCGAATCCTTGTTGATAATGGAAGTTTGACTGATGTCTTGATTTACGATGCATTCTCGAAAATGTGTTTGCCTAGACATCAACTACGAAGATCCCTCATATCGCTCACTGGTTTTGGGGGCAATCAAGTTCACGCCGAGAGAGAAATAGTTTTGCCTGTAACCCTTGGCACTGAACCTCGACAAAAGACACTACCGATCAACTTCACGGTGGTCCGGATCCTCTCAGCATACAACATCATTCTGGGGTAGCCCCCCTGAACAGTTTCGAACTGTGATCTCCTCTCATTATCTCCTGGTACGCTTCCCCACCAGGAATGGTGTCAGAGAAGCTAGAGGACACTAGAGAGTGGCATGGCAGTGTCTAATGATACAAGACAGGCACTACAATGATCCTGCAACCCCGGACCAGCTGGATCCGAGGGATACAACTACAGGCTTCGGTGAACCCATGGAGAAAACTATCCTGGTACCTTTGACAAAGGAAGACCCCACCAGAGTTGTGCAGATCGGAAGAACCCTTGATGAGGAAACCAGAACGGAGTTGATCTATTTTCTCAGAGACAACGCCGACGTCTTCACTTGGTCAACTTCGGATATGCCGGGGATTCCTGTCGAAGTAATTACTCATCGGCTGGAAGTTACCCCTGGGTACAAGCTAGTGTAGCAGAAGAAAGGAGCTTCGCTCTTGAAAGATAGAAAGCCATGGATGAAGAGTCGACAAACTCCTTAAAGCAGGGTTCATCCGGGAGGCCCACTACCCAGAGTGGTTGGCCAATGTGGTAATGGTGAAGAAAGCTAGCGGCAAGTGGAGGATCTGCATCGATTACATAGATCTCAATAAGGCTTGCCCAAAAGATTGCTTCCCTCTTCGAAGATTGATCAACTAGTTGACGCTACTGCCGACCATCAGTTGCTGAGCTTCATGGATACTTTTTCTGGCTATAAACCAGATTAGATTGGATCTGCAAGATGAGAAGAAGATGGCCTTCATCACTGACAAGGTCTCTACTGCTACAAGATGATGCCATTCGCATCAAGAATGCGGGGCAACATTTCAAAGGTTAATCAACAAGATGTTTGAAAAGCAACTAGGGAGAACATGGGGGCCTATGTTGACGACATGATCGTCAAAAGACTCCTCTGAAAAGATCACATCCATGACTTGGAAGAGTCATTCAGTGCTCTACGGTGCTACCGCATGAAGCTAAACCAGGCAAAGTGCACCTTTGGGGTCACCTCGGGCAAGTTCTTGGGCTTTCTTGTCACCAAACGAGGGATTGAGGTAAATCCTGAGAAGATCCAAGTCCTAAAGGATATGAGACATCCCTCCTGCAAAAAGGAAGTCCAGCAGTTAACAGGGAGAATTGCCTCCCTAAGCAGATTCATTTCTCGGTCAACGAGAAATGCCTCCCATTCTTCAAGGTACTTCGACAGTCAAAGGGCTTCAAATGGTCCGAAGACTATCACACTGCCTTTGAGGAGTTAAAGAAGTACCTGGAAACCCCGCCACTAATCTCCAACCGCTAGAAGGCGAGGTACTCTACCTATACCTCTCTACTTCAGATGAAGTAATTAGCTCGGTCCTTGTTCGGAGAGATGAAGATGGATCCCATAACCCGATCTACTACATTAGCAAAGTTCTGCATGATGCTGAAACATGATATGCGAGGATGCAGAAGCTGATCTACTCTCTGATGATTGCGGCTAAGCGACTAGGGCCATGTTTCCATGCCCATGCTATTATGGTGCTGACCGATCAACCCCTCAAGGTTGTTCTCCGGTCTCCGGACACCTCTGGAAGGATAGCCAAGTGGGCTGTAAAGTTCAATGAATTCGACATCAGCTTTCAGCACTGATCGGCTATGAAGGCCCAGGTGCTCTCCGATTTCTTGGCAGAATGCACCTGGAGGTCCGAAGACGAAGCATCTTCGATAGAAGATGAAGTCCCGAAGGAGACGAAGTCCATTTGGGTGCTTCATGTGGACGGAGCTTCCAATGCTATTAGATGCGGGGCTGGACTTATGTTGGCCGAACCTGACGGCCATACCATAGAATATGCACTTTGGTTCTCCTTCCATGCTTCTAACAATTAGGCCGAATACGAAGCCTTGCTTGCCGGACTTCGGATTGCCAAGAATTTGGGAGTTCAGCAACTCTGGGCCTTCTTAGACTCCTAGCTGGTTGTAAATCAAGTCAAGGAAGAATATGCAGCTAATGATCCAACCATGGTGTAGTACCTAGAGAAGGTACGGGCCTTATCCTCTCAACTAGAATATTTTGAGATCATCCATGTCCCTCGATCAGAGAATTCCAGGCAGATGCATTGTCTCAACTGGCAACTACAACACCAGAATCTCTCGGGCGCACCTTTGTTGAACATCTTGAAACTCCGAGCTTAGTCGAAGAGGCTGTGAAGGTGCGCCAGATCGATGCTGAGCTAAGTTGGATGGATCCAATCATCAAATTTCTAAATGAGGGTGTATTGCCAGAAGATAAGACAGAGGCCAAGAAAATCTGCTGTATGGCATCCCAGTATGTCATCTTAGATGGGACCCTCTGTAAGAGGTCATTCTCTCAACCACTACTAAAATGCTTGGGATCGACAGATATGGATTATGCCCTGAGAGTGGTCCACGAAGGCATATGTGGTGACCACTTGGGGACACGTCTCTGGCATACAAGATCATTCGACAGGGATATTACTGGCTTTCCATCCAGAAGGATTCGGCTGACTTTGTGCAAAAGTGCGACCAGTGCCAAAGTACGCTAACGTTCAGAGATAGCTTGCGAGTCACCTGACCCAATTGGCAGCCACATGGCCTTTTGCCCAGTGGAGAATGAACATTCTTGGCCTATTCTTGCCAGCATCAGGGCAAAGGAAGTTCCTCCTTATGGCCATCGACTACTTTACAAAGTGGGTAGAAGTCGAACCACTGGCCCAGATCACAGAAGGCAAGGTGGAGAATTTTGTAAAAAATTCCATCATATTCCGGTTTGGCATCCCACATGTCATAATTACGGACAACAGGAGATAGTTTGACAATCCGAAGTTTAAGGATTTCTGTGCTCGGTATCATGTTCAGCATCGGCTGACTTCCGTTGCTCATCCACAGTCCAACGGAGAAGCCGAAGTCACTAACCGAACCATCCTCCATGGTCTGAAGACAAAGTTGAACGCCGCCAAAGGGCTTTGGGTCAAAGAACTAACCTTCGTTCTCTGGGTATACTGAACTACCCCAAGAACGGCCACCGGCGAATCTCCATTCAACCTGGCACACGGTATCGAAGCTATACTACCTATTGAAGTCTCCTTACGGTCCTTGAGAATTGACAACTACGAAGAGCCTAGGAACTCCGATCGTAGAAGGATCGACCTGGATCTGCTGCCAAGCACCAGACTTCAGGACCAGATAAGAATGGCGGCGTACCAACAAAAAGTTGCCAAATACTACAACTCAAGAGTGAAGGAGCAAACTTTTCGCACAGGGGACATGGTATTGCAAAGGACGGAAGTATCCAGGCCAGCAGAACGGGGAAAACTCTCTCCCAACTGGGAAGGTCCATATCAAGTCGAAGAAGTTATTCGACCAGGAGCATATCGACTTAAGACCCTGGATGGGAAGACTGTGTCCCGTCCGTGGAATGTACAAAACATTCGCAAGTATTATCAATAAACAAGTTCCTAAGTTTTCTGTGCAAAATGCTCAATCCTACTCAACTCAGAACAGCTTGTTGCATCGACTGAATGACAACAGCCTAAGTGGCCCGATCTGAAAAATTAGTCAATTGTGTAAAGGAGAGTCTGATCCACTTACCTTATCGATATGTCCGATGAGCACAACGAATGGCCCAGTCAGGCCACCAAGAAGATCAAAGGTGCAGGGATGGTTTTTGTAACCTACCCTACGGTAAATCCGAAGACGTGCCAGGGCGAGCCTGAACAGCCTACCTTGATCATGATAGAAGTGCATAAGGATGGTGTAAACACCTTACCCTATGATAAATCCGAAAACGTGCCTAAAAAGACCATTGTCATCCTTTCTGTCGACAACAGATATTCCGAGAACGGTCCAACTGACCTCACTTCTTTACTATAGACCGAAAATGGTCCAAGAAATTTACATTCCAGACAAAACATGATACAACATATCGCAAGAAACGCATAGAGAGAGGTAAGAGAAAGGAATTTCATTTCATTTTTTTTGATTTTTACAAAGAAAAAAAGGAGAAAGAAGAAACTCTCAGAAAGAGAGAATTAAAAAAAAGAACTCTCGAAAGGAGAGGCCAAAAAAAATGTAGCAGAGAGGTTGCGGGAAATTTTCAATAACCTCCTACCGGATTTTTCTCATACCGGCGGGGGAAGCTCAGAAGAGACGACGAGGAGACCCGAGGTTCCCATCTGAACCAGAATCCGACCTCTCATCAGAGTCAGAATCAAATTCATGCCCGGGAAAGGGAACGAAGGGCTTAATGTTGTCCAGGCCCTTCAAGTCATAAAACTTGAAGGCATTTCCTTTACATTCCTGGAAACCCTGATGGTAGGAGTCCAGAGCCACCTCGGCGACATCCTCCCTGAAGGCAGTGGACACCTTGAAGTCTGAGATAGCCTTCGCCACCTCCTTCTTGGCCTCCTCTACCTCTGTGGCTATCGTCAGGACTTGGCCCTGGCCTCCCTCAGTTGGGCCTCCAACAGGCGGACCTTCTTCTCCAGACAGTCCACGAGAGGCTCCTCGTCATCCCCCGCCCGACGAAGCTCGGAAGTGCTGAACCTCATTTTTATTGGAAGGAGTCTACGAGAATAATGGCCCTTAACAGCAGAAGGCAAGGTCCTATTTATAAAGACCCTGCACCCACGAGCGACTGCGGGGAGGCGTGCTCCACATCTTTTCCCAGCCGTATCAGAGAGCGCCACATGTCCGAGCGATGCTTCGAGAACCAGAAGGCTGCTGCGGGGTCATTCCCAGGACAACAACTGCCGGCGCTTCGAATCCAGGAATCCCCATCATGTGACGGCAACATAATGGCTCCTTTGTGGAAAAAGGAGACCCAGTGGCACACAAGGTGCAAAGAAATCATGACTGTACGAGTATCGATATGCCGCGTGGACAACAAGAATGCGATCAAACTTTCCTAAT
This sequence comes from Areca catechu, assembly GCA_021397845.1. NCBI lineage: Eukaryota > Viridiplantae > Streptophyta > Magnoliopsida > Arecales > Arecaceae > Areca > Areca catechu. The sequence continues at coordinate 25,854,913 of CM038044.1, read as the reverse complement.
CACCGGTTGACGGGGAGTTGATGCCTGTCTACCCCAACGGATATATTTAGTATCCAAAGGAGGGTGACACCAGCCTAATTTATTGTAGACGGTCTTTGGCAACAGAGTTCGTCTTCGTCAACTACCAACTAAACGGCCTTCAGCCATGGCCGTCCCGCCAAGCAGAAGAAGGAACAGTAAAACTAGCTCAAGCTACGTCTAGAAATGCATTATTGCATATGCAGAAGAGGAAAAAGCTACTTTGAAATTTGGAAAAGTCATCATACAAAAGCCATTGACAATATAGAAAAGGAAAGGAAGAAACTGCATTTAAAGCTACTCAGATCATTCAACATCAAAGGAGGAGACCCAACACCACATGACTGAAGCAACTTGTCAACCTGTGCAGAAAGGATCTCATCAATCTGGGCCGGGGCTGGAGAACCTTTGGCTTGGACTCCCCCAGCCTGAACTTCTTCCTGAACTGGGATCGGAGTTGGGGTCACCCCCAGATCTTCGACTGATGCAGAGGCCTCCTCTTCCTTCTCTCTTCTTCTTCTTCGATTATGTCAAAGAGAGGAATGCCAGAAAGATAAAGGTGGGGGAAGGACTCCCTTACCTTAGAAAGTCCGTCGTTAAAGCCATGCTGGTAGCCGTACAAAAATGCTTCATTCATTTCCTCTTGGAATTGTGAAGACTTCTTGAAATCTGCTACAGCATCGTCCATCGCTTTCTCAGGGATACGGACTCTCTCTTGGCCGCTTCAGACTCCAAAATCGCCTCTTCGGCCCTCCTAGCAGCCTCCTCCGCTACCTTGATCAAGCTCTCTATCTTCTCCTAATTCTCTCTGGCAGCTTGCTCCAAGAAGTCAATTTGTTTCCTACTTTTCCTCCATCCTTCCCCTTGCTCCGCTATTGTCAGATGGGCATTCTTTAATTCGCCCTTCAGGTCATAAACCTCATCGTTCACCCAGACAAGGCGGTCCTCCATAGACTGTCTCAACTCTTCGACCACTTCATTTGCAGCCGTGGCAGCATGGAGCTCCTCCTTGAGGCCATGGATAAGGCCATCAACATTTCCCAAGCCTTCCTCCATAAAGGTAAGGTCATAGACCACTGCATCAAAAACGTGGAGTTATGGATCGAGTAATTCTCAAAACAAAGCAGACGGCAAGGACCATACCTGTTGCAGGGCGGAGAAGGCAGAATCGAACACCCTGGGAAGGTTCCGATTTTGAAGAATTGCCAAGTTAGAGGCAGGCAGCGTACCCTTCAACGCCTGCCTGGCTACGGTGGGGACCAGCAATCCCCTTGTAGGTGAAAGCTCCGAAGAGTTCGCCAAATGGCTTCCAGTTGGGGAGGCCTCGTGAACGAACTCTCCCTCGACTTGCCGCGCTTCGCCCCTATCAATCGCAGGGGGGCAAAACAGTGGCACATCCACCGCCTGAGACGGACTCCCCATTGTGCAAACTGGGAAGTAGCCGCCGGTGGAGTTTCGACTGGACAACGTCTCGACGGGGCCCCTTCCGTGGGTGCCACATCTTCCCCTGAGGTTCCCCGGGAAGACGAAGTGCTCCAGTCCCCCTCAGGACCATCCCTTCGAGCCTTCTTCTGAATCGCCAACCTGGTGAGAGGGGCTTGTGCTATCCTCTTCTCAGAATTCTGACAGAGCCAGCTCACACCGGGCTTCATTCTACCACCTACAAGCAGAAAAACTCCTTTCAGCCGACTGAGCTACAACAAAACCAGAGGAAATGGAGCAGAAATTTCTGTCACTATACCTAATATGGGAATTTGCTAATTCACGCAATATGGAGATTTCTCTCCTCCAACAACTCCTCCCGGATAGGGGTGACTTCCGAATTAAGCAGGAGATCGTAGTCCAACTGATCGGCCGCCAACACCTTCTTCCCATCATTGGAGGTTAGGCAAGGCTTCTTCCAAACAGTGTCGAAGCCCCATGGATCGAAGGACAGAACAAACACAAAAATGGGTTTCCACCTGTGGATGGCGCTGAGCATGTCCTTGATGACCTTGCGGCCTGGCCGAGGACCAATCACCCCCACCATCTATTGCTATGGAAATCCCTCTTGAGTACGAAAAGGGCCATGAATAAATTGATCCTAGGTTCTATGTTTGTAATGCTGCACAAGACTAGGAACCTGCAGATGTTCCGGATGCTGTTCGAGGTCAACTGCGCCGGCACCACTTGGTACAGGTGGAAGATTTTGATGAAAAAATGGTGCAGGAGAAATCGAAGGCCAGCCTTCAGATGATCTTCGTATATGGCTAGGCACCCGGGGGGAGGTTTGTTCACCCGTTCCTCGGGTTCGGGAAGGACAAAAAAGAAACCCCTCAAGGGAATGATAGCATTCCCGAAAAAAAGCCATCTTCCCCTGAGAAACCGAACTAGAAATCGACTTCGAACCTACTATGTCGCCGGCCCCTAAGGGCCCTACTTGTTCCCCCTAGCTTTTTACAGTTTCTTCCATGATAAAAGAGTGAAGCAAAGGGGCAGAAGGAAGATTCTACCTGCGGAATAGACTGGTAGTCCAGAACAGGGAAAGCTGAGCGAAGGATGAGACGAGGTTGAAGAAGCTTCTTTAGCCGGACCTTCTCCCTTTCCCAAGAGGAAAACAGGGGTCTCTGAAGCCCTGCCAGGTTGATTTGACCAAAGGTTACCCGGGGAGGTAACCTGCCTTCAACTAACTGCCAGGATCGAGCGCGTCCATCATCCAATGGACAGGGAGAAGCCGCCACAACCATTCAAATCTCAACCAAAAGATTGGTTGAACCATCATGCAACAAAAAGAAAGAGAGACGGTCCCAAAGCCGCCCCGCTCTCTCTCTCCCCACCAGGGAGTGATAGCTGTCCACCTCCCAAATCGCCCGGCAGCCATGATGGGCAGTCCAATCAGAGATCCCATAATCATCCACTACACATATTCCCTGGAAGGAAAACGACAAAGCATTAGTACTCTCACTTCTCGAGACAAACCTTCACTTCAAAACTGAGAGTAGGGGGCAACTGTTGGATATCCCGGTCCAGGTATGAACCGAACACTAGTTCAGTTCGCCGAAGACCTTTTCTCCGGACCACTGACTTCGGACCAGGAGTGGTCAGGCCAACTACAGGCAACCCAAGGCTTCTCACCGGTCTACGACATCCGAGAGCCAGATCTTCGGATGATGTCTTCGGTCCCTAATCGGAGACCAAGCTCCTTGATGACTTCCGAAGACACGCTCTTCGTCCCTGCCGAAGACGCAGTCTCCGGTTCTGAGAAGATACCAAGTCTTTGACCCAAACAGAAGACGAAATCTCCAACCAAGAATCTCCCTAAATAGGAGAAATGAAGATGGGACCACAATTTGGCTCAGATAGGCAACAGTAACCAATGATTACTATGGACAATCTCCATGACATAATCATGGCGCATAACTCCAGCTGCCACGCCTCCGGTCTGGCCGGAACCACTCAATGACAACCCATGATCGCCAATCATGGGAAGAAATTAACTCCCCCAATTGCCGAAAAAAGAGCGGGGTCGCAGGTCGGACGTCTCCTTTTAAAGAACGGTAAAGGGAATTGCTCGGGAGGTACGCGCAGACATACATACTCATACACTTACGTATTCTCTAAGAGCCTTTTCCTCTTATTCCCAACTTCCTTCCCCATTCTGTGGCTAGGATCCGCCTCTTAGGCATCGGAGTGTCTCCCGCCGGAATGACTCCGGCAAGGGACCTATTTGTAGGTGAACCAGGGAACGGTCCTGTGGTACAGCAGCTTCGATCGGTTGATACAGGAACTCCACGCCAACCGAAGGAAAAAGTTCATCATGCTTTAAAAGCTATGCAAAACACGATCCGATAATTGACAAGGCAAAGGTCAATCATTATTTTGCACCAAAGATATACAGTTTGAACCCTGAGCAGACCGAGCCCTGCTCACTGGATGATGGCTCGGTATATGGGGAAGTCAAAGCACCAAGGGTTTACACTTTCCGAAATTTGAGTTAGACAAATGCAGGCCCAACCTAAAACAGTGTAATATCCGGGCCCAAGTTGTCGTTATAAATTGGCCCAAATTTGTAATATTGCTTTTTTTTTTTTTTGTTGGAAGAAATGAGATAAATATGAAATCAGAGTCGAAAGAAAGCTACGCTAAAGCCATCGGCATCCAGAATCTCGCCAAGAGAAGGTTGGATCCCATAATCTCCCCTTCTGAAAATGAAGTTCCCTTCTAAAGCTCTCTTCCAACCAGTCCACCGCTAATTGGAGTCCATTTAGTAGTTTTCCAGCCCATGATGCCTTGTTCCTATTAATATGAGAGCTAATAAGCCAGCTAAAATGGTTGAAGAGTCTCCCTTTATTAGAAATTATAGTATTTCAACATATAAAAGGTTTCTTTTTTTCCCTCCAAAACAAATTCCTTTTCCCTCCTCTTGAATTGGTACAAATGAAACATCTTTAGTCCCACATCGGATAATTGTTTTCCATACTCCTCTTTATATAGAATGTCATTCTTTTGAGTTGTTGAGTGATTCTAAGAGACTCTCTCGCACGCGCGAGCCGAGTCAAAATCAGTGCAATCTGATTCAGCTCAATTTCGGAACCCATTAACCGGGCGCGTCGCACATGCGATCATCGCGTGTAGGGGGGGTGCAAATCCATCCGAGACGTACTCTCGCGTATGCACGGACGGTCGTATATTTTTTGGATACCGTATCATTGTTTTGATATGTCGTCTCTTTTTGCACCGTTGATTGATACGGTGGCGTTGGCGCTGAATACGACATTCCAATACATCGCGTCCCATCCTTTCTCAAATTATAAATACTTCCGAAGACGCGGTGGTATAAAATAATCATATAAAATAATCATTATTCATTCCTGGAGCACATCGGTGTTCATCAGGCTTCGACATTGGTGTGTGCACATCGGATCGAAGCCTTCTTGCTGTTGATTCCTGGAGGATAGCCGTGTTGGGATCTTCTGCACTGAGACATTGTCTCAAAGAGGTACGGATCTACTCTTAAGGACAGTGCTGTGATCGTCTGCACGCCTTAGCAACATATATCTGTCCAAGTTCTCCACATCAAATTCTTAAATTGGGTACTATCTAATCCAAATTTTACCTACAATCTTAAAAGTAGATATGGATACCTTTATGGTTACTACATCTAGAACTTTTCCTGATACCTCTAAAATAATTTAGTGGTTCCCATTACAAACGATGGCATGAAAAAATTCTTTCAGCCCTTGATCTTTACAACATTGCATTTGTTCTGACAGATCCTAAACCTACTAATGATGATGACCTTCTTAAATGGGAAAAGGCCAATAGGATTTGTAGACATACTATTCTAAGTACCTTATCAAATGAATTATTTGATGTTTATTATCCAATCCAATCAGCATCTAAAATTTGGGAAAGCTTGAACAAGAAATATATTCTTGCAGATGCAGGTACCCAAAATTTTGCTATAGGAAATTTTCTAGATTTTACTATGGTAGAAGATAAAGATGTGTCTTCACAAATTCATCTTTTCCATGTCCTTATAGATGATCTTAAAAATGAAATATAATTCTTCCTGACGCATTTATTGCTAGATCTTTGATAGAAAAGTTACCTGAGTCATGGAAAGATTATAAATATAGCCTAAAATATAAAAGAAAGTCTTTATCCCTTGAAGAAATGATTGTGCATATTAGAATAGAAGAACAAAATAGAGCCCGAAGAAAAATAGAAAAGCATAAGGAAATGACTGCTAAAGCTATTCTAATAGAAAATCGAACTAGTATAGATAGATCTAAGGCATACAAGCCTAAATTCAAAAAACAGTCCAAGAATTTAGTGAGAAGCCTGTTGGACCACAGAACAATCCTAATTTCAAGAAGGGAAAGGGTCTTGTTATGTTTGTGGGAAGCCAGGACATTACGCAACCCAATGCAGATTCAGGAAAAATACTTCAACCAAATCACAAGCACATTTGGCGGTTGAAAAAGTGATTGGTGCGGTTGTTAGCGAGACTTATATTGTAGCACATGCAAGGGACTGGGTCATAGATTCTGGAGCTACTCGTCACATATGCGGCGATAGAAGTCTATTCGCAAGTTATACCCCACTACCAGAAGGAAAGAGCAAGTATTTATGGGAAATTCAATGCCATGTACTGTGCTCGGCAAAGAAAAAGTAAATTTGAAAATGACTTCTGGAAAAGTCCTTTCTCTTGGAGATGTGCTACATGTGCCGGACATCCATGTGAACTTGGTTTCTGTAGCCCTACTTGGTAAAAATGGTATCAAAATATCTTTTGAGTCTGATAAAGTTGTCATAACTAAATCTGGAAACTTTATTGGAAAAGGATATTGTAACCAAGGATTATTTATCCTAAATGTACTTGAAATTATAAATGGAAATGTATCTTCTTCTGTGTATGCTTGATACTCTTGATCTTTGGCATGGTCGATTAGGACATGTTAATTATTCTTATCTTAAAAGAATGAAACAATTAGGATTGTTAAATATCATGTCAGTTCCTTATGTTCAAGAAAAATGCCAAGTTTGTGTAGAATCTAAATCAACTAAAAAGACTTGTAAATCTATTCAGATAAGAGAAACTGAATTACTAGAATTAATTCATTCTGATTTAGGAGATTTTAAAAATCATATGACTAGAAGTAGAAAGAAATTCTATGTTACATTTATCGATGATTGTTCTCGTTATACTATGGTTTATTTACTAAGATCAAAAGAAAAACTTTTGAAATGTTTTTAAAATATAAGGCTGAAGTTGAAAATCAATTAAATAGAAAAATTAAAAGGCTTAGATCTGATAGAGGAGGAGAGTATGATTTTGCACCTTTTAATGATTATTGTGCACAAAATGGAATAGTACATGAATATACTCCTCCTTATTCACCAGAATCTAATGGAGTAGCAGAGAGAAAGAATAGAACACTTAAAGAAATGATGAATGCTTTACTTATTAGTTCTGGTGCACCCATGAACTTGTGGGGGGAAGCTCTTCTTTCTGCCTATGTTATTCAAAATAGGATTGTTTATAAGAAAAATAATATAACACCTTATGAACTATGGAAAGGTCATTTACCAAATTTGAAATATTTAAAAGTATGGGGTGTTTAGCGAAAGTTTTACTTCCTGAAAATAAAAAGAGAAAATTAGGATCTAAAACTTTTGATTGTATGTTTATAGGGTATGTTCAAAATAGTCCTGCAAGTAAATATAGTGCAGCTTATAGATTTTTAGTAATCAGAAGTGAGAATAATGTTATGGAACCTAACACTATAATAGAAACTAAGAATGCAGAATTCTTTGAACATATTTTTCCTATGAAGATCTCTTTGGCAAGATCTTCACAACCACTTACAGTTAGACCTAATTCAGAACCTAGTGAAATTCAAGAAGAACCTAGTGAAATTCAAGAATTGAGAAGATCTAAACGAGTTAAAAGGAATACCAATCTAGAATATGACTTTTACACCTTTCTTATTGATGATGATCCTCAAACATACCATGAAGCTATTTCATCTCCAAATGCTATTTTTTGGAAAGAAGCAATAAAAACGGAATTAGAGTCTATCAGGAATAATCATACATGGAAATTAGTAAGTTTACCTCCTGGAGCCAACCGATTAGATGTAAGTGGATTTTTAAGAAGAACTGAAACCTGATGGATCTATCGAGAAATTTAAAGCCAGGCTTGTTGCAAAAGGTTATTCACAAAAGAAAGATATAGATTATTTTGATACTTTTTCACCTGTAAAAAGGATAGCCTCCATTAGAATATTAATTGCTATTGCATCCATTCATAAGTTAATAATCCATCAAATGGATATAAAACAGCATTTCTTAATGGAGACTTAGAAGAAGAAATTTACATGGATCAACCAGAGGGTTGTATTCAGCCTGGTACTGAACACAAAGTTTGTAAATTAGTTAAATCCTTGTATGGTTTAAAACAAGCACTAAAACAGTGGCATGATAAATTTGATCAAGTCCTAGTTTCAAATGGATATCAAATCAATAATGCTGACAAGTGCATTTATTCTAAAGTTATGAATTCTGATTGTGTTATAATTTGTTTATATGTAGATGATATGCTCATTTTTGGTACTAACCTTGATATTGTAATTAGTACCAAAATGTTCTTATCTTCTAATTTTAATATGAAAGATATGGGAGATGCAGATATAATTTTAGGAATTAAACTCATAAAAAGTTTAATTACATCATGCTTTCACAAGAACATTATGTTGAGAAAATTTTAAGAAAATTTTCATATTTGGAGTTTAAGCCTGTGAGCACTCCTTTCAATGCTAATTCACAACTTAAGAAAAATAAGGATCAAAGTATTTGTCAAGATAAGTATGCTCGAATTATAGGTAGTCTTATATATTTAATAAATTGTACACGTCCAGACATTGCTTATGCTGTTGGTAGACTAAGTAGATATACCCAGTGTCCTAACAAGGATCATTGGATTGCTTTACAGAGAGTACTTAGATATTTAAAAGGAACCATAAACTATAGTTTAGTATTTTGTGAACTCCTACAGTATTAGAAGGGTATTATGATGCTAATTGGATTTCAGACTCTGATGAGATGAAATCCACTAGTGGTTATATATTTACTCTTGGAGGAGGAGCAGCGTCTTGGAAATCATCCAAGCAGACTTGTATAGCTCGGTCTACAATGGAATCCGAGTTTATTGCTTTAGAAAAGGCTGGGTCTGAAGCCGAATGGCTCAAAAATCTTTTGATGGATCTTCCCATTTGGACAAGACCAGCTCCATCTGTATCTATCCATTGTGATTGTCAAGCTGCTATAGCTAGAGCAAAAAAAAAATTTATAATGGAAAGAGTAGGCATATACGCCTAAGACATAATATAGTCAGGCAGCTTATTAATAATGGAGTCATATCCTTGGATTATGTAAAGTCAGAGTTAAATTTGGCCGATCCTCTGACTAAACCTTTAAGCAAAAAGCTTGTGAGTAGTACATCGAGGGGAATGGGACTTTACCCTAATCAAAAGTTGAAGCGATAGTAACCCAACTTTCATGAACGGAGATCCCGGGAAGAAGGTTCATATAGGAAAACTATTCATTAGACAACTTGGAGTATACTATCATGTATATATATTCATAATCTCTTCTTATGGTGTGAGATAGTATTTTGCAGTGAGTAGGATGAACTGATATATGAAGTTCTTAATGGATATCATAGCCTAAAATTTGGATGGTATACAAAACTGCGATGTATACTTGATGATAATCCACCTATATGAGAGCGAAAGTTATGGCCGCTTTCTATGAGATTTGGGTAAAATCTCTAGAGCTCTCATGAATATCTAGGTAGACACATAGCCGAAACGTGTCAACCCGCAAGAACAACCGAGATCTGAGTAATGTAATGTGAGTAATAAGTCAATAGTCCAATAAAAGAAGGATTGGTTCATAGAAACTTAGTTTCACACACACTTTCATGGATTATACTTATTACTCTATGCCTGGTTCATAGTCTATAAGACACCATGGCTTATGCATTACATTTATAAACTTCTTTCACTACTATCCTAAACTCTTTTGTCTGTTGAAATAGTGGGGATTGTTGGAAATTATAGTATTTCAACATATAAAAGGTTTCTTTTTTCCCTCCAAAACAAATTCCTTTTCCCTCCTCTTGAATTGGTACAAATGAAACATCTTTAGTCTCACATCAGATAATTTGTTTTCCATACTCCTCTTTATATAGAATGTCATTCTTTTGAGTTGTTGAGTGATTCTAAGAGACTCTCTCGCACGCGCGAGTCGAGTCAAAATCAGTGCAATCTGATTCAGCCCGATTTCGGAACCCATTAACCGGGCGCGTCGCACACGCGATTATCGCGCGCAGGGGAGGTGCAAATCCGTCCGAGACGTACTCTCGCGTATGCACAGACGGTCGTATATTTTTTGGATACTGTATCATTGTTTTGATACGTCGTCTCTTTTTGCACCGTTGATTGATATGGTGGCGCGGGTGGTATAAAAATATCATTATTCATTCCTCTTCCTTCTCTCTCGCTCTCTCGCTACTCTCCTTCAGGAACGGACGGATCTCTCTCGGTTGTTCATCAGGCTTCGACATTGTGTGTGCACATCGGATTGAAGCCTTCATGCTGTTGAATCCTGGAGGGTAGCCGTGTTGGGATCTTCTGCACCGAGACATTATCTCAGAGAGGCACGGATCTACTCTTAAGGACAGTGCTGTGATCGTCTGCACCCTCAGCAACATATATCTGTCCAAGTTCTCCGCATCAAATTCTTAAATCGGGTACCATCTAATCCAATTTTACCTACACCCTCTAACCAAATTTGTTGTGCATCACAATAACCTATCAATATGAAATATTATATTTTGATATTTGGATGATAAAAAATTCCTAGAAATATTTTCTAGCCTCGTTGTCATCTCATTGTCCATTGTTCCTTCGTTCAAACTAGCTGCAATTATCCACGGCTACAAGCACCAACACTAGTGGTACCATCCATCACCATGGCCAGATAATATGCCGTAATCACCGCTACCATCTTCCTATAAACATTTTACCATACGATGTATACATATAAGCATAAATAATAATATGATTTTCCTGCCTCTTGTGTGCGCACCATCCCTCAAGACTGGCTGAAGAGAGTGCAGGGAATCAAAGGGCGAAAAATGGATGCCGCGGCAACCCATCCCAAACACGCAGGGGTACAAAAAAAATACATGACTCATGATCCAACGACGTGCTAGCACCATGAGTGATGTGAATGCTTCGACAAACAAACCATTTCAAGCAAGCTTCCAAATTCCCTCTCTCACTCTCTCTCTCTCTCAAAAAAAAAAAAAAAAAAATCCAGAGAAAAGGAGCCACTTCCACACGTATGAGTACCGACCTCTCAAAGTATAAAATCCATCCAAACGCCCACCTGGAATACTTTACATTGGAGAATAAAAACTACGAGAGGTCATACCTGTTAGCTATAATATAAAATATATATTTATATATATTTATATAATTTAAAAAAAATTTAAAAAGTAATTTTATAGTATGTGCTAGAATATTTGGATGTAGCAAGTAATTAAAAAATAAAATAGAATGAACTTTTGGAATCTAGACTTGGAAGTAGATGAAATCACTGTCTTAAAGGAGATTTGGCCCCTCTTCTCGTGCAAAAAATGATTAGACCACACACTCTCCTCCAAGATCAACCCGGAAGCCACACTCCAATGTTTGCCGTAATACCATCTCGAACGAATGCCGATCAGCTTGTCTTCAGTTCAAATTATCAAAATAAAAAAATACAAAAAGAGAAAATTTTAAAAATTTTGATAGAAAGAATATATGAGAAGATAACTTGGAATTCTTGGATGGATTGTAGGGCTGGAGTAGAGACCTATTTATAGACTCAAAATCCCAAAAAATCTGAAAAAAAGTCATGTAAATAGCCATTATTGTATTAAATAAAAATAAATAAATAGTTGTTTCAATATTTAAAAGAAATAAGAATTAAAAAGAAAAATGGATGCAAACAGTCGAACTGTTGCACATGGAGCATGCACCTACGCTGGCACGGGTGTCGACTATTGGAGTTTTGAAACTCCAACAGAAAAAGACGTGCGACAATCTTCCACGAGTTTTAAAACTTATAAAATATTTAAATTTAATATAATTTAAACAATAATACTTTTCGAATTTTTATTATGCTTAATGTAAGTACCTTTAGATTTTAACTTTTATTAATAAAAATATACATAATATGAAGACGAAATGATCATAATATAGGATAACGCTATCTAGGCCATACATTTGCCTTGATTTTTATGAGAGTTACTAAATATTCATTATGATCTCATAGTCGTAGCCTCACGACTACTCTTAAATTCTCTAAAGATATGTGCAACGAAATTGTATATCGCTAAACTTACAGCCCTGGATCTATCAAAAACTATGCTCAACCTAATCATCACAATAAAGTATCATGCCATAGGGACGAGATGGAGATGGACTCCAAAGCGGTGCTCCCAAATATCATCTCGAGATCGTTTTTCTTTGACATTAACCATGGGGTTACCATGATGGTAGGAGTCCATTCTGGTGACTTACATATGGACTTAAGTCTATTTTTCTCATGTCTCAGATATCGTAGCCTTCGAAGGCCTTTGATTAAAAGATCTGCCAAGTTATTTTTGATCTTATAAATTATAATAATATCACTTCTTTCAATTTCTTTCTTACAGCTTTATACCTGATTAGCATATGATATTCATCTTTTTATTAGTTGTCTTTTGATTCAACAGATCAATTAGAGCTCTACAATCATAATTTAATTTTTTTTTTAAAAAAATTAATGAAAGAATTTTATATCATTTATTAAATCTTTTAGCCATTATGCTTTAATACATGCAATGTTAGGAGCAGTTAATTCAGATTCTAACAGACTTCTAGTGATTATTGTTTATTTATAAGAGATCCAAGATATTGTAGCTCTTCCTAGCAAGAAGAGATATCCAGTGGTGGACTTAACATCTAGCTTATCCATTATTCAATTAGCATCACTATAACCCTCAAGTACTTCTAGATACCTTAGTATACTAGAGAATAGTCTAAGGTTCTCTTAAGATACCTAAAATTCTTTCTAGAGCTTTCTAATGTTCTTTTCTAGGATTACTAGTATACCTACTCAGTTTGCCTACTTTATGAGCTATATCTAGATAGGGGTTCTATTTGAAATATACAATAGAGATCTTATCCTCTGGAAATATCTTAATTGATTATCAGATTCTCCTAAATTTTTATTTAAGTAAGACCTGATCATAAGGGATAGAGACAGGTTTAATCTAAATATTCAAATCATTTTTCTATTAAATATGCAAGGCTTTTTGATATTCCACTATCTACTCTTTTAAGCTTTATTCCTAAAATTATATCACTTCTCCTAAGTTCTTCATATCAAATTATTTGATAAACAACCTTTAGTTTATTGAATTACTTTTATTGATATTTCAAATATAATATATCATCTACATACAAACATAATTTTATAAAATCGGTATCATGTCTTTTATAATATACACATTAATTAGATTATTTATTTTAAAATAATCTTTAAGATAATTTTATCAAACTTAATATGTCATTTTCTATGATCTTATTTTAAATCATAAAGTAATTTAATTAGTCTATACATTTTATATCTTGTCCTTTTACTTTAAATCCTTGAGATTGGTTTATATAGATTTCTTCTTCTAATTCTTCATTTAAGAATGTAGTTTTTACATCCATTTGATAAATTGTTAATTTATAAATTGAAGCTAAAGCTATGATAGTTATCCTAGCTATAGAGCATAAGTATCAAAGTAATTTATGTCTTTCTTTTGATTAAACCCTTTTACTACTAGTCTAGCTTTGTATCTTTCTATTATTCCATCTGGCCTTAATTTTTTTTAAAATCCATTTTATTCTTATAGGTTATTTTCTAGAGGTAAATTAGTTAAAATTTAAGTTTTATTTTCTAGAATTGATTGAATTTTACTATCTATAGCTTCCTTTCAATATAATAATTCTAATGATGACATTACCTTATCATACATAAAGGTTCATCCTCTGTTAAGAATGTAATAAGTCTTCTCTAAAATCTTTCTCAACTATTTTTCTTTGCTTCTTAATTCAGGTTCAATTTCTAGTTCTGATTTTATAGCTCTAGAGAAAGATGGTTCATATTCTAGAGATCTAGAAATTCTAGTCTAAAAAAAATATATTCTTGAAGAAAGAGACATCTTTAGTTTCTAAGATTGAATTATCCATTATATCACTAACCTCTGATTTTATTATTAAGAATCTATAGGCATTACTATTTTGGGTATAGCCTATAATATAGTATCTATAGTCTTAGATCCTAGTTTTCTCTTTTTAGGTTCAAGGATATTAACTTTAGCTAGACACCCCCATACTTTAAGAAAATCTAAGTTATCACTAACCTCTGATTTTATTATTAAGAATCTATAGGCATTACTATTTTGGGTATAGCCTATAATATAGTATCTATAGTCTTAGATCCTAGTTTTCTCTTTTTAGGTTCAAGGACATTAACTTTAGCTAGGCACCCCCATACTTTAAGAAAATCTAAGTTATGAGTCCTTCCTTTTTAAAGTTCATAAAAAGTCTTGCCACTATCCTTAATAGGTAACCTATTTAGGATGAAGCAAGAATAGAAGAGCTTCCCTTATAAGTTCTTGAGTAAACCAAAACTAATAAGCATGGCATTTATCATATCCATGAGGGTATAATTTTTACACTCAGCTATACCGTTCGATTGCGAAGAGTAAGGAGTAGTCACTTGATGAATTATAACATATTCTTAATAGAACTAAAGAATTCATTTGAGATATACTCACCTCTTCTATCAAATCTAAATATTTTAATGTTTTTTTTATTAATTTTCTACTTCTCTTATAAATTTTAAATTTATTAAAGGTTTCATTTTTAGATTTAATTAGATAACAATAGTAATATTGATGTGGGACAAAATATGCAAACTAATTACTTTGATTTTAGATCTATTTATCAGAGGTTAAACAACAATTAATTTTTCTAAAACTTATCAGAAATAAGACTCAAAGTAATTAATTAAAAGAAAACTAGTTAACTAGTTTCAAGCCCGCAATGTAGATCTAACAAATCTATGTAGGAAAGGACCTTGGTGATTAAGAAACAACCATAATTAAGATTTAAAACTTTCAAGGAATCAGATCTTAAGAGAAAAGAAGAGTTTAAATTTACCAACGAAGATTTGTCACTCTTTGATGTGGATCAGGATCAGCACTCTAGGATTTCGCGATAGGACTTCAGGATTATCGTTCTCGGGCTCGGATCTGCAACGAGACTGGTTCCAAAGCAAAAACACTATCACTTTAGATCTTGATCACCTGAAACACTCACGAGGAAACAAGTTAGAAAGCAAGAAATGAAGGAAACTTTGGAAGGAAGAAGAGAAAGAAAGTGGCAGTTTTAGGGTTTGTCGGATGGATGGAAGCATAGTTGGATAACTAGGGCCTCACAACCCGCGATGCTCCGAAGAACAAAGAAATTTATGGCCTCACACCCCGCGATGCCATCATAGCAAAGGAATGACAGAGAATATCTCCTTTATTTTATGAATAAGAATTAATTTTTATAAAAGGATTAATAATGGTATTTATATACCATAAACTAGAATTGTAAGAGTTACAAAGTGCAGAGTTCTTGTTAGAAAGGCAAGAACTTCATGGAATTGGATCTTCTTAGGTAGCAACTCCTCTTGAATCCTTCTCTTGGCATCATGGAACTTTTGGTATTTGGGCTTCATCCACTTGGATGACATTAATGGTAAGCTTTATCCAAGTGGGCAATGAAAAGAGGTGTGGCGCTCCATGAGATATTGGCAACAAAATAAGATGGGATAAGGTGCGGTGAGGTGCCTCTCTTATCTTGACCGACTCCTCAAAATTGCATCAATCCTTCTCCTATTTTTTATATTTCAAACTTGAAAGAATGCCTTCTCTTGGACTCTTTTGAAGTAGATAAATAAGATTGGACTCCTTGGCGGTCCCTTAAATTTTGGGCGACAAAGAGAAGGTGAAATGAGGCGCTAAATGAGATGAGAGTCCTTCCATCTTACTTTTCTTGAAAAGGCGTCAACTTGAATTTCAATGGGAGACAAAAAAGAGAGAAAAAATGAGGCGCCCTCCCTTTTGGATAAACTTGAACTTCAAATATTGTCTTAACATCTTGATGTCTTGATGTCTTGATGTCTTGATATCTTGATGTCTTGATAAAAAAAAAAACAACCATTTTTGACATTGAGTTGGCCATCCAAGGTGATGTGGCGAGGTATACTACTCCAAGTGACAGGTGACAAGGCTCCATGACATGGTGATATGGCATAAGGTGATGACATGGCATGATGACATGGCTGGGGTGTCCAAGATGATGTGACATGGCATGTGATGAGATGGCACCAGACATTGAGTTGGCCATCCAAGGTGATGTGGTGAGGCATACTACTCTAAGTAGCGGGTAACAAGGCTCCATGACACAGTGATGTGACATAAGATGATGATGTGGCATGATGACATGGCTTGGTGTCCAAGATGATATGACATGGCATGTGATGAGATGGCACCTTGATGACTTGTCATATGGTGCCAAGAATTAGTTAGCATGTGGCACCAATAATTGGTTAGCACATGTCTTGAATTGGGTTGGCACATGAAGTCTTGATTTGGCACATGTATCTTGATTTGGTACATGGTATCTTGATTTGGGTCCCCTCTTATTTACAGGACTCAATCAAAATAACTAATCACATGACTCAATTAACTAAATAATTAAGGATATTCTAAACCCAACTTGATCAAATTGATCAAAAGGCATAATCTCACAAATCAAAATTAAATACTAACTCAACTTGGTAAATAGGTTTGTTTATATATACAGTTTTATTTGGGTTCAAGGGTTTTTTTCACATACTTAATTTTGGGTCCAGGGATTTTTTTTTCACAGACTCAATTTTGGGGTTTAGGACTAAAACCAACTAGGCTAAAATAACAGAATTTAAAGTAAATATTTACAAGTGATCTGGGGCTTGGAATTAGGGCTTTATTCACAGGTGATCTACAAGGATGTGGAATTAACCTGTCGATTCTTTCTAGCCCTGGTGTCCGCACCAATATCTAGAAAAATCATCTATAAAGATCATTATATACATATTGCTACCACGTGTTGTAGTCTTGGTATAGTCACATACATCACTGTGTATCAACTTCAATATTAAAGAATTTTTTAAACTGATTTGAATGATTTTCTTGGTTGTTTAGATTCAGTATATATTTTACTTTTAGATGTATCTAAGTTTGATTTAAAAATTAGTTTTAACTCCATCATATGTTTGACTTTTCTAAGTATACATGACCCAACCTATCATACCATAGATTTTGTTTAGATTCATTAACAAAATAATTTGATTCTCAACTTGTTAATGAAAGAATTTATTACATTCAGTTTGAATAAGTCTTCACTTACATTTTTTTCTATAAAGGCATTATTCTTTGTTATTAAAACTTTATTACAATTAAGGATAATTTTATATCCCCTCTAAACCAGTTGAGATCTACTAACAAGGTTCTTTCTAAGATTTGGAATATAAATCATATCTGTCAGGATGAAAACTTTTTCTAATATCATGTTTAGATTGACTCGACCTTATCTCATGATCTTGGTGGCTATGTTATACCTTAGGGTTACACCTCCTCCACTTGAGTCTTGGAAAGTAATGAACTAGGAGTGATCAAAACAAACATGAATATTAGCTCCTAAATCCAACCACCAATCAAGATTGAAAGAAGTAACATTACTTCAGTGTTTAAGTTTACTTATCTAAAAGTGGAGGCTTCAGGACCTTTAATTACAAGAGCTTAGAGTTTGGAGGAACCAAAAGGTTTATAAAAGGTTTCTTCTTTCAATGAAAGCAGTCTCTCGTAATATGATTTATCCTTCTATACACGAAACAAAACCTTTCACCTAGATCTTAGACAGGCTTGCTGGATCTAGTATTATTGTCTTTAAAGGTTTTATCCTTAGGTTTTGATATGGTGAAATCGCTGACGTGGAGCATGCGTCAGACCCAGCTGGTGGCCAAGCAGCTCCGTGCAGTGTTCCCTCCTGAGCTTTCCTGCCAGGTGGCCTGACCAGCGGTCATGCCCACCTCGAGCCGAGCTGGGGCACTCTTGCTCCTTCGTCAGGTGGAACTCTTAGGTAGGTCCACCTCGGCTGAAGTCGAGCTTGCCTCTGCTCCCTCGCCAAGTGGCACCCCCAGATGGATCCACCTCGGTCGAAGTCGAGCTAAGCACTCCTGCTCCTTCGCCAGGTGGCACTCTTAGGTGAAAGAAAATGGTGCAGGTGGTTTGACATGATCCTACACTAGGCATGCAAACACTGCTGGGAGCAGAATATATTTTAAAATTTTTTTTTAAAATTCGTGCAGCGAAAATCTGCTCCGCTCAGAAACTAATCTATTCATGTTGCATGTAGGCATGTATCATGATATAAAATATTTGCAAAAAATAACAATAAATCTATTTATTCATGATAAAAAAAAATAATTTTTCATACCTTTATTCCGGTAGGAATAACTCTGGGATAACCTGGAATAGGCTGGAATAGCTGGAATAAATCTATTCCAGCCTTCTTCCTCCTTGGACCGTGGGATACCCTATTTTGAGCTTTCAAAACGTCATCCAAACACCACCTTCCAGACCTCCGTTTGCTCCCAAATTGTAGCAGCGGCTAGGGGTTCGAGTGGTCTTCGATTTGGCACCGAGATCTGCAACCAAAACATAGCAAAATGGTGTACAAAAATGCCCAAAGTCTGCTGCTGGAAGTTGTTGCAGAACAGGACAGCAGACTTCAATCTTCATTTTGAGCAACAGCAGCAAGTCCGGCTCGCGTGGTTTGCTCCTAGGAGTAGAAGGGTACTCCCTCTAGAGGGGCGATGCACCCGGGGCTCTTGGATCCTCTCCACACGCGGTGCTAGCCGCTGGGAAGAAGACACTCGGTCACAATAAGTTTCAGCAACAGGGCTTTGCTGAATGGGAATTTGAGCACAAGAAACAAGGCTTTGTTTCTCTCCCTCACACACTCCAAATCCCAGCCTAACTAGTACCCAATGGGTGGAAAAGGACCAAGCTCTCAGCCTCTCAAAGGGAAGAACACACACTTGCTGTTTCTCTTCTTCACACGGTGTATATCTTAGGCTGAAACAGGGGCGCTGATGAGGTTTAAATAGGCAGCAGGGAAGAGGAGATGGAGAGGCTGGAAAACCAAAAGACCACGGCTGCCATTCTCCCATTAAACAGCCATTAACAAGAGTTAAAAGGATGGGTGGAGGGAGGAGAAGAGATGCCCAGCAACAGCATTCGTTCGGTCATTTTGGTTTCCAGTGCTTGGGTTTCTTCCAGCAACGTGTAAAACATTTACACGGTGAAATAAGAACACCGGTTCAAAACCGGTCCAAGCAAAAAAATGGTCCAATCCATTTAAACCTCTTGGTTCAATCTAATTGAACCGGTTCATGCCCATTAAATTAGTTCAATGGATAAAATTGGTTCACAACCAATTGGAGGCCGAAACGAGCTCCGAATCAGTTCAAAACTGATTCAGAAAAATCCTGGTGCAGTCATGGTCAACCCGGAACAATTTCGGTTGACACAGACAAGGGCAAGATGGGAAAAGAGTGCTCAAAAATACTGTGACCATAAAATCGAGATAATTCCCAATCGTAATCGGTATCCGGATCAGAGAGTAATCCTCTGTGGCGTGTGACCTCATAGGTTCGAACCTAAACGGTAGCACTAGAACAATTCTAGTACTAGCACAGGAAACCATCTAGCAATGGGTCCCGACGTCCGGATAGGTCGAAGATGCGGGAGCAAACTATCGAACCTCTGGCATATGGTTACCGTATAATTCATCCCTTTGACCTCTAATGCTTAGGACGACTGAGATTGGGCTGCCAATCTAGACTGAGTCAGTCGACTACGTGTCTCAACCTCGCAAGCCCAGTGACTCACTAGGACTACCCCGACCGAGGATTTGCTAAATTGAGATATTGCGAGACATTAAATCCAAACTGTTTGGATAGGTCAATTCCATCTTGGTCCATCACTGCTCCTAAGTACTTGCCTGTACCCAGAATCCTTCCGTCACCGGATTAAAAATCGGGTAGTCCGGCACTAAAGCACAGGGAGTTGCTTGCAAGCTACCGTGATGACCTCAGGTCGGAGGGACACATATATCCATATCCAATCGTGAGTAACCTTTGGTAGAAAGGGGCTGCACGAAGTCACGTTCAATAAGATATCACATATCCCACTTGCAGATCACATCAGTGTCACCACACTCATTTGGTCAAGAGGACAACCAAACGATGTGAACTACAACAACCTATACTTGATATATTGCCGTCCAGTATAATATATCCTTTGTTGTGAACAGGGTTTAAGGACCACTCGATACATCCTCTGTATCGAAGTCAGTGTAGTCCTAAGGACTTCATCTCATTGAAAGAGTTCATTTCAGGAAAATACAATATGTGATGAGCTACCAAAAATAATATTTTATTAATTCAAAGAAGAGTACAATATTTAGCTCAACCGCCTACAACCCAGGCGATTGGCTTTGGGACACAATTCTCAACAACTCCCACTTGTACTAAAGCCAATCAGAAGAGTATCTAATACCCATTTCCCATTTATAATAGTCGAACTCTTTTATTCCGAGGGCTTTAGTGAAGGGGTCGGCCAGATTTTCTTTTCATCGATCTTCAGAAGATTGATGTCGCTTCGTTCCATGATCTCTCGTATGAGGTGGTATCGCCGCAATATGTGCTTGGTGCAGTGATGAGCTTTAGGCTCCTTAGCTTGAGCAATGGCTCCAGTGCTGCCACAATACACCGGAACAGGACCATCTAGGGAGGTGCCACCCCTAGTTCTCCAAGGAACTTCCGCAACCACACAGTTCCTTTGCTGCATCTGATGCTGTAATGTATTCTTCTTCGCATACCGAGTCTGCAACAATTGCCTGCTTGGAACTTTCCAGTAGATCGCTCCTCCATTTAGGGTAAATACAAATCCTGACACACTCTTGCTATCATCTCTATCAGACTGGAAACTGGAGTCAGAGTACCCTACAAGTTCAAGTCAGGTCTCCATAAATCAGCCATTGATCTTTAGTATTTCTCAAATACTTAAGGATGGACTTAACCGCCTTCCAATGCGCCTCACCTGGGTCAGACTGTATCTACTCACTACTCCTAGTGAGTATGCCACGTCAGGTCTAGTACAAGTCATAGCATACATGATAGAGCCTACTGCAGAAGCATAAGGTACTCTACTCATATGCTCTCTTTCCTCAGGATTTGTCGCACAATCCTTCTTGGAAAGAGTAATTCTAGAACCTATCGGGAGATAGCCTTTCTTGGAATTTTCCATGCTGAACCGTTTCAGCACGGTGTCAATGTACATAGACTAGGACAATCCCAAAAGCTTCTTAGATATATCTCTATAGATCTTCATACCTAGTATGTAAGAAGCTTCACCCAAGTCTTTCATGGAGAACTGAGATGATAACCAGACCTTTATTCCTTGTAATGCTGCGACATCATTCCCGATTAAGAGAATGTCGTCAACATACAGTACTAGGAATACAATCACATAACCATTAACCCATTTATAGATGCACGGTTCTTCTCCGTTCCTAACGAAGCCATACGATTTGATACACCTATCAAACCGTAAGTTCCAACTTCGAGACGCTTGCTTGAGTCCATAAATGGACCTCTGCAACTTGTATACTTTTGATTCATCTGTGGATGTAAACCCTTCAGGCTGTATCATATACATCTCCTCTCCAGCTCCCTTAAGGAAAGCGGTTCGGACATCCATCTGCCAGATCTCGTAATCAAATATGCTGCCAAAGCAAGCATGATCCAAATGGACTTGAGCATTGCCACAGGAGAGAAAGTCTCGTCATAATCGATACCATAACGCTGACGATATCCCTTGGCAACCAGACGGGCTTTATAGGTCTCTACCTTCCCATCTGCCCTTTTCCTCTTGAAGATCCATTTACACCCGATGGGTTTTATTCCTTCAGGCGGATCAACCAATGTCCAAACATTATTGATTTCCATGGACTCCATTTCGGATCGCATGGCTCCAAGCCATGCCTCAGAGTCAGATCTCTGAAGAGCATCCATATAGGTGATCGGATCCTCATTGTTCTCATCGAGCTCAATGGGATCGCCATCCCGGACCAAGAAACCGTAGTATTTGTACGGCTGACGCGGTATTCTACCGGATCTCCTAATGGGTTCTGGGTGTGATTCAATCACATCCGGTTCTACGATGTCCTTAGAGTGTGCAGGTTCTTCTATTGGCTGAACTTTATTAAGTTTAATCTTAGAAGCTATAGTTCCTTCTCCAAGGAACTCCTTTTCCAAAAAGATAGCTCTAAGAGCAACGAACACCTTTTGTCATTCTCCAAATAGAAGAAATACCCTTTGGTTTCCTTAGGATAACAATGAATAAACACCGATCAGACCTAAGACCAAGTTTGTCTGAGTCTAAACGCTTTACGTAAGCCGGACAACCCCAGACCTGAAGGTGTGAGATTGAGGGTTTACGTCTAGTCCACATCTCATACGAGTGGAGACAACAGACTTACTTGGAATATCATTTAATAAGTAACAGGCTGTCTGAAGCGCATATCCCTAAAAGGATAGCGGCAGAGTTGCAAAGCCCATCATGGATCAAACCATGTCCAACAAGGTTCAATTCCTCCTTTTGGACACACCATTCAACTGTGGTGTTCCTAGAGGAGTCCACTGAGAGAGAATTCCATTCTCCTCAATATATGTCAAAAATGCACCAGATAAGTATTCACCACCTCGATCAAATCGAAGGTTTTAATACTTTTTCAGTTTTTGTTTTCTACTTCATTACGATATCGTTTGAACATTTCAAACGACTCAGACTTATATCTCATTAAAAAGATATAACCGAACCTTGAAAAGTCGTCTGTAAAAGTAATGAAATATTTGTATCCTCCTCTGGCACTAACTGTCATCGGTCCACATACATCAGTATGTATTAGACTTAGAAGTTCTGTAGCTCGTTCACCTTTTCCAGTAAAAGGTGACTTGGTCATTTTACCAAGTAAATAGGATTCACAAGTGGGCAGTGATTCAGAATCACTGACCTCAAGAAGTCCATCTCCTCGCATCTTGTTTATCCTATTTTAGTTAATATGACCCAGTCTACAGTGCCAAAGATACAAATCGTTGACATTATCTAATCTTGGATGTTTGCTAAAAGTGTACATTACACTAACAGGCCTTGATAGTACATATATGCCATTATTTAATCTTGCTTTCATTATCACAGAGTTATTCAAATAACATTGCAAAAATCTCCTTTTATTGATAGTTCAAAACCACAATGGCCAAAGGCCTACAGAGATTATGCTCATAATGAAACTAGGACAATAGTGACAGTCGACTAGTTTGACAGTACAAGACTCAAGACAAGATGCAGGACTCCGACCGCCAGTACTGGAACATGATTTCCATTCCCGACGCTCAGAAACTGTTCTCCATCTTCAAATCATCTGTAACTAGAAGTCCCTGTAACGAATTACAAACATGAATTGGACTACCAGTATCCAATACCCAGTTAGCAGTATCAATAATAGAGTAATTACAAGGTTTTATCATATAAATACCTTGTTCAGTAGACTTCTGCTTTCTCGGCCTGTTCGGATCAAGGGATGCAATATAAAGAGGACAGTTCCTCTTCCAGTGTCCCTTCTTCTTGCAGTAGAAATGCTCTGTAGAAGACTGATCAGCCTTATACTTCCTGGTCTGATAGGGCCAGGAGCATTCTGCACCTTCTTTCCCTTTTTATTTATTTTCTTCTTCCCTTTCTTAAAGGGACGACGACATCTACTACCTCCTACTAAATTCACCATCCCCTTATTCAGTTGGTGGTCTTTCTCGAAAGTCTGCAGCAACTCCAAAAGACCATGGTAGTTGACTGCAGGCTTGTTCATTCTATAATGATCGAGAAAATCAAGATAGGAGGATGGAAGAGAATTCAGGATCGCATCCTTGCCAAGCTGCTCGTGCAAGGGGCATCCGAGTTTGCCCAACTTTTCAATCGGCTCGATCATGTACAGTACATGATCAGTGACTGAACCGCCATTCGACATCTTGGAATTGTAGATGGCACAAGACACTTTGTACCGTTCTACATCATCCGAGGTGCCGAAGGATTCCTTCAACTTTTGAAGGATTTCATCAGGTTGGGCCTCCTCGAATTTGTGACTGAACTTGTCGTTCATCGCTGCTAACATAATGCACCAGATAGTAGTCCGATCAGAGACCCACTTCAGATAAGCGTATCTGACCGCACTCCGTACATTAGCGGGAGGGATTTCAGGTGCGGATCTGTTATCACATAGACGATCCGTTCATGCTCCAGAACGATTCTCAATCTTCGATACCAACTATCGAAGTTGTGACCTTTAACTTCTTGTTATCGAGAAGTGATCGGAGCGATAAATTGGAAGACATCTGAAAAGAAAATAAGACCACAAATAGTGTATGAATTAATAATTTAACCAAAAGACTTGGACTTTAGTCTAAAGGTTTCTCCCACTAATTTTTCAGATTGGTAGCCTCTAACTCCAATCCGTGAAAACACTTTTTCAAGTGGGTACTGAAATCCAATAGGCCACGCATGAGCCCAACTTTGGCCAGCTCACTCATACGAGCCTAAAGGTAGGTTCGTAACTAATTGCTTCCCTAAACAATTTTCAGTATTTCATTTGGCCCAGAGAACATCCCAAATGGCCTTGGGGCCTCCTATTGCGGGTCTCTGATTAGGTCTAACCATTAAAATGATAAATCCAATGCTTCCAGCTAACTAAAGACCAAGCCTGACTTTAGCCGGCCCACCTGGTCCCGTTAAGGAGGTTGCACTGAACCATCATCGATCAGATAGAAATTCGAGTCGCCATATGTACACCCATTCTTTGGAAACTACGATGTACACCAAGCTAGTGGACACATTTCTATCCAACTTAATGGGAGGCTAAGACACTGTCAACTCTTTGACTTAGTCTTTTAAGGATCTAATATTTTAGAGAATTTTTTTAGTTATGACAGAAGAAAAAGACAAGGACATGGATCATCCTCCACTGAATCAATCAGATTCCAAGAGGGTTGAAATAAATCAACAAATGATCCATGGGCACCTATAGATCAGTCAGACCGATCAACCTGGGTGACATGGGTTAACTCGAGTCATTAAGCTTTCCAATCAGTTATGGTCGACTCGACTAGCCTGGTAGGTGAGATCATGAGTGAGTATCCGCCATTAACCATCTTTCCTAGACACCAACCAAGTTGGCCAGGAAAGAGGTAGCCTCATACAACCATGATTACAATGCCAAACTATCTCGACACCAGTCGATTTACCAGACTCGATCATACTAGCCTAAAGACTCGGGCATCCACTGAGCCACTAATTGGATCCATTTAGATGAACGGATCAACTAATCTAACTATTAGATAGTTCTAAAGAAGGGCCTTAAACAACTTTTGTTTAATCTTCTTGTAATCCGGTTCAACTAAACTAGGTCTAACCCAGTGATGAACCCAACTAGTCAGCTAACCTAATTTAACCCAAAATGGCTTATGCAATGTTTTAGATTTCATAAACCTAAAATTTTTAATAAGCCAAGCACTTAATTAAAATATTTTTTAATTAAGTCACAATGTAAAACATTTTTACATAACAAATCATGCATCAAGATTCAAATTTTATAAATATTTCATATCCATATAAAACATGCCCTATAACATGTATCATCAAATTAAAATATTTTTAATTTTAAAAATCTTTAAGGATCCTTCTGAAGAGGCCAACACAGACGATCCGCATCGTGTCAAAGACACACGGTCATGGTGAAGGTCTCAACTAGGTTCCAAAAAGAAATCTGGATACATTATTAGATTAAACCAATTTTAATCTAAAAACATGCATACAGGAATAGGTTACACATGCAACCTGCTCTGATACCACTGAAAGAAAATGGTGCAGGTGGTTTGACATGATCCTACACTAGGCATGCAAACAGCTGCGGGAGCAGAATGGATTTTAAATTTTTTTTTAAAATTCGTGCAGCGAAAATCTGACACCAGAAACTAAATATTCATGTGCATGTAGGCATGTATCATGATATAAAAATATTTGCAAAAAATAACAAATAAATCTATTTATGCATGATAAAAAAAATGATTTTTCAAACCTTTATTCCGACTGGACTAACTCTGGGATAAACCTGGAATAGCTGGAATAAATCTATTCCAGCCTTCTTCCTCCTTGGACCGAGGGATACCCTGTTTTGAGCTTTCAAAATGTCATCCAAACACACCTTCCTGACCTCCGTTTGCTCCCATTGTAGCAGCGACTAGGGGTTCGGTGGTCTTCGATTTGGCACCGAGATCTGCAACCAAACACAGCAAAAATGGTGTACAAAAATGCCCAAAGTCTACTACTGGAAGTTGTTGCAGAACAGGACAGCAGACTTCAATCTTCATTTTTAAGCAACAGCAGCAAGTCCAGCTCACGTGGTTTGCTCCTAGGATTAGAAGGATACTCCCTCTAGAGAGGAGATGCGCCGGGGCTCTCGGATCCCTCTCCACACGCGGTGCTAGCCGCTGGAAGAAGACACTCGATCATGGTAAGTTTCAGCAACAGGGCTTTGCTGAAATGGGAATTTGAGCACAAGAAACAAGGCTTTGTTTCTCTCCCTCACACACTCCAAATCCCAGCCTAACTAGTACCAATGGGTGGAAAAGGATCAAGCTCTCAGCCTCTCAAAGAGAAGAACACACACTTGCTGTTTTCTTCTTCACACGGTGTATATTAGGCTGAAACAGGGGCGCTGATGAGGTTTAAATAGGCAGCAGGGAAGAGGAGATGGAGAGGCTGGGAAAACCAAAAGACACCGGCTGCCATTCTCCCATTAAACAGCCATTAACAAGAGTTAAAAGGATGGGTGGAGGGAGGAGAAGAGACGCCCAGCAACAGCATTCGTTCGATCGTTTTGGTTTCCAGCGCTTGGGTTTCTTCCAGCAACGTGTAAAAATTTACACGATGAAATAAGAACAACGGTTCAAAACAGGCCAAGCAAAAAAATGGTCCAATCCATTTAAACCTCTTGGTTCAATCTAATTGAACCGGTTTAAGCCTAATTAATTGGTTCACAACCAATTAGAGGCCGAAACGAGCTCCGAATCAGTTCAAAACTGATTCAAAAAAATCCTGGTGCAGTCATGGTCAACCCGGAACAATTTTGGTTGACACAGACAAGGGCAAGATGGGAAAAATAGTGCTCAAAATACTGTGACCATAAAGCCGAGATGATTTCCAATCGTAATCGGTATCTGGATCAGAGAGTAATCCTCTATGGCGTGTGACCTTATAGGTTCGAACCTAAACGGTAGCACTAAAACAATTCTAGTACCAGCACAGGAAACCATCTAGTAATGGGTCCCGGCGTCCGGATAGGTCGAAGATGCGGGAGCAAACTATCGAACCTCTAGCATATGGTTACCGTATAATTCATCCCTTGACCTCTAATGCTCAGGATGACTGAGATTGGGCTGCCAACCCAGACTGAGTCGCGTACGTGTCTCAACCTCGCTAGCCCAGTGACTCTTCACTAGGACTACCCCGGCCGAGGATTTGCTAAATTGAGATATTGCGAGACATTCAATCCAAACTGTTTGGACAGGTCAATTCCATCTTGGTCCATCACTGCTCCACAAGTACTTGCCTGTACCCAGAAACTTCCATCATCAGATTAAAAATCCGGGTAGTCCGGCACCAAAGCACAGGGAGTTGCTTGCAAGCTACCGTGATGACCTCAGGTCAGAGGGACAATATACCCATATCCAATCATGGTATCCCTTTGGCAGAAAGGGGCTGCACGGAGTCACGTTCAATAAGATATCACATATCCCACTTGCAAATCACATCAGTGTCACCACACTCTTGGTCAAGAGGACAACCAAACGATGTGAACTACAACAACCTATACTTGATATATTATCGTCCAGTACATATATCCTTTGGTTTGAACAAGGTTTAAGGACCATCGATACATCCTCTCTGTATCGAAGTCAGTGTAGTCCTAATGACTCATCACTTAGAAAGAGTTCATTTCAGAGAAATACAATATGTGATGAGCTGTCAAAAATAATATTTTATTAATTAAAGAAAGAGTACAATTTAGCTCAACCACCTACAACCCAGGCGATTGGCTTTGGGACACAATTCCCAACATAGGTAGGTCCACCTTGGTCAAAGTCAAGCTAGCCTCTACTCCTTCACCAGGTGGCGCCCCTAGATGGGTCCACCTCGGTCGAAGTTGAGCCAGGCACTCCTGCTTCTTCGCTAGGTGGCACTCCCAAGTGGGTCCACTTCGACGAAGTCAAGCTTGCCTCTGCTCCTTCACCAGGTGGCGCCCCCAGATGGGTCCACATCGATCGAAGTCGAGCCAGGCACTCCTGCTCCTTCGCCAGGTGGCACTCCCAAGTGGGTCCACCTTGGTCGAAGTCGAGCTTGGCTCTGCTCCTTCGCCAGGTGGCCCCCCCAGATGGGTCCACCTCGGTCGAAGTCAAGCCAGGCACTCCTGCTCCTTTGCTAGGTAGCACACCCAGGTCTATCCATCTTGGTCGAAGTCGAGCTTGCCTCTGCTCCTTCACTAGGTGGCACCCTAGATGGGTCCACCTCGGCCGAAGTCGAGCCAGGCACTCATGCTCCTTCACCGGGTGGCACCCTCAGGTGGATCCACCTTGGTCGAAGTCGAGCTTGCCTCTGCTCCTTCGCCAGGCAGCACCCCCAGATGGGTCCACCTCGGTCGAAGTCGAGCCAGGCACTCCTGCTCCTTCGCTAGGTGGCACCACAGGTGGGTCCACCTTGATCGAAGTCTAGCTTGCCTCTGCTCCTTCGCTAAGTGGCGCCTCCAGATGAATCCATCTCGGCCAAAGTCGAGCCAGGCACTCCTGCTCCTTCGCCAGGTGGAACCCTCAGGTGAGTCCACCATGGTAGAAGTCGAGCTTACCTCTGCTCCTTCGCCAGTTGGCACTCCCAGATGGGTCCACCTCGGTCGAAGTTGAGCCAGGCACTCCTGCTCCTTTGCCAGGTGGCACCCTAGGTGGGTCCACCTTAGTCGAAGTCGAGCCTTCTCCTTGGAGCATCAGGACGACCAAAGCCACCAGCCCGAGGACGCTGCTGAGGCCGGCGCACGCGATGCGGCGTGCCTAGTATGGTGCCCCCAGATCTGTAACGGTGTGCATAACCTCGTTTGCACCAATTTAGGAGGGACACCCTGATACGGGACAGATGCACGGGGATGGATCGCTGGCGAGCATAGAAGACACCAGGGATTAGGGTTTGCAGGGGTTCACATAGATTTTCCTATGAGGAAAAGCACACAGTGACAAGGCTCACACAGATGCCTTAGGGATCACACAGATACCCTGAAAAGAGGGAAGGGATCACACAGATATCCTAGGCTCACACAGATGCCCAAAGTCAGGATCACACAGAAACCCTGGAAAGAAGGGGAGGGGTCACACAGATACACTGGGCTCACACATATGCCCCTCGACATAGGAAAACCAGGATCCTAGAGATACCTTGGGATCACACAGATCCTTCACACAGAACTCAAGAAGTTGTATTCATCCATGGCATGAAAAAAAACAAGAGGGAGTGGGGTATTTATAGATCACCCCAGGGTACATGACTTGAGGGCTAAGAAACCCTGACTTGTGGGCCAAGAAACCTTGGTGGACTTGGTCAACTATGGGCCTTTGTCTTGGACTGGAGCTCTCTCTTATTGTGCTTGGCAGCATGAAAGGGACTAGAGCTCTCTCTTAGGACTTAGCAGTATGAAGGGCCCAAGTGCTGAAGTCCAACTCTGTTGAGGGGCCTAGTGAATCTCTGGATCTGCTTACTCTCCCCTGGACCTTGACATGATGAAAATTATAGGACTCGATCTAACTCACTTGATTGACTAACTGGACTAAAAGACTGGACCTGACTAAGTGGACTCAACTGGACTCAGTTGTCTCACTTTATACGGGACTTAAATAAAATAAAATAAAATAAAATAGACTTTCGGATCCCCATCACACCTTGATCGAGGTATCAGATCCTACACGATCGATGACGTAGAACCCCCCGAGGGGAGAACCGAGGTCAACCCTCGAACCCAAAGGTGCCTACACCTGGATCGAGGTCTCACCTAGTTCTCCCTTTCATGACAATACGACGGACGAGATGACCTTGCCACTAACTCCAACCATAAGGGGAGGCGACCTCAAGAGAACGGCCAATGAGCACCGTTGACCTCCAGGCCCCTCAGAGGGGGGAATCGAGGCCCGCAGCACCCAGCGATCTCAAAAAGGCACCAATGGGCAGGAAGAAGGTAAGCAATCAAGAGGGAAAACGCACAGAAGAAGAGAACAAGCGATTTGGAGACAAAGGCTCCAAAGGGACTCTCAAGAGTGGTCCGGCTACCCAATCGCAAGAACTGGAATGCTGACCCCCCTCTCGTTCTCTCTCTCTCCTCATCCAGGATTCCTCTGAGCACGGAGACCCAATGGGGATCCCCCTTAGTGGATCTCTTCCTTTTTAACGCTCACTAACTTGATCGTCGGATGCCCCCACCGGAACCCCGGCTTGGATCTCTAACCTTGTTTCGCAGGTCTGGGAATGCTAGGATTCCGAAGTAAAGGGGAGGAGGTCCAGCGCCAACTCGAAGCTACAGGCCTAGTGATAAGGTCAGCAACATATTGGCACACCAGTAGGGGAACAAAGGCCTTGTACGAACAAGCCCTCCACGAGCTTGAGAGCAGCTCGACCCCAAGCATGGTGGTAACTCACGGACGTGAAGCTTCCACCAAAAGGGTGGAGAGGTTCCCTCTCCACCGTACCCCGCAGCCCGAAGAGGGAACTTCCTGCTCCTCCTCAGCTACCCTCAGCAGACAGTCAGTATGCTGCACTCGTCCAGCAGATGCAGACACAGACCGTGGCCATGAGGCAATTGCAATATTAGCAGCGCTCCCAGGTCACTCGACCCCAGCCAGGGCCCCCCACGGCCCAAGTCGTGGGCCCTCGCGAAAGCTTGCGCTCCATCCAAGGCAAGCCATCCCATCCGCGACTAGCAACCAATCCCCGCAGGAGTCACCATACCCCCGCAAAAGGAATCACACTGGGTCAGTGGACCACGAGAGCCGATCCCCAGTGAACGACAATGAAGCTGCCAAGCATAGCAGCACCACCAGGGCAAGGCCCCTCACCACGACCCATCGACCCCTTCTTCTCCAGTAGCCTTGGTGGAAGGTTCCACTAACGAGGCCATTAGTGCCAAGCCGAGAGGCGCATGGAAGAGCAAGAGCGCAAACTGGCGGAGCTCTCCCACTGTTTACCAACATGTAGGGCCTCACTAACGAGCCAGTGAGCTATAATGCCTGACCCCCCTCTCTCCCCAAAAAATCCAAGAGGAACCGATCCTGAGTCGGTTCCGCATGCCTCAAGTGGATCCCTACGATGAGACCACCAACTCACTGGACCACCAGGAGAACACTGGACTCTCATGAGAGTTTCAGGGGGTGACGGATGCCTCCTGTGCATCGCCTTTCCGCCACCCTCCGGAAGGCCGCTCAAGTATGGCTCCACCCGCCTCGAGCCCAAAAGCATCGACTCCTTCCAGTAGCTGGAGAGGAGGTTTGTGGCGCACTTCAACACCTATCAAAAGGTGCCATGGGAGGTGGATAGTCTCTTCTCCATCTGGCAGCAAGATCATGAGCTCCTGCGGGACCATGTCACCCCTTCAAGACTGCTGCCTGGAGATCTATAGTCTGGGCGACCCCATTGCCATGCTGGCACTGAAGCGAGGGCTCAGGACCCCCCGTCTGACATATTCCTTAGACAAAAAGACATCCAAGACATACTTTTAAACTCTTTCTCTATGTCCACAAGTACATCCATGCTGAGAAGGCTGATCATACCAATAGAAAGCTAGATGGGAAGCTTCGAAGAGCCTACCCAAGGGATATGCCTAGAACCCGGAGGCCCAGGCCGCCTGCAAACTTTCGGTCGGATCAAAGCCAAAGACGGTCCTATTCTCGAGCAATCTTCACTCCCCTCCTAGCTCCAAGGACAAGATTCTCATGGAGATCGAGGGTCAGCACTACCTTCACCGAACTCCCCCTCAGAAGCCAAGAATTATCGCAACAAGACAAAGTACTTCCAGTTCCACCGCGACCATGGCCAGACACTGAGGACTGCCACAACCTGAAGAGGGAATCGAGGACCTGATCAGGAGGGGCTATCTCAAGAAATTCATGAGAAGAGAAGCCCTGGTGGAGGTCAACCACTTGCCCCTTTCGCCTATTCCTGCAGTCAACAACCGCCCTACGGAGAAGATGGTGGACATGCTCTTGGAAATAGGGCATGCGATGAAGAGCCGAGAGGGAGGAGAGCTGGAAATGTACTCCCTTTTGAGAAGGGAAAGGAGGTGAAGAAGAAAATGTAAATAATGATGCTATCGTGGTCGAGATGACCATCGCTAGCATCCTGTACTCATATTATGTTGATAGTGGGAGCTCCACAGACGTGCTTTTTTACGATATTTTCTGGATGAACTTGTCCCATGATCGACTAAGGCCAGTGCACACCCCTCCGCATTTCACTAAAGATTTGTGGAGTCGAGGGAGAGATCACTCTCTCTGTCACCCGCCGGACTCCACACCGGCAGAGAATGGTCATGATGGCTTTCACTGTTGTCAGACTTTTGTCACCATACAATGCTATCTTGGGCCATCCTGGGCTCAACCAGCTCGACGCAGTCATTTCCACCAAAAGGTTGCTGGTACAGTTCCTTACTGCTTTTGGGGTGGGAGAGATGAGGGGGCAGTTCAGCCCATCCCATATTGCTTGCAAGCTATCCTAGGGGTCCGGAGTGCCGAGCTTGATGCTAACATCGATGACCTCGACCAAAGGGCGTAGGATCCCAGGGGTAGCCTCGTAGAGCACCTACTGACGAACCCCTTTGGCTCAGACCCACTGAAGATGGTGCAGATATAAGCCCAACTCCTAAAAGATGAGCGGGCTCGCTTGCTAAGTTTCCTTCAGGCGAATGCAGACGTGTTCACCTGGTCAGCGGTAGATATGCTAGGTGTTGCCGCCAAGACCGTCATGGCTCGTACCTACTACTAGCACCGGAGTGCGCTCCTGTCGCTGCCTACCGATCCTCTGCTCCTGGACTTGCAAAACAGGGGTTAGTGACTCGGGCCGAGTTTTCTGATGGGGGCACTTCGATGATCAAGTCAGTGACGATCCAGGAAAAAAGATCCTCTTGGTCGGGCCCCTCCTGATGGACCCGCTTAAGAGGAGTAGAAGATGTGTCGGTGAAAGAGAAACGCAACAAGGGAGAGTGATAGCGGGGACAGAGGGGTTCCTTGTTCTTCCGCTTCTCCTTGTTTTCCGGTGGTTTTTCCCTCAACCGTGGTGTTGATGGTGGTGCTTCGCCCTCTTGGTCGAGCTTGCACTTTGTATTTGTGGTGCATTGTTGTTCTTGTGTTACTGGTGTGCTAGCCTCCGAGGTTCTTGCTCTAGAGGGTGGAGGATGGACCCGGTCCAGAGGGCGCGCGCTCGGAGAGGCTCCACATCGGCGGGCGAGCTCTTGGCATGACCTCAACCGCAGGGCACTAGCCTCCGAGGTCTCGCTCTAGAGGTGGAGGATGACCCGGTCCAAAGGGCGCACGCTCGTAGAGGCTCCACATTGGTGGGCGAGCTCTTGGCTCGATCTCAACCGCAGGGCACTAGCCTCCGAGGGTCTCGCTCTGGAGGGCGGAGGACGACCCGTCCAGAGGGCGCGCGCTCGGAGAGGCTCCACATCAGCGGCGAGCTCATAGCTCGACCTCAATTGCAAGGCACTAGCCTCCGAGGGTCTCGCTCTAGAGGGCGGAGGACAGACCCGGTCTAGAGGGTGCATACTCGAGAGGCTCCACATCGGCGGGCGAGCTCTTGGCTCGACCTCGGCCGTAGGGCACTAACCTCTGAGGGTCTCGCTCTAGAGGGCGATGACGGCTCCGACCTTGGCATCGAGTTCATGAGCTCGACCCGGCGGAGGACGAGCTCGACTTGCTGTCCTGAGGGAGCTCAACCCAGCTCGGTAGTGGGATCCGAGCTGGAGAGTCGACGTGGCATCTTCCATGGTGGCCTCCCTCATGTGGTGCCCTTCAGCTACCCATGTCAGTGGCCTCGTCACATCATTTGCCCCCCACTCCCGAGGCTCGTTAGTGCGCGGTGCTCGGGGCGAAGGGAGTAACAGCAATGCTGACATGGAGAGCCAAAAATCTGGTGCAATGATAGCCGCGATCACTGGCACTTCGAGGGACGGCCCCGTCGACCAGTGCGGCAGTGCCACATGGCCACGTCCGAGGAGCAGTTAATGCTGGCGCAGAACTCTGAGCAGCTGGGACTCCTTTTTCGTCGAAGGGCAGCACGTGGCGCAGATCCGTTGGCGAGGGGTCACAACAGCATGGATTTGATGGGATCTTTCAAAGTGAAAGAAAAAAATTTCTCACCCAAAATTCCCTTTCTTTCAAATCCTTTGTGTTCGTTGCAGTGTCCAGACCTCCCTTCCTCTGCGATCTGCATCCATTCTTTCCTTCTCTAGGGGTAGGCTTCTTCCTTCTCATTTCAGCATGTCCAACCCCGAGTCTTTTCCCAAAGGGTGGTGCTTTTCCTCCTCCGACGAGGAGTCGGAGGGGGAGCAGTTTAGGATCAGCATGAGACCGCCCCTTCCTGCCCCATCTATGTTCGTTAGGGAGCTAGAAGTCGTTCCTTCCCTTCCTACCTATTTCCCTCTTTTGCTCGAACCAACCCTTGAGTCTGTCCGGTCAACAGGTCCGGGCGAGGTCGCTTCGATGATTTCTGCCACGGAGCTGGAGGCCATCCGAGATGCCTATGGGATCCCATCTTCTGTCCGACTCATGGTCCCCCGACCTGGAAAGCGTGTCACTCCAGTGTTCCGGGGCGTCTCACCTTCTATGAGGGGACCTTCTCCGGGGGTCTCTGATTCCCCTTTCATCCTTTCTTCTTGTCTATTCTGAGCAACTATCATCTGGTTCCCATCCAGTTGGTCCCAAATGCTATTAAGGTCATCTTCTCCTTCCTCATACTCATCAGTGGGGCCAGGTAGGTTCAGCTCTTTCTTCCATATGCATCTTCCCCTTTCCTCCATTTTAGGCTGACTCTCCAAGCTCCTATGTGCAGGGTTGATCCTTCCAGAGGGCGAGCCATCGCCGGTCTCCAAGAAGAGGCCACCCACTAAGGTGGTCGCCGAGCCCCCTTCGAGGCGGGCCCAAATTGAGGGAGTGCCAATGTCTGCTCCTGCCGTGCCGACTGCCTCAAAAGGAAAGGAGATTATGGGAGCCCCTGTGCGACGGGCAGAGCCACAGGCGGAACTCCCTGCCTTGGAGCCCGCGGCGGCCATTCAGGCCGATGCTGTTGCTGCCGCTGCTTCGCCCTGCCCTCCGGTTTTGGAGATGGCCGAAGTTGAGGGAGGAGAGTTCCGCCCTAGAGATCCTCTGGTGATGGGGGTTCCAGTCACGATAGTGTCGGATCCTCGACCGGTTCTTGAGGGTCCTGCCACTGGAGGGGCGGGCACATCTATCCCTCCGAAGAGCAGGAGGGACTAAGCGAGGCATCGCCTCCCGTTCAAACTGGGGCCGGAGAGCTCCTTGGTCGACAACTGTGCCCTGGCCTATCGCATGATGGACTTTCCCATCCAGCAATATGATCGGGAGGAGATGGATGGGTGGGCTGCCGGTCGGAGCCTTGATCGACAGTATTTTTTTCCATCTCTACAACGGTAAGCAACTTCGTCCTCTCTCTCTCTTCTCTTTTTTCTTTTCTTTTTTTTTTTTGACTTCCCATGTAATGCAGATGGGTGTCGAGGCCCTCTTCATCAGGAGCTGCTACAAAACTGGGAGCAGGCTGCGCAACAGCAGGCGGTCGAGATCGCATCATTGAAGGCCGGTCTGAGAGGAGGCTAACTCCGAAGGGTGCTTGGCCAGCGGGTCAAGGACCTCAAGAAGCAGCTCGCCGATTCTGAGGGACGAGCAAAGGAGCTCCAAGAGAATCTCGACCGCGAGCAAGAGGAGTTGAGGAAGAAGACTGGGGAGCTAGCCAACTCCGAGCGGAGATTGGGCGTGGTCATCGCCGAGGTGGCTCGACAGAAGAGGACTATCCAGTCCCTCCAAGCCTGACTGATGGTAGAGGAGGAGAAGTCCGTCACGGCTCAGAGGGCAATAGAAAGGTGGCCAAGTCGGTCGCGGATGCCAGGCACGAGGCGGTCGCAGCAAAGAGGAAGCTGGGAGGCGGTGGAAAGGTACAGGGCCTCGGAGGAGTTTCCTCGTCGAGATCCAGCTGACGGTGTCGGACTCCTTCAAAGGCTTCATGTACCTGCATCACTTGGTCAAGAAGTTCGTCTCAGCTGAGGGTCGCAACCACCTTAACTATCCCAGCACTTCAGACCAGGAGGTGGGCGTTGAGGCCGCACCAGCTGAGCTTGAAGCCGCGTGGCCTGAAGCCCGTGCTGATGGAGACTCCCGGCCCGACGACCCAGCTAGCAGATAGTCGCTTTTGCTTCTTCTTCTATATTTAGCAGGGCCACTCGGCATGTTGGGGGCCCATAGGATACTTGTAGTTGACACTTAATCAATGGAATGCGAATTTTCTTGCAATTGTTTTTCTCATCTGGCTCCTCCCCTCCTTCACTCACTTTCCTCTTTTGTCTTTCTTTTTAATGTATAGGGAGATCAGAGAGGGTGCCTGAGAGCTGCTGAGCTCGGCGGTCTCTAGGCCGAGATCCGAGCTCCGATCTTGAGCTGGCATCCTGGAGCTGGGCTCGGGACGTGGATGGTTGTAACTTCGATGATCTTGTATTCTCCTCTTGTTCTCTCCCTTTTTTTTTTTAGTGGGGAGATCAAAGGAGAGGATGCTGGCTGTACCCCCACTTTGTTCTCTTCCTTTCCTTCCCCTCTCATCTTCTTTTCGAGTGGGGAGATCAGAGAAGGGGGCTGCCGGGCTTCCCCCTTTGTTCTCTTTCTTTCCTTCCCTCTTGTCTTCTTTTCGAGTGGGGAGATCAGAGAAGGTGGGTTACCGGTCTTGATTGCCTTGGAGCTAGGCTCGAGGCCTTCCTGGACATGGAGCTAGGCTCGAGCCCAGGAATTGCCTGAGATCTTGGCTTAGGTCTTTGACACCTTGGAGCTAGGCTCGAGGCGTTGATGGGAGCTACGTGGCCCCATGATCTCTTGGCATCTCGGAGCTGGGCTCGGAGATGTTTGAGATAGAGAGTTGCTTGGCTTGGAGATTCTCCGATGTCCTAGAGCTGGGCTCGGGGATGCTTGGAGTTAGGGAGCTGAATGGCTCAAATTTCCTCTGACATCCTGGAGCTGGGCTCAGAGACGCTGGGAGTCAGGGAGCTACGTGGATCGATGATCTTTTGACATTCCTGGAGCTGGGCTCGGGGACGCCGGGAGTTAGGGAGCTACGTGGCTCGATCGGGAGCAGCGTGGCCCCTGGGTCCTTCGGCATCCTGGAGCTAGGCTCGGGGATGCCGTTGGCATTCTCCTGCAAGACAAATAGACACTTGCACAGAAAAATCATTGTTATTCATTATTGGGAAACCTTACATCATTGATAGTATTTTTGCAAGTTGCAGGCATTCAATGTCCTGGAAAACCTGACGCCATCGAGATCCTCAAGGTAATAGGCCCCTTGCGAGAGGCTTCAGCTACTTGTAGTGGCCCTCCCCCAGTTCGGGCAGAGCTTGCCGCACCCCTAGGCTAGGACACCTCCGCCCGCCATAGCACCAGGTCTCTGGGCTTGAAAGCTTTTGTCCGGACACGGGCGTTGTAGTACCGGGCCCACTCTTTGTCGATAGGCCACCATCCATAGGTGGGCTTTGTCCCTTGCTTCTTCAAGAATATCCAAGTTGAGCAGGAGGTGTGCCGAGTTCCGTGCTTCATCGTACAGCTGCACCCGTAATATAGGCACGCCGAGCTCGTTGGGATGACTGCTTTCGGCACCGAAGACGAGGCTAAAGGGTGTTTCATTGGTCGCCATCCTGGGCATTGTGTGGTGACCCACAGGATGCTCGGGAGCTCTTCTGCCCACATGCCCTTACTTGGTCCAGTCTGGTCTGGATCTCTTAGAGGATGGTCCAATTGGTCACCTCGGCTTCCCCGTTGTTTGGGAGTGAGCTACCGAGGTGAACCGGTGTTGGATGCCGTGGGCTGCGCAGAATCCTTCGAACTCGCGGTTGTCAAACTATCGCCCGTTGTCAGTGATGATGCAACAGGGGAGCCCGAAGCGGCAGATGATTGACTTCTAAAAGAACTGGCGGACATTAGCTTCCATGATCCGAGCTAGTGGCTCTGCCTCGATCCACTTGGTGAAGTAGTCGATCGCCACTAGCAGGAACTTTCATTGCCCTGATGTAGGGGGGAACGGTCCTAAGATATACATTCCCCACTGGGCAAAGGACCAAGGGGCTGAGAGCTGGGAGATCGGCGCCGCCGGCTAACGCTGTATGTTGGCATGGCGCTGGCACTTGTCACACCTTTTGATGAAGTCGACTGCGTCTTCCCTCATGGTCTCCCAAAAGTACCCCTAGCGGAGAGCTTTGTAAGCCAATGTTCTCCCTCCCATGTGGTTCCCGTAGAGGCCTTCATGTATTTCTTGGAGCACAAAGGCTGCCTCGGCGGGGCTGAGGCATCTCAGGAGCGAGTTGGAGTAAGATCGACGATAGAGTTGGCCCTCCATCAGGATGAACCAAGAGGTTTTCTTCCTAACGAGGGTGGCTTCTGTGTAGTCTTCTAGCAGGGTGCCGTCAGTGATGTACCAGATATACTTGTCCATCCAGCTCGGCTCGGGGCGACTTGATGTACCTCCGTCGGGTTCTCGTAGCTGGGACTTTCAAGGTGCTCGATGTAGGCGCACCCTAGTGACGAGTCCGGTAGAGTCGCGAGTCTGGACAATGCATCCATGCGTGCATTCTCTTCTTAGGGGATGTAGAAAATGCTGAAGCGTCGGAGGCCTACCGTGCTCGTGCGTACTCATTCCAAGTACTTCATCATCTGGGCATCCCTTGCTTCATACTCCCCGGATACTTGTCCGGCGACCAGTTGGGAGTCGGTGAAGACTTTCAAGTCCTGCACACCCAGCTCGCGGGAGACTCTTAGGCCCGCGAGGAGTGCCTCATACTTCGCCTAGTTATTGGTTGCGGCGAACTTGAAGCAGAGGGTGCATTCCGCCACAACTCCATCATAATTGGTCAGGATGAGGACTGCTCTGCTCCCACCGGAATTGGATGCTCCATTTACGTGAACAACCCACGGCTCTTCTCCTGGCCCAGGCTCCGTTGCTGTCTGCTCTGGCTCCTCAGCGAACCCGGTGCACTCGACCATGAAGTCGGCCAGGACTTGGGCCTTTTGTGACGACCTCGATTGGTATGCTATGTCGAATTTGTTGAGCAGCAGGGACCACTTAGCCAACCTCCCAGATGTCTCGGGTCAGGTGAGAATAGTCCTCAGCAGCTGGTCCGTCACCACCACTATTGGGTGTGCTTGGAAATAGGGCCTAAGGCGCTTAGCAGACATTATTAGTGCAAAAATAAGTTTTTCAGAGCGAGTATACCTGATCTCCATGTCACGGAGGATTTTGCTGGTGTAGTACACCGACTTCTGAGATTTGTCCTCATTTGTATGGAGGAGAACTGAGCTGATCGCTCCTGGTGTCACTGCCAAGTACAGCAAGAGCTCCTCCCCTTCTTCAGCCTGGAGAGCACGAGGGGAGGCGAGGAAATTCTTCATCTCTTCGAAGGATGTCCTGCACTCCTCGTCCAGGTGAAGTCGTGCATCTTGCATAGCACCTTGAAAAATGGCTGGCAACGTCGGCCGACCTCGAGATGAATCTACTGAGGTGGCGACGCGTCTCATCAGGTGCTGGACATGCATCTTGGAGGTAGGGTGTTCCATGTCGATGATGGCCTGCACCTTCTCCGGGTTCGCTTCAATGCCCCTTTGGGTGACCATGAAGCCGAGAAATTTTCCTGCGGCCACCCCGAAGGTGCACTTCGCCAGGTTCAGCTTCATCTAATGCTGCCGCAAGTTATGGAAGGACTCAGCAATGTTAGCTACGTGGCTCGAACCCGGCTTGCTCATGACGAGCATGTCGTCCCATACACCTGTATGTTGCGGCCAATTTGGCTCTCGAAGACCTTGCTAACCAGGCGCTGATAGGTGGCCCCCGCATTCTTCAGGCCAAAGGGCATCATCCTGTAACAATATGTCCCCTGGTCGGTGATGAAGGCAGTGTGCTCCTCATCATCCGGGTGCATGCGGATTTGATTGTACCCAAACAATGCATCCATGAAGGAGAGCACCGGTGGCCCGAAGTGGCATCCACCAGCTGGTCGATCTTCGAGAGAGGAAAGCTATCCTTCGGGCAGGCTTTATTGAGGTTGGTGTAGTCCACACTGATCCTCCATTTGTCGTTATTCTTCTTGACCATCACCACATTGCCAGCCACCCGGATACTGGACCTCTCGAACGAAACCAGCAGCCAGGAGTTTATCGACCTCTTCAATAAATCCATTTAAAAAGGCACTCTTTACATCCATTTGAAATAACTTGAAATCCATAAACAAGCAAAAGCAAGTAAAAGTCTAATTACTTCTAGCCTAGCAACAGGAGCAAAGGTTTCATCGAAGTCGATCCCTTCTTCCTGGTTGTAGCCTTTAGCACAAGTCTAGCTTTGTTCCTAATTACAATACCATGTTCATCAAGTTTATTCTAAAAACCCATTTTGTGCCAATTACAGAAACATAAGGGGTCTTTCAGTTAAAGTCCAACATTATTTCTTTTAATTGATTTAGTTCATCTTGCATAGCATTAATCCAGTTACAATCTTTTTCAGCTTCTTCTATTGACTTAGGCTCTATCTGAGATACAAAGCTAAATAATCACAAATATTTCTAATAGAAGAGCGTGCACTTACCCCCTTTGATGGATCACCTATTATTAGCTCTTTAGGGTGTCCATGTGCATACCTCCATTCTTTAGGTAATGGTTTTGGTGAAGTTGCATTGATTTCTTGAATTTGATCTTGACTTTCTTGATCATCATCTCCTTTGGACCCATCTTCATTGATTGTCAATTGTTCAAGTTTCTTTGTACCTGTTTCAACATCAATAGAATCTTCTTTTCTAGAAGATTTTCGTTAGATTCATCAAACACTACATGAATTGATTCTTCAACCAGAAGTGTTCTTCTGTTGAAGACCCTGTATGCCTTGCTAGAAGTAGAGTATCCTAAGAAGATACCCTCATCTGACTTGGCATCAATTTACTGATATTATCTTTGCCATTGTTTATATGAAACAGCGGCAACCAAATACACGAAAATACTTGAGATTAGGTTTTCGATTTTTCCAAAGCTCATATGGTGTTTTCTTCAAATAGGTCGAATTAAAACACGATTTAAAATGTAACAGGAAGTATTAATGGCTTCTGCCCAAAATATCTAGGTAAATCATTTTCGCAAAGCATTGTGCGTGCCATTTCTTCAAGAGTCCTGTTCTTTCTTTCTACCACCCCATTTGTTGAGGTGTCCTAGGTGCAGAGAAATTATGACTAATACCATTTTCATTACAAAAAGTTTCAAAATCATGATTTTCAAATTCAGTTCCATGATCACTACTACGCCAAGAAACAATAGTGAGATCTTTTTCGTTTGAAACCCTTTTATGAAATTTAACAAAGCTAAAAATGTTTCATCATTATGAGCTAAAAACATTACCCAAGTAAATCGTGAGTAATCATCTACATTACTAGCCCATATTTTTTACCTCCCAAACTAGTTGTTCTGGTTGGTCCAAAGAGGTCCATATGCAATAATTCAAGGGGTCTAGTAGTAGATACTACTCCTTTAGGTTTGAAAGTAGATTTAGTTTATTTTCCAAATTGACATGCAGCACAAATTTTATCTTTTCAAAAGTGAGTTTGGCAATTCTTTACAAGATTCTTTTTGCTTAATTTTGAAATCAACTGCATACTAGCATGCCCTAGCCTACGGTGCCAAAGCCAACTAGTTTCACTTGCCTTGGCTTCCTTAGCCACTAGGCATTGACCACTTTCCACGGCTAGATCATCAAGATCACCCATGTAAATGTTTCCATGCCTAAGACCAGTGAACTTGATGCCATCGACATCTAGACTAGATACCATGCACAAATATGATTCAAAAATTACTTTAAAACCTTTATCACAAAAACTGACTAATGCTAAAAAGATTATGCTTCAAGCCATCAACAAATAATACATTATCTACATAAGCATTAGGGGTGATATGGATTTACCAATTCCGACGATTTTGTCTTTTCCATTATCACCAAAGGTAACGTTTCCACCATCAATAGCAGCTAGTGATGAGAATTGCTTCACATCCCCAGTCATGTGCCTTGAGCACCACTATACAGATACCACATTCTTCTTTTATTTTTGATTGCAAGGCACACCTGCAAAAAATGATCAAGTTGAAACTTTAGGTACCCAGTCATCTTGGGTCCTTTAGGGTTAGTCAAATTGGTTCCTTTTGGAACCCAAATCTTTTTAAAGGTATTTAATTTTCTCTATTACAAACATATGATTTATGACCTACTTTCCACACATGCATAGCAGGTAATATAGAAGATGCTGGTATGAAAAAGTTTTTGTAAAGCTTTTGTTGATTGTGTGGCTTAAATCCAAGTCCACTTTATTAACACTGCATGTTGACTATTTAAAAGCATATTTAGTTTTTCTGAACTA
Source organism: Areca catechu (assembly GCA_021397845.1). Lineage (NCBI taxonomy): Eukaryota > Viridiplantae > Streptophyta > Magnoliopsida > Arecales > Arecaceae > Areca > Areca catechu. Next base: position 25,812,326 of record CM038044.1, on the reverse strand, counting down.
AAAGTAAACTTTTCTACAAAAGGTTTTACTTTTTCTAACTCTTCCTTGTAATTCTTATTTTGAAGCAATAGTTCTTTATTTTGTTTTTTCAATGTTCTTAGTTTTAAGACTTCTATTATTTTTCAAAGAATTATTTTCTTTTAAAAGATTATCTTTATCATTTGTCAAAGTCTTTACATGTTCTTTTAATTTCTTGTTTCTTGAGTTAAATTTTTAATTTCACTTGAAACTTTTCTGAATTTTTGGTAAGCTCAAGATTTTGCTTCTTAATTTCTTATTTTTCAATTTTAATTTTTCATATTCCATTACTAAGTCATCAAAAGCATCATGCAATTCATTGAAAGTAAATTCAGTTTCAGGTTCAGAATTTACCTCATTATCTTCGTTGGCCATGAAATATAAGTTGGCGACTACCTGCTGCTCTTCTTCACTGCTGGAGTCCTCGCTCTCACTCCAGGTAGCCATCATGGCTTTCTTTCTCAACATCCTTCGACTCTTTTAAGCAAAGGGCAATCCGTTTTGTAATGTCCAGGCTTCTTGCACTCGAAGCAGATGGTGGATCCCTTTCTTTGTCTTTCTCTTTCTCCTTATTGTGATCACCTTTTTTTGTGGCCTTTCTTGTAGAAGCCCTTCTTCTTTCTCATGACTCTTTAAATTTTCTTGTAATGAGGGCTGTCTCATCATCATCAGCTTCTTCTTCTGATTCATCACTTGACTCTTCTTTAGTAGTGGACTTGAAGGCTATGGCTTTCTTTTCTTGTCATTGTCCACTGTCTTCTGCTTTAGTGAAAGCTCGTAGGTCATCATGACCAAGAAGCTGCTCGAGAGGTAGAGTGTTGACATCCTTGGCTTCTTCTATGGCTGTAACTTTCGCATCCCATGAAGCCGGAAGAGACCTGAGAAGTTTGTTAACCATTCACCATAGAGATAATTTTTTCCAAACTCCTCATACCATTTACTATATTGTAAATCTAGTATACATTTCACTTATACTTTCAGTTGGTTCCATCCTGAACATCTCATACGTATAATGAGCATGTTCATCTTAGTGGTCTTCACTGGTGGTACCCTCATGGTAACCTCAAGTGTATCCCAAATTTCTTTGGCAGAAATACAATTTGATATTCTGTTGAATTCACTAGGGTCAAGTGCACATAAGCAAAATTTCATCGCCTTAGCATTAACTCAGCTTGTTTGATGTCATTGTCATCCCATTCTTCTTCAGATTTCGGGGTGATAATGCCATTAACCAAGTGAGTGGGCTGAGGGGCCCTTTCGTATTTACTCTCCAAATATGATAATCTACACAGCTTGTACTAAATACGTATACGAGTTTTCCATATGTGTAGTTTGTGCCATTAAAGAAGGAGGGCGATTTGATGCTTGTCCTTCACTATACCCATTCATTGGGCGGCATGATCTTTCACTCAAGATCGTTGGACCTACAATAGAGTACCGGTGCTCTGATACCACTTGTTGCCCAGATATGGTGCCCAAGAGGGGGTGAATTGGGTATTTAAAAATTTAAAGCAATATATGTGCTATCAAGTTTTAAGGTGAAGAGTGATAGTGCTTTAATAATTGTGCAATGGAAGCAATGAAATAAATGGCAATTAAAGAGCTAAAGAAGTTAAAGAGAAAGGCAATGCAAACACACAAGAAATAAGTGGTTCGGTGCACCTAGCACCTACATCCACTCCCCAAGCTCCACTTGGGAATTTCCACTATAATCTTTAGATTACAGCCGACTTGTTTTACCAGGCTCACAAGTCAAAACCTTACACACTTGTTTTGGCTTCGGGCTAACAAGCAACCCTAGTTGGTTTTATCATTGGATCACCAACAAACCTCACTCACTTGTTTTGGCTTCGGGCTTACAAGCAACCCTAGTTGGTTTTATCAATTGGCTCACCAACAAACCTCACTCTAGTTTCAAATTCCCTTGAAACTAGCTAAGACAAAGAGTATGAATACAATGAATTAAAACTAAACAAACTCCTTTTGAGAAATAATAAATTCGTTGAAGCTCTTGATGGAGACTCTTCAAGCCTTTTCCCTTGGAATCTTTGACCTCACTAAATGCCAAACACTTGAATGTTGGATTCCTCAAAGATGGAAAGCTTTTGGCTAGGAATCTCTTGGTTTTCTCACTCTTTTGGCTTGGAAGTGATTGAAGGCTTTGTACTTTGAATCAACACTTTTTCACTTTGTCTCCTTGTCTTTTTTGAAGTTTGGTGGAGGTTAATACCTCATTCATGCTGAAACAACTCCACAAGACCGTTAGATTCAAAATATGGCCGTTTATGGCCGTGGAAATCAAATCAGAAGTTCAGAAAACTAGCCGTTATGCCATGAGTCGACCTCATGAGTCGACCTCTGGATCAAGTGTCGACCTCATGAGTCGACCTCCAGTTTAATTTAGGCAAAAGTTCAGAATACCATAGTTCTGCCCATTTTGAATTCTCAGGCTATGAGTCGACCTCTGGTGTCGACCTCTGGACAGTGTTGACCTCTGGTGGTCGACCTCTGGAGCGTGCCACTGAGATTTTGCCGTGCCGGCCATGCTGAACTTTTCTTTTCTTCTCTTCAGACACTCTGGTGGTCGACCTTTGACAAGGTGTCGACCTCTGGGGTCGACCTCTGATCTGAATTTTTCTGAAACTCTTGAGATATGCGTGCCATGCTTGAGTTTCTTTAAGCCTTTGTTTCTTTTGTCAAATATTTCTTACAAGAAGGTCCATTATGAGAATTTTGATCTTGTCCAAGGTAGAAGAGCTCTTTTCCAAATCAGGTAAACTTAGTTTCATCATTGTACTTTTGATACTCTTTTTGAATAACCTAAGTCCTGAAACTTTATCTAGAGATGAAACATTAGTCCAAACATATACTCAACCTTTTGTTAATCATCAAAACTAAGGAGTCAAAGCCAACATCTCCCCCTTTTTGATGATGACAAAACCTTGAGTATATGCAATTAAGTCCAAGAGCAAAATATAGCAATAATAAAATTTTCAAAGAATCCTTTCATGCATGAGTGTATCATAAAAATTTTACTTTTCATCTTCTTTTTGTGAAAATATTCTCAAGAGTCAAAAAGATTTTACTTTTCATTTTCTTTTTGTGAAATATTCTCATGAGTCAAAAAGATAAGAATCATATAAACTTTACTACTCATAAGACGGAGTCTCATAAATACATATATACTTTTCTACTCCCCCTTTTTGTCAGAATCAAAAAGTTCATTTTGTGTATGAAAGATATATTAATGAAACTTATGTTCAATTACAATGAAGTATAAAACATGCTCCCCTCAATTTTGTGCATTCAATACAACAATATTCTAACTTGAGGGTTTAAAATAAATGCTAAGAGCTGGTATCAGATAAAATGGCACAATATAGATAAAAGCAAATGTATTCAGTTACAAAATTGCTTACAAGTAGGCACAAAACACTGATACAACAAACCATACAAAGCAAACTAAATACAACAAGTAATCTATGAGGCTACTCCTCATCAGAAGGTATGTCAAAAGATACAGGAGCCATGATCCTAGATAGGATTTTGGAGTCCTATGAGAGGAACTCCGAGTCCTCAGAGGGGACCAGACCTAGGGGTAGTCCTACGAGATCTATATGTCCTAGGTAAGGGCTCCACAGATGTCGAGACAGAGGCAGTAGCTGAAGGAGTGGACGGATCAGCATGCTGAGTAGACTGAGCTGGGGTCTGCCTGCTGACTAGCTCATAAGCTGTGGGATCATCGATATCTGTCTCTGTATGCTCATCTATGTCATCCGGAATCCCAGTGATAGTCTCAAATAGTGACTCTGTAGGCTCAATATCAACTGGCACAGCTGTGGCTGGAGGATCTGAACTCGGAAGATCAGTGGAAGGAGGATCAGCTGAAGGGGGATTCTCTGGAATCGGCTCTGCAGGTGGAACATCAGAACTACCTGCTCCAGGCTGATCTCCATCACTGTCACTGTATCCACTAGAGTCATCATCATCATCATCATCATCATCATCATCATCATCATCATGTGGAGGAGATACTGTCGGATCTGCAGTCCCTGATGGCAGTGCTAATCTCAGTAAGCTGAGGATCTATCTGAATCCTGTATCCATACTAGCTGAGAGAGCACTAATGCGTGTGTCTGTGTATCCGCAGATCATGAAGCTCCTGCCGTACACCAGTGATCTCTGTCCGGACCTCTGAAATCTGATCAGTCACTCGCTGCTCGAAGTCCGATATCCTCACTGAAGTCCTCCGTGGTGTAGCAGTAATAGTAGGTGCCGGAGCTGATGAAGGTGGTGGCGTGAATGGCTCAGGCTCCGCAGTCTCTGTCTCCGTGCTGGCGAGGAGGTGTACCATGATCAGTAGGCCCTGAAGGCCCTGCCTCAGCAGCTCGAATCTCATCCTCCTCATCTGGCTCCTGGCCAGACTCTCGTCGTACCCATCGGTCACTAATCAGTCGAAATCCCATCCTATGTAGGGATTTCTCTCCATAAGTATCTGTGTGCTGTAGCTGACTGAAGGGATGCCGTCGAATGAGACACCATGCTCTCTGAATATCTGAGTCAGTCCCATGCCGTACGGCTGAACGAGTCTCCTGTGAGAAGCTGCCTCACCCATCTGCTGAAGCATGATCCTGGGAGGTTGATGGGAGTCCGCTGACTCAGGGACACCATCAACACCAGCTCACGCTCAGTGATAAAATCGAATCTCCCGCTCTTCGAATCAAGATACGGGCGATGATGTGATGCAGCACTCTCATCTCCAGTGAAAGCTGGTTAGCGGCACTGTGGAAATGCCGCTAACATCCTCACGCTCTAGGATACACCTGAAGGCGTGCTCTCTGTCGCTGATCGTAGTGGCAGCAGTGCCATGAAGTGGAATCCTCCAGATGCGACTGATGACCTCAGGTGTCACTGGAATCTCGATCCCTCGAACTGTAGCAGACCATCCAATGCCATCAGTGGCCATGGATCCATAAAACTCCCTGATGAGGTCTGGGTAGAATCTCTCGACATCGTACAAAATGAACCAGACCTGCATCTCTCAGTACATCTCCAATGAAGAAGTGATGCTGATCCCAGAATGGAATATCCACGCACGCCTCCCACTAGCAATGCTCTTCCGGACTAGGCTGGCTGGCACTGGTGCAGGTGGCTCTGGGGTCGGCTCACACTCATGTCTGACTTTCCTTCGCCGCTCAGTACTACCCTGCCCCTGTTCCAATCTCCTTTTCCTTACTGCCTGGTGTTTTCTCGGACCCATGTGTAAGGATGAGGGGTAACTTAGGGAGAAATGCAAAGAGGTAAGGCTAAGAGGAAAAGAGAGGGAAAGAGAGGTTCACGGATTGGGAAAAAGAGAAGAATGTGAAATGGTGAAATAGGGTTTGTGAGAGTGGAAAATAGAAATAAATGGAGAAAAGTAAGAAACGGAGGGTAGAAACAAGTGTTTTCTATTGAAAAACAACCGGGATTAGAGGGTAGATAGATCCGAAGGCTTTCGGTTGTCCAAAATCAAGAGTACGGTCAAAAAGAGGGTTGAATCGAAGAAATGCAAGAGGAGAGGAGAGGATTTCCCAAAAGATGGAGGAGAATGGTGGAAATCCACTATTTAGGCATTTAGGAATGTTGGAGGGGGACCACACGAAGAGAGGAAGAAAAAATTGGAAAAACAAGGCTTGCGGACGGGTTTTTAAAAAATAGGTTTCCGTTCAAGTGTCGACCTCTGAAAATTTTCAGGGGTCGACCTCAAGTGTCGACCTCCAAAACTTAGGTGTCGACCTCAAGTGTCGACCTCCGAAACCTCAAGTGTCGACCTCCAACAATTAATTACTTAAAATAAATTCTGTAAAATTTAAAAATTGATAAAATTTAGAGAAATAGCCTTTAAACCATATTTGAGAATTTATAAATCATTTTTGAGGAATTTTGATGAAAATTGAAGAGTTTCAAGCAAAAGGATCAATGACTCCCAGTTCTCTTCTGATCATACAAAATCTATCTTCATTCAATGGTTTTGTGAATATATCAGCCAATTGATAATCAGTACATATAAATTCTAACAACACATTAGAGTTTTGAACGTGATCTCTTATGAAGTGATGTCTTATTTCAATATGTTTGCTTCTTGAATGTTGTACAGGATTTTTCGTTAAATTGATTGCACTAGTATTATCACATCTTATGGGTGTCTTAGTTAGTTTGATGCCAAAGTCCTCGAGTTGTTGTTTGATCCATAGAATCTGAGCACAACAGCTTCCAGCTGCTATATATTCGGCTTCCGCCGTAGATAGAGCACCGAATTCTGTTTCTTACTGCTCCATGAAATCAAATTAACTCCTAGGAATTGACAAGTTCCACTAGTACTTTTTCGATCAAGTTTACACCCAGCAAAATCAGCATCAGAATATGCAATTAATTCATATGATGACTCTCTAGAGTACCAAAGACCAATTTCGATAGACCCAGATAAGTATCTAAGTATACGTTTTACAGCTAAGAGATGTGATTCTTTAGGAGCAGACTGAAAACGTGCACACATACAAACACTAAACATTATATCTGGTCTACTGGCAGTTAGATATAGCAATGAACCAATCATGCCTCTATATAATTTTGGTCTACTGATTTACCACATTCATCTTTGTCTAATTTACATGAAGAGCTCATAGGGGTACCTATTGGTTTTGTAGTCTCCATCCCAAACTTTTTCAATATCTCCCTTGTGTACTTGGCTTGGTTGATGGAGATCCCCTCTTTGGTTTGCTTAATTTGGAGTCCGAGGAAGAAGTTGAGTTCTCCCATCATGCTCATCTCGAACTCACTCTGCATTAACTTCGCAAATTCTTGACAAAGACATTCGTTAGTAGCACCAAAAATAATATCATCTACATATATTGTACTACTAAGAGATCATCATTTTTCTTTTTCAAAAACAATGTATTATCTACATTACCTCTAGAGAAATCATTTTTCATCAAAATGAACTTAATCTATCATACCAAGCTCTAGGAGCTTGCTTTAAACCATACAATGCTTTATGCAATTTAAACATGATTAGGAAATTCATGATTTTCAAAACCAGGAGGTTGTTCAACATAAACCTCCTCTTCAATAAATCCATTTAAAAAGGCACTCTTTACATCCATTTGAAATAACTTGAAATCCATAAACAAGCAAAAGCAAGTAAAAGTCTAATTGCTTCTAGCCTAGCAACAGGAGCAAAGGTTTCATCGAAGTCGATCCCTTCTTCCTGGTTGTAGCCTTTAGCAACAAGTCTAGCTTTGTTCCTAATTACAATACCATGTTCATCAAGTTTATTTCTAAAAACCCATTTTGTGCCAATTACAGAAACATTAAGGGTCTTTCAGTTAAAGTCCAAACATTATTTCTTTTAAATTGATTTAGTTCATCTTGCATAGCATTAATCCAGTTACAATCTTTTTCAGCTTCTTCTATTGACTTAGGCTCTATCTGAGATACAAAAGCTAAATAATCACAAACATTTCTAATAGAAGAGCGTGTACTTACCCCCTTTGATGGATCACCTATTATTAGCTCTTTAGGGTGTCCATGTGCATACCTCCATTCTTTAGGTAATGGTTTTGGTGAAGTTGCATTGATTCTCTTGAATTGATCTTGACTTTCTTGATCATCATCTCCTTTGGCTCATCTTCATTGATTGTCAATTGTTCAAGTTTCTTTGTACCTGTTTCAACATCAATAGAATCTTCTTTTCTAGAAGATTTTTCGTTAGATTCATCAACACTACATGAATTGATTCTTCAACCAGAAGTGTTCTTCTGTTGAAGACCCTGTATGCCTTGCTAGAAGTAGAGTATCCTAAGAAGATACCCTCATCTGACTTGGCATCAAATTTACTGATATTATCTTTGCCATTGTTTAATATGAAACAGCGGCAACCAAATACACGAAAATACTTGAGATTAGGTTTTCGATTTTTCCAAAGCTCATATGGTGTTTTCTTCAAATAGGTCGAATTAAAACACGATTTAAATGTAACAGGAAGTATTAATGGCTTCTGCCCAAAAATATCTAGGTAAATCATTTTCGCAAAGCATTGTGCGTGCCATTTCTTCAAGAGTCCTGTTCTTTCTTTCTACCCCCCCATTTTGTTGAGGTGTCCTAGGTGCAGAGAAATTATGACTAATACCATTTTCATTACAAAAAGTTTCAAAATCATGATTTTCAAATTCAGTTCCATGATCACTACGCAAAGAAACATAGTGAGATCTTTTTCGTTTGAAACCCTTTTATGAAATTTAACAAAAGCTGAAAATGTTTCATCTTTATGAGCTAAAAACATTACCCAAGTAAATCGTGAGTAATCATCTACAATTACTAGCCCATATTTTTTACCTCCCAAACTAGTTGTTCTGGTTGGTCCAAAGAGGTCCATATGCAATAATTCAAGGGTCTAGTAGTAGATACTACTCCTTTAGGTTTGAAAGTAGATTTAGTTTGTTTTCCAAATTGACATGCAGCACAAATTTTATCTTTTTCAAAAGTGAGTTTTGGCAATTCTTTTACAAGATTCTTTTTGCTTAATTTTGAAATCAACTGCATACTAGCATGCCCTAGCCTACGGTGCCAAAGCCAACTAGTTTCACTTGCCTTGGCTTCCTTAGCCACTAGGCATTGACCACTTTCCATGGCTAGATCATCAAGATCAACCATGTAAATGTTTCCATGCCTAAGACCAGTGAACTTGATGCCATCGACATCTAGACTAGATACCATGCACAAAGATGATTCAAAAATTACTTTAAAACCTTTATCACAAAACTGACTAATGCTAAAAAGATTATGCTTCAAGCCATCAACAAATAATACATTATCTACATAAGCATTAGGGGTGATATGGATTTTACCAATTCCGACGATTTTGCCTTTTCCATTATCACCAAAGGTAACGTTTCCACCATCAATAGCAGCTAGTGATGAGAATTGCTTCACATCCCCAGTCATGTGCCTTGAGCAACCACTATCCAGATACCACATTCTTCTTTTATTTTTGGTTGCAAGGCACACCTGCAAAAAAATGATCAAGTTGAAACTTTAGGTACCCAAGTCATCTTGGGTCCTTTAGGGTTAGTCAAATTGGTTCCTTTTGGAACCCAAATCTTTTTAAAGGTATTTAATTTTCTTCTATTACAAACATATGATTTATGACCTACTTTACCACATGCATAGCAGGTAATATTAGAAGATGCTGGTATGAAAAGTTTTTGTAAAGCTTTTGTTGATTGTGTGGCTTAAATCCAAGTCCAGCTTTATTAAACACTGCATGTTGACTATTTAAAAGCATATTTAGTTTTTCTGAACTAAAAGTAAACTTTTCTACAAAAGGTTTTACTTTTTCTAACTCTTCCTTGTAATTCTTATTTTGAAGCAATAGTTCTTTATTTTGTTTTTCAATGTTCTCATTAGTTTAAGACTTCTATTATTTTTCAAAGAATTATTTCTTTAAAAGATTATCTTTATCATTTGTCAAAGTCTTTACATGTTCTTTTAATTTCTTGTTTTCTTGAGTTAAATTTTCAATTTCACTTGAAAACTTTTCTGAATTTTTGGTAAGCTCAAAATTTGCTTTCTTAATTTCTTATTTTTCAATTTTAATTTTCATATTCCATTACTAAGTCATCAAAGCATCATGCAATTCATTGAAAGTAAATTCAGTTTCAGGTTCAGAATTTACCTCATTATCTTCGTTGGCCATGAAACATAAGTTGGCGACTACCTGCTGCTCTTCTTCACTGCTGGAGTCCTCACTCTCACTCCAGGTAGCCATCATGGCTTTCTTTCTCAACATCCTTCGACTCTTTTTAAGCAAAGGGCAATCCGTTTTGTAATGTCCAGGCTTCTTGCACTCGAAGCAGATGGGTGGATCCCTTTCTTTGTCTTTCTCTTTCTCCTTATTGTGATCACCTTTTTGTGGCCTTTTCTTGTAGAAGCCCTTCTTCTTTCTCATGAATCTTTAAATTTTCTTGTAATGAGGGCTGTCTCATCATCATCAGCTTCTTCTTCTGATTCATCACTTGACTCTTCTTTTGTAGTGGACTTGAAGGCTATGGCTTTCTTTTTCTTGTCATTGTCCACTGTCTTCTGCTTTAGTGAAAGCTCGTAGGTCATCAGTGATCCAAGAAGCTGCTCGAGAGGTAGAGTGTTGACATCCTTGGCTTCTTCTATGGCTGTAACTTTCGCATCCCATGAAGCCGGAAGAGACCTGAGAAGTTTGTTAACCAGTTCACCATTAGATATAATTTTTTCCAAACTCCTCATACCATTTACTATATTGTAAATCTAGTATACATTTCACTTATACTTTCAGTTGGTTCCATCCTGAACATCTCATACGTATGAATGAGCATGTTCACCTTAGTGGTCTTCACTTGTGTGTATACCCTCATGGGTAACCAAGTGTATCCCAAATTTCTTTGGCGGAAATACAATTTGATATTCTGTTGAATTCACTAGGGTCAAGTGCACAGAATAGCAAATTCATCGCCTTAGCATTTAACTCAGCTTGTTTGATGTCATTGTCATCCCATTCTTCTTCAGATTTCGGGTGATAATGCCATTAACCAAGTGAGTGGGCTGATGAGGCCCTTTCGTAATTACTCTCCAATATGATAATCTACAGCTTGTAAATAAATACGCATACGAGTTTTCCAATATGTGTAGTTTGTGCCATTAAAGAAAGGAGGGCGATTTGATGCTTGTCCTTCAACTATACCCATTCCAATTGGGGCGGCCATGATCTTTCACTCAAGATCGTTGGACCTACAAGAGAGTACCGGTGCTCTGATACCACTTGTTGCCCAGATATGGTGCCCAAGAGGGGGGGTGAATTGGGTATTTAAAAATTTAAAGCAATATATGTGCTATCAAGTTTTAGGTGAAGAGTGATAGTGCTTTAATAATTGTGCAACGAAAGCAATGAAATAAAATGGCAAATTAAAGAGCTAAAGAAGTTAAAGAGAAAGCAATGCAAACACACAAGAAATATAGTGGTTCGGTGCACCTAGCACCTACATCCACTCCCCAAGCTCCACTTGGGAATTTCCACTATAATCTTTAGATTACAGCCGACTTGTTTTACCAGGCTCACAAGTCAAAACCTTACACACTTGTTTTGGCTTCGGGCTAACAAGCAACCCTAGTTGGTTTTATCAATTGGATCACCAACAAACCTCACTCACTTGTTTTGGCTTCGGGCTTACAAGCAACCCTAGTTGGTTTTATCAATTGGCTCACCAACAAACCTCACTCTAGTTTCAAATTCCCTTGAAACTAGCTAAGGAAAAGAGTATGAATACAATGAATTAAAACTAACAAACTCCTTTTGAGCAATAATAATTCGTTGAAGCTCTTGATGGAGACTCTTCAAGCCTTTTCCCTTGGAATCTTTGGACCTCACTAAATGCCAAACACTTGAATGTTGGATTCCTCAAAGATGGAAAGCTTTTGGCTAGGAATCTCTTGGTTTTCTCACTCTTTTGGCTTGGAAGTGATTGAAGGCTTTGTACTTTGAATCAACACTTTTTCACTTTGTCTCCTTGTCTTTTTTGAAGTTTGGTGGAGGTTAAATACCTCATTCATGCTGAAACAACTCCACAAGACCGTTAGATTCAAAAATATGGCCGTTTATGGCCGTTGGAAATCAAATCAGAAGTTCAGAAAACTAGCCGTTATGCCATGAGTCGACCTCATGAGTCACCTCTGGATCAAGTGTCGACCTCATGAGTCGACCTCCAGTATATTTAGGCAAAAGTTCAGAATACCATAGTTCTGCCCATTTTGAATTCTCAGGCTATGAGTCGACCTCTGGTGTCGACCTCTGGACAGGTGTTGACCTCTGGTGGTCGACCTCTGGAGCGTGCCACTGAGATTTTGCCGTGCCGGCCATGCTAACTTTTCTTCTCTTCATGAGTCGACCTCTGGTGGTCGACCTTTGACAAGGTGTCGACCTCTGGGGGTCGACCTCTGATCTGAATTTTTCTGAAACTCTTGAGATATGCGTGCCATGCTTGAGTTTCTTTAAGCCTTTGTTTCTTTTGTCAATATTTCTTAACAAGAAGGTCCATTATGAGATTTTGATCTTGTCCAAGGTAGAAGAGCTCTTTCCCAATCAGGTAAACTTAGTTTCATCATTGTACTTTTGATACTCTTTTTGAATAACCTAAGTCCTGAAACTTTTATCTAGAGATGAAACATTAGTCCAAACATATACTCAACCTTTTGTTAATCATCAAAACTAAGGAGTCAAAGCCAACAGCGCTCCTCTCATCTCCTCGACACCGTAGGGGTTGTGAACTGTACAGTAGCCTCTTGGTGGAGATAACGGCGTCCAGCAGTTAAGCCCGTCGACCCAATATCACGTTGTAGGCAAAGGGGAGCCTTACAACCGTGAAAGTCATCATGACGGTGCTCTGCCGAGATGGGGTTTTGGCATTGACCGAAAGAGTGATTTCTCCTTCTACTCTCATGGAATCGCCCCGTGAAACAACAAGGGGTTGTGTGCACGGGCCTAAGCTTATTGGGAGAAGTCATCCTAAGAAAGCATCGTAAAAAAGCATGTCTGTGGGGCTTCCACTATCAACCATGATGCACTCTACAGAATGCTTCGTGATCGTCATTTCGATGACCATGGCATCATTATTTTACATTTTTCCCCCCTTCTTTCCCCTCTCTCATAAAGGGAATACATTTTCAGAGTCCCTATCCCCGGTCCTTCTGGACGTGCGCGCCGCTCCCCAGGAGATCATGCCCCTGGCTTCTCGGTGGGGTGTTGTCGATGACTAGAGCTGGCGAGAGAGCAACAAGCACTTGGATTCCACTTGAGTCCTGGCCCCCATGACCTCTTGAGGTAGCCTCTCTTGATGATTTCCTCAACTCCCACTTGAGGTTATGGCATTCCTCGGTGTCATGGCCGTGGTCACGTGGAAGCGACAGTACTTCGTCTTGCACAACAGCCACGGTGGTCCTCACCAGAGGCGGGCGCCTCAGTATTCCTCGCCCTCGATCCTATAAGGATGTTTATCCTCAGGGCGAGGAAAAGGGGTTAGCTTTCCTCAGGGACAGGTGTCCCTCTTGGCCTTGGCCAGTCCCTCTAGGAGCTCTGAGCCTGGGATGCTGGCTTCCGGTCCCGGACATTTCAGTATGGGCCGATTCTTCATGGGTCCTCCGTCGAGCTCCCGCCTTGTACAGTCTGCATCCTCGGCGCGGATGTACTTCTGAGCCCGAAGAAGGAGCTCGGAGTAGGTTTTGGAGGGCTTCTTGTCCAGCGAGTAGGTCAGGCGGGAGGTCTTGAGCCCTCGCTTCAGTGCCAGCATGGCCACTGGCTCTTCAAGATTGTAGATCTCCAATGCGGCACACCCTTGAAGCGGCCACGTAGTCCCGTAAGGGCTCGCGGTCCTGCTGCCAGATGGAGAAGAGGCTGTCTGCCTCCCGTGGTAACTTCCTGCAAGCATCGAAGTGAGCCATGAACTTCTGCCCTAGTTGGGCAAAGGAAGTGATGCTCTCCGGCTCCAGACGAGTGAACCACACCCAGGCTACCTTCCAGAGAGGCAGAAAAAGTGATGCAGAGAAGAGCGTCGGTGACCCCCTGGACCCTTATGAGGGTCTGGTAACTTTCCAGGTGGTCCAGGGGGTCGGTGGTCCCATCGTAAGGATCCACCTGTGGCATTCGGAATCGGTACGGATTGGCTTCGCTTGGATTTCTTGGGAATGGGAGATGGGCGTTATAGCCCACTGGCTCACTAGCGGAGCCCGACATGCTGGCAAACCAGCAGGCAAACTCCGCCAGCTTACGTTCATGTTCCTCCAGGCGCCTGCCCGTCGCGCGCCTGATAGCTTCATTAATGGACCCCTCCATCGAAGGAGACGGCGAAGGTGACGTGGGTGCATGGCACCCGTGATGGGGGGTCCTGCTTTTTTTTGCCTCGGTGGGGTCTAGCACCTCCCGCTAGAGGTTTGTGAGCGACTCTCTCTGTCAGCAGAGCCAGCTTGTTTATCTTTTTGCCGGAGCTTGATGGCTGCCCCGATTGTCAGTGGTGGCCTGTGACTGCGATGGCCTTCCTTGGAAGGAGCGCAGGCTATCACGGGGAGCTACGGCATGGGCCACCGGGGCCCCTAGCTACTGGTGGATAGCCATGGACCGGTGCTAGTGCTGAAGCTGGCGCATTGCCGTGGCGAGAATTGCATCTACGGGCAAGTGCGGCTAGCTGGACTTCTGGTGGAGGTGGCTGGACTAGAGCGGGTAGCTCCGCTTCTTGGCAGTGCGGGTTTTCCCGGGAGGGGGAGTCCCCGCACGACTGGTGGAGGCCTTCCTTGCCCTTGTCGTCACCATCCTCCTGCCTGGCTTGTCTGTGAAAAGATGGAGGGTTTATTCGCCCCCCTTTCCTAGTGCGCCAATCTGTTGCTGCCAAGACCATCATGGCCCGTAGCTGTTGCCGGCACCGGAGTGTGCTCCCATTGCTGCCAGCCGGTCCTCTACTCCTGGACCTACGAAATAGGGGTTAGTGACCCGGGCCAGGGTTTTCGGCGGGGCACTCCGACGATCAAGTTAGTGACAATCCAGGGGAACAGATCCTCCTGGTCGGGCCCCTCTTGATGGACTCTGCACTAGGAGGAGTGGAAGATGTGTCGGTGAAGGAGAAACGCAACAGGGGGAGAGTGATAGCGGGGACAGAGGGTTCCCTGTTCCTCCGCTTCTCCTTGTTTCTCGGTGGTTTTCCCTCAATCATGGTGTTGGTGGTGGCGCTTCACCCTCTTCATCGAGCTTGTGCTTTGTGTTGTGGTGGATTGTTGTTCCTGTGTTATTGGTGTATTACCTCCCCCTTTTTGGGGGTGCCGGCTATTCTTTGTAGTTAAAAATGGTCATTGGGATTCTGCCTCGGGATCCTCGCTGGTTCGCAGGCTGGTGTGGCAGGTTTCTGTGCCATGGCAGGACGCCTTTCCTGACAGGTGGTAGGGGAAACTTCCATTCCTTCTGATATCCTATCCGTTCACTCCATTCCGGGAAGCCTGACAGGGCCTCGATCCAAGGGTTGCCGCCCTAGGGTGCATGCTCTCTGGCTGTCCCATCCATGGAAGTATGGCTGGACAGGTAGTTATGGCGACATGGGGGGTGCTGCTCCGTGGTCCTCGGGAGGCTCGCCGAGTCCTAGGACGGCGGGTCTGCTCTGGTCTGGGCGCTCCAAGCTCGTGCAGTCACCTTGTGGAGGAGGGAAGAGTGCGGGCCCAGTTCAGAGGGCGCATGCTTAGAGAGGCTCCACATCTGCGAGCGAGCTCTTGGCTCGACCTCGACCGCAGGGCTCTAGCCTCTGAGGATCTTGCTCTGGAGGGCGGAGGATGGACCCGGTCTAGAGGGCGCGCGCTTGAAGAGCCTCCACATCGTGGGCGAGCTCTTGGCTCGACCTCAACCGTAGGGCACTAACCTCCGAAGGTCTCATTCTGGAGGGCAAAGGACGGACCCAGTCTAGAGGGCACGCGCTCGGAGAGGATCCATATCGACGGGCGAGCTCTTGCTCGACCTCAACCACAGGGCACTAGCCTCCGAGGGTCTCAATCTGGAGGTGGAGGACGGACCTGGTCTGGAGGGTGCACGCTCGGAGAGGCTCCATATCGGCGGGTGAGCTCTTGGCTCGACCTCAACCGCAGGGCACTAGCCTCCGAGGGTCTCGCTCTGGAGGGCGGAGGATGGACCCAGTCTAGAGGGTGCATGCTCGGAGAGGCTCCACATCGGCGGGCGATCTCTTGGCTCGACCTCGGTCACAGGGCACTAACCTCCGAGGGTCTCGCTCTGGAGGGTGGATGATGCTCCGACCTTGGCATCGAGCTCATGAGCTCGACCCGGCGGAGGACTGAGCTAGACTTGCTGTCCTGAGGAAGCTCAGCCCAGCTTGGTAGTGGGATCCGAGCTGGAGCGTCTTCCGTGGTGGCCTCGGCCTCATATGTGGCACACATCAGCTACCCCCGTCAGTGGCCTCACCACATCACCAGGCATTCCCCCGAATGTCCATCACCATCAGTTGAAGATTGACTCAAAGTGCCATCTAGTTCGGTAGAAAGATGAGTTTTGCCGTAGAAAGGCAGAAGGCGATCAACGACGAGGTGGAGAAGCTCCTCACCACTGGCTTCATTCGTGAAGTACAGTACCCCAGCTGGCTGGCGAATGTGGTGATGATCAAGAAGAACAACAGAAAGTGAAGGATCTATGTAGACTATACTGACCTCAATTGTGCTTGCCCGAAAGACAGCTTCCCCCTCCCGAAGATCGACCAGCTCATGCATGCCACTTCGGGACACCGCCTCCTCTCCTTCATGGATGCATTCTCCGGTATAATCAGATCCGGATACATCCGAAGGATGAGGAGCATACCACCTTCATCATGGATCACAGGACATAATGCTACAGGATGATGCCCTTCGGTCTGAAGAATGCTGGCGCCACGTACCAGCGGCTGGTCAACAAGGTCTTCAAAGACCAAATTGGCCACAACATATAGGTGTACATGGATGACATGCTCGTGATGAGCAAGCTGACCTCCGACCATGTCGACAACCTGATGGAGACCTTCCGCAACCTTCACCTCCATCAAATGAAGTTGAACCTGATGAAGTGTGCTTTCGATGTAGCAGCAGAGAAGTTCCTTGGCTTCATGGTGACCCAAAGAGGGATTGAAGCCAACCCAGAGAAGGTCTAAGCGATCCTTGACATGGAGCAGCCCACTTCCAAGAAGCAAGTCCAGCGACTTATTGGCCGGATAGCAGCCCTGAGTTGGTTCATTTCATGATCTGTCGATCATTGCCAGCCCTTCTTCAAGGCACTGAGGAAGATGCACGACTTCACCAAGACGAAGGAGTGCCAAGAGGCATTCAAGGAGTTAAAGAAGACCATGGTGCCACCACCACTACTCTCCTGGCCGGAGGAGGGAGAAGAGTTCCTCCTGTATATGCGGGTCACTCTGGAGGCCATTAGCTCGATCCTGTTCCGGATGGATGATGGAGGGATCCAGAGACCTGTATACTATACAAGCAAGCTTCTTCGTGATGCCGAGCTCAAGTATTCTTGATCCGAGAAGTTAATTTTTGAGCTCATTGTGTCTGTTCAGAGCCTCAGGCCTTATTTCCAAGTGCATCCGATCACGGTCCTGATGGATCAACTGCTGAAGGCCATGCTTAGCCGACCTGACACGTTCGGAAGATTGGCGAATTGGGCGCTAAAGCTCAGCGAGTTCGACATCATGTATCGACCGAGGTCATCCATAAAAGTGTAGGTACTAGCTGACTTTCTAGTTGAGTGTGCAGGCCTATGTGAGGGGCTGGAAGAGGCCCCCAGAATTAACAACCAGGACCTGAATCGAAGGAGGACATCTGGGTCCCACATGTGGATGGAGCTTCCAACTCTAGTGGAAGTGGAGCCGGACTCATCCTTTCTAATAGCGAGGGAGTCGTCGCTGAGTGCGTGCTCCACCTCCAGTTCACCGCCACCAATAACCAGGAGGAGTATGAGACGCTCCTCGCGAGACTGAGAGTCTCTCATGAATTAGGCATGACCAACTTAAGGGTCTTCATCGACTCAAAGTTGAAGATCGGACAGGTCTTACGCGAGTTCGAGGCCCGGACACTCAAATATCGAAGTACCTAGAGCTGGTACATGCAAGTGCGATGGGTTTTTAAGCGTTTTCAGCATCTCCCACATCCCGCGAGGAAAACATGCTCGTGCTGACACCTCTCCCAGTTGGCAACCTTACCGGACTCATCATTGGACCGTGCCTACATTGAACATCTTCAAGCTCCGAGCTTTGAGGCCCCTAGAGAAATCCAGCAAGTCACCCCGAAGCCTAGCTGGATGGACAAGTACATCAAATACATCACCGATGGTACCTTGCCCGAGGATCGGATAGAGGGCCGGCCTCATCAAAAGGAGGCCGCGCACTTTGTCCTGATGGATGGATTGCTTTATCGGAGGACCTACTCCTATCCACTCCTCAAATGTTTGAGACCCACAGAAGCGGCACTCATGCTCTAAGAGATACCAAAGGCCTCCGCAGGAATCATGTGGGGCAGGACTCTAGCATACAAGGCTCTCCACCAAGGATACTTCTAGAAAATGATGAGGGAGGATGCAGCCAACTTTGTCAAGAGGTGTGACTGCTGTCAACGTCATGCCATTGTGCCACGCCACCCAGCTACGCCACTCTCCCAGCTCTCCACCCCTTGGTCGTTTGCTCGTGGGGCATGGACATCCTAGATCCATTTCCTCCTACATCCAGGTAGTGTAAATTCCTGATAGTCACCATCGACTACTTCACGAAGTGGGTCGAGGCTAAGCCGTTAGCCCGAATCATGGAAGCAAATGTCAGCAAATTTTTTTGGAAGTCAATCATATGCCGCTTCGGGCTCCCTCACACCATCATCACCGATAACAAACGACAGTTTGACAATCAGGAGTTCAAGGAGTTCTGCAATGACCTCGGCATTTGTCATCGCTTCACTTCGGTAGCGCACCCTCAGACCAATGGAGAGGCCAGGGTGACCAACCAGACCATCCTTCAGGCTCCGGACCAGCTGGACCAAGCCAAGGGAAGATGGGCTAAAGAACTTTCCAGTGTCTTGTGGGCATACCACACAACACCAAGAATGGCCACGAATGAAACTCCATTTAACCTTGTCTTGGCATAGAAGTGGTGATTCCGGTGGAGCTCAGCCAGCCAACATTGTGTGTGGAGCAATACGACAAAGCCAAGAACCTAGCATGGCTCCAGTTAATCTAGATCTGCTTGAAGAAATGAGGGACAAGTGATGCGGGACTAATATGCATGCAATTCTTTTTGTATGTTTTATATGTGGGGTTAGGTGATTAATTCCTGAATTTCAGATCAAAATTAGTTATTTATATGAATTTTTGAAGCCAAGCATGCAGATTAGAACCTAGAAAAGTACTAAAGAATGATCGACGGGGCTGAGAAGCCTCGGTTAGGGCAAGTTCTCCTACAATATAAGATTGGAAGTAGAGGGGGGTGTACCTGACAACGTTTGAAGCACCCTGTGAAGATCGCAGCAAAGGGATCTCTCGTTCCTCGATGGATGCGGCCTAGAAAATCGAGCCAAAGACCTGTGGATACCCGGCTTTCTACTCGGTGGTTTGATCGAGGCTTGGCTGGAGTCGTTGGATTCGTAGGGACTCAGGGACCTGCAAATGACCTATCAGGGGTTAAAAAACTCAGAGGAAATCAAGAAAACAAGGAAAACAGCAAAGGAAAGAAAGTTTTGGAGGGGCTGGAAGGATGGTTGGTAGCAGGAAGATGGTTGCAAACACCGGAAGAAGAACTCTCAAACTCCTTCATGCACATAGCAGGGTAATCACACAAACAAATATAAGAACTCAAGATTTATTTCATATCAAAAATCTCCCTTCATACAAAGGCCAGGTCCTTTAAATAGACCCGTAACCTTGGGCTCCAAGTAAGGGCACATAAGTTTTACATAAGAATCCTTTTCCTTCTTAAACCCTAGCTAGAAAATAAGGAAATATTAGGTAGAAAAATGCCTAAAAATTCTCTTGACTTGGCCAACACTCCAAGAACGCCTAGGGGGCATGTTGGGCTTCTAGGAGCAGCAAGAGGTCGGCCCAAAGGGCTCGGGTGCATGAGTTTGGGCCTCTGGAAGCTGGGGTGGCCTGGTAGCCAGGTAGTAGGAATATTCCCTGGTATCTTGCTTCTTAGGGGCTTGGGCTTGGCGCCTGGGCTTGATTTCTTTGGGCTAGGATGTAGATGGACCTCTAAAATCATGGACGCCTTGGTATATGAATATATTTTGGCATTTGGAAGGGAATTGGGCATCTGGAGGGCATCTGCAAGGAATCAAGGTTTTCTGAATTTTTCCTCCTGGGGTCTTCAAATCTTCAAGCTAGGTTGGACTTGGGCTATACTTTCATGTCTTCAATCTGGTTGGACTTGGTCTTCACTTGTATGATGTGGTCTTGAGTCTTCAATATGGTTGAATAGGACTCAAAAAAATAAAATTAGCTCGACATGAGCTGACTAACACTGGACTGAACTAGCTCAACATGAGCTGATTTAGTACATAACTGAAACTCAAAGACTCAAATAACAACTAAAATGGACTCAGATGGGCTAAGCCCTTATTGCAGATGGACTCATAATTATTGATCATTCATAGAGGGTTGAAAAGCTCTGTCTATTCTGGTGCCTCCGGTGTCCCCACCAATTCTCCCGGGGTGGGAGGAACTCAACCCTATCGAGTGAAGATCAAACTGCTCACATATCTCTCGAGGAGGTCTAGGTTGAGGTGCTGCAAGTCCCTCGAGAAATCCATGAATTGTCTGACTTTGGCCGGCCTTGCCATTGGACCAGGAAACATTGATAACCACGGCCGGGTCATAATGGCTTGATCATCCAGGATAAGCTTGATCCGTTCTCCTCTCTCAGGCCAAATTTATTAGTGGACACTCTGGGTTGGGTCACTCACATGAAAAGGATAGTTCAAAAGCCTCACTAAGTATCGCTGTCGATTTCCTGTACTCAACCAGGTCTATAATATTAAAGGTATAACTAATGCCCAAATCCGAAGGCATGTCTAACACCTAGGCATTTGATCCAACCTTCTCTATCACTTTAAAAGGTCCGGCTCTGCGAGCATGAAACTTCTTTTAGGCCTAAGCCTAACCAAGATAGAATCCACTACATCAAATTCTTGATCCATCTTCGGAAATTAGCCAGTTGTTTTAAGATTAGTGTAGGTGTGAACATGCTGGACACATGCAGACTCCTAACAAGATGATGCAAAGGACTCACACTAACACCTAATAGACTCGACTAAAGAGGTTTATTAGGTCTTAACTACCACTTGGGCATGGGGGCATGAGTCGTGGTTGATGGATGACATGCAGAAGAAAATTTGCTAATAACTCCTAACAGGTGCCAGAGGGTCTGCCAAAAGTAGGTAGCAAATGGGATGGACTCTATGGATCCTTGCAACCTAGTAACCTCAACAAAATGTAACCAAATAGTTCTAGACACATGAGAAACTCAGAAAATGGTAGGAAATAGGAAGTGGGTTCAGAATTAGTCTGGTAGGGTAAGAAAAGGTTCTGGGTTAGTTGGATAAAGTAGGATAAAAAAATGGGGTGTCAGGAACTAATCCTATACTAATGAGGTTAACCTTACGAGTTTGAGCTATATTTTATAGGGTTTGCATAACAGAAGGATGGGTCACCAATTTCGGGAAGAGGTCCTAATGGGAAATATAGAGGGGGCTCATCTTGAGGTATTGATTCAAAGAGATCAGTCCTTAATAAATTCTTCGGGTTCTTGTATTTTAGGACTAGACTCTATAATTTGGCTCTCCTCTATTGTTTCCTCAGGTAAGGCTCTAGCAGCAGTACCTAGGTCTCTATTTTCTCTCCTCTATTTGTTCTTCCACTATAGCTTTAAGTTGGATGTGGTCAAGGTCAACTAGCTTTGGGTTGGTTTCTTCTACCTGGGTATCTACTGGACCAGCTAATTCGAGGTCTACTAAAGGTGTCTCCTCTTCTCCCTCATACTCATCCACTAAGCTCGCATCAGCTTCATACACTTTCGCGTTAATGTAAGCCTTGTCAATCTCAAGAATGGTTGGAGAAGGTCGACTAGGGAAAAATTGGCTAGGTCCTGGTTTCTGATTATGGATACTAATCCTAGTAGGTTCAGGTTGCCTAAGGGGTAGTGGCTCACTACTGGCCTCATATTTAGGGGTACTAATCCTATGGGGTTCAAGTTGACTAAGGGAAACCTGACTAGTACTAGATTGATACTTAGGGATTATGGTTCTTTGGGCTCATAGGACAAGGTGCAGATCTATGGGTCATGGGATTATAGGATCTGGGGTCATAGGATTTTGGGTCAGGTCTATGGTCAGGTTCTAAGGATGGATCATGGTATGGGGTCCTCCTAAGGTTGGGCTCCCTATATGGGTCAGGATATTGGGTTCTCCTAGGTTGGACTCCCTATATGGGTCAGAATATTGGGTTCTCCTAGGGTTGGACTCCCTATATGGGTCAGAATATTGGGTTCTCCTAGGGTTGGACTCCCTATATAGGTCAGAATATTGGGTGTTGGGTCTACTAGGCTCATAGGGTGTGGGTGCTAGGATCTATGATCATGGGATCTAAAGTCATAGGATCTAGTTCTAGGTTCTGGATTCATAGGTTCTAGGTTCATAGGTTCTAGGTTCATAGGATTTGAGTCATAAGATCTATAGGTTATGGGTATAGTAGGCTTATAGGATGTGGGTAAATAGGATCTATCTTCCTGGTCTACAACCCTGATTGGATATTCTAGGACTAACCTTAGGATTGGGTCATGACGATGGGCTCTCCTCCTAGGTTCAGCTCAAGGTATGGATCAGGGTTTGGGGTCCTCCTAGGTTTAGTATCATAGTATGGGTCATGACGATGGGCTCTCCTAGGTTCAACCTCTTGGTAGGGATCAGGGTTTGGGATCCTCCTAGGTTCAGTATCATAGTATGGGTCATGGAGAGGGGTTCTCCTAGGCTGAGGGACTCAGGATCAGGCTCAAACTGGGTCCTACATGTCTCCTCTAGGGTTCCTAGTCGGGCATCTATTTGTTCAAGCATCTGGGTAAATTAGGCATTTGCTTGCCCAAACCTAAGATTGAGGGTTTGGACTAACCTTTCTCCAAGGGCATCAAATTTGGCATCAAAATGGTCCATGATTCAGGGAGATGGAATGAGATGGGACTCATGATCTAGTGCTCATGCAAGACCCGATCATACCGACTACAGCTGACTAGACCTAGAATCCAAACTAGATGCTCAATTAGGGTGGCAAACTAGCCTATAGTAACCCTGTACTCAGCCAGGCAGGTGTAAGGGGAGTGTTAGGTCCCTGGTTGCCAAGCCTAGACACCAATCAGAGATTGGCCAAGTAGGCGGACCAGCACAAAGCCCTTCGGGATTGAATCCCTGAACCACCATTCTAGACACTGAGCACAAGGCCCACACAAGTTAGCTTGACACAATGATCTGACACTTAGTGGTGCGGGCACCAGACTCAGAAGAAGACTTCAGAGCTCCATTTGGATCTCTGATTGACATTGCCCGAGAAATTAGGATTTGTAATAAAGGTTGACCTGGTCAACCAGTTTATTTATTTTTATTTATTTCTTGAGTCACCATTTAATTTTGTTGAGTCATGTTGACTCGGTGCAAGTCCCAATGTGGTTTCAATTTGGTCCAAAATGGTGCCACATTTCTCTTCCAATCAACTCAAGTTTTAAGCAAGTGGAGGCCACACTCCAAGCCACACGCCCAGCCACACTCCGAGCACACGCCAGAGTCCAGGAGGCGCCATAGAGGCATCCCAGTGTCATAGTCCCCACATCCAAAGAAGAAAAAATCAAATTGGAGGCTAAATTAAAGGAGGCGCCCACACCTGCCTAATTTACCTAAGCAAAGAAGGAAGAAAACTTCTCTTGGAGAAGAAATCAAAGAAGGACATCCAACCTACTCCTAATTGAAGTTCAAATCAAAATCAAAGAGCTTAACTTGGAGTGGAAGAAAAGAAGAAATACCATAAGAAGAAGAGGACTCCAAATCGAAATCCAACTCCAAAGGAGGTGCCATAAAAGTTCCAAACAATTCCTTTATGGCCGTCCCAATTTTTTTTGGACTCTTGGTCGCCCAAGGGAGAGGATTTTCTACCTAATCTAGGGTTGGAAGAGTTTAGTCCCACATGGGAATTTGTACAAGCTAGGAGAAAATTTTAGGTCTATATAATAGACCTCTCTTTGTAACTTTAGAAAATCAATGAAGAAAAAAATTATTTTGCTATTCTCTTGTGTTGAGTGACCTAGGTTTCTCTTCTTCCGCACTATTCTAAGTGTTGAGCTCCGTGAGGGGGTAATCCGGGTTCCATTGGAGCCTGAGGAGGTGAGAGATCTCCATCTTTATCCAAAACCCTAGGTTAGCCACTTGAAATTCCAAAACCCTAGCCACCTTTTATTATTTTCCATCCACCCAACCCTAGATCCATCCATCTCCCACGGCCTCTCTCTCTCTACAAGTCCAGGCCGTCCCCCTTCATCCAGATCCAGTCCGGCTACTTCAGATGCAGCGCAAGTTCCAAGGAAAATCACATCAGCATCCAGGAGAATCCAGTTTTCAGCAATTTCGATCTTCAAGTTCATCAACCTGGTAAATCTTTTCCTTGACTCTCTGATTCCATCAATTTCTTTCTTCTCTTCCAGATCTTGAGTTCAGAGAAGCCAACCCGCCAAAGGACCAGTATTGGAGGATCCATTACGAAGATATCCGACTCCGAGGATCCAACAATCTGCTCGGGAGAGTTCTTCCACCAAAATCTGTGAAGATCATTGTCTGGTTAGATAACCTTCCCTTCTCTTTATTTCTGTTCTGTTGAAAGCTCGGAGTGAAACCCTAGGTCTGGGAGTTTCTCAACCCCCGATCCGTTGCTTCTGAATTACTCTGATAATTTAGTTTCCTTAAAGTTGTGCTTTCAATTATCATATTAGTATCTTTCAATGTTAGGTTAACTTTTCTTTGATTTGAAGCCAACTTCTACAAACATATAAAAACCACAAAATTAAATTAATCTTAATTTACTTCCGCATCGCAACCCTTATTTTTCTGCATCTTTTTTGGTATCAAAGCTTTCGTCCTACATCATTTTTGGTATCAGAGCTTTCGTCCTACATCAATTTTGGTATCAGAGCCCAGTCTAGGGTTTCTGATTTGCTTGTTTGCTTCGATTGTTCTCTTTTATTTTGTCTGCTCGAAGTAGACTCCCCCAGGACGTCCGGTCCTAGGAACTAAGCGAGGCGCAAGCCTCCTCCTCCCATTCCACGGGGTTTCCTAGGGCGTGTAGGGGATCCATTGGGTTATAACTTCGTAGCAGGGATTATAAACGGGGAAGACAATCTAGTTGCAGCCCGTAATTGCCCTTGTCTGAATTATTTCTCCCTGTATAAAAACTCCAATTGCATTATTTTTGCTTCGTTAAAACCAGTATAATTCAACCTATTTTCCATAATTTTCTGTAATTTATTGGTTTCGGTAAAAATCCTGAGCATTAAAATACAGAAACTCTGTTTTTTGTGTTCTGCAATTCATTCTTTTTGGAGTGATCATCTCATAATTTCCTTAAGGGCAATTGAGCATCTAAGATAAGGGGAGGAGTTGATTACCTCTCCTTAGCCCAAAATCACCATCCAATCATTCGAACCTAGACCTAATTTAAAATCAGTTAGACCTAATTTGCCCTAGTGGCTAGGGACACCAATTGGTCGGGTCTAGGCTAGTGTTGAGTCAGTTTGCCGAGTTATTCTGTGTGTTGCTTAGCACTCAGTGTCTAGAACGGTGGTTCAGGGACTACGTCCCGAAGGGCTTGTGTGCTGTTCCGCCTACCTGGCCAATCACTGATTGGTGTCTAGGATTGGCAATCAGGGACCTAACACTCCCCTTACACCTGCCTGGCTGAGTCATGAGTTACTACAGGCTAGCTTGCCACTCTGATTGGGCATCTAGTTTGGGCTCTAGGTCTAGTTAGCCGGTAGTCATTCAGTTGAGTCTCATTTTGTGTGTTTGCTTGCATCATGTCTACCCGGAATGGAGTGCCCTACCAACCTGGTCAAACCCAACCTGATTTAGAGGCCATGGTTAGAGCTCTTACTGAGAGCATGAACAAGTTAAGCCAGGATTTTCTGCTACTGTTACCCAGTGTAAAGAACAAGTCCATGAGAATTTTACCCAGCTTAGGGATCAAGTCCAAGTCCTTGAGAAATGTAGACATCAAAATTGGATCCCTGATCCAAAATTTAATAGGCCCCAACCTCATCCATACCAGGAGCCTAGGAGGACCTTATACCGTGATCCCGAGCATAACCTTAGAAGCCTAACCATGATATCTATATTGTGGATCGTGTCTATGAGAGGTCCTTACAATATTCTAGACCAGTCACTCAACAACCCAAGTCTTCTAGATCAAACCATTTAGATCCACACCCATGCCCAAGTAAGGTCTCTACTAGCTTGAAACCCAGTGTGACCCAGGTTCCTATATCGCAAGAATGTTGTTTTGTGGAGAAAGAGGCCATAAATCTAGTCAGTGCCCATGCATAGGACTGGCTTGTGCACAGCTAAGTGGTAAGAATCCTAAGGATGACATTAATGAGGGAGAACCCAAGCCTACCAATGAGGAAAAAGGTTAGGTATGACAAGCCTAGAATCATTTGACCCGATTACCACTGACCCGAAACCCATGAAGATGGCATCGAGGAAGTATATGATGCTGGCTTGAGTCTAGTTGATGAAAATGAGGGGGAAGAACTTGAAGAATGTGACATCGATACTATTGGTTCCTTACTGAGGAGACCTTGGAGAGCAACCAAGTGGTAGTGCCTAGTTCAGAAATTCAAGAGAGATTTGTGAGAATCAGGTTCCTTTAGTCAATACCCCCAGAAGAACTCATAGTGTTAGCCCGAGCTATCAGTTCGTACCCTCTAATGACAGTCAGTCCTAAGTACCAATTAAAGATCTTTGCACTGAACTGTTTAAGTTTGCCCACCCTATGGTAGATCCTCTCCTTAGGATGACTGAATCAAGCCTCTTACAATTGGACCTTGGCCCATGCCCAGCCACTAAGGTCTCTCCCGTAATCTCAGTTGAACATCCTGTCTTGAGCGGATTGGTTCACCCCAGTCCTATAAAAGTCCTCCTTATGACCCCAGACCCTTTCCTTCGCATGACTGACCTACCCTTCTATAGAGTATACCTTTCCGCACCCATATGTCAAATTTCAAGTCTTGAGGTCATCATCCATAGCCCTTCCATGAATCATTCTTCAATCCAGTTCTTGAGAAAGTGGATCATTATTGCTTAGAGAACAAACTCTAACTGTTGCAATCACATGTCCTAGGCTACTTCCCGAAACCATCTCTTGATCCATTCCTGGGAGTAGAAAACTTTTCCTTTCGTAAGATGATCAGTTGACACTCATAGATCACCATTCAAACCTTCAGGTCACCATCTTTAGCCAGCAGGTAATTCGAGACTCCACCTCATATTTCCTCCCTTTCTCTAGGACTTCCAATGGCTTCTTACACCATCCAAGTATACTTTGTCAAAGTCTTTAGAGTGAACCACGTGTCAGAACTATTAGGTTTACCACCTACTTCTGGAAGACCTTATGGCACTACTAGGCACCCATGATAAGTTTCATGCTCTGCATGCCATCCTCCGACCCAAGGTCAACCTAGAGAGCCGTAGTTTGGTTAGGTTTACCTAGGGTTCTTTTGAATAAAGTCCATTCTTTAGGAGTGCATCGTCAGTCGAGTTTAGGACATTGTCCTCGATTTTGGTTAAGTGAGAATACCAGGATTTGGGATTGTATTTACCAAGGGCAGAATTTGCGTACATGACTCGGTCAATAGTCTACGGGTAAGAGTCCATTTGAAATTGTACATGGGTACAAACCTCACACACCTCTTGACCTAGTCCCTTTACCTGTCCACACCGAGTCTCCGAATCTGCTGAGAATTTTGCACAGCATATAAACGACTTGCATAAAGAATTCATGCCAAAATAATTTAAGTAATGAAACTTATAAGAAGTTGGCTGATACTCAAAGACGAGTCAATCTTTTGTTGAGGGAGACTATGTGATGATTAGGTTAAGGCCTGAACGGTTTTCTCCTGGAACCGTTAGAAAGTTACATCTAGGGGAGCTGGACCATTTAGAGTGGTAAAGAGAGTAGGATCCAATGCCTATGTGCTCGAGTTGCCTCCAGAACTAGGCATTAGCTCTACTTTCAACATTACAGACTTAGTAGAGTACAGGAGGCAGCAGTGTGGATTCCTAGTGAGCCTTTTGAGCCTAACCCTATCATTGAGAGTGATCCCGACCCTGTGTGTCCACCAACAAACTGGCCTGTGAGGAAAGAGCAGATTGAAAAGATCCTGGATGATCAGGTTATCTCTACTCGTAATCGAGGATACCAAGGTACCTGGTCCGCTGGCAAGGAAGGCCAGATTCTGATGACTCTTGGATCTCCCGAGAAGAATTACAAAAACTGGACCCAGACCTCTTAGAGAGATACCAGAGCCAACTTGGGCCTTACTCGACAGGGTCGAGTTCCTCCCACCCTGGGAGAATTGGTGCGGGCACCAGACTCAGAAGAAGACTTCAGAGCTCCATTTGGATCTCTGATTGACATTGCCCGGAAAATTAGGGTTTGTAATAAAGGTTGACCTGGTCAACCAGTTTATTTATTTTTATTTATTTCTTGAGTCACCATTTAAATTTTGTTTGATCATGTTGACTCGGTGCAAGTCCCAATGGGTTTCAATTGGTCCAAAATGGTGCCACATTTCTCTTCCAATCAACTCAAGTTCAAGCAAGTGGAGGCCACAACTCCAAGCCAACACCCCAGCCACACTCTCGAGCACAACCAGAGTCCAGGAGGCGCCATAGAGGCATCCCAGTGTCATGGTCCCCACATCCAAAAAGAAAAAATCAAATTGGAGGCTAAATTAAAGGAGGCGCCCACACCTGCCTAATTTACCTAAGCAAAGAAGGAAGAAAACTTCTCTTGGAGAAGAAATCAAAGAAGGACATCCAACCTACTCCTAATTGAAGTTCAAATCAAAATCAAAGAGCTTAACTTGGAGTGAAGAAAAGAAGAAATACCATAAAGAGAGACTCCAAATCCAAATCCAACTCCAAAGGAGGTGCCATAAAGTTCCAAAACAATTCCTTTATGGCCGTCCCATTTTTTTTGGAACTTCTTGGTCGGCCAATGGAGAGGATTTTCTACTAATCTAGGGTTGGCAAGAGTTTAGTCCCACCTGGGAATTTGTACAACTAGGAGAAAATTTTAGGTCTAATATAATAGACCTCTCTTGTAACTTTAGAAAATCAATGAAGAAAAAATTATTTTGCTATTCTCTTGTGTTGAGTGACCTAGGTTTCTCTTCTTCCGCACTATTCTAAGTGTTGAGCTCCGTGAGGGATAATCCGGGTTCCATTGGAGCCTTGAGGAGGTGAGATCTCCATCTTTATCCAAAACCCTAGGTTAGCCACTTGAAATTCCAAAACCCTAGCCACCTTTTATTATTTTCCATCCACCAAACCCTAGATCCATCCATCCCCACGCCTCTCTCTCTCTACAAGTCCAGGCCGTCCACCTTCATCCAGATCCAGCCGGCTACTTCAGATGCAGCGCAAGTTCCAAGGAAAATCACATCAGCATCCAGGAGAATCCAGTTTTCAGCAATTTCGATCTTCAAGTTCATCAACCGGGTAAATCGTTTCCTTGACTCTCTGATTCCATCAATTGTCTTTCTTCTCTTCCAGATCTTGAGTTCAGGAGAAGCCAACCCGCCAAAGACCAGTATTGGAGGATCCATTACAAGAAGATCCGACTCCGAGATCCAACAATCTGCTCGGGATAGTTCTTCCACAAAAATCTGTGAAGATCATTGTCTGGTTAGATACCCTCCCTTCTCTTTATTTCTGTTCTGTTGAAAGCTCGAGTGAAACCCTAGGTCTGGGAGTTTCTCAACCCCCAGCGATCCGTTGCTTCTGAATTACTCTGATAATTTAGTTTCCTTAAAGTTGTGCTTTCAATTATCATATTAGTATCTTTCAATGTTAGGTTAACTTTTCTTTTCTTTATTGAAGCCAACTTCTACAAACATATAAAAACCACAAAAAAATTAATTAATCTTAATTTACTTCCGCATCGCAACCCTTAATTTGTTCTGCTCATTTTTGGTATCAGAGCTTTCGTCCTACATCACTTAGCCCGGACCCGACCAGTTGGTGTCCCTAGCCCACTAGGGCAAATTAAGTCTAGTTAATTTTAGGTTAAGGCTTGGGACCGAATGCAAGGGATGTGGTTTTGGGCTAAGGAGAGGTGATCAAATCCTCCCCCCATCTGATATAGCAAGAGTGCCCTTAAAAAGTAAATTATGCAATGATGGCAGGCAGATGAGGATGCAAATTAGGGTTTAGATATTTTTTGGGTATTTTTTGGAGAATATGTAATTTTTTTATTTTGGTATTTCTTAAATAGAAGAAAACTTGCAAATTATGGCCTAATATGCAGGAAATAAACTAAAATTAAAAGATAAGCAAAACATGCTAAACAAAACTGGTGCGGGCACCAGACTTAGAAGAAGACTTCAAGGCTCCATCTGGATCTCTGATTGACCTTGCCCGAAGAATTAGTTTTTCTGGTTTTGTAATAAGGTTTGACTTGGTCAACTCAATTTTAGTCTTGAGTCTGTATTTCCCTGCAATTTAAATTTTGTTGAGTCATGTTGACTCAGTACAAGTCCTAGTAGTAGTCTAGGTCTTTCCAGGTTGGTGCCACTTTTTTTTTAGTCAAGTCAAGATCCAGGGTGCCACATTTTTTCTCCCAGGCCAAGCAAGTAGGCGCCACACTCCCAGCCACATGCTAGAGTCCAGGAGGCGCCACATCTCCATCCAGTGTCTTTGGTCCCTACACCACAAAAGTAGTTCCTTTTTTTTTCTTGCACCACTTGGAGAGAAATCCATCAAGATACCTCAATCCAAGGAGGATCCAATTTCTTTCCAGATAAACCCAAGCCAGGATGGCAAGAATTTTTCTTGAAGAGAGGATCAAGGAGGTGCCCCACAATGTTCCATAAAAAATCCAAGTTATAAAGGGAAGATAGCATGTCTTGGGGAGGAATTCAAGGAGGTTCCTAAAATTTCCAAAAGTGCCAAAGCCATGAAAGGAAGAAGCCTAAACTTGTGGAGCAAGACTAGGAGGTGTCCAAATGAGCCAAACCATGAAGGGAAAATCCTTGATTCATGAAGAGATACTAGGAGACACCCCCATAACCTGCCATTTGAGCTGATTTTCAAGTTTTCTTGGAGTTTTTGGGCTGCCCACTCATGGAAGGAGTCTTGGAAGAGAATTTGATGCCTAAAGTATGGGTAAGTCCTTTATCCCACATGAGAAATGTATAAAATTTTATTTCTTTTTTATGTCTATATATTCAACTCAATGTAACTCTTGAATTTACTGATGAATGAAATCAATTTCTGTGTGAGCAACTTTGTGTTTCTCTCTTCCGCACTTGTATTCAGGTGTTGAGCTCCGTGAGAGAGTAAATCTGGGTTCCCTAGGAACCTTGAGGAGGTGTAAGATCTCCAACCCCAAAACCCTACCAAAACTCTAGGTTAGCCACTTCAACTCCAAACCCTAGCCGCCCATCATCTTCTTCATTCCACCAATCATCCAAACCCTAATCTACCTCATCATCTCACGGCCCCTCTCTGCCAAGTAGAGGCCAACCACCAGCATCCAGGTCCAGATCAGCTACTTCGAATACAGAGCAAATCCCAGAGGAAGTCAGATCAGCATCCTGGAGAATCAGGATTTCAGCAACATCAATTTTCAAGTTCTTCTTATCTGGTAAATCCTTTCTTTGAGTATCTGGTTCCTTAACTTGTTCTTTTTCTTTCCCAAATCCTGATTTCAGGAGAGCCAACTCTGCCAAAGGACCAGTATTGGAGGATCCATTGCGAAGATATTCGAATCCGAAGATCCAACAATCTGCTCGAGAGAGTCCTTCCACCAAACTCCGTGAAGATCACTGCCTGGTACATAACCCTTCCCTTCTCTTTAGTTCTGTTATGTTGAAAGTTCAGAGCGAAACCCTAGGTTTGGGAGTTTCTCAACCTCCAGCGATCCTTACTTCTGAACTACTCTGATAATCTAGTTTCTTTGAATTGTGCTTTCAATTATTATATAGTTTCTTTCAATTTAGTTTTAACTTTCCTTTGAGTCTAAGCTAACTTCTGAAAATATAAAAAAAAAAAAAATTAGTCTTAATTTACTTCCGCATCGCATCATCTCTTTGTTCTGCATCATTTTGGTATCAGAGCCCTGTCTAGGTTTTCTGACTTGCTTGCATGTTTTGAGTGTCTCTCTTTTTTAGTTTGTCTGCTCGAAGTAGACTCCCAGGACGTCCGATC
Organism: Areca catechu; assembly: GCA_021397845.1. Classification (NCBI taxonomy): domain Eukaryota; kingdom Viridiplantae; phylum Streptophyta; class Magnoliopsida; order Arecales; family Arecaceae; genus Areca; species Areca catechu. The sequence goes on along the minus strand of CM038044.1, from coordinate 25,780,241 downwards.
CTAGGAATGAAGCGAGGTGCAAGCCTCCTCTTCCCATTCCATGGGGTGTTCCTAGGGCTTGTAGGGGATCCGCTGGGTTACAACTTCGTAGCAGGAATTGTAAACGGGAGAAGCATTCTATTTTTAATCTGTAACTACCCTGTTGTAGGAATTGTTTCTCATTGCAGGTAACTCCAAATTGCATGATTTTTATTTTTTCTGGAACCATTATATTGAAACTATTTTATCTAATTTTACTGTAATTTATTGGTTTCTGTGAAGTTTCTGAGAGTTAAATTATAGCAATTCTGTTTCTGTGTTTCTGCAATTCAATTTTTTTTGAGTGATCATCTCCTAATTCATCTTAAGGCAATTGAGCATCTAAGATAAGGGGAGGAGTTGATAACCTCTTCTTAGCCCAAAACCACCACCCATTCATTCGATCCTAACCTAATTTTAAAATTTATTAGACTTAATTTGCCCTAGTGGGCTAGGAACACCAACTGGTCAGGTCCCAGCCTAGGGTTTAGTCATTTGTCTGGTTACTCTGTGTGTGCTTTGTACTCAGTGTCTAGAACAGCGATTCAGGGATGACATCCCGAAGGGCTTGTGTGCTGGTCCACCTACCTGGCCAATAACTGATTGGTGTCTAGGATTGGCAATTAGGACCTAACACTCCCCTTACACCTGCCTGGCTAAGTCCTGAGTTACTACAGGCTAGCTTGCCACTCTGATTGGGCATCTAATTTGGGCTCTAGGTCTAGTTAGCCCGTAGTCATTTCAGTCAAGTCTCATTTGGTGTGCTTGCTTGCATCATCATGTCCACCCGGAACGGAGTACCCTACCAACCTGGTCAACCCAACCTGATTTAGAGGCCATGATTAGAACTCTTATCGAAGAATGACCAAATTGAGTCAGGATATGACTGATACTGTTGCCTAGTTTAGAGACTGAGCCCAGGTACTTGAGGAGCCTAGGCACCGAAATTGGATCCCTGACTCAAATTTGGTAGACCCCAACCTCACCCACACCCAGAGCCTAGGAGACCTTTATACAGGGATCCTGAACCTAATCATTGGAGTTTGATCTAAGAGCCTATGACCATGATCTTGCCCCTGAGTCTAGCCCTAGGAGCCTATACCCATACTTGGTTGACTCAGAGAAGGACCCGTTAGGAACACCAAACCTTATGCACCCACTTTTGATGGAAGACAAGAGACATATAAGTGGGAAACAAATGGATCGGTATTTTGAGTGCACTAACATATCGGAATTAGGACAAGTTAGGTTGGCCAAACCAAGTTCACCAAACATGCTAGGTCGCATTGGTATGCTATTGAGCGTGAGTGTTATCAAAGAAAAGAGGAAATATATACTTGAGAGATATGAGAAGTAAGTTGAGAGATAGGTACCTAGGTAGATCCTATGAGAAAAGACTTTTAGACCAATGGTACCAATTGCGACAAGGTAATAGCCTGTGTCTAAATATATCGAGGACTTCCAGTGGTATACATGAAATGCAATACCATTGAGACCGAAGCTCAGATCACATCGAGGTTTAGGGTTGGGTTACACCCAGACATTTATAGGAAGCTATGCCTTGAAAAGACCAATAAGTTAGACCGAGCCTACTAAGAAGCCCAAGACTATGAGTGGTCTTTAAGATATAACCAATCAAGTACTTTGGACTTAAAGCCAACCTCTACCAACTTGAGTCAAGTTCTGATTGATCCGACATCCATAGTGAACCAGACTTTTGTTTGTCAATTCCCACTTGTGTCACCTCTTGACCAGAAGGATGACACTGAGAAGGAGTTAGGCATGGCCATCCCAAAATTAGTTGACCCAACCAGAGCCATACTTAAAGAGGAATCAAAGGAGAATAGATTATAACTTTCAGTGAGATTGAGGAAGAAATATATGAGCATGACATAAGTTGATAGATGAATATGAAGAAGAAAAATTTGAGATATCTCTCCCGATAATTCAATTAACCAACTCCTACCTAATGGGGTTATTGAGGGGACCCCTGCCACTCAAGGAATTCAGGAGCTAACCCTAAGAGAAGACCCTTTTGAGGAAGTTCAGGAAGAGGAAATTACACCAAATAAAAGTTTAAGTGAGAATACCCCTAAACTCATTGAGGAATCCAAAGAAGACTGGTGTGGACACCAGAAGCCGAAAGAAACTTCACTCCAACAAGGTTAGCCTTATCCCAATTTGGATCGAAGATAATTAGGTTACCTTGTGTCCTTTAGTTCAAAAATATTTTATTTCAAGAGTCATTCCTTTTCAAGAGTCTTGTAATTAATTTTGAGTTTCAAATCAAGAGTGTTTATTGAGTCCTGTAATTACTTTTAAAATTTCATTTCCTGTAAGTCCATTTCAAGTTTTAAAGTCTAGGTCAGTCAAGTCAGTTCAGTTGAGTTAAGACTAATTCAGTTGAGTTAAGTCTAATCAAGTCTTAAAGCCATGAAAGCCAGCAACAAGACTCAATTCTAGACCCCAGAATTTGACCACATGAAAGAGAAACACATCAACCAAGCAAGAGAAAAGGACCATCAACTAGGACCACTGGGCGCCACATGTCATTCTTATCCAAGTAGAAGACCACCTCACCATACCACGTCATCAGGTGCCACTTCACCAGCCACCTCATCACCCTTTGGGCGCCAACAAGGAAGATTCAAATTCAAGGAGGTTGGCCACATCCCTCCAAGTCCTCCACCAAATCCTCCAACCCCCCCCACATCCCTCCAAACTCTCCACCAAATCCTCCAACCCCCCTTGTAATCCTCCTCGATTTGGGGAGTTTTTAAATTTCAAAAGCTAGCTTTGTGAGGCTATTAAAAGCCTTGGATGCCCATGTAAAAGAGATGGATTTTGGGAATGAATGAAAATTGAAGTTGAATTTTGGAAGTAGAAGTTGTCTTGTGTTTTTGTTTTCCTTATGTGAAAGTTTTCCATCCTCTTCCTCCATGCCAAAGCCATTCTTTTCCCTAGCAAAGCATCTTCAAGCTCACGTGAAGGCATTGGAGTCAGCCAGATCTTCTCAAATTTCTGTTCTTAGTTCATAAATTCTCCCATCCCTTCTATATGTTCTTATCCTTCTTCCTTAACTTTGATCTTCATTGCAGGGTCCTTCGAGTCTTTGAGTTGTGGCTGGGTTCACCTTGACAAAGACTAACACGCTAAAGCCCCAAGTCCAGGGTTCTGATCTCTGTTATCCAGGTTCTTCAGTTCTGAGCATTGGTAGTTTCAAGGTATGAATCAAAGAAGGTTGGAAAGCTCATCAAGGTAAGTCCACAATCATTAACCCCTATTGTCTAGATCTTCTCCTTCTTAGTTTAGGATTGTGTCTAATCAAGTAAAAGTCCAATTTCTTATAATCCTTAAGTCTTATTGATGAGTACAATGCTAGTGTAATTAGGTTTCATTGCTCTACAAACCATATTCAAAACATTAATCATATGCGTGCCGCATCAAGACACCCCTGAGTCAAATCTGATAGAGAAGTGTGAAGAAGGAAGGGGTTCACAAGAATTGCCCTTGAGAAGGTCCAAGAACAAGAAAAAGACAGTAGCTTAGAGGACTTTCTAGAAAACATTCCAAAGACCTTCCTGATAACCTTCCACCTTCTAGGAGCACCCAGCCTATCCTAGGACTTGCACTTGTAGACCCTCCTAGAGCAAATCATGAGGTTTGGATGAGTGCACCTATAGAACAATGTCCTCATTTTAAGGTCGTCCTGAATAACCAAGGTTTGTTTCTTGTTTCCGATAAGCCACCTCAAAACTCTGATTCTTATTTCCTACCCTTCCCTGAATCTTCTCATGTTTCTAGAGCTATGGGATTACACTTTACTGAGATCTCTAGGTTGCAAGACTCCTTAGAACCTATTAGGTTGCCAACTACTTCTGGAAGACCTTATGGCACCTACTAGGCATCCATAATAAGTTTTCATGCTCTGCATGCCCTCCTCCGACCCAAGGTCAAACCTAGAGAGCCTTAGTTTGTTAGGTTTAGACCTAGGGTTCCTTTGAAATAAAGTCCATTCTTTAGGAGTGCGTCGTCAGTCTAGTTTAGTTTTTCTTGACCCTTTACTAGGCTTTGGCTTAGATTTTGGTTTGATTGAGAGCACCAGGAATTGGGATTTGTATTTTGTCCAGGGCTGAAATTGCATTCAATGTTTCGATCAATAGGTCTATAGACTAGAGTCCCTTTGAAATTGTTCATGGATACAAGCCTCACACACCACTTGATCTGATTTCACTATTAGCCCACACACACAAGTCTCTTGATGCACTTGCATAGCATGTAAAGGACTTGCATAAAGAAATTCATGCCAAAATAACTTTAAGTAATGAAACTTATAAGAAGTTGGCTAATTCTCAAAGACGAGTCAAAACTTTTGTTGAGAGACTATAATGATTAGGTTAGGCCTGAGCAGTTTTTTCCTGGAATCGTTAGAAAGTTACATGCTAAAGGAGCTGGACATTTAGAGTAGTGAAGAGAGTAGGATCCAATGCCTATATGCTCGAGTTGCCTCCAGAACTAGGCAATAGCTCTACTTTCAACATTACAGACTTAGTAGAGTATAGGGAGCCAGTTGTGATTCCTAGTAAGCCTTTGAAACCTAATCCTGTTATTGAGAGTGATCCCGACCCTGTGTGTCCACCAACAAACTGGCCTGTAAGGAAAGAGCAGATTGAAGAGATCCTGGATGATCAGGTTATCTCTACTCGTAATGGATACCAAAGATACCAGGTCCGCTGGCAAGGAAGGCAAGATTTTGATAACTCTTGGATCTCCCAAGAAGAATTACAAGAATTGGACCCAGACCTCTTGGAGAGAAACCAGAGCCAGCTTGATCCATACTCGACAGGGTCGAGTTCCTCCCACCCCGGGAGAATTGGTGCGAGCACCAGACTCAGAAGAAGACTTCTGGGCTCCATCTGGATCTCTGATTGACCTTGCTCGAAGAATTAGGGTTTCTGGTTTTGTAATAAGGGTTGACTTGGTCAACTCAATTTAGTCTTGAGTCTGTATTTCCCTGCAATTTAAATTTTGTTGAGTCATGTTGATTCAGTACAAGTCCTAGTAGTGGTCTAGGTCTTCTCCAGGTTGGTGCCACTTTTTTTCAGTCAAGTCAAGGTCCAGGGTGCTACATTTTTTTCTCCCAGGCCCAAGCAAGTGGGCGCCACACTCCCAGCCACACGCCAGAGTCCAGGAGGTGCCACATCTCCATCCAGTGTCTTTGGTCCCTACACCACAAGAAGTAAGTTCCTTTTTTTCTTGCACCACTTGGGAGAGAAATCCATCAAGATACCTCAATCCAAGGAGGAGCCAATTTCTTTCCAGATAAACCCAAGCCAGGATGGCAAGAATTTTTCTTGAAGAGAGGATCAAGGAGGTGCCCCACAATGTTCCATAAAAAATCCAAGTTATAAAAGGGAAGAGAGCATGTCTTGGGGAGGAATTCAAGGAGGTTCCCAAAGTTTCCAAAAGTGCCAAAGCCATGAAAGGAAGAAGCCTAAACTTGTGGAGCAAGACTAGGAGGTGTCCAAATGAGCCAAACCATGAAGGAAAAATCCTTGATTCATGGAGAGATACTAGGAGACACCCCCATAACCTGCCATTTGGAGCTGATTTTCAAGTTTTCTTGGAGTTTTGGGCTGCCCACTCATAGAAGGAGTCTTGGAAAGAGAATTTGATGCCTAAAGTGTGGGTTAGTCCTATTAGTCCCACATGGGATATGTATAAAATTTTATTTCTTTGTTATGTCTATATATTCAACTCTATGTAACTCTTGAATTTACTGATGAATGAAATCAATTCTGTGTGAGCAACTTTGTGTTTCTCTCTTCCGCACTTGTATTCAGGTGTCGAGCTCTGTGAGGGAGTAAATCTGGGTTCCCTAGGAACCTTGAGGAGGTGTGAGATCTCCAATCCCAAAACCCTACCAAAATCCAAGGTTAACCACTTCAACTCCAAACCCTAGCCGCCCATCATCTTCTTCATTCCACAATCATCTAAACCCTAATCTACCTCATCATCTCATGACCCCTCTCTTCCAAGTAGAGGCCGACCACCAGCATCCAGGTCCAGATCAGCTACTTCGAATACAGAGCAAATCCCATAGGAAGTTAGATCAGCATCCTGGAGAATCAGGATTTCAGCAACATCAAGTTTCAAGTTCTTCTTATCTGGTAAATCCTTTCTTTGAGTATCTGGTTCATTAACTTGTTCTTTTCTTTCCCAGATCCTGAGTTCAGGAGAAGCCAACTTTTGCCAAAGGACCAGTATTGGAGGATCCATTACGAAGATATCCGAATCCGAAGATCCAACAATCTACTCAAGAGAGTCCTTCCACCAAACTCTGTGAAGATCACTGCCTGGTACACAACCCTTCCCTTCTCTTTAGTTCTGTCCTGTTGAAAGTTCAGAGTGAAACCCTAGGTCTGGGAGTTTCTCAAACCCCAGCGATCCTTTACTTCTGAACTACTCTGATAATATAGTTTCTTTGAATGTGCTTTCAATTATTATATAGTTTCTTTCAATTTAGTTTAACTTTCTTTGAGTCTAAGCCGACTTCTGAAAATATAAAAAAAAAAAAAAAAATTCTCTTAATTACTTCGCATCGCATCATCTCTTTTGTTCTGCATCAAAAACCCTAAAATTTCCCAACTTGTCTTGCTGAAAAAATAGAGCCAAAAATTTGTTGGCTGTATTTGGCTTGCATAAAATTCACAGGCCAAAATAAAATCTTCAAAAATTTAAAAATTACTGTGAATTAAATGAATCCAGAAAAATAATTTCAGAATTTGGGTTTTTATCAGGAGAAATAATTAAATAACAGAGCATATACGGACTAAAAATTATAGAAATAAGCCTAATCTAAGCTCTGATACCAAATGAGCGGGACTAATATGCATACAATCTTTTGTATGTTTATAGTGGGGTTAGGTGATTAATTCCCAAATTCAGATCAAAATTAGTTGTAGAGAGTTTATAGAATTTTGAAGCCAGCATGCAAATTAAACCTACAAAAGTACTAAAGAAGGATCGCTGGGGCTGAAAAGCCTCGGTTAGGGCAAGTTCTCCTACAATATAAAGACTGGAATAGAGGGGGTGTACTTGACAACATCTGAAGATGCCTCGACTTAATGATAGCAAATAATCGAAATTGTGGCGTTAGGTGACTAATCGGGACATTGTCTAATCTTGTATTTTATATATTATATTCCCGAAATTAGTAAAACTGTAACTAGCAAATAGTTTTTCTACCTAAAGCAATTGGCGATCAGTCTCAATGCTCATATAACTTAAAGTAAAGAGGATCCTGGTAAACATCAAAACTACTCAAATCTTAAATGTCTCCTATCAAAATGGACAACTCCAAGTAAACTGACAACATTAAAGATCCACGAAATCGCGTAAAGATTGCAGCGAAGGGATCTCTCGTTCCTCGATGGATGCGGCCTGGAAAATCGAGCCAAAGACTCGCGGATACCGGCTTTCTGCTCGGTGGTCCGATTGAGGCTTGGCTGGAGTCGTTGGTCGTAGGAACTCAGGGCCTGCAAATGACCTATCAGGGGTTAGAAAACTCAAAGAAAATCAAGAAAACAAAGGAAAATAGCAAAGGAAGAAAGTTTTGGAGGGGGCTGGAAGGATGGTTGGTGGCAGGAAGATGGTTGCAAACACTGGGAAGAAGAACTCTCAAACCCCTTTATGCACACAGCAGGGTAATCACACAAATAATATAAGACTCAAGTTATTTCATATCAAAAATCTTCCTTCATACAAGAGGCTAGTGTTCTTTAAATAGACCCTTAACCTTGGGGAGTAAGGGCACATAAGTCTTTACATAAGAATCATTTTCCCTCTCAAACCCTAGCTAGAAAATAAGGAAAACATTAGGTAGAAAAATCTCTAAAAATTCTCTGACTTAGCCACACTCCAAGGATGCCTAGGGGGGCGTGTTGGCTTCTAGGAGCAGCAAGAGGCCGGCCCAAAGGGGCTTGGGTGCATGAGATTGGGCCTCTGAAAGCTGGGATTGCCTGGTAGCCAGGTAGCAGGAATATTTCCTGGTATCTTGCTTCTTAGGGGCTTGGGCTTGGCACCTGGGTTTGATTTCTTTGGGCTAGGATGCAGATGGACCTCTAAATCATGGATGCCTTGGTATATGAATTATTTTGGCATTTGGAGGGAATCTGGGCATTTGGAGGTTATCTACAGGAATCAGGGTTTTCTGAGTTTTTCCTCCTAGGGTCTTAAATCTTCAAGCTGGGTTGGACTTGGGCTATACTTCCATGTCTTCAATCTGGTTGGACTTGGTCTTCACTGTATGATGATGTGTCTTGAGTCTTCAATATGGTTGAATATGACTCAAAAAAATAAAATTAGCTCGACATGAGCTGATTAACACTAGACTGAACTAGTAATATGAGCTGACTAGTATAGAACTGAAACTCAAAAGACTCAAATAACAACTAAAATGGACTCAGATGGGCTAAGCCCTTATCACAGATGGACTCATAAATTATTGATCACTTCACAGAGGGTTGAAAATCCTCTGTCTTATTCTGGTGCCTCCGGTGTCCCCACCAACAAGGCTCGGGTCGAATGGTAGCCTATCGGCAACGGGTGCCCAGATACTACAACTTAAGGGTGAGAACAAAGTCCTTCTTCCTGGGAGACCTAGTACTGTGACGTGCCGAGGCCTCCCAAATCCGGGAGTGGTCGTAAGCTCTCTCCAAACTGGGAAGGCCTTACAGGATGGTTGAAGTACTCCCAAGACACCTACTATCTTGTCGAGCTCGATGGAGCTCGATTTCCATGGATGTGGAATGTCGCAAACTTAAGAATGTATTACCAATGATGTAAGACTTTCTGAACATTAATAATGAAATTCTCTTTAGTGCAATGCTTGTTTCTATCTCGTAGGACTATCGTCGCCTGGTCTTAGGTTTGATGGACAAAGGCGAGGCAAAAGTCCCGCAAGCGGTTCATGGGAAATGCAAAGCCCGGAGTTCAGTCTGGAAGATCGCACAGAATCCAGTTCCGGCATGAAGTCCTAGAGCTCAGTCCGAAAGATGGCATGGAACCCAGTTCCTCCATGAAATTCCAGAGTTCAGTCTGGAAGATCGCACGGAATCAATTCTGGCGTGATGTCCCGGAGCTCAGTCTGGAAGATGGCACGGAACCCAGTTCCTCCATGAAATCTCGGAGTTCAGTCCAGAAGATCGTACGGAACCCAGTTCTGGCATGAAGTCCTGGAGTTCAATCTAGAAGATGGCACGGAACACAGTTCCTCCATGAAATCTCGGAGTTCAGTCCGAAAGATCGCATAGAACCTAGTTCCGATGTGAAGTCCTGGAGCTTAGTCCAGAAGATGGCACGAAACCCAGTTCCAGCATGACATCCTGGAGTTCAGTCCGGAAGATCGCATGGAAACCCAATTTCTGTGTGAAGTCCTAGAGCTCAGTTCGAAAGATGGCCCGGAACCCAGTTCCAGTGCAAAGGGATGGAACCCAATTCTGGCAAACAAGTCCGGCACCAAAGACTTTAAAATACAAGCCGGAAGCTTCTAGGAGTTCTTTCCTGAAGCCTGAAGGCTCCTGAATTTGATTTCTAACTGAGAGTCAAAGTCGAACTACAAATCAGAGTTGCAAACTTGGCTCCTACAAAAAAAATAACAACAAACAATGATAGAAATTCAGACACACCATCATCAAGAGCAGAATAAAGAGTCAAGACAAAAACAGTGAGGAATGAAGAGAAAGAGGAGCTTCATTTCTAGTGCAGGGTTTCTTACAAGCGAAGGGACCCGATAGACTGGGTGACCCAAAGAACAAAAAAGAAGCCCTACGCTAGGGTACAGAATGAATGACCCGAGGTCACTCCATCACCGGCTCCACCCCAGGCTGGGAAGCCTCTGTGTCGCGGTTGCCTCCCTAGTAGGTGCGGACTGCCTCCTCAAGCTGCTCCCTGGGGCCGCCAAGAAAGACTTCAGCCAGATCAAGCTCCGGGAAGAGGGAGGGCACCTTTTCCCGGCAGACCTCGAAGCCCTTCAGGAAGGAGTCCACGGCAACCGTCGTGGACCTCGTCCTTGAACTCCTGGGAGGCCCGAAACTAGCCATGGCCTCCTGGGCATCCTTTTGTGTGGCCTCCAGCAGCCCTAAGACATAAGAGGTTTCTTCTTAGCCATCGTCAGCTCTGCCAGGACCTCGTCAACTCAACTCTCCATGACCGGGATTGCCCCTGAGATGGAAAATCTCTACTGTGTCCTCGTCGACACGGTGCTGAGTCAAGATCCTCTCCTCGGACTGGGAAGCCTTAAGGTCCCTAATGCACCCTTCAGCATGGGCTAGGTCCCCTCGGAGAGCCTCGTTGCTCTCCCAAAACTCATGCCCCTTCTCCATCAGATCCTTCATGTCGACCGTGAGTTTGGCCAGCCTCTTCTCTCTTTCGGCCTTTTCCTCACAGAAGAAGTGAGGAAGTCGTGGAGAAGTAGGACACTAGTCCCGATCTGCATTGAAAATGAGTTCAGAATCCCTTAGCAATCCAGCTGGAACATTAAAAGGGAGGTGATGGATACTTACCATGAAGAGCTAGGGAAGGATCCCAAGCAGTGCGGCCTTATAGTCCCGGCCACCCCTCATGTGGCGGTCCCGGGGCTGGGCCACGTACTCCGTCATTTTCTCTACTAGGCCTAGTCTCAGATGACAGAGGCATTGCCAGGGAGCCCTGCCGGTGCGGGATGGGCTTGGAGAGGGCTGAGCAGGAGTCCCTCCGACTGGCAGAGCCGTAGCTTATGGGGTCGCCACCGTCGTCGTAGAAGGCACCGGTCGCGCTCCTCCCCCCACTCTCGTCGATGTCGACAACCTCTGGGGTAGGAGTTTGCTGCTAAGATGGCTGAGGGGTTGTATCCACCACCCTGGGCTCCGAGGTCGGAGTGGGCCTAGGCCCTTGGTCCATCTCATGCTGGCCCTCTTCGGTGGAGTCTCTTGGGCCCTGCCCAAAGCATTCTTTTCCGGGCCGACTCCACCGTGCTATCCATGGAGATCTTCATCCCTGAAAAGAGAGAAAGTCGAAAAAAAGAAAAAAAAGAAGGGGGGAAGAAAAGAAGAAGAAAGAAGGCCTGGAACCTCACCATCATCCAGATTTGGCTGACCTTGCCTCGAACAGGTTCTGCTCCGAGAGCAGAACTTTGAGGGAAGGAACACATCAGCTAATAGCTGGAGTAGACTTCTCGGTCAGCCAGCTCAACTTGGGAGTTCTAGTTTGGGGACCGGTCTGGCTCACTCTAGACCCAATCAACATCCCCAATCGAGATGAAGAAGAGTCGGTTCTTCCACCCCTGATTGAGTAGGGAGGTCAAACCGGAGGCACCTAGGCTAGGAGGAGATGTACCACCAGCCATCATCGGTAGAGTAACATTCAGGATAAAGAGGATCCTGAATAGCGAGAACATGTGACAAACATGGAAGTGGCAGAAGACGATGAAGGCGAAAATAACCTTGATGGCATAGGAGCCAACGGGGCTGGAACGAGATGGAAGTTGCTGAGAAAAGAAAGGAAGAAAGGTGGAGCAGAGGAAAATGAAGACTCTCGACAAGGAAGTCCTCGTAGAAAGCAACCGGCCAGGAATGCTCGAGGTAACTCACTCTCGTGGCCTCGGAAGCGAGAGCTGGATGGAGTTCGGGACCCCAAACATGTTTCGGATATCTAGGAAAGATCGTCTCCAGTCATCATCAAAGCAAAACCAGAGGGACAGAAGGAGCCTTTGCCATCGAAGGGGTGACGGCAAAGATGGGAAGAAAGGGGTAACAGGAGGAGCCTAGGGGCCCTAGGGCTTCAAATGGTAATTCTGCCCGCCGCAACCACCTCCGGACGTCAAGGGGAACATCATCCTCCGACAAGGAGGACGATGGAGTCCTCAGTCGGGATGGCCCGCCTCGTCCAGGTTAGAAGAGAAGTGAGGATGATGACCTGAAGGGGCCATCGAGAAAGAAGAAGTTAGAAAAAGATCTGGTTCACCCAGGATAGGGGGAGGACTGGAGTTCAAGAAGAAGCAAAAAAGAAAATAAGGATCACCAGACACTCACCAGGCTGTTTTAGCAAAGAAAGGCGACCCGAGAGATGAAGAAGGACAGCTGCAACCATCGGCGAGGTGTGAGAAAGCCAAGAGACCTCATTTCCAGAAAGTCCTCTCTTTTCAAAACCAATCGACAGCAGTCGTACAACCCTCTTTTCGCCGAGCCATCGGATGAGCGCTTGTATGAAAAATGCCCAACAACGATGTTTCAATTTGCTGAAAACCATCTCGAGTCTGGCATGGTAATTATGGTCCATCGAACATGCAGACGTGGCACCTGCACATTGGATCTTGGGTGCGATGAGCGGAGCGATGGCAATCATGGCAATTATTGCACAAGATTTTTGTATCCCACATCACCTCTGCATTAACTCCCCACATCCCAGCCGCGGCACTTCGATGGAACTTGGGAGTGGGGGGCAACTGATATGGCGAGATCGCTAACATGGAGCATGCATCAGACCCAGCTGGCGGCCAAGCAGCGCCGCGCCGTGTTCCCTCCTAAGCTCCCCTGCCAGTTGGCCTAACCAGCGACCATGCCAACCTCAAGCCGAGCTCGCACCTCTGCCCCTTACCCAGGTGGCACCACCAGGTGGGGCCCACCTCGATCGAAGTGGGGCACTCCTGCTCCTTCGCCAGGTGGCACTCCCAGGTGGGTCCATATCGATCGAAGTTGAGCTTGCCTTTGCTCCTTCGCCAGGGGCGCTCCCAGATGGGTCCACCTCGGTCGAAGTCGAGCTAGGCACTCCTACTCCTTCGCTAGGTGGCACTCCCAGGTGGGTCTACCTCGGCCCAAAGTTGAGCTTGCCTCTGCTCCTTCACCAAGTGGCACCCCCGATGGGTCCACCTCGATCGAAGTCGAGCCAGGCACCCCTGCTCCTTCACCAGGTGGCACTCCCAGGTGGGTCCACCTCGATCGAAGTCAAGCTTGCCTCTGCTCCTTCACCAAGTGGTGCCCACATATGGGTCCACCTCGGTCGAAGTTGAGCCAAGCACTCCTGATCCTTCGCCAAGTGGCACTCCCAGGTGGGTCCACCTCGGTCGAAGTTGAGCCAGGCACTCTAGCTCCTTCGCCAGGTGAAACTCCCAGGTGGGTCCACCTCGATCGAAGTCGAGCTTGCCTCTGCTTCTTCGCTAGACGACACCCCTAGATGGATCCACCTCGATCAAAGTCGAGCCAGGCACTCCTGGTCCTTCACCGGTAGCACCCTCAAGTGGATCCACCTCGGTCGAAGTTGAGCTTGCCTTTGCTCCTTCGTCAGGCGGTGCCCCTAGATGGGTCCACCTCGGTCGAAGTCGAGCCAGGCACTCCTGCTCCTTCGCCAGGTGGCACCCCCAAGTGGGTCCTCCTCGGTCGAAGTCGAGCTTGCCTCTGCTCCTTCGCCAGGTGGCGCCCCCAGATGAAACCACCTCGACCGAAGTGAGCCAGGCACTCCTGCTCCTTCACCAGGTGGCACCCTCAGGTGGGTCCACCACGGTCGAAGTCGAGCTTGCCTCTAGTCCTTCTCTAGGTGGCACCCCCAGATGGGTTCACCTTGGTCGAAGTCGAGCCAGGCACTCCTATTCCTTCGCCAGGTGGCACCCTAGGTGGGTCCACCTCGGACGAAGTCAAGCCTTCCCTTGGAGTATCGAGTGGACCAAAGCCACCGGCCCCGAGGACGTTGCTGAGATCGGTGCACACGGTGCGGCGTGCCCAGTATGGCACCCCCAGATCTGTAATGGTGTGCATAACCTCGTTTGCACCAGTTTAGGAGGGATACCCTGATCAAGGTATCAGATACTGCGGCCGGTGACTTGGAACCCCCCGGAGGGGAGAGTCGAGGTCAATGCCTCGAACCCAAAGGTGCCTGTGCCTAGGTCGAGGTCCTACCTAGTTTCCCTTTTCATGATAGCATGGTGGACGAGACGACCTCGCCACTTAACTTCCAACCATAAGGGGAGGCAACCTCAGGAGAACTACAAATGAGCACCGTTGACCTCCAAGGCCCTTAGAGGGGGAGAATCGAGGCACCGAAGCACTTGGCGATCTCAAAAAGGTACCAACGAGCATGGAAGAAGGTAAGCAATCACGAGGACAAACGTACGGAAGAGGGAACAAGCGATTCGGAGACAAGGGCTCCGAAGGGACTCTTAGGAGCAGGTCCGGCAAGCCCAATCGCAAGAACTGGAGTGCTGACCCCCTTCTCGTTCTCTCTCATCTCCTCATCCAGGATTCCTCTAAGCATGGAGACCCAGCGGGATCCGCCTTAGTGGATCTGTTTCTCTTTACCACTCACTAACTGATCATCGGAGTGCCTCTGTTGGAATCCCTGGCCCGGGTCTCTAACCTTGTTTTGCAGGTCTGAAATGCTAGAATTCTGAAGTAAAGGGGATCGAGGTCCGGTGCCAACTTGAAGCTACAGGCCACTGCGGTAAGGTCGGCAAAAGGTTTGAACTTATTTATATTAGGATGGTAAGGTTCGTTGACTGGTATTGTTGGTTTGGTTGAAATCTAGGCTTTAATTTTGATTTAGAATATTATTTATCTAGTATTATTGAATAAAGTTAGCTTGGGTACTTAGATTCTAGTTTGCTAGATTTTAGACCTATGTTGGTTTTCTATCTTGATTGAGTTTAAAAGTTGGGCTAGGATTAGCTCTTCTTGCTTTTAAGCTGACCTTTAATAAAGTCATTTCAAGAAGGAGATATTTATCTAGAAGGTAGAGATGTTAAATCTTCTGATAATTATCTTCATGGCTAAAGTTTTCAAGGTACTCTTAGAATGGTGAAGCTGGTCATTAATGGATTTGTCTTCTACTATATATTCTAAGGAATGATGCAGTATTAAAGCGTTCAATCCCGGCATCATTATGGCATACTTAGATTCTAGAATATTCCATAATTTATTCATTCTTGATGGGGGAGTGATGCAGAACAAATAAAGAGCGATGCTGCATAGAGTTATAGTATTAAATTCATATTTTTTTTATAGTTTGGAGTAATTTATGGTGCGATGCTGAAGATCAAATTAAAGAATATTTTTTTTATTTTGTTTTTTATATGTTTGTAGAAGTTGCTTCAAATCAAAGAAAAGTTAACCTAACATGAAAGATACTAATTGATATTGAAAGCACAATTAAGGAAACTAAATTATCAGAGTAGTTCAGAAGCAACGGATCGCTGGGGTTAGAAACTCCCAGACCTAGGGTTCGCTCTGAACTTTCAACAGAACAGAAATAAAGAGAAGAGATGGTTTACCTAACCAGACAATGATCTTCACAGATTTTGGTGGAAGAACTCTCCCGAGCAGATTGTTGGATCCTCGGATTCAGATATCTTCGCAATGGATCCTCCAATACTGGTCCTTTGGTGGGTGGCTTCTCCTGAACTCAAGATCTAGAAGAGAAGAAAAACAATTGATGGAATCAGAGAGTCAAGGGAAAAATTTACCAGGTGATGAACTTGAAGATTGAAATTGCTAAAAACTGGATTCTCCTGGAAGCTGATGTGATTTTCCTGGAACTTGCTCTGGATCTGAAGTAGCCGGACTGGATCTGGATGAAGGTGGACGGCCTGGACTTGTAGAGAGAGAGAGGCCGTAGGAGATGAAGGAGCTAGGGTTCGATGGATTGAAAATAATGAAGGGCGGCTAGGGTTTTGGATTTTTAAGTGGCTAACCTAGGGTTTGGATAAAGATGGAGATCTCTCACCTCCTCAAGGCTCCAATGAAACCCGGATTATCCCCTCACGGAGCTCAACACTTAGAATAATGCGGAAGAAGAAACCTAGGTTACTCAATACAAGAGAATAGCAAAATAATTTTTTCTTCATGATTTTTTTAAAGTTACAAAGAGAGGTCTATTATATAGACCTAAGATTTTCTCCAAGCTTGTACAAATCCCAATGTGGGACTAAACTCCTCCAACCTCTAGATTAGGTAGAAAACCTCCTCTCTTGGCGACCAAGAGTTAAAAAAATTGGGACGGCCATAAAGGATTTTTTTTGGAATTTTTATGGCGCCTTCTTTGGAGTTGGATTGGATTTGGAGTCCTCTTCTCCTTATGGCATTCTTCTTTTCTTCCACTCCAAGTTAAGCTCTTTGATTTTGATTGAACTTCAATTAGGAGTAGGTTGGATGTCCTTCTTTGATTTTTTCTCCAAGAGAAGTCCTTTCCTTCTTGCTTAGACAAAATTGGCAGGTATGGGCGCCTCCTTTAAATGGCTTCCAATTTGATTTTTTTCTTCTTTGGATGTGGGGACCATGACACTGGGATGCCTCTGTGGCGCCTCCTAGACCCTGCATGTGCTGGGAGTGTGGCTGGGCGTGTGGCTTGGAGTGTGGCCTCCACTTGCTTGGACTTGATTTGATTGGAAGACAAATGTGGCACCATTTTGGACAAATCGAAACCACATCGGGACTTGCACCGAGTCAACATGACTCAACAAAATTTAAATGGTGACTCAAGAAATAAATAAAAATAAAAATAAATAAACTGGTTGACCAGGTCAACCTTTATTACAAACCCTAATTTCGGGGCAATGTCAATCAGAGATCCAAATGGAGCTCTGAAGTCTTCTTTTGAGTTGGTGCCCGCACCAATTTCCCGGGGTGGAAGGAACTCGACCCTGTCGAGTAAGGCTCAAGTTGGTCTGGTATCTCTCCAAGAGGTCTGGGTCCAATTCTTGTAATTCTTCTCGGGAGATCCAAGAGTCATCAGAATCTGGCCTTCCTTGCCAGCGGACCAGGTACCTTTGGTATCCTCGATTACGAGAAGAGATAACCTGATCATCCAGGATCTTTTCAATCTGCTCTTTCCTCACAGGCCAGTTTGTTGGTGGACACACAGGGTCGGGATCACTCTCAATGATAGGGTTAGGCTCAAAAGGCTCACTAGGAATCACAGCTGGCTCCCTATACTCTACTAAGTCTGTAATGTTGAAAGTAGAGCTAATGCCTAGTTCTGGAGACAAACTCGAGCACATCGGCATTGGATCCTACTCTCTTTACCACTCTAAATGGTCCAGCTCCCCTAGCATGTAACTTTCTAACGGTTCCAGGGGAAAACCGTTCAGGCCTTAACCTAATATCACATAGTCTCCCTCAACAAAAAAGATTTGACTCGCCTTGAGTATCAGCCAACTCTTATAAGTTCATTACTTAAATTATTTTGGATGAATTTCTTTATGCAAGTTTTTCATGCTTTTGCAAAATTCCAGCAGACTCGGAGACTCGAGTGTGGACAGGTAACTATCAAGATGTGTTGTACCATGTACAATTTCAGGACTCTCAGTAGTAGACCGAGTCTCGAGCCTTGTGGACAGGTAAAGGGACTAGGTCACACTTCAGTTTGGAGTTTTGATGTGGTTAGTTCTCCCTGTCAGATTTCAAATTGTGCTCTGTTTTGTGAACCATTACCCGATCTGACGCTTCTTGCCTGGTTGCTACCCTTTTGCTAGTGTGGCCATTTCATGGTGGTTCCTCAGATACAGTGATTGCACTACTGTTAGGTACGGTCCTACTTCAGTTTTGGCCCATAGGCTTTTTTCGGGAGTGACATTTCTGAAAAGATTAGGACTTGGGGAAAACTTAAGTTTTGTCCCTAACTTATGCCAAAGGGTCTTCCAAAAGTAACTGGTGAACGGACATCCCTATCTGAAACGATTGTCTTAGGTAGGCCATGGAGTCTAACTATCTCATGAAGAAAAGTGTGGCTACCTTAGACGCATCAAAGGTTTGGGAACAAGGCAAGAAGTGGGCCATTAGAGAATCGGTCGACTACGACACAGATAGAATCATGTCTCCTCTGGGTCTTAGGTAAACCTAACACAAAATCCATACTCACATCTTGCCAAGGATGATCTGGGACAGGGAGTGGGGTATAAAGGCCAGTGTTTTGTTTTCGCTGTTTGGCAACAGCGCAGGTTCGACATCTAGCTACAATATTAGCTACATCCCTTTTCAAGCTAGGCCAGAAAAAGTGGTCTTCAATAGCTAGAATGGTCTTGTCTTTTCCAAAATGGCGGCTAAACCTCCAGCATGGATTTCCCAAATCAAAAATTCCCTAAGAGAAGTTCTAGGGATGCAAAGCCTATTTTTGAAGAACAAAAAACCATCTACAAGGGTATAATCCTGGTGATTACTAGATGGTCCTTGAACTAGATCCTGATACACAGTTGTGAAATCCGGACAAGACTCATATTCCTCTTTGATTTGCTCAAACCCTATGACCTCAGTTCTAACAGAAGTTAATAACAGAGATCGGCGACTAAGGGCATCAGCTACCTTATTCTCAACTCCAGCCTTATGTTTCAGGACAAAAGTATAGGACTGGATATATTCTACCCACTTAGCATGCCTAGGGTTAAGCTTCTTTTGGGAGTTCACAAATCTAAGAGCCTCATGGTCCAAAAATAGTACAAATTCTGCGGTAGCAAATAATGTCTCCAGTAACGCAAAGCTTGCACCACCGCATAAAATTCCTTATCATAGGTAGAATACCTAAGCTTAGCATCATTAAGTTTTTCACTAAAGAATGCTATGGGATGATTCTCTTGGCTTAGGACTCCACCTATTCCTACACCTGAAGCATCACAGGCAACCTCAAATACTTTAGAAAAATCGGGTAATCTCAGAATGGGTGCCTGGGTCATTTTATCCTTAAGATCTAGGAAGGCTTTATGGGCTGACTTAGTCCAATGAAATTCTCCCTTCCTAATACAATCAGTGATAGGAGCAGCTAAAGTACTAAACCCCTTGATGAATCGCCTATAGAAGGTAGCCAAGCCATGGAAACTTCTAACTTCATGCACATTGGTTGGCTCTGGCCAGTCTACTATGGACCTAATCTTCTCAGGATCGCCGCCACGCCGTCAGGGGTTACTACAAAACCAAGAAAGATAACTCTACTAGTCATGAATTCACACTTCTTAAGATTACCGTAGAGTCTATCATTCCTCAAAACTTGGCAGACTGCTCTAAGGTGGCCTAGGTGATCTGCTGGGGTCTTACTATAGATCAGGATGTCATCAAAATAGACCACCACAAATTTTCCTATGAAAGCTCTAAGTACCTGGGTCATAATTCTCATGAAAGTACTAGGGGCATTGGACAACCCAAAAGGCATAAACCCATTCATAAAGACCACTTAGTTTTGAAAGCAGTTTTCCATTCATCCCGGGTCTAATCCTACCTGATGCTAGCCGCTTTTGAGATCAATCTTAGAAAAAACCATTGCACCAGCCATCATATCAAGCATGTCATCTAGTCTAGGATGGAAAACCTATATTTGATTGTAATTTATTGATGGCACGACTGTCAACACACATCCTCCACGTGCCATCTTTCTTGGGGTCAGTAAGGTGGGACTGCACAAGGGCTAAGACTTTCTCTAATAAACCCTTCCTCAATAATTCGCCAACCTGCTTTTGCAGTTCTTCATGCTCAGATGGATTCATCCTGTAATGGGGCAAGTTGGGCAAAGTCGCTCCTGGGATTAGATCTATGGCATGCTGGATATCCTAAGAGATGGAAGGTGGTCTGGCAAATCCTCGGAAAGACATCCTCAAATTCTTTTAATACAGTTTAACTTCTTGAGGAGGCTCTGAGGGTTCCGAAGTCTAAGTTCCTTAGCAGTCAACATCCAGATGGGTGAACCACTATGAATTTCTTGTTCTATCCTTAGCACTGATTAGGTTCACTCCAGTTTTCATCTCCTTACCTTACGGCTCCTTTAGTTACCTGTCCTTAGGGGGGAACTGAATGGATCGTAATCTTCTTCCCATTGAAACTAAAGACATAGTATGGATTTCCTAAGAGGGTGGCATCATGATCATACAACCAAGTCTTCCGAGGTTATACTGCTCACCCCATGGGTAAGACACGCACCAAATCTTTCATGATAAGATTGCATTTGGTTTGGACTTGACATCTAGACTGAGATGGGTATGGAGGTAGAATCTACCCAAGAAAACCTTATAGGGGTTGGGGATGGGGAACTGGGGGATAAGCCTAACATCTTGACAGTGTAGTAGAGATGGCATTTACACCAGCTCCCACTATCTATGATGATCTTACATACCTTATCCCTAATTTAAGAAAAGTCTGTAGATGTTAGTCCTACGCAATATCCTCTTGAACTAGATTCTGGGATAATGATGCATCTTACAACTTAATTGGTCAGATCATTGGGTTCCTCCTCTCCTCATACTCCTAACCAAATTCATTCCGGCCTCATAAACTTCTTCTTCAAATTCCTCACTGGGCTCGGAATTATCATTCTCCCCTCTTCTATGTAAAGGTTCTCGTGGGCACTGGTAGCAACATGACCTACCATATGACACTTGAAACAGGCTATGGCAGTACACTGACTGGAAATGTGACTGGTTTCTGACACTTAAAACAGGTGAATTTGAACTAGGGGTTCTCTGGGTGTCAGGTGCCTTACCTTGTCCATGGGCCTAGGGGTCAGTACCTGAAAAGGGTTACTAGGGATACTTGGCTAGGTCCATTCCTTGGGATTGGGGCACTAACCCTAGAAGTATAGGTCCTCTCTGAAATTTCTCAGTGTTCAATGCAATCTGGTAGGCTTGGTCTAGATCAGTACCTCTCTCAGAAATAGTTCTCTCTTGATATCTTCCCTCAGTCCAGCCTAAATCTAGGAAAGTGACTTCGTGGGCTTCACTCACATCACATCTCATTAGGTATTCATCAAAAGTAGCTATGTAGTCGAGACAGATCGGTTTCCTGTTTCAGGTTTTGCCATTGGTCTAACAGTTTTGCTGGTATGAAATGGGTAGGTATTTATCTCTCAGTTTCTTTCATACCCTGCCAAGTGGTTATGGGCTCAACATTCCGTCTCCTCCTATGGTTAGCTCAATGTTCCCCCAGTAAACCTAGCTTGATGCACTAATTTCATTTGGCAAACTTGTATTTCTCTCCTCAGACATAGCATACACTCAAAGTATTGGTCCATCTCATCCTCCCATGAGAATACACCTTAGGGTTCAGACTACCATCAAAAGTGGGTGCATCTAATTTGATGGTCCTGATGAACCTATCATCTCTATCTTCAGGCTCTGGGGTATTGCCTCCTATGATTAGGTTCAGGATCTCTATATAAAGGCCTTCTAGGCTCCTGATGTGGGTGAGGTTGAGGCACATTAAAATCGGGGTCAGGAGTCCAATTCGATGTCTAGGTTCTTCAAGTACTGGACTCGGTCCCTAAGTTGGGTAAGATCCTCATGAATTTGTGCGCTAAACTGGGCACAGTGTTTGTCATATCCTGATTCATTTAGCCATACTTTCAGTAAGAGTTCTGATCATGGCCTCTAAATTAGGTGGGGTTGACCAGGTTGATATGGCACTCCGTTTCTGGTAGACATGAGATTCAAGCAAGCACGCAAAATGAGACTAGACTAAATCGACTACTGGATCACTAGACCTAGAGTCCAAACTAGATGCCCAATCAGAGTGGCAAGCTAGCCTGTAGTAATCAGGACTCAGCCAGGCAGGTGTAAGGGGAGTGTTAGGTCCCTGATGCCAATCCTAGACACCAATTAGTGATTGGCCAGGTAGGCGGACCAGCACACAAGCCCTTCGGGATGGATCCCTGAACCACCGTTCTAGACATGAGTGCTAAGCACACATAGAATAACTCGGTAAAACTGACTCAACACTAGCCTAGACCCGACCAATTGGTGTCCCTAGCCCCTAGGGCAAATTAGGTCTAACTGATTTTAAATTAGGTCTAGGTTCGAATGATTGGATGGTGGTTTTGGGCTAAGGAGAGGTAATCAACTCCTCCCTTATCTTAGATGCTCAATTGCCCTTAAGTAAATTATGAGATGATCTCCAAAAAGAATTGATTGCAGAACACAAAAAACAGAGTTGCTGTATTTTAATGCTCAAATTTTATCGAAACCAATAAATCACAGAAAAATTATGGAAAATAGGTTCAATTAACTGGTTTCAACGAAGCAAAAGTCATGCAATTCGGAGTTTTATACAGGGAGAAATAATTCAGACAATAGGGCAATTACGGGCTGCAACTAGATTGTCTTCCCCGTTTATAATCCCTGCTACGAAGTTATAACCCAATGGATCCCCTACAAGCCCTAGGAACACCCCGTGGAATGGGAGGAGGAGGCTTGCACCTCGCTTAGTTCCTAGGACCGGACGTCTGGGGAGTCTACTTCGAGCAGACAAAATAAAAAGAGAAAACAATCAAAACAAGCAAGCAAGATCAGAAACCCTAGACTGGGCTCTGATACCAAAAATGATGCAGAACAAATAAAGGGATGCGATGCGGAAGTAAATTAAGATTAATTAAATTTTTTTTTTTTTTTATATGTTGTAGAAGTTGGCTTCAAATCAAAGAAAGTTAACCTAACATTGAAAGATACTAATATGATAATGAAAGCACAATTGTAAGGAAACTAAATTATCAGAGTAGTTCAGAAGCAACGGATCGCTGGGGTGAGAAACTCCCAGACCTAGGTTTCGCTCCGAACTTTCAACAGAACAGAAATAAAGAGAAGAGATGGTTTACCTAACCAGACAATGATCTTCACAGATTTTGTGGAGAAACTCTCCGAGCAGATTATTGATCCTCGGATTCAGATATCTTCGCAATGGATCCTCCAATACTGGTCCTTTGGCGGGTTGGCTTCTCCTGAACTCAAGATCTGGAAGAGAATAAAAAAAACAATTGATGGAATCAGAGAGTCAAGGGAAAATTTACCAGGTTGATGAACTTGAAGATTGAAATTGCTGAAACTGGATTCTCCTGGATAGCTGATGTGATTTTCTTGGAACTTGCTCTGGCTCTGAATAGCCGGACTGGATCTGGATGAAGGTGGATGCCTGGACTTGTAGAGAGAGAGAGGCCGTGGGAGATGGAAGAGCTAGGGTTCGATGGATTGAAAATAATGAAGGGCGGCTAGGGTTTTTGATTTTTAAGTGGCTAACCTAGGGTTTTGGATAAAGATGGAGATCTCTCACCTCCTCAAGGCTCCAATGGAACCCGGATTACCCCTCACGGAGCTCAACACTAGAATAGTGCAGAAGAAGAGAACCTAGGTTACTCAACACAAGAGAATAGCAAAATAATTTTTTCTTCATTGATTTTTTTAAAGTTACAAAGAGAGGTCCTATTATAGACCTAAAATTTTCTCCAAGCTTGTACAAATTTCCATGTGGGACTAAACTCCTCCAACCTCTAGATTAGGTATAAAACCTCCTCTCTTGGCCGACCAAGAGTTCAAAAAAATTTGGGACGGCATAAAGGATTTTTTTGGATTTTTATGGCACCTTCTTTGGAGTTGGATTTGGATTTGGAGTCCTCTTCTCCTTATGGCATTTCTTCTTTTCTTCCACTCCAAGTTAAGCTCTTTGATTTTGATTTGAACTTCAATTAGGAGTAGGTTGGATGTCCTTCTTTGATTTTTTCTCCAAGAGAAGTCCCTTTCCTTCTTTGCTTAGACAAATTGGCAGGTATGGGCGCCTCCTTTAAATTGGCTTCCATTTGATTTTTTTCTTATTTGGATGTGGGGACCATGACACTGGGATGCTCTGTGGCGCCTCCTGGACCCTGGCGTGTGCTCGGAGTGTGGCTGGGCATGTGGCTTAGTGTGGCCTCCACTTGCTTGGACCTTGATTTGATTGGAAGACAAATGTGGCACCATTTTCGACAAAATCGAACCACATCGGGACTTGCACCGAGTCAACATGACTCAACAAATTTAAATGGTGACTCAGAATAAATAAAAATAAAAAACTGGTTTACCAGGTCACCTTTATTACAAACCCTAATTTCTCGGGCAATGTCAATCAGAGATCCAAATGGAGCTCTGAAGTCTTCTTTTGAGTCTGGTGCCCGCACCAATAAGTGCGTAGGATCATTGTTGAGCCTAGAAGTCACCTAAATTAGGGTACTATTTTTTTTTTATGTTTTTTTCACTAGGGGTGGCGAAGGAATAGTGGGGATGTAGGATAGGGATCTGGATCTCATGGACTTTGGGACTCACCCTAACAAAGAGACTTCTCACCTCTAGGGCATGACACCCTCCTCGATACTTGGAGATGCTAGGATGGATCTCAAAGGCTACGAGGGGATAGAGAAGATGGAATGGGAAGGGGATAACTGGGCATTACCTCACATCATGTCCAGGGTTGGGCCTCACACCCTCTCCTCATTGAGTAAAATAAAAAAACTACTATTTTCTAAAACTCGTTTTCATTCCCAAAACTTGACTAAACTCTTTTTTTCTTTTTTATAAAGGACTGATGGTGATATTTATAGACCTGTCCAACCCTCGTTTGATCTAAATACAGGATAAAAGATAGGGATGACTCAAGTTCAAATACAAGATAGGATAAGATAAGCCTATCTCAATCCTAACCAACCAAATCCTATTCAAATTTCAAATAAAAGATAATTCCTAAATTTATTCTGGATATGTTCCGAGATTCGCGCTGCTCCAAGATTCGTCCTTACTCTGAATTCATGCTGGTGAGGTCCCCATCATTCCCCTGAGGTGGGGAAAACTCAACTCCATCGAGTTAGGCTGGCTCTAGGATGCACATACCTGTAGAATGATTTTTTTTTTTGAAAATGGGCATATTTCAATCTAGAATAAAGTTGGGATAAGTATGGAATAGAAGGAACAACAGGAATAGCTATTCCCATCTTCTTTCAATAGCAGATCATCGAGTTTCTTCTTGCACGCTTCTTGGAATAGGAGCTTTGCACCAGATGGAAGCTTTGGGCATTGAAGACGGCGTCGGGTGGACCGGAGAAAATAGATCGGCATTGGGAGGACCAGAAGAGGGGAGTCTGGGCTGTCTTCTTTGATGGAGGAACAGTGGCTTCGTGGAACAAGGAGCTGGGAGCTGGGGAGGCTTCACGGTGATGAACCGGAGAAGGTGGCGTTGGACGACCCGGAGGGAAACAAGGGCTTCGTTCTCCTAGGAGGGAAGCTGGCCTTCGTGTAGGAACGGCAACAGGCGTCGGAAGTGTGGTCGAGCGCACGGACGTCCAGAAGTCAGGAACGGGAAATGCACCGGCCGGAGGACCGGAGGTGGGCAGTCGATGACGGGAGACCGGAAGGAGGTCTGGCGATGGAGGCCGGTGCAGGGTTGTTTGGTGGTGGACGGGCCGGAGGAGGATCGTTCGGTGATGAGGATGTCTAAGAATTAGGGAGGTCAGCTGGTTTCGGAGATGACCGAGTGAGGGTGGTTGGTGACGGTGGATGGATGAAGCTCACGGGCAGCAGGAGACTGGGGGGAACTTTCAGACGGTAGGTGATCGGAGTGGTTCTCGGACAGGGATCTGGAGGAGGGAGGCATGGGCGATGGGAAGATCGGGGAAGGTCATCAGGTGTTTGGCGATGGAAGACCGGGAAAGGCTGGTTTGGGGCGTCTCGGGGTCATCTGGAAGAACACCGAGGGATGGGAGCTTCTTTGATGGCGGGGCGATGCTCAGGGAAGACGGATAGGAGAATAGTGGGATGCACACGATGGGATCGGCTGCAGGGAGCACCCGGGGGCCAGTGGATGAGGCGAAATTGCTGCTGCTGTGGGGGCATCGATCTGATGAGCTTTGGTCGCGGGATCGGCTATTTCTGGTTGCACGCGGAAGGGACTGGTGGCTGACAGGGAGCAGGGAGGATCCGACGGGGAGGCGACTAAGGGTGCTGGACCGGGTGGAAGATGGAGGACGGGATGATGAGGGCTGGTGGGAGAGAAGAATATGGGGTACCCTAATTTTTCTGGGCCCTGATACCAAAAATTGATGGAGGACAGGTGCGTAGGATCATTGGTGAGCCTAGAGTCACTAAATTAGGGTATTATTTTTTTTTTTTGGTATTTTTTTTCACTAGGGGTGAAAAGGAATAATGGAGATGTAGGATAGGGATCTGGATCTCATGGACTTTGGGACTCACCCTAACAAAGAGACCTCTCACCTCTAGGGCATGACACCCTCCTCGATACTTGGAGGCGCTAGGATGGATCTCAAAGGCTATGAGGGGATAGAGAAGATGGAATGGGAAGGGGGATATTGGGCATGACCTCACATCATGTCCTGGGTTGGGCCTCACACCCTCTCCTCATGGAGTAAAATAAAAAATCACTTTTTCTAAAACTCATTTTCATTCCCAAACTTGACTAAACTCTTTTTTTTTTACAAAGGACTGATAGTGGTATTTTATAGACCTGTCCAACCCTCGTTTGAATTTGAATACAGGATAAAAGATAGGGATGACTCAAATTCAAATACAAGATTGGATAATATAAGCCTATCTCAATCCTAACCAACCAAATCCTAATTCAAATTTCAAATAAAAGATAAATCCTAATTTACTCTGGATAGTTTCGAGATTTCGCATGGCTCCAAGATTCGTGCTTGCTCTGGGATTCATGCTGGTGAGGTCCCCATCAGTTCTCTTACTGACAGGAAAATATTATAGAGTGAGTCAGAAATGGTACTAAGGATTCTACTTTTATATAGGTAATTATCTTTTAGGATAGTAGGTGCATTAAACCAGAGAAACTGGTGGACTGGTCAATCACAAACCAAAATTTAAGGTAGTTAACCAAAACTTCATTTAGCTTTGCTATCTCCTAAAATGGAATCCATCAGATTTTTCAGATTTTAAACTATTGATGTCATCATTAAGGGTTGCCATTGGATCCAGGTCAGGCTCAAAGAAAAAAAATTTAAAAATAAAAATAATTTTATTAAAAATTTATAAAATAATTTAAATATTTTATCATTATTATATATTTATTTTTTTATTTATTTTATTTTTTATTTTCTTGTATATGTTCCAAAAAATGTCTCCTAATTTATTTTTTTTAGAAATTAAGTTTTATTAAAATGATCATCAATGTGATCAGACCTGTGGTTTATTAAGTTTTTTATTTTAAATTATTGATCTATAAATTCTAAGGCTTTGCTTAATTTATTTGTATAGTCTTTTAAAAATTAATTGCTACTGCAGTACAAGTTTAATAAATATCATCAATAATTTTATAGAAATATAAAAGAAATAATATTATGCATAATAAATAACAAAAAAATTAATTATATATAAATATAAAATATGTAATTAAAAAACTATAATTAAGTAAAATATCATATTTATATGCATGTACTACAAATAATTTACAAATCTTTTTTAGATCATTATAATAATATATAGATATATGTGTATTTATATAATTTGAAAGAATTTGAAAAGTAATTTTTATGGTGTGTTACAAAATATTTAAGTATGGCAAGAATTACAAAAATTAAAATGAAATGAAGTTAGAATCCTGACCTGAGACGGATAAAACCACTATCCTAAAGAAGATTTGGCCTCTCTTTTCATGCAAAAAATGATTGGACCACACATTCTCCTTCAAAATATAAACCTAGAAGCCAACACTCTGGCGTTCATTGGTGGTATAATCTCGAAAGAACGTTGATCAACTCGTCTTTAGCTCAAATTATTAAAATAAAAAAATTCATAGGAAAGAGAGAATTTTATAAAATTTTGAGATTGAGGAATAATGAGAAGGCGAACCTAAAACTTTTGGATGGATTATAGAGCTAGAATAAGACATATTATAGACTCAATTTTTTAAAAAATTAAAAACTCCTAATGTTATGATAAGTCTGCTCAATTAAAGGTAATTACCAGTTCAAAGGCCCAATTAACCCCTTTTTAAACTAGTCGCCCGAGCCAAGGACCTGAAGACAACTCTGAAGCTTGATAAAGTAATGATTTGACATTACTACTAATCATAGCACTGGGTCAGTCTTTGGCCTGTGTCGAAGAGACCAATTCCGAAGTATATCTTTCATCCATGCTATTCTTGAATGATTTAACTGGTCCTTCTTCGCATCAGTCCAAAGAAGACTGTCCGAAGAAGATAGTTAAATCATCTCCACGCTTGCTCCAAAGAGACAAGTCTGAAATAGATACTCCAGCCTACTCCAAAGAAGGTAGCTCTGAAACAAATGGCTAAAGCATCTTTGTCTTGCTTCGAAGAGGATAGGTATGAAGCAAATGGCCAGCCTAATTTTGGTCCTTTTTGAAAGAGTGCTCTGAAGTAAATTCCTGGTTAATCTCAACTTAAAGTTACCGGAAGTAGGTTAGTTTTATAACCAACCACGTAGCCAATAGTACTAGCTTCAACAATATTGAGATAACCAATATCCGACAGCAACTACTTTTGGTTACGGGGATGTTAGACTAACTAACCCCCCTAATTGAAGTCATGCGGACCTAACTACATTAGTTGCACTACTCCTATAAATATCGGTAAGAGGGGACTTCCACGATAAGTCATCCTAGGCAAGCTAGAGCTAGTTCATAACTAAGCTCTCGCAAGCTCCCACTCCTTTCATTTTTGCTTCTTCTCCTCATAACTCTCCATTCTATAGCCTGGATCCTTATTGACTTAAGCATCAGAGTGCCCCCACCAGAGAAATCTGATAATAGGTTTGTCTTGCAGGAACTCTAGGAGGCAAACCAGCAACCAGCCACTCCATCCGGTCTACGAGGGTTCAACGCCAACAGATTGGCATGCCAACTAGGGGGCAACATTTCTCTCTTGGAAAGAAAAATTCTGAGAAGTAGAAATGGTGAAAGGGAAGGCCCAAAATGCTTCAGCAAGTATGGGATGCCCTTCTCTCAAATGAACGATCCCCTAATGAAAAACAACATGCCGCCTCCTGCGCTCACCGTAGGATAGCAATAGTTTGAGACTCTTATGAACTGGGTCAATGCATTAACGACCATGGTTCAGAACTTCCAGGAAATTGCACTTTAAGAGAGACACCCACTAGCCTCTCCAGACATAGGTATCGATCAAGGGAAGAGGAGATCATCACTATGTGCCCACCCAGCACTTTTCTTGAGATCGACTCTCCTATGAGCATCGAAGCTCCCAGCATCACAGGCAGGCTGATAGCGACTCGATAGGAAAAGAACCATATGATCTCCCTTGATTTCTTCTGAAGACTCTACACCTGGAAATGTCGGACAAAAGAGACCCATTATAATTACGAAGAGAAGTTCAAGATACTTGAATCATAGATCGTGAGGCTCCGTGATCAATGAAGGGACAGCGAGATCATGGCCTATGACTCGCAACCTCCTTTCACTTCCAAATAATAGAGGAAATTATCTCTTGGCACTTTAAGGTCCCTCAGATGGAATCTTATGATGAGACTACTGATCCTCTTGATCATTTGGACAGCTTAAGGCCCACATGATGGTACAAGGAGCTTCCGATGCATTACATTGCCTTGCCTTTCCCACCACTTTGAAGAATGTGGCTCGAATGTGGTATTCGAGCATAGGCCCAGGTACCATCAATTCTTTCTCTAAATTGAAAAAATTGTTCATCTCACATTTCAGGACCTACCACAAAATACCCCGCAATACGGATAGTATGTTCCTCCTTTAGCAGAATGAAGGAAAGAATCTTAAAGATTATATTGCGATGTTCAACTTCGCCACCCTTGAGATCCCCGATCTCAATGAGTATGTGGCCATGTCTACTTTGAAAAAGGACTTCGATCATCCAGGTTCACATTCTTCTTGGATAAGAGGTTTCCTACAAGCTACTGCCGAATATCCATTCTACCTAGCCTGCTGTACCGAAGCAGTCCTCCCTATTGAAGTTACTTTACAGTTCTTAAGGATTGACCATTACAGGGAGCCCAAAAATTTGGAATGCCAAAGAGCGGATCTGGATCTGCTACAAGGCACCAGGCTTCGTGCCTAGATAAAGATGGCGGCATACCGGCAAAGAGTCGCCAAATACTACAACTCCAGGATGAAAAAATGAATCTTTCGATCCGAAGACTTAGTACTACAAAGAACCGAAATATCCAGATCGTTAGAACAAGGTAAACTCTTCCCTAACTAGGAGGTTCTTATCAATCAGAGAAGTCATACGTCCAGGAGCTTGTCGACTTGAAACTCTGGATGGTTCCCTACTATCTCGACCTTGGAATGTAGAAAACCTTCACAAATACTATCAATAAAGGATCTCTCTTTGAAAGACTTCAATGAAGCATCCATGCAAAGGTGGACCTAACCAGTCTACCTTACGCTTAACCAAAGGCACAGGAATGGTCTAAGTGACCTATCCTACGGTAAATCCGACGACGTGCCGAGGTGGGCCCAACCAGCCTACCTTACTTACTCTCAACAAAAGGCACAGGAATGGTCTAGGTGACCTACCCTATAGTAAATCCGACGATGTGCCGAGGTAGGCCTAACCAGCCTACCTTACTCTCAACCAAAGGTATAGGGATGGTTTAAGGGACCTACCCTATGGAAAATCCGATGACATGCCAAGGCGGGCCTAACCAGCTTACCTTACTCTCAACCAAAGGCACGAGGATGGTCTAAGTGACCTACCTACAGTAAATCCGACGACGTACCGAGGTGAACCAGCCTATCTTATTGCTGTCAGTAAAATGCCTAACGATGGCTTTATCGACCAACCCAAACGGTAAATCTGATCAAGGCAAGCAGATAAGTCTCACTTTGGCTTCAACAAGTTCAGACTTTCTTGTCTAAGATGGAGACTAATCCGATCAAGACCACCATGAAATCTTGAGATTCTTTGTAAAGATGCTTTAGTTTGTTATTTATGGAGATGAACAGCCTATACATGGCATTATTTTGGAGTACATTCATCCATCAAAAAAAAGTTTTCAACTTTGAGGAAAGAAAATTTCTATTCATCAAGAAAAGTAGTACACCCCTAGAAGGGAAACTGAGTTACACCGATATGAAGAAAAGTTACATCAAAAGACTATTTCTTCTCAACCAATCTAGAAGCCGGAGCAAGAATAGAAGTTTCCTTCACAGCCTCTTCATCTGTAGGAGGAGCCAATGTCTTTTCGGATGGGTTTCCCACTTCCTTTTCCCCATTACCAAGTATGGCGATAGGGGAAACATTTAAGTCTGGGTAAATCTCCATGATTTTTTCCAAGCAGTCCATATAGTCGATGCAGTAACTCTCCACTCCTACTTCATGTATGTCATCGTCAAAGGCCTTGGATCTTTTATATGCCTTGACAGCTTGGAGAGCATCCTTTTCGGCCCGTTCTGCTTTTTGTTCAGCCGATGTAACCTCCTACTCCAAAATAGTGATTCTTTTCTCTAGCTCGGCTTTATGAGCCGCCACCTTTTTGACATTTCGAAGACTATCCTTTATCAATAGTTCGGCCGAGATTAGCTTTTTACGCCTCTTTTCCAAGTCCGCCGCAAGCTCCATCACATACATCTGGACTACCCTTAAATATTTCTCTAAAGAATAGTTGACTGTTGTAGTCTTACTCAGTTGCCATTCAGCAACAACTTGGAGTTCTTCGGCTGCTTCCTTTTCAGCCTCGGTTGATGCCAACTAGATCCTAAGATCTTTGTTCAAATTGGTCGATTCACCAAGGCTCTCTTCATTCGAGAGATGTCATGAACTAGCTGCCAAGAAAAGCATGCGTGAGGTCAGCCCTAGTGATACAGATCTACTAAAAGAAATTTTGTGAACTGCTTTAATATTCACCTGCAATATTCTGGGGTAAATGGAGGATAGAGTATCCTTCAATCCTTGCCTTCGTGTTGCCGCCCAATCCTTCCGGAGAATGGTGGCTTTCAACAAAGTCTTCACCAATCTTGGGTTGTCAAGGCCAGCATCAGTGACTAGTATATTACAACTTCCAAAGCCCTCCCTTTCAGCAAGTTGAGGTCGAGGCTTGATATCTTCATCAATAAGTAGAGCTTTACCCTTATCCTGTGAGCTTGGCTCCCCGAACGGCTCTACGACAAGAGGTGCCATCGAACATTCAGTTGAGCATCCTAGTGAGGGGATGTCATCCTCTTCTGAGGAAGATTCTATGTTAATGGGGACTTTATCCCCAACCGAAACTTATGGAGAGGTTTGAATGTGAACCCATTTTTGCTCTGATCTTTTCAAGGGGGTGCTTGTCATCATCCTCTTTCTCACCGCCTATCAGAGTCGTGCTGCGTCTGGTCTCATGATGGATAAACTCTCAAAGCTCGATAATGGAGTAAGAAGGAAAAAAGTGGCAAGGAACCTTGGAGAGGAACTGCTCAAGAAGGCAATGTCGCTAATGGGTGAGAGACTTTAACCCCCAGAGATATAAACCTCTTATGTAAAGGTCGCCAACGGCTCAGATTTCTTGCTCACATTTTAGTAGCTCTCTGATTATGCCACGTGCACTCACCTCAATTAATAAAGAAGGGAATAATGGTCTCGATCCACATGCGGACGGTTATGAGAAGTCTGAGGACTACGACCGGTCCGGTTCCAGAAGCTCGTAGCTTTAATGACTCCGGTTGCTGCGATCCCATGATCTGAATAATAACTGCCCTGCCAATGATAATGGACAGCTGGCAAAAAATGATATGCCCCATTATTGATGAATTAAAATTGCTAACAAAAGTCGAGGTTCGTTAATTATGAGTTCAAGAGCTTAAGGGTCAGGCTTATGAACGGAAAGGGTCAAACCTGTGATAGGCCCGATTGATCGGTTCATTTGAGGCTGGCGTTCTTGCTAAGGGTAAGTCCGAGGATCTCATACTTTAGAAAAATTCACACTCAAGGGCTATTATATGTCCGAAGACTGTATACTTGGGATTTTCTCACTCAAGCTAAAGGCCAAGATATATCTAAGAACTACTACTTATCCGAGGATCACTTCATGTCCGAAGATCGCTGCTTATCCAAAGACTTTTTAGTTGGAGAAATTTTTCTCATAATGAAAGGCCTCATTCATCCGATGATGCTATATCAAATATATATATATTATAAATCATGGCATGACACAGTCTAAAAGAAAAGTGTACTTTCTATTAACACCAAATGGAGCATGTTTACATTCCATTCTTTCTACAAAGCAAAAGGACAAAAAACAAAGGACAAAAATGTAAAAGCCTATTCATTACTTTAGCTGCGATCTTTGGGTCGGTCGCAGCTGGAACCTCTAGGTCAGTAGCAGGAGGAACCTCTTCAATCTGAGCCGAAGCTACTGGGTCCACTATAACCAGGATTTTTACTTGTTCCCCAACATCTTCGGCCACTATCGGACTTCTTCGATCTGTCCCGGACCTCTTCAGCTTCTGCAGGGGCTTCAGTCTCTTCTTCTTTTGTGACCTCATATAATGGGATACTTGTGAGATCCAGCTTAGGATAAAGACCTTGGACCTCTTTAATCCCATCATTAAAACCCAGTTGGTAACTAACCACCCTTGCTTCAGTTACCTCTTCCTTGAATTTCGAAGACTTCTTGAAGTCCTCGACTGCCCTGGCCACTTGTCCCTTCAGGGCCTCAGATTCTTTAGCCACCGCTTAGACCTCTTTGGCCATCGCTTTGGTCTCTTTGGCCCTCATTAGCTTTTTTCTGAATCTCCTTGGTTGAATGTTCCAAGCAGTGGATTTTCTTCTTATTCTTCCAGAGTTTAGCCTCCTATTCAGAGATCTTCAGTTGAGCTTTCTTCAGCTCACTTTTCAGACTCTGAACATCAGCACCACTCTTATTAAGCTTCTCCTCCATAGCTGATTTCAGTTCCTCGGCCACTTCTTTTTCGGCTTTCTCCATGTGGAGCTCCTCCCGAAGGCGCTGATGAAATTGACAAATTCTGCCATACTTTCTTCCATGAGGGTGACGCCATGGATCAGCTACATTCAATAGCCAAATCTTGAAGTCAATATATTGAATATGGTTATGAAGAGACAAAAGGTAAATATATATATGTATATATTTTACCTTCAGTATGGTAGAAAATGCTGAATCAGACACTTTTTCATGATGTCGATTCCTGGTAACTTCTCAATCATGAGGCAACAACGTGGCCTTCAGCACTTTCCTGACCACGTTAAGGTGAACCTGACCTCGCGCATATGAAAAGATAGAAAGATCTACCTCGCACTCCCTGTCTATGGGGTATTTCTTCTTAGGCTTTCTTCGACCTGAGGGGCCTTACCCTTATCCCTCGGGGAGAACGAGGCAATGGCATATCAGCAGATGGGGCTGAGGTCAGTTGTTCCGAAGCCCAAATCAGAGTGGTCTCTCTCAATAGGGGCTCTGCTGGTGGGAAATCGCTTCTCCCCAACGACTCCTTAGTTGGTGCGGTATTTCTGCTGGTTCCTTTGAACTGAGCCTTTTTTCAGACTTCTGATCCCTCTGGAGGAACCGGCACCGCTCTTTTCTTAGTGGCCTGACGAAGCTTGCTAAAGTCTAGCTTCATCCTACCACCTGTTAATAGAAACAGATCTCAAAGTTAGTCAACAGGAATACATATAAGGCCAGATAAAGTCAAACTATCTATTAGCTATACCTAATGATGAAAACTCGCTGATCTGGGTGAGATGGAGGTTTCTTTCTTCTAACAACTCCCGGATTGAAGGGACTTTGGATCTAGACAACACTTCGTAGTCTGATTGGTCAGCCCTTAGAACCTTGTTGCCTGCATTGGCACTCAGACAGGGTTCCCTCCATTCTATGTTAAAGCCCTAAGGCTAAGAAGAGAAGATAAAAAGAAGTTGGGTTTCCATCCATGAATAGCACTATGCATGCCCGAAATTAATTTACGACTAGGGCGGGGTCCGATGACCCACCGCCCATAGTCATGGAAATCTCTCTTCAATATAATGAAAGATGTAAACAAGATGGTCCTAGGCCTTATATTTGTTATATGACAGAAGACTAGGAATCTGCAAATATTTTGAATACTATTCAAAGTCAATTGCGATGGAACTATATGATACATGTTGAAGATCTTAGCAAAGAAGGGGTGCAAGGGAAAGCGAAGATCAGCTTTTAAGTGATCTTCATATATTGCGATAGCACCGATAGGAGGATTATTCACCCTTCTTTCAGGCTCGGGAGTATTAAGGAGAGTTTTTCAGGAATATGATAGTATTCCCTAAGATGAGCTATTCTATCAAAAGATAAGGAACAGGGGATTGACTCAGGTCTGGACTCAGCATTGTTCTTTCTAAGGGAACCCGAAGTGCTAGAGATTTCAACTCCCTCCCCGTGGGACAAAGTCCTACCAGTGTGAGGATCTCTAAAATCTAACCATGATAAAACAAAGATGAAAGAAAAGGGCTCTACTCGTGGAGAAATAAAAGCTGGGGAGAGAAAAGAAAGTTTGAAATGGTTGAAAATGAAGGAAACAAAGCTCGACGAAGGTAAAGAAGCCTCTTATGCTAGGACAACCGTCCTTTATATAAGGTAGAAGAATGGTTCGGATATTTCCTCCAGAGAAGGGGCATCTCTCGATCACGCCACATATGGAGGTGCCGATCATGGTGCGAAGCCCTAAGAGGTATCAGTCGATTCGACGGGGGAAAGACTAAACTGTCAGCCATGATCTGCATGATCGCATCTGATGGCCAAGATGGAGTTCGTACATAATATCAAATTGATAAGATAATGCCACGTCCTCTATCCAATCGAAGCCAAAAGTCAGCCGGATCACCATAATGGAAGGAAGAAATATGACTCGCCAGCCTGCGCTTTCTTTCAAGAACAATGAGAAAGCGGCACCTGTCTGTTGCCCAGAAATGGAGCCCAAGAGGGGGGGTGAATTGGGTCTTTTAAAAATTTAACACAATAAAACAAAAGGTCTAGTGGTGCTTGTGAGTGACAAATAATTAGATGCAAGATAATAGCACTTAATTAAAGAATACAAAAAGAAAAGAGCAATCACACACAAATACAAGATATATAGTGGTTCGGTGCAAACCTAGCACCTACATCCACTCCCCAAGCCACCCTGGGAATTCCACTATAATCCACACCAGATTACAGTTGACTTGTTTTTACAAGGCTCACAAGTCAAAAACCTAAGTTGGTTTTATCACTTAGGCTCACCAACAAACCTAACTACTTGTTTTGTTTTCGGGCTCACAAGTTAACCCTAGTTGGTTTTAACACTTTGGCTCACCAACAAACCACAATAACCTTCTTTCAAGACACCCTTGAAAGCAAGGTTAAAGCACAACAAATCAGATATAAAATTTAAATGCTACAACAAACTCTCTTCAAGAGTGGATTGGAATCTTTGAAGCCCAAGGATTGCTTTGACTTCACTCTTCTTCAAGTTGCCTCCTTTTGGAATGTAGTAGATTTGAGCAAGTAGGCTTTTTCATTGAATCAAGCTAGAAGAGTCTTTTGATTTGAAGTTTGGAGAGAATAAAGGCTTTTGGCTTTAGAGTGGACTTGAATGCTCTTGAATGGACTTCTCTCTTTTCTTCTTGACTTCTTTTTACTTCACTTACTTTAAAATGAGGTTGGTGGTGATTAAATATACCAAAAACCTTCTAAAAATGGTTTGTGACCGTTGGAGCATTGGAAATAGCCGTTTGGAGCTTGAAATCTCGTTTCTGCAAGCCAGAAAATAGATCCGTTAGAGCTGTCAGGCTGCAAGTATCGACACTTGGCTGTCAGGTGTCGACACTTGGCTGTCAGGTGTCGACACTTGAATTCTGGGAGTCGACACTTGATCATTCAAGTGTCGACACTTGATGCACAGGTGTCAACACTTGACACAAAAATCCTCGAACCTACAAGTTCTGTATTTTCAAAATTCTCAGGCCTTGAGTCGACACTTGAAACCTAAGTGTTGACACTTGGTGTCGACACTTGAAGTCTAGGTGTCGACACTTGGCGTGCCAAGGATTTTTCTTCGTGCCAAATGCTGAAGTGTCGACACTTGTTTGTCCAGGTGTCGACACTTGAGACTGAAAACATCCAGAATCAAGAGTAAAAGCCTCGAAATCAAAAATAAAGTTCATGAATGCATAAACACATAATAGTTAAGCAAATATTAGCCCTTTTTCAATGAAGAGAATGCTCGGATATGTGAGAATTGCTCCGTGCCATTGCATGCCATACACCATAAGTTTTTGAAATTTTGAGGTGCTTTCTTCCTGAAAACTCACAACTTGAAATTCACATTAGAATACAATATGTGCTCATGTTTTGTTATTCATCAAAATCACTGGGTGGAGCCAACAATCTCCCCCTTTTTGATGATGACAAAACCTTGAGAAAAAGAGATAACATAGTTCAAACCATGAGTTTTCTAATTAATAGGAAACAATCTCCCCCTTAATTAGATACTTCTTATTAAGGTAAACTTCAAATCAATATAATGCATCTTTTTCTTTAAACAAGATACATGTTCTCAAATTCTCAAAAATAATTAAACATCCATTATCACTTTTTTCGTCATAACAATTACTTTTTAATATTACTTTTTCTCATTACTTTTTCTCTCCCCCTTTTTGTCAATCATAAAAAAAAATAATAACCTCCCCCTTTCAATTAGCATGTATACAAAAAGAGAGTATAGACAATATTATAGCTGAAATTGTGCTTGTATCAGAGTTAAAATATTCCATTATATCAGAGCTACAATATGACAAACTGAAGTATAACAAAATATATATATATGAGACAAGTTTTTAGTACAAACAAAACTGAAATGTACATATATCAAACATAAAAAGAGATCTGAAACAGTCATTTGTGAGGCTAGTCCTCATCAGATGGAACATCAAGACTAAAAGGAGCACTAATCCTAGATCTGGTGGCTAAAGCCCTAGGAGGTGTTAAAGCTCTAAGACTCCTGGTACGGCCGGCAGGACCAAAAACGGGTACAACCCTAGAAGATCTGGTAGAAGGAGGCGAAAGATGATCAGCTGGCTCAATAGGATCTGGAACAAAGTCAACTAGAGCAGTAGAAGGAGCAGGTGTAGTAGGAGGATCTCGACTGACCACCTCGTAAGCATCAGCTCTGCCTACACTGTCGCTGTCAGTGCCTACCACCTCAGTGGCTCGGTCAACATCCTGATCACCTCCATCAGCAATATCAGCATGGTCGCTCTGGTGATCGCCATCGTCATCATCATCATCATCATCATCATATGGAGCAGGAGCAGGTGCAGCCGGAGGTATAAGTGATCTCAGAAGATCCTCAAGACGTGTAAAACCCTCCTCCATAGATCTGCGGATCTCGGCATGCTCTGAGGTAGTCTGTGCTCGTAGAAGCTCGACCTCACTACGCAGCTGAGTCACCTCTCCTCTGATCTGTGTGAACTGGGCTCTGGCATGCTCCTCAAAGGATAATCTGGTAGATGGTGGTGGAGGAACTGAAGTATCAGGTGACAGGTGCTCTGCCTGTGTCGATGGTAATCCACTGGAGGAAGGACTGCTGGCTTAGATGGTCCAGCCTCAGCCTCTCGAATCTCATCCTCCTCATCTGGCTCCTGGCCAGACTCTCTCCGAACCCATTGACCTCCAACTATCCTGAAACCCATGCGGTGCAGTGACCTCTCATCATATACATCTGGTGCAGTATCTCCTTGGGGATCTCCCCCTCCAATGATACTCCACAAGCTCTGAAAAGACGGGTCAGTGCCATCCCGTATGGCAAACAGTGTCGGCGCTGAGTGGCAGCATCGTGCATCTGTGACAGCATCAAGGCCGGTATGTCAACTGGTCTCCTCTCGATCAGACTGGTCATCAACATCAGCTCTCTCTCTGTGATGAAATCAAATCTGCCAGTCTTCGGTAGAAGGATCCGTGCGGTAATGTGGTGCAGTAGTCGCATCTCTAAAGATAACTGGTTCGCGGTAACTACTGAGATACCGCGAACATCCTCTCGCTCAAGGATGCATCTGAAGGCTGCCTCTCTATCATCAACTGAGAACGCACTGACTCCTCTCCGGGGTATCTCCCATACTCGGCTCAGCAACTCATCAGTCAATGAAATCTGTACACCTCTGACGGATGTCGTCCATAGGAGTCATCGACAGTCCAGGGCACTGTAAAACTCCCTCACCAGGTGAGGATAGTATCTCTCCTGCATGGTGCAGAAGGGTACTAACCCTGCATCTGAGAGTATCTCTCTAATGCCAAAATGGTGCCTGTCAAAACAGTGTAGATCTACTCTCTCTCCAGAAGCTACTGACTTCCCTGCCATCCTCTCTGCAGGGGGGGAGCTCGGAGTGGCTGAACCGCTCTGCGGAGCGAGATCGAATCTGGCCTTCGACCTCCTCTCACTACCTGACTAGGTCTTGCTCTAACTGCAAGTCTCTTCCTAGGACCCATATCAGCCAACTGACTAGGAAGAATGAAAAAGGTTCAGAACAAACGACTGGCCATAGGTTGAGATTAGAGTTTAAATTGGTCGTAAAAACCAGAATTAATAAGTTTTGATCAAGATGAGAAATTTTGAGTAAAATTGTAGGTAAAATTCGTTTTGGGTGGAGCACATTTGAATCCCAAAAATTATTTTTGTAAAGAAAATCAAAAACCATGGGATTTAGGTTTTAAACATTTAGGGTTTTTGCAAATAGGCGAAAATATTCAAAATGCAATACTAGAAATCCTTCCTAATCATCAATAAAAGGATTTACTACATTTAAATTAGATGAAAACCCATTTTATTTTGCCCAAAATTGATGAAATAGTGATTTTTGTGAAAAAGGATTGAAAAACACCAAAAAGATGAGAGAAATTCGAGGAAAAATAAATCTAAAACAAGATTCCCTCAAATGGAGTTTTAGAAATTTACTAAAACACACAAAAATCCGGTTAGATTGAAGAAAAAAGTTCGAAAAACCTAAAACACGATTGTTTGGTTTAAAAACAATAAAGTTAAAAACATAGAGAAATAAAAACTAAATTAGAGAGGGAAAATACCTGATTTGAGATGGATTGAAGGGTGAAAAGACGGGTTTGGACAGGGGGGACCACTGTTCCAAGAAATTTGGGGAAGGAAAAATTTCAAAAAACCTTCATTCGGCCTGTTTTAAAACAGTTCAGATTCGCAAGTGTCGACACTTCAGATTTGTCAAGTGTCGAAACTTGGTCAGGTGTCGACACTTGACACTTTCCAAGTGTCAACACTTGGCCAAGAAAATTCGAGAAAATTCAGAAATTAAAAAAAAAATTGACAAATTTCTTGGGGTTTAAAACAATAAGTTTGAGCTTTTTAGGACAAGGTAAAAAGGATACTAAGAGAGTCCTAGGAGAATGGATCAATTACACCTAACTCTCTTCTAATCAGACAAAACCTATCCTCACTCAAAGGCTTTGTAAACACATCAGCTAATTGATCATTGGTACAGACAAAATCAAGAATTATGTTTGAGTTTTGTACATGATCTCTTATGAAATGATGTCTTATTTCAATGTGTTTACTTATTGAATGTTGCACTGGATTTTTAGATAAGTTATTGCACTAGTATCATCACATCTTATGGGTGTCTTATTAGTTTTATGCCAAAGTCTTCGAGTTGTTGTTTAATCCAGAGGATTTGAGCACAACAGCTCCCAACGGCTATATATTCGGCTTCTGCCGTAGATAAAGCAACAGAGTTCTATTTCTTGCTACTCCAGGAAATCAAATTTACTCCAAGAAATTGACAGGTTCCACTAGTACTTTTACGATCAAGTTTACATCCAGCAAAATCAGCATCAGATAAGCAATTAAATCACATGAAGAATCTCTAGAGTACCATAAATCAATTTAATTGAGCCAGATAGATATCTAAATATGCGTTTAACAGCCAAAAGATGAGACTCTTTAGGATTGGACTGATATCTAGCACACATACAGACACTAAACATGATATCTGGCCTACTGGCAGTAAGATATAATAACGAACCAATCATGCCACGTATAATTTTTGATCAATTGATTTACCTGATTCATCCTTGTCAAGTCTACATGTAGAGCTCATAGGGGTACCTAATGGCTTAGTGTTCTCCATCCCAAACTTCTTGAGTATTTCTCTTGTGTATTTTGTTTGGTTGATGAAGATCCCCTCTTTGGTTTGCCTTATCTGGAGTCCGAGGAAGAAATTTAGTTCTCCCATCAAGCTCATCTCGAACTCACCCTGCATTAGACTTGCAAAATCTTGACAAAGAGATTCATTAGTAGCACCAAATATTATATCATCAACATAGATTTGTACTACTAAGAGATCATCATTCTTTTTCTTTAAAATAATGTTTTATCTACATTTCCTCTAGTAAAATCATTTTTTAGCAGAAAAGAGCTTAAACGATCATACCAAGCTCTTGGAGCTTGTTTTAATCCATATAAAGCTTTATGAAGCTTATAAACATGATTAGGAAATTCAGAATTTTCAAAACCAGGGGGTTGTTCAACATAAACTTCTTCTCCAATTAATCCATTCAAGAAAGCACTTTTAACATCCATCTGATATAGTTTAAAGTTCATGAAACAGGAAAAAGCCAATAATAGCCTAATTGCCTCAAGTCTAGCCACAGGAGCAAAGGTTTCATCAAAATCTATCCCTTCCTCCTGATTGTATCCTTTGGCAACTAGACTAGCTTTATTTCTAATTATTATTCCATTTTCATCAAGTTGTTTCGAAAAACCCATTTTGTGCCAATAATTGATGTGTTTGAGGGCCTATCTACTAGTGTCCAAACATTATTCCTTTTAAATTGATTAAGTTCATTTGCATAGCATTTATCCAATTACTATCACATTCAGCTTCCTCAATAGTTTTAGGTTCAATTTGAGACACAAAAGCTAAGTAGTCACAATATTTCTAAGTGATGATCGAGTACTTACACCTTTAGATGGATCACCTATAATTAGTTCTTTTGGGTGTCCATGAGCATACCTCTATTCTTTTGGTAAAGGATCAATAGTTGAGGTATCTACATCACCTTGTGCTTGATCTTTGTCGGTGTTCTGATCATCATTCTGTTCCTTGGTAAGTTCTTCATTGTTGTTTCCTCTTCAGTCTTCTTGTTACCTAATTCATCAAAAAGTACATCTCTTTTCTTGAAGATTTTTGGTTAGTTTCGTCAAATACTACATGAAGGGATTCTTCAACAACAAGTTCCTTCTGTTGAAGACCCTGTATGCCTTACTAGATGTGGAGTAGCCTAGAAAGACTCCCTCATCTGATTTGGCATCAATTTACTTAGATTGTCTTTACCATTGTTTAAGATGAACAACGGCAACCAAAACATGAAATAACGGATTGAAGGTTTTCTACCTTCCAAAGCTCATAAGGAGTTTTCTTTAAAATCGGTCGAATTAAAACATGATTTAAAATATAGCATGCAGTATTTATGGCTTCCATCCAAAGTATCTAGATAAATCATTTTCACAAAGCATGGTGCGTGCCATTTCTTCAAGAGTTCTATTTTTTTCTTTTTACTACCCATTTTGTTGAGGTGTCCTAGGTGCAGAAAATTATGATTAATTCCATTTTCAATACAGATTTATTGAAATCGGCATCTTCAAATCAGTTCCATGATCGCTTCTTAAGGAAATTACTGAAACCCCTTTTCATTTAAAACTCTTTTGTGAAATCTTATGAATTCAGAAAACGTTTCATCTTTGTGTGCTAAAAACATGACCCATGTAAAACATGAGAAATCATCTACAATGACTAGACCAAACTTCTTACCTCCCAAACTAGATGTTCTAGTAGGCCCAAAGAGGTCCATATGAAGCAATCTAAAGGTCTAGATGTAGAGATTACTCCTTTAGGTTTGAAAGAAGATTTTGTTTGTTTTCCAAGTTGACATGCACTGCAAAATCTTATCTTTTTCAAAATTCAGTTTAGGCAAATCTTTTACTAAATTCTTTTTTGCTAAGTTTTGAAATTAAATGCATGCTACATGTCCTAGTCTACGATGCCAAAGCCAACTAGCTTCATCGATCTTGGCTTCCATTGCCACTAGACATTGA
The DNA here is from genome assembly GCA_021397845.1 of Areca catechu. Taxonomy (NCBI): domain Eukaryota; kingdom Viridiplantae; phylum Streptophyta; class Magnoliopsida; order Arecales; family Arecaceae; genus Areca; species Areca catechu. Next base: position 25,737,400 of record CM038044.1, on the reverse strand, counting down.
CCTTTCTGAATAGGGAGATCATCAAGATCAACCATATAAATATTGCCATGCCTATGACCGATGAATTTAATGCCATTGTCATCTAGACTAGAAACATGCACAAAGAAGATTCAAAAACAACTTTAAAATTTTGTCACAAATTGACTAATACTAAGCAAGTTATGTTTTAAACCATCAACATATAAAACATTATCAATATAAGAGGTAGGGGTGATATGGATTTTACCAATACCGATGATTTTTCCTTTTTCATTATCACCAAAAGTTACATTGCCACCATTTTGATATGAGAGTGATGAAAACTGCTCCACGTCTCCTGTCATATGCCTTGAGCAACACACTATCAAGATACCACATTCTCTCTTCTTGTTGGTTGCAAGGCATACCTGCATAAAGATCAAGTGGAGACTTAGGTACCCAAGCCATCTTGGGTCCTTTTTGGTTAGTGGCATTGGTTCCTTTTGGAACCCAAACTTTCTTAGTTTTTCTTAATTTTCTTTTGTTGCACATGTAAGATTTATGTCCTATAAACCCACAAGTATAGCATGTAATTGAAGAAGATGCAGGTACAAAGAAATTTTTAAGGAGTTTTTGTTTCTTATGAGTTCTGAATCCTAAACCAGCTTTGTTAAATACTGCTCTTTGGTTATTTAACAGTAAATTCAATTTTTTCAAAATGTAAGTAAATTTTTCGACAAAAGGCTTTAGTTTATCGATTTCCTCTTTATATTTCTTGTTTTCCATTAAATTTCTTTGTGTTGTCTTAACAATTTTTCATTTGAAACTAAGTTACTTTTCTTTTCAAGTATTCTTTTCATTTTCAGACCCATAATCTTATCATTTAGATTTTTATTTTGTATAAAAGGTATTCATTCTCATTTGAAAGGTTGTTATTTATTTTACCTATTTCCAGATTTTGCTTCTTTAAGTTTTTATGTTTTGATTTTAATTTTTGAAATTCTATTACTAGTTCATCAAAAATTTCATGAAGCTCATCAAAATATATTCATTTTCAGTTTCAGAACATACCTCTTCTTGATCGGCCATTAGACAGAAATTTGCCACTTCCTGTTGTTCTTCCTCAGAGCTGGAGTCTTCACTTTCGCTCCAGGTTGCCATCATGGCCTTTTTCCTTAACTTTCTCCTGCTTTCTTTAGTAAGGGGCAATCTACCTTGAAATGCCCTGGCTTTTTGCACTCAACATGTAGGCTGCTCCTCCTTCTTCTCCTTATCCTTTTCTTTACTGGGCTCACCCTTCAGAGGTTTCTTTTTGTAGTTGAATTTCTTTTTCCTCATAAACCTTCTGAATTTCCTTGCCAACATAGCAGTTTCATCTTCTTCGTCATCCTCTTCAGAGTCTTCGCTTGAGTCTTCTCTGGTAGTAGATTTGAATGCTATTGTCTTTTCTTTTTGTCCCCTCTCCGTTCTTCTGCTTGATAAATAGTTCATATGTCATTAAGGAGCCCAACAGTTGTTCCAGTGGGAGAGTGTTGACATATTTTGCTTCTTCGATTGCAGTGACCTTTGCATCCCATGAAGCTCGTAGAGACCTGAGAAGTTTATTTCCAATTCACCATTAGAAATTATTTTTCCTAAACTTCTCATGCCATTCACAATGTTTGTGAACCTAGTATACATTTCACTGATAGATTTAGTAGGTTCCATTTTAAACATTTCATAAGTGTGAATTAGCATGTTGACTTTGGTGGTCTTTACTTGGTGTGTACCCTCATGGTAACCTCAAGTGTATCCCAAATCTCCTTTGCAGAGAGACAGTTGGATATTCTGTTAAACTCACTAGGATCAAGAGAACAGAATAAAGGTTCATTGCCTTTGCATTAAGCTCAATTTGCTTAATGTCACTCTCATCCCAATCATCTTCCATTTTAGGGGTGAGAATGCCATTAATCATCATTGTAGGCTGATGAGGACCTTTTACTATTGTTCTCCCCAAATTATAATCAAGAGCTTGTATAATATGCGCATGCGTGCTTCCAGTATGTGTAATTGTGCCATTAAACAGTGGGGATCAGTTTGAGGCTTGACCTTCAACAATATCCATGCCTATTGGGGCTGCCATGATCTTTTACTCAAGATCCTTGGACCTACAAGAGTACTGGCGCTCTGATACACTTGTTTGCCCAGAAATGGAGCCCAAGAGAGGGGGTGAATTGGGTCTTTTAAAAATTTAACACAATAAAACAAAAGGTCTAGTGGTGCTTGTGAGTGACAAATAATTAGATGCAAGATAATAGCACTTAATTAAAGAATGCAAAAAGAAAAGAGCAATCACACACAAACACAAGATATATAGTGGTTCGGTGCAAACCTAGCACCTACATCCACTTCCCAAGCCACCCTTGGGAATTCCACTATAATCCACACCAGATTACAGTTGACTTGTTTTACAAGGCTCACAAGTCAAAAACCTAAGTTGGTTTTATCACTTAGGCTCACCAACAAACCTAACTACTTTTTTGTTTTCGGGCTCACAAGTTAACCCTAGTTGTTTTAACACTTTGGCTCACCAACAAACCACAATAACCTTCTTTCAAGACACCCTTGAAAGCAAGGTTAAAGCACAACAAATCAGATATAAATTTAAATGCTACAACAAACTCTCTTCAAGAGTGGATTGGAATCTTTGAAGCCCAATGATTGCTTTGACTTCACTCTTCTTCAAGTTGCCTCCTTTTGGAATGTAGTAGATTTGAGCAAGTAGGCTTTTTCAGTGGAATCAAGCTAGAAGAGTCTTTTGATTTGAAGTTTGGAGAGAATAAAGGCTTTTTGGCTTTAGAGTGGACTTGAATGCTCTTGAATGGACTTTTCTCTTTTTCTTCTTAACTTCTTTCACTTCACTTACTTTAAAATGAGGTGGTGGTGATTAAATACACCAAAAACTTCTAAAAAACGTTTGTGACCGTTGGAGCATTGGAAATAGCCGTTTGGAGCTTGAAATCCCGTTTCTGCAAGCCAGAAAAATAGATCCGTTAGAGCTGTCAGGCTGCAAGTGTCGACACTTGAATTCTGGGAGTCGACACTTGATCATTCAAGTGTCGACACTTGATGCACAGGTGTCGACACTTGACACAAAAAATCCTCGAACCTACAAGTTCTGTATTTTCAAAATTCTCAGGCCTTGAGTCGACACTTGAAACCTAAGTGTCGACACTTGGTATCGACACTTGAAGTCTAGGTGTCGACACTTGGCATGCCAAGGATTTTTCTTCATGCCAAATGCTGAAGTGTCGACACTTGTTTGTCCAGGTGTCGACACTTGAGATTGAAAACATCCAGAATCAAGAGTAAACCTCGAAATCAAAAATAAAGTTCATTAATGCATAAACACATAATAGTTAAGCAAATATTGCCCTTTTTCAATGAGAATGCCCGATATGTGAGAATTGCTCCGTGCCATTGCATGCCATACACCATAAGTTTTTGGAATTTTGAGATGCTTTCTTCCTGAAAACTCACAACTTGGAATTCACATTAGAATACAATATGTGCTCAATGTTTTGTTATTCATCAAAATCACTGGGTGGAGCCAACACTATCCATGCACGACAATCGAATTAGAAGTCAGTTATTGTAGTCGACTAATCGAAGATTTGCCATTATTGGTCTACCTTTTCTGCCGGTAAACGACAGCCCATGAATACTCCCACTTTTTAAAATAATTAATTATTTTAAACTGGAAGTGGGGGGCAACTGTTGTGATAAGCCGGCTCAATTAAAGGCAGTTACCGATTTAAAGGCCCAATTAACCCTTTCTGAACTGGTCGCCCAAGCCAGAAGACCTGAAGACAACTCCGAAGCCCGATAAAGCACGATTTGATATTACTACACTAATCACAGCACTGGGTCAATCTTTGGCCTATGTCGAAGAGGTCGATTCTGAAGTATATCCCTGATCCACGCTATTCCTAACAATTAACTGGTCCTTCTTTATGTTAGTCCGAAAAAGATAGTTAATTCATCTTCCCGTTTGCTCCGAAGAGGACAAGTCCGAAGCAGATACTCCAGCATACTCCGAAGAAGGTAGCTGCAAAATAAATGGCTAAAGCGTCTTCGACTTGCTCCGAAAAGGATAGGTACGAAGCAAATGGCCAGCCTGATTTCGGTCCTTTCTGAAAAAGTAGCTCTGAAGTAAATTCCTGGTTAATCTCAACTTAAAGTTACTAGAAGTGGGTTGGTTGTTATAACCAACCACGTGGCCATAGCACTGGCTTCAATAATATTGAAATAACAATATTCGACAGCAACTACTTTTGGTTACGGGGATGTTAGACTAACTAATCCCCCTATCTGAAGTCATGCAGACCTAACTACATTCAGTTGCATCTACTTCTATAAATATCGATAAGAGAGGACTTTCGCGGTAAGTGATCTCAGGCAAGCCAGAGCCAGTTCACAACTAAGCTCTCGCAAGCTCCCACTCTCTTTCATTTTTGCTTTTTCTTCTCAGAACTCTCTATTCTATGGCCTGGATCCTTATTGACTTAACATCAGGGTATCCCCACCGAAAAAATCCAGTCAGGAATTTGTTTTGCAGAAACTCCAGGAGGCAAACAGTAATCCAGCCACTCCATCCGATCTACAAAGATTCAGCACCAGCACCTAAATAATTATTATTATATTAATAAAAATAAATAAAATAATAAATTAGGACAAAAAAGAGTAAACGGATGTAAACGGCTGACAGCCGTGCGCTCCGCGCGCCAACGCTCGAGCACGTGTTCGGCCATTTGTATCAGTTTTCCTTTTCAATCATGGATCAGAGAAGAAGTGCCATGGACAAAATTGCAACAGTTTTCAATCATCAAGGCCATCCAACTTCTCCATGCTTCCACGTCGAAGTCTACATCCTCTAGGCCCCTTGAATTTGAACCGCTAGCGCCTTGTGATGAGGAGATGGTACCGAAAATCGGGACTTATTACCGAAAATCGGGCTAAGTCCCCATTGGTGGAAGACAAAAAATTGGCCCAATTTTTCTCATCCTAGTCAAACTGTGAGGGCCAAAAGATATACTCGTTACGAATCGATGTAGGTGAGATTGCATCATTGCCGAGCAATCTTAAAGGTTATTTTTGATAACTAGCATTCTATCTACATTATCTATAATTTAAATAAAAATTTGTTACATTACTGTATTTAATATATTTTTTATAATAATTTAGATTATCGAGTAACCTGAATTATTTTTTATGAGACAATCTGAATTACTTTAAAAAAGAAGATAATTTAAATTATTATCTTCCACATAATCTTTTAAAAAATATAAACATCACATTCTTCTTTTCTCTTATATTATATTATATTATATTATATTATATTATATTATTTATATTATAATTATTTTTTAAATAATTTTGAAAAGTAATGTGAATTGACAGTAATATGAATTAGCAACATATAGATCGTAGATTATATAGATTATTGTATTTAATAAATATAGATAATATTACATAATGTAAAATTAAAATTTCAAATTTTTCTAAATTAATTCATATTTTACTTATAAAATATTTTTATATTTTATCTATTTATTAAAAATATATTTTTATATTTTATATTACAAAATATATTTTTATATTAAATAAATTTAATATAAAAAGTTATATACTAAATAGATAATATAAATATATATTATATTATATTATATTATAGCATGGCATATTATATTATGTTATATAGAGATAGTGCCCTTTTTTTTTGCCAGTCATCGGGCGGCGAGGGGGGGGCATCATCGATGGGTAGTGGAGAGATCACCAGGAGGGCACAAAAGGAAAGAGGAAGGAAAAGCGGTGAGTAAAATTGTTCAAAAGATTATGTGGGATATGATAATCTTGGTAATCTAGATCGCTATCAAAAAATAATTATATCAAATGCATTAATACGATGAGATTCTTTTAAATTGCTGTCAATTTAGATAATCAGTTACAAATGCAACCTAAATGATGACGCAGAGAATACGATTTTCCCTTTGCTTGATATGTGGATAGAAAATTAGTAGGTGATGGTGGAACAAAATACCAAACAAACAAGAATATCAAGAACAAGCACACTGTTAGATATTGACCATGCAAGTATTATACGACTACCGAACATGTCGTCTCATTTCTGTGATCCTCGTTCATCAAGCATCCATATATCCACATCTTCTCATCTTAAATCGTCGGTATCGTTTCCACCGGCGTCTTAATATCTCATAACTACTCATTCCAAGATATGTATTGAGATTTGCATTTCCAGGATGCATGATGAACAAAAAGAAAGGTCCATGCCAAGAAAAGACAGTCCGTTTCATTCACGTTATCACATTAAGTCTAGGTTTGGATTCCTTAATTTCCAAAAGTCAAGCATTGCTATATTTTTAAATTAACAATATATAATTTTAAAAGCTGAAACCTTTTAGATTCATGAAAATCCATTTAATTATTAATTTTGTAAAAAAAATCAAATTTTTATTTTTATTTTTTTATAAACAATACACATTTAGGGATTCCTCAATAATTTTACCCGAAGATCCAAGTATGAGGGATGCAATAGTCTGAATATATATTTATCAAATATTATATATATATATATAATAATTAATAAATATACATATCAGATGTTATAAATTTATGTATTATTCATCTCATACCTACATGCATGGACAAATAGTTCTAGAACTTTTAAACATGTATTTCAAAAACATAACTTTTTTCTTGCAAAATCAGTAATCAAGTAATTTTTTATGCAAAAATTATAGATAATATTTACTCAAGTGTTCATGGAAATAAGTATCGATCGAGCCGAGACATGTTAGTTAAAAGAAAGAAAAAGAAAATCAACAAACTTGTCCGAAGATGAAATTTCCATACCATGATTTCAAGAAATTTTTATGTTCTTAAAATTGATCTGGCAATTAGAAGGAACTTTAACGAAGCCTGGGAGGATCCTCAGGGTCAACAGCAAATCAGCTGGCAAGCCAACTCCCTTGTTAATATTTAATGTAGAAAATCTTGATGTGCAACCAGCCAGGAATGCGTCATATTGGAACTGAATGATAACAAAATGGTGGTGCACAAATTTTCAAAAGCGGTAGACTTTATCTTCATGAGAGCACTAGAAACCATATCCTGGAACTAGCACAAGCAGCCATAAACCGCTGCATACCTACTGATCTTACTTTGACCTCTTGGTAAAAGATAATAAAAGCTGCGATAGTTTTCCTGCTATTATCTCCGCATAGAATTATTACAAGTTGGAAACAAAATTGTCGAGGCACCCGAAGAAAGTATATTTGAGCTTAGCTAAAAAGAGCCATGCAGGATTCTGGCATTTGAGAGCTGGAGAATCTGTTCAAAGATCCATCTGCGTCCTTCATGGTTCTCCAGGTGCATCAGAAAACATAACAAGAGCACAAGGGAAAATAGTGTCTTGGCATCCCTAGCATTTAGTCATTCAGACAAAAGCACCGATATGGATCACAAACATGTATTTATTTATGAGTGCCACGTTGCTATAAAATGCTGATCCAAGCCACAAAGATGATTTAGAAGTTTTGGAAGCTGTGGTGAGATTGGAGATTGTGATTCAACCGGAGTTCTTGTTCTTTACACTCATTCTTAAAGCATTTGACAGCCACAAATGACGGATGCTCGCTGAGCTGAACCTGGACGCATGTTTGATATACGCAAGAGGGTCAAGGTATGTGAAACAAATTGCTTATAGCCAGTTTAAGTAGATTTTTTTTTTTTTTAATAATGAAAGATTTGGGAGATAAATTCCAGTATAGTTATCCTGTAGGCCTCCATTCTATCAATACGAGATGCTCAGATTCTTACAGACTCTCCCCATCCAAAGATAAGTACAAAAGATACTTTTATGGGATGTCATCAATCACAGTATGAACAAGATGATTTAGATGGAATTTATGATCTGCATAAATCATTGGGGCGTATATGGCAAACAATACCAAGTATTATATCTTTAAAAAAACTTGCAAATATATGTTACGTGGTAAAATCTGAGAATTTTTGTGTGTTAAAAATTAAATAAAGGGAGGCTGAGAAAAAAATGTAGCAGAAAAACCTTTCGATTCGATTGACCAGGACAGAGCATGATAAAGCGCATGTGAAGTAAGATGGATGAGCATGATAACAGAATTAATATGTTCTGAAAAATCGATAAGGTGATAAATGCATTCACTTTTGGTCACTGCACTTCGCCTAAATAAAGGGTGAAAACTGAAGAAGAGAGCTAAACAATGGAAAAAGGCTTGAGGCATCCCAGCCTTGGAAGATGGTTGGATGTTCCATTGTTCCACCAGATGCCATCGAATTTCCCCTTATCTAATAATCACAGAAATTCTTGTGAGCAGCCTAACATCCACTCCAATGATGACATATCCATGCTTTGTTTTTGCTCAATCTACTGACAATTACCAGCTGAGCCCAAAAAGAAAGCAAAATAAAATTCTCTCTCTGCTACTGCTATCCATGGTTTGAGGCTGCAAATATTCTGCTAAACGGAGATCGTAACAAATACATGCTCTCCAAATATGCAGAGAATCTGATGCAAATTGCTTGGGTAATTCCTGCATAGTACTTCATGCATAAGATTCGATGTTAAATAAAACATCAGAGTTATAACAGCACATAGAGCTCCGTTATATACTATTTTGTTGCTGATCTCACTGCGATGGCCTGTAACTTTTGAACTGGCACCGATCTCGGACTCTCTCATCTCGAGATCTCCAAGTTTCCGGACCTGCAAAACAAAGTCAGAGACCCGGCCAGGAATTCCGGCGATGGCACTCCGACGGTCAAAGTTAGAGAGCGGCAAGATAGAACAGATCCCCTAAACGAGTTCCCGAAGGATTCCCGTGCTTAGAGGAGATGTAAACGAAAGAAGTGTAGGGAATAGGAGAGTTGAAGCCTGGCTTCCTGCACTGGTTCACGAGCTCATGCCTGAGGACTTCTTGAGGCCTCCCAGGATCGTTCTCTTGGTTTTTCTCCCTCTTTCGACTTACCTTTCCGCCCATTTTTACCATCCTTTTATACCATCGAACTACCCTCAGCCCGCGTTCCTTTCAGGGGGCTCCTGAGACCTCTGGACCTTCTCCTCCTTCTTCTTCGATTCTGGGAGCTAAGTGGCCGGACCGCCTCGTCCGCAGTGTATCACGAAAGGAGGAAGACTGGTGAGGCTTTGGCCGAGTACGGGAGCTCTCCTTTCGAGGCATTGACGGTGGGCTTCCAGCCGTTTCAGGCTCCTGCTCGCAAGCATTCCGTTCCTCGGTTGCGGGGCCCCGTCTGACTGGTGTAAACGAGGTTTCGCGTGTCACTGCAGGCCGTACTGGCGCCCTCTACGGGGCGCGGCGCGCGTCGGCTCTAGTGACGACCTTGCAACTCGTGTCTCTGCTTTCCCGAGGCTTTGCAGAGTAGGGCTGACCTCGACCGAGGTGGACCCTTCAAGGGGCGCCACCTGGCGGTGGAGCAGGGGCTGCCAGCTTCGGCCGAGGTGGACCCCTCCTGGGTGGACACCTGGCGGGGCGGCAGAGAGAGGCTCGACAACGACCGAGGTGGACCCGTCTTCGGGTGCAGCTGGCGAAGGAGTAGGAGGACCCGGCTCGACCTCGGTAGAGGTGGACTCGTCTTGCGTGCCACCTGGCGAGGGAGCGAGGGCCGCCAGCTTTGGCCGAGGTGACCCCTCCTGGGTGGGACACCTGGGAGTGGCAGGGAGGTGCTCGACTTCGGCCGAGGTAAACCCGTCTTCGGGTGCCAGTTAGCGAAGGAGCAGAAGGGCCCGGCTCGACCTCGGTAGAGGTGGACCCATCTGGGGTGCCACCTGGCGAGGGAGCGAGGGGAGCCGCCGACTTCGGCCGAGGTGGATCCCTCCTAGGTAGACACCTGGCGGAGCGGCAGAGAGGTACTCGACTTCGACCGAGGTGGACCCGTCTTCGGTTACCACCTGGCGAAGGAGCAGGAGGGCCCGGCTCAACCTCGATCGAGGTGGACCCGTCTTGGGGTGCCACCTGGCGAGAGAGCGAGGGGCCGCCAGCTTCGGCCGAGGTGGATCCCTCCTGGGTGGACACCTAGCGGAGCGGCAGAGAGGTGCTCGACTTCGACCGAGGTGGACCCGTCTTCGAGTGCCACCTAGCGAAGGAGCGGGAGGGCCCGGCTCGACCTCGACCGAGATGGACCCGTCTTGGGGTGCCACCTGGCGAGGGAGCGAGGGGCAGCCAGCTTCGACCGAGGTGGACCCCTCCTGGGTGGACACCTGGCGGAGCGGCAGAGAGGGGCTCGACTTCGACCGAGTTGGACCCGTCTTCGGGTGCCACCTGGCGAAGGAGCAGAAGGGCCCGACTCGACCTCGGCAGAGGTGGACCCGTCCTGGGGTGCCACCTGGCGAGGGAGCGAGGGACCACCAGCTTCGACCGAGGTGGACCCCTTCTGGATGGACACCTGGCGGAGTGGCAGGGAAGTGGTCGAATTCGGCCGAGGTGGACCCGTCTTCAGGTGCCACCTGGTGAAGGAGCAGAAGGGCCCGGCTCGACCTCGACAGAGGTGGACCCATCTTAGGGTGCCACCTAGCGAGGGACCGCCAGCTTCGGTCGAGATGGACCCCTCCTTGGTGAACACCTGACGGAGCAGCAGAGAGGTACTCGACTTCGATCGAGATGGACCCATCTTCGGGTGCCACCTGGCAAAGGAGCAGGAGGGCCCTGCTCGACCTCGACAGAGGTGGACCCGTCTTGGAGTGCCACATGGTGAGGAAACGAGGCCACCAGCTTCGACTGAGATGGACCCCTCCTGGATGGATACCTGGCAGAACGGTAGAGAATGCTCGACTTTGATCGAGACGGACCCGTCTTCGGGTGCCACCTAGCGAAGGAGCAGGAGCACTTCTTCTCGAACGGGAATCTTTTGAAAAAAAAAATTCACGTAGTACCGACCGTGTCCAGCTGAACCCGACACGCGTTTCACGCCAGCGACGTAGCCATATCATATTTAAAAAGAGCAAAGCATTTACACCGGAGGGTGAAAGTAAAATTAACTGGCTCATGTTGGTAGCACAGCTCATTATTTCTGTACAGTAAAAGTTCAAGAAGGTTTATAATTCAAGGTGGTGTGGGTTGAGAAAAATGGAAAGCTTTTTTTTTTCCTTTTCTCCGCTAATCGACAAAAGAAACCGGGCATGACTCCAGAGGATAACTCCGCGTTGAAGAGGATGCAGACGTGGGGTTTGATATAGTGACAAAGCCACCAAAGTCAAACTTTGAAAGGAAAACAGCAAGGGGTAGAATATGTATGCATATTATGATAAGGACCCTATTCAGTAGATGATTCAGCTCTTTGCCTGCGCATTCGGGCTCCCCAAGATAGGTTCTCGCCTGCATCCTTGTTCGTGCTCCTCCTCTTTAACTCAGCAATCTGATCTTCCCAACAGTTCCTCCAACCAGATCTTTCCTCCAATTCCTAATCAGAAAACAAACTCACCACATAAACAATCACAATAAAACGACTGGTGAAGAACAAAGAAGAGAATGACAAATTGTAAGTAGTAAATACATGGTAAAGAGAAAGAACTATCTGATTAACATGGCGATAAAAGATGATAAGCCGGTTAACATTCTTAAATATCAACTATGAAAGGAATTGTTAAATTAACGTAAAGCATCGCAAACACAAGAAAAAAAACGAATGTCCTAGACAGAAGGCAATATCAAATGTCATGGTGAATGTGGTTGAACTCAGAGAGAAAAAGTGCACAAATTGGATGGAGACAAGTGCTAATAATAGAGTGATGATAACTAGTTGAAATGGTAGAGCCACATAGTATCAAGTTAATAGGGGGCACACAGTCCCATCAAAGAAAAGGAAGGGTAAAAAAGAATCAAACAAAATACGGATGTCTGAGAACTAAAGTTCTCAGTGATAATTTTATGACCCTTCACACATTTATGCCAAAATACAATGCAAAAGTAGAAACTCATTTACAATAATCAAAATTTTAAACCAAACTAATGCTTAATTGATCAGTTAGGAAGCAAAACTCCTGAAACACAGAATAGCAAATAAGATATTCAGCCACAAAGAACATATTCCATTTAGTTCAACTAAATCCACTTCAATTTGTATACAGAAGAAGCTAAAAAAACTACGAACAATAATGTAGAGGGATTCCCACCAAAAACAGTTGTTTATTAATTCTTATTGATAGTAGCAAAAAAAAAAAGAAGCAGAAACTAGAATCTAGATCTCCAAGCACAAAATCCTTCTGAATAAAATAAGGTAAAGTAGGATGCCATAGGAACGGTAACCACCAACCAAGAACCAAATTTACTTAGATATAGAAACCAGTGCCATTCCGTATTATAGCTTTGAGGGCTCAGATGCTACATCAGATCACCAAACAGCAAATAAAGCAAATATTTATTCAATATCTATAAATTTTCATAGAAACATTTATCAGTTTCATCCCAGACAACGGTAGTGCAAGGTCAGATTCCAAAGATGCAACAAAATCTGCATCAATTTATATCTGATAAAAAAATAAACAAACTTTTTAATATCTAAGGATTGAGGAAATTCAGAAGAAAAAATCAGCTGATAATTCCAAAGAAATCGACTTTGTACATGAAAAGTCCTAAAAAACTGGTAATTGAATTCAACATGGGTGAGAAACAGATTGGTTCTCCCAGATGTTGACTTCTTTAGTTGGTATAGAAATTAAGATTTCTTCAAAACAGATCATTAAGTAATACAAAAGAAACTGTAGTCCAGAAACTCTACATATTTCATATTACTCCCCATACAAAGAAGGATGTTGCTCCAGAAACACTACATATTTCATATTACTCACCATACAAAGAAGGATGAAAAGCAACAAGAAATCAAACCCACAATCATTCTAGAAATTCATTGTGTTAAAATTTCAACAAACTTGGACATCATTCTTAGAGCTTTTGTTGAAACACCAGGGTAAACAAAGTATTATTCACAAAACAAATCAAAATGTCACACCCCAAACTCTGTTTTAAAAATATATTAGTATCCCTGGAGGTCCAAAGTAAATTTGACTATTAGTCTACAACCAGAACCCAAATATCCAGTCCACAAACAGATGACAAATTTTGAAAGGGAACAAACTCTTCTAGAATTTTAGACCTTCTAATACCACTGGATTCTAGAAGTCCTGTGGATAAAAAGAAAAGGAGAAAGAAATCCAAGAGATTATTCGCATAAATAAAAAAAGGTACAAAGCTTCTTTGAAAGCCAGATCAATTCTAATCAACAATTTAAAGATAAGATTGGAATCTTCAACATGAAACCTATTAAAAGTTAACTCCCAAATCGATTTTTTTGACTGATAAAATAATATTAATTAATACATCAATAACTAAAGAATTTGTGTTCTTGCACATGCAGGCAAGGAAATAATGTCCCAGCAGTTCAGACCTTGCATATTTGAATAAAAAAAATAAAAGAATCTACACAACCAGATTATGTAATAAAGACTTTAGAACTGGAGGAAATATTCCATCAATTAAATGAAACCCAGAAAATTCTGTCTCAAATAGGCAAAAACATAACCTGTTAAAGATGAAGAGCAACACCACAATTAGATAACTCTAAAAATCTAAAACATATGAGAATTCCAATAATGGAAATTCCAATAGACACTACATATTAGTAAACAATGGAAGCCATGTCTAGCAACCACATATATTTGCCTGGTCAAAAATTATTAAAACTCTTCAAAAATGTCAGATCCTTCACCACCTTATATTTCTCAAGGCCTCGTAGAAAAAAACAAAATCCAGATAAAATACAAAGTAACAAGGAAAAAAGGTTTTGTAAATGGGCAAAATAGGATAAGGCCAACTTGTGGACAACTACATAGAGATTTCGATTCCAGGCACCAGACCCACCTATTTTTGTTGTATCCATAAAGCCAGCCCATCAGCTTGTGCATGGAGCCATTCCAAGAATAACTGACACGCATAGGATGATGCCATATATGAGCAGATGGATGTTTTGGAAATCAACACAGCAACTTGTATGATGCTTGTACGTAAAGTTCTATCATATATCTAGATGAAGACTTGTTCTATAGTGTTTATTTTTTTTTTTTGAAAAATTTATTTATGTAGTAAATCACCCATAAACTTAAAAGCATCTGAACTCAAACACACAAAATATATCAAAATCACAAAAACCTATATTTCTCTTGAGTATATAAAATTTAAGTCCACAATTAGATCAAATATTGTCTTTAAACTACAATAGTTTTTCCCCCCGATTACTTTGATGAAACTGAGAAAATTCTCAACCAGACCGAAGAAACCAGATTTCTTCACCCCAAATTAATTAAGAATTGTTGGTGAAAGAAAAAGATTATATATATTAAAGAATTCATGTACAAGCATCATAACATACCTCAAAGCCGGAAGTCCTACCAGAGCCATATATCTAAGATTCTCCCCGAGCCCATCTTTTAGTCTCTCGGAGCAAACAGCAAAATCATAATACATACTCCGAATAAAACAAGAAGTGAAGGAATTCAGCTAAGATCCTCAGATATATAATGATCTGACAAACTTCAGAGTACAGATACTACAATTCCACAAAAACCGAGATTAAGACTAAAATAATAAGCTTTTTCCCAGCAAACAGCACGGTCTTACGAAACCCAGAGCACCAATTACATATACGGTAATAAAAAAACCCAATATTGCATTAATTTCTACAAATTCCATGCCAATTTAACGCTAGCAAATGCAAATACGAGAATCAAATCCATGTAAACTAAATCACAGTTGATTAAATTACAGAGATAGAGAAAATTAAATAATAAATCGGCAATCAAGAAAGATTCCAACTTTCCAAAATTGATCATCGAATTGGAAGCAGAAAAACCAACTCACCTCATCAAATCGCTTCCTGGTGGAGAAGGCGAGATGCAACCCCCGAGCTAAATCGTGGTCGTAGAGTGCCCTTCGGCCGGGATCGGAGAGAGTCTCGTAGGCCTCCTGGACTTCGATGAAGCGGTGGGTGTACTCCTCCGTCCGGTCGGGCGGCGAGACGTCTGGGTGGTACTTTCTCGCGCTGCTTGTACGCCCTCTTGATCTCGTCTTTGCTCCCGCCTTCCGAAATCCCAAGAAGCTCGTAGAAGCTCCCCTTCGCCGCCATGAATCCGCGCTCCTCGACGGCCGCTCGGGTCCTAAAGGAGGAGGAGAGAGCGCCCCCCACCAACTCCCCTCCCTCCTCCTCGGAGCCACTTGCCACGGACTGCCACCGCCGCCGACTCCGGTAGCAGGAACGTGGATGGGCCATGGATGGAGGGCTTGGTTACCGCTTCCGGCAACTACTCCAAATTTCATTTCTGTCTTCGGAAATCTTTCTATTTCTCCGTTTTCTCGACCGATCTCTTTTTGTTGGCTGGTGGGTGTGGCTAGAGCTGGGACGTGGGGATTTGGGCAGAGATGAGATTGGGTCGTGGGGATGTGGAAATAAATCAACCATTTTTGGGTGGCAGGCGATCAAGGTTGATACGAGTAATCCAACTAGATTATTAATAATTTAATATAATTTTATTATATTATTATATTTAACATTTTTTAAAAATGGCAATCTATATTATTTATTAATCAGGATGGCCTTTCAATAAATAATTTAAATTATTTTTTAAAAAAAATAGTAATACAGAATATCACCTTCTAGATAATAGAAATTACCAAATTATCCTTCCATTCTTCTTTCTTCTTCCTTCCATATAATATAATATAATATAATATTTATAATATAATATTTATTATATAAATAATTATTATATAATATATTATTATATAAATATATTAGATTATAATATATTTTTATAATAATATATTTATTAATTATTATAAATATATTATTTTATATTATTAATGTATTATATATCATATTATATCAATATATTATATATAAATATTATTTATTATTATTATTTATTATTTATTATATAATATTAATATTATATTGTATTTTATAAATTTAATTTATTTAATTTTATATTTTTATATAATTATATATTTAATATATTATTTAATAAATTTAAGTAATATATTAAATATATCATCTATTTAATATATAAGTTTTTTATATTAAAGTTATTTTTTAATAAAGAAAAAGGGATTGGGGGATAAATTTGGTGTAGCTACCTCGCAGGTCCTCACCCCGCCAGGTAATGTTCGATGCAAGGCGCTCGAATTTGCACAATCTTTTCTCATCTAAAGTGACTACGCAGTCTTTCTCCATCTAAAAGTAAGTACGCCGGCTTTGGTGATGAGGCAATGCCTCCACCACCAAGCTACCGCCTTAGCGATTATTAAAATTATTTAATATAAAATAATTTTTTATATTAAAATATTATATAAAATATTTTTTTATATTTTTAATATAGATAAATATAAAAATATATATTATATAAATCAAATATAGATTTGATTTAGGGTATTTTAAAATTTTGATTTTACATTATGTAATGTTACCTGCATGTACCAAATATAATAATCAACGTTACCTGTAATCAATATTACTAGCAATCCACATTAGTGACAATCCATAGTACCTTTTCAAATTGCTTAGCAATGCACCAAACGCAAAAGGTGAAAGTAGTATGGATAATATCTGATCGGATCCAATTTCGTATCCAAATTACTCCAGATATTGATAGAAATTTGAGTATCCAACTAATATCTATATCCAAAAAAATGGATATAGGATATGGATAGATAACTATCCGATCCGTATCATAATATCCGATTCTACTTGTAACCCTATTTAATTTTATCTAGTACTAATTATTTTTTTTATAAAAAATATATAAATATATTAACATTTTATTAACTTGATTTATTCTCTGCTAAATAATATCTTTGGTTTCATAGTCATAAAGTTTAATTATTCGACATATATCCATACTTATATCTATATTTTTAGTATCCGATTATATCCATATCCATTTAAAACAAATATAGATATGAATTTTTGTATCTGATTAATATATATATATCCGTATCTATTCGTTAAATAAAATAATATGGATATGGATACATTAATATCCGATCCATATCTGATCCGGTTTCAACTCTACGGGGATGGGATTGAAGCGCTTTCAAGACTCCAACCTTGATAGGTAGGTGATTTTTTCAATTTTATAACTGAACTTTTTTAAATATTTTATTTTTAATATTATTTTCCAATCTATCCCTTTTCAAGCTATATTTATAAATATATCCTATTTTCGGACAAGCAGAGGGGTGTTGCCGCCTGGATCGTCGTGGCCTGTAGCTCTAGCACATCGTCGCTGCATCGAACGCCTCCTCCTACTAGGTGTGCCTCCACCTCTTCGGGGGTCGGCTCTTCAGTCCAATTGACCTGCAAAAAAGAGGAGACCCGCATTGGGGATTCCGGCGGGAACACTCTGATGATCAAGTCAGTGGGGACAACCAAGGAGAACAAAATCTCTGTGGCGGAGAGTTTTGGGGGACTCTCCACTCAAAGGGTGAAAGAAAATGTAGGATTGAGATTGTGAGAGCAAGACGGAGATGTGATAGGTGAGCCTGGGAGGATCTTCTGGCTGGCTCCCCACCCGGTGACTCCCTTGTTCCCCTTTCTCCCTACTTGCTTGCCTACCTCTCCTCCTCTCGCCTTTCCTTTCCTTACTTATGCCTTCTATGGTGGCCCAGACTGGATCTAGGGCTTCATCCCAGTGTCCTTCTTAGTATGCCCTCTCTCGATGTCTTCTCTCGGAGGGGCTTGCTGCTGCTCGCAGCTTCTCCTCTTCTCCCTTCTCGGACTGGTCCTTCTGGAGGAGGCGATCAGGGGCCTCTTTTCTGTTGGGGGTGTCGTTTTCCTTAAGAGGGGTAGGCGCTGTGCCATTAAGCCTGTGCCATGGCGGGATGTTTCCATTATTGGATGGACCGTCCGAGCATTGTAGAGCCTTGGGGCCTTGACGTAAACTACTCTTTTAGGGAAGATTCGTGCTGCGAAGGCTGCCACCCCTATTTGCATGATTATTAGGGTGGCAGCTTGTTACGGAGCTCAAAGCCTGACGGAGCACACTTCGTGCACAGTTTACAGGTGGCGCATCGCAGAGTTTGAATTCGTGGCTGGGTATGGTCAGGCTTCATCCCCCATGGTTTAAGTTTTTATTGGCCTTTTTGATACGGGGGTGAGTCTCGCCCTGGGGAGAACTCCGTCCCAGAACTTGCCTTGACAGCATGAGCACGACCCCAGTCGGGTGCTGACCTCAGATAGAGGTCTCGCCTCATGAGCACGACCCCACTGGAGCTAACCTCGGAGGAGGGCTCGCCTTGTGAGCATGACCTTGGCCGGGTACCGACCTCAAGCGGAGGGCGCGTCTCATGAGAATGACCCCGGTTGGGAGCTAACCTCGGCAGGAGGGCTCGCCTTGTGAGCACAATTCTGGCCGAGTGCCGACCTCAAACGAAGGGCTCATCTCATGAGCATGGCCCCGGCTGGGAGCTGACCTTGGTAGGAGGGCTCACCTTGTAAGCATGACCCCGGCTGGGAGACCTCAGATGGAGGGCTCGCTCATGAGCATGACCCTGGCTGGGAGCCATCTTGACAAGAGGGCTCACCTCGGTCTTCCACCCGAGGGCCGCGTCTAGGTGGCAGTCCCTATTCATGTGGCTGCCGGCTAACGGCTGTGTAGGCTCCACGTTAGTGGATGTTGCAACATCAGAAGCCCCCCCCACTCTCGAGCCCAAAGAACAATGCAGGGCTTAGGGCGAGGAGAGTAATGACCATGCTGACATGGAGAGGCACGCCTCCTGCATCGTTAATATTTTGCTTGCCATCACTCCAAAAGTCGCGCCATGTTTGATTTTTTGATGAAGGGGCTATAATGCTTCCTTGGAGCTAAAGCGATGCCCCTGACCCAGGCATCTGGACTTCCTGATGCTGGTACATGGTGGCTCCTGATTGGCCCGGAGTTGAAAGGGTGCATGCCTTTGGCGGGCATGAGGCGGCAGGCTTTATTGCAAAGGGCTCGCCTCTCCCTCCTTTGATTCTTTTAAAGGGTCTCCGATCGCATTCGATCTACAGAGCCCTTCCTTCCTTCTTGATCCTCCTCTTGTCTCTAAGACTTTGAAGCCCTCCTGTCATGTTCCTTTGCTTCAACCCCTCTCCCTCGGGCTATACTGAGGGAGGGATCCTGATAGACTTTAGGCCTTCGACCCGAAGACTGGGGGGCCAAGTAGCAGCCCTTTGGGAGCAAGCGACCGTACTAAGATGAAGGTATCCAGCCTGGAGAAGAAATTTGCCGAGCTCGAAGCTTCCCCCAAGATGAGAAGGGGGAGAGCCTCCAGTCATGCAACTAGGGCAAAGAAAGAGGCTACCTCAAAGATGGGGGGTGTCTGGAGGCCACCCCGGTTTACAAGGCCGGAGATCTTACAGGAGGAGGTGGTTGCCCCGGTCTGGTTGCTGTGAAAAGACCACGACCGTTGTGATGCTGACACAAGTATCCTAACACAGAGCTGTTGCAGCTATCCTTGGAATCACGAGATTGGTGAACTCCAAGGAGGACGGCGCGGTAGAGGCGGATACATTGTTGTTCTCCTTCCCAGTAGGTTCACCTGAGGAAGGGCACCTGCCTCCTGGGGTGGAAGGGACTGGAATGCTCCGCCCGATCCTGAGGGTGAAGTCCAGAGCTAGAGTACTAGCCCGTTAGTTGGTCGAGGGACGGCAAGGGAGGCCTAGCTTGTTTCTTCTCATTTGTAATTTAGGATTTCAGGAGGCCTCACAGCCTGTCAAGGGTCTCCAAAAGATGTACAGAAGACTTAGCAATGAAAGCTTTCCTTCTTTTACGACTACTATTCTCTCTTCATCTCTTTTCCTTCTCTCTTTCTTCTTTTTTTTTTTTTAGCTTAATCTACTATATGGCCTCCAGGTTGCTGGGGCCCTCTCTCCACTTTGCTTGCTATTTTCTTTTCTTTGGCTTGGATTGCTTCTGGGAGATCTCCTCAGTTTGCCAAGCCTGAGTCGGGGTAGATGGTGGGGGTTCAAGAATTTCTCACCAATATCCTCGGACTATGAGCAAGGCACTGGATGTAGGGCTTTCGGATATCCCGACTCAGTTCCATCGTGCTATGAGTTAGCAATAATGGTGGGAAATCTGGAGTTTCCTGATGGACATCTCCAGACTATGAGTAAGGCAGTGGTTGCGAGGCTTCATGAGTTTCCTGGTTTATAGGTGCCAAACTATGAGTCACATGGTAGATGGCGGGGTTCCAAAAATCCCCAAATGCACCTCAAGATTGTGAGCGAGGTGATGAGTGCGGGTCTATCGGAAGGACCGGCTTGAAGATTGCCTAGCTACGGATCTCGTGGTAGATGGGGGTGCCCTGTCGACACCTCCAGGTTGTGAGCTCGGTTGATGAGCACAGGGCTGATGGAGTGGGCTAGCTTGTTAATGAGGAGTTTCCATGCTGTGAGTCTCATGGTAGACGTTATCTCACTGCCATTCGGGCTGTGGCATGGCTGATGAGCATGGGCCTGATGGAGTGGGCCGGCTCGTTGATGAGGAGTTACCACGCTATGAGTTTTACGATAGACAGCATCTGCTACATATTCCGGGCTGTGAGCACAGCTGAAGAGCACGGGCCAGAAGGAGGGGCTCGCTGGTAAGTTTGCCATGCTATGAGTCTCACAGTAGATGGCATCACATTGAACCTTCGGGATGTGAGCATGGTGATGATCGCCGGGCCAGGTGGAGTGGGCCTAGCTTGTTATGAGGAGTTTCCACACTATGAGTTCATGGTAGATGGCATCCTGGCTGCCATCTCTAGGGGTGTGGCATGTGGTGCGGGCACCAGAATCAGAAAGAGACTCCAACCAATTCAAGCCCATTCCGAATCTTTATGGTTGGACTAGAGAGTCCGGTAACCTTTCTTTAATTTTGAATCCAAATAATTATGTAATTCGAGTCCATTTCAATTTTATGTTGGGACTAGTCCGCCTGATTACCCTTGTATTTGAGAGTTGGGTCCAAATGAGTCAAGTCCAATCCATGAAGAACAAACCAAACCACATTTGAAGACTAAAGAAGACTCAAGACTTATACTCCAAAGCAAGACCAAAGCCACCTCAAGTGGGGACCACATGCCACATGACATATGCCACCTCATCATCCAAGGTTGCGCCACATCACACATGCCACCTCACCATCCAAGATTGCTGCCACATCACACATGCCACCCATCATCCAAGGTTGCCGCCCAAAGAGAAGAAAAGGGGAATTTGAATTTGAATTGGCTACAACATCCTCCACAACTTCCTCCACTCTTCATGGATGCCCCATATTTTTCTCCACAAATTTTTCTCCATGATATTTGGTGTAGTGGAATTCAAATGGTTAATAGTCTATAAAAGACTCTTAGTTTCTGTAAAAAGGGGGATGAATGAATACAATTTTTTTTTTTAGAAATTTCTATGTGTTTCTATGTGCCTATGTGGATCTTTGTGCCTAAGTGAACCTCTTCCTCTCCTCCACATTTCTTCTCCCTAATCCTTCTCTTTTACTCTTCATCTTCCAAGCAATCCTCTTCCTTCAAAGCGAATTAAGGACATCCTCACAAGAAAAAGATCAACACCAAACAAGCTTCCACCATGGCGCCAAGGATCATTTCCAACAAACTCTCTTTTGAGTTCCATCAATCTTCTCACTTCTAATTAAGTTTCTAATCATCTTGGTTTCTTTGTTGCAGGGTTCTCTAGGCTCCAGATCTAAGAGGAAGATTACTTGCTACAAACCAGAAAGTTAGAAGGTCCATCTTATGTGGTATGATCTTTCATTTGAGAACCTTAAGAGTGAATCCCTTGTGCTTGAGATTTCAATGCTTGAACTCCTAGTATTTTAAGATCGGGATCATTAAATAGGGCTAGCTTGACTTGTGTGCGAATTCTAACCTTGTCCTATTTCTTTAAGATTTTGATAGTCCTCCTAGCTGGGTTTAAGTATAAGCATTTAGGGTTTCTTATTTAGATCTCCTTGATCTTATATGTTGAATCACTCATATGCAAGTAGGAATTGCTAGTTAAATTTTGGTTAATCTCCTTTAGAGTCACATGATTGCATCCTCATCATGCATACCACACCAATCTTGGTATCAGAGCATGGTAGAATAAGTTCCTGATTGCATAGCATTAAGTCCTTGAAGTACTTGGATCGGGGGCGTTACCAGGCCGTCCGGTCTTAGGAGAAAGTAGGGTTTTAAACACCCTCTCTCCCATTCCACGGGGATCTCCTAAGGCGTGTCGGGGTGCCATTGTGATTGAACCCATGAAAAAGAAAGCCAAAGGACTTCTTAGATTTCATTTGTGAATTTTGCATTGGGCACGTTCTGTTTTTTTTCTGCTTGCTGTATTTTCTGTAGGTGACTGTAATCCGCCTGCAACTCCAAGGCAAGTATCACATTCCTCGTTGGAATTTTTTTTTCCTGTTCCATTTTAAGATGTTTATCACCTTTTAAATTCAATCTGAGAAAAAAAATAAAAAAAAATGAAAATTTCTGCAGTCCATCAGTGTTATTAAGGTTTCTGTTCTGTTCTGTTCCTTTCATTATCTCATTTCAAAAATCTACCTAGAATAGTACAGATTTATTTGAAATTTCGTTTCATCTGGTATGTCATCTATAAGTTAGGAGTTTTTGTGATTTTTTAGATTTTTCTGACATTTTTTCTGCACTTATCAATATCACTTTAAACTGCAACACACTACTTCTGCACCTGAAATTTGAAATTTGCATGCATCTCATGACAAATCAAATTAAGGCATAAAATTGACATAGGGTCAGGATTTCATCACCTGTCCCTAGCCCAAAATCATCAAATTGCACATCGATCCAATCCCTAACTAAAATTGATTAGACATTAATTGCCTAGTGGGTTAGGAACATCAATTTGGTCGAGCCCGGGTTATTGTCAACTCATTGTGTCAAATAGTCTTGTGTGTGCCCTATTACTTGGTGTCTAGAATTGGGACTAAGGCTTGGGTGCTGATCCGTCTATGGGCCAATTCCACCGGGCCTAGGTAGGCCAGAGACAGGATCTCAACTCCCCTTGTTCTAAAACCTGGCCAAGTATAGAGTTACTACAATCTAGCTTGCCACCTTGATTAGGCAACTAGCTTGGAACTCTAGGTCCAGTTCAATTCAATTGGGAAAGCTTGTGCAACCCATTTTCATCTATTATTGGAAGCTGGTGTCAAGGATAGAGGTTAAGTGGCTCAAGCCTAAGCGGTTTGTGGTTTTAATTAGGACCAGTGAAAGCTGGGGAACCTCCCACAGACCACCTCCTGACTGGCCAGTGGAAGAGAGTAGCTGTTGATTTGATTGTATCTAGTCAACTCAGTTTATTTGGACTAACGGTTTAGAAACTCGTAGTTTCGGGTCTGAGTCTAATTGTTTGCATGACAACTAGGTCAGGCAACCTTACCACCTTCACAAGCCCAACCTAGTTCATCCATGGATACTAGTATGGAAAGCCTTATGAGATCTATGATCGAGAAGATGGACGTTTGGATGCTAAATTGGTCAGTTCGAGGAAAGGGTAGGAGCCCTAGAAGAAGCTAGGTTGACCCCAACTGAAACCACCTTCACCAGATTACCTTTAGTTCATCCTAGAGCCCAACGACAGGAACACACACCTGACCCAATTCAAAGAAGACCGCATTAGGATTATGTTGATCATACTCCAGAGCCACCTCCTAGAAGGCCTCACTATGATACTTTTGATCAGGATGATCGGGCCCTAAGGAACATCCGTCTAGATGCACCAACCTTTGAGGGAAGCTTAGATCCTAAGGTGTACATAGACTGGGAGGCTGACATGGACCAGTATTTTGACTAGTATGATATGTCCGAAGAGAGAAGATTTAAGTTGCCAGAATCAGACTAGTTCGTCAGGCTCGGTTATATTGGGGAAACGTGGAAAGCATATCAAGGCAAAGGGGAGATTTACCTATAGCAACATGGAGAGATATGAAGAGGAAACTAGAGAGAAATATCTGCCTATGTCTTATCAGCAAAGGTTATTAGATCAGTGGCAACGATTGACACAGGGTAACAAGACCGTTTCTGAATACGTTGCTAAATTTGATGAGTTTGTGATGCGATGCAACGTAGTCGAGTCTGAAGCAGCCACTTTATCAAGGTTTAGATCAGGATTGAAATGATGATATAAAAGGAACTGTTTTTAAGGGAAGTCCATGATTTAGATCAGGCATACCAAGTTGCCACGGACTATGAGAGGTTTCAAAGGAGAGCTACATTTAGACGACCTGAACCTATTAGGTTTAACCCTCCTGTTAGCAGGCCTAGTTCAGCCCCTGGTACAACCAATAGACAAGATCCAGCTCGAATCCAATCCCTAGGCACAACCCTGCCATTCCCCCAATTCCTAGAGAAGACAAAGGAAAGAGCCCTGAAGTTCGAGGTGAGAGGGAGCGAGTCTGCTATAAGTGTCGTAAAACCAGGTCATTTCATGAGCCAATGTCCCTCTAGAGCTTACATATAGGGGAGGCAGAAGAAGGTGAATCAGAACCCCTGGAGAATGATGAAGAGGAGGTTTATGAAGCAGGGGATTGCTTGGCTGATGAGTATGAAGGAGATGAAGAGAACATAGACTCATCAGATTGCTAGGAGTTGTGAGACGTATCATGACACAGACCAAGGAGCAAGAAGACTGGCGTAGAACTAGCATCCTACAACATTTGTTAGGATAGGAGAAAAGGTCTGTAAGATCGTCATCGATAGTGGAAGCTGTGTCAATGCCATTTCCACTAACGCAGCCAAAAGTCTAGGATTACCCATTGTACCACATCCCAATCATATAAGGTGTCCTGGATCGATTCCACTCTATACCATCAAGTCAAGATGTCAGGTTCAAGTCCAGCTTCAATCCTATCAGGGAAAGATCTAGTGTGATGTGCTTCCTATGGGGGTAAGTAGCATCATCTTAGGCAGGCCATGGCTGTTTGATCATGATGTGACCATCTTTGGTCGATCAAACTCCTGTGCTTTCATTTCAATGGCAAGAAAATTGTCATTCATCCAACCCAGCCTAAGGATAATGTCAAGAGAGGAGCTAGCAGCTTGAAAGATAAGAAGACTGGATTAAATTTAATAGGTGCAAAAGAATTAGAGCAAGATATCATGGAGGAGCACCTATTTGGGTTGTAGCTGCTAAGGAAATTAAGGACCACAAGCCTGTAGAACACCCTCAAGAGGTGGTCCAATTATTGAAAGAATTTGAGGATGTGTTTCCAGAAGATCTCCCCGATAACCTCCCACCTTAAGAGACATACAACATGCAATAGATTTAATCCCTGGAGCGACTTTACCTAATTTGCCTCACTATAGGATGAACCCAACTGAACACCAGGAACTGCAAAGGCAAGTGGGTGAACTTCTTAGGAAGGGTTTATTAAGGAAAGCTTAAGTCCATGTGCAGTCCCTGCTCTGCTGACCCCTAAGAAGATGGCACCTGGAGGATGTGTATAGATAGCCGTGCCATTAATAAGATCACTATAAAGTAGATTTCCAATCCCAAGACTAGACGACATGTTAGATATGATAGCTGGATCGACAATTTTTCCAAGATAGACCTAAAAAGTGGCTATCACCAGGTTAGGGTTAGGCCTGGAGACGAATGGAAGACCGCTTTTAAGACTAAAGATGGATATATGAGTGGTTAGTCATGCCGTTCGGTCTGTCCAATGCACCCAGCACTTTTATGAGAAAATGAATCAGGTGTTAAAGGTTTTATCGGAAGATTTGTAGTGGTCTATTTTGATGATATATTATATATAGCAAAACAAAGGCAGACCACTTAACCCACCTGAAGCAAGTTTGTCAAGTCCTGAGAAAAGATAGTCTCTATGCCAATATCAAGAAGTGTGATTTCCTGACAAATAGAGTTATATTTCTAGGATTCGTAGTCACATCTGAAGGGGTGTCCGCTGACCCTGCGAAATTAAGTCAATAGTAGAGTGGGCTGTACCCAAGAATATCCATGATGTCCGTAGTTTCCATGGTTTAGCCACCTCTATAGGAGATTCATTAGAGGGTTCAGTACGATAGTGGCTCCAATCACTGATTGTATTAGGAAGGAAATTTCGAGTGGACTAAAGCAGAGGTAAGGCCTTCCTAACAATAAGGAGAAATGACATAAGCACCTGTCTTAAGGTTACCCAATTTTACCAAGTGTTTGAGGTTGCTTGTGATGCTTCTGGGGTCGGAATGGGAGGTGTCTTGAGTCAAGAGAATCACCCAGTAGCATACTTCAGTGAAAAGTTAAATGAGGCGAGGCTAAGGTATTCCACGTATAATAAGGAACTGTATGCTGTCGTCAAGCTCCGATTTTGGAGGCATTATCTTCTACCCCACGAGTTTGTCCTGTTCTCTGATCATGAAGCTCTTAGGTTCCTTTAGTTCTCAAAAGAAATTAAACCCTAGGCACGGGAAATGGGTAGAATTCATACAAGCTTACACGTTCGTTTTGAAACATCGTGCCGGTACTGAAAATAGGTTGCCGATGCGTTGAGCCGCCGTTCTATGTGTTAACCTCTGTGAGCACTGAAGTAGTAGGGTTCGATAGATTGAAAGATGAATATCCCACATGTCCTGATTTTGGTCACATCTATCAATCCCTCCACAAAGACCATCTAGTGAGCCTAGTGATTATACACTGTTAGATGGATACCTTTTCAAAGGAAATCAGTTGTGTATTCCCAAGACCTCTGTTAGGAATTTCTGATCGGGGAAGTCCATGCTGGAGGTTTAGCGGGACATTTTGGCAGGAACAAAAACCATCCTAGCAATGGAAGAACAATTTTTTGGCCTGGTCTAAAAAGAACGTTACCCAGATCGTAGCTCAGTGTCGGACCTGTGCTGTTGCAAAATAGCAAAGACAGAACACGGTCTGTACAAGCCCTTCTTGTCCCTGATGGTCCAGGCAAGATATCAGTATGGATTTTGTGGTAGGTCTACCTAAAATCTAGGAAACATGACTCTGTTTTTGTGGTTGTCGATTGTTTCTCCAAAATGGCGCACTTCATCCCGTGTTCTCAAACTTTAGACGCTTCGAAAGTGGCCAACTTTTCTTAGATCAGGTGGTTAAGCTTCATGGTTTACCCAAGACCATTGTGTCAGATAGAGATGTCAAGTTCACTAGCTACTTCTGGAAAACCCTCTGGCACATGTTAGGTACTAAGCTGAAATTCTCTACGGCCTATCATCCTCAAACCGATGGCCAAACTGAAGTAGTAAACCGAAGCTTAGGAAATCTTAAGATGTTTAGTCGGGGACAAACCTAGGAAACTGGGACTTACTACTTCCTCGGCTGAATTTGCCTACAACAGTTCAATTAATAGGTCTATTGGGAAAAGTCCATTCAAAGTGGTCCATGGATACAGACCTAGGAAACCTTTAGACCTAATTCCATTACCAGTACATACACGAATATCTGAGTCTGCTGAGTCATATGCACAGCATGTTAAGGGTTTGCACAAGAAGATTAGTCAGAAGATTCAAACAAGCAATGAACTCTATAAGCATATGGCTAATTCACATAACGGTTAAAAGGAATTTAATGAAGGAGACTCTGTAATGATTAGGCTTAAACCAGAAAGGTTTCCTCCGGGAACTATGAAAAAACTCCATGCCCGGGGAGCCGGACCCTTCAAAATAATAAAGAAAATTGGACCTAATGCTTATGTAGTAGACTTACCACCTAGTTATGGCATTAGTTCTACATTTAATGTTTCCGATCTGAAAGAATACAAGGAACCTGCATTGATACGGATGAACCTTTTGGTCCTAACACTTCTCTTGAGAGTGAAATGCCAATTGAGTGTCCACCACCAAATATTCCTGAGCGAAAGGAAAGAATTGAAAGGATCTTGAATGACCAAATCATCACTACTAGAAATAGGGCTACCAACGCTATCTGGTTCGATGGCAGGACGTCCTGAATTGAAGATTCCTGGATCACCAAGAGGACCTACAACAATCGACCCAGATATCTTAGAAACTTATCACTCGACAGGGTCGAGTTCATCCCACCCGGGGAGAATGGTGCGGGCACCAGAATCAGAAAGAGACTCCAACCAATTCAAGCCCATTCCGAATCTTTATGGTTGGACTAGAGAGTCTGGTAACCTTTCTTAATTTTGAATCCAAATATTATATAATTCGAGTCCATTTCAATTTTATGTGGGACTAGTCCAGCCTGATTAACCTTGTATTTGAGAGTTGGGTCCAAATGAGTCAAGTCCAATCCATGAGAATCAAACCAAACCACATTTGAAGACTAAAGAAGACTCAAGACTTATACTCCAAAGCAAGACCAAAGCCACCTCAAGTGGGGACCACATGCCACATGACACATGCCACTCATCATCCAAGGTTGCTGCCACCTCACACATGCCACCTCACCATCCAAGATTGCTGCCACATCACACATGCCACCTCACCATCCAAGGTTGCCGCCCAAGAGAAGAAAAGGGGAATTTGAATTTGAATTGGCTACAACCTCCTCCATAACTCTCCAATCCCTTCATGGGATGCCCCATTTTCTCCACAAATTTTTCTCCATGATATTGTGTAGTTGGAATTCAAAATGGTTAATAGTCTATAAAAGACTCTTAGTCTTCTTGTAAAAAGGATGGATGAATGAATACAATTTTTTTTTCAGAAATTTCTTATGGTTCTCTATGTGCCTATGTGGATCTTTGGGCCTAAGTGAACCTCTTCCTCTCCTCCATCATTTCTTCTCCCTAATCCTTCTCTTTTACTCTTCATCTTCCAAGCAATCCTCTTCTTCAAAGCGAAATAAGGACATCCTCACAAGAAAAAGATCAACACCACACAAGCTTCCACCATGGCGCCAAGGATCATTTCCAACAAACTCTCCTTTTGAGTTCCATCAATCTTCTCACTTCTAATTAAGTTCTAATCATCTTGGTTTCTTTGTTGCAGGGTTCTCTAGGCTCCAGATCTAAGAGGAAGGATTACTTGCTACAAACCAGAAAGTTAGAAGGTCCATCTTATGTGGTATGATCTTTCATTTGAGAACCGTAAGAGTGAATCCCTTGTGCTTGAGATTTCAATGCTTGAACTCCTAGTATTTTAAGATCGGGATCATTAAATAGGGCTAGCTTGACTTGTGTGTGAATTCTAACCTTGTCCTATTTCTTTAAGATTTTGATAGTCCTCCTAGCTGGGTTTAAGTATAAGCATTTAGGGTTTCTTATTTAGATCTCCTTGATCTTATATATTGAATCATCTATGCAAGTAGGAATGCTAGTTAAATTTTGGTTAATCTCCTTTAGAGTTCACATGATGCATCCTCATCATGCATACCACACCAGCATGGCTAAGGAGCACGGGCCTTATGGAGGGGCTCGCCTGATGGATTTGCCATGCTGTGAGTCTCGCAGTAGATGGCATCCGCTGCCACCTCCAGGCTATGAGCACGGCTGATGAATGCGGGCCTTGAGGAGTGGGCTTGCTCGTTGATGAGGAGTACCATGCTGTGAGTCACTGGTAGATGGCATCCTGCTGCCATCATCGGGTGTAAGCAGGGCTGAGGAGGGCGGGCCTGATAAAGGGGCCTCCTGATGAGTTTGTCATGCTGTGTGAGTCTCGCGGATAGATGGCATCCCGCTGCCATCTTCGGGCTATGAGCAAGGTTGTCAGATTATGGGGCACCGAGCTTATGGTATGTCAAGCTATGAGTCATGGGATAGACGGCATCCCACTATCGCTCAGGCTGTGAGCGAAGCTTGGGGTGCTGAGTTTCTCAATTTGCAATGCTGTGGAGTCACACGGTAGATGACATTCGTTGTCATCTCGGGCTGTGAAAATGGCTGATAAGTATGGGCCTGATGGAGTGGGCCTGGCTTACTGATGAGGAGTTCCATGCTGTGAGTCTCACGGTAGATAGCATCATGTTACCATCTCCGGGCTGTGAGCATGGCTGATGAGCACACAGCCTGATGGAGTGGGCCCGGCTTATTGATGAAGAGTTGCCATGCTGTGAGTCTCATGGTAGATGGCATCCTGCTATCATCTCTAAGCTGTGAGCGAGGGTGGGGGCGTCGAGCTTCTCGATTCGCCACACTATGAGTCACGCGATAGGCGGCACCTTAATGCCATCTCCTGGTTATGAGCATAGCCATGAGGCTATGGGGCACCGGATTTTATGATGTGTCAATCTATGAGTCACATGGTAAATGGTACCTTGGTGCCACCTCCGGGCTGTGAGCGAGGCCATGAAGCTATGGGGCACTGAGCTTTTCAATTCGCCATGCTGTGAGTCACGCAATAGATGGCATCCTGTTGCCATCATTGGGCTGTGAGCACGATGAAGAGTGCAGGCCTGCTGGAATGGCCCGCCTTGTTGGGTCACCCCGCTACGAGCTACATGGTGGATGGCATCCCGCTGCCATCTCTGGGCCGTGAGCGAGGCGTGGTACTTGCCATTGATGGTGATATAAGGGCTTCTCTCATAGAACCGTAACACAATTTTCATATTGCAAAGATAATGGGGCAGGGAGTTACTCGTTAGGCCTGCATGAGATGACGAAGACCCCACATAGGAATGCTTGGATTCTAGGTCTAACCGGAGAGTACCATAAAATGGAGTATGTTGACTCCGTATATTGATTTTGATGATAAGCAAAATGATTAAGTATAAGTTGAGACTATGATTTCTTTGAAGTGTATTTTTTGTTGAAAAATGTGCTCACAATTTGAAGAAGCTTATTTGTTTGAAGAAGCCAAGTATGAATGAAAAGGATTACTCAAAGAGGACTTGAAAACTCAAGAATTGCTTGATTGGATGTTAAGTTAAAGTGGAATGTGTTTCAGCTCAAGTTCAGCATTTTTTGTGAGTTTTCATAAGGTGTCGACTCATAGTGTCGACACATGAAGTGAAGTATCGACTCAGCCGGTACGCAATGATGTTTCAATTGGCATGGTTGAAGTGTCAACACATGGACCTAAAATGTCGACTCAAGTGTCGACATATGAATTAACACATCGCTTGAGATTTTCAAGCCACAAAACTTGCAGGAAATAAAGAACAGCTAAAGTATTGACACAGGGAAGCAAGGTGTCGATTCAAGGTGTCGACTCAACGGAGTAAGTGTCGACACATATGAGATTCCAAAGAATCAGATTAGAGATATTTGAATTGGGTGTCAACTCAAAAAGTTCAAGTATCGACCTTATTGTCGACTCACAGTCTGAAGTATCGACACATGAAGTTCTGACAACAGTAACACTAGTTTTTTCAAGCGCAGAACTTGCCCATTTTGCCCTCCAACGGCTATTTTTCAAGTCTAACGACTAGAAACAGGATTAGAGGCCTTGGGGAAGTATATATATGCTCCAAATCAAATCAAATTATATACATGAGTTTTATTGAAGACCATTAAAGAGTTTTGAGAAAAGAGAAGAAAAGAGAGCTTTAACTCCTATTCTTTGAAGATTCAACTACTCTCAAGCAAAAGCAAGCCTCCAAGCATTCAAGATCCTTAAAGAGCATTACGATCAACCATTCTGGAGCATTCAAGAGGCTTCACAAGTTCAAAGCACTTATACATCAAACTTTAAAAAGATACCCGCTTTGTTTAGAAAGCTTACTTTGGTTCATTACTTCTAAACTTTATTTGTTGTAATGGTTTTTGGTTAGCCTATTATAAATCAAGTGAGGTTATTGGTGAGCCTTTGAAAACCAATTAGGTTGGAGTAGCCCGCTAAACCACTTAGTTCTTGGTTGCCTGAAAAACCAAGGAGGTTATTGGTTAACCTTTGCAAACCAATTAGGTTCTTGGTTAGCCCAAAACCAAGTGAGGTTTTGACTTGTTGGCCTTGTGAAAATAAGTTGGGTTTTTGATTAGTGAGCCCACAAAACTAATTAACTGTAATCGGATGTGATTATAGTGAATTTTCAAGGGAATCTTAGGGAGTGGATGTAGGTGTATTGGATAGCATCGAACCACTATAGTTCTTGGTCTTTTGGTTGATTGATCTCTCTCTACTTGGTTTACTTTTATTGCTCTTTATTTTCGCTGCACTTTTATTTAAGAGCTTTATATTTGTATTCATAGTACCTTGCATAATTAATTATTGAATTGGATTGCATTGCATCAGTAAGTAATTTTTAATTTATAGAGACCATTCACCCCCCCTCTTGGGCTGCTTACTGGGCAACATGGTATCAAAGCTTCGTTCTCAGTATATATGCTTTACCCGCTTGAGTAAAGATCTATGGCAGTCCCAATTAGTATTAGTGTAGTTGAGGGTCAAGCCTCAAATAGACCTCCATTTTTCAATGGATCAAATTACACTTATTGGAAAACTAGGATGAGAATATATATAAGATCCTCATATTCCTTCATAATGGTTAATGGAGTTTCCATCCCAAAGCTCGAAGAGGATTGGGATGAAAATGACATTAAGCAATCCGAGATCAATGCCAAGGCAATGACTATCCTCTATTGTACATTAGATCCTAGTAATTCAATAGGATATCTACATGCATGTCTGCAAAAGAAATATGGGACATACTTGAAGTTATCCATAAGGGTACCGATCAAGTAAAAAATACTAAAGTAAATATGTTAGTGCACACTTATGAGATGTTCCGAATGGACCTAATGAATCAATCAATGATATGTACATAAGATTCACTAATATTATAAATGGAATGAGAAGTCTTGGAAAGGTTATGTATAACACTGATCTTGTGAATAAAATCTCAGGTCACTTCCAACATCATGGATCCGAAGGTGACCGCAATCTAAGAAGCCAAGGATGTGACAAATATCTCTTAAGCAGCTAGTTGGATCGCTCATGATTTATGAGTTTAATCTAAAACAAAAATCAATGGACATGGACAAGAAGAAGAAGGGGATTGCTTTCAAATCAAACATTCAAGAAGAATCCTCAATAGATGAGTTCGAAGATAAAGAAGATGAAGATGAAGAAGCCCTCCTTGCACGAAAATTCAGAAGATTCATGAAGAGGAAAAAATTTCCTTACAAAAAGAAATATCAACCAAAAGAAAAGGAAAAGAGAAAGAGAAGGAAAAAGAAAAGAAAAAAAGGAAGGAAATACTTACATGCTTCGAATGTAAGAAGCCGGGACACTACAAGTTTGATTGTCCTCTCCTTAAGAAGTCTAGGAAGAAAATAAGGAAGAAAGCAATGATGGCCACCTGGAGTGACAGTGAAGACTCCAGTTCTGAGGAAGAGCAGACCGAAGTTACAAATCTCTGCTTAATAGCACATCAAGACAATGATGAGGCATGTCTTGCAATCAAGGAGAACAAAAGAGTTTGGTATATTGATAGTGGTTGCTCAAGGCACATGACTGGAGATGTGAAGCAATTCACTTCTCTTGAAGCTTTGAATAGGGGGAGTGTGACCTTTGGTGATAATAAAAAAGAAAAAATCATTGGTATTGGTAAGGTTCACATAACTCCTTCTAATTATATTAGTAATGTACTTCTAGTCGATGGTTTGAAACATAATCTTTTAAGCATTAGTCAGTTTTGCGATAAAGATTTTCAAGTAGTTTTTAAATCATCATATTGCATGATTGCTAGTTCGGATATAAATGGAGTATAATTTATTGGAAAAAGGCATGGAAATATTTATTTAGTAGACCTAGATGATTTATCTTTGCCTAATGAAGAATGCCTTGTTGCAATGAATTCTACTAAGGATGTGACTAGCTGGCTTTGGCATAAAAGATTAGGGCATGCTAGTATGTATTTTCTTTCAAAACTTTGCAAAAAGGATTTAGTTAGAGATTTACCTAAACTTTATTTTGAAAAAGATAGAATTTGTTAAGCATGTCAATTTGGTAAGCAAGTTAAAACTTTTTTAACCAAAAGGTTTTGTAACTACTAGTAGACCACTTGAACTACTTCATATAGATCTCTTTAGACCAACTAGAACATCAAGTCTAGGAGGCAAGATATATGGATTAGTCATAGTGGATGATTTTCGAGATTACATGGATTTTCTTTTTAGCACAAAAAGATAAATCATTTTCTACTTTCATAAAGTTTTATCGAAAAGTCTTAAATGAAAAAGGTGTTTCAGTTGTTTGTATTCATAGTGATCATGAACTGATTTTGAAAATCAAGATTTCAAAAACTTCTGTAATGAAAAAGGAATAGAATACAATTTTTCTGTACCTAGAATACCTCAGCAGAATGGGGCAGTAGAAGAGAAAAATCGTACTTTGGAAGAAATGTCACGCACTATGCTTTATGAAAATGACTTACCAAGATATTTTTGGGTTGAAGCTATTAATACTACATGTTACATTTTAAATCGAGTTTTAATCCACCCTATTTTGAAAAAAACTCCATATGAACTTTGGAACCAAAGAAAACCGACCTTAAAATATTTTGAGTTTTAGTTGCAAATGTTTTATTTTAAATAATGAAAAATATAATCTTGCAAAATTTGATGTCGAGTCTGATGAAGGTATCCTTTAGGATAATCCACATTAAGCAGGGCATATAGAGTTTTCTATAAAAGAACTTTGGTTGTAGAATAGTCAGTACATATTATTTTTGAAAAATCTACTAATAAATCCTCCAAAAAAGAGGATACATCTGATGAATGTGCAGGTGCTGACAAGCTTCAAAAGTTGACACTGAATGATCAACCTCAGCCAAGTGAAGAAGTTCAAGACAAGAATAAGAAAGGTGATGGCACTCCAAAGCATCAAGATTTATCTAAGGAGTGGAGGTATGCTCATGGACATCCTAAGGAATTAATCCTAATTGATCCATCTAAAGGGGTAAGAACTCGAGCCTCAAATAGAAATGAATATGATTATATAGCTTTTGTATCACAAGTAGAGCCTAAATGTTATGAAGAAGCTGAAAAAGATCCTAATTGGATTAATGCCATGCAAGAAGAACTAATTCAGTTTGATAAAAATAATGTTTGGACATTAATAGAAAGACCATCTAATGTTTCTATTATTGACACTAGATGGATATTTAGGATTAAATTAGATGAAAATAGAATTGTTGTTAGGAATAAAGTTAGGCTAGTTGCTAAAAGCTACAATCAGAAGGAATTGATTGATTTTGATGAAACTTTTGCTCCTGTTGCTAGACTTGAAGCAATTAGACTTCTATTAGCATTTGCTTATTTTATAAATTTTAAACTATTTCAAATGGATGTTAAGAGTACTTTCTTAAATGGTTTTATTACTGAAAAGGTTTGTTGAACAACCACCTGGATTTGAAAATCATGCACATCCTGATCATGTTTTAAATTACATAAAGCACTTTATGGATTAAAGAAAGCACCTCGAGCCTGGTATGAAAGACTTAGCAAATTTCTGATTGAAAATAAATTTTCTAGAGAAAATGTTGATAAAACACTATTTTTGAAAAGAAAGCTAATGATTTATTAGTAGTACAAATATATGTTGATGATATCATTTTCGGTGCTACTAATGAAATTCTTTGTCAAGAGTTTGCTAAGCTAATGTAGGGTGAGTTCGAGATGAGCATAATGGGAGAACTCAATTTCTTCTTAGACTCCAGATCAAGCAAACTATAGATGGTATCTTCATCAACCAAGTTAAGTATACAAGAAAAATATCAAGAAGTTTGGGATGGAGACTACTAAAGCAATAGGTATGCCTATGAGCCCCTCTTAAAGACTTGATAAAGATGAATATGGTAAATCAGTAGATCAAAAATTATACAGAGGTATGATTGGCTCTTTATTGTATCTAACTGCTAGTAGACCAGATATAATGTTCAGTGTATACATGTGTGCTAGATATAGTCTAAACCTAAAGAATCACATCTTTTGGCTGTTAAGCGCATTATTAGAGATCTATCTGGTACTATTGATATTGGTTTATGGTATTCTATAAATTCATCTGCTGAATTGATTAGATATTCTGATACGGATTTTTCTAGTTGTAAATTGGATAGAAAGAGTACTAGTGGTACTTGCCAATTTCTTGGAGTTAACTTAATCTCCTAGTTTAGCAAGAAATAAACTTCAGTTGCACTATCCACAGCTGAGGCTGAGTATATTGCAGTAGGAAGTTGTTGTACTCAAATCTTGTAGATTAAGCAACAACTTGAAGATTTTGGAATCAAGTTGGCTAGTACACCTATTAAATGTGATAATACCAGTGCTATTTGTTTGAAAAAATCCTATTCAACATTCTAGGACTAAACACATTGAAATTAGACATCATTTTATTAGAGATCATGTAGAAAATGATGATGTTATGCTTGAATTTATTAGTACTGAGTTTCAATTAGCTGATATTTTGACTAAACCTCTTTTGGAAGATCGATTTTGTATGATTAGAAGAGAGCTCGGGATCATTAATCCTTTTGATTAAATTTTTTCTATATTTGACTCAAATTAGATCAATTCGACCATAATTATGATTAATCTTACTCAATATTGTTATTTTCATTGAATTTAATCATTTTTCCAGTAAGTTTGATCTGCCCTTAAAACTCTAAATTTTCAGTTTTAAGTCGATGTGTCAACACATTCATGAGTCGACACTTGAACGATAGCGGACTGAGAATAAAGGGTTTCCGAATGGTTTTTCTCCTCATTTCTTTCTCTCCATCAAGCCGACACAAGATTTCAAGGTACTCTCACTGCTCTTCCCACTGTTTCGTGCTTTATACCCATTGTTTCCTTGATTTGGACATTCAGTAGTTTGAATTTCATTGGATTTCTCCTCGCATTTGGATTCTAAGCCTTAGAAACTTTGGTTTCTACCCAAACCTTGCCCAATCTTTAATCCAAGCAATGGGACCTGGCAAGCAAGTTATCCATTGACCTCGTCATTCAAATCAGGAGAAGAGCAAAGGACGAAGGCCAGACATGAGACTAGAGCTCCTGATTCACCTGCATGACCACTTTTTGTACCTTCTAGCTGGATGAGCTCAAAGACCGTCACTGGAGGACGATGAGTGGACTTTACTTTTGTCGACCAGCAGCATTTTAGGATCGAAGAGTGGATACGATAGGCTGCTCTAACTTCAATTTACTCACTCAGCGAGAGGTATTATCCCGCGCTTATGCGAGAGTTTTATGGATCACTCGTCCATGGATCTGATGGATGGTTAGGACAGGTGAGAGGCCGGGATATCCCTGTTTCATCAGAGATTTTGAGCACAGTATGGGACATTCCAATGACTGGATCTATGTGGACAGCCCGATGGACATAGTCAATGGACTTCAGTGCATCTTTGAGTCTGACGTATTGCTTGAGGGAGCCACTATACCAGAATCCCGATTATCTATAGAGATGAGAATGTTGCATCATATTGTCGCCCGGATACTTCTACCGAAGACCGGATGCTTCGATTACATCACTAAGCGGGAGTTGCTAGTGATGGTCTCATTGGTTTAGTGCACGCCCGTCTGCCTTCCAGTGCTTATGGTTCACCAGATGATGGAGGCGTTGACTAGCCAGCGACTCTGCCTACCATATGGGATGGGACTGATAGTTTTATTCAGAGAGTATGGCGTCAGTTTTGAGGACGAGCCCTATTGCACACTACTTCATATTGATGTGTATGACATCAGGTCATTACACCGGATGGACTATCATCTATTCTGAGGTCAGTGGACTCGCAGGATATCAGGTCAGGCTAAGGATAGAACCGATGACAACGATGCAGCAAAGGAGGAGCGCATTCTCTCCGGCGAGGCAGGACCTAGCGAGAGTCAGCCTAAGACCACAACACAGCTAGCCATTGCATCTTAGTCTTATCCTACTACTTCAGCATAGCCTCAACTAGCTTAGATAGAGACTCCAGATGTTCCTGATAGCTTATTGGACAGAGTCAGATGCATTAAGATCGACATTTTTATCATGAGATAGCGTCTTGACTGTTTCATAGCTGAGACCAAAAAGATCCCTATTGGACTTAGTGATGGCATCTCAGCTA
Source organism: Areca catechu (assembly GCA_021397845.1). Taxonomy (NCBI): domain Eukaryota; kingdom Viridiplantae; phylum Streptophyta; class Magnoliopsida; order Arecales; family Arecaceae; genus Areca; species Areca catechu. The sequence continues at coordinate 25,699,363 of CM038044.1, read as the reverse complement.
TATTGATTGCACTGTCCAGACCTTCAGTGAGTGCTCCAGTTGCTGATACTGCTCCACCTGCCCCTGTACCTGTTGATGATGTTGTTGATGATATTGTTGGAGATGTTGTTGGAGATGGTGGTGATGGAGATGATAAGGTGACTGACTCTGGTGGATTTGATTTCTCAGATCTTACTACAGAGCCAGTAGCAGAGGTGATGGCAGACTTGCCCAGGAGTCCTGTTCTTGACCCTTCTAGTTCACCTACCCAGACTCCAGTTCCATCTTCTCCTTCTAGATCGGATGATCGCATTTCTGTTCCCATTCCTATTCTAACACCTGTTGTTGATTCCCAGTTATTGATACTCCTGTTATACATTGACATGTTATTGATACTCTTATTGTACATTCACATGTTATTGATACTCCCGTTATCGATACACCTATTATTGATATCCCTATCTTTGACACACCGATTGTTGATACTCTCACTATTCACACATCCTCTCTTATCTGAGAGCTTGGATTTTATATACCCGGCTTTCAGTATCATGACTCAGGTCCTTCCTTTGATCGCACACCTCTTCCGGCAATCGCAGAGACTGTCGATCCGATCATTTCGTTCCTGTGGAGGACATTGCTTCTATCTTTACTGCTCCAGCCAGAGGTCGGACATATGCTCGTCGCAGAGGACATGGTCGTCGTACTCCTCCACGGTCGACCAGGACCCATCTCAGAGATCTTAATCGATTGTAGCGCGAGCTCGATCTTCTATTGATACAGGATCGATTGAGATCGGTTCATCTTCTAATGATACTGATGATCTGGATGAGGATTAGGACACTTATATTTTTTTAGATAGTTTGTTTTTATGCTTCTATGTATTTTTGTCTTTGTTGTTGCTCTTATGTATCCTTTATATGTCTTATTGTTATACAAGTTCTAACTTAAATGAAAAACTATGTTGTTCTTCATATTTATGCCTTTGATGGGAATGAATGAATTTTAAATTCAATGCAATATATTTTGGAGAGAGTAGTGGCAATTCAATGCAATATCTTGACTATTCAGCCAATTATCTTCCTACCTTTTTAATGATAATAAAAAGGGGGAGTAGTTTATAAGATTTAAGTATAAATGTGATTTATATTTGTGATATGCAAGGGGTAAACAAAATTTGAAAACTTGAATTGAAAAATATTTACAAATTCCTTAAGAAAGGGGAGCTATACCTTGTTTTCATTGACAATCTTTTTAAAGTGAATTTCATCTTAAAACCCCTCTTTAATTGTTGAAAAGATATTTACAAACTATTTTATGGATCATCAATTCAAGGGAGTTTTGTTCATTGCTGAAATTTTTTTGTAGAGTATCATGATACTTGTTTTCTTTGTCTTAAATGTATCCAAAACTCTGATACTCTCAGTCATCATAACAAGCTCTGACACTATTAATCTTGACATTATTTTTGTTCTGTAATATTATATCAATATTGTAAATTACATTGATACACTCAATGCATCTAGTTTTATGCACTTTGATGAATTATTTTAAAAGCCCTTTAAGTATAATGTAAAATGGAGAGATTGTTGACTCCATTATTGATTTTGATGATAAGCAAAATGGTAAGTATAAGTTGAGGATGATTTTTTTCTTTGAAGTATGTTTGTTGAAAAAGGTGCTCACAAATTTGAAGAAGCTTATTTGTTTGAAGAAGCCAAGTTTGAATGAAAAGGATTACTCAAAGAGGACTTGGAAACTCAAGAATTGCTTGATTGGATGGTTAAGTTAAAGTGGAAATATGTTTCAGCTCAAGTTCAGCCTTTTTGTGAATTTTCAATGAGATGTCAACTTATAGTGTCGACACATGACACCAAGTGTCGACACATGAAAGAATGAAATATCGACTCAAGCGGTACACAATGATGTTTTAATTAGCACGGCTGAAGTATCAACACATGGACCTGAGAGTTGACTCAAAGTATTGACACATGGATTAACACATCGTCTGAGATTTTCAAGCCACAGAACTTGCAGAAAATGAAGAACAGCTGAAGTGTCGACACATGGAAGCAAGGTATCGACTTAAGGTGTCGACTCAACTGAGTAAGTGTCGACACATTTGAGATTTCCAGAGAATCAGATTGGAGATATTTGAATTGGATGTCGACTCAAGAAGTTCAAGTGTCGACCTTATGTGTCGACTCATAGTCTAAAGTGTCGATACATGAAGTTCTGACAACAATAACTTAGTTTTTCAAGTGCAGAACTCGCCCATTTTGCCCTCCAATGGCTAGTTTTCAAGTCTAACAGCTAGAAACGAGATTTGAGACCTTGGAGAAGTATATATATGCTCCAAATCAAATCAAATCATATACATGAAAGTTTATTGAAGACCATTAAAGAGTTTTGAGAAGAAGAGAAGAAAAGAGAGCTTTAACTCCTATTCTTTGAAGATTCAACTACTCTCAAGCAAAAGCAAGCCCCTAAGCATTCAAGATCTTTGAAGAGCATTAAAGATCAACCATTCTTGAGCATTCAAGAGGCTTCAACAAGTTCAAAGCACTTCTATATTGAACTTCAAAGTGATACCCGCTTTGTTTTAGAAAGCTTACTTTGGTTCATTACTTCTAAACTTTATTTGTTGTAAGGGTTCTTGGTTAGCCTATTGTAAAACCAAGTGAGGTTATTGGTGAGCCTTTGAAAACCAATTAGGTTGGTGGTTAGCTCGCAAAACCACTTAGATTCTTGGTTAGCCTGGAAAATCAAGGGAGGTTATTTGTTAGCCTTTGAAAATCAATTAGGTTCTTGGTTAGCCCGTAAAACCAAGTGAGGTTTTGACTTGTTGGTCTTGTGAAAACAAGTTGGGTTTTTGATTAGTGAGCCCGCAAAACTAATCAACTATAATCGGGTGTGATTATAATGAATTTCCAAGGGGATCTTGGGGAGTGGATGTAGGTGCATTGGATAGCACCGAACAACTATATTTCTTGGTCTTTATGGTTGATTGATCTCTCTACTTGCTTTACTTTTATTGCTCTTTATTTTTGCTGCACTTTTATTTAAGAGCTTTATATTTGTATTCATAGTATCTTGCATAATTAATTGTTGAATTGGATTGCATTGCATCAAGTAAAGTAATTTCTAATTTTTAGAGACCCAATTCACCCTCCCTCTTGGGTTGCTTACTGGGCAACAGAGTAGGTGTTTGATAAGACCACGAACATGAGCCCCTCTCTCCACTATAATTGGATCCCCCTCTTCTTGTTCTTTGGTCGGGCCCCAAGGGGGAGCTCTCGTGTCCCTCACCAACCCCTAGAGAGGTGGCTACTATTATTCCATCGGTTGGAGAGCCTAGATCCCGAGCCTTGACCAAGATCCTCTTAGCTCCTGAATCGTCTGTCACCCCCCTTCCTGGCATGCTAATATGTTGCCGTCCGGATCGTCGTGGCCTATAGCTCTGGCACGTCATTGCTGCATCGAGTGCCTCCTCCCACCAGGTGCGCTTTCTCCTCTTTGGGGGTCGGCTCTTCGATCCAATCAACCTATAAAAAAGAGGAGACTCGCACTGAGGATTCCGGCGGGGACACTCCGATAATCAAGTCAGTGGGATGACCAAGGGGAACAGAATCTCTATGACGGAGAGTTTCAAGGGCCTCTCCATATAGAGGGTGAAAGAAAATGTAGGATTGAGATTATGAGAGTAAGATGGAGATGGGATAGGTGAGCCTGGGAGGATCTTCTGGCTGGCTCCCCGCCCGGCAGCTCCCTTTTTCCCCTTTTTCCCTTACTTGCTTGCCTACCTCTCGCCTTCCCCTTTTCTGACCTTATAGCTTGTGTGGTAGCCCAGACCGGATCTGGGGCTTCATCATGGTGTCCTTAGTATACCCTCTTATAGTGTTTTCTCCAAAGGGGCTTGCCGTTGCTCATGGCTTCTCCTTCTTCCCCCTCTTGGATTGGTCCTTCCGGAGGAGGAGGTGATCAGGGGACTCTTTTCTGTTGGGGGTGTCATTTTTCTTAAGAGGGGTAGGCACTATGCCACTGAGCCCCGTGCCATGGCCGGATGTTTCCATTGTTGGAGGGACCGTCCGAGCATTGCAGGGCCCTGGGGCCTTGACAAAATACTCCTTTTAAGGGAGATTCACGCTGTGAGGGCTGCCACCCCAGGTTGCATGATTGTCAGGGTGTAGCTCGTTATGAGGCTCAAGGCCTGGCGAAGCACACTCCGTGTAGAGTTTGTAGGCAGCGTGTCATAGAGTTTGAATTCATGGCTAGGTGTGGTCAAGCTTTGTCCCGCCATGGTTTAAATTTCTATTGGCTTTTCTGATACGAGGGTGAGTCCCACCTTGGGAAGAACTCCGCCCCAGAACTTGCCTTGATAGCATGAGTATGACCCGGCCGGGTGCTAACTGCAGACGGAGGGCTCACTTCATGAGCATGACCTCGACTGGGAGCTGACCTCGGCAGGAGGGCTCACCTTGTGAGCACGACCTTGGCCAGGTGCCAATCTCATGCAGAGGGCATGCCTCATGAACACAACCTCGGCTGGGAGCTGACCTCAACAGGAGGACTCATCTTGTAAGCATGATCCTGGTCAGGTGCTGACCTTAGATGGAGGGCTCGCCTCACGAACATGACCTCGGCTGGGAGCTGACCTGGTAGGAGGGCTCACCTAGTAAGCATGACCCCGGTTGGGAGTCAACCTCAGACGGAGGGCTCGCCTCATGAGCAGGACCTTAGCTGGGGAGCCGCCTCGACAGGAGGGCTCACCTCAATCTTCCACCAGGGGGCCGCATTCAGGTGGCAGTCCCCACCCATGCGGTAGTGGCTGGTGGTTGTGTAAGCTACACATCAGTGGATGGTGCCACATCAAGGGGCAATGTAGATGCATGACAGCTTGGAGAAACAAGCGAAGAGCTCGTAGCATAGCCTGCAAGTTCATTACAATATATATTAAAAAATAAAAATATAAAATTTTTAAAATTATTAAAATTGAAAATTAAAATATAAAAAATATTTAAGAGAAGTCATAGGCTCGGTTTGCGAGTTCTCTATAAAGATTGAGCCTGCAAGTTCTATTAAAATATTTTAATTAAAAAATTAAAAATAAAAAATATTTATAATAACTTTATATTTTATAATAACATGATATCTATAATAAATATATTATAATTATTATTTTATATTAAAAAATAATAAATATATTATATATATATATTATTATATTTAAATATATTATATGTTTTATATTATGTTATAATATATTGTAATATAGTATAATATATTATATAATCTTATCTTATAAAAATATATTATAATATATTATCATATTATTATAATATTATATTTTAATATAGTAAACATGTGATTATATTATATTCGATTATTTTGTGGAAGGTGGTATAACCTATCAAAATGGGCCAAGCTCATCCACATTAGTTGAGATTATATGGGCTAGGCCAGGTTAGGCTCACTTTAATAAATGGGCTGTGAAAATGCGGCCTGACGCTACATGGGCTATGAGTTATGATGGGGCCACCCACAAAAATTGAAGTTATATTTTGGGGTTTGTAAAAGAAGTGGGGAAGAAAGAGGTGGATCAAGGAGAAAGGGTAGTAAAAAATGATCGGGCCTTGTTCAAATAAATTTAGACATGTTAGCACTCTGATAAATGGGAGAAAATAATTATGGTTGGTTTTTTGCTGAAGAACAAAATCATGAAAAGTGATAAAAATTATATTTATCAAGCCTTAGATGAAGTACAAGAAAAGACATCTACCTAGGAATCAAATATTTATTTTAGAGGCGGAACAAACACTGATATCATCACTAACTTTAGGCTAGTTAATAATTTTAATGTATTATTAGAAAATTTAATTTATTGGATTTTATCAATTATGTCCATTTCATCTGCTTAAAAATATTTTTTTATTTTTAGGAAAAAAATATAGTATTAGTTTCATTGTTTAATAATTGGTCATTTGACTCCGTTATTGATTTTGATGATAAGCAAAATACTTAAGTATAGTTGAGTACTAACATGTTCCTTGAAGTGTGTTTAATAGAAAAAGGTACTCATCAAAATAACTAAATTGGATTGCTTGTCAAATGATGAAGAAGCCATTTGTATGGATGAAAGATCAGTTATAAATAGACTTAAGTATTTGAGAAATGCTTAAAAGGACTTAAAGAGTTTAGCTCAAAAAGGTTTCAGCAGAAGTTCAATAATTTTGAAGAAATCTCAGCAAGTGTCAACTTAAAGTATCGACTCACAATTCAAGTGTCAACTCATGGCAGTGTAAGTGTCGACTCAAGCTGGCACATAGAAAGAGTTTTAGATGACACAACTAAAGTATCAACTCATGCCACTCAAGTATCGACTCAAGGATTGACTCAAGATTTGAGATAAATTTCTTACAGAACATGCTGAAGTTGAAGACTTGCCTAAAATGTCGACTCATGGACGTTAAGTGTCGACTCACTTGAAGAAGTGTTGACTCACCTAAGAATTCCAGAGAGCTTCAAAGAAGAATTTTGAACTAGGTGTCGACTCATGGGACTTAAGTGTCGACCCTAAGTGTTGACTCACAACTTGAAGTATCGATACTTCGAGTTCTGGAAAGAGTAATGGCTAGTTTCTCAAACATAGAACTCGGCCCTCTTGGCTCCTATAGCTAGTTTTTTATGTCTAACGGTCATAAACCATCTTTAAGGCCTTGGGATGGTATTTAAGTGATTTGAATTCAAGAAAATCATAACAAGAAAAAGAAGAAAACATAAGAAAGAAAAGAACAAGTGAAAATGAAAGAAAAGAACAAGTGAAAACAAAAGAAAAGAAGAGAAAGCAAGTGCATTTACTCTCATCATAGAGAGAAACTACCTTCAAGCAAAAAGAAGTCTCAAGAATTCAAAGCTACCAAGAAGCATTCAAGTCCAACACTTTGAGTATTGATTGAGGCTTCATCAAGTTTAGGACAAGCAACTTCTCCAAGCTTTAAAGAGATATCAGCTTTACTTTAAAAAGCTTTTCTTGTTACTCTACTTTATCTCATATCTTGTTGTAAAGGTTTTTGGTGAGCCTAAGAACAAAACCAATGAGATTTTTGGTTAGCCTAGTTGAAAACCAAAAAGATTTTGGTTAGCCTAGTTGAAAACCAAGGTTTTGGTAAGCCTAGTTGAAAATCAAGGAGGTTATTGGTTAGCTTTTGAAAACCAAGAGATTTCTTTTGGTGAGCCTTGTAAAAACCAAAAGAGGGTTTTGATTAGTGAGCCCAAAAAATTAATCGGCTGTAATCGTGAAAGATTATAGTGAATTCTCAAGTAGACCTTGGAGAGTGGATGTAGGTGCATTGGAAAGCACCGAACCACTATACTTAGCTTGTGTTTGTGATTGTCTCTAGCTTTCTTTACTTGCTCTAATATTTGTTGCATTTATATTTCTGCTGCATACTCTTCAAGAGCATACTCTTTCACCTCACATTAGCACTTGATTTAATATTTGTACTGGCACATATTCTTGCAAGTAATTTTTAGAAACCCAATTCACCCCCCCTCTTGGGTTGCTACTAGGCAACAAGTGGTATCAGAGCCACATTCTCAATATATAGGTCTAACTATCTTGAGTAAAGATCTATGACAACCCCCCTTGGCACTAGTGTAGTTGAGAGACAAGCCTCAAATAGATCTCCATATTTTAATGGAACAAATTATACTTATTGAAAAACTAGAATGAGAATTTACATGCATTCTATATATTATAATTTATGGAAAGTTGTTGATAAAGGTCCTCATATTCCTTCAGTCATGGTTAATGATGTTTCCCTCCCAAAGCTTGAAGAGGATTGGGATAAAAATGACATTAAATAATCCGAGATCAATGCAAAAGTAATGAATCTCCTTTATTGTATATTGGATCCTAGTGAATTCAATAGGATTTCTACATGCACATCTGGCAAAAAAATATAGGACACACTTGAGGTTATCCATGAGGGTACTGATCAAGTAAAGAATACTAAAGTTAACATGTTAGTGTATATTTATGAGATGTTCCGCATGGAACCAAATGAATTTATCATTGATATGTACACTAGATTCACAAACATTATAAATGGCATGAGAAGTTAGGTAAAACTATATCTAATGCCGATATTGTTAACAAAATTTTTAGATCACTTCCAATATCTTAAGATCTAAAGGTGACAGTTATACAAGAAGCCAAAGATGTTGACAAACTACCATTAGAGCAGCTAGTAGGATCGCTCATGACTTATGAGCTAAATTTGAAATAAAAGTCTATAGATTTGGACTAGAATAAAAAGGAGATAGCTTTCAAGTCTACAACTCAAAAAGAATCCTCAAATGAAGAATCAGAAGAAGAAGAAGATGATGAGAGTGAGGAAGCTCTTCTAGCAAGAAAATTCAGAAGATTCATGAGGAGAAAGAAATTTCCTTACAAAAAGTTTCAACCAAGCAAAGAAAAGGAAAAAGAAAAGGAGAAAGAAAAAGAAAAGGAGAAAGTAAAAGAAAATGAGAAGGAACTGCCTATCTTCTTTTAATACAAGAAGCTTGGACAATACAAGTATGACTGCCCTCTGCTAAAGAAATCAAGAAAGAAGCTTAGAAAGAAGGATATGATGGCGAATTGGAGTGATAGTGAGGACTCCAGTTCAGATGAAGAACCAACCGAAGTTGCCAATCTATGTTTTATGGCACTACAACATAAAGAAGAAGAGGTACTTTCTGATCTTGAAATAGATTATACTTTTGATGAATTAAGAATTGCATTTGATGAATTGATGCATGACTATAAAGTGATGATTTCTGAAAATAGAAAGTTAAAAAAGTATGCAAACACTTTTTCACATGAAAACACTACTCTTTTAAATGAAGTCAATGATTTAAAAATAAAATTGATGTTTTAAAAAGAAAAACAAAGCTTTATCTATGAAAAATGATGTTTTAAAAAGACATAAAGTATTTGTTTCAAATAATGAACTTTTGAAGAAAAGTAAAGATCTTGAAATAAAAAATAAGCAATATAAAGATGAGCTTGATAAGATAAAACCTTTTGTTGAAAAATTCATATATAATTTTGAAAAGCTAAATCTTCTTTTAAATAATCAAAGAGCTATTTTAATAAAGCTGGATTAGGTTATATACCTCAAAAATAGTAAAAATATTTTAAAAGTTTCTTTGTACCTACATCATCTAGTATTACATGCTTTTCTTGTAAAAGAGTAGGTCATAAAGCTTTTCAATGTAATTTAAAAAAAAAATAATGATTCTAGAAATATTTGGGTTCTAAAAGAAACCACTTTTAATACTAACCCTAAAGGACCCAAGTTGGCTTGAGTACCTAAAAACAAAACTTAATTTATTTTGCAGGTGTGTCTTGTAACCAATGAAAATAAAAGACTGTGGTATCTTGATAGTGGTTGCTCAAGGCACATGATAGGAGATGTAAAGCAATTCACCTCTCTTGAAGCATAAATGAGGGGAGTGTAACCTTTGGTGATAATGGTAAAGGAAAAATCATTAGTATTAGTAAGGTTCACATCTTCCCTTTTACTTAGATTGATAATGTTCTTTAAGTTGAAGGTTAAAGCATAATCTTCTTAGTATTAGCTATTTGCGATAAAGATTTCAAGTTATTTTTGAATCATCTTTTTGCATGATTACTAGTCCTAATAAAATTGTAGTAAAATTCATTGAAAAAAGGCATGGTAATATTTATCTTATTGACTTGGATAATCTATCTTTGCCTAATGGAGAGTGCCTGGTTGCAATAAATTCTACTATTAATGAGACTAGTTGGCTTTGGTATCGTAGATTAGGTCATGCAAGCATGTATTTACTATCAAAAGTTTGCAAAAAAATTTAGTAAGAGATTTACCAAAACTTAGTTTCGAGAAAGAGAAAATTTGTGAAGCATGCCAATTAGACAACAAGTAAAAATATCCTTCAAATCTAAAGGTTTTGTTACAACTTTTAGGCTATTAGAACTACTCCATATAGATCTCTTTGGATGAACTAGGATATCTAGCCTAGGAGGTAAAAGATATGGATTAGTTATAGTGGATGATTTTTCACGGTTTACATGGATTTTATTTCTTGCTCACAAAGACGAATTATTTTCAACATTAATAAAGTTGTACCAAAAGTTTCAAATGAAAAGGTGCTTCAATTATTTGCATTCATAGTGATCATGGTTCTGAATTTGAAAATCAGGATTTTGAAAACTTTTGCAATGAAAAAGGAATTGAACATAATTTTTCTGTACCTAGGACACCTCAATAGAATGGGATTGTAGAAAGAAAAAATTATACTTTAGAAGAAATGGCACGCACTATACTTTATGAAAATGATTTATCAAGATATTTTGAACTGAAGCAGTTAATATCACTTGTTAAATTTAAATCATTTTTTAATTCATCCTATTTTAAAGAAAACTCCATTTGAGCTTTAAAAACAAAGAAAACCAACTTTAAAATATTTTCTTATTTTTGGTTGTAAATGTTTTATCATGAATAATGGTAAAGATAATTTAAAAAATTTAATACCAAGTTTGATGAAGGTATCTTCTTAGGATACTCTATATCAAGCAGGGCATACAGAGTTTTAACAAGAGAACCTTAGTAGTAAAGGAGTCTGTACATGTAGTCTTTGAAAATCTGCTAACAAATTCTCTAAAAAGAGGATACTTCTGATGCATGTGCAGATGCTGAAAAGTTAAAGAAGCTGACATTGGATGATCAACCTTCTCAACAAAGTGAAGAAGATCAAGACAAGAATGAAAGAGAAGAAGCTATACCATCCATACCAAAGCATCAAGATCTATCCAAGGAGAAGAGGTATGCTCATAGACATCCTAAGGAGTTAATCCTAGGTGATCCATCAAAAGAGGTAAGAACAAGATCTTAAATTAGAAATAAATGTGATTATATTACTTTTGTTCTCAAGTTGAACAAAATATTTTGAAGATGCTGAAAAAGATCCTAATTGGATTAATGCCATGCAAGAAGAATAAATTAGTTTGAAAGAAACAATGTTTGGACACTAATAAAAAGACCATCTAATATTTCAATTATTGGCACAAAATGGGGGTATTTAGGAATAAATTAGATAAAAATGGTATTGTAACTAGAAATAAAGCTAGGCTAGTTGCCAAAGACTACAATCAAGAAGAAGGAATTGATTTTGATGAAACTTTTGCTCCTGTTGCTAGACTTGAGGCAATTAGATTATTTTTAGCATTTGCAAGTTTATGAACTTCAAATTATTTCAAATAGATGTTAAAAGTATTTTTCTAAATGGTTTTATTATCGAAGAAGTATTTGTTGAACAACCACCTGGATTTAAAAATCATGCACATCCTGATCATATTTTTAAATTATATAAAGTACTTGATGGTTTAAAATAAGCACCTCGAGCATGGTATGAAAGACTCAGCAAGTTTTTAATTGAAAATGATTTTTCTAGAGACCATGTTGAAACTACAGTTTCTAAAGAAGAAAAATAATGATTTACTAATAGTACAAATTTATGTTGATGACATTATATTTGGTTCTACTAATGATTTCTATGTTAAGAGTTTGCCAAGCTTATGCAGGGAGAGTTCGAAATGAATATAATGGGAGAACTCAACTTTTTCTCGGACTCCAAATCAAGCAAATCAAAGATGGAATCTTCATCAACCAAGCTAAGTATATAAGAGAAATCTTAAAGAAGTTTGGGATGGAGACTACCAGATCAATAGGTACACCTATGAGCCCCTCTTGTAAACTTGATAAGGTGAACATGGTAAATCAATTGATCAGAAATTATATAGAGGAATGATTGGCTCTTTATTATATTGACTGCTAGTAGACCAGATATCATGTTTAGTGTTTGTATGTATGCTAGATATCAGTCTGACTCCTAAAGAATCTCATATGTATGTTTGTTTAAGCGGATATTTGAAATACTTATATGGTATAAATTGGATATTAGTTTGTGGTATTCTAGAGATTCATCTATTGATTTAAGGGATATTCTTTATGTTGATTGTGTGGGGATAAATTAAACAGGAAAAAGCACAAGTAGAACTTGCCAATTTCTTGGAGTTAACTAATCTCCTGGTTTAGCAAGAAACAAACTTCAGTTGCACTATCCATAGCTGAGGCTGAGTATATTGCAGCAAGAAGTTGTTATGCTCAAATCTTGTGGATTAAGCAATAACTTGAATATTTGGAATAAAACTAATTAAGACACCTATAAGATGTGATAATACCGTACTATAAACTTAACTAAAAATCCTGTTTAGCATTTTAGAAGTAAGCATATTGAAATTAGGTATCATTTTATTAGAAATCACGTTGAAAATAATGATATTTTGCTTGAATTTGTTAGTAATGAAATACAACTAGCTGACATATTGACTAAACTCTCCAAAAAGATCGGTTCAGTATGATTAGAAGAGAACTTAGGGTCATCAACCCTTTGTTAAATTTCCAACTCTTCATAATCTTTGACCTTATTTGATCAAAATTGCTTATTAATCTTGTTCAAATTCCATAAAATCCTTCCTATTTTGATCATTGATCCATTTTTTATTTTTGATTTTAAGTCGAAGTGTCGACACTTGGAAGTGTCGATACTTGACTCTGTATCATGAGTCGACACTTGAACGATGACAGACTGACCTAAAATAGGAAAATGAACGATTTTCTTCAATTTTCTCACTCCAGTTCGAGCCGACTATCCCCTAACCGAGCTCACCATTCTCTTCTCTCCAATCTTGGATTCAATCGACCAATTCTTTGATTGGGATAGGTTATATTCGGTTTTCTCTGTTCATTCCTTTATTTTCACTGTTCTTCTTTTGGTTTCATTGTGTTTGCATCGTAGAAAACCCTAGGTTTCTTCCCTTCTTGCATTTTTATCTTGTATCCTTGAAATGGAGCCTAGGAAGCAAGTTGTCCAGCATCCAAGACCATCCATTCAGGAGGAAGAAAGGGAGAACTAAAGCAAGGCATGAGGCCAGTGCAGCGGTTGAGCATGATATCCCTACTATACCCCTAATTTCTACAGGAAACAGAATGGGATTGAAGACTATCGTCGGTGATCATTGAGTGGACTTCGATTTCATAGACTAGCAGCACTTCAAGATAGGCCAATGGTTGAGGGATGTAGGTTTGGCATCATTCTGTTCATTATCAGAGAGATTCTATCGGGACTGATTAGAGAGTTTTATGGATCGCTTGCCCGAGGTAGTGATAGCTGGATTGCTTAGGTTCGAGGCAGAGATGTTCCTATATCAACAGAGATTTTGAGCAAAGTATGGGATATTCCCATAAGAGGATCAATTATGGATGCTCTAGTTGACTGGATTAGTGAACTTTGATTCATCTTTGAGATAGATGATCTATATGAGGGAGCCACTGTAGTAGCCTCGAGATTGTTGCCTGAGATGAGGTTGCTGCACCATATAGTTGCCGGATCCTTTTATCGAAGACCGGCCCATTCGACTTCATCATAGAGTGCGAGCTCTTGGTGATGGTATCTTTAGCACAGCACACTCCATTATGCCTCCCGTATTTATGGTACATCAGTTGACTGAGGCATCGATTAGCTAGAGACTGTGTCTACCTTATGGTATGGGATTGACCTTACTATTTAGAGCTTACGGAGTGATCGTAGACGATGAGCCCTATAGGTAGCTACTTCACATAAACATCTATGATATCAGATCACTTCACCGGATGGGGTATCAGCTTGTCAGAGGCCAGTGGAGATGATGCATATCTGGACATGTCACTGACAGAAATGATGATGTGGCAGAGGAGGAGCGTATCTTTTCAGGTGAGGCAGGGCCTTTAGAGCCACCCAGTGATATTTCTAAGGTTCATCCCTAACCTTCAATATAGCCAGAGCCCACTCCTCAGCCTGAGCCAGTACAGACAGATATCCCTCGGGCTTCAGACAACCTAGAGGACATGGTTGCTCACATTGAGACTAGGTGATGATCATTCATCAGCGAGTCGACAGGATTCATATAGAGATGAGGGAGAGCCATCGAGGACTGAGTGATGGCATCTCTTCCATTTTGTCTGCTTTAGCTAGACCTTCATCAGGCAGAGCTCCTGCACCTTTAGCTCCAACTAATTCACCTCTAGCACCACCTGCTCCAGGACTGAAATTGGATGATGATGAGATTGACTCTGCTAAGTTTGAGATTGATGATCTGATGACAGAGTCAGTACCAAAGGCAGCAGCCAACTTTCCTAGGAGTCCTATTCCTGATCCATCTAGATCGTCTTTTTAGACTCCGATCCTATCATCCTCACCTTCTAGATCTGATTCACATTCTACTTCTATTCCTGCACCTACTCCTATCATTCCCTCTTATGGCACTCTAGTCTTACATTCTTCAGCTTTTCATACATCTTCCCTTATCAGGGAACTTGGATTTTATACTCTTGATCTCCACCATCCTGAGTCAGGACCCATTTTTGATCCCTCTCTCCTTCCTCTTGATATAGTTCCTTCGGTCAGTTCTGTTCCTGTTACTGATATTGCTTCTATCCCTTCTACACCAACTAGAGGTGGGACATATGTCAGACACAGAGGACGAGGCCATCGTGTTCTATCGAGACCGACCCGGATCTATTTCTCTGATCTTCGATCGATGTGGCCACGATCTTGAGCTTTTACTGATACAGAACTGATCGAGATTGGATCGTGAATGATAAGAAATCTACTTAGGACAGTCTTATGTTTAGATACTTTATATTTCAGCACTCTTGTATGCATTTATGCTTATTTACTATCCTGTATCTTACTTGTATCAATGTATGAAGTGTACCTCAATGAATGAAATCTTTTTGCATATATCAATATTTTATCCTTGGAATTGTATTGCTAAATTTCTGTGATGATTTTCATCTTTCCCTCTGCTCTAACCTTTTTTACGTTGACAAAAAGGGGAGAATTAAGTGAGTAATAAGGATGAGAGTGATAAAAAGAACAGAGAGAGATAACAAAAAAGAGAGAGATTTGTATAAGAGTAACAATAAGAGAGATAAGTAAAGAGAGAGATTTGTATAAGAGTTAGCAATGAGAGAAAATTGAATGTTAAAAAAAAAGAAAAGTGCAATGAGTGAGGGAGAGTAATCCTTCCTTTACTATTTTGTGTAAATTAGTTTACTCAAATATTTAAATTCAGCTTTTCGTTTAAAAAACTCATTGAAAATCAGTTTTTTAAATCATCTTTTGAGGGGGGTATTTTTTACTCTTCAATCTTTTATTCAAAATTTCTTTTTGATTACATTCACTATTGCTCTATGATAAATTCTTATCTTAAAGCATGTTTTATCTCTGATACTTATTTAGAGTATCATGATACTTGAAATTATTTTAGTTCTGATATTCTTATGGTTCTAATTCAATTTAAATGAGCTTTTAGACTTATCTCTTACCTTTCTTTACTATAATAGAAAATGCAATAGCTTTATGCAAATAAAAATTCTTTTAAGAGCTTATTATATGAATTATACTTAAAGATTTTGTCATCATCAAAAAGGGAAAGATTGTTGACTCCATTGTGATTTTGATGATAAGCAAAATACTTAAGTATAAGTTGAGTACTAATATGTTTCTTGAAGTGTGTTTGATAGAACAAGGTACTTATCAAAATAACTAAATTGGATTGCTTGTGAAATGATGAATAAGCCATTTGTATTGATTAAAGATCAATTATAAATGGACTTAAGTACTTGAGAAATACTTGAAAGGACTTGAGAGTTTAGCTCAAAAAGGTTTCAGTAGAAGTTCAGTAATTTTTAAAAATCTCAACAAGTATCGACTCACAGTTCAAGTGTGACTCATGGGAGTGTAAGTGTTGACTCAATCTGCATGCAGAAAGAGTTTCAAATGGCACGGCTGAAGTATCGACTCATGCCACTCAAGTGTCGACTCAAGGTATTGACTCAAGGATCGACTCAAAGGGGAATGACCTCAGGGGAGCGGCCAACAGACACCATTGACCCTTAAGCCCCCCAGAGAGGGCAAATCAAGGCACTGGACAATCGGCGATCTACAAAGGCACCTAGGGCAAGAAACCAGGTAAGCAATCAGGCAACAAAAAGGAAGAGCAAGCTCATGAGATAGCAGGGAATGAGTGACTTGAATACAGGAAGCTCCCAGGGGACTCCCGAAGAGAGTCCAGTGAGCACAGTCGCCACAACTCAAGCACCGTTCCTCTCTCGTCTCTTCCCAATCATTTCTCTAGTACAAACTCCTCTAAGCACGGAGACTGAAGTGGGATCCATCTTAGGGGATCTGTTCCACTTTGCCGTCCACTAACTTGATCGTCGGAGTGCCCTCACCGGGATCCTCGCCCGGGTCTCTAACACTGTTTTGCAGGTCCGGGAATGCAAGGATTCCAGAGAAAAGGGGTAGAGGTCTAGCGCCGCTTCCAGCTGCAGGCCATGATGATAAGGTCGGCAACAATATTAATATCTGATTTATATCCAAGTTTGTTTTCAACCCTATTTATAATGGAAGAAAACTAAGTACTCAACATTTGACAAACCGAGGAGGTGTGTGGATGCCTTTTGTGATTTAAAGAACAAAATAAGTTTACCCGCAATATCACTTGTTGCTAAGAGAGAGAGAGAGAGAGAGAGAGAGAGAGAGAGAGAGAGAGAGAGAGAGAGAGAGAGAGGATCATGAGTACGTTCTTATAATCTTATAATCTTGTAGGAGAGTTCTAATCCAAGATGGATCGGACTCTACCCAATCCTTTTTCTCGAAAGACAGTTCCAATACAAGATCATAAGATTTATGACACCATCCCACCTATAAGATCTCTTTACATGGATGTAATCCCAACTCAAATTTATAAAGAGATCTCATCCCAATCCATAAGCAAGACAATATTTTTGATTTGTAAGTAACACCAAAATATATATCAGAACAAGAGATGGGGGGCTTGGGCCCTATGTCAATCCTTTTTATTGTGGGGTACCTCGGATGCCTTGGATATAGGTTGATATAAATTTAAAAACCAACTCCAGAAATGGAGGTGGATCTGCCGACCCACACACCGACTCGTACATCAGCGTGAACCTGTCTCCAAGATATCTTCACAGTTAACAGCCAGACATTGTGACCTGGCCTATCGAACCACCTATAGGTCTATCAACTGGGCTGAGACATGTGCCAGGGTATGCCATACAGTATTGTCATTAGGCATGATCCGTCAGCATGCCTCTTCTCGCATGACCAAACTTCGAGATTTCAAATAGCCAATCGCTTAGATCGTAGGAACAACTACACCGTTCTGATGATGTCGCCAGTAATTACAACCCCCATGATCCTTAGGGATGGATCATGATGATAACATAGCAACGATGCAATCATGTTCTACGACTCTCGAAGTTTTCTATTTGGTTCAGCCCTCTTTTATAAATAAGGTCCTGTGACTCTCGGTAAGCAATTCTTTTCAATGTTCACTACTTTCTTTTTGTTTCAGATCTCTAACCTAAGCGTTAAGGCAGTGTTTGGAACGGGAATAGGGGCATGGAATAGGCCCTTATACCTAACTATTTCCTCAAACAGGTGTAAAAAGTTACGTGGGCCCCACACCTTTTCTTATTCCGGTTAACGGCTCTTATTCTCATTTTGTTATCCATGCCCCCCATAAAATAGCCCTATTCCTATTTTTTCTTATTCCAAGGACAGTTTAGAAAAATAAATTTATTTTTAATTTTAAATTAATGTTAATAAATTTATTTTAATTTTATATTTAAAAATACCATAATAATAAATTATTTACTTAAATATAAATTATTTACTATAAATTATTATTAATATAAAAAAATTTAAATTATGTTAGTAAATTTTTAATAGATCATATTAATAAATTATTATTAATAAAAATATATTTACTTAAATATAAAATAAATTTAAATTTTATAAATCATTTTATCTTATTATTTGATCAGGGATATTTTTGGAATTTCAAAAAATTCATTTCCTATTCTTGGTGGAATATTGGCTTATTCTTATGTCATCCAAATACTTTGGAATAACACCACATTAATTGCACTTGAAAAAGGTGGAATACCAGATTTTGATCTAAATAGAAATTAAGAATAACAACGAGAATAGACTATTCTTGAGGAATACCTATTCCTATTCCAGGAATAATTTTTTGCCATCCAAACACTACCTAGAGGAACCAACTCTGACTGGAGAACTTTTTATAGGTTACTCCAATGATGACTCTAGCTAGTCATCTTCTTCTCTAACCACAAGCTAGAATCTATTGCAACACTTCTGATCCATACAAAATTAAGGGTACGGAGAGCATGGTTATGTCTAATTGAAAGTAAGAACCATTTTAACTTGACCTCACCGATCTTATGTCTAAGAACCATTTTAACTGACCTCACTGTTCTTATGTTGGGATTCTTTTAACCCAACACCATGATATCTAAATTTGGATTGTGTCAGGTTAGTTGGGTTAGGTCAAGTTACTTGGGTTGAATTAGATTGCGCCATATTATAACTTAGTTAAATTGACTTGAATAGGAAATTTGAGACAGGGAAAAGATTTAGGTCATTTTTAAATAAATTTTAATGATATACTTACATGTTATATGTAGTTCAATAAGATTAAAGACACAAATATATAAACATATAAGGATTTTTTTCAGTATTCACTTCCTAGATAACCAAACAATAAAATTCCACATTAAACAAAGTTATTTTTCAAAAATTAATTTTCAGAAAGTGGTCATTTTCTTCTTAAATCACTTTCCTACAATTAAAAACACCACTTGATGCTAATTAATATAAATAATTAATACTATAGTATATATTTTATTCAATCAATACATCTTTAAGAAGATAATATACATATCCAGATTAAATTCATTTTAACAATAATATATGAAATAAAATTATTTAAATAGTATACAAATAAGTAATAATAAGATAATTATTTTATTTAATTGATATATTAATTATTTTTTTATTAATTCATAATAAAAAGTTTTTGTTTGGGTTGAAAGCTATCAAAATGCCAGAAATACTAAAGCTGGTGGCACAGAAGAATCTTCCAAAAGCGAAACCTATAAAAAAGTCATGGTCAAAAAGTATTCTGGCATGAGCCCTCTGATGTTCAAGTCAATATCTGGTACAACAATAATATAAGGAGCACGAGGCAAAATTTTTTACATACCTTAAGAGTTCTTGGGAGTCCCCTTTTATAGGTAAAGGGTAAGGACACTTTCAGAATGATAAAAATCTTGACAGATTTGATAAAAATGGCAAGCTTATCAGTGGGCTATTAGAGGATTTCCTATTTGCAAGGGATGTCCATTTTGTTTTAATTAAAACCTATTTTATGTAAAATTTGTCCATATTTTTTAATGGTGACATTGACGACTACAAGGATCCTAGCACACTTCCCTTAATTACAAAGATATGGTGATGATTATCGATCATGAATTATGATATGACCTTTTGGTTGCATAATCAAGGCTCGAAAGTGAGCATTGGTCATATGGCCTCTAGAGGGTCCGAACAAACATATCGCTTAAGGACCTGCTCACCATTTCAAGAATAATAAATTGGCTCGAGCCCTCCTATTGAATTTGAGGCATGGTCGGCTAGAGGACTCTTGACTAGTGGCCCCTGATCAAAGGCAAGATGCATCGATTACTCTTTGGATCGTCCGATTGATGAGAGGCCGGTCACCACTAAGATAAGGTCAGTGAAAGTGGCTGGCAGGTGGCACTCAATCGAGTCTGACCATTCAAGATATCATTTTTTTCCAATGAGACGACAAACAAACAAGGGGGGGCGCTAATGCACCAAGCATGTGGTCAGGCTAGGTCCTGGTATATGAGAGCGAAGGAATTGCTAGCTGATCAAGAGTTGGATCTGATGAGTGTCGATGAGCACATGATAACTTTCAGGGGTTTATATAAGGATGCCAGTTAATATCAAGACTTGCTTGAATGAGGGTACTCGGTGGTTTGGCGCCCGGCTAGACTCGTTGATTGGAAGAGGCACTTGTTTCCCAGTGGTGGGCATACAAATGAAGGGCTACCTACATAGCAGACACGTAGCCGAGCCTTGTCAGGAATACTTGAACTAGGAAGGAATCTTTAGCTGATCAGGGGTTGGACCCAATGCACGATCGATAAAGGCATGGATTTTAAGGGATCAGTCAACCAATCAGCACTAAGGTTTGCTCAAGCAAGGGTGTTTGGCAATCGACGTGTTTCTAGATCCGGTCAGCTAGGAAGGGAACAACTTCTTCGATGAGGGTTGGCTAAGTGGTGGGACCGGGTATGCGTCGATTGCATGGTCGAAGCCATGCTTGGAGGCATAGTCGATACTGGGGCTTGCTCGTGTCATAGTCGATTCTGATACTGCTCGTGTGGGAGGATACTCGAGAGTCCGGTACTTAGTTGGAATTGATTAGTTGGGAAAGGCACCAACTTCTTCGATGAGAGGTTAGCTGAATGGTGGGACGACCACGTGCTATCACGTTGTCCTGCCGATAATATTAGAGCAAAGAGAAGAAGCTCTTTTTCGATCGAGACCCTAATCTAATGAATGGTCGAAAGGTGCACGGCTAGGGGGCTGACCAGGCTCACTAGTTTCGAACTTATGTCCTGGCAACGAGTGGTCGGTAGTTATGTAGCTAAGCTGACCAACTAGGCCTGTCAACTTAGACTTCCTATCCCTGGGCCTAAGTAGGATTCCTCGACAGCTTCTAAATTGTATTGTTCTTGATATCACTTCCTCAATCAACAAATCAAACAATACAACCCCACATACAACAAAGGTTTTTTTTTTGTTTTAAACATTACTTTTAGGAAGTACCATTTTCTACTTTCCTGCAACCAAAACACTGATAAATAATGTAATCTTTCCTCTTTCAGCAGGGCTGCAAACTTTCACTAGCAAAAGTTGGGGCTAAACAAAACTAATATAGCTAGAAAAATAATTTATGCTAGGATGGTTGCTTATTTGGTCTAGCTTTTACTAGTCAACCTAGTTCTTTAGGTTGTAATTGTAATTCCACTAATGGCGATGAGTAGCCAAGAAATATTTTGAGATAAGTGTAGAAGAAGCAATTGATAACGCCACCTCATCATCATCCAGAAAAAAGAGACTATCATTAACGCCAGGTCTCTATCGTTCTCTCTTCGCAACAATTTGTAAACATCCCCAATTCATCTCGGAATTTTTTTATAGGTTTGGGTTGCCTTTTCAACATGAAAGAATGATTGGTCTTCTTCGCAACATCGATTTTTAAATTGTATCCTACACAGATCTAAAATTACTTTGAAATTCTCCATTAATCATCAATCCACATAAATTTTAAAGCAGTCATTATGTGATCCAATGATGATTACTTGGAGGAAAGTAAATCAGTCTTTCGCACAAAAAAGGGATCACCATCCATTATTTATTTATATTATCATTTATTATTTAAAAGAATTTTTTGCATGCATATCTTTTTAATTTTTAAAATTTATATAAATATCATTTCAAAAATGGATATTTACATGTAATCTTCTTAAAACACTTGTTAGGATTTTTTTCATACCTTTCTAAATTATGAAATTTGCATGAATATCTTTTCAAAATTGGATGTAATATTCATAAAACATTTGTTTTCCATATATATCTTTTTTTCTCTTTTTTTTAATATATATATATATATATCTACATCATTTAATGCCATTTAAGAAGTTACCAATTTTAAATTAAAATAACTAAAATCATTAATGAATAAACATGTAAAAAAATATTTATAAGGACATGTATACAAATAGTAATTTTGAAAGAATATACATGTAATTTTAATATTCAAGAGGATATACATCTAAAAAAAAAATTTAAATTTTACATAAATATCCTGCTGAATATTTTAATTTATATGAATATCCTTTAAATTGATATTTATATGCATGCTTTCACAAAACATTATTTTGCATGAATACATTTAACATAACAATTTAGCTAACATCATTACACAAAATTAGATTTACTTAAATTAAAAATTAATTAAAATTATAAAATTGTCTATTTATCTCTAAAATGAGTAACAAGTTAATGGACCCGCTAAGAAATTATAGGAAATGTTGAACTTTTTCTTTTTCCATGTAACCGTATTTTCTCCCTCTTTTTTCTTGGTTAGAGTTCTCACCATTGAAATTTTAGTCCCTCTCGCTGCCATTGGAGTTTCTCTTCATTGTATCCTTTTATATAAAGGTGCCGCATCTTACTTTTAGATTATTTAAAAGGAACTATTGTGAGATATTTGCAACATTTATTTTTTAGAATTTGAGATTTGCAATATTATTTTTAACTGTCGGGGAACTTCTCATGTGTAGGCTGGTGGCTTATTTAAAATTACTGTGATTAAAAACAAAAACAAAAAAAAAAAAAAAAAGAAAAAAGAAAGAAGGAGGAGGAGATAGCTTAAGATACCCATATAAGATATGACCTTCTATCACATGGCCATGAAGATATTTTTTTTTTTTTTTTTTTTCAGGAAAGGGATAGGAAGGTTAAACCCGATATAGCTATCCCCGCAAGGTTCCTGTCCCGTCAAATAATATTCGATGCAAGGTGCTTAAAATTTTATAACATTTTTTTATCTATAGATCATATCGAGTTACCGTGCATAGATCATGCCTCAAATCCACGATCGGTTAGATATGAAGTAAGGCCTCTATCAACTAAGCTACTGCCTTAGCGATGGCCATAAAGGTTATTAGTGAAGTGAATGGTTATAATGTCCAACCATTTTGTTCAAAGATGATTGATGTTATTTTCCACCCACGAGCACAACGGTGACAAGAAAGCTTGATCATTGCATACCATCCAATGTCTTTAGAAAATTCTAATCACTTATATATTCTAATACTTGCCCACGTATATGCATCTACAAGAAATATTATAAATATTTTTCGATGAAATAAGATATAATGGTTCTCATGTTGTCATAAACGAAAAAAAAAAAAAGAATAATCTCATAATTAATGAAGAAAATTTCATAACTCTCTTTATTATCCAATGATCGAATCTTATCTTTTGTAAATAATATTTTATATGAAATATTAGAGAACAAGTACTGGACTAGTCTAAGTGTTAAAACAAATTAAAATAAACAAAAATAAAATCAGAATTTTGCATGTAAATCCTTTTATATATATAAAATTAGTTGAATATCCTCGTAAAGCCATTATTTGTGTGCATATCTTTATAATATCACCTTTTTTTTTATGTCTACCCATTAAGGATGTTTGGTTATTTAAATTCTAAACTGTTAATTTTTTAAAGGCAGCAGATGGAGTGGTTATATATGCAAGAAGATAAAAAAATACATATATACAAAATATGTTTCTATAAAGATATTAGTTTAGGAAGAATATTCATATAAATTCTAATATTTAAGACGGTATGTTTGTGTAAAAAAATTTTTATAAAAAAATCTCTATACTGTGTCCTGCATGATAAAAAATGATTGCATCCTTTGAAAATAAAAAAAAAGAAAAGAAAAAAGAACATAGTCATAACTTCTATCAACAAAAAGAGGAAATGCCACCAATTTTAGAAGATCTCTTCCAGTTGGACTCCAAAGCCAACTTTCTGTCCAAAAATGAACACAAAACGTTGCAGTCATACATGCATGTGTTGGCATTGTCTTCACAAATATAGTGCCCATGGGTGGAGAGTTGGATTTCAATCTAGTTAAGTGCCCGGTAAAAATTCTAAGCTTAATTGGTTGAATCATTTAAGCTTAGACTTTCTATCTTGAAGACTAGAAATTATTTAAGTGCATCCTTATCATCATCAGCTTAAGCAAATGAAGGGGTTGTCTTGATTTGCCGAGAAGCCAAAACAGTGTGCTTTCAAATAATCCTAGAAGCTTGCAATGCATATTAGAAGTACATTAGTAAAGACTTCGATGTCTTTAATTTGGAGCTATATGCTTCGTTCAAGTTAGGCAATAGAGATGATATTCAATTTTGCAAGGGCACTACTTGAATTAGGTCTAATTTCCAAGAAAAAGTCTAATCTAACCAATAAGATGTGATTTTCAAAGAAAATTCAATTAGATTGAATTTTGAATCTCTATTTTTTTTGTTTTTTTAAAAAAAAGGAGTGAGAAAGGGCTTCCATATGGCTACCCACCTTGGACATGACCATGAGGGCTCCCACATACAGGATTACAATAAAAATGATTCAATCATTTTCATTATATTAAATAGGTACGTCATATTAGCCTCATCAAAGTATCAGAAGGATCAACTCCAAAACGAAATATATTCGTCCCACATCCAGGCCCCAACAACCTCTAAAAATATTTGAATGCCTATTTTTCCACAAGAGATAGTAAGCTACAACAAAATTACATTCTTTTCTATTTTGAGGTCTCCAAATAATATATTCTCGTTAAAAATCTATTCTAGTTTTCATGCATTACTTGTTGCACTCAACCGGCTTTTCCTAAATTGGACCGTCGCAGATGGGCTTCCGGCTAGTCCAACTGGCCCCCTCCCAAAGATCTGACCGGCCGACCCACGGAAGGAGAGGTCTGAACGACCCACTTCCTTTGAGGTCCGACCCATCGGTTCCCTCCAATAGAAGTCCTGGTAGACGTCCTCCAAAGCAAAGGTCCAACCGACCGACCCACGGAAGGAGAGGCCCGAATGACCCACTTCCTTCGAGGTCTGACCTGTCGGCTCCCTCCACCAGAAGTCCTGGTGGACGTTCTCCAAAGTAAAGGCCGGACCGGCCAACCCATGGAAGGAGAGGTCCGAATGACCCACTTCCTTCGGGGCCCGATCGGTCGGCTTCCTCAGATTTCCTGATAGATTTCCCTGTCGGTTGGATGACCCACCCCTGTTAAATCCGACCGACTCATTCCCATCCTGGGAATCGCTCGAAGGCTCCATAAGCACTTCCAGCTGGCACCGAAATTTTGTTACAACAGACTCCGTGCCACCTGGCCACCACCCTGATTCTCCTAGGGATAAATCGGGACTTCTCAGCCTATCCCCTAACAGAATTTGGCAGCATTCCATGCCTACTTAAGGTACGGGGGACCTCCGCTTGGGGCTAAGTACACTTTTCCCTTCCCGCATGCTGTCTCTTTGATTTCTTCATTCTGTTGCCTCATACTCCTACTAACTTAAGCATCGGAGTGTCCCCCGCTGGAACACCATCGGTGCTTAGGGAACTTTGTTGCACGTCGACCGGGAGAGGAGCACTCCAGCGTAGCCGACCGAGCCCGATCCAGGAGAAGACGCGGCAACAGATTGGCGCTAGAAGAAGGGCCCCTGAACCTTCGTTCTACTCTTTACACTAAAAGGAGAAATCGACTGAGAAAATCTGGCAATAACGAGGGGAAGAACTCAAATACCTTCGCCAGAAGAGGTCATTCCCAGCACAAGTCTGAAGCACCTCCCAGGGAAGATGACACCACCACCACCATCGCTGTCGTTGAGCCCACCATCACTTTGGGACTCCAGCAGTTCTAGATGTTGATGAACCGCATTGAAATGCTCGCGGTCCAACACCTCAGGGAGGTGACCAACAACCAATCGCAATCGCCTGCGGTGTCTTGCATCAACCATCAGCCGGTCGCAGGGGGAGGTCAGCAGCCGGAGATTCCTCTGCCTCTGCCCCATGCTGTTCTAGAGCCCCGAAGGTTCCTGGGGGCTCGCGCTAACAGGAAGAGGGCAAGGTTAGCTTCACCCTCCTTTACTGACTCCATCCCCCATGACGGTCAGCAGTCCTGCTGAAGATCCGAGGGACTATGGCAGCAAAATTATGCGCATGGAAGAGCGCATCGCTGAAATTGCTGAGCGACAGAAGGCCGAGGGGGGGCAGATGCATGACACCCGCCCAACTTTCTCTGCTGAAATCTTAGGAGAGCTGATCCCCCATCACTTTAAAATTTCTCAGGTGGACCGCTACGATGGAACCACCAACCCACTAGACCACATAGGCACCTACAAGGCTCACATGATGGTACAGGACACCTCCGACGCCCTTCACTGCATTTCCTTCCCAACAACCCTGAAGAAGGCCACTCGGATATGGTTTACTGCCATCACACCAGGTACGATTCACTCTTTTTCTCAACTTGAGAACATTTTTCTTTCTCATTTTAGGACATGCAGTCGGACCCCAAGGAACACTGACTACCTTTTTCTCATGCTTCAAAGGGAGGGAGAGACCCTCCGGGACTACATGGCCCGTTTCAACTCAGTGGCTATGGAGGTCCCAGACTTGAATTAGGCGGTAGCTATGTTGGCCTTCAAGCGAGGGCTTCGCTCGTCTAGGCTCACTTTCTCCCTGGACAAGAGATTTTCGACAAGCTACACTGAGCTGCTGGCCAGGGCGCAGAAATACGCCCTAGCAGAAGAACAAGCGATGAGCCAGCCTAGGCGAAGGGGAGGTTGGCTCCCAAGAAGCGGAGCGACAAAGCTCCCGAAGTCCGACCCCCCAATGACAGCACCCGGTCGGCCCATGGCCGGAGTCTGAAGCCAAAGGACTTCCCCAGGAGGTTCGAGATCTACGCGCCCCTCTCCCTTCCAAGGGAGAAGATCCTCATGGAGATCAAGAATGAGGCCTTCCTGCAAAGGCCTTAACCGATGAGAGGCCCATCTGCCTCCATAAATAAAGACAAGTATTGCTGTTCCATAGGGACCATGGGCACAACACCGAAGAGTGCCTCCAGCTGAAGGACACCATTGAAGATCTCATTAGGAGGGGATACCTGAACAAGTACGTCTGACCCCGTCGGGATCGGGCCGAGACCTCGACCACCAGAGACCCTTCGGAGGAGGCAGTGCTTCCCAACCAGTGCTCGACTGATGGGGGCGTTGGTATGTTGCACCGACGGTCCGACTGGGGGCTCGAAGGGGACCAAACATTATGAAGAGGCCTAGGGTTCCAATGTAATCATTTTCTCTAACGAAGATCTCCTGGAGCCTCATCTTCCTGGAGAATGACCCCTGTAGTTTCGGCAGTCATTCTGCTAACTATGATGTAAGCACATTCTCATTAATAATGGAATCTTTGCAGAAGTTTTACTGTATGATGCCTTTGTCCGAATGAACTTGTCTAGATCAAGGCTGCCAGAATCCCTAATGCCGCTGACGGGCTTCGGGAGAAACTCCATCTGAGTGGAAGGGGAAATAACCCTGCCCGTGACCATGGGGACGGAGCCTTACCAGATGACTTTTCCCATTAACTTCGTGGTCGTACATACGATCTCGGCATACAACGCTATTTGGGGCCAACTGGCCCGAAACTTTATGATCTCGGCATACAAACGCTATTTTGGGCTAACTGGCCCTCAACAAGTTTCGGGCCATCGTATCCACCTACCATTTGCTGGCAAAGTTTCCGACTCGTAATGGAGTCAGAGAAATGAGGGGAGATCGCAGAATGGCTAGACAATGCTTGGCTATTCATGACAAGCAATTGGAAGGACGCCCCACCCGAAACAACTTGCCCCCCGGGTCGAACCGACGACCGTGGCCAGCCTGTCGAAAAGATTGTGTTTGTTCCCCTTAGGGAGGATGACCCCGCCAAGGTCCTCCAAATTGGGTGCACACTCGGTGAGGAGGCCAAACTGGAGATGATTGGCTTCTTGAGGAGCAACGCTGATGTCTTTGCTTGGTCGGCATCCGACATGCCAGGCATCCCGTCGAATGTCATCACTCACCAGCTTAAGGTGGATCTGACCTATAGACCCTTTCGACAGAAAAAGAGGAGCTTCGCTGCCGAAAGACAAAGGGCCATTGAAGAAAAAGTGAGGAAGCTCTTTGATGCTGGCTTCATCAGGGAGGCCCATTATCCTGAGTGGATGGCAAATGTTGTCATGGTGAAGAAGGCTAGTAGGAAGTGGAGGATCTGTGTGTACTACACTGACCTTAACAAGGCTTGTCCGAAGGACAGCTTCCTCCTGCCAAAGATCGACCAGCTGGTGGACGCCACGGCTGGCCATCAGCTCTTAAGTTTCATTGATGCCTTCTCCGGGTACAACCAGATTAGGATGCACCTTGAAGACGAAGAGAATACGGCCTTTGTCATGGACAAAGGATTGTATTGTTACAAGATGATGCCCTTTGGCTTGAAGAATGCGGGTGCCACTTTCCAAAAGCTGATCAACCGAGTCTTTGAAAGGCAGCTCGGAAGGAATATGGAGGCGTACGTTGATGATATGATTGTCAAGAGCCTCCACAGGGCCGACCACATCAAGGACTTGCAGGAATCGTTTGACGCACTGAGACGCCATCGGATGAAGCTAAACCCTACCAAGTGCATATTTGGGGTGACCTTCGGGAAGTTCCTTGGTCTCTTGGTCACTCAAAGAGGGATTGAAGTCAACCCCGACAAAATTAAAGCTATCATTGACATGGCACATCCAACCAGTAAAAAGCAAGTGCAGGAGCTCACAAAGCCGTATAGCTTCTCTCAGCCATTTCATCTCCCGATTAGCAGAGAGGTCTCTACCATTCTTCAAGACCTTGCGCTGGTCGGACCGCTTCCATTGGACTGACGAGTGTGGTCGTCGACCTTTGAAGCCCTAAAGGATTACCTGAAGAACCCTTTGCTGTTGGCCAACCAACGAAGGGGGAAGTGTTGTAACTATACCTGTCAGCATCGACGATGTGGTCAGTTTCGTCCTCGTGCAGGTAGGGAAGATGGCCAACAGAAACCTGTCTACTATATCAGTAAAGTCCTCCATGATGCCGAGACAAAGTACCTTAAAGTGCAAAAACTGGTCTATTCCTTGGTCATAGCAGCAAAACACCTCCGACCCTACTTCCAGGCACATCCGATCATCGTACTAACTAATCAGCCCCTCAAGGCGATCCTTCGAAGTCCTGAGACCTCCGGTCGGCTCGCTAAGTGGGTCGTCAAGCTGGACGAGTTTGACATCTCCTTCTAATCTCGATCGGCTTTGAAAGCACAAGTAATCGCTGATTTCATTACGGAGTGCACCTGGAGGCTGGAAGCGACCTCATCAGCAGCTGAAGCGCCTGAGGCTGATCCCGTGGAAGAGATCGAACCTGCTTGGACCCTTCATGTGGACGGAGCATCCAACCTCACAGGGTGCGGGGCAAGCCTGATCTTAGCTGACCCCGATGGGCAGTGCCTGGAGTACGCTTTATATTTTGTATTTCAAGTATCAAACAACCAGGCAGAATATGAAGCTTTTCTTACAGGCCTAAGGATAGCTAATGAGTTAGGCATCGGCAGAATCCGAGCCTTCTCTGACTCTCAGTTGGTGGTCAATCAAGTGAAAGGAAATTCGAAGCAAGGACCCAACCTTGGCCAAGTACTTAGATAAGGTACGAAGCCTCGTATCTCCGCTTAATTCTTCGAAATTCTCCATATACCTCAACTACAGAACTCTCGGCGGATGCTCTGTCACAACTGGCCACTACCGCCATCAGCACCTCCGACCGAACCTTTGTGGAGCACCTGCAGCGTCCAAGTATTGCTGAAGAGCCGACCGAGGTTCACCAAGTCGAGCAGGAAGACTCATGGATGGATCCAATCCTTACATTCCTGGTCAAAGGACTCTTCCGGACGATCCGACCGAAGCTAAGCATGTGCGCTGATGGCCTCTAGGTACGTCGTCCTTGACGGCATCCTCTACAAGCGATCATTCTCACAGCCACTACTGAAGTGTTTGAGGCCGACCGATGCGGACTATGCACTTATAGAGATACATGAAGGCATCTACGGTGACCACCTCGGAGGGAGATCCCTGGCTTATAAAGTCATCCGGCAAGGATACTATTGGCCTACAATTCAGAAGGACACGTCAGACTTCGTCCAAAAGTGCGATGCGTGTCAAAGATACTCTAATATCCCAAGGAGGCCCGCTAGCCAGCTGACCCCCGCTTACGGTGCCTTGGCCATTTGCACAGTGGGGCATGGACATCCTGGACCCTTTCCCCAATGTCCGGATAACAGAAATTTCTTCTTGTGGCCATTGACTACTTCACCAAATGGGTGGAGGTTGAACCACTAGCACAAATAACGGAGGCCAAGGTGGAGAACTTCGTCCGGAATGGCATTATCTTCCGATTCGGCATCCCACAGACAATCATTACTGATAATGGAGATAGTTCGATAACTTTAAGTTCCGGGACTTCTGCCAACAATATCACATCTCCCATCGACTTACGTCGGTCAGCCACCCTCAGTTCAATGGAGAAGCTGAGGTCACCAATCGGACGATCCTGCATGGACTGAAGACCCGGTTGAACGAAGCCAAAGGGCTTTGGGCAGAAGAGCTTACTCAGTGCTCTGGACATATCGAACAACTACCCGAACGGTGACCAGGGAGACTCCATTCAACCTGACCTACGGAAGTGAAGTAGTTATCCCCGTGGAAGTCTCTTTGCAATCCCTGCAGATTGATCACTTCACTGAGCCGACCAACTCAGAGCAACGGAGGGTTGACCTATATTTACTTGAAGAAACTAGGATCCGGACAAGCTTCAAGATGGCGGCCTACCATCAGAAGATGGCCAGATATTACAACTCGCGGGTCAAAGCACGAACTTTCTGGGTCGGAGATCTGGTTTTGCGAAGGACGGAGATTTCAAGACCGATCGAGCAAGGAAAACTCTTCCCTAATTGGGAAGATCCTATCGAGTCGCTGAGGTGATTCGAGCCGGGACCTACCGACTCGAACATTTGGACGGACGGCAAATAGCATGCCAGTGGAATAGACAACCTTCGCAAGTATTATCAATAAAGTTCACAACTTCTTCTATGAAGCACTTCCGAAAGTCCGACCCCGGTCGGCAGAGGCTCTAGGGCAGCCCACTTCCGAATGTCCGACCCCGATCGGCAGAGGCTCTAGGGCAGCCTAATTTCAAAAATCTGACCCCAGTCGGCAGGGTTCTAGGGCAGCCCACTTCCGAGAGACCAATTCCGGTCGCCACCATCTTCAGGTTCGGACGAGCCGACGGATCAATACTTAGGAAGAAAATCCTAAGCATATTAGTCCGGCCTGTGCTACAGTCCGTCGCCCACCTCAACCACTCTCCAGGTTCCGAGCCTAGACGAGCTGACGGACTAACACTTGGAAATTCTCCTAAATGTTTAAGTTTGGATTGAGCTACCGTCTAGTAGCTATTTCGAAGAACTTGCGGTTCTAAAAAGCTGACCGAAAATACTTGGAAGAATTTCAAAAAGAATGTATTCCAACTTGTAGACATCAATACACATAAGCGACAAAAGGATTCTCTATTAAGTTCGAAAAAATTCTTTACAAAAGTTGGTCAGACCTTTACAAACGCCCTAGGTATGACCCATCGAAGGTGCGGCAAGGGCCTCAGCTTCGCCCCGCCGTTACAACTGGAGCTTCAATTGGGACATCCACCGTCCCTACATCAATTTGAGCTGGGGCTTCGGCCCTACCCTCTTTCACGCCTCCAGCCTTCAGGGGGCTTGGCCCCAGTATCTGTCAAGTGCTCTTCTTCTTCCACTGGCTTCCTTAGCTCGGCGCCAGACAGGTCAAGCTCCGAAAAAGTCCGGCCACCCTCTTCAAGCAGTCATCATAACCTTCTCTGTAGAAGTCTGACGCCGCCTCTTCCATTTTTTCAGTGAAGTTGGCGGAAGCCTTGTACTTTGCTACGGCGTCCCGGACTTGTCCCGCCACCAGCTCCTTGGCTTCTTCAAGTTGGACCGCCAACTTCATTGCAGCCGCCCGCTCCTGGGCCCTCCCGTTAGCCTCAACGAATCGCTCCTCCTCCTCTCTCAGCCGACGGGTGAGGGAGTCCACCTTCGCCTTCCTCCTCTTCAGCCTAGCCTCCCGATCGGCTAGCTGGTCCTGCATCTCCTTCGATGCCTCTTTCGACGACTCGTCTCTACTTGGACGGTCGACAGCCTCTCCTCCACGGACTTCAAAGATGCCTCCGTGGTTGCCTGAATCGCCTCCAGCTCCTGCACCCTCTTGGCCGAGGTCTTCGCCGCATGCCGACCGAGCCCGATCCGAGACCCGCCGAGCCTGATCCAGGAAAAGACGCGACGACAGTTAAATAAATATAATTAAAAATAAATTTAATATTAATAATATTATATTTTAATTTATATAATTTATTTATTTATATTTTAAATTAAATTGAGCCAAGCTTGAACAAGATATGTCCAACGAGGTTAAACTCGACTTGCATGCATGCTTATAAGCGAGCTGAACTCAAATACATTCGACCCTGAACACAAGCTAACCCATGAACAATTTAATAAGAATTCTAGCCCTGATTGGTTTAAGCAATCTGGTGCAGCATTCCATAACTTTTAATTGTAAAATCTGCAAACTATTTCTAATGCATTATCGAAGCAGACGATGGCAAGCGCAAGTCCTAACAAGAGACAAATATATATATATATCAACATCGCATCTATGGCATTTTATAGGATGAGTTTATCAATTCGATATCATCAAGATACTAACTAATTAGAAAAGAAAAAAAAAAATCCGGATCTTCCGTTTATCTAACCGTTACCGATCTCAAAATATAAATATAACGTCTTTTAGATCTAATCAACTGGACTACCAATTTGATATTAAATTTATTCTATCTTTAAGTTCATCTAAGTGCCTCGTGAATGAATCGTAGCGGCTAATCTGACCTTTTTGGTCCCTTTCAGCCGTAAACGAAATATTATTAATATGCACAAATCAAGTAAATCTTTAGAAAAAAAAATTGTCATGCCGGACAGAAAGGAATGCAACTAAAATAAGTGGTCCGTTCACATGGCAACCAACCCCAACCAAACCCTGTCCGAATCACATCTTTCTTTTTTTTATCGAGTCCTACAAAAAAAAAAATTATTCCAACATTCCATTGCCCACATTAGTTAATACTGGACAATGAGCATGGAAACATGGATCCATGTTCGTCCTGGGCTTTTTTTTAATTTTTTTAAATACAAGACAGGCGGTCACATAACGTTGTTACGAAAGTAGTCCAAAAATTTTAAAAATAAAAAAGTTTCTACAAGGTCCATAAGTGACAATCACCTTTGAACCAAGTCTATCTTTAAAAATTTAATAATAAAAAAATATTTTATTATTATTATTAAAATATAAGAAAAAAAAAGCTCATCATATATTTGATTAGAATATACTAATATTGAAAGGGACAAAAAAAAATAATTAATTATAAAAAACGAAAAAGAAAAGATGATGATGAAGTAAATTATATGTGCTTTATACATGACAATAACAAAAGACCATTACAACTTTTTTTGCTAATAAGATTATCATACTAACGGTATCAGCATTGTATCGATCATATATGGTCAGTACCAAATAGATGTGATATTGGAGGCATATCAATAATTGGTACACCGAATCAGTTTTTATACTAAGTGCACCAATACTGAAGTAGAATAACATCAGTATAGGAGACGGTGGAATCTCATCACTGGTCCTCGCTTCTACCTACTTTGTATGGCTGATTAAAGCTTTCCGTACCTAACTCAAGGGATCCCCTCTTTTGGAAATTGTGATGCCTTGTTGCTTCGAGGAGACTCATTGATGACTTCTAAAAGAAAGTATTCACGGTTTATTAGTCGGATTTGAGTTTTGGTTTAGACATATTTTAATAAAAAAATTTAAAATTTAAATAAAAAATAAAAAATAATCTAAAAATAAAAAATAAAAAATAATAATAAAATAATCTTGAAGTCCCTGTTGATTGGTGGTAGTGAAAAAATTAGGAATATACATAATAAATCCTGTTTACATAATAAATCCTGTTCACTCGGCTGACGTAAGTCAATTTCTTGACTGGAATTGATGGTAGTGAAAAAGTTAGGAATATATAATAAATTATGTTCACTCGGCTGACGCAATTGATAGCCAATTCCTTAACTGGGTTAGGAGACCATCCGGGATGGCACGTCCGAGGTCCAAGGAGTATTCGCTCGTGGTCGACCAAACGCAAGTGAATGCAACCCATCAGTCACACCTGGAACTTGTCTCAAAGTAACGCCGTTAATGAGAAAAAAGGCATTCCTAGACCTTGATGCATACCCTTTCGAAAGAGCTGAGAAGCTTTGATGGAGTTTTTCCTAATGGATATCGACACGGTCACGGTCGTCCAAGCAAGTGGCAGTATTTTCCCATGGATGTCTTGGTTGGTTTCAAGTTGTCAAGCTTGGGTCACGTTTCAAAAATGTTCTAATATTAACTTAGCTAAAGTTAAGGAGGTCCTTTTCTACTCTATATCCTTTAGACATTAAAATTTAATAATCTAGATTAACAATGGACATTCACGCATGCTTCAAGTTTGGGACCTCTTGCCGGTAGAATTCCAATTAAAGGTCGAACATTTAGCCATCATGCTTTGCCAAACTTCGAGTTTTTTTCCTTGATGGTGCTCATTATCTAATCAAAATTTTTAAAGCTGAAATCCTGCCTCCCAATGTTTCAATTATAATAGAATATATAGATAACAGAGGTAAGTTGGCTCCTTTGTGATTGTATGGCCAGATCATATAGATCATTTCTCTATTATATTTTACACAGATAGGTACGAGAGGGAGGTTGATGAAAATTTGTGCTCATCTTTGCTTGGGTTGCAACTTTGATCCTATGAAGAACCCAAAAAAAAAAAAAAAGCTTTATTACGATGATCAAATCGGCGGCGATAACTAAATGGACTATTAAAGTGATGAAACAGATTAGACAATGAATAAGGATCGTTGATCATGATTCTGATACATGTTCTACATACAATATCTACGTGTGTACACACATGTATGCTTATGCTGTATCAAGAATAGCAGTTTCTTTCTTCATTGTTTAAGCTTTTATACATGTCGGTGGATTGACCCAAGGCTATGTAAATGAAATTGTTAACAATTGTATGATTTAAAGTTCGTATTTCACTTTTTTTTTTTTTATCGATAGATATCTCATATGTTATAGAATCATTTCGAAATATATGTCTACATAAGACTAAATTTCGTGACAAGATAATTAAGTTAAATAACTTCTTTTTAAGGTTTTTATCAGTGAATGACTTGCCTGGTCATCATGCCAATTTGGGCATCTATGATGTAAGTGCTACCACTCAGTACCAGGATATAAATCTGGAATATTATATAGCTCTCGTGCAATATTTGTATGAAAGTTTTTCGGCAATTTTCGTACGGTGCACCTCTTGCAAGAAGCTCCACAAATAGGACATACACGCACATATAGAACCAAAATTTAATGCTTGAATTTTTAGATAAAGTTAGATCCCATATGTTTATTGTCATGTCCCGACCTGAAGCCCAAGCCAAGCATACGATATATGACCGCATTTTTTAGGATTCAATTTCATCGAATATACAAACCTATCTTTCTGATCACAATTAGGCGGCGATATAAAATAACATTTATTATTATTTATTTATTTTTCTAGAATTTTTCATCGTGGTTGATGGTAGATAAAATCAACTAAAATTTAAATAAATCAAATTAAGGGATTAATACCTAAATCCTAGCTCCTCACTGACAGTCCCAAAGTTCGATCGTCTTCCGGATTTATAACAAAGATATAGAATATAGGGAGTAAGCTATACAAGCTCAATAATTATAATCACCTCTAATATATGCATAAATATCATAACAATTGCAACATACACAAATCATACATCATAAAACAACTAGCTCACGACAAAATAAAATGCAACAACACATTATATGCACATTCAATTACAAACGACACGACTATGGATGGCCAACAATTTACTTTACTCTCATAATCCCTCTGACTATGGCCATGATCGACCGTGGCTATCCCGAAGAGACTAGATCCTGACTACACATACTGACAACCTATCATGTGCCAGTGATCTTCCCCCGAAAGAAATTAGCTCTGATATCACATGAGAAAAATATGCATCTTAGCATGTACCAGCGATCACGATAGAAAAGCAACTAGCTCCTGACTATACATACCGTACATCGATCATGTACCGTGATCGTCCTACTGGAGGTCTAAAAGGAGACTAGGTCCTCGTGTCATCATAGTCGAACTGCAGAGCGTCAACACTACCACACATACCAATGAATTCAATCCAATATAGATCAACTATACCATACACATTTAACATGCATAATAATCATAACATATTTAGCATGTAATACTAGAGGTCAAGATAACTTACTTGAAAATGATTCTATCAGGAACACGTGACTCAACTCTAGATCCTCGATACTCCCATACTGATAAGATAAGGATGATGCCTCTGACAAAATAAGTTAAATAATTAATCCTGAATCTAATAAGATAAATATTTTTCGATCTGGTTTAGGACTATGCTCGATCTAGATATATATTAGGTTCGGATGATGAAATAAGATTAATCAATAAACAGTCTAAATAACTAAACTAATTTTACAAAATTTAGTTATTTATTTATTTTTATTCTTTTTTCTCTCTCTTCTCTTCCTCTCTCTTCTCTCTCCTCCTCTTTCCTCTCTCCTCTCTCTTCTCTTTCTCTCTCCTATTTCTCTCTCCTTCCTCTTTCTCTTCTTTCCTCTCATTTTCCTCTTTCTCCCTCTCTCTCTTCTTTCTCTCTCTCTTTCTCTCTCTCCTATATACTTCCTTTTTCTCTCTCCTATTTCTCTCTCCTCTCTCCTTCCTCTTTCTCTCTCCTCTCTCTTTCCTCTCTTCTTCTTTTCTCTCTCCCCTCTCTTTTTTTTTCTTTTCTTCGTTCTTCTTCCTTTTTTATTCTTTCCTTCTTCCCCAACTCCCTTATATTACAGCCCGACCGAGCCTTCCATGGCCATTAAAAGCCATGGGAGATGATCGATGAGGAGGGAGCTCGCTGGACACTGCCAGACAGAGAAGAGGAGAGCACGACACAATTAGCAGCATATTCGGCATGGTCCGATGGCTAGAGGAAGATCGATCAAAGCAGCAGATAGATCTCGCTCCTTGCTACCACACAATTAAAAGCACCAGGGAAGAACGGAACTTACCAGCGTGGTCCAAGAGCGGCTGACTGCCATAGGAGAGGGCACATATGATAGAAATCTCAGTGATGGGGGAGGGATTTTTAAGAGAAGAATCGAGAGAAATTCCTTACCGTAGAGAAGAAAACTTGGTCGATCGGGTCCCCTCCCATCCATGATACTCTGTTGACTCCTATCTTGATTTTGATGAATAACAAAATACTTAAGTATATTTGAGTACTACTGTATGTTAAAAATGTGTTTAGCAATCAAAGTAGTCATCAAATTTGCAATGTGTTGAAAGCTAAGAATGCTTGGTATCTTGTTGAAGAAGTTACTTTTTATTGATAGAATTTCAAGTTAAATGGATCTTGGTACATAAGAATGATTTTGAAGGACTCAAATATTAAGTTTGGAAAAATTTCAGCAAAATTTTAGCAGTTTCAGGAGAGTTTCAACCAAGTGTCGACTCAAGTATCGACTCACAGAACTTGAGTTGATACATAGAAAAAGTTTCAGAGGTATGCATGAAGTGTCGACTCATGAAGCTCATGTGTCCTACTCATGTCGACTCAAGGATTGACTCAGGCCTAAGACCAGAAATGATACAGAACATGCTAAATTCAAGTTTTTCCTCAAGTGTCGACTCATGAAGATGAAGTGTCGACTCACCAAAATAAGAGTTGATGCACCAATGCATTCCATAAAGCTTCAAAGATATTTTTGACCTAGTGTCGACTCATAAATCAACTCATACCTGAAGTGTCGATACTTGCAGGTCTGGATGAATAGTAATGGCTAGTTTTTGAAGCATAGAATTGGTCGTTTTTGTTCTTAACGGCTATATTCTCCTCTCGAACGATCAAAAATGGTCATTTAAGATTTGAAAAGGATTCAAAGTAGACCAAACTCAAGGAGGAAGAAATTCATTGCAAATCTTTCAAATCCTCATTAAGAGTTCATTACTTTTGAGTGAAGTTGAGCCTTCAAATATTCAAGAGCATTCAAGAAGCTTCAGTCCAATCTTCAAGCATCCATTAAGGCTTCCACAACTTAGGGACAAGCTTCTCAACTGCAATCAAGAACTTCAAAGAGATTTTACTTTATTTTTGAAAGCTTATTATATCTTTACTTGTACTTGAATTTTATTGTTTTCTCAGTTTCAAGTGGATTAAACTATATTTTGGTTTTGGTGAGCCTTGTGAAACTAATTTTGGTTGTTGGTGAGCCTTGTGAAAACCAACTAGGTTTGTTGGTGAGCCTTATGAAAAATAACTAGGTTTTTGGTTAGCCTTATGAGAACCAAGAAGAGTTTTGATTAGTGAGCCCGGGAAAACAATCTACTGTAATCAAGTTTGAGATTATAGTGAAATACTCAAGTGGGCCTTGAGGAGTAGATGTAGGGTACTTTGGAGTGCATCGAACCACTATATATTCTTGTGTTTGGGATTGTTTATCTTCTTACTCTTACATTTATTTTATACTTCTGCTGTATATTTAAATTGAGCACACAAACACCTGCAAACATACTACACTTATATTCAATCTTTGCAAAAAGTTTTTAAAATCCAATTCATCCCCCTCTTGGTTGCTTAGCTGGGCAACAAGTGGTATTAGAGCCTTATACTCAGCTTTATAGGTCCCTATATTTCTTCCACGATGGTTATTGACATTTCTCATTAGAAAACTAGAAGAGGATTGTGATGAAATGGCATTAAGTAATTAGAGCTTAATGCAAAAGCTATGAACTTACTTTATTATGCATTGGATCCTAGTGAATTTAATAATATTTTCATATGTGCATCAGCCAAGAAAATTTGGGACACACTTGAGGTTACTCATGAAGGTACCCATCAAGTGAAATACTAAAGTTAATATGCTTATTAATACATATGAAATGTTTAGAATTGAACCTAATAAATCTATTAGGGATATATGTACTAGATTTACTAATATTGTCATGGTATGAGAAGTCTTGGCAAGATTATGTCTAACGCTGATTTTGTAAATAAAATTCTCAAGTCATTGCCAACATCTTGGGATCCGAAGGTCACAGCAATCCAAGAAGAAAAAGATGTTGAGGACACTTTCCTTAGAGCAAATTGTCAGTCACTCATGACTTATGAGTTGAACTTGAAACAAAAAGTAGTAGATGCAGATAAGAAGAAAGATCATCACATTCAAATCTACTTCACCAATGAGTCTTCAAGTGAAGAATCAAAAGAAGAGAAAATGAAGATGAGGAGCACTTGTGGCAAGAAATTCAGAAGATTTATGAGAAAAAATAATTTTCTTACAAAAGAAACCATAGCCTAGCAAAGAAAAAGAAAAAGAGAAGGAGAAAGACCAACCAATTTGCTTCGAGTGCAAGAAGCCCAGACACGACAGATTGATTGTCCTCTCCTAAAGAAGTTCAAAGAGAAATCAAGAAAAAAGCTATGATGGCAACCTGAGCGATAGTGAAGACTTCAGTTTAGAGAAAGAATAATCAGAAGTTGCCAACCTTTGCCTAATAGCTCATGAAGATGAAGTACAATCTGAACTTGAACTTGAATTTACATTTGATTAGCTTAGAGATGTATTTGATGAACTTTTGCATGAGTATAAATTGTTAAAATTGAGCACAAAACTAAAAAGCATGTCGATTCCTTTCTTCTGTAAACACCAATCTTGTTATAAAATAATGATTTAAAAATCAAGATTGATGTTTTAGAAAAACATAAGAATGCTTTATCAAAAGAAATAAAAGTTTTGAGAAGATCCAAGATTGTTGTTACAATAATGAACTTTTAAAAAAAACAAAGATCTTGAGGTAAAATTAAGAAATTCTAAGATGAGCTTGATAAAATTAAACCTTTTATTGAAAAGTTTACATTTAGCTTTGAAAAGTTGAATTTATTATTGAACAATAAAGAGCTATGTTAATAAAGCTAGACTTGGTTATAAGCAACAAAAGAAACAAAAAATTTTCAAAAATTCTTTGTTCCAGCATCATCTAATATTACTTGCTTTAGTTATAGAAAAATTGGACATAAAGATTATCAATGCAATTTGAGAAAAATAAATAATTCAAGAAAAATATGGATTCCAAAAGGAACCATGATCCTACCTGGAAGGATCCAAAATGGCTTGGGTACCTAAAATAAAACTTGATCTATTTTGCAGGTGGTCTTGCAACTAAAGAGAAAAAAGATTATGATATCTTTATAGTAGTTGCTCAAGACACATGACAGAAATATGAAGCAATTCACTTCTATAGAAGTTTTGAATGGAGGGAGTGTAACGTTTGGAGATAATGATAAAGACAAAATCATTGTATCGATATAGTTTTACATCTCCCCTTCTACTTTTTATCGATAATGTTTTATTAGTTGAAGGATTAAAACATAATTTGCTTAGCATTAGTTAGTTTTGTGACAAAGGTTTTAAAGTAGCTTTTGAATTATCCCTTTGCATGGTTTCTAGTCCTGATAATAATGAAGTAAAATTCATTGAAAACAGGCATAGAAATATCTATCTTGTTGATCTTGATATTTAATTTTACATGATGGTGAATGCCTAGTTGCAATGAATGCCATATTAATGAGACTAGTTGGCTTTGACATCATAGATTAGGTCATGCAAGCATGCATTTACTTTACAAATTATACACAAAGGATTTGGTTAAATATTTACCAAACATATATTTGAAAAAGATAAAATTTTGTGAAGCTTGTCAATTTAGAAAACAAACAAGATCTTATTTTAAACTAAATGAATAGTTTCAACTTCTAGGCCACTAGAACTACTCCATATGGATCTCTTTGGACCAACTAGGACCACAAGCCTAGAAGGCAAGAGATATTGATTAGTGATAGTTTATGATTCCTCTCGATTTACTTGGATTTTATTTTTAGCACATAAAGATGAATCTTTTTCTACTTTTACAAAGTTTTATCGAAAGGTTTCAATAAAAAAAGTACATCTGTTGTTTGTATTCAAGTAACCATGGTACTGAATTTGAAAATCAAAATCTTGAAGATTTTTGTAATGAAAAAGGAATTGAACATAATTTTTTTATGCCCAGGACACCTCAACAAAATGATATGGTAGAAAGAAAAAAATAAAATTTAGAAGAAATGGCACGCACAATGCTTTGCAAAAAGATCTCTCTTAGATATTTTTGATCCGAAGCTGTTAATACTACATGTTATATTTTAAACCATATTTTGATCAGACTAATTTTAAAGAAAACCTCCTATGAGCTTTGGAAGAAATAAACCTACTTTAAAGTATTTTCACGTATTTGGTTGCCGATATTGTATTTTAAACAATGAAAAAATATAATTTAGACAAATTTGATGACAAGTCAGATGAAGGTGTCTTTTTAGGATACTCTACATCTAGCAAGGTATATAGAGTTTTTAACAAAAGACATTAGTAGTAGAAGAGTCCATGCATGTAGTGTTTGAAGAGTCTACTAACAAGTCCTAGAAAAAAAATACTATTGATGATTGTGCAGTATTGAAGAACTTAAGAAGCTTACTTTGGATGATCATCATTCCACAGACAACAAAGAATATCAAAGCAAGGAGAATGAAGAAAAGCCACAAGATCTTCACTAAATGACAAAAGTCTACTCAAAGAATGGAAGTATGCTCATGGACATCCTAAGAAATTAATCCTAGATGATCCTCGAAAGGAATAAGAACTAAATCCTCTATTAGAAATGAATGTGATTACATTGTTTTTGTTTCACAAATTAAACCTAAATGTATTGAAAAAGCTGAAAAAGATCCAAACTGAATGATTGCTATGCAAGAGAAACTAGATTAATTTGAAAGAAATAAAGTTTGGATATTAATAGAAAGACCATCTAATACTTCTATGATTGGTACAAAATATGTATTTAGAAATAAATTGGATAAAAATGGTATAGTAACTAGAAACAAGGCTTTGACTAGTAGCTAAGGTTTACAATCAAGAAGAAGAATTGATTTTGATGAAACATTTGCTCCAGTAGCTAACTTGAAGCCATTAGATTACTTCTAGCTTTTGCATATTTTATGGATTTCAAACTTTAAATGGATATTAAAGTGTGTTTTTAAATGGTTATATAGCTGAGAAGTTTTTATTGAACAATCACCTGATTTTGAAAATCATGCACATCCTGATCATGTTTTTAAATTATACAAAGCACTTTATAGTTTAAAACAAGCCCCCCGTGCATGGTATGAAAGACTTAGTAAATTTTTATTTGAAAATGATTCTACTAGAGATCATGTTGATACAACCCTATTTTTAAAGAAAAAGACTGATGATCTCTTAATTATACAAATCTATGTCGATGATAATTTTGATGCCACTAATAAATTCTTTGTCAAGATTTTGCAAAGCTAATGCAGGGAGAGTTCGAGATGAGCATGATGGAAGAATTAAGCTACTTCCTCGACTTCAGATAAAGCAAACAAATGAAGGAATCTTCATCAACTAAACCAAATATACAAAGGAGATTCTAAAAAAGTTTGGGATGGAGAAGACTAAGCCTATGGTACATCTATGAGCCCTTCATGTAAACTTGACAAGGTGAATCTGGTAAGAAAGTCGATCAAAAATTCTATAGAGGCATCATTGGATCATTACTGTACTTAACTACTAGTAGACCAAATATTATATTTAGTATATGCATGTGTGCTAGATATCAGTCTGAGATTAAGGAATCATATTTAATGGCTATTAAGCACATTCTTGATATTTATCTGGTACTCTTGATATTGGATTTGTACTCTAAAAATTCAGCTATTGATTTGATTGCATATTCTGATGCTAACTTTACTGGATGTAAGTTAGATAAAAAAGTACTTTGGAACTTGTCAATTCCTTGGAGTTACTTAATCTTATGATTTAGCAAGAAACAACATTCAATTGCACTATATATAGCTGAAGCTGAATATATACAATTGGAAGTTGTTATGCTCAAATCCTGTAGATTAAGCAACAACTTAAGAATTTTGACATCAAACTAACTAAGACCATAAGATGTGATAATATAAGTACTATAAACTTAACTAAAAATCCAGTTCAATATTCAAGAAGTAAGCACATTGAAATTAGACATCATTTTATTAGAGATCATGTTCAAAACAATGATGTAATGCTTGAATTGTTTCTACTAATATACAATTAGCTAATATACTGACTAAGCCACTTAGTAAAGAAATGTTCAATATAATTAGAAGGGAATTAGGGATCACTAATCTTTTTTGATTGAGTCTAAATCACTCTTCATGACCTTTCAAATTCTCCTTTGAGAATTTCTTGACCAAATATCTTTGAAAATCCTATCCAATCATTTATTGGCTATTAAAATCATTTATCTTGATTTCCTATGATTTTTTTTCTATTTTCTTAATTTTCTTGAATTATCGATACTTTGAATGTCGACACCTCCAAGTGTCGACACTTGGACTGAAGTCGTGAGTCGACACTTGACCAGCGGGAACTGACGATTAAATAAGGAAATCGATTGGTTTCTCTCTCATTTTTCTCCCAAACCCTTGAGCTGACACTTCCCCAACAATTTCCCAACTTCCGTTTGTTTCCTTTTCAAGTTTTTACTATTCTATTATTGATTTGAGCCTGTTTTCTTCTCTTCTTCACTGTTGCTTACAGTTTTACCGTGATTCATTTGCCCATTCCTCTTCTACTTGTCTATTTTTTCTTTTTCCTGGAAGATGGGTCCCAGGAAACAGTTAGTCAGGACCTCGACCTTCCACCCAGGATACAAGCAGCGCATGAAGGCACGTAATAAGGATCAGGTAGCAAGGCAGCACCTCAATAGGAGATACCTGTCCGACCACCACCACCTGGAGTAGACCGGATGGCCTCCAAGGCCATTGTCGGAGGTCGGAGGATAGATTTGAGTTTATGAACCAACAGCACTTCCGATAGGAGATTGGCTAAGAGTTGTAGGGCCGCTCACTTCTGTTCATTAAGAGAGAGATTCTACCCAGCCTTGATACGTAGTTTTATGGCACACTGGCCAAAGGAGCTGACAC
The DNA here is from genome assembly GCA_021397845.1 of Areca catechu. Lineage (NCBI taxonomy): Eukaryota > Viridiplantae > Streptophyta > Magnoliopsida > Arecales > Arecaceae > Areca > Areca catechu. The sequence continues at coordinate 25,655,332 of CM038044.1, read as the reverse complement.
TAGATGGCTGAGGTTATAGGGGTTCTATACCACTATCAGCAGAGATTTTAGTAGAGCATGGAAGATCTCTATGACTATTACAGTTAAGGACTCCCTGGTTGATAGGATGAGTGCCCTTAGATGTATATTCGAGTGAGACGACATTGGAGAGGGAGACAGCATCGTTGCATCATGACTTTCTTCAGAGATGAGACTACTATACCATATTGTCGCTCGGATTCTTCTACCGAAGACTAGGCGCTTCGACTTCATTACTGAGAGAGCTGGTTGTGATGGTTTTCCTAATTCAGTGGACTCCTGTTTGCCTCCCAGTACTCATGGTCCATCAATAACGAAGGTACTACTAGCAGAGATTGTGTCTACCTTATGGCATGGACTGACCATTCTTTTTAGAGCCTATGGAGTTGACGTTTTGGAGAGCCCTACAAATAGCTGCTCCACACTAACATCCATGATGAGCGATCTCTACATCGCATGGGCTATCACTTGCACAGAGGTCAATGGAGACATAGGCTATTTGGACAGACTACTGATGCTGATAATGAAGACACTGTTGAGGAGCATATGCATACAGATGAGACCGGGCCGTTTGAGCCATCGAGGGATATACCTGAGCGACAGCCCGAGCCATGTGGCACACCCAGGTGCCAGCTCTTGAAGACACTATAGATGAGAGGATCACTCGCTTGGAGATCGAGGTGATGACTGTTAAACAGTGAGTGGATCACATTCACATGGAGATGAGGGCAAGCTTTCAGGAGGTGAGAGAGGGACAAAGACTCTCTGTTGTACTGGCTACATTAGAGAAATTATCTTCTGCCAGGGCACCGTCGCCTCCATCGTCGGATTCTCTGCCTGCTCCACCAGCCCTTCCAGCTCCAGCCCCTGACACTAAGACAGGAGACAGCCAGGGCGATTCTTCCACCAACTACGACATTGCATACTATATAGCAGGCCCTGAGCTAGATACTACTACTGATCAGGATATGGTGCCCATAGCTGATGAGACGAGATGTTTAGAGACTATTCCTGATCCACCCAATTCTTTTGTCCATACTACAGTTCTTCCTAGCTCACCCATTACTCCTGATCCATCCGATTCTTTAGTTTCCACTCCTGTTCTTCACACTGATCCATCAGATACTCTTAATGATTTACCCACACCTTTATTTAGTCTACCCCCTAGGACACCAGTGATACCTTCCACTTCTTCTTTGGTCAAGGAACTAGGATTTTATACCCCTGATTTCCATATTTTATCTTCTGGACCATTGTTTGATATTACACCATCTATCACTGCAACCCGTTCCAGACTCCACTACTAACATTGCCTCTTCTTCAGCACCAGCCAGAGGAAGAGCACGTGCCAGAAGCCAAAGCCATGGACGTGGTGACATTCCCAGAGCTGTTCGGACTCGACTTGCCGATCTCCGGCCGATGTGACCGCAACCCCGACCCTCTAGGATTACGGGACCGATTATTCTAGAGATCGGGTCTTCCTCTGATGAAGAAAGTATCCCTTAGGTTGACTGTATATTAGTCTATTTGTATATCCCCTTTTAGTTTTATGTTGTTTGTATCAAATTATAATAAATGGTATCAACTTTTGTATCAAATATTTGAAATCTTATATGTATTTATCGACATTTTTAGCATTTATCTGTGTACTTCTACTATACTGCAATGTTTTATCTCTACTTTGTTCTTTTTCTCACCTTTATCATGATGACAATAAAGGGAAGAATTAATGAAGGCAAAACAGAAAGTAATAAAACAAAAGGGGGAGAATGATAACAAAGAGAGAGAATGGTTAGTTTAAGTAAAGAAAGCAATAAGTAGGGGGAGAAAGAAAAATGCTAAGAAATTTTGAAAATTTTAAAATCTTTAAAACTTTTGAAAATATTTTTGAATAATATTTTAAATTTTAAAAAATTTTCAGATCATATATCAAGGGAAGCTTTTATTCCACACTCTGATACCTTTATTTTTATTTTTTATGCTCTGATACTCCTTACTCTTATTTTTATATGCTCTGATATTCTTTGTTCTCATATTCTGATACTCTTTATGTTCTAATATTTTTGCTCTGATACTCTCTATCTTTATGATATATTATTTGCTCTGATATGCTCTGACATTTATTTATGCATTGATACTCTTAAAGCTTTCACTCTGATACTCCTAAAGATATATTTTTCATGTTCAATCTGTTTTTGCTCAAATTCTTATTCTTCAAATATATTTTAGCTCTGATACACCTCTTGAATATCTCATATATATACAACTTAGCTCTGATACATTTTAATTATTGCTCTGATATATTACAGCTACAGCTCTAATACATTGAAACTATATAAATTGAATTCTTTTTTATATAATATATATAGAACTCTAATACTTTAAATTATATGAATTGAATCCTCTCTTATATTTATAGCTTTGATATTTGTAAATGAGTTTTTAATCTTGATAAACATTATAATCTAGACTATGATACTTATTATCATAGCTCTAATACTTATAGTCAATTGCTCTATACTTATTGCAAATCTTTTGAGATTATTATATATAAACTTAAAGATTTTGTCATCATCAAAAAGAAAAAAATTGTTGACTCCTATCTTGATTTTGATGAATAACAAAATACTTAAGTATATTTGAGTACTAACTATGTGTTAAAAGTATATTTAGTAGATCAAAGTACTCATCAAATTATAATGTGTTGAAAGTTAAGAATGCTTGTTATCTCGTTGAAGAAGTTACTTATATTGATTGAATTTCAAGTTAAATGGATCTTGGCACATAAGAATGATCTTGAAGGACTCAAATCTTAAGTTTGGAGAAGTTTCAGCAAAATCTCAGCAAAGTTTCAGAAGAGTTTCAGCCAAATATCGACTCGTGGTGACCAAGTGTCGGCTCAAGGTGTCGACTCACAGAAGCTTGAGCTGATACGCAAAAGAAGTTTCATATGGCATACATGAAGTGTCGACTCATGAAGCTTAAGTGTCGACTCAAGGCCTGAGACCAGAAATGATACAGAACATGCTGAATTCAAGTTTTTTCTCAAGTGTCGACTCATGAAGATGAAGTATCGACTCAAGTGTCGACTCACCAGAAGAAGTGTCGATGCACTAGTGCATTCCAGAGAGCTTCAGAAGATATTTTTGACCTAGTGTCGACACTTGCATGTCTGGATGAATAGTAATGGCTAGTTTTTTGAAGCACAGAATTGATCCTTTTTATTCCTAACGACTATATTCTCCTCTTCAATGGTCAAAAACGATCATTTAAGGCTTAGAAAGGTATTTAAAATGGTTCAAACTCAAGGAGAAAGAAATTCATTGCAAATCTTTCAAATACTCATTAAGAGTTCATTACTTTTGAATGAAGTTGAGTCTTCAAGCATTCAAGAGCATTCAAGAAGCATTCAAGTTCAATCTTCAAGCATCCATTAAGGCTTCAACAACTTGGAAACAAGCTTCTCAACTACAATCATAGAGCTTCAACAAAATATTTGCTTTATTTTTGAAAGCTTATTGTATCTTTACTTTGTACTTGAATTTATTATTGTTCCTAGTTTCAAGTAGATTGAAACTAGTGTTTTGGTTTTTGGTGAGTCTTGTAAAACCAACTTAGGTTGTTGGTGAGCCTTGTGAAAATCAACTAGGTTGTTGGTGAGCCTTATAAAAAATAACTAGATTTTTGGTTAGTCTTATTAAAACCAAGAAGGGTTTTGTTAATGAACCCGGAAAAACTAATCTACTGTAATCAAGTTAAGATTATAGTAAAATATCCAAGTAGACCTTGGAGAGTAGATATAGGTACTTTGGAGTGCACCGAACCACTGTATATTCTTATTTTGTGATTGTTTATCTTTTTACTCTTGCATTTACTTTATACTTCTGCTGCATATTTAAATTAAGCACACAAATACTTGCAAACACACTAGCACTTATATTCATCTTTGCAAAAAGTTTTTAAAATCTAATTAACCCCCCTCTTGGATTGCTTTAGCTGGGCAACATACTCTATCGACCGAGTTCGACTGCCTCACGACCCTCCCTTCTGATTTCTTCAACGAGATCATCGGTCGGATAAACAGGGGCTCGGTCCCCTGTTCCCATTTTTTTTTCTCGATTTCAAACTGAAGTCGACAAGGGCTACCAACTTCAGCCCAACAGGCCCAAAAAATGAGTTTTTACATTCTCCCCTCCTACAAAAAATATTGGTCTCGAAATTAAAAAAAATTAAGTCTTCCAAAACTCAAAGATACGTGATCCAATACTCACATGTACCATTATATCCAAATTCAATAATCCCAATAAAAGCCTCCATTCATCTATCATAATACACTTTAAATTAATCCTAATATCTTTAGTCTACCATACTTCCGCTGTGCACTATGATATAAATTTTTTTAAAATCCTCTAATTTCATTAAATGAATTTCTAACAAGGATATCACTTTTCATTAGAATCTAAATCAAATCTAACCTTCAAATAAAACAAGATTATAACTATTAAATTTTCTTATCCTTACTAGGCCTTGAGCATATCACTTCAAATTTAAACCTGATCCATTTCCTATGTTTAAAGCCTTTGTCTAAAATTATACCATCTAAAATATTATCCTTTATAGATTAAATCCATATAAATCTTCTAATACCCATTTCTTTGCTAAATGAAGCATCAGTAGTACAGTAATCTAATTTTTTTTCATAAATCTTAAATTTGACTTGTAGTTTAACATATCCAATAATCTACAATATATATATGGAATATCAAGTAATCCAATTCAAGACTACTAACATAAGTCATCAAAAATTCTATCAAGATATGCATGCCATGTCCGCATAATATCATTAAATCCGCCAATAGCAAATTACAAATCTATGCATTATTCCAACATATTTTTCATTACATATTTTCAATAATAATCTACATATAGATTCATCAAAAAATTCTTTTTCTTAATATCATTAAACTTTTTTATAACTTTCATCCTAAACATCTTCTTGCAACAATTCTAAAATTTATAATCCTGTAATTAATAACAAAACTCGTATGCTATCATAATCTTCATTCATATCAGTTTAGGATTCCAACATCATTCAATTAATAATTACATATACATATTCAGCGTAACATAACATACTATACCTCCAAGTCAGCACTTCTGACACTCGATCAAATCCATTTATCAGAGATAAAGAATATTTTATCCGGCTCTTTAATATCCATAATATGCTTACTTATCATGATCAAATAGTATAAATCATTTAGCCTTTTATATTCATCTAAGATCAATCTTACGACAAAAATCATGTTCTTCTTTTACATTAATCATATGCTAAATCTTATACGTAATACTTAGAGATTAGAAATCCAAACTTCAAATCTATTTTTGTAACTTGGATCATATTTCGATTGATCATAACACCTAGTTCAAAAACCTCTTAAATTATAGTCCATAGTGATCATAACCTAAACTTTAATATCACTTAAATCATATCCTAATCACTTATGTCACAGTCCTAAGTGATCATAATCCAAGCTTCGATATCATTTAGTCATGCCTTAATAATCATCATGTTAATTCCTAATCACTTATATCACAATCTCCAATTATATCAAAATTAGATTTCCAAAGTAAATCAAATCCATAATATAACTCAAAATATACATTCATATATCCATTCTTTAGCCTCGATGATATTCTTCCAAAATTAAGCTATGAAAGTTTAATCAAATATTTTATGCATGCAAGCCTCCTATACATAGCAAAACCTTGAAACTATAACATACACCTATCAAAAAAAATTAAATAAACTTTTAGTATCGATAATTATTCTAGAATATTTAATCAAAATCCTAATTCTACTCCTCTCTCACTAACTAAATCATTGTGATCTTAACCTTTGCTCTGATACCATTAAATCTGTCACGTCTCGACTTGAAGCCTGAGCCAGGCATATGACAGACAACCGCATATCCTTAGGGTCAAATACATCGAATATGCAAGGCCTATCTTTCTAATCAATAATCAGGCAGCGGTATAAAATAAATTTATTAATTATTTATTTATTTCTAGAATTTCTCATCAAGGTTAATAGGTAGATAAAATTTAACTAAAATTTAAGATAAATCATAAATTAAGGGATTAACACCTAAATCCTAGCTCTTCACTGACTAGTCCCAAAGTTCGATTGATCTTTCGGATTTGTAACAAAGATATAGAAAATATGGGGATGAGCTATACAGGCTCAGTAATTATCATCACCTCTAATATATGCATAAATATGATAACAACAAATTACACATAGATAAATCATACATCATAGAACAACCAGCTCATGATAAAATAAAATGCAACATCACATTATATGCACATTCAATTACAAATGACACGACTATGGATGGCCAATAATTTACTTTACTCTCCTAGTCCCTCTGACTATGACCACGATCGACCTGTGGCTAGCCCCAAAATAGATTAGATCCTGACTATACATACCAATAACCGGTCATGTGCCAGTGATCACCCCACTGGAGCCCAGAAGAAAACTAGCTCTGATATCATGTGAGAAAACATGCATCATCAGTATGTGCCAGTGATTGCAATAAAGAAAAGGCAACTAGCTCCTGACTATACATACCGTACATCGGTCATATACCAGTGATCGTCCCACTAGAGGCCTGGAAGGAGACTAGGTCCTCGTGTGATCATAGTCGAACTAGAGAGCATCAACACCAACATACATAACAATGAATACAATCCAATGCAGATCACCACACACATTTAACATTGCACAACAATCATAATATATTTAGCATGTAATACTAGAGTTCAAGAAAACTTACCTGAAACTAATTCTATCAAGAACACGTGACTCAACTCTAGATCCTTGATACCCCCATACTGATAAAGGTAATGAGGGCTCTGATAAAATAAGTTAAATAATTAACCTGAATCCAATAAGATAAAATATTTTTTGATTTGATCTAGGACTAGGCTCTATCTAGATATTTATTTAGGTCCGGTGATGAAATTAGATTAATCAATAAAAAAATCTAAATACCCAAACTACTTTTACATAATTTATTTATTTATTATATTCTTTTTATTCTCTCTCCTCATCTCTTTTTTTTTCTCTCTCTTCTTTCTCTTCTTTCTCTTTCCTCCTCTTTCTCTCTCCTCTCTTCTCTCTTTCTCTCTCTTCTTTATCTCTCATCTTCTTCCTCTCTTTTTCTCTTTCTCTCTCCTCTCTTCTCTTTCTCTCCTTCCTCTTTCTCTTCTTTCTTTCTCTCTCTTTTTCTCTTTATCTCTCCTCTCTCCTTCCTCTTTCTCCTATATCCTTCCTCTTTCTCTCTCCTCTTCATTTATTCTATAGAAATAATGAAATAGTCCAAGGGCTTGTTGGAATTGTGCGCAGTGGATTGGATCTTTTTAGACTTTCAATTTAATATTTTCTTTCATTCAGGCATTTCATCGAACAAACTACAGGCATAAATAAATAAGCATAAAGAAGACATATTTACGTGGTTCAGTAATATGCGTACATCCATAGGAAGGAGCAATTCACTATATAAGTATACTGAATTTGATACAAAGGTGATACAAATCCAATAAACAAAGATCCCGAAATAATTAAAAGAAGCATAATAAAATACTGAACAGAGATAATACCTTTCTCGGCCTAGGCAATGGATCAAGAAAAAGATACCTTAGAGACGAACTAATGATGTGGGACAACCTGATCGAAATTATTTAGGTAGTTAGATCGTTGGTCATTAAGAAACAACCATTAGGCTAGGTTAATTCAACTCAATTGAAGAGATAGATCCAATCAAACAAACCAATTTTTTCCCATATTTTTTCCTTTTTTTTCATTCTTTTTTTTTGCTTTGGCCTAAAGTCGACAACTGGGGAGGCATATCTACTTTTATGATCATGCGGAGCTTTCACGATCGTGCCGAATAAGGGAGGCCTTCGGGCATGGAAATCTGGCAGACTTTCATCGGTGACGGTGCCGGAGTGAGGGCAGCGGCTTGGGAAAAAGAGAGGCATGACTCCATTCATGCGATTGATAGCGTCATGACTTGGTTCCGGTGATTGACGGTGGCCATGGGAGGAGCTTGGTGGATTCGACTGGAAGAAGGGCAACACGGACGGGGATTTCATCGGTGGTCGGCAGCTATCCGAGGCTTCACGGGCAAGCGATGATGGTGGGGATCTCCTCGCGGAGGGAAACGCTCAGACGGGAGGAAGGAGGTGGAGCCAGGGAAGTGGCATTCTCGGTTTCGGGTGGTGCGTCCAGAGGAGTCCAGCATTGCTGGTGGCTACAGGTGGCAGAGATCGTCGACTGCTGGTAGGGAACAGGGAGGAGATCTAGTGGAAAGCAATGAGCGGATCTAGGGCTGAGGTGTCGAACGGTGGGAAAACTAGGGAAACTGTGATGGAGTGTCAATCGATGATGGGAGTTACACGATGGTGAGAGGAGATGGTTAAGGAGCGCTGGATGAATGGGAAATGGAGGACATAGACAAATGCCGGTGGAACTACGATCGGAGATCATTTGTCTATGATGGCGAAGGATCTATGGGAGAGATTTGAAACAGGGAAGACTGGAGGCTTTGGAAACTTAATCCTCGGGAGTTTTAAGCAGCGGAGAAGATAAAATAAGAAGAGAGGAGAAATAAGATAAGAAGAATAAAAAGAGAATAAGGGGTAGGGAGGGAGGAAGCATGGAGAGGAGGGAGGGAGAATAATCAGGGAAGAAGGGAATTAGGGAAAGTAAAAACAGAGGAAGAAGAGAAGAGAGAGAAGGTGAACCAGGAAGAGGAGAGTATCACAAGGAAGAAGAGGATCAGGGGAGGAGGGGATAGAGAAGAAAGAGGAGAGAAAGGAGAAGGAGAAGAACCGGGAGAAGGGGAGAAGAGGAGAGGAGAGGAAAGAGAGGAAGGAGGGCGGAGGGGAAGTCGGGACAATACCCAAACCTTTTTCCAATAATTCTCTTCTATCTTTTTTATTCCGATAACAAAGATACTTTAAATAATTTTAGTCCTTGACCAGTTGAAAACCAACTTAACCAGAACTATAGGACTCTAGAATAACAACTCCATACTAATCTAAAACAATCAAACTAATTTAAACAAACTTCAAGCTAATCCAGTTTCATGCTCTAAGATTCATGCATGATATGGATACAAATAAAATAATATGTACAATAAAAGAATAAAGCATAATCTGGAATGCTGGGTGTGCATCAAGATCTGTGCTGGATGATGTTCTCATCATTTTCCTGGGATGGGGAGAACTTGACTCTGTCGAGTCAGGCTCCATATTGCTATGAAACTCCAGCTTGACTCGTTAATGAACCTTTTACCTAACCTAAACCATGCTCTGATACCAAATTTGATGCGAGACAACTCGATCAAAATTATTTAGGTGGTTGGATCATTGGTCATAAAAAATGATCGTTAGGCTAGGTTAATTCAACTCAGTTGAAGAGATAGGTTTAATCAAATAAACCCATTTTTTCCCCTCTTTTTTTCATTTTTTTTCTGCTTTGGCCTAAAGTCGGCAACTGGGGAGGCGTATCTACTTTCACGATCGTGCAGAACAAGGGAGGCCTTCGGGCATGGAAATCCGATGGACTTTCACCGACGACGGCGCCGAAGTGAGGGCAGCGGCTTGGGGAGAGAAGAGGCATGACTCCATTCCTGCGATTGATGGCAGCATGACTTGGTTCCGGTGATTGACGATGGCCATGGGAGGAGCTTGGTGGATCCGACTAGAAGAAGGGCAGCACGGACGGGGATTTCACCGGTGGCTGGCGGCTATCCGAGGCTTCATGGGCAAGCGACGATGGTGGTGATCTCCTTATGGGGGGAAATGCTCGGATGAGAGGAAGGAGCGGGCGAGAGATGCGCTGCTCGATTTCGGGCGGTGCGTCCTAAAGGAGTCCAACATTATTGGCAGCTGCAGGTAGCGGAGATCGTTGACTGCTGGCAAGGTGCAGGGAGGAGATCCAATGGGAAGCGATGAGTGGATATGGGGCTGAGGTGTCGAACGGTGGGGAAACTGGGGAAACCGCAGTGATGGAATGTCAATTGACGGTAGGAGTTACACGGTAGTGAAGGGAGATGGTCGAGGAGCTGGACGGATGGGAGATGGAGGACGCAGATGAATATCGATGGAACTATGGTCGGAGATCGATTGTCGATGATGGCGAAGGATCTGTGGGCGAGATTTGAAACATGAGAGACTGGAGGCTTTGGAAACTTATTCCTCGGGAGTTTTGAGCGACGAAGAAGATAAAATAAGAAGAGAGGAGGAATAAGATGAGAGGAATAAGAGAATAAGGAGAGGAGATTAAGAAGAATAAAGGAAGGGAGGGAGGAAGAGTGGAGAGGACGGGAGAGGAGAATAATAAGGGAAGAAGGGAATTAGGGAAAGTAGAAACAGAGAAAAAGAGAAGAGAGAGAAGGTGAACCAGGAAGAGAAGAGTATCACGAGAAAGAAGAGGATCAGGGGAGAAGAGGAGATAGAGAGGAAAGAGGAGAGAAAGAAGGAGAAGAACCGAGAGAAGAGGAGAAAGAAGAAGAGGAGGAGAAGAAGAGAGAGGAGAGGAAAGAGAGGAAGGAGGGCGGGGGGGAAGTCTGGACAACACCCAAACCTTTTTTCAATAATTCTCTTCTATTTTTTTTATTCCAATAACAAAGACACTTTAAATAAACTTTAGTCCCTGGCCAGTTGAAAACCAACTTAACCAAAACTGTAGAGCTCTAGAATAACAAACTCCAAACTAATCTAAAACAATCAAACTAATTTAAACAAATTTCAAGCTAATCCAGTTTTCATGCTCTAAGATCCGTGCATGATCTAGATACAAATAAAATAATATAATAATAAAAATAAAGCATAATCTAGAATGCTGGGTTTGAATCAAAATCTATGCTGGATGATGTCCTCATCACTAACCTTTCTCAACCTCGGCAATCGACCAAGAGAAATTTACCTTTCCAAATGGTGAAGAAGACAAAAGACAGAGGCGCTCAGTTTCAAGACAGAAAAACAATGAAACAAAGCAACCTTGGAACTATTCTCGGCGAGCCAAAAATAATGAGATCTTTGGTGGTCGGAGCATAGAGGTGGCAAAGCACGAGCGAGAGGGATAGCTCAACCAAGGGGACCAAGGGATTGAGAGCAATGAACGGTTTGAATTTTTTAGCTCGCAAAATCGAGGGGTCTAATACCTCTTTTTAAAAGAAATGATGAAGAAGAGTCCGGATCGAACAACATCGGATTCTTGAATACAAGTCCAGATTGGAAGACTCATCCTCCCATCCAACTCTTAGTGAAGAAGCAAGCATTCCTAATTTCTTTCGGAGAAAAAACCCCAAATAAAAAAAAGTCCCAAAAGCTCATTGAAGGAAGAAGCCTGATATAACTAAAAAAACCTTTTTGTAAAAAACCACCTAAAAGAGTAATATTAGAAGTAACTAATAACAATCCTCCTCCTTGCGACATTTGATATGCCTCATTAGATGTGAATTAAAAAACCTCCGCACCATAAGCTCCGAAGGGTATCACAATGTACTCAAATAATCAAGTTTAGAAAAGTCCTGAACTTAATTCCTGTAATAGTTTAGTAAGCATATCATCTAGATTATGAGTAGTACAAATCTTCTAAGCTAGATATCATCATCATCTACCAAATCTCTGATAAAGTAATACTTGACATCCACATGCTTAGTACGTTCATGATATATCTGATCTCTAGCAAGAAGCTAAGTGTCAAGTATTTAAGTGTTTGGTTTGTGCTTGGTTCATGCTATGTTCATGTATAGCCTCCAAACAAAGCTAGATCCTAAAGTAAAGAAGTGTCTCCATGGCTATGATGAATGGAAGGGTTAAAAGTGCATGAATCCGGAGACACATAAATTTGTTGTCTCTAAAGATGTTATCTCCGATGAGGTTTCTTCTTATTCTCTACCTAGTATCATTTTACAAGATATTTCCATCAGAAATGAAGATGTTACTTCTCCAAGTTTAGTGATGGAATTACCGATCTCGTCTAGTCCTCCTATGGCCTCCAAGTCTTTTGCTTCTCCATCTTCTTCAATGGAGGAGGGGTAAAGTAATAGGGGGAGCACTTCTAAACCACGTCGAGATGTTTTTATACTTGATGAAAGAGATCCAAAAGACAGGATCAAGCCAGCTCGCTATTGAGATGAAGACTTGGTGAGTATTTATTCTTGTTTCTTTTCAGGTATTCGTCATGATCTCGAGCCATCTTGCTTTGATAAAACAAAAGGAGTTAAAGAATTGAAAGATGCTAGGCATGAAGAGATGAAGGCTCTCATAAAAAATGAGACTTGGGATCTCGTGCCAAAGCCTAAGGGTATAGATCCAGTCACTTGCAAGTGGATCTATAATTAAAGCAATAAGACTGATGGAAGCATAGATCGCTACAAAGCAACTTGTTGCGCAGGGGTTTTCTCAGAAATATAATAAAGATTATGAAGAAACATTTAGTCCGGTAGCCAAGATGACATCTATTTGAATAATGATTGCTTTGGCAACTAGTCTTGATTGGAAGCTTTGATAATTTGATGCCAAGAACGCCTTCCTATATGACGAGATTGACAAGAATATACCTCCTAGCTATATCTCAACTTCTCATCTAGATTATGTTTGTAAACTCAAGATGGCTCTTTACGAGTTAAAACAAGCTCCACGAGCTTGGTATAGTAAGATTGCTCAACATTTACAATTTTGTAGCTATCTTTCTTCTCAATCAATTCAAGTTTATTATCAGAGGCGGCAAGAAATCTACATATTACTGTTCTCTTATAAATGGATGATATGTATTGCCATTTAATCGCCCATCATTGAGCCCCGGCAACGAAGTGGAGGTTTTTCGGTCTTCTCCAGGAACAGCGGGAGGCTTCAATGGGTTGCTCCATCGTAATGACCTGCAAAATGGCCCCTGAGCCAGGATTATTGGCGAGACACTTCGGCAGTCAAGTCAATAACAAATGAGAAGCTACAACGATTGAAGCCAAGAGCCTGTAGTGGTTCGATGAGCTGGCATGTGGGAATGTTTGGAACATACCTGGCCGATGGTCCAACTTACCTATTTGTATGGTTACGTGACGTAACAAAATGTCATTACCGAGGTATCTATCTGATGCAGAATGATAATGGAGTTTTAAACTATGAAATCAGTAATCTAAAATGAGCAATGATTTTACCACATATTAGCAAGTTTCATGCTTAAGAGAGTAAATGAAATTAATGAAAAAAACTACTAGAAAGTTGTTACCCATAATGTAGGTTCATTCATTTGAAAGTAAATGGATTAATGACCGAGAAACCATTCTAATTAGGATAATTACCTTCAATAATTCAGACCTAAGAGTTTAGGAGGGGATTATCTTATCAACAATGAGCTCTCAACTTCATGGATGGCTCAAACCTCATATACTCAAAAGATTAGCGGTTGGATGAGAAGATTACGACTCCCTTGATTGAAGACACCTGACGTAGTTGATTCCGAGGCAAGGTAAACTTCATCCTTTACTTGGGACCATTGAGAGAACCTGCAAGAAAGACATGAATGGGCATGGAAATGAAGAGAGAAAATGAAAGAAGAAGAAAGAGTTTGAAGAAGGGAAAGGGAAGAGATGTTAGCGATTTCTTGAAGCTTGGATGAACCGGTTTGGGCCTCACACCCTCTCTCTCACGGAGTGACAATGCAACAAGGCAATGGAATGAAAAAAAAAAGACTTCTTTCATTCATTCAATGGCTAATTACAAGAGGGTTAGGGGGTATTTATTAACTTTCCAAGCCCAAATTTGAATTCAAAATGGGAGTGATTACATGCTTGAAAAGGGAAGTAGAAAGTAGAGAGTTACAACTTGCATTCAAATTTGAATTTCAGCAAGCTTGGGCATGGAAAGTGAGGTGGCATGACTGACTTGGTGTGGTGGTTGAGGTGGCAATCCAACATGGCATGGTGAGGTAGTTTGCTCCATCCAATCCAACATGGCATGGTGAAGTGGTTTTCTCCAATCTTGATGCTCCTTGGGTTCGAGCATGGTTCATGCCTGGATCTTGTCCCAACTTGATTAATTACAAGACCAAATTAAAATTGACTTGACTTTAATTACATGACTCATGCTAAAATTCTTAAGCTAAAATTAAAAGTTTGAAATTGAAATGGTTTATTCACTGGCAATCCACAAGGAGCTTAGATTAATTGGTTTGTGGTTTGATGAAGTGTCTTACGAGCTTTGGTGCCTGCACCAATTCTTCCGAGGTGGGAAGGACTCGACCCTGTCGAGTATGGGTCAACTTGACTTTGGTAGTGTCTAGTAAATCTGGGTTGATCCTTTGCAGATCCTTTTGAGTGATCCACAAGTTCTCGAATTCTGGTTGACCTTGCCAATGAACCAAATAGCGTTGATATCCTTTGTTTGGGTAGTAATAGCCTGGTCATCCAGAATATGCTCAATCATGTCTCGCTATTCTGGTAAAGTGGCTGGTTGACACTTAGGGATAGGTTTACTCTAAAAAATGGGATCAGATCCAAAAGGCTCACTAGGTATCATTGCTGGTTCTTTATACTCTACTAGGTCTGAGATATTGAAAGTTGAATTGATACCAAAATCAGATGGTAACTCAAGCATATAGGCATTAGGCATAATTTTTTTATTATTTTGAAAGGACCTGCACCGCGGGCATGCAACTTTTTCATGGTTCCGAGTAGGAACCGTTCAGGTCTAAACCTAATCATCACATAATCCTCTTCAATAAACTCTTTGACTCTCTTACGGGAATTAGCCATATACTTGTAAATTTCATTACTCAAGTTAATTTTCTTACTGATCTCTTTATGCAAATCTTTAATATGTTGTGCATATGGCTTTGCAAACTTAGAAACTCGTGCATGCATGGATAAAGGGATAAGGTCTATGGACTTTCTTGGTTTGTATTCATGGACAATCTCAAATGAGCTTTTCCAATGGACCAATTGACTGAGCTATTATAGGCAAATTCAGCACGTGATAATAAAAGATCCCAATTTTTAGTATTCTTACCAACTAAACATCTCAACAAGTTTCCAAGACTTCTATTCACTTCTGTTTGGCCATCAATTTGTGGATGGTAGGTGGTAGAAAATTTTAGTTTGGTCCTAACATGTGCCATAGGGTTTTCCAAAATTAGCTAGTGAATCGGACATTCCTATCAGTTTGTGGGTGGTAGGTGGTAAAAAATTTCAGTTTGGTTCCTAACATGTGCCATAGGGTTTTCCAAAAATAGCTAATGAATCGGACATCCCTATCAAACACAATGGTTTTGGGCAAACCATGTAACCTAACCACTTCATTTAGGAATAGTTTGGACACTTTTGAAGCATCAAAAATCTGAGAACAAGGTAAGAAATGTACCATCTTGGAAAAGCGATCGACCACAACATAGATGGAGTCATGTCTTTGCATGGTCTTTGGTAATCCTACTACAAAATCCATACTAAGGTCTTGCCAAGGACAACCATGGATAGGCAAAGGAATGTATAGGCCGGTGTTTTGTTTTTGCTGTTTGGCAACAGCACAGGTTCGACACTAGGCCACCACTTGAGCTACATTTCTTTTGAGGCTAGGCCAAAAAAATTGATTTTCTACTGCTAGAATGGTTTTATTCCTACCAAAATGGCCAGCTAAACCCCCTACATGGATTTTCCAAATTAAGAATTCTCGGATAGAGGTTCGACGGATGCACAACTTATTTTCTTTGAAAAGGAATCCATCGTGAAGGGTATAATCACTATACAAACTAGATGGTCCTTGGCGAACAGATTGAATAATTTTGCTAAAGTCAGGATAATTTTCATATTCTTCTTTCAACCTATCAAATCCTATGACTTCAATGCTTACAGAGGTCAAGAGCAAGGAACGATGGCTAAGTGCATCGGCAACTCAATTTTCAGTGCCAGCATGATGTTTCAAAACAAAGTATAAACTTGAATATACTCTACCCACTTGCCATGTCTAGAGTTCAGTTTCTTTTGAGAACTAAAGAATCAGAGTGCTTCATGGTCTGAATATTTGACAAATTGCTGTAGTAAGAGATAGTGTCTCCAATACCTTAAGGCTTGAACTACCGCATACAATTCCTTATCATAAGTTGAATACTTCAATTTTGCTCCATTCAACTTCTCACTAAAGAAGGCTACAGGATGGTTCTCTTGACTTAGAGCTCCTCCAATTCCAACTCCGGAGGCATCACAAGCAACCTCAAAAACCTTTGAAAAGTCAGGTAATCTCAAAATGGGTGCTTGGATCATTTTCTCTTTGATGTCAAAGAAGGCTCTATCGGCGGCCTTAGTCCACTCAAAGGTCCCCTTCCTAATGCAGTCAATAATGGATGCGACAATCGAACAGACTTCTTGAATAAATCGCCTATAGAAGGTAGCAAGGCCATGAAAGCTACGCATATCATGTATGCTTTTGGTACAGGCCACTCAACTATGGACTTAATCTTTTCTGGATCGACAGATGCTTCTTCGGGGGTAATGACAAAACCTAGAAAAATGATTCTAGGGGTCAATAAGCTACTTCTTAATATTGGCATAGAGGCTGAGGGCTTGGCATATTTGTTGGAGATGGTCCAAGTGACTTAGTTCTACCGTATATGAGGATGTCATCGAAATAGACTACAACAAATTTTTCAATGAATGGTCTCAGGACTTGGATCATGATCCTCATAATTGTCATAAGAACATTTAAAAAGCCAAAAGGCATCACTAACCATTCGTAAAGGCCATCCTTAGTCTTAAAAGCTATCTTCCACTCATCCTCAGGTCTAATCTTAACTTGGTGATGCCACTCTTAAGGTCAATCTTAGAAAAAAAAGTGGCTCCGACCATCATGTATAATATATCATCAAAACCATCATGTCTAGCATATCATTAAGACGGGAAATAGGAAAACAATACTTGACCATTATCTTATTGATGGCACGACTATCTACACATATCTCCAAGTGCCATGCTTTTTGGGGGTCAAAAGGGCAGGTACCGTACAAGGACTCAGGCTTTCCTAATGAATCCCTTTTGGAGAAGATCTCCAACTTGCTTTTGTAGCTCTAAATGTTCAGTGGGATTCATCCTATAATATGGAAGGTTTGGTAAGGTGACTCCTGGGACTAAGTCTATGGCATGTTGAATGTCCCTTAATGATGGGAGGTGATCAGGAGATCTTTCGAAAACACATCTTGAAAATCCTTTAAAAACTCTACTATTTCTTGGAATTGCTCTTTCTGGGATTGATCCTGGACTTCCTTGTGGATAATATCCAAACTGGTAAACCCCCATTAATCTTTCATTCTAATCCTTAGCACTAATCAAATTTAATCCTTGTTTCTTCTCCTTCAGATTACTAGGCCCTCTTTTGATATTGTCCTTAGGTGGGGTCGAGTTTATGACAATTTTCTTTCCATGGTGTTATAGGAATAGGAGCTGGAACAACCGTACAGCATAGCATCATGATCATATATCCAAGGTCGACCTAGAATAATACTGTTAAGCCCCACAGGAAGAACGTCACATTAAACTTTCTTTTGATAAGATTGGATTTGGAATGTAACTTAGCATTTTAACTTAATGGAAATGGAGGTTGCATCAATCCAAGATATCTTATAGGGATTGGGATGGTGAGCAGTAGGCAGACCTAAATTTTTGACAACATTCATAAAATAGCATTTACACAGCTTCCATTATCTATGATAATTTTATAAACCTTCTTCCCTAATTTGACAAAAGTTTGTAGGATGTTGATCCTTCGCCAATCCTTATGTTCTTTTGTTTGGGCTAGGATACATCTAACAACTCCCTATGTTTCAGTGGGATCAATATCTTCTTTATCTCCCTCATACTCATCCACTAGATTTGACCTGGCTTCATATACTTCTTTCTCAAATTCTTCAAAGGTTGCTGGAGTTTCTTCCTTTAACTATCCTATATGTAAGGCTCAGGTAGAGCACCGACCAGCATAGTGGCTGACTTTATGACACCAAAAACAATGCACATTTCAGTGATTATCCCTTTGAACTTCAAGGGCTTACCCCTGTCATCCTTGCGAGCTAGTGGGGTAGTAGGATTGGATCGGTTAGAGGGAACTTGACCAGAACTTGGCCTATTTCCAGGGATACCATTCCTACTGGGTTTAGGTCGATGGATCATGGGTCCCCTCTGAAATCTTTCACAGTCCCTAGCAACTTGATAAGCTTGTTCTAAGTCATGGACTTCTCTAATAAATAATTCCTATTAAATTTCTTATGTAGGTATGCTCGAAACCTAGATAGGGTGACGACCTCTAACTCAACCGCACTACATCTCATAACAAATTCGTCAAACTTAGCGATGTACTTGGATATGGTTCTATTACCTTGACTCAATCTTTGCCATTGATCTAAAAGCTTCTGCTCATAGGACAAAGGTAAATACTTCTTCCTATGTTTGATCTTCATGGCTCTCCATGTGACTATGGGCATGTCTCCTCTTTGATGACAAATATGCTCAACATTTTTTCAATACAACCTAGCTTGTCGGACCTAAGTTTAGCGAATTTGAACTTCCTCTCTTTCGACATCTCATACCACTCAAAATATTGATCCATGTTATTCTCCCAATCAACGTACACCTTAAGGTTTAAATTTTCATCAAAAATGGGTGCATCGAGAAATATGTTCTTAAAGGCTCTTTCTCCAAATCCACGAAGTCCTGGTGTAGACGTCTAGGATTATGTTCAGGGGTGGGATCATGGCGATGGGCTCTTGGACCAAGGGGAGTTGGTCTAGGTGATTCAGGTTCAGTGTGGGTCAAACAAGTCTCTTCAAGGATCCCAATTTGCTTCTCCATTTGGTCAAACCTATTGTTTAGTTGCTTGAATTGCTTAGTTATGATTCTCATCAAAGTTTCAAGATTAGGATCCATGATGAGACTTGGTAGGATCTGGGAATGTTGGTATGGGATTCCTAATCTAGTGGTCATGCAATACAAATCTAGCTTCTAGGGCTCCTAGACCTAGAAGTTCAAGGTTACATGAATTGCCAAAATGCCAATCAAATTGCAGTCACCCTTTCAACTAGCCAGGTAAGAGGTGAGATTGTGGGAGGCTCCCATCGCTTTCGCGAGGTCCTAATTAAAACCACATATCTACTTAAGATGTTTGCCATTAGATCCCTAGTCTTAGACACCAATATCCATGAGTAAATATAGAATTAACCAATACTGAATCTTAACATGAAACATAAACATGACTCGTTGATGTCCCTAGTTTAGGTTCTTACTCAGTTTTAGATTAGGCTTGGGCCAATGCAATATGTAGTTGGTTATTTTTTGGCCAAGAAAATGTGATGAAAACCTTCTCTTATCTTATGACAGGATTGCCTTAAGTGTTTATACTGAATGCACAATCAAGAATCTAACTAATCAATAGAATGTAAAGACTAAGACATTCATTTCAAAATTTAAATTTCTAAATTTCAAATTTCAAATTCAAATTTTAAATTTAAATTCTCAATTTTCAAATCTCAAATTTCAAAATTCAAATTTTAAATTTTGAATTTGAATTTTAAAATTATGGTTAGGAGAATTCAAATTTGAATTGCCCAGAAATGTAGAGCCTAGGTTGTGCTAGAGGAGAAAACATACAATGTAGCATTCATTAATTCCAATCATGCAAACATGCACTTAGCACAATGGACCCTCCAATCTTGGGTTATCATGTCTGGCCTTGGCTCATTACAATCATGGGTCATAAATATACTTTCGTATACTCGTTCAGGAGGCATGATTCCTTCGATTAGAGAGTAAGCTAGGGAATATTTAAAAAAAATTATGAAAATACAGATATGAAATCTATGGAAAAAGATTTCAGGTTTGGTTTGATCTGAAAAAAATTACTTAGGAATTGCAAATTAAACTAAGATCCGAAAAGCTATGAGATGAGCTTTCAGGTTTAGTCCTTTGATGATATAGAAAATTTTCAACAACTAGCATACTTGTCCTAGTTAACCATGCTTTGATACCAAAATGATGCGGGATGATAATGGAGTTTAAACTATGAAATCAGCAATCTAAAATGAGCAATGATTCTACATATATCAGCAAGTTTCATGCTTAAGAGAGCAAATAAAATTAGTGAAAGAAACTACTAGAAGTTGTTACCCGCAATGTAGGTTCATTCATTTGAAAGTAAATGGTTCTAATGACTGAGAAAACCATTCTAATTAGGACAATTACCTTTAATAATTCAGACCTAAGAGTTTGAAGGGGATTATCTTACCAACAATGAGCTCTCAACTTCATGGGTGGCTCAAACCTCAACACTCAAAGGATTAGCGATTAGATGAAAAGACTACCACCCTTGATTGAAGACACCTGATGTAGTTGATTCCGAGGCAAGGTAAACTTCATCCTTTACTTTAGACCATTGAGAGAACCTGCAAGAAAGAACATTAATGGGCGTGGAATGAAGAAGAGAAAAGAAAAGAAGAAGGAAGTTTGAAGAAGGGAAAGGAAGAGATGTTGGCGATTTCTTGAAGCTTGGATGAACGGTTTGAGCATCACACCCTCTCCCTCACAGAGTGACAATGCAACAAGGCAATGGAAGGAAAAAAAAAGATTTCTTTCATTCATTCAATGGCTGATTACAAGAGGGTTAGGGGATATTTATTAACTTCCCAAGCCCTAATTTGAATTCAAAATGGAAGAGATTACATGCTTGAAAAGGAGAGTGGAAAGTAGAGAGTTACAACTTGCATTCAAATTTGAATTTCACAAGCTTGGGCATGGAAAAGTGAGTGGTGGCACGGCTGACTTGGCATGGTGGTTAAGGTGGCAATCCAACATGGCGTGGTGAGGTGGTTGATCCATCCATCCAACAAAGCGTGTGAAGTGGTTTGCTCCAATCTTGATGCCCCTTGAGTACGAGCATGGTTCATGCCTAGATCTTGTCCCAACTGACTAATTACAAGACCAAATTGATCCAAATTGATTAATTACAGGACCAAATTAAATTGACTTGACTCTAATTACAGGACCCATGCTAAAATTCTTAAGCTGAAATTAAAAGTTTGAAACTAAATGGCTTCAGGGTGATCCTTTCTTCGATTTGAGATAAAAGATTTAGGTGAACTTCAACATTTTCTTAGATTGAAAATTGCAAGAACAAGGAATGGCATTTTTATGAGTCAACAAGCTTATGCAGCCAAACTTATTGATAGATTGGGATTCATCGAGTCACAAGATATCAAGTTGAGGCATGATATGGTAAGGCTCTTTCCGATCCTTGACCATTTCGAGCTCTCGTTAGAAGTCTTATTTACTTGACTATTGCTTATTCAGTTAGACTTGTAAATCGTTTCATACAATCTCCAAGAAAGCCACATCTTGATGCGGCAAAGAGGATTCTAAAGTATGTGAACTCGACTCTTGATTTTGTTTATTGTTCAAGAAGGAGATAATCTTTTTTTACATGGATAATCGATGCCGATTTAGGTAGTGATTTGGATGATCGAAGATCAACCTCCAATTATGTGTTCTTTTTGTTGTTCACATGTGTGTTTCTTGGTATAGCAAGAAACAAGATTCAATCTTTCTATCACCGAGACGGAGTATAAGGCTTCTTCACTTGCCAGTCAAGAATGTGTATGGCTAAAACAATTAGTCGAGAAGGTTTATTATCAAATTCACAAGCCAATAGTTCTTCGTTGTGACAACCAAAGTGCACTCAAGTTAGCAACTACTCCGGTGTGTCACACAAGGTCAAAGCACATTGAAATTGAACATTATTTTATTTGTTAAAAGATGCTAGATGATACCATTCAAGTCATGGAGGTGAGAGTAAAGATAATGTGGCTGATATTTTCACTAAATCTCTCTTCAAAGGGATTTTGAAGATCCTCATGCCAAGCTTGGACTTGTCTCCAAAAATTCACTTTAAGGAGAAGTATTATGTTATGGTAAAGTTGAATTTGTGGAGCATTCATTATGTTTTAGAAATTCTAAGAGTCATTTGCAATGTACCTTAGTAAGCATTTATTATATTTTAAAATTTAAGAGTCACAATATATCTTGGTAATTTAAGAGTCATCTATTTTAATATATTTTGAAAGTTTAAAAGTCATGTTAGAAAGTCTAAATGTCAAGTAAAAAGTTCAAGAATCTTCTTTTGCAACTATAAATAAGAAGGGATACAAAACTTCCACAATTATACTAAATCCTTTCTAGTGAAGTCTTTGCCAATCATTTATTTTCTTTCAATTGTTTCTTCTTCTAATTTTTGATTATGCAATCTTGGACCAGTGGTGCTGAGTATGCCACTATGTAGAAATGATTACTTTCCTTTACTTTCACAATACAAGCTCCCTTTACTATTTTCACAATCTACATTCCACAACAAATCATATCACCAAGGTAAGCTGCCCTCATATGCAAAGACAATGAAGCAAGAGACATGGTGATTGAAAAACAATCAATTCATCTAACATCCACAATTTATGGATTTTAATTTCAAAAGTTTGATTTTGCTGGCTTGAAACTAAAGACATTTGCACCAAAATTGAATTGTTTTGGCTATATCACAGTGGTAGTATATTCACTGTATACCAATGCTCGGTCATCACCCTAATTTAGCAAGTAGTAGATGAGAGGTCTCAGTTCAGCTCTGTGACTGAATACTCTTTGCCATTCTCTTTCCTTCAGCTCTTCTTATTTTCCTATTTTCCTCTTCTCATGTACCTTTCTTTCCTATTCTCTAACAAAAGATCAACCAAATTTCTACTATTAAAGGAGATAATAACATAAAAAACAGGACAGAAAGCTATTCTCTGTAGAGACTGAACATAGACCTGATAATGTTCAATTGAACTAGATCCAATATGATGGTACAGATTGGGAAGCAAATTATAGCTGCACTAATGATTTTAGAGGCTCTAGATACTTGGGTCCTACAATTTGGCCTCAAGTATCCGCATTCAACTCTTAAACATGGTCATTGGTAATGATACTTAAATACAGCTCTGTAGGAAGAAATTTTTAAATAATGAAAGGATTAGATACTTAGGCACACGACCACATTAAACACACCAACCCATGTCCATGAAATGTAGAAGAGAACTAGCTGATGTAAAGCTATTAGAAAAGCATCAAAGCATGCGACCAAATGCACAGGAATTAATTGGCGCTAAAGAAAAGAAGCTACTTGCTACAGAGCGCAATACTCATAGGCTTGCTAGTTGATTAAGATAGTAGACAACATACCTAGCTTTCCTTGCCTTCCTGAACCTGCATAGCACATGCATCCAGCCAAATTATTATAACTCGACATAACATATAAAAGCTTATAATGAGGACCAGTGAAGCAAAATTTGTAAACAACCTAAGGAGGTAACAATATCTTTCAGTTGAACAACATTAATATGATGCATCCTTTTTAGGACTTGAATATCACGTATTAACGAAACTAGGAACTACAAAAGCAAATATGATCAGCCAAAATCCAAATGAAATAGAAATGTAAGCCCATCATTTCATAAAAACTCAAGACAAATTTCTCATCTAAATGAGATAGAGAAACATGTATATGTACCCCTTCACCTCACCGTCCATTATGATTTGCTTCAACGCCGCTCTTTAACGTGTGCTCAAATCTGTCGCAATATACATCTTCCTGCAATTCCCAAAATAGAGAAGTTTAATTTTAGGTGTAACAACCCGGAAAAAAAAAAAAAAATGGATTGGAGCCCTGCCGGCCTGCCTGCTAAACCTGCCTAGACCGGTGTGTGGCCACGCGAGCGGGGGGAGCTAGAGAGAGAACGGGCGGCGGGGACGAGCACGCCGGTGCACGGACGCGATCGCGGGGTGGGCAACACGTGCGGGGTGCGACTGGCATGCGAGGGGCGCGCGGCGAGGGGGCGCAGCCCAGGCACCACGCACACCCCCGTGCGCGAGCGTGTGGCTCGGCCCAGCCTGAAGCGGCGGCAACCTGGGCATTTTCCAGGCGTTTCCCCACCAGTTTCTCGCTGGTTTCTCGCGGCTCACGGCGGTCCACGAGGGTTCTGAGTTATCTGGACCGTCCGATCGCTTGATCGAACGGCTAGGATGAATCCGAAGGAGTTTAGGCTTGATCAGGGGCTTTGGATTTGAATTTGGACGCGGTTTGAGGCGTTGATCTCAGATCTGACGGCTTGAGATAATTCCTGAATGTTTTGGGCCTGTGAGATGGGTTTAGGACTCTGTTTTAGATTGTTTCCGATCTTCTTAATAATAAGACGCTGAGAATTATTTTCGATACAGAGAGCCAGGGAGCCAGAAGAGAGAGAAAGAGAAGGAAAAAGAGAAGTGAAGTAAGAAGGAGAAAGAGGAGAAGAGAGAGAAGGGGAAAGGAAAGGGATCTTGGTTTGGGAGAAGAGAAAGGTTGTCATGCTATGATGGTATGGGATAGCGACCAGTTTTGAAGATATGTAGGGATTTGGGATAGAGAGAGAAAGAGGAGATATAATGGTGCGGACCAAAGGCACCAGAATAAGGCAGAGGCTTCTCAACCTCTGTAATTGATCAATAATTTATGAGTCCATCTGTAATAAGGGCTTAGCTCATCTGAGTCATTTTAGTTGTTATTTGAGTATTTTTAGTTGTTATTTCACTTCTGTACTAGTCAGCTCATGTTGAGCTAGTTCAGTCCATTGCTAGTCAGCTCATGTTGAGCTAATTTTATTTTTTTGAGTCCTGTCCAAGCATACTGAAGACTCAAGACTATATCATACAAGTGAAGACCAAGTCCAACTAGATTGAAGACATGGAAGTATAGCCCAAGTCCAACCCAGCTTGAAGATTTGAAGACCCCAGGAGGAAAATTCAGAAAACCCTGATTTCTTGCAGATGCCCTCCAGATGCCCAGATTCCCTTCCAGATGCCAAAATATATTCATATACCAAGGCATCCATGATTTTAGAGGTCCATCTACATCCTAGCCCAAAGAAATCAAGCCCAGGTGCCAAGCCCAAGCCCCTAAGAAGCAAGATACCAGGGAATATTCCTGCTACCTGGCTACCAGGCCACCCCAGCTTCCAGAGGCCCAAACCCATGCACGGGGCCCTTTGGGCTGGCCCCTTGCTGCTCCTAGAAGCCCAACACGCCCCCCTAGGCGTCCTTGGAGTGTTGACCAAGTCAAGAGAATTTTAGGGATTTTCTACCTAATATTTCCTTATTTTCTAGCTAGGGTTTGAGAGGGAAAAGGATTCTTATGTAAAGACTTATGTACCCTTACTTGGAGCCCAAGGTTAAGGGTCTATTTAAGGGACCCTAGCCTCTTGTATAAAGGGAATTTTTGATGAATGAAACCTTGAGTTCTTCTATTGAGTGGTGTGATACCCTGCTGTGTGCATAAAGGGGTTTGTGAGAGTTCTTCTTCCCGGTGTTTGCAATCATCTTCCTGCTGCCAATAACCCTCCGATCCCTGGACGCCCACTCCAAAAGAAGCCTTCCCTTGCTGTTTTTACTTTGTTTTCTTGTTCCTTTGTGAGCTTTCTAACCCCTGACAGGTCGTTTGCAGGTCCCTGAGTTCCTACGAATCCAACGACTCCAGCCAAGCCTCAATCGGATCACCGAGCAGAAAGCCGGGTATCAGCGGGTCTTTGGCTTGGTTTTCCAGGCCGCATCCGTCGAGGAACGAGAGACCCCTTCACTGCGATCTTCACAGACGTTGTCAGGTACACCCCTCTACCTCCAGTAGTTTTATGTAGGAGAACTTGCCCTAACCGAGGCTTCTCAGCCCCGGCGGTCCTTCTTTGCTACTTTTCTAGGTCCTAATCTGCATGCTGATCTTCAAAAATTCATACAAAATTCCCTACAAATAATTTTGATCTGAAATTTGGGATTAATCACCTAACTCAACATATAAAACATATAAAAAAAATTGCATGCATATTAGTTCCGCATCATTTGGTATCAGAGCTTAGATTAGGGCTTGTTTTCTGCAATTTTCCAGTCGTATATACTCTGTCATTTTAATTATTTCTCCCTGTTAAAAACTCCAAAATTCTGAAATTTATTTTCCTAGATTTATCATAATTCACAGTAATTTTAAAATTTTTTCCATATTTTATTATGTCCTGTGAATTTTCTGCAAGCCAAATAGGGCCTGCAAAATTTCGGCTCTATTTTTTTTAGCAAGACAAGTTTGGAAGTTTTAGGGTTTTGTTTAGGAGTTTTTGCATATTTCTTAATTTTAGTATATTTCCAGTATATTAGGCCATGATTTGCAAGTTTTCTTCTATTTAAAAAAATACCAAAAAAAAAATATACATATTTTCCAAAATACAAAAAAAAAAAATCTAAATCCTAATTTGCCTCCTCATCTGCCTGCCATCATTGCATAATTTACTTTTAAGGGCACTCTTGCTATATCAGATGGGGGAGGATTTGATCACCTCTCCTTAGCCCAAAACCACATCCCTTGCATTCAGTCCCAAGCCTTAACCTAAAATTAATTAGACTAATTTGCCCTAGTGGGCTAGGGACACCAATGGTCGGGTCCGGGCTAGTGTTAGATCACTGTGTCAAGTTAACCTGTGTGTGCCTTGTGCTCAGTGTCTAGAACGATGGTTTAGGGATTCAATCCCGAAGGGCTTGTGTGCTGGTCCGCCTACCTGGCCAATCTCTGATTGGTGTCTAGGATTGGCAATCAGGGACCTAACACTCCCCTTACACCTGCCTGGCTGAGTACAGGGTTACTATAGGCTAGTTTGCCACCCTGATTGAGCATCTAGTTTGGACTTTAGGTCTAGTCAGCTATAGGCGGTCTGATCGAGTCTTGCATGAGCACTAGATCAGGAGTTCATATCACCCACCTCCTTCATAAATGTCTGAACCCATGAAAATTTACAAGCCCAAATAAAGCCCTAGCTGATCAAATGGCCCAGATGACTACCCAGATGACCCAGTTAACTCAGTCTCGTATTCAAACCAATGATAGAATTGACCATCTTGTCAATAGGTTTGATCAGTTAAAAGTCCGTGGGTAGGGACCCCAAGAAAAACCCATGGGTCACAGTTTGAGCCAGATCCTGATTCCCCTCAACCTAGGAGGACCCCAAACCCTGATCTATACCATGAGGTCGAACCTAGGAGAGCCCCTTATCCTGACCCGTACTACAATCCTCAACCTAGGAGGACCCCAAACCCTGATCCATACCTTGAGGCTGAACCTAGGAGAGCCCATCGTCATGACCCAATCCCTAAGGTTAGTCCTAGAAGACTCAATCAGGATTTTATAGACCAGGAAGATAGATCCTATTTACCCTCTCCCTATAAGCCTAGTATACCCACAACCTATAGATCTTATGACTCTAAATCCTATGAACCTAGAACTTATGAATCCATAACCTATGAACCTAGATCCTATGACTCTAGATCCCATGATCATAGATCCTATACACCCATACCCTATGAGCCTAGTAGACCCAACACCCAATATTCTGACCCATATAGGGAGTCCAACCCTAGGAGAAACCCAGTATCTGACCCATATAGGGAGTCCAATCCTAGGAGGACCCAATATCCTGACCCATATAGAGAGCCCAACCTTAGGAGGACCCCATACCTTGATCCAACCTTAGAACCTGATCATAGAGCTGACCCAAAATCCTATGACCCCAGATCCTATAATCCCATGACCCATAGATCTGCACCCTTGTCCTATGAGCTTAGAGAACCCATAACCCCTAAGTATCAGCCTAGTACTAGTCATGCTTCCCCTAGTCAACTTGAACCCTATAGGATGAGTATCCCTAAATATGAACCCAATAGTGAGCCACTACCTTATACAACCTGAACCTATTAGGAGTGGTACCCATAATCAGAGACCAGAACCTAACCAATTTCCTGCTAGCCGACCTTCTCCAACCATTCCTGAGATTCGCAAGGCTTACATTAACGTGGAAGTGTATGAAGCTGATGTGAGCCTAGTGGATGAGTATGAGGGAGAAGAGGAGACACCTTTAGTAGACCTAGAATTAGCTGACCCAGTAGATACCCAGGTAGATTCCAACCCAGAGCTAGTTGACCTTGACCACATCCAAACTAAAGCTATAATGGAAGAACAAATAGAGGAAAAGAACCTAGGTACTGCTGCTAGAGCCTTACCTGAGGAAACCATAGAGGAGAGCCAAATTATAGAGTCTAGTCCAAAAATACAAGAACCAGAAGAATTTATTAAGGACCTGATCTCTTTGAATCAATACCTTCAAGATGAGTCCCCTCCTATAGTTCCCATTAAGGACCTCTTCCCCGAAATTAGTGACCCATCCTTCCATTATGCAAATCCTGTAGATATAGCTCAACCTCATAAGGTTAACCTCATTAGTATAGGATTAGTTCCTGACACCCCGTCTTTTATCCTACTTTATCCAACTAACCATGAACCTTTTTCTCTACCTTACCAAACTAATTCTGAACCCACTTCCTATTTTCTGCCCTTTCCTGACACCTCCAGCATTTCTAGGATCATTAGATTGCATTTAGCTGAGATTAGCATACTGCATGCATTCATCACGCATGTTAGGTTTGCATCTTACTTCTGGCATACTCTTGGAATTTGCTAGGAGTTCACTGTAAATTTCATGTGCATGTCAAGCTAGGATCAAACCTAGAGAACCTATAATCTATTAGGTTTAGATCCAAAGAGTTCAATAAAATTTCCTTCGATAGGAATGCATAGTCGAGTCTGTTAGGTGTCAGTATGAGTCCTTTGCATCATTTGTCTGCATGTGCCTAGCATGTTCACCACCCGCACTAATCTTAAAACAACTGGCTAATTCCCGAAGAAGGGTCAAAGAATTTGATGTAGTGGATTCTATCTTGGTTAGGCTTAGGCCTAAAAGAAGCTTCATGCTCGCAGAGCCAGACCTTTTAAAGTGATAGAGAAGGATTGGATCAAATGCCTAGGTGTTAGACTTGCCTTCGGATTTGGGCATTAGTTCTACCTTCAATATTACAGACCTGGTTGAGTATAGGGAACCGGCAGCGCTACCTAGTGAGGCCTTTGGACCTATTCCTTTTCATTGTGAGTGACCCTAACCTAGAGTGTCCACAAACAAATTTGGCCTGAGAGAGGAGAACGGATCGAGCGTATCCTGGACAATCAAGCCATCACGACCCAGGGCCGTGACTATCAATGCTTCCTGATCCGATGGCAAGGCCAGCCAGAGTTGGACGATTCGTAGATTTCTCGAGAGGACTTGCAATGCCTCAACCCAGACCTTCTCGAGAGATATGTGAGCCAGTCTGATCTTCACTCGACAGGGTCGAGTTCCTCCCACCCCGGGAGAATTGGTGCGGACACCAAAGGCACCAGAATAAGGCAGAGGCTTCTCAACCCTCTGTAATTGATCAATAATTTATGAGTCATCTGTAATAAGGGCTTAGCTCATCTGAGTCCATTTTAGTTGTTATTTGAGTATTTTTAGTTGTATTTCACTTCTGTACTAGTCAGCTCATGCTGAGCTAGTTTAGTCCATTGCTAGTCAGCTCATGTTGAGCTAATTTTATTTTTTTGAGTCCTGTCCAAGCATACTGAAGACTCAAGACTATATCATACAAGTGAAGACCAAGTCCAACTAGATTGAAGACATGGAAGTATAGCCCAAGTCCAACCCAGCTTGAAGATTTGAAGACCCCAGGAGGAAAATTCAGAAAACCCTGATTTCTTGCAGATGCCCTCCAGATGCCCAGATTCCCTTCCAGATGCCAAAATATATTCATATACCAAGGCATCCATGATTTTAGAGATCCATCTACATCCTAGCCCAAAGAAATCAAGCCCAGGTGCCAAGCCCAAGCCCCTAAGAAGCAAGATACCAGGGAATATTCCTGCTACCTGGCTACCAGGCCACCCCAGCTTCCAGAGGCCCAAACCCATGCACCCGGGCCCCTTTGGGCTGGCCCCTTGCTGCTCCTAGAAGCCCAACACGCCCCCCTAGGCGTCCTTGGAGTGTTGACCAAGTCAAGAGAATTTTTAGGGATTTTTCTACCTAATATTTCCTTATTTTCTAGCTAGGGTTTGAGAGGAAAAGGATTCTTATGTAAAGACTTATGTACCCTTACTTGGAGCCCAAGGTTAAGGGTCTATTTAAGGGACCCTAGCCTCTTGTATAAGGAGAATTTTTGATGAATGAAAACCTTGAGTTCTTCTATTGAGTGGTGTGATACCCTGCTGTGTGCATAAAGGGGTTTGTGAGAGTTCTTCCCGGTGTTTGCAATCATCTTCCTGCTGCCAATAAACCCTCCAGATCCCTGGACGCCCACTCCAAAAGAAGCCTTCCCTTGCTATTTTTACTTTGTTTTCTTGTTCCTTTGTGAGCTTTCTAACCCCTGACAGGTCGTTTGCAGGTCCCTGAGTTCCTACGAATCCAACGACTCCAGCAAGCCTCAATCGGATCACCGAGCAGAAAGCCGGGTATCCGCGGGTCTTTGGCTCGGTTTTCCAGGCCGCATCCGTCGAGGAACGAGAGACCCCTTCGCTGCGATCTTCACAGACATTGTCAGGTACACCCCTCTACCTCCAGTAGTTTTATTGTAGGAGAACTTGCCCTAACCGAGCTTCTCAGCCCCGGTGGTCCTTCTTTGCTACTTTTCTAGGTCCTAATCTGCATGCTGATCTTCAAAAATTCATACAAAATTCCCTACAAATAATTTTGATCTGAAATTGGGAATTAATCACCTAACTCAACATATAAAAAATATAAAAAAAATTGCATGCATATTAGTTCCGCATCATATAAAGATGGGAGAGAAGAGGAAGGAGAGAGAAGATGAGGAAAGAGAAAATCAGGAAGAACCTTCTTCATCAAAATTTATGAAACTAGGATTTGGTTTGAATGAATTTATTTATTATTGTAGGAGAACAACCTTTTGAGCAGGAAGAATATGGACGAATTTCGGGTATAGATTGATACCGGATATCTGGGATTAGCGATTGAAGGTAAGGATTCTGGACATGATCACCAGTTCTATATATTATTTACATAGCATGATTTGATCCGTGCATATGAGCATTGGCATGCATGTTTGTTTGGCATCGTATATTTTGATTTCTCGAGATGGATAATGTGTTGAGATTATTAATTATGTTCCCATGTATCATTTTTATTCGAGAAAGTTTTTTTTGATGGTTTGGACCGTGATGCCGGTCATTGAGAAGTTTGTGATGACATGACTTGACAGTACGATCTGATTTGATAAAGTGATAACAAAGAGAGTACGGTGTTTGAACTAGCCATGCTACGGGATCGTAGAGTTCTGAGGTGGCCTGAGCCATAGGCTTTGTACGTGAGCTAGCTTGATAACGAGGAATGGTCGATTGTGAAACTAACCAGACCACGAGGAATGGTCGATGAGACTACCCTGACCACGAATAAAAGGTCAATTAATGGGCTTGTATATGAGTTAGTTTGGCCATGGCGGATAGCAAATGGCTGATTATGAGATTACTAGTCATGGATTAGAATATAATCGTGGTTAGTCCAGAATCCTAAAGATAAAGATGGATTAATGGAAACTCTAAAGAAAACATGTTTTTTCAAGGTTTTGTCGTATGTAACATTTGAGTTGTTTCATTGCATGGCTTGATATGTACTTTTATCTTCTTGCTATTTTCGAATTATTATTATTGATGGTGATTGTTTGGAGATCTTACTGGGCTGTAAAGCTCACAACCCTACTTTTCTTTCACATAGTCGTGCAGATATTCGAGCTTGGTGATGAATGAGATTATTTTTTTTAGGTAAGTGACTCTTGTGTACCTAGGCCTTGCATGATCTCTAGGATAAAACCTAAAGTTTGTGCGGTCGGTCGCGTGCCGATTCCGGTGCTGAATTCGGGACGTGATAGAGTGGTATCAGAGCTTATGTTATGATCATTTGAGATGGTGATACAAGTGGATGATGATAATAATGACATGATGGTTATTAGGATATGACAAGAATAGTGTTAGAGCTTAGGTTATAATCATTTGGGATGTTAAGAATAGTGTAGAGCTCAGGTTATGATGATATGGAATTGTAGTATAAGTGCTATGATAAATATGAGTGATATTGAATTCAGGTCTTTATTGTTTGAAAATTTTGACATAAGAGATTAAGAAATTAACATGATGATTAGTATGACATGACGAAAATTTTTGAAAAGGATTTATTAGTGAACCTAGATGGTTTAGTAAATTATATCAGAGTGCGCAGTAGAAGCGTAGTGATTTGCACCGATTTAGATCTCAATCAAGCTAATTTCGAGGATGAAATTATTTAACAGGAGGAGAATGTAATAACCCGAAAAAAAAAATGGATTGGAGCCCTGCCGGCCCGCCTGTTGACCGGCCTAGACCAGTGCCTAGGCAAGGGGGGCGAGCTGGAAAGGCGCGTGTGGGGGCGATCGCGAAAACACGATCGCGGGGGGGCGACATGTGTGGGGGGCGACGGGCGTGCGAGTGGGAGCCGGGGTGCGGTGCGCGGGTGCGACGCGCGGGCGACGCACGGGCTGGCGTGCGAGGCGCTGCCCGGCCCGTTGCGCAGGCGCGTGAGGCATGGCCCAGGCCCACACCGCGGTGCGCATGAGCGCGTGGGCTTGGCCCAGCCGGAAGCTGCGGCGACCTAGGCGTTTCCTAAGTGTTTCCCTACTAGTTTCTCACTGGTTTCTCGTGGCTCACAGCAATCTACGGGGTTTCTGAGTGATCTGGACCATCCGATCGCCTGATCGAATGACTAGGATGAATCCGAGGGAGTTTAGGCTTGATCAAGGGCTTTTGGATTCAGATTTTGACGCGGTTTGAGGCGTTGATCTCAGATCTGATGGCCTGAGATAATTCCTGAACATTTTGGGCCTGTGAAATGGGTTTAGGACTCTGTTTTGGATTGTTCCAATCTTCTTAATAATAAAACACTGAGAATTATTTTCGATGCAGAGAGCCAGGGAGCAGAAGAAGAGAGAGAAAGAGAAGGGAAAAGAGAAGAGAAGAAGGAAGAAAGAGAAAGAGGAGAGAGAGAGAAGGAAAGAGGAAAGGGATCTTGGTTTGGAAGAAGAGAAAGGTTATCATGCTATGATGGCATGTGATAGCGACCAGTTTGGAGATATGTAGGGATTTGGGATAGAGAGAGAAAGAGGAGAGATAAAGATGGGAGAGAAGAGGAAGGAGAGAGAAGATGAGAAAGAGAAAATCAGGGGGAACCTTCTTCCTCAAAATTTGTAAAACTAGGATTTGGTTTGAATGAATTTATTTATTATTGTAGGAGATCAACCTTTTGAGTAGGAAGGATTTGGATGAATTTCGGGTATAGATTGATACTGGATATTTGGGATTAGCGATTGAAGGTAAGGATTCTGGACATGATCACCAGTTCTATACATTATTTTACATGGCATGATTAATCCGTGCATATGAGCATTGGCATGCATGTTTGTTTGGCATCGTATATTTTGATTTCTCGAGATGGATAATGTGTTGAGATTATTAATTATGTTCCCATGTATCATTTTATTCAAGAAAGTTTTTTTGATGGTTTGGGCTGTGATGCCGGTCATTGAGAAGTTTATGATGACATGACTTGACAGTACGACATGATTTGATAAAGTGATAATAAAGAGAGTATGGTATTTGGACTGGCTATGCCACGGGATCGTGGAGTTCTGAGATAGCCTGAGCCACAGGCTTTGTACGTGAGCTAGCCTGACCACGAGGAATGGTCGATTGTGAAACTAACCAGACCACGAGGAATGGTCGATGAGACTAGTCTGACCACGAATAAAAGATCGATTAACGGGCTTGTACATGAGTTAGTTTGGCCACGGCGGATAGCAAATGGCTGATTATGAAATTACTAGTCATGGGTTAGAATATGACCGTGGTTAGTCCAGAACCCTAAAGACAAAGATGGATTAATGGAAACTCTAATGAAAATATGGTTTTTTCAAGATTTTGTCATATGTGACATTTGAGTTATTTCATTGCATGGCATGATATGTACTCTTATCTTCTTGTTATTTTCGAATTATTATTATTGATGGTGATTGTTTGGAGATCTTACTAGGCTGTAAAGCTCACAATCCTATTTTTTTTTCACAGAGTCGTGCAGATATCTTGGTGATGAATGAGATTATTTTTTGAGGTAAGTGACTCTTATGTATCTAAGCCTTGCATGATCTCTAGGATAAAATCTAGAATTTGTATGACCGATCGTATACCGATTCCAGCGCTGGATTCGGGGCGTGACATTAGGATTCTTCTATAGTGATCCAATATAACATACATCATGAGATATAGCTCAGGCACCACAACACCATGGCGTACAGAACTGTAAGCTACCAAATTCATAATAAAACTATAATCATCAAGCAATGTCACAATTATCTATCTGCAAAATACCAAAAACTCAACGATTTTCCCTGTATGCTTCCAATGACATTTGATATTTAACAGACCAGTGTATACACCCTCAGACTGTAAACAAAAATTCAAATAGCGATACAACAAGAAAATGAACTGCAACATGGATACAAGTAAAAAAATCCAGAAAATGGACAAAAAAAATAAATTTATGAACAAAAGACAGGCTCACAAAATTACAAACTATCATCGTTTGCCTGTGTTCCGTTACTGAAAAGGATCAAAAATTACTTGCTGCTGGTGTTTCATTGAAGGCCTGAAATCTAAGTTCCATCAAAGACTTCAAATTGGAGTCTTGATAGGACTAGATTCATGAATGTCGATTACATGTCTCCCTGTATAATGCTTACTGCATATTAGGTATTAGTTTCTTTAAAAAAATGATCCACATAATTCATACTAAAACATATGAGTCATGAGGGTGCTATCTATTGCAGTTGGTAAGCCCTTTTGGGGTTGGTATGAAGGACCTAGGTTTGAGTCCTACACTGACCTCAATTTGATCTGGATTTCTCCAATAGAATGACACCATCGGGTGGTCATGCTTTCTAGAGAGAGTGTTCCAAATTGGAGGAAAAATCTCTCTCACCTCCATCCCACCCAATTCAATTGTACCATTCCTCTTTTGCCAACTTGAAGTTGTTTTGGTCATTATTGTGATGCTTTGTTCATCCAGCTTAATTCAAAAGTTTCACCATTCTCTCATCTAAAAAGAAAGGGAAAGAATGCTATTGTCGATCCATTGATTATTGTTGTTGTTTTTCAATCTAGGAGTTGTTATGGTCTTCACTGTGATGCTTTATTCACCCAGCTTAATTCAAAGTTAACACCATTCTCTCCTATAAAAAGGAAGGAAAAGAATGTCTACTCCACTGATTATTATTGTTGTTATTTTATTATTGCAGCTACTTTTGTTGTTGTCATTGTCACTGTTGTTGTTGTTTTTTACTTCTTTAAAGCCCCAAACACCAAAGGCTAGTATGGCATCCTCCCTCTCCCTCGTTTTCAGAATCTTGCAATTTGAAAAGGATATAAAACTAAAACTTCATGCATTAATTTCAAAGTTAAGAGTTATCTATTCTTTGTTTTGCTGATGCATGATATTTACAGGGTCAAGTAATGTGCTATCATGGATTTCTTGGACAAAGTATATGTGATTCATGTGTAGGGGTGACAATAGGCAAGATAAGATCTATTTTTACATCCAAACCTATCTGGATGGGGAAGCAAATCTCAGCACCCGTCTACTATCTGTATCAACAGCTATCTAAGAAAAGCAAATAAAAATATAGATGGGCAACTAATTCATATATGAATATCTGATTATTCTTGTATCCAATCTATTCAGGTATGGATGCAAATCTCAGCATCCAACAATATCCATATTGATTACTATCAGCGAAAAGCAGATAAAGAAATGCATGGGCAACTACATCTACATCCCACTTGTGTCTGTATCCAACTGTGTATATATATATCATCAATTTCCAACTTGTGCCTATATCCACGTAAAATAAATACCCACATGAATTTTAGCATCCGATTAATACCCATATCTATGAATACGGATATAGATATACCAATACCTGTACCTTTTTAGCCCTATTTGTGTGCTTGTTATTTTGCTGAAACAACTTGTTATACGAAAATCTGAATGCTTATATAGTTCTTTAAATTTCCCATATCTGAACTACATTATAGTTCATCACTAATTCTGGGGCTAATGCCACAGTTTATCATCTCAAAACATCATCGTCTAGAATTTCAGTTTTGTTATTCTAACAATGAGAGTAGGGGGTTGTTGCTGCCAAATCTCCTGGACCAGGCTCTCTCGGCTTGGCTGGAGCGCTCCATCTCCTAGTTCCTGCAAAGAAGTCCCACGGGCGGTGGTGGTGTTCAGTGGGGGATACTCCGATGGCTAAGTTAGCAAGGGATCTTTAGAGCAATAGAATGAAGAAATCACGAAGAAGATAGCTCGTGGAGAAGGAGAAGTGCCTTACCATTCGAAGTCCCTTGTTTACCTTATATAGGCGCGGAACACTACCAGATTCTGTTAGGGATTAGACTAGAAATGTCCGATCTGCCCTAGGAGAATCAGGGTGGTGGCCAGGTGGCACCAGGACGTGGCCCCGTCATGGGATCTGTTGTAACAGAACTCTGGTACTAGCGGAAGAAGCTTCTAGAGCCTTCTGATTAGTATAGGTCTGACTGAAGCAGGTCAGTCAGACCTCGAACAGATCGGTTGGGCCCTGATGGAGTGGGTCGCTCGAACCTCTGGCAAAGCGGGTCGGTCGGACCCCTGCTTGAGCGGGTCATTCGGACCTCTGCTGAAGTGAGTCGGCTAGATTGAAAGGGATATGCCCTATAAGCCAATCAATATTGTATCTCCCAAAATAATGTAATTGACAATATTCTAATCAAGGCATTATTTTCGTCATACGCTGTGTTTTATTATGATGAATCCCATAGATTAGGGCTATGATTTTAGGGTTATGATGAGATCATACCAGTGAGACCTAAAGTCTTAAAACCTTAATCTAAAATATTCCTAGTCAAAGGAATCCTGAGTAGGGGATCAAGGTTTTTTCGGTAAGACTAGCACATCCCATGTATACTGGAAAGGGTGACTGCTCTCACAGTCACTTGTGTATGACACTAATACTAGGATGTGGGTGCTCATTAGTGAATGAGTTCACTGATATGATCCAACTTGAGAACATCTAATGGAGTCTTAGTTACATGTCAATAGAAGGTTCTCATAGTGGGAGTGGTACAAGTAATCCTTTGACCTAAGACTGCCATAAGTACCTTATGTACATGAACCATCCTTTGGTTCAATCCTAATCATGACATTGAGTCATGCACATGATTGATACTGGGAATGGTGAATTGTATATGAAGGTAATGAGTAGGTAACAAGGAATCGATCACTCTTAGTAAGAGGAGATTGCATCCAGCTAGTTATCAATCGGATGATGATTCAGGAAATCTTTGATCAAAGTAAAGATATTAGAGATGGTTTCTAATATCAAGATAATTGAATCATCAATATAAGATTGAGCTAGAAATAATATAATATTGGATTTGACATATATCCATATCCATAATTATATTTGGGTGCAGGCTGATCGAAATATTTAATTATACGGTAACTTTCTACTGAAGGGTAGTTTTGGTATTTTACCAGAATTTCCATATCTTCCGGGTAGACATGACACGTTGCTAGACGTCAATCTTATCTGTGGGTTGATCAAATTAAAGATCACTTATTAGGAAGAGTTCTAATTGATCAAGTCGGGTAAGCTCGATTTGACCTAAATCGATTAGAAAGAGTTCTAATCAAGTTAGGTCAACTTGTACTCAGACCTACTGCCGGCTGGATATGGAACCCAATGGGTCACACACTTAAGAGGATTGATCAAGAGTTTAATTTGTAATTAAATCATCTTTGCAGGATAAACTCTAGCAGGGTTGCAAACCCTAGCTTCTATTCGAATTGGATTTGAATTAGGGTTCCGAATTGGATCAATTTGGGTTCTAATTGGACCTAATTAGACCCTAATTAAAATATATAGGACTTTGGGCTAACCCATGGCTAAGACTACATCTTAATTAAACACCCAAGCCCATCCATATAGGCCACCCAAAAAAATTTGTGCGCTTGGATAAGAGGAAAGACTCCACGCACGCATGGACTCTTCATGCGCGCGTGAAGTCTTCTTATTTCACCGCATTTTTTTTGGGCTGGTTATTCCCTATTAGCGCATCTCCTAATGACCATTAGATGGTCATCTAACGGTTTGGGAGATTTTGAGAAAGACAAAAGGTGCTAACTCTTCCCGGTTGCGCGATATAACGTCTCTTCGGAGACCGAAACATCGCGACTTCCTTCTTCTTAAAACTCATGACTTTTCTTTTAGGAAGAGCCGTGAGTTTGAATCTGAAGGGCCGTGAGAAGGAAGGAGAGGGCGTGAGAAATGTGGAAAGCCGTGAGAATAGTTTACGGAGAGTTGTGTTCTTTTGAGATGACATCTTTTTGTAGTCTATTTAAGGAACAGAGGCTTCGGGTGTTTTTCTAATGTACGACAGAGTTTTTTTTTTTTTTTTTTTCTTTTCAGGAGACTGATTCCTCCTTAGCTTGTTTAGGACACAAGAGTTTCCCTTTACAGAGTTCTCTTCCTGTTGAAACTCAAATCTAAAACAAGAGATAGGAAGAATCTCTCGAACGGTTAAAAGAAAAGAAGATATCTCTGTTTCTATTTCCTTTTACATTAAGACATTAGTGTCTTAAATCCTCCTCCTCCTTCAAGACAAGAGTGTATTCTTAGGACAAGGTCTTAAGAAAGGGAGAGGAAGAAGAAAGAAAGGAAGTAAGAAGTCCCTGCCGTGGAGTTTTTCAGCCATAGTCCTCTTGAGTTCTAGGAGAAGAATTCAAGTGAAGGAACTTTTGAAGAAGCAAGCATCTTGATCAATTTTCTTGTGGATCACCATTGGAGGGTGGACATTTGGACGCCTGGTGAATTCAAAAGGGTCATTCAACATCAAGTTTTGATTCTACATCAAATTGGATTTAGCGATAACAGGTTGGTGCCCTAATTCTAATAGTGTAGGTTTGCATGTTTCTATATGTTTAATCCTGAATAAGGAGATCCTGGCTAAGGATTTTGGTGTACATTTCATCATTTTGAAATTATCTTTCACTGGGTGCACTGGAATCCTTTCATGGATCTCTGGCAAAATGGGTGGTTGGACCCTTGCTTGAGCGGGTCATTCGGACCTCTAGCAAAGTGGGTCGGTCGGACCCCTGCTTGAGCGGGTTGTTCGGACCTTTGCTTGAGCGGGTCATTCGAACCTCTGGCAAAGTGGGTCGGTCAGACCCTGCTTAAGCGGGTCATTCGGACCTTTGCTGGAGTGGGCCAGCCGGATCTTCGGTCCGATTCAGAGAAAAGTTAATTGGGTATAACAGTTGCCCCTTGCTCTTGGCCTTCGAAGGGACTTGCAGTCTTGAAGGACGAGAGCATCATTTCTTACTTAATGTGTCTGTCCTTGGAGAAGATCGTGGATTCAATCAGGCATACTGCATCTGATTGCATCCCACTCCAGAATCGTGGGCTTGGGACAGGTGTCAGCCCTGCGTTGGAGGCGGGGGAAGGCAATTAATGCAGATGGGGTGCTATGATGAGCGGCCAGCTTGATCTGCCCAGCCATCTGGCTTCGGATGTAACTAGTGTGATGTGGCAGCATCCGGGCGGTTGGCGTCGTGTCTGGGATGAGCCTTCCATCATGGATTTGGCAACCACACGGATCGTGGCCCAAACTCTCTTTCATCCATCGCATCGGCTTCCGCTACATAGGAAGTCACACCGTCTGATGGCTGGATCGTGGAGCTCGAGGGACGGTGGGGAGCGATCCTTCCAGGAGCGATAAAAGGAGGTGCTAAGAGCCCAAGGGGAGTTTTCTGCTGCATCTGCACTCGAAGAGAGAGAAAGTGTGCCTTCTTCCTTTCGCCTCTGTCTCCCTAAAAACTTGTCTTTCAGGTCAGTCCTCCCTCTGCTTCTTTAACCTTCAGTAGAATGGCCTTAGGTAGCCATAGTTCCAGCCATCGGGAGAGGGAGGTGGGCCCCAATGAGATTCGGTCTGAGATGACCCTGGAGATGGTAGAAGCCCTTAGGGTTAGATACAATATCCCCTCTACTCTGCATCTCACAGTCCCAAATCAAGAAGGAAGGGTGACCGACCACTGAACCTGGAGGCCCTTCCAATGTACAAGGACCATCTCAAGGCAGGGCTTAGGTTCCCCCTACCAGACTTCTTTATATAACTCTTCAATCTTTATAGGGTCTTCCCTACACAGCTGACCCCAAATAGTATTCGGGTGATCTGTTGTTTTATGGTTCTGTGTTGTAGAGTCAGAACCGAACCTAGGGCTTCTCTTTTCACCAACTTCTTCCTCCTGAAGAGGGATTTTAGGAGCCAGGAGTGGTGGATGTTCAGTCCCCGTCCTGGGCGAAAGATAGTAGGATGCTTCCGTCGACTATCCACGGATGGAAATCCAAGTTTTTCTATGTGGATAGCCTCCGACCTTGGGGCTTCGAAGTGCTTTGGAGGGAACCGAGGCCAAAATCCATCGACGAAATAGCAGGGCTGATGGTCGACCAGGCCGTCTTCAGCAAGATGGAGGAGGTCGGTGTCACTATGGTGGAAGAGCTGCTTTGGGAGGATAGCCTCCAGCTAGCTGGGATTAGTTGTCATGAAAGCCTAAGTAGGATAGAAGCCACCATCGTCGGTCCCTTTCACATCCTGCAAACTTTGTTTCCTTCTGTACTAACTTTTACATTGTCTTTACCTGCAACAAGGAGATAAAATGAAGCCCGATAGGGCTAAGGTGATAGAGCGGGCGGCGAAGAGGAGGAGGGCGACCAGTCTGCAAGGCCGATCGCAAACCAACCAAAGAAGCAGCTGGTGGAAGAACGGCCCGTGATAGTTATTTCTGTGGATTTCGATGAGGATAACGTCCCTCTATTAGAACGACTGGCAGCGAGGGCGTCGGGAGCCCATTCATCCCCCGTCGGGCAGTCGGCCACCTGATCGGAGTAGGGAACGCCGGAGCCAATTAGTGCGGCGACGGCTCTGGCCTCGTCATCGACAGGGCTGAGGGAAGTAGCTCCCCCAAGGAAAAAGGGAAGGGAGCAGCCAAAAAGGGAGGAGATCGGCGATGCCCGCTTCGAGATGTACCGACACTAGAGCACCCTCCATAATGCGGGGGCACGCCAGGGAGCTACTGAGGGGATCCATGTCAGAGGCCGACTGGGAGGAGGTCAGTCGGAGGATGTTGGATGACATGGCAAGGGAGGCCTACCGCGATATGATGAGGGTAGGTCACTGTCCTTCTACCATCTTCATTTCATTCTTTTCTCTCTGAACAAGATTTAATTCAAGTTTTCATTTGTAGTTGGTCCTTGGGATCTCGCTGATGGACAACAGACTTGGCGAGATGCACTATGTAGCACAGATCGCGGCTAAGAGGGCCGAAGAGTCAGAAGCGGCCAAGATGGCGGCCGAGGAGGGGCTGTCGGCCAATCGGGCTGAAGCCAGTCTTTGAAGAAGCAGGTAGAAGACCTGTAGACTCGACTGGTTGACCAGGAGGCTAGGTTAAAGGGAAAGAAGAAGAAGTTGAAAACTTTGATCCATCGGCTGAGTGCAGAGGAGGAGTGGGCCATCGAAGCCGAGAAAAATTTGTGAAGTCACCAGTCTATGGTGGCGAAGAATATAGGCATGCTGAAGGAGGCCAAGGAGCAGGGGTAGAGGCGGTTGGCAATGCCATAGCGGAGTACAAGGCCTCCGCCGGCTTCGAGGACAAGATGGAGGAAGCCGGGGCAGTCAGCTTCGACTATGGGTATGAGGGAGTGCCTGAAGATGGTGGTTGACGCCTTTCCGGAGCTGGAATCCGCCGCCTGTAGTTACCGAAGCCAACAAAAGAAGGGGTGGGAAGGAGGACCGAGCCCGACCGACACCTAGATCGATGCCCAAACTATGGCTGACCTAGGAGGGATAGGGGGCCCGTAAGATTTCGGAGCCAACACTCAGGTGTTGCCGATGCGAGACTAGCAAATGTCCTGGTCGGAACTTCGGGTGTGGTGCAATAGGTCGAAGCCAAAGTCCCTCCTAAGTACTCACAGGGCCAAACTTAGATTGTTTGTAAAAATCTGACCTGCCCTTTGTAAAAACTTTTGCCGAGAAATAAAAAAATATTTCTTCCTCTGATATCTTTAATGTTCTTTCTTTTGAATGTGGGAAGGTCGGATTGGTCCGAA
The DNA here is from genome assembly GCA_021397845.1 of Areca catechu. Taxonomy (NCBI): domain Eukaryota; kingdom Viridiplantae; phylum Streptophyta; class Magnoliopsida; order Arecales; family Arecaceae; genus Areca; species Areca catechu. The sequence goes on along the minus strand of CM038044.1, from coordinate 25,613,009 downwards.
CTTCTCTTTTTTTCGAAAATATTTCTAAGTGTTGGTCAGTTGGCTCAATCTAAATTCAAATCCTTAGAAATATTTCCAAGCGTGAATAGTCGCTCAGCCCGAACCCAAGTTCTTAGAAATATTTCTAAGTATGGAGGGGTCGTTTAGTTTGAACCTTCAAGCTAATTGCTTATAGGGTAGTCCCTCAAATACTTAAGGATTTAAAGTAGAATTTTTCGAGCGAGGTCGGATTTCTTGAATGGGCTACCATAGAGCCCTTACCGATCAGAGTCAGACTTTCGAAAGCGGACTACCTTAGAGCCTTTGCCGACCGGGGTCGGGCTTTCGGATTGGGCTACCCTAGAGCCTGTCGACCGGAGTCAGACTTTTGGAATGTGCTGCCTTAGAGCCTTTGCCGATCGGGGTAGGACTTTCGAAATGGGCTGCCTTAGAGCCTCTGTCGACCGGGATCAGACTTTCATAGTGGGCTGCCTTAGAGCTGTTCTTGTTGACGGGGTCAGGAATTTCGGATTAGGCTGCCCTAGAGCCTTTGCCGACTGGAGTCGAACTTTCAGAATGGGCTGCCTTAGAGCCTCTACCGACCGTGGTCGGACATTTGGAGTGGGCTACCCTAGAGTCTTCACTGACCAGAGTTAGACTTTCGGAGTGGGCTGCCTTAGAGCTTTGTCGACCAGGGTCGGACTTTCAGATTGGGCTGCCTTAAAGCCTTTGCCACCGGTGTCAGACTTTCGGAGTGGGCTGTCTTAGAGCCTCATCGACGGGGTTGAACTTTTAAAGTGGGCTACCCTAGAGCCTTCACCGACCAGAGTCGGACTTTCAGTGGGCTGCTTTAGAGCCTTTGCCGATCGGGGGTCGAAATTTTGGATTGTGCTGCCTTAGAGCCTTTGCGACCAGAGTCAGACTTTCGGAGTGGGCTGTCTTAGAGCCTTGCCGACCGGGTCAGACTTTCAAAGTGGGCTATCCTAGAGCCTTTGCCAACTGGAGTTAGACTTTCGGAGTGGGCTGCCCTGGAGCCTTCGCCGACCGGAGTTGGACTTTTTTGTGGAATGAACTGTGCCTTCATTGATAATACTTGCGAAGGTTGTCTACATTCTAAGGAAGCGCTGAAAGAAAACTGCGCGGGTATTGCAGGTGCCTACACTAAGCATGAAACAGCAGGGAGCAGGTATGTATTTTAAAACTATTTTAAAATAACAGTGGAAATACCTACTCCGCACAGGATCTAACATATTCTGGATGCATGTCTAGGCAAAACTAGGCATGAACAAGGGCATGTAATATTTATAAACAATTATATAAACCTAGATCTAGGCATGCATGAAAAATAAAACTAGAAATAATTACCTTATTCCTACTGGAATAACCCTAGGATATCTACTGGAATTGCTGGGATAACAGGAATAAATTTATTCCTGTTTTCTTCTTATTCCAGCACGTTGAAATGGTGTTCTCTTTTCCTCCAAAAACTGCAGCAAAGCAAAACAAAAATGGCCAAATTCTTGGTCTCACTTCCAGCACAAGAGCAAGGGAACTTCTTGCTTGTTCTTCCTTCAAGGGAGTGCAATGGATCGATCATCCAACGTCGTTTGGATTGATTCTTCCTCTCTTCAAAATTCTGCAACAGGAATTTCTGCAACCTGAAAAAAACAGAGCAACAAACCAGCAGCTATGGATGATCAACCAGCTCTCAGGTGTTCACGTGAACACCCTCTAGAGGGGGGACACGCCTTGGGCTCCTCTATCCGGCCTCTCGCGCGATGCTAGTCGCCGTAAACCTTGGAACGGTGGGAGGAAGTGCAAGAATAGAACACAGATTTCTGTCACTGTTTTCTCCAAAACAGATTTGCTTTTTCCTCCGATTGAGCAGAAATTAGAACAGGGAATCAAGGAGTTTTCTCTCCCAAACTCTCACCAATACCCAGACCTCAAAGTCACTGGTGGAAGGGTAGTGGAAGTTCTCCAAGGAGAAGCACGAAGAAGAACAAGTTCTCACCCTCTCAAAAGGAAGAACTCCCTTGTTAGTTTCCTCTCTTCTCACGGTAAAAAATTGGCTACTGAAACAGGGCTGCAGAGGGTTTATAAATAGAACAGCAGGGAAGATAACGGAGAGAGAGAGAGGGAGAGGAAGAAACCGGCTGCGTTTCACCCATTAAACCAGCAGTTAACAGGGGAGGAATGGCAGCGGGTGGAAAGAAGAGGAAGGGACGTTGCCAATGTTTGAGAAGTTCGGTCGTTTGGCCTCCTTCGGACGCATGAGTTCCTCCCAGCGAATTACCGTGTAAAACGGTCCAAGTGGAGAAAAAAACACCGGTTCAAAACGGTCCAACCAATTTTTTTTTTAAACCTCTTGGTTCAATCCAATTGAACCGATTCAAACCCAATTAAAATTGGTTCAAGGGATTAAAATTGGTTCACAACCAATTGAAGGCCGAAACGAGCTCCGAATCAGTTCAAAACTGATTCAGAAAAATCCTGGCGCAGTGTTGGTCAACCCAGAACAATTTTTGGTTAACACAGACAAGGGCAAGATGGAAAAAGAGTGCTAAAAAAACATCGTGACCATAAAATCGAGGCGATTCTCAATCATAATCGGTACCCGATCAGAGAGTAATCCTCTGTGGCATGTGACCTCATAGGTTCGAACCTAAATGGTAGCACTAGAAACAATTCTAGTATCAGCACAGGAGACCATCTAGCAATGGGTCCCGGCATCCGGATAGGTCGAAGATGCGAGAGCAAACTTTCGAACCTCTGGCTATGGGTATCGTATAATTCATCCCTTTGACCTCTAATGCTCAGGATGACTGAGATTGGGCTGCCAACCCAGACTGAGTCAGACGACTACGTGTCTCAACCTTGCAAGCCCAGTGACTCTTCACTAGGACTACCCCGGTCGAGGATTTGCTAAATTGAGATACTGCGAGACATTCAATCCAAACTGTTTGGACAGGTCAATTCCATCTTGGCATCACTGCTCCACAAGTACTTGCCTGTACCCAGAAACCTTCCATCACCGGATTAAAAAAACGGGTAGTCGGCACCAAAGCACAGGAGTTGCTTGCAAGCTACGTGATGACCTCAGGTCAGAGGGACACATATACCCATATCCAATCGTGAGTATCCCTTTGGCAGAAAGGAGCTGCACGGAGTCACGTTCAATGAGATATCACATATCCCACTTGTAGATCACATCAGTGTCACCACACTCATTTGGTCAAGAGGACAACCAAACGATGTGAACTACAACAACCTATACTTGATATATTGCCGTCCAGTACAATATATCTTTGGTTGTGAACAAGGTTTAAGGACCACTCGATACATCCTCTCTGTATCGAAGTCAGGTAGTCCTAAAGACTCATCACATGAAAAGAGTTCATTTCAGGAAATACAATATGTGATGAGCTGCCAAAAAATATATTTTATTAATTCAAAGAAAGAGTACAATACTGAGCTCAACCGCCTACAACCCAGGCGATTGGCTTTGGGACACAATTCCCAGCAACTCCTACTTGTACTAAAGCCAATCAGAAGAGTATATAATACCCATTTTCCATTTACAATAGTCGAACTCTTTTATTCCGAGGGCTTTAGTGAAGGGGTCGGCCAGATTTTCTTTTCCATCGATCTTCAGAAGATTGATGTCACCTCGTTCTATGAACTCTCGTACGAGGTGGTAGCGCCGCAGTATGTGCTTGGTGCGGTGATGAGCTTTAGGCTCCTTAGCTTGAGCAATGGCTCCAGTGCTGTCACAATACACCGGAACAGGACCATCTAGGGAAGGTGCCACCCCTAGCTCTCCAAGGAACTTCCGCAACCACACAGCTTCCTTTGCTGCATCTGATGCTGCAATGTATTCTGCTTCGCATACCGAGTCTGCAATAGTTGCCTGCTTGGAACTTTTCCAGCAGATCTCTCCTCCATTCAGGGTAAATACAAACCCTGACACACTCTTGCTATCATCTCTATCTGACTGAAAACTGGAGTCAGAGTACCCCACAAGTTTCAAGTCAGGTTCTCCATAAATCAGCCATTGATCTTTAGTATTTCTCAAATACTTAAGGATGGACTTAACCACCTTCCAATGCGCCTCACCTGGGTCAGACTGGTATCTGCTCACTACTCCTAGTGAGTATGCCACGTCTGGTCTAGTACAAGTCATTGCATATATGATAGATCCTACTGTAGAAGCATAAGGTACTCTACTCTTGCGCTCTCTTTCCTCAGGAGTTGTCGCACAATCCTTCTTAGAAAGAATAATTCCAGAACCTATCGGGAGATAGCCTTTCTTGGAATTTTCCATGCTGAACCGTTTCAGCATGGTGTCAATGTACGTAGACTGGGACAGTCCCAAAAGCTTCTTAGATCTATCTCTATAGATCTTCATACCTAGTATGTAAGAAGCTTCACCCAAGTCCTTCATGGAGAATTGAGATGATAACCAGACTTTATTCCTTGTAATGCTGCGACATCATTCCCGATTAAGAGAATGTCGTCAACATACAGTACTAGGAATACAATCACAGAACCATTAACCATTTATAGATGCATGGTTCTTCTCCGTTCCTAATGAAGCCATACGATTTGATATAACTATCAAACCGTAAGTTCCAACTTCGAGACGCTTGCTTGAGTCCATAGATGGACCTTTGCAACTTGCATACTTTTGATTCATCTGTGGATGTGAACCCTTCAGGCTGTATCATATACACCTCCTCTTCCAGCTCCCCATTTAGGAAAGCGGTTCGGACATCCATCTGCCAGATCTCGTAATCAAAATATGCTGCCAAAGCAAGCATGATCCGAATGGACTTGAGCATTGCCACAGGGGAGAAAGTCTCGTCATAATCAATACCATATCGCTGACGATACCCCTTTGCAACCAGACAGGCTTTATAGGTCTCTACCTTCCCATCTGCTCCCCTTTCCTCTTGAAGATCCATTTACACCGATGGGTTTTATTCCTTCAGGCGGATCAAACCAATGTCCAAACATTGTTGATTTTCATGGACTCCATTTCGGATCGCATGGCTCCAAGCCATGCCTCAGAGTCAGATCTCTGAAGTGCATCCATATAGGTGATCGGATCCTCATTGTTCTCATCGAGCTCAATGGGATCGCCATCCCGGACCAAGAAACAGTAGTATTTGTCCGGCTGACGCGGTATTCTACCAGATCTCCTAATGGGTTCTGGGTGTGATTCAATCACAGCCGGTTCTACGATGTCCTTAGAGTGTGCAGGTTCTTCTATTGGCTGAACTTCATCAAGTTCAATCTTAGAGGCTATAGTTCCTTCTCCAAGGAACTCCTTTTCCAAAAAGATTGCTCTAAGAGCAACGAACACCTTTTGTTCATTCTCCAAGTAGAAGAAATACCCTTTGGTTTCCTTAGGTTAACCAATGAATAAACACCGATCAGACCTTGGACCAAGTTTGTCTGTGTCTAAACGCTTTACGTAAGCCGGACAACCCCAGACCCGAAGGTGTGAGATTGAGGGTTTACGTCCATTCCACATCTCATACGGAGTGGAGACAACAGACTTACTTGGAACATTATTTAACAAGTCACATGCTGTCTGAAGCGTATATCCCAAAAGGATAGCGGCAGAGTTGCAAAGCCCATCATGGATCGAACCATGTCCAACAATGTTCGATTCCTCCTTTCAGACACACCATTCAACTGTGGTGTTCCTGGAGGAGTCCACTGAGAGAGAATTCCATTCTCCTCAAGATATGTCAAAAATTCACCAGATAAGTATTCACCACCTCGATCAGATCGAAGGGTTTTAATACTTTTTCCAGTTTGCTTTTCTACTTCATTACGGTATCATTTGAACATTTCAAATGACTCAGACTTATGTCTCATTAAAAAGACATAACCGAACCTTGAAAAGTCATCTGTAAAAGTAATGAAATATTTGTATCCTCCTCTGGCACTAATTGTCATCGGTCCACATACATCAGTATGTATTAGACTTAGAAGTTCTGTAGCTCGTTCATGATGCGGCAAGCATATGATTAGTGATTTGATTAGTGTTTGTAGAGCAATGAATCCTAATTTCACTAGCATTGTACTCATCATAATAAGTCTTAAGAATTACATGAAAAGGGACCATTACATGATTAGACACAATCCTAAAACTAAGAAAGAAGAAGATCTAGATAATAGGGGCTAATGATTGAGGACTTGCCTTGTTGAGCTTTCCAACCTTCTAATGATTTCAAACCTTGAAACTTCCGATGCTCTGGACTGGAGAACTTGGATAACAGAGATCAGAACGCTGGGCTTGGGCTTCAGCTTGTTGGTTCATTGTCAAGGGGAACCCTATTCACAACTCAAAGACTTCGAAGGACCCTGCAATGAAGATCAAAAGTTAAAGAAGAAGAAAGCAGGCATATGGAAGGGATGGAATAATTTATGAGCAAGGAAGGAAGTCTGAGATGGTTTGGCCGGCTCCAATGTATCCTTCTTGAACTTGGCGTTGGATGGCTTGGAGAAGAAAGTAGATTCGAGTGGGGGGGGAGGGGGCTTAGGAACAATCACTCAAAGAAATAACATAAGACTACAACTTCAACTTCAACTTCATTTTTCATTCATCTCATCAATCAAATCACCTTTACAATGGGCGTCCAAGGCCTTTAATAGCCTCACAAAGCTAGCTTTTGAAATTTAAAAACTCCCAAATCGAGGAGGATTACAAGGGGGGTTGGAGGATTTGGTGGAGAGTTTGGAGGGATGGGGGGGGGGCGGGGAGGATTTGGTGGAGGACTTGGAGGGGTGTGGCCAACCTCCTTGAATTTGAATCTTCCTTGTTGGCGCCTAAGAGTGATGAGGTGACTAGTGAGGTGGCGCCTGATGACGTGGCATGATGAGATGGTCTTCTACTTGGATAAGGAATGACATGTGGTGCCAAGTGGTCCTAGTTGATGGTCCTTTTCTCTTGCTTGGTTGATGTGTCTTCTCTTCTTCATGTGGTCAAATTCTGGGATCCAGAATTTGAGTCTTGTTGTTGGCTTTTATTGCTTGATTAACTGAAATAGACTTAACTCAACTGAACTGACTTGACTGACCTAAACTTGAAACGGACTTACAAGAAATGAATTTTTTTTTTTTTTTCGAAATGGATTGAAGCTGTGGCAACTCGAACTAATGATCACAAAGTTGTAATCAAGTTCATTCAGCATAACATCTTTAGTCGGTTTGGGTGCCCAAGGGCCATTATTAGTGATGGGGGTGCGCATTTTACAAATAGACACTTTAAAGGACTGATGAAAAAGTATGGAATTACCCATAAAGTAGCCACACCATATCATCCCCAGACTAGTGGTCAGGTTGAAGTTTCGAATAGAGAGATCAAGCACATTCTTGAGAAAACGGTAAGACCCGATAGGAAAGTTTGGTCAGAACGTTTGGATGACGCTTATGGGCTTACCGAACTGCTTTCAAGACCCCTTTAGGAATGTCTCCGTACCGGTTAATGTTTGGAAAGGCTTGTCACCTACCTGTTGAATTGGAACACCATGCATTTTGGGCTATCAAGCAATTTAATTTTGACATGAAGAATGCAGGTTCCCATAGAAAACTTCAGTTAAGTGAGTTGGAAGAGTGACGAAATGAGGCTTATGAGAGTTCAAAAATTTACAAGGCTCGAACAAAGGCTTATCATGACAAATTCATTAATAGAAAATCATTTGAGCCTAATCAAAAAGTGTGGCTCTACAACTCTAGGTTACATCTTTTTCCCAGAAAACTCCGCGTACGATGGGATGGACCTTTTGTAGTAACTCAAGTATTTTCCATGGAGCTGTTGAACTTAAGGATCCTAAGCAAGGGAATGTTTTTAAGGTGAATGGCCAGCGTTTGAAACTGTATATTGAAGGAATCAGTGATGGAGAAGTTGTTGAAACTCTTGATCTTGAACACCAGTGTTGCTGTGAAGATCAACTTAGTCTGGCTGAAGACTATGAACTTAGCGCTCCTAGAGGCAGCCCAGCTCTTTCCTTAGTTCTTACTTTAAGTTCATATTTTAACTTCTAGTTCTTTTTTTTAGAATAAATGGAGTAATAAAAGAAGATTGCGGGAACATGGTGATAGAAGGACGTCCAATTCCATACCCTACCAGGTTGTATCCTTCTTTGCCATTACGTTTTTAGTATCCTCTTCCATTGGGGACAATGGAAATTAAGTTGGGGGGGGGGGGTAATCTAATTAATTAAATCTAATCCTCGAGTAAAATTTTAATCAATTTTTGTGTACAAAAATTCATCTCAAATTGAAAATAATCAAGCTCACTAAATGAGGAGTGATTAATGGTTTAGAAAATTTTAGCGATACTGAGGGATGATTTATCAAGAAAACTCTATAAGTGGTAGAGTGTAGTCCAGAAAAATTTAGAAGAGTAATTCCAGACCCTTCGGTCTATTGATCTTAATAATGAATCTTACTTATTTTGGTATAGGTATTATAAAAAGTCCCCAGTTAAAAAACCCAGTTAAATTTTTTTTTGAGGTTAATAAAGGTTTTTAGCATCTCTCGTCGAGTAACCGGGCCCTTCGCCTAAGTAAGCGTTGTTGTTCGCATCAAAAGGTCGGGATGTAACGAAATCTTCGTAGAGTTAGTCTTGACTTAGCCTTTTTGACTCGAGTCAGTAAGCCCGAGGGGTGTTTTACACCTAATGCCCTAAAGCCACAACTGGTTGGGAGTCATTGGCTTAAAGCTCGCTACAAGAGTTAATTAGAAAGCAAGGTGTCAGGACATTGCACTGACTTTACATTTTAAAAAAAAAAAAAAAAAGGAAGAAAAGAAAAGAAAAAAATGGGGACTAAATAAATATTGCACCAAAACCAAAATAAGTTGGAAGATTTAGAGAGTAAGATAGAAAGTTGGGAAAAGAAAAAAACTCTTAAAACTTCTATGGACTTTATTCTACTACTAAATGGGTGGAATTGGTAATCCAATGAAGTACCTTTTAATAGCCTAACCAGGTATCCTTTGATTTTAGGATTAGTACGATAATTTTCATTTCATCGACCATCTTAGTACACAAGACTCATCCATTTCCTTTACTCGAGGACGAGCAAAGTTTAAGTTGGGGGGTGTGTTAGACATTAGAATAATGAAAATTAACCAACTTTATTTGATTAAAATTGATACTTTTTGTGATATATTGTAGGAATTGACTCCAAAAACATGTAGATCTTGATTTTAGGAGTCCAACGTCGCAAACAGAATGTAATTCGGACTTCGAACGAGCCTGAAATGGATTTTAGAAGATTTTAGCACGGATTTCAGAGCTGCACGGTTTTTGGAGCATTACCTTAAAACCTTTTAATGGCTCACGGTGGACCGGCTCAATGGTCCACTGCACGACCTCTTGGTCCACGGCAGCCATTGTTGCCGGTCCACGGGCAGAGCCGTGGACCACCGTGCTCCGATCGCGCCGAAACTCGCCGGAGAGCTTCCCCGGACCGCCGAAGCCACCGCCAACCTTCTCGCCGGCCGTAGAGTCACCGTTCAGTCAGAAAAATGGCTGGAATCCATGCGACTGTGCGTCGTCACCCACCGCCAACCCGCAGCGCCGTCCGCCGTCTGCTGCCGTGTCCGCCCTCTTCCGCACCGAAGCCATGTTCGCTGCAGCACCGTCTGCCCAACTGTGAGCCACCGTCTGCACGCCCACCTCCCGCCGGTGAAGCCATGTCCGCCCCTGTCGCTGCCGTCCGCCTCCGCTGCGAGCCAACTTGCACCGCCGGCAGCCACCGTCCGAAGCCACGCCGCGAGCCAACCTGCTGCAGCCTCCGCCGTGAGCCAATCTGAAGCCGCTGTCCGCTTCCGTTGCTGCCTCCTCTTCCGGCTCCACCCACGGTCATGCCGTGTCCACCCAACCTGCTGCCTCCTCTTCCGCATCACCGCCCATGGCCACGTCTGCCCAGCCATCTTCGCCCAGCCATCACCTCCGTTTCCAAGCTCCTGAAGATGCTTGTCACCGTCCCTGCTGTTCAGACCGGGATGTCTAAGGAAGCATCGGAACGAGAAGAGATGTCGGACGATGCTGGATGGACGCGGGATTGTGCGATAGAATTTTTGAGTTTGATTTTTAAGATGGGGATGATCGTAAGAAAATATCAGATAAGGAGATAAAGGAGATAATGCAGAGTTTGAAAATCAGATTGGGATGAGGAAATCACCGTGCTTCCCACACGGACCCGACACGGTATTTTTCATCTATAAATACCTCGGTGATTCTCTTCTGGAGGAGGGATTTTTAGGGAGGTTCACTTGCCGTCCGTAGTAGTTCAGTTCCTGTTGCTGTCACAGAGAGTCAAGAGTCGGATAAAAAGGGAAAAAGGGACCCTTGTTCCCTTACTTTTCTTTTATTTTTTCTGTACCCCAATTTTTTATGCAATAAATATTTATTTGCTTCATATTAATCCATGATTGTTCATTTTTTTATTTTGAAGTAATGCTGGAGTCATGTTGGATTAGCATTTAAGGTAAGTCGAAGTGAATTAATTTTGACTGACCTATACCTAAGGGACGGGCCGTGATCCACGGGTATGGGCCGTACTCTTGAGATAGGTCATATCTGAATTATTTTCACAAATTTATTATTTGCATCTATTTCTTACATTAGTTCTAGTTTATTTTAATTTATTTTAAAATAAAAAGAAATTCTTTTTCAAGATAACCCCAAAGTCTCTGTGGGATCGACCCTTACTCCTGCTATTCTATCCTTTAGAGTAGTGGAATTAAGATTCTAAATCGGTGCATTGCGACACGCATCAGATTTTTGATTGTGTTAGACATTAGAATAATAAAAATTAACCCAACTTTATTTGATTAAAATTGATACTTTTTATGATATTTTGTAGGAATTGACTCCATAAACGTGTAGATCTTGATTTAGGAGTCCAACGTCGCAAACATAATGTAATTTGGACTTCGAACGAGCCTGAAATGGATTTTAGAAGATTTTAGCATGGATTTCAGAGCTGCATGGTTTTTGGAGCATTACCTTAAAACCTTTTAATGGCTTACGGTGGACCGACTCAATGGTCCACCGCACGACCTCTTGGTCCATGGCAGCCATTGCTGCCGGTCCACGGGCAGAGCCGTGGACCACCGTGCTCCGATCACGCTGAAACTCGCCGGAGAGCTTCCCCCGGCACCGTTGAAGCCGCCGCCAACCTTCCCGCCGGCCGAAGAGTCGCCGTTCGGCCGAAAAAATGGCCGGAATCCTTGCGACTGTGCGTCATCACCCGCCGCCAACCCGTAAAATCGTCCGCCGTCCGCTGCGTGTCCGCCCTCTTCCGCACCGAAGCCGTGTTCGCCACAGCACCGTCCGCCCAACTGTGAGCCACCGTCCGCACGTCCACCTCCCGTGGGTGAAGCCGTGTCCGCCCCTATCGCTGCCGTCTGCCTCTGCTGCGAGCCAACCTGCACCGCCGGCAGCCACCGTCTGAAGCCACGCCGCGAGCCAACCTGCTGCAGCCTCCACCGCGAGCCAATCTGAAGCCGTTGTCCGCTTCCGCTGCTGCCTCTTCCGGCTCCATCCACGGCCATGCCGTGTCCGCCCAACCTGCTGCCTCCTCTTCCGCATCACCGCCCACGGCCACGTCTGCCCAGCCATCTTCGCCCAGCCGTCACCTCCGTTTCCAAGCTCTTGAACCTGCTTGTCACCGTCCCTGCTGTTCAGACCGGGATGTCTAAGGAAGCATCGGAACGAGAAGAGATGTCGGACGATGCTGGATGGACGCGGGATTGTGCGATAGAATTTTTGAGTTTGATTTTTAAGATGGGGATGATCGTAAGAAAATATCAGATAAGGAGATAAAGGAGATAATGCAGAGTTTGAAAATCAGATTGGGATGAGGAAATCACCGTGCTTCCCACACGGACCCGACACGGTATTTTTCATCTATAAATACCTCGGTGATTCTCTTATGGAGGAGGAATTTTTAGGGAGGTTCCACTTGCCGTCCGTAGTTCCAGTCCTGTTGTTGTCACAGAGAGTCAGAGTCGGATAAAAAGGCGAGAAAGGGACCCTTGTTCCCTTACTTTTCTTTTATTTTCTCTGTACCCAATTTTTTATGCAATAAATATTTATTTGCTTCATATTAATCCATGATTGTTCATTTTTTATTTTGAAGTAATGCTGGAGTCATGTTGGATTAGTGTTTAAGGTAAGTCGAAGTGAATTAATTTTGACTGACCTATACCTAAGGGACGGGCCGTGTCCCGGGTACGGGCCGTGATCCACGGGTACGGGACGGCCATACTCTTGAGATAGGTCATATCTGAATTATTTTCACAAATTTATTATTTGCATCTATTTCTTGCATTAGTTCTAGTTATTTTAATTTATTTTAAATAAAAAGAAAATTTTTTCAAGATAACCCCAAAGTCTCTGTGGGATCGACCTTACTCCGCTATTCTACCATTTAGAGTAGTGGAATTAAGGTTCTAAATCGGTGCATTGCGACACGCATCAGATTCTTGGCACCGTTGCTGGGGACGAACCCGGGTCGCCCGCGTGACAGGCGAGAATACTCACCACTATACTACAACGACTGGTAACTAAGAGTTTAACTGAGCAATTGGCCCAACAAATCAGAATGTGGCACAAACCAACCAAGACATGAATGAGCAGTTAGCCCACATCACTACTAGGTTGGATCAGTTAGAGTCTAGAACCCCTGAAAGCAATCATGAAGCCCAGACTGAGCCTGAGCCTAGTCTTGCACCTGAACTCGAGACCCCATTGAACCCTAGAAGGATTCCATATCAAAACCCTCTCTATGAAACAAACCCTAGGAGAGCTCCCCAAGATCAGTTTTATGATCCAATTCCTAGCGGACCCCACCCTGATCAAACCATCGATCCCAACCCAAGGAGATTCCATCATGAGCCTAACTATGAACCCAATATCAGGAGACCCATCCCATTCACTTTGATCAAGATGACCGAACCATGAAGAACATTAGGCTGGAAGCTCTCACTTTGATGGAATTTTAGATCCTAAGATCTACATTGATTGGGAAGGTGAGATGGACCAGTATTTTGACTGGTTTGAGATGAGTGAAGTAAATTGTGCGCCAAGCTAGGTATATTGGGGAAACGTTGAGAGACTCATTAGACAGAGAGGTGATGTGCCCATAGTGACCTGGCGAGCTATGAAACTTAGGCTTAGGGAGAAATACCTTCCTATGTCCTACCACCAAAGACTCCTAGATCAATGGCAAAGACTTACTCAAGGAAATAGGAGTGTCGCAGAGTACATAGCGAAGTTTGACGAATTCGTTATGAGGTGCAATGTTGATGAATCTGAGTCGGTGACCTTGTCTAGATTTAGAGCTGGACTGAGGGAAGGAATTCAAAGAGAATTGTTCATGCGAGAGGTACATGACCTAGAATTGGCCTATCAGATAGCTAGGGATGCTGAGAGATTCCATAGAGGTCCAGTTTATCGTAGGCCCGAAGCCCTAGGACTAGTACACCTTACCAGCAGTCAGGATCCAATCAGCCTAGATTCAACCGACCCAATCCCAATGTGCCTGCGACCCGAAGAGATGACAAGGGGAAAACACCTGAGACCCAAAGAACTCCAAATGCCTGTTTCAAGTGTAACAAAGTGGGTCACTATTCTAGCAGCTGTCCCAATAGAGCCCTACACATAGGGGAAGTAGAAGAGGAAGCCGTAGAATCCCAAGGTGAATTTGACGAGGAAGTATGCCAGGCAGATGAGAACTTGGCTGAAGAGTATGAGGAAGAGGAAGTCCTGGTAGATCAAGATCTGATAGGAGTGGTTAGGCATATTCTCACCCAGGCTAAAACCCAAGAAGATTGGCGTAGGACTAGCATCCTACAGACATTCATTAAGATAGGTGAGAAAGTATGCAAAGTCATTTTAGATAGCGATAGCTGTGTTAACGCCATATCTACCAACACAGTAAAAACCCTAGGATTGCCCACCGTACCCCACCCCAATCCTATAAGGTATCATGGATAGACTCAACCATGATTTCCATTAAGTCTAGGTGCCTAGTAACCGTTCAGTTCCAATCTTACCTAGAGAAAGTATGGTGTGATGTACTTTCAATGGGAGTAAGTAGCATAATCCTAGGCCGACCATGGTTGTACGATCTTGATGTAACACTCTATGGTCATTCTAATTCATGCTCGTTTACTCATAATGGAAAGAAGATCGTAATCCATTCTTCTCCACCTAAGAACCCCATTAAGAGAGGATCAAGCCAATTGAGTGATAAGAAAAAAGGGATAAACGTGATCACTGCTAAAGAAATGGAACAAGATATTAGCAATGGATCACCTGTTTGGATTTTGACCATTAAGGATCATCAAGAACCTCTTTCAAAAGAACAACCTCCAGAAGTCAGTGAAGTGCTAGAGGAGTTCAAAGACGTGTTCCCCGATGACTTACCTGACCAACTCCCACCTCTTAGGGATATACAACATGCGATAGATTTAGTCCCCGGAGCAACCCTACCGAACCTTCCCCATTATAGAATGAACCCTATCGAGCACCAAGAATTACAACGACAAGTAGGAGAACTCCTAAAGAAAGGATTCATTAGGGAAAGTTTGAGTCCATGCGCAGTCCCAACCTTACTTACCCCTAAGAAAGATGGCACATGGAGAATGTGTGTTGATAGTCGTGCCATAAATAAAATCACGGTGAAGTATAGGTTTCCCATCCCCCGCTTGGATGATATGTTAGATATGATGGCCGGTGCAACTATATTTTCTAAGATTGACCTGAAGAGCGGCTATCACCAAGTTAGGATCAGACCAAGGGATGAATGGAAGACTGCCTTTAAAACTAAGGACGGGTTAATTGAATGGGTAGTCATGCCTTTTGGGTTATCAAACGCCCCTAGCACTTTTATGCGAATCATGAATCAAGTCCTACGGGCCTTTATTGGGAAATTTGTTGTCGTTTACTTTGACGACATACTTATCTATAGTAGGACTAGAGAAGGTCATCAACAACATCTGAGGCAGGTTGTTTAGCACTTAGGAATGATAACCTCTATGCCAACCTAAAGAAATGTGCTTTCATGACTACTAGAGTTATCTTCCTAGGATTTGTTGTGACCCCTGAAGGAGTATCCGCTGACCTTGAGAAGGTTAAGGCAATTGTAGAGTGGCCAACACCCAATAATATTCACGAAGTAAGAAGTTTTCATGGCCTCGCTACGTTTTATCGAAGATTTATTAGAGGGTTTAGCACCATAGTTGCTCCTATCATGGATTGTATTAGGAAGGGCCACTTTGAATGGACGAAGTCAGCTGATAAGGCCTTCCTTCACATCAAGGATAAGATGACCCAAGCACCAGTCTTAAGACTACCCGTTTTTCTAAGGTCTTTGAAGTAGCATGCGATGCTTCGGGAGTAGGGATTGGTGGAGTTCTGAGTCAAGAGAACCATCCCGTAGCATTCTTTAGTGAGAAATTGAATGAAGCCAGGAAGAAATACTCCACATATGATCGGGAGTTTTATGCGGTAGTGCAAGCATTAAGGTATTGGAGGACTTGGAGGGGTGTGACCAACCTCCTTGAATTTGAATCTTCCTTGTTGGCGCTAAAGAGTGATGAGGTGACTAGTGAGGTGGCGCTTGATGACGTGGCATGATGAGATGGTCTTCTACTTGGATAAGGAATGACATGTGGTGCCAAGTGTCCTAGTTGATGGTCCTTCTCTTGCTTGGTTGATGTGTCTTCTCTTCTTCATGTGGTCAAATTCTGGGATCCAGAATTTGAGTCTTGTTGCTGGCTTTATTGCTTGATTAACTGAAATAGACTTAACTCAACTGAACTGACTTGACTGACCTAAACTTGAAACGGACTTACAGGAAATGATTTTTTTTTTTTTTAAAAAGTAATTACAGGACTCAATAAACACTCTTGATTAATTACAGGACTCTTGAAAAGGAAATGACTCTTGAAAATAAAATATTTACAGGACTCTTGAAAAGGAAATAGCTCTTGAAAATAAAACATTTTTGAACTAAAGGATACAAGGTAACCTAATTATCTTCGATCCAAATTGGGATAAGGCTAACCTTGTTGGAGTGAAGTTTCTTTGGTTTCTGTGTCCACACCAATTCTCCTAGGGTGGGCAGAACTCGACCAGTCGAGTATGGTTCAATTTTGCCCTGGTAATGCTCGAACAAGTCTGGGTTAAGTCTTTGCAGGTCCTCTTGAGTAATCCAAGAGTTGTCGGACTCAGGTCGACCTTGCCATTGAACCAGGTATCGCTGATAGTCCTTATTCCTGGTAGTAATGGTCTTGTCATCCAGGATTCTCTCAATCCTCTCTCTCCGCTCAGGTAGGGTTGGTGGTGGACACTCGGAAATATGTTCACTCTCAATGAAAGTTTCTGGCCCAAAAGGCTCACTAGGTATTAGTACTGGTTCTTGTATTCTACTAGGTCTGAAATATTAAGGTTGTACTGATACCCATATCAGGTGGAAGTTTCAAAACATATGCATTAGGCCCTATTTTCTTTAAGATCTTGAAAGGTCCCGCTCGCGGGCATGCCGCTTCTTTATGGTTCCAGGTGGGAACCGTTCAGGGTTGAGCCTAATCATTGCATAATCCCCTTCACAGAATTCTTTAGCCCTCTTATGTGAATCAGCTAAATGTTTGTAAGTCTCATTGCTCAGTTTGATCTTATTACTGATTTCTTTATGCAAATTTGTGACATGCTATACGAAAGATTCAGCAGACTCAGAAATTTACACAAGCACTTATAAAATGCAGACTGAACTAGGCATCCTTATTGAGAGGAATTTTATTGGACTCTCTAGGACCTAAACCTAACAGATTAATGACTCTCTAGGTTTGACCCTGGTCTGGTATGCACATGAGAATTTACCATGGGTTCCTAGCAAATGTCATAAGGTTTTCCAAAAGTAGGTAGCAAAAGGAATATGCTTTAAAAGCTCATGCATCCTAGTAATCTCATCAAAATGAAACTTAATGGCTCTAAAATTATGATAAGACTCAGGGAAAGGCAGGAAATAGGAATCCGAGACTTGGAGTAATTTAGGGGAATCTTGAAACAGACCTTGGTTACTCATGATGACCTTAAGATTAGAATTTTGATCTACAGGCGGGATGCTTCTAGGTAGTTGAAGGTCATTAGGAAAGTCTTCTAAAATAATGATTGGATTCTTCTCGGGTACCTGAAGGAGTTCTTGTGTCGAAGCTAAAGTATTGGGTTCTTCCTGAGGGCATTGTCTTACGGGAACCAAGTCCTCACTAAATTTTGGTTGTTCTGATGTTTCAGGACTAGGCTCAATAATCTTTTCTTTACCAAAGGTTTCCTCAGGTAAGGTACTAAAGTTGTTCTCTTCACAGTCTTCCCTTCATATTCATCTATTAAACTTATGTTAGTCTCATACACATATTTACTAGGTTCAGATTTGCCTTCTTCCTTCCCTAGCCCTTTAGTTTGAGGATACCCTAAGTCTTGAGTATTCATGAACTCAACTTGTACTTCAGGGTTCTTACTTCTATCATTCATATGAGCTAATGGGATAGTAGGAGTTCGTTGGTCTAAGGAAATTTGTTTAGCCAGCATTTGGTTCAATTGGGCCATTAGATCATTTAGGCCTCTCAGCATGGTTTCAAGATTCGGGTCCATGGCTACATTGGACTGGGTCTGGACTGGTGAATATGAGGCTCCTGATTTAGTTTTCATGCATGCAAGTAGACTCATGCTCGAGCTAAGGTTTCCTAGACCTAGAGCACAAATTAGAGGTCTAATTAAGTGAACCAACTAGCTAGTAGTACTTATGGGACTTAGCCAGATAGGTGGAGGGGAGTGAAGGTCCCTGATTGCCAACCTTAGACACCAATCTGAGATTGGCCAGGTAGGCGGACCAAATCACAAGCCCTGATGCACCAATCCTAGACACCAAGCCAGTAAGCACACACCAATTAGCTGACACAGTTAACTTGACCCTAACCTGAACCCAACTTGTTGGTGCCCTAACCTACTAGGGCAATTAACGTTCTACTCAATTTTAATTAACGGGATGGGATCGATATGCTGGTTGGTGATTTTTGGCTAGGGACAGGTGGTGAAACCCTGACCCTATGTCAAATTGATGCCCTTAATTTGATTTCTCATGAGATGAATGAAATGCAAAGGTGCTGCAGAAGTGTGTTGTAGTTTGAAAGTGGTGTGGAAAACATGATGAAAAAATGTCTAAAAATTCTGAAAAATTCACAGAGGATTCCTAACTTATATGTTTCAATGTAGATGAAAGGAATTTTAAAACTAAAATCTTTACTACTCTAAGAAGATCCTACAAATGAAGATAAATAAAAAGGACAGAACATAATCCTAATGACAGTATCAAACTGCAGAAATTTTCATTTTTTTTATAATTTTTTCTGATGATGAAATTTAATATGGTGATAAATGACTTAAAAATGAACAAGAAAAAAAAATATTTCAACAAAAACTTAGTGACTTGCCTTTGGAGCTGCAGACGGATTACAGTAAACAGATGCAAATTTTCAGAAAAACAGAACCTAATCAAACAAGTGCAATGGCTTACCCAAACTTCAATCTAAAAAATTATGTCCAACCAGGGGCTCATTATTCCCATGGGTCGTGACAGTGTACTGGAGTACACCCGCTCAGGAGGCGTGAATTTTAGATCTTGCTTGGATTTAAAGAAAACTATTCTACCCTAATGCAACCATGCTCTGATACCAATATGATGCGGCAAGCATATGATTAGTGATTGATTAGTGTTTGTAGAGCAATGAACCTAATTTCACTAGCATTGTACTCATCATAATAAGTCTTAAGGATTACATGAAAAGGGACTATTACATGATTAGACACAATCCTAAAACTAAGAAGGAAGAAGATCTAGACAATAGGGGCTAATGATTGAGGACTTGCCTTGTTGAGCTTTCCAACCTTCTAATGATTTCAAACCTTGAAACTACCGATGCTCTGGACTGGAGAACTTGGATAACAGAGATCAGAACGCTGGGCTTGGGCTTCAGCTTGTTGGTTCATTGTCAAGGGGAACCTGTTCACAACTCAAAGACTTCGAAGGACCCTGCAATGAAGATCAAAAGTTAAGGAAGAAGAAAGCAGGCATATGGAAGGGATGGAATAATTTATGAGCAAGGAAGGAAGTCTGAGATGGTTTGGCCAGCTCCAATGTATCCTTCTTGAACTTGGGTTGGATGGCTTGGAGAAGAAAGTAGATTCGAGTGGGTGGGAGGGGGGGCTTAGGAACAATCACTCAAAGAAATAACATAAGACTACAACTTCAACTTCAACTTCATTTTCATTCATCTCATCAATCAAATCCCCTTTACAATGGGCGTCCAAGGCCTTTAATAGCCTCACAAAGCTAGCTTTTGAAATTTAAAAACTTCCCAAATCGAGGAGGATTACAAGGGGGGTTGGAGGATTTGGTGGAGAGTTTGGAGGGATAGGGGGGTTGGAGGATTTGGTGGAGGACTTGGAGAGGTGTGGCCAACCTCCTTGAATTTGAATCTTCCTTGTTGGCGCCTAAGAGTGATGAGGTGACTAGTGAGGTGGCACCTGATGACATGGCATGATGATATGATCTTCTACTTGGATAAGGAATGACATGTGGCGCCAAGTGGTCCTAGTTGATGGTCTTCTACTTGGATAAGGAATTCGTCAAACTTCGCTATGTACTCTGCGACACTCCTATTTCCTTGAGCAAGTCTTTGCCATTGATCTAGGAGTCTTTGGTGGAGGACTTGGAGGGGTGTGCTAACCTCCTTGAATTTGAATCTTCCTTGTTGGCGCCAAAGAGTGATGAGGTGACTAGTGAGGTGGCGCCTGATGACGTGGCATGATGAGATGGTCTTCTACTTGGATAAGGAATGACATGTGGCGCCAAGTGATCCTAGTTGATGGTCCTTTTCTCTTGCTTGGTTGATGTGTCTTCTCTTCTTCATGTGGTCAAATTCTGGGATCCAGAATTTGAGTCTTGTTGCTGGCTTTTATTGCTTGATTAACTGAAATAGACTTAACTCAACTGAACTGACTTGACTGACCTAAACTTGAAACGGATTTACAGGAAATGATTTTTTTTTTTTTTAAAGTAATTACAGGACTCAATAAACACTCTTGATTAATTACAGGACTCTTGAAAAAAAAATAACTCTTGAAAATAAAACATTTATAGGACTCTTGAAAAGGAAATGGCTCTTGAAAATAAAACATTTTTGAACTAAAGGATACAAGGTAACCTAATTATCTTCGATCCAAATTGGGATAAGGCTAACCTTGTTGGAGTGAAGTTTCTTTGGTTCTGGTGTCCACACTAGTTCACCTTTTCCAGTAAAAGGTGACTTGGTCATTTTCAAGTAAACAGGATTCACAAGGGGCAGTGATTCAGAATCACTTACCTCGAGGAGTCCATTTCCTCGCATCTTGTTTATCCTATTTGGTTAATATGACCTAGCCTACAGTGCCAAAGATACAAATCATTGACATTATCTAATCTTGGATGTTTGTTGGAAGTGTACATTACACTAACAGGCCTTGATAGTACATATATGCCATTATTTAATCTAGCTTTCATTATAATAGAGTTATTCAAAATAACATTGCAAAAATCTCCTTTTATTGATAGTTCAAAACC
The DNA here is from genome assembly GCA_021397845.1 of Areca catechu. Classification (NCBI taxonomy): domain Eukaryota; kingdom Viridiplantae; phylum Streptophyta; class Magnoliopsida; order Arecales; family Arecaceae; genus Areca; species Areca catechu. Next base: position 25,592,337 of record CM038044.1, on the reverse strand, counting down.
ACAATTGGCCAAAAGCCTACAGAGATTATGCACATAATGAAACTAGGACAATAGTGACAGTCGACTAGTTCGATAGAACAAGATTCAAAACAAGATGCAGGACTCCGACCGCCAGTACTGGAACATGATTTCCATTCCCGACGCTCAGAAACTGTTCTCCATCTTCAAATCTTCTGCTAACTTGAAGTCCCTGTAATGAATTACAAACGTGAATTGGACTACCAGTATCCAATACCCAGTTAGCAGTATCAACAATTGAGTAATTACAAGGTTTTATCATATAAATACCTTGTTCAGCAAACTTCTGCTTCCTCGGCCTGTTCAGATCAAGGGACGCAATAAAAAGAGGACAATTCCTCTTCCAGGTCCCTTCTTCTTGCAGTAGAAGCACTCTGCAGAAGATTGATCAGCCTTATACTTCCTGGTCTGACTAGGGCCAGGAGCATTCTGCACCTTCTTTCCCTTTTATTTATTTTCTTCTTCTTTCCTTTCTTAAAGGGACGATGACCTCTACTACCTCCCACTAAATTCACCACCCCTTATTTAGTCGGTCGTCTTTCTCGAAAGTCTGCAGCAACCCCAAAAGACCATGGTAGTTGACTGCAGGTTGTTCTTTCTATAATGATCGAGAAAATCAAGATAGGAGGAGGGAAGAGAATTCAGGATCGCATCCTTGCCGAGCTGCTCGTGCAAGGGGCATCCGAGTTTGCTCAGTTTTTCAATCAACTCGATCATGTACAATACATGATCAGTGACTGAACCACCATTCGACATCTTGGAGTTGTAGATGACACAAGACACTTTGTACCATTCTACATCATCCGGGGTGCCGAAGGAGTCCTTCAACTTTTGAAGGATTTCATCAGGTTGGGCCTCCTCAAATTTGCGACTGAACTCGTCATTCATCGCCGCTAACATAATGCATCGGACGGTAGTCCGATCAAAGACCCACTTCAGATAAGCGTCTCTGACCGCACTCCATGCATTAGTGGGAGGGATTTCAGGTGCCGGATCCGTTATCACATATAGGATCCGTTCATGCTCCAGAACGATTCTTAATCTTCGATACCAACTATCGAAGTTGTGACCCTTAACTTCTCGTTATCGAGAAGTGACCGAGCGATAAATTAGAAGACATCTGAAAAGAAAATAAGACCAAATTAGTGTACGAATTAATAACTTAACCAAAAGACTTGGACTTTAGTCTAAAGTTTTCTTCCACTAATTATTCAGATTGGTAGCCTCTAACTCCAATCCGTGAAAACACTTTTTCAAGTGGGTACTGAAATCCAATAGGCCTCACATGAGCCCGACTATGGCCAGCTCACCCATACGAGCCTAAAGGTAGGTTCGTAAACCAATTGTTTCCCTAAACAATTTTCAGTATTTTATTTTGCCCCAGAGAACACCCCAATCGGTCTAGGGGCCTCCTATTGTGGGTCTCTGGTTAGGTCCAACTATTAAAATGACAAATCCAATGCTTCAGCTAACTAAAGACCAAGCCCGACTATGGCCGGCCCACCTGGTCCCGTTAAGGAGGTTGCACTGAATCATTATCAATCAGATAGAAATTCCAATCGCCGGATGTACACCCGTTCTATGGAACTGCCGATGCATACCAAGCTAGTGGACACATTTCTAACTGACTTAATGGAAGGCTAAGACACTGTAAACTCCTTGACTTAGTCTTTTAAGGACCTAATAATTTTAGAGGATTTTTAGTTGTGACAGAAGAAAAGACAAGGACATGGATCAACCTCCCACTGAATCAATTAGATTCCATGAGGGTTGAAATAAATCAACAAATGATCCATGGGCACCTATAGATCAGTCAGACCGATCAACCTGGGTGACATGGGTTAACTCGAGTCATTGAGCTTTTCCAATCAGTTTTGGTCGACTCGACTAGCTAGGTAGGTGAGATCATGGGTGAGTATCTGCCATTAACCATCTTTCCTAGATACCAACCAAGTTGGCCAGGAAAGAGGTAGCCTCATACAACCATGATCACACTGCCAAACCTACCTTGACACCAGTCGGTTTACCAGACTCGATCAGACTAGCCTAAAGACTCGGGCGTCCACTGAGCCACTAATTGGATCCATTTTAGATGAATGGATCAACTACTCTAACTATTAGATAGTTCTAAAGAAGGGCCTTAAACAACTTTTGTTTAATCTTCTTGTTATCCGGTTCAACTAAACCTAGGTCTAACCTACTTATGGACCCAATTAGACAGCTAACCCAATTAACCCAATTGGCTTATTTAAATGACATTAGATTTCATAAACCCTAAAATAACTTATCATTTAATTAATCATACAATTCAGAATTGTTTGAATATAGGCCAATCATTTTAATTAAAACAATTTTAATTAAAAACATGTAAAACTCCTTTTACATATCCACTGATGCATCATATCTAGATTATTCTTTTATAAACATTACATTGTCCAAAAGAAAAATATCAGACATGCCAAACATGTATTTGAATTAAAACAATTTTAATTCCAAGATTTCCTTAAAGGATCCTTCTGAAGAGGCCAACACAGACGATCCGCATCGTGTCAAAGATACACGATCATGGTGAAGGTCTCAACTAGGTTCCTAAAAGTACTCTCTAATCATACCTTATGATTTACAATACAAAAGATTAAACATTTTAATCAGCTATACATGCAATCAAGAAATGCTACATCTGAACCTGGCTCTGATACCACTGAAAGAAAACTACGCGGGTATTGCAGGTGCCTACACTAAGCATGCAACAGCAGGGAGCAGGTATGTATTTTAAAACTATTTTAAAATAACAGCGGAAACTACCTACTCCGCATAGAATCTAACATATTCTGGATGCATGTCTAGGCAAAACTAGGCATGAATAAGGGTATGTAATATTTATAAACAATTATATAAACCTAGATCTAGGCATGCATGAAAATAAAACTAGAAATAATTACCTTATTCCTGCTGGAATAACCCTAGGATATCTACTGGAATTGCTGGGATAACAGTAATAAATTTATTCCTGTTTTCTTCTTCTTCCAGCATGTTGAAATGGTGTTCTCTTTTCCTCCAAAAACTGCAGCAAAGCAAAACAAAAATGGCCAACTTCTTGGTCTCACTTCCAGCACCAAAAGCGAGGGAACTTCTTGCTTGTTCTTCCTTCAAGGGAGTGCAAATGGATCGATCATCCAACGTCGTTTGGATTGATTTTTCCTCTCTTCAAAATTCTGCAACAGGAATTTCTGCAACCTAAAAAACAGAGCAACAAACCAGCAGCTATGGATGATCAACCAGCTCTCAGGTGTTCACGTGAACACCCTCTAGAGGGGGGACACGCCTTGGGCTCCTCTGATCCGGCCTCTCGCGCGATGCTAGTCGCTGGAAACCTTGGAACAGTGGGAGGAAGTGCAAGAACAGAACATAGATTTCTGTCACTATTTTCTCCAAAACAGATTTGCTTTTTCCTCCGATTGAGCAGAAATTATAACAGGGAATCAAGGAGTTTTCTCTCCCAAACTCTCACCAACACCCAGACCTCAAAGTCACTGGTGGAAGGGTAGTGGAAGTTCTCCAAGGAAGAAGCACGAAGAACAAGTTCTCACCCTCTCAAAAGGAAGAACTCCCTTGTTAGTTTCCTCTCTTCTCACGGTAAAAAAATTGGCTGCTGAAACAGGGCTGCAGAGGGTTTATAAATAGAACAGCAGGGAAGATAACGGAGAGACAGGGAGAGGAAGAAAACAAAGCTGCATTTCACCCATTAAACCAGTAGTTACAGGTGAGGAATGGCAGCGGGTGGAAGGAGAGGAAGGGACATTGCCCAAGGTTTGAGAAGTTCGGTCGTTTGGCCTCCTTCGGACGCATGAGTTCCTCCCAGCGAATTACCATGTAAAACAGTCCAAGTGGAGAATAAAACACCGGTCAAAACCGGTCCAACCAATTTTTTTTTTAAACCTCTTGGTTCAATCCAATTGAACCGATTCAAACCCAATTAAAATTGGTTCAAGGGATTAAAATTGGTTCACAACCAATTGAAGGCCGAAACGAGCTCCGAATCAGTTCAAAACTGATTCAGAAAAATCCTGGCGTAGTGCTGGTCAACCTGAAACAATTTTGGTTGACACAGACAAGGGCAAGATGGGAAAAGAGTGCTAAAAAAATACCGTGACCATAAAACGAGACGATTCTTAATCGTAATCGGTACCCGGATCAGAGAGTAATCCTCTGTGCGTGTGACCTCATAGGTTCGAACCTAAACGGTAGCACTAGAATAATTCTAGTACCAGCACAGGAGACCATCTAGCAATGGGTCCCAGCGTCCGGATAGGTCGAAGATGCGAGAGCAAACTTTCGAACCTCTGGCATATGGTTACCGTATAATTCATCCCTTTGACCTCTAATGCTCAGGATGACTGAGATTGGGCTGCCAACCCAGACTGAGTTAGTCGACTACGTGTCTCAACCTTGCAAGCCCAGTGACTCTTCACTAGGACTACCCGGCCGAGGATTTGCTAAATTGAGATACTGTGAGACATTCAATCCAAACTGTTTGGACAGGTCAACTCCATCTTGGTCCATCATTGCTCCACAAGTACTTGCCTGTCCCAGAACCTTCCATCACCGGATTAAAAATCTGGGTAGTCCGGTATCAAAGCACAGGGAGTTGCTTGCAAGTTACCGTGATGACCTCAGGTCAGAGGGACACATATACCCATATCTAATCATGAGTATCCCTTTGGCAGAAAGGGGCTGCACGGAGTCACATTCAATGAGATATCACATATCCCACTTGTAGATCACATCAGTGTCACCACCCTCATTTGGTCAAGAGGATAACCAAACGATGTGAACTACAACAACCTATACTTGATATATTGCCGTCCAGTATAATATATCCTTGGATTGTGTACAAGGTTTAAGGACCACTCGATACATCCTCTCTGTATCGAAGTCAGTGTAGTCCTAAGGACTTCATCACATGAAAAGAGTTCATTTCAGGGAAATACAATATGTGATGAGCTGCCAAAAAATATATTTTATTAATTCAAAGAAAGAGTACAATACTGAGCTCAACCGCCTACAACCTAGGCGATTAGCTTTGGGACACAATTCCCAACAACTCCCACTTGTACTAAAGCCAATCAGAAGAGTATCTAATACCCATTTCCCATTTACAATAGTCGAACTCTTTTATTCGAGGGCTTTAGTGAAGGGGTCGGCCAGATTTTCTTTTCCATCGATCTTCAGAAGATTGATGTCGCCTCGTTCTATGATCTCTCGTATGAGGTGGTAGCGCCGCAGTATGTGCTTGGTGCGGTGATGAGCTTTAGGCTCCTTAGCTTGAGCAATGGCTCCAGTGCTGTCACAATACACCATAACAGGACCATCTAGGGAAGGTGCCACCCCTAGCTCTCCAAGGAATTCTGCAACCACACAGCTTCCTTTGCTGCATCTGATGCTGCAATGTATTCTGCTTCGCATACCGAGTCTGCAACAGTTGCCTGCTTGGAACTTTTCTAGCAGATTGCTCCTCCGTTCAGGGTAAATACAAACCCTGACACACTCTTGCTATCATCTTTATCTGACTGGAAACTGGAGTCAGAGTACCCCACAAGTTTCAAGTCAGGTTCTCCATAAATCAGCCATTGATCTTTAGTATTTCTCAAATACTTAAGGATGGACTTAACCACCTTCCAATGCGCCTCACCTGGGTCAGACTGGTATCTGCTCACTACTCCTACTGAGTATGCCACGTCTAGTCTAGTACAAGTCATTGCATACATGATAGATCCTACTGCAGAAGCATAAGGTACTCTACTCATGCGCTCTCTTTTCTTAGGAGTTGTCGCACAATCCTTCTTGGAAAGAGTAATTCCAGAACCTATCGGGAGATAGCCTTTCTTGGAATTTTCCATGCTGAACCGTTTCAGCACGGTGTCAATGTACGTAGACTGGGACAGTCCCAAAAGCTTCTTAGATCTATCTCTATAGATCTTCATACCTAGTATGTAAGAAGCTTCACCCAAGTCCTTCATGGAGAACTGAGATGATAACCAGACCTTTATTTCTTGTAATGCTGCGACATCATTCCTGATTAAGAGAATGTCGTCAACATACAGTACTAGGAATACAATCACAGAACCATTAACCCATTTATAGATGCACGGTTCTTCTCGTTCCTAACGAAGCCATACGATTTGATACACCTATCAAACCGTAAGTTCCAACTTCGAGATGCTTGCTTAAGTCCATAGATGGACCTCTGTAACATGCATACTTTTGATTCATCTGGATGTGAACCCTTCAGGCTGTATCATATACACCTCCTCTTCCAGCTCCCCATTTAGGAAAGCGGTTCGGACATCCATCTGCCAGATCTCGTAATCAAAATATGCTGCCAAAGCAGCATGATCCGAATGGACTTGAGCATTGCCACAGGGGAGAAAGTCTCGTCATAATCAATACCATATCGCTGACGATACCCCTTTGCAACCAGACAGGCTTTATAGGTCTTTACCTTCCCATCTGCGTCCTTTTCTTCTTGAAGATCCATTTACACCCGATGGGTTTTATTCCTTCAGGCGGATCAACCAATGTCCAAACATTGTTGATTTCCATGGACTCCATTTCGGATCGAATGGCTCCAAGCCATGCCTCAGAGTCAGATCTCTGAAGTGCATCCATATAGGTGATCGGATCCTCATTGTTCTCATCGAGCTCAATGGGATGCGCGTCCCAGACCAAGAAACCGTAGTATCTGTCCGGCTGACGCGGTATTCTACCAGATCTCCTAATGGGTTCTGGGTGTGATTCAATCACAGCCGGTTCTGCGATGTCCTTAGAGTGTGCAGGTTCTTCTATTGGCTGAACTTCATCAAGTTCAATCTTAGAGGCTATAGTTCCTTCTCCAAGTAACTCCTTTTCCAAAAAGATAGCTCTAAGAGCAACGAACACCTTTTGTTCATTCTCTAAGTAGAAGAAATACCCTTTGGTTTCCTTAGGATAACCAATGAATAAACATCGATCATACCTTCGACCAAGTTTGTCTGAGTCTAAACGCATTACATAAGCTGGATAACCCCAGACCCGAAGGTGTGAGATTGAGGGTTTACGTCCATTCCACATCTCATACGGAGTGGAGACAACAGACTTACTTGGAACATTATTTAACAAGTAACAGGCTGTCTGAAGCGCATATCCCCAAAGGATAGCGGCAGAGTTGCAAAGCCCATCATGGATCGAACCATGTCCAACAATGTTCGATTCCTCCTTTCGGACACACCATTCAACTGTGGTGTTCCTGGAGGAGTCCACTGAGAGAGAATTCCATTCTCCTCAAGATATATAAAAAATTCACCAGATAGTATTCACCACCTCGATCAGATCGAAGTGTTTTAATACTTTTTCTAGTTTGCTTTTCTATTTCATTACGGTATCGTTTGAACATTTCAAACGACTCAGACTTATGTCTCATTAAAAAGACATAACCGGACCTTGAAAAGTCATCTATAAAAGTAATGAAATATTTTTATCCTCCTCTGGCACTAACTGTCATCGGTCCACATACATCAGTATGTATTAGACTTAGAAGTTCTGTAGCTCGTTCACCTTTTCTATAAAAGGTGACTTGGTCATTTTACCAAGTAAATAGGATTCACAAGTGGGCAGTGATTCAGAATCACTGACCTCGAGGAGTCCATTTCCTCGCATCTTGTTTATCCTATTTTGGTTTATATGACCTAGCCTACAGTGCCAAAGATACAAATCATTGACATTATCTAATCTTGGTGTTTGCTGGAAGTGTACATTACACTAATAGGCCTTGATAGTACATATATGCCATTATTTAATCTAGCTTTCATTATAACAGAGTTATTCAAAATAACATTGCAAAAATCTCCTTTTATTGATAGTTCAAAACCACAATTGGCCAAAAGGCCTACAGAGATTATGCACATAATGAAACTAGGACAATAGTGACAGTCGACTAGTTCGACAGTACAAGACTCAAAGACAAGACGCAGGACTCCGATCGCCAGTACTGGAACACGATTTCCATTCCCAATGCTCAGAACTGTTCTCCATCTTCAAATCTTCTGCTAACTTGAAGTCCCTGTAATGAATTACAAATGTGAATTGGACTACCAGTATCCAATACCCAGTTAGCAGTATCAACAATTGAGTAATTACAAGGTTTTATCATATAAATACCTTGTTCAGCAGACTTCTGCTTCCTCGGCCTGTTCGGATCAAGGGACGCAATATAAAGAAGACAGTTCCTCTTCCAGTGTCCCTTCTTCTTGCAGTAGAAGCACTCTGCAGAAGATTGATCAGTCTTATACTTCCTGGTCTGACTAGGGCCAGGAGCATTCTGCACCTTCTTTCCCTTTTTATTTATTTTCTTCTTCTTCCCTTTCTTAAAGGGATGACGACCTCTACTACCTCCCACTAAATTCACCACCCCCTTATTCAGTTGGTGGTCTTCTCGAAAGTCTGCAGCATCCCAAAAGACCATGGTAGTTGACTGCAGGTTTGTTCTTTCTATAATGATCGAGAAAATCAAGATAGGAGGAGGGAAGAGAATTCAGGATCGCATCCTTGCCGAGCTGCTCGTGCAAGGGGCATCCGAGTTTGCCCAGTTTTTCAATCAACTCGATCATGTACAATACATGATCAGTGACTGAACCACCATTCGGCATCTTGGAGTTGTAGATGGCACAAGACACTTTGTACCGTTCTACATCCTCCGGGGTGCCGAAGGATTCCTTCAACTTTTGAAGGATTTCATCAGGTTGGGCCTCTCGAATTTGCGACTGAACTCATCGTTCATCACCGCTAACATAGTGCATCGGACAGTAGTCCGATCAGAGACCCACTTCAGATAAGCGTCTCTGACCGCACTCGTGCATTAGCGGGAGGGATTTCAGGTGCCGGATCCATTATCACATATAGGATCCGTTCATGCTCCAGAACGATTCTTAATCTTCGATACCAACTATCAAAGTTGTGACCCTTTAACTTCTCGTTATCGAGAAGTGACCGGAGCGATAAATTAGAAGACATCTGAAAAGAAAAGAAAATAAGATCTTTGGCATGCATCATACTTTCTGATGAAGTCCGACGCATCCTTCTAGATGGTTGGCCAATAATAACCCTGCCGAATAATCTTATAGGCCAAGGATCTTCCTTCCAGGTGGTCATCATAGACACCTTCATGCACCTCTCTAAGTGCGTAGCCGGTGTTCGACATCCCCAGGCACTTGAGCAGTGGTTGCATGACCGACCATTTATACAGAGTTCCATCAAGGATGATGTACTTTGAGGCAGTCCAGCATACATGCTTGGCTTTAGTCTTATCCTCCGACAGGGTCACTTTGATGAGGAACGCAAGGATGAGATCCATCTAAGAGGCTTCCTACTCCACTTAGTTGATTCCGACCGTCTCTTCAGCAATGCTTGGGCATTGCAGGTATTCCACAAAGGTTCGGTCGGAGGAGTTAGCAACGGTAGTGGCCAGTTGTGACAAGGCGTCTGCCCGAGAGTTCTACATTCGAGGTATATGGAAAATCATGAAGAATTTAAGTCAGGTTACGAGACTTTGTACCTTGCCCAAGTATTTGGCTAGGGTTGGATCCCTCGCCTTCAATTTATCCTTCACTTGGTTCACCACCAGTTGAAAATCGGAGAAGGCCCTGATCCAGTCGATGCCCAGCTCGTCAAGTATTCTTAATCCTACAAGGAGGGCTTCATATTCTTCCTGGTTGTTTGATACTTGAAATGCAAAATGCAAGGCATATTCCAGGCTCTGTCTATCAAGGTTGGCTAGGATCAAACATGCTCTGTACCTAGCAAGGTTAGACGCTCTGTCCACATGAAGCATCCAGGCAAGCTCAGCTTCTTCAGCAGTGTCTTCTCCATGTATGTCGGTCGGTTGCGAAGGTGCTTCCTGTCTCCAAGTACACTCTACTATGATGTCGGCGATCACCTGAGTCTTCATGGCCGACTGAGGTTGGAAAGAGATGTCAAACTCACCCAGTTTGACAGCCCATTTGGCGAGCTGATCGGAGGTGTCGGGGCTTCTGAGGATTGCCTTGAGTGGTTGATCAGTCAAGACGACAATCGGATGTGCTTGAAAGTAAGGGCACAACCACTTGTCTGCTATGATCAACGAATAAACAAGCTTCTGCATCTTGGGGTATCTCGTTTCGGCATCATGGAGAACTTTGCTAATGTAGTAGACAGGCCTTTGCTAGCATTCTCCCCATTCTGGATAAGGTTGGAGCTCACTACTTCGTTCGATGCCGACAGGTACAAGTATAAGGGCTTTCCCTCCACAAGCTTAGCAAGCAAGGGAGGGGTCTTCAGGTACTCCTTCAATACTTCAAAGGTCGACCGACACTCATCGGACCACTGGAAGTGGTTCGACTTTCGCAGGGTTTTAAAGAAAGAAAGACACTTCTTAGCTGACCTGGAGATGAAGCGGCTGAGAGAAGCTATCTGGCCTGTAAGTTCCTGCACTTGCTTTTTATTGATCGGATGCCCCATATTGATGATGGCCTTGATTTATCAGGGTTGATCTCGATTTCTCTCTATTGACTAGAAACCCCAAAAGTGTACTTGGCCGGGTTCAGCTTCATTGATGATACCTCAAGGTATCAAAGGATTCTTGCAGATCCTTGATGTGGTCGACTCTTCGGAGGCTCTTGACTATTATATCATCAACATACGCCTCCATTTTCTCCAAGCTGCCCTTCGAAAACTCGGTTGATTAATCTTTGAAAGGTGGCTCCGGCATTCTTCAGACCAAAAGGCATCATTTTGTTGCAGTACAACCTTTTATTAGTGATAAAGGATGTCTTCTCCTCGTCCTCCGGGTGCATTCTGATTTGGTTGTACTCGAAGAAGGCATCCATAAAGCTCAGGAGTTGGTGACCAGCAATGGCATCCACTAGTTGATCAATCTTTGGTAAGAAAAAACTATCCTTCGGACAGGCTTTGTTGAGGTCGGTGTAGTCCATGCATATCCTACTTTTCATTGGCTTTCTTTACCATAACAATATTTGCTAGCCAGTCAGGATAATGAGCCTCTCTGATGAAGCCAGCATCAGAGAACTTCTTAACTCCTCATCAATCACCCTCTATCTTTCAGGGGTGAAGCTCCTTATCTTTTGCCTAACGGGCTTGTAAGATGGATCCACCTTGAGCTGGTGGGTTATTACTTCCGACGGGATGCCTGGCATGTCTGATGCCGACCATGTGAAGACATTGGCATTATCCCATAAAAAGCTGACCAACTCCTGCTTGGCCTCTTCGTTGAGTGTGCTTCCAATATGTAGGACTTTAGTGGGATCGTCTTCTCGAAGGGGTACGAACAGGATCTTCTCGACCGGTTATCCATAGCGGTCGACTTCGGCTCTGGGGTCAGTAGTTCCAAGATGGAATAATTCCTGATTGTCTGTCCTGGATGGTCAAACACTGCCTGACCATCCTGCGGTCTCCCCTCATTCCTCCAGTCAAATCGATGGTGGAGCATACCCATATTTCCATCAGTGGGATGCTGGTTGGGCAGCTCTATGGTGTGGTATGCATGATGAGGATGCAAACATGTAACTCTAAAGGAGATTAACCAAAATTTAACTAGCAATTCCTACTTGCATATGAGTGATTCAACATATAAGATCAAGGAGATCTAAATAAGAAACCCTAAATGCTTATACTTAAACCCAGCTAGGAGGACTATCAAAATCTTAAAGAAATAGGACAAGATTAGATTCGCACACAAGTCAAGCTAGCCCTATTTAATGATCGATCTTAAAATACTAGGAGTCAAGCATTGAAATCTCAAGCACAAGGGATTCACTCTTAAGGTTCTCAAATGAAAGATCATACCACATAAGATGGGCCTTCTAACTTTCTGTTTATAGCAAGTATCCTCCTCTTGGATCTGGAGCCTAGAGAACCCTGCAACAAAGAAACCAAGATGATTAGAAACTTAATAGAAGTGAGAAGATGATGGAACTCAAAAGGAGAGTTTGTTGGAAATGATCCTGGCGCCATGGTGGAAGCTTGTGTTGGTGTTGATCTTCTTCTGTGAGGATGTCCTTAATTCGCTTTGAAGGAAGAGGATTTCTTGGAAGATGAAGAGTAAAAGAGAAGGATTAGGGAGAAGAAATGATGGAGGAGAGGAAGAGGTTCACTTAGGCACAAAGATCCACATAGGCACATAGAAACACATAGAAAATTGCTGGAAATTTGTATTCACTCATCCACTCTTTACAAGGGCGTCCAAGGCTTTAAATAAAGCCTTACAAATTTGAAATTTCAAATCCCTAAACAAGTGGAGTAATATAAGGGAGAGGGATGATCTTGCTTGAAATCCTCCTTGGCCAACTTCCTTGAATTTGAACTTGGGATGGCGCCCTCTTGTGGTGAGGTGGCATGTGAGGTGGCATGTGGTCCCCTCTTGATGTGGCATGTGGTCCCAGTGAGGTGGCGCAAGTGATGTGCATGTGGTCCCCAATTGAGTTGGCTTTGGTCTTGATTTGGGTATACATTGTGAGTCTTCTTTAGGCTTGATGCTAGTTGACCCATTTGGATTGGACTAAGACTAGACCCGACATGGACTCGACTTACATGATTATTTTGACTCAAAAGAAAGATTACATGACCCAACATGGACTCGACTTACATGATTCTTTTGGACTCAAAATAAAGAAAGGTTACCGGACTCTCTAGTCAACCATAAAGATTCGAAATGGGCTTGATTGGTTGGACTCTTTCTGATTCTGGTGCCTGCACCACTCTATTTCTTCCAGGGGTCTCTTTCTGATTCTGGTGCCTGCACCACTCTATTTCTTCCAGGGGGTACCTGGCAATAGAGGTTTTGGCTCGATTTTCCTGGGATCGGACGTACTTGTGCAGGTACCCCACTTGATCAGATTTTCATTGCATCCTATAGCTGGAGGCAGTCTTCAGTGCTGTGCCCATGGTCGCGGTGGAACCGGCAGTACCTGTCCCTATTCCTTGATGCGGAGGGGCTCCTCATCGAATGGGGCCTTTGCAAGAAGGTCTCGTTCTCTATCTCCATAAGAATTTTCTCCCTCGAGAGGGAGAGAGGTGCATAAGTCTAGAACTTCCTGGGGAAGTCCTTGGCTTAGGGCTATGGCATCGGGCCGAGTTGATGCCATCGCTATGAGGTCGGACTTCGAGAGCCTTGTCGCTCCGCTTCTTGGGCCCGACCTCCTTTCAGCCTGGTGTCGGCTTACCGCTTGTTCTTCTACCATGGCATATTTCTATGCGGCAGGACCAGCAGTTCAGAGTAGCTTGTTGAAATTTTTTATCTAGAAAAAGGTGAGCCTGGATGATCGCAGCCCCTTCTGGAAGGCCAACATAGCTACATCTTCATTAAGGTCTAGGACCTCCATGGTTGCTAAATTGAATCGGACCATGTAGTCCCAGAGAGTTTCTCCCTCTTTTTGCTGCACGAGGAGAGGCAGTCCGTGTTCCGCGACACCCGGACTGCAGGTCCTAAAATGGGATCGAAAAAGTTTTTTCAACTGGACGAAGGAGTGAATCGTACCTGTTCGGATGGCAGAGAACTAGATCTGAGCTGCCTTCTTGAGTGTTGCAGGGAAGGCAATGCAGTGGAAAGCATTGGAGGTGCCTTGTACCATCATGTGGACCTTGTAAGTGCCCAGATGATCCAGCGGGTCAGTGGTGCCATTGTAAGCATCCACCTGAGGAATTTTGAAGTGACGGGGGATAGCTTTCCCCATGATTCTAGCAGAGAAAGGTGAGTGAGAGTCATACGCCTACGCTCCGTCGGCCTTTTGCCGATCGACCAGCTCAGCGATCTGCTCTTCCATGCACTAGAGCTTGTTGGTGTAGTCCTTCGGGTCCTTACTGTGGCATTAATCACCGTCAGGGACCGAGTCTACAGAGGAGAGTGAGGCAGACCTTGCTCTCTTTCCATCAGCATGAGTCTCCTGAGACCTTTGGGGCTTCGGTGCTAGGTGGAAGCGGGTTTGCGGTGCTTCCTGCTGTCGGCTTCCCTCGGTAGCAGGTAGATGATTGGTTGTGATGCCGCAAGGGGTTGCTTCCTGTTGTTGGCTGCATCTTGGAGATTCTGAACCACGGTAGCAAGGATGTCAATGTAGTTCAGAAGAGTTGGAATTGATGTTGTCCGAGGGTGATGGTAGGTTGGGTGGCATCATTCTCTTTAGGAGGATCTTCTGATCTTGATGGTGAGTGACCTCTCTTGACGAAGGTATTCTGGCTCTTCCTTTCACCATTGCTTCACTTAGCGGAGAATTCCTCCTTTTAGAGAAGGGAAACAAGGATGAAGGTTCAGCCGCCCTACCTCTAGCGCCAATCTATTGCTGCCAAATCTCCTGGACCAGGCTCTCTCGGCTTGGCTGGAGAGCTCCTCTCCCAGTTCCTGCAAAGAAGTCCCACAGGCGGTGGTATCCGACGGGGGACACTTCGATGGCTAAGTTAGTTAGGGATCTTTAGAGCAACAGAATGGAGGAATCACAAGGAGATAGCTCGTGGGAAAAGGAGAAGTGCCTTACCATTTAAGTCCCCCGTTTACCTATATAGGTGTGGAACACTACCAGATTCCATTAGGGGCTAGGCTAGAAATGTCCGATCTACCCCTAGGAGAATCAGGGTGGTGGCCAGGTGGTACCAGGATGTGGCCACGTGTGGGATCTGTTGTAACAGAATTCTGGTACCAGCTGTAAAGGGCTTCTGGAGCCTTCTGATTAGTATAGATCTGGCTGAAGTAGGTCAGTCGGACCTTGATTGGGTTGGTCAGGCCCCTGATGGAGTGGGTCGCTTGGACCTCCAGCAAAGCGGGTCGGTCGGACCCCTGCCCGAGTGGGTCATTCGGACCTCTGCTTGAGCTGGTCATTCGGACCTCTGGCAAAGTGGATCGGTCGGCCCCTGTTTGAGCGGGTCGTTCGGACCTCTGGCAAAGTGGATCGGTTGGACCCTGCTTGAGCGGGTCGTTTGGACCTTACTTGAGCGGGTCGTTCGGACCTCTAGCAAAGTGGGTCGTCGAACCTTGCTTGAGCAGGTCGTTCGGACCTCTGGCAAAGTGGTTGGTCGGACCCCTGCTTAAGTGGGTCGTTCGGACCTCTGTTGGAGTGGGCTGGTCGGATCTTTGGTCCGGTTCATAAAAAAGTTAATCGGGTATAACGGGGGTTGTTCCTTGTTTTGTAAACCGAGGATTAATTCGTCCCCCAAAATTCTTGCACTTAGAATCCAAACATTATGGTTTTTTGAAAGAAACAAAATGATTCTAAACTTCTAACATGGAAAAAAACGGGTAAAAAGACTACCCAAAGCAACCACAAGAGGTAAAGAGATTCACTCACCCATCCCTGGGGGATGCTTGAGAATATGGAAAATCAGTGGTGCGAAGGCCCCAGCCGAGGGGTTCCACCGGATTGACTTGCCCTAGTTTAGCGATGGGCATACTTGCTTGTTGGCCCCCCCGGTGCTCGCCAAGAAATCGAGAGGTTATAGCGTAAAAGAGCTGGTTTTTGTGTTCGATGAAGGAGAACACCCATAGCTCGGGGCCCTTGTTCTCTTTGTCCACTGGGAGGGCGAAGCCGGATCCCCTTCTACTTCTTCTACCTGGCTCTCCATCTTCTCCTGCTTCATCTCCACCTTCGCTGCCCCACCCCTTCTCCCTGTCATCTGCGCTACCCTCAGCCTATCCCATCATCCGACATCGCCGGTATCGCCTTCATGTCGGTGCCATTATCTCCCGCCTCACCATGGACCCTGCCTGAAACCTCGTCGGCCCCGCCGTGCCGTCGAAGCCAGCTCCCTCCCACCACCGGCCCCACCATATTTGCGGCCACCGCCGCTTGCTCTCCAAGTCAACGCTAGATTTCTTAAGGAAGCTTTTAATTTGTGAGGGCCGCTGGATCTGCTCTTTCCATGTGGCTGCAATCAGATGATATACAGGATGGTGCGGTAAAAACTTTCCATCACCGGGGATCCACGCTCATTGAGAAGCTAGATCCATTAACTCCCTAGCTTCTTAGGTTTTTGCATTTACTATCAGGCAATTTATCTAAATTATAATAATTTAATAAAATTAATTAATTATTTATTTAATATGTTTTTTAAATGGTAATTTATTATATTCAGTAATTTAAATTATTTATCAAGAAATAATATGGATTACGAATTACCTTCCCTTTCTTCTTTTTCTCTTTCTCTTTCCTTCTATATAATATAAAATAATTATATATTCATCATATTATATATAAATATATTATTATTAATTATTAAAATATATCAAAATATTTATTTATAAATATATAGTTAAATTTAATTTATTTATATATTATATTAAATAATATAATATAATTTACTTTTTATTTATTTTAATTTTATATTGATATATTATATTAGATTAGTTAATTAATATACTTAATATCTTTTATATATAATATATAGCATATAATTAAATTTAATATATTTTTTAATCTATCTAAGTAATATATTAAAATATTATCTATTTACATTTTAATTTTTTATATTAAATTATTTAATATAATAATATTTTTTATTTTTTATAAAAAATATAAAATATATTTTTATATTTTTATATTTTATAATATAATATATAGATATATATTTAATAAATATATACAATAAAGATTTTATTTAGAGATATTTTGAAATTTTAATTTTATATTATATAACATTACCTGCATGTACTAAACATGATAATCCACATTGCATGTAATCATATACTGGTAATCTACTTACTACTGGCAATCCATATTATTTTTCAAGATTGCCTGGTAATGTATAAAACATAATCTAAATGATAATGTGGATTTCTTGTAATGTTAATTACAGATAATATAGATTATTATGTTTGGTATATCAGGTAATGTCATATGAAACAAAATCAAAATTTTAAAATATCTCTAAATTAAATCTATTTTATTCATTTATTAAAATATATATTTTTATATTTATATTAAAAATAAAATATATATATTATATTTTTATATAAAAATAAAAAATATTGTTATATTAAATAATTTAATAGAAAAACTTGTATATCAAATAGATGATTATTTAATATTTACAAGATATTATTTTTTATAATATTCATTATAACATTTTAAATATATATATTTTATTATAAAATAAATGTATATTATATTAATATAAAATAGTAAGTATATTATATTATATTACTATAATATATATATTATATGTTATCAATATACCATTAAATAAATTAATATTATTTAATATAATATATTAAATAAATTAAGTTTAAAAATATATAATATAATAATATGATAATAATATTAATATTATATTCTAAATATTTATAATATATTTTTTATCACATTTTATAATAAAATATATTTAAATATTACTATAATATATTGTATTATATTATATCAAATATATTTATAATTAAATTAAATATATTACATATTATTTAATATAATATATTAGATAAATTAAATTTAAAATATATATAATATAATATATATATATCATATATAATGATATTATATTATTATAAAATATAAAATATATTATATTATATATAAAGAGGAAGAGGAAAGAAGAATGGAAGGATAATTTGGTAATCTAGATTACCTGGAAGGTGATAATCTGGATTACCACCCCTCCTAGAGATAATCTATATTATCTCTTGGAAGGCAATCCAGATTACTAGATAGGATAGATTGTCATTCAAAAAATATACTAAATATAGTAATATAGTAGGGCCTCATTAATTATTGTTAATCTGGATGGATTGCTTAGTACCAAACATAGCCTTAAAGTAGGTTCAAATTGTATAAAGAATGATTGCATCTTAAACCAGGGATTGTATAATCACAAGATATACCAAGGTGATTATTTTTTAAATCCGAGTTTATACCTACTCTTAAAAGAGGCTTTTGAGAAAACAATATTTTATTTTGACCCACAAATCTTAGCTTTTT
Source organism: Areca catechu (assembly GCA_021397845.1). Classification (NCBI taxonomy): domain Eukaryota; kingdom Viridiplantae; phylum Streptophyta; class Magnoliopsida; order Arecales; family Arecaceae; genus Areca; species Areca catechu. The sequence continues at coordinate 25,574,338 of CM038044.1, read as the reverse complement.
CTAGAAAAAAAGTTGCCATTAAAGAAAAATATAGTAAAAAATTATATAGTCATTAATATTATTATTATGAGAAAAAAATATACATCGGTCGAAGCAAAGAAAAAAAGTTCTTGGAGGTGGCGATCTATCCAATTAATGCCTGATACGTCAAGATCTGATTAGTCCCACATGGCACCAAAGCTCTAATCCGTATCAGATAAATGTTTGCTAGCCTAGACAACCGACCTACCTCCTAATACCTTTCTACCTGGACATCAAACCACACACTTATCAACCTGCTCGGGATGGCTACCATTGCTAGATCCATCCCCGTCTGCTTCAGTCATGCATGCTCTAGAAGCGACCACCATCAATGCTTACTGCCTGAGGAATGCTCGGTCACAGGGATGTGCTGAGCTGGTCCTGCTCCACCAACCATGGTATGCCCTTGCCATAAACGTGCCATGCCGGTTACCACTCTCTGCTTCACCAACTATGGTATGGCCCCTTGTGATGGATATTCCTGTAACTATCAGGACATGCCAATGCCACTCTCCTGCAGCTCACACTATACCTTTTCCTGCCTTTAGGTGTTAGATTGAAGGAGTTCTATTAGGAATATAACTCCTAGTCCTATTCAAACTACATTATCTTATCCTAATCTGAGTCCTTCTCTAATCAATGAAATTTTAATTTTATTTTAATCATATGTGCAACATTAAGAAGCCTATTACAGGATAAAATCTAAAGTAAAATTACTGAAAAAATAAGAGAGAGGGGGCATGAAAACTAAGATAGGCATTTTGGAATTTTTCTTGGGTTCTAGCACTAGGTCTTCTAAGGGGAGGGAAAAAGAAAATAAAAGAGAGCCTTTTACATTTTTTTTTTCCTCTACCATAGATCCTCTTTGTCCTTTAATTCTTGATCTTCTTAGAGGATTCAAGAAAATCCAGAAATATTTTTTTATTCAGCCCTCTATGGACCTTCGTGTGGATCTTACAGTCCGAGAAGGTTGATCATGTTGGAGCTTTGTGTGACGATTCATAGAGGCTGGACACCCTATGCGGCTACAAAGTGATGTAGAGAGCTCTTACCACATATCATTGATAGTGGCAATCATCGATCTATGATCAGGTATTGGATTCGATCTCATAGTTGTTTATAGATTAGATCTATAGTGTGCATCGGCTAGATTGATGCATGCTGATTTTTTTTTATACTACATATCATGATACAATCCTTATAGTATTTATTTATATGATCTATGTGTATATTTTTTGTTTAAAATAGTTTTAAAATAGATATATCTTCATTATAAATTATAAAAAATAAATATGCTTGAAATCCTAGGTAATTTTCAATAGTGGTATCAAAGCGATCGATTTTTATAACATGATATGTAGATATAGAACCTTATATATTAGATGTTATCTTAATCCAAGTAACTACTTTGAATTGGGTTGATTACCATGGCCATCCATTCATAGAAAAAAAGTAGGATTTAAAGGCCATCTCTTCCCATTCCATGGGATCTCCTATAGCATGTAAGGGTGCCACTTGTGGTTATATCCCATGAGTAAGTTAGGTGAAAAAAAAATTATTAAAATTATTTAAATAATTAGATCTATTTTTTTGTGATTTAATCTTTATTAATTTACTATTTTTGATCTAAAATTAATATATAATGATTTATTTTTATGTTTAGAATATGAAATATAAAATTAATCTTAGCATATAACTATGTCATATAGTTGAGATCTAAAAGTATTTAATGTATATGTGATGCATGTAAATTATTTAGATCTAAAATTTAGCAAAATTAATTTGATTAATTACTAGAATTAAGAGGGCTAAGATTAGATCTAGAATTATGAATTAAAGATCTAATCTATTTCATAAATCATGGACTTTGGGGTTAGCTTGAATCGGGCCAAATAACTAGGTTAGACCTATGGTTAGAATTTTAGATAATATAGATCTAATAGAGAATTGAATTTAATCTATCCAAAAACTGATTAAGATTAGATCAAGTTTTCTCTAGATCAAATCTATAGTGATAGTTTGATTAAGTTCATATTATAACAAATAGACCTGATTATGGCTCAACGGTCAGACTCGAGTCCTTAGGCTAGTCTAATCAAATCTAAAGAACCAATGGTGTCTAAGATAAGTTTGGCATTTGATTATGGTCATTAATTAGGGCTACTTCTTACCTGGACAACTTGGTTAGTGTCTAAGAAAAGAGGTTAATGGTCGAACCCTCTCATTGATCTCACTTACCTGGCCAATGTGGTCAGTCAACTTTTGATTAGATAGCTCATTGATTCGAGTTAACCCATGCTAGTAAGGATGATTAGCTTGACTGATCTAGGTGCTTTTGACCATTTATGTCTTAGACCCTCATCATAGACTTGGTGAAGTTAGTAACAGAATTGGATCATATCTTCTTCTCTCTTTTGAATTTTTAATAAAAAATCTCTAAATTACTATGTCCCTAAAATGACCAAGTTATAGAGATAATGGAGTCATAGCCTCCATAAGAGGATGATAATGGGTTCAATAGTTAAGATGATCATTGGAGGTCCAAAGATCTGGCACTCATCTAGCTATTGGAATTATCATTCATATTAAGATGGTTACAACTTTCTTAATAGTGGTCAAGTGAGCCGGTCAAAGTCATGCTTGATCATTATGGGTTAGAAGCACTAAGTCTGGTCATGTTAATGGTTGGACCTAACTAGAACTTTTAGTGGAGGTCCAAAGACCTACTGAAAAGGTGCCTAGGGCAAAATAAATACTAGAAATTATTTAGGAAAATAATTGGTTAAGGACCTACACTTGGATGCGCATGCATAGGCTAGCTAAAGTCAGGCTTATATGTAGTCTATTGGATGCTAGTACCCACTAAAAATTAATGTAATTTCTTGAATTGGAGTTAGAGGCTACTAATTCATATAAGATAGTAGGAGGACCTTTAGACTAAAATCAAGTCTTTAGGATTAAATGATTCATATACTAATAGGTCTTGTTCCCTTTTCTATTTAGCTAGAAATAGCTGATACATTTGTATCTTTCATTGTTGGACAATTTTGATAACTGGTATCAAAAATTGAAATAATCCTAGAGCATGAATGGATTTATACGTGTTGACAGATCCAGTACCTGAGGAGCTGCTCTAAATGCTCAAGGTCCGATTTGAGATACTTACTAGAAGTGGCTCAATGACTGAACCATGGTTCGATGCATTATGCAGGCATGCATGAATGATGAGTTCAGTCACATATTCAAGAATACTCAGCTAGCGGATATATTTCATCTATTGAAAGAATCCCTGGGTACTCCCAATGATGTTGAAAGGTATAAAATATCCTGTACCATTTTTAAAGCCAAGATAAGGGGAGTGGCATCGATCACTGATCATGTATTGTACATGATCAAACTGATCGAGTACTTGAGCAAACTTGGGTTGCCCCTATATGAGTAGCTAGGCAAAGATGTGATCTGAATTTCTTATCTTAGTCCTACCTTGACTTCTTAGGCATTTTAGAATGACTAAGCCTATAGTCAACTACCACAATTTGCTAGGATTATTGCAGACTTATGAGAAGGATTATCAACTCTACAAGGACTGGTGAATATAGTGGGTAGATCTACTTCAATAAAGCATCTTCCTTTAAGAAAGGAAAAAAGAAAAATAAGAAGAAGGTGCAATGTGCTCAGCTAAGTCAGACCAAGAAAAACAAGACAGACCAAAGTCAGGCAGAGTGCTTCTTCTGCAAAAAGCTGGATCACTGGAAGAGGAACTGTCCTCTTTACATTGCCTCTCTAGATCCAAACAGGCTAAGGACAAAGAAGATCTAGCAAGTGGTTGCTGGATAAGGTACTTATATGATAACACATTATAACTTCTCGATATGTGATACTACTACCTAGGTATTAGATACTGGAAGTCCTATTAAATTTATAATTCATTGCAAGGACCTCAGGTTAGTAGAAGATTTAAAAATGATGAGAGATTCTTGAATATTGGAGATGGAAGAGCAGTTCCATTTCTAGCATTAGGAATTATTAGGTTTGTATTCAATAAAAATATTATTGTTTTAGATGATTGTTGATCGCTGTCATAGACGGTCAAAAATAAAAACTTAACTCATTACTAGCTAGGGTGAGTAGGAATTGTATCATCGGGGATCAAGGATAATTATTTCACGAAGAAAGTAAAAAAAGAAATAAATATTTAGATGTTTAGAAGATAGATGATAGTTTAATTAAAACTAACCAATTTAAATTAAATATGTAATTAAGGGGTTTAAATGATAAAAAGATGCCTTCAGGTTTCTAGGTAATCATCAATATAAATCATATATTTGCTCTAATCTAAATAATTAAAATCTCTATTTATTTTAAAATCTTTCAAACTAATCCCTAGCATAGGCTATCTTGTTAAGTACAAACTATATCTTATTAAGATCATGGCCTATCTCACAAGTATAAGCTATCCAATAATTAAGTTGAAAAGATTCTAACAAGATACATAAATAAAAATTTAGAATTAATTATCTATATTGAGCATAAATCATATCGTGCCAAGATCATGATCCATCCCATCTATAGGGAATTAACTTAGAAAATCAATAAAAAATAATTGAAAAAGAATTGAAAGTATTTATTCAATTGCATATAATAAAATAATTATAAAAATTAATGAAAGGATACCTGTACTTCCCTACAAACTGTACCTTAATCATATATGGCTCTAGATACATCTTCTTGGAGATTCAGGGTTTTATCATAGCACCTCTTCTCCTGAAGAACTCTTTTTCTTTATTTCTCTCCCTTCTCTCAAAACCTAAACTAATTACAAGAAGAAAAATAAAATAAAATTTTGTTGCTGGAACTAATACCTAGACTATTGCCTGGGATCCTTTTATAGAGCTCATCAAGTGCTTTCTCTTGATCAAATTTAGGGTCAATCAGAGTCATATCGCTGTATATCATAAAAAAACAATCTCAGTCATTCGATATATTGCTTGATGGATATTTGGCTATTGAGCAGTGACTCAGTTTCCTTCTTGTAGGTGCACCAAGTCCTAGATTGCCTGAGATCTCCTCCCATTTGAATACCTCCTCCTGCTTCTCTCAGTTCTAGATGGATTGCGGCAATGAGCGAAACATAGGAGATGGCAGTGGTCTTCTCTAGTGGGTGATGGTAGCTCCAGTGGGTGGAAAGCAAGTAGTGGCATGATGGGCGGCCATGGATGTTGGATGGCACAGTGGCAAGGTGATTCAATGATGAAGGCAAGGTGGAGGACAAGTTCTTCAAGGTTCTCCAACCAGGGATGGTGGCTGAAGGTGGTAGGTGGCGGTGATGGCCTATAGTAGTGGTCGAATGGAGAAGAAACTAAAAAAAACATGGAATGATGGTGATTAGCTAGAACTTGGATGGTGGTAGGTGCTTCTCTGGTGACAAGACAGGTGCTTGGTGGTTCTGACGGTGGTGGGAGGCAGTGACGATGGCCTATGGCAGTGGATGAACAAAGAAGAAAACAAAAAAAATGGAAGGGCATGATGTCAGAGAAGGGAGGGGATTGGGAACTACCAAATCATGTTTGCTCTAGTTGGCAACAGAGTCTGGCATATCCTTCGACCACGAGTGATGACAGGCAACCAGAAACAAGCGAGAAATCTTACCATGGTCCATAGCTCTAAGCCATGGATCGATAACCATGGTGGCCATAGACCGTTTAGTCGTTCTGTGAACCAGCTAGCCGATCCATGATGGACCATCTGCTTTAAAAGTTATGCAAGTTGTTAATAATCTTCAAACTTTATTATAGCTTGTTAGCATAGTATACACGTCTAGTAAATGCCCTAGATTAGATAATATGTATGATGTCTACTTTTAGCATTATAGACTGGGTCATATTAACAAGAATAGGATAAATAGGTTGAGACAAGAAGGTCTTTGACACCCAGCTAGACCATTAAAAATGTACTTCATTGGATCACCATGTAAACCCAATTAGTGGCTGAGTGTTGACCATAGAAATTTTTGGAGATCTTCTTTACCATCTCCCCAACCTACTCTTTGAGTCCTTTAACTTGATATGAGTTGGGTATTATCTTTTTACACTTTAATCCTCTTTTTTTTTTGAAGGAGTCTGTGCAATGTCCTAACCTCTTAAATATTGGCATCCTCACCTTTTAACATAAACCATAATGCTTACTTAAGTGAAGGGGCCTGGTTACTCAATGAGGTAACACTGCTTAATAGATTTCTTGACCTTCTCATCTTTTGATGTGAACCACAATGCTTACTTAAGCAAAGGGGCTCGGTTACTCAATACAAGCCTAAGAAGAGATGTGAGGTTAGACTGACTCTCTAATAGATTTTTAACATTGTCACCTTTTGATCCAAACCACAACCCTTACTTAGGCAAAAAAGCTCGGTTAGTTAGTGAGATAATGTCAAAATCCTTTTATTTCTCTTTTTTCTCTCTCTTTTTTTTAATAAAAAACTTTTTGTATATCTCGACCTTTCCACCTGTACTCTCAACAAGCAAATTCTTTATTGAGATAAGAAAGAAGAGAGTTCTAGATTCACTCCTAAAATCTGATTTGATCAAAACCCCTACCATTTGTTGGGTTTTCTTAGTATTATGTCCCTTGGTATCTCTAAAATCATCTATACCATTAATCAATCATTGATTAGGATGCCAAATTAACTTTAAATTGAGATAAAATTGGATATATAAAATTAATTACTTCAGGTCATACTTGAGTTCTTAATTTAACTAGCTATTCTTTTTCCCTAACTTAATCAACATTGTCCTCAATGGAGTAAGGAAATAAAATAAGCAACTAAAAGAAAAGGAGTGAATGCACTTGGGGTAAGTGTGCTTTAGGAGTTAAAGAGGGCTTCATGGATTTGCGAGTTCTCATTCCTTCCTTCTAGGTTCCTATAATTGCATAAAGTTAAGAGGAAATAAATTGTTGGGTTGCCTCTCAACAAGTGCTAAGTTTAATGCTTTAGCCAGATGCTATGAAGGAGTGTTACTGGTATTGAACTTGGATATGTCATTCAAGATTTTCAAAAGATAGGACCAATTAGGAGGCCTTGTCATCATGGTAGAAAAATATTCATAGAATGTTTTGCGATGAGTAACCCTGATCCATAGAGTGCACTAGGCAAGTAGCTAGACCAAGATTTAAAAATATTATTATAATTTGGATGAAGATTAGGAAGAGATTATGTATGTTGGGCCAAGAGTGGGGGTGGTAGCTTAGAGATTTTTTTGACTCTAGAAAGATCTACCCTAATCCCTTTCTCGGGTGCGATGTGTCTTGACATTATTCCTTCTCGATGGTACCTTATCCAACTTAACTTTAAGACTATCTCCATATATCATTTTAGGATGGTGATAGATTTTGGAGGTAATCCTCAAAAGTAGTGCCAAATATGGAGAAATCAGTTATAAAATTCTCAAGATCGTTATTCCTCATTTTAGAGATATCCCATCCAATAGCTTTTTTATGTATCTTTAAAACATCGATAATTTTATCTTCTTGGTTAAGGATTATCAGTAGGATGTCAGTAGGTATGACAAGAAGTGGCTTTAATTCTAGATTAGGTGGTGATTTTAACAAGGAAGCTATTGCGGGGTGAGGTGCTGACTCATATTGTTCAATCCAAAGTAGAGTGGTTTTGAAGTACGGTATATCTAGTAGGTTATTCATCCCTATATTATACCAATCTATATTAAAGTTATCTATCTCGAAATGAGCTAGACAGGAATCTAATGACTTCTAGGATGAATTGGAGGTATAGATTTCCCTATTGTGTTAATCTGTATGGTTCTTGGGAAGCCTCAATTAATTCTATCATGTAATCTATTTATTCTCCCTTCTTGTAAAATGGAGTGGATGATGCTAGGGCACTTGGAAAAGGGGCCATAGTAGGATGATGCTGAAAATGGTTCATCCCACTTGTTTGATTTCTCTCTATATATTTTTGCCTTAGTCTAATTATCTATATTGGTCTTTGTGATGGTGCAAAGTTGTTCCATGACCAGTTCATTCACAAGAGTTATGGTCGATTGTTTAAAAAAAATTAAAGGGTTATTAAAATTTTTAACTTGGTTGTGTCTCTTTAAGTTACTCTTGGACTGACAAGGTAGTACTCCTTCCTCCTCCCTATCAACTTCAATTAATAATGGATCAATCTGATTCATAAGCTCATCGATAGATTGCTGTTGAAGCAGGATTAGTGTGAAATTGAGCAAACCTATCGAAATCTGGGTTGGCCTGTTGGGGAGGTGGGTTCTGATTAACTTGTTCTATCCTGTTTATTGGTTGTAGAACCTTCTCTTTAAATAATAGGCCATAAGGAGTAGGAGAAGGTTGATAATATGGATAGGGCTGATCATAATAAGGTGCATGGATGAATATAGGTCTTTGTAGTATCGGGATAACCACTAGTTGTGGTTGCCACTAAAAATCTAGTTGAGCCCCCTAACCTGGGTTGTAAGCATTAAAGTTTAAGCTCTCACTTGGTTTGTAGGCCATATGAGTTTGATCTTGATATACTTGGCATACCTAGCCTTAGGAAATTGGTATGTGGCTGGGCATTCATTCACAAAATGAGTTGGGCTTGAATATATAGAGCATGCCTGCTTTGTAGGAAGAAAGGAAGGAGTGGAAGAGTGTCTAATAGCTAGTAGATGTCTAATTTATGGGGTATGGCATCCAGTCTACTATCTAAAGCATGGGATAACTTATCCACCTTACTATTGAGATCTATGTTCCTAGCACTGCTTTAATTTATCGGATTGTTTTGATGGTTTTGGATATTTAATCAAAAATCCTAGATTAGAGCAACCCTCTTCTAATTTTTTAAAAATTATTATTTTAAATACACAAGGGAAAAGAAGAAAGAAGAAAGGTAGAGAAGAATTCTAAAGAGGGCCTAAGGAATCCTAGAACTAAGAGAGGTAGAGAAGAATTATTAGTTAAAGTTCTATATTAATTGTAATCAAGTTAGCATATAATAGACTTTCTATCCTAGGGTTTCCTAATTTGAGATAGCTCCTAACTATTTCAAGGTCACTTTCGAGCCTTCTAAGTTAGAAACTAACTAGTCAACTAGCTAGATAAGGATAAGGTCAGTGGGGGTCCCCGGTTGCTTTCCTTAGATACCAGATAAATTAGCCAGGTCAAACAATAGAACTAATTAAAGAACCACCTTTCTTCAGGGCTACATCATCCTTGACCCCTTTCCTAGTCATCAATTAACTAGTTAATCCTGATCTAGTCCAACTCTTAGGGCCCTTTATCCTAGTGAGCTCAAAAATCCATAGGGATCAACATCTAATCAATTTTAGATTAAAGGCTTAGGTCAATGTGCTATGCAGGGTGGTGGTTTGTGGGCCAAGGAAGGGTGATGAAATCCTCATCTTATGTTCTTTAGGGTTTAGTGCCCTTAAGATATTTTATAAAATATGCAATGTAGAAAAAGAAGATGTTAAATACAAGTACTAAATTTTAAGACTTGATTAGTTTCTCTTTTAGTTAAGCTTTATGAAGTGTCCTTGTTTTCTTTTTATGTTAGGTTATTTTTTGGTAAGTTTTTAATTTAGTTAATTAGGTGTAAGAAAAGTCAAATTGAATTAGGGTTATAAGGTAGTTAAGTAGTTTACCCAAAATAAAGTAACTAGAAAGCAGTAATTCAATTATGAAAAGTAGTAAAAGTAATAAATTAATTATGATGTTAGTAAATTATAAAATAAATTAAAATATAGTAATTTATTTATTTATTATTTTTTAAAAAAAATCATAACCATGCCTAGGGTCTCCAACAATGGTGCCAAAAATTGATTGTTATTGTAGATGGTCAAAAATAATTCACCACCTTAAACTCTATATCTAGGGTGAATCGAGATCATATCCTCTGAGATCTTAGGGCAAAGTTATGATTTTTAAAAGGGAAGAGAGTAATTGTTGTTACGTAAGATAAAAATAAACAAGAAGTAACCTACTCATAAGATCGAAGTAAGTAAAAGAGGTTTTTTTAAAAAATTATAAGTCAATCTTGCACTGACAAAGTTGTATGTTTTTTATAATTGAGATGTAATTAGTTTTAAAGAATTACCTATCTTCCCTCGGCATGCTCTGTATCCATAGATCATGGCACATCTTTGGAAGACACTAGGTATTCAACTCTTTTTTTCTCGGCGTGCCCTATATCTGTAATAGATCATGGCGCATCTCCAGAAAGTAAGAGTTATCCCTAAACTTAGTTTAATGTTAAAGCATAATAAAGAGCAAATAAAAAAAATAAATAAAGAACTCATAATAAAAGCATAATCTTTTATTGCATACCAAAGAAATACAGAAATGGAGAATAAAAGAACCACGCTCTACCTTGTATAAGATCTCCTCTTCCTCCCAAACTTTTGCATTTAACTGCTCTTAAGTTGATCCCTTCCTATCCCCCTATGCAAAGGCTCTAGAGGGAATCCAGGGAGTGATGCTTGGTTCCCCACGTGGTGGTATTGAGCCCTAATTATAGTTATAAGCAGGGAATGGGTTTTCTTGATTTTTTGATATAAGACTAAAGAAGAGAATACATGAGTAGCATAGATCTATTTTTACAAGAAATCAATGGACAGATGGGTGTGAGTAGGAAATAGATATAAAGAGAGACTCTTGCTCATGATAGAGATCAAATCCAAGTAGAATTTGGTTTCAAAATTCTATCCAAATCAAGGTGTGATCATGTGAAGCATCGCAATCATTGGTTTTTTTATCAACAGACCATAGCCCTTCTTCTTTCTTCGGCGACGAGCAATGATGATGGGAAGAAGATGATGGCGGGACAATGGATCTCAAGCCGAAGAAGGGAGTGACCATGGTGGATCACGTTGGCCAAAGAGAATTTGGTGATTTTCTAGGGAGCAGTAGACCTCCTATGTATCTCCTCTTTCGCTATAGTTTGAGCAGGGATTTGGCATGGCATGGCAGATCATGGTGATGGTGAGCAGAGCAGTAGCATGGGAGGTAGCATGCAGGTGGTGGCAACACAGGACAAGGAAAGGAGATGAGAAGGAGGAAAAATGGTCAGCAGTTCAATCCCATTCTTGGTTGATAGTGGTAGGAGACAGCAACAGTAGTAGATCAATGGCGGTAATGGTAGAGGAAGATGAAAAGGGGGAAAACGGTGTCTTGTGGTGACTAGAAATAGAGAGGCTGGTGGCATCTCGGGCCGGTGACATCTCCTTGGGACAGAAAGGAGGGGAGATGGAGAGGAGAAGATGATGGTATGTGGTGATGGAAGGATGACTAGATCTTGATGAATTGGGCTGGGGAGGAGGTGCATGGTGGCTCGGGTAGCAACAGGATGGCGTCTATGGCACCCTCATGGCAAAAATCCTTCTACGATCCATGGCTTTAATTTGTGGATCGTTAGCAATGGCTGCCGGTGGACCCTGGAGACTTTTGTAAACCAGGAAGCTGGTCCATGGTGGATTGGCTGCTTTAAAATTTGTGTAACTCTTTAATAAACTTCAAACTTGAATTCTGGCTCATTTTAAATCTGATTTACTTCAAACTTATTTCATTTGATCGTATAAATCAACCTCTTTGCATTATCATCTTCTTTCCTAAAATAATATATAGAAGTATCAATTTTAATAAATAAAGATAATTTAATTCTTAAATTAATACTCATATACATGTATATAATGTAATTATTAGTCTCCTTGAGGTTAATAGTTGTAAATCATTGCCAACCTATGAATCTTACCTTCTTAAGAAGATGACCAGTCACCTTTTACTGGAAAGGTGAAAGAAACAGTGAGGTTCTGAGTCTAGTACATATATGTATGTGAATCCATGCCATAGGTGGATATCACTACTTTATTATGTTCACAGATGGCTTATTGAGGTATGGGTACATCTACCTTATGAATCATAAGCCAAATTATTTAAAATGTTCAAACAATTTTGTAATGAAGTAGAAATTAAACTAAGAAGAGCATTAAACTTTTCAATCTGATCAAGCAAGTGAATACCTTACAAAAGAGTTTTTAGCATATATAGAAGAGAATGGGATTCTCTCACAATGGATACCTGCTGGGATATCTCAGCATAATGGAATGTCTAAAAGGAGAAATCGAATCTTGTTAGATATGATTCGATCTATGATGGGGTTTGCGAGTCTGACAATCTTCTTTTTGGGATATGTACTCGCTCCTATGGCATGATCAGATGCATCACACATGAGCTCAAAAGTTTGAGTCTATACAGGTGGATGAATAATTGGGGCCGAAGTTAATTCTTTCTTCAAATATTCAAAGGACTCGATACATTCAGATGTAAAGTCAATTTTGACTTCTTTGGCTAATATATTAGTTAATGGTGGAGCCACTTTGCTAAAATTCTTGATAAATTTCTTGTAAAATCTAGCATATCCAAGGAATGATCTAATTTCCTTGACTGATTTAGATGGAGAAAGATTTGCAATCAGATCTACCTTGGCTTTATCTACTTCTATATCCCTTTTTGAAATCAGATGTCCAAGGATTATGCCTTCACCAAAAATTGGCACTCTTCCCAATTTAGCACTAGATGCTTTTCCTTATAGCTCTCCAAGACTAGTCTGAGGTGATATAAGTATTTAGAAAAAGTAGACCCAAAAATGAAAAAGTTATCCATGAAAATTTCAAAGAACCGTTCAACCTTGTCTAAGAAATACTAATCATGCACCTTTGAAAAGTGGATGGTGCATTACATAAGCCAAAGGGCATACATCTATAGGCGAAGATTCTATATGGAAGGTGAATACCATCTTCTCTTGATCTTCTACGGCTATAGTGATCTGATTGTAACTAGAGTATCCATCGAGAAAGCAGTAAAAGTCATGCCCAGCTAATCATTCTAGCATTTGGTATATAAAGGATAAAGGAAATGGTCCTTCTTAGTGACTGCATTTAATTTTTTATAGTCGATGCAAACCCTCCATCTAGTTTGAATTCTAGTTGGGACTAGTTTATTATTATCATTTTGGATTATAGTAACTCCTGACTGTAGGGATTTGTGTGGTGCTCCCAAGCCTTGGAGAGACTTGGGAGGCCATGGCAGGGATACTGGAGGTGATCCCTAAAGCTTGGGGTGTTCCCAAGCTATCCTAGAGGTGTTCTAGGGGATTTCTAGGGTGTCCCTAGGGTTCTGAGTCAATTTAGATCACGACATGTTGGTCAGGGGGTTTAATCCAAAAATATTAGTATTTTTATATGGGCTTAGAGGAGGAGTTTTTTTGAGAGATTGTAACATAACTCAGTTTATGTGGGTTATGGCGTTGGGTCCAGGTTTGTTAAGTTGGTTAGAAGGTTAGCCAGTTGGTTGGTTGTTGGTTAGTTGTAACCAATTAGGAAGCCTAACCATGTGAGGTGTTCTAACCAGTTTGTTATTGGACCATCCAAGTCCTAACCGCCCATGTGATTGAGTCCTAATAGATTTAAGAAGTTGTTAGCCCAAGAAGTCCAAGAAACCAAGATGTTGTTGACGCCCAATATGAGAAGATCGCATGCCCCATGTGTTTTAAGAGGAGGCGTGCATGAGAATTGGGATCTCTCTCCAGTTTTGAGAGGCATCTGTGGGAGAGCGCCCCTTTGGGGCATCCACGGTCTTGAGAGGACCATGAGGCTTGCTCACGGTCCTGGATGGCATCTTCTTCCATAGAGGGAGGCCACATGGAGGGAGTCCATGTGGGGACTTGGCCGTGGGAACCTGCATGAGGGAGTCCATAGGTGGAGACCTCCTGGGTTTCAAGAAGGCCACGGTGGAGGGTTTCAAGAGTCGCACATGAAGGAGATATCATGTGGAGGGCTTGGTCCATGAGGGTACATCATGGGACTTTGGAGAAGGGATCTTGCATGAGGTATTATCCGCAAGATGGAGCTTCTTCTCGGGTTTCAGAGAGGAAGGGAAGCACGTTGAGGTATTATCCGTGCAGGGCCATACTGGGTTCTTGGGGCATGAGGCCTGCAAGAGAGAAGACATGCGGGATGGCGAGAAGCTTCTAGGATTTAGAAGGGTGCCGTGTGGTCTTGTTATCTTGTAACAAGGTTCTTCTCCAAAGGATTAATAAGAAATCTTTCTTTTTCTCCTACATCTCCTCTATATCTTCTTTGTTGCATGATCTTGAATCTAGAACAGGCTATTTTCGCTGCATAAAGTGCTGGTCCGGATCTCCCAACAAGTGGGATCAGTACCTAGGAATCTCAACACTGACTTGATGGATACCACTTACATAGGACTTATCCAAGAACTATCAGAATAGGATAAAATATACTGTTGTCAAGGAGTTTCAAAACTTCTTTCTTTACTACTTCTTTCATGGCTGGGTTGAGTCTCCTTTGGAAATCTTTGTAGGCTTGGCTTCCTCCCTAAGTGAATCCTATTTGAATAATTGAGGGGCTGATCCCCTTTATAACAGCCATGGTCCATCCTAAAGCTTCCCTATTTTCTTAAGGACATTTAATAATTCCCCCCTCTTATTTGGAGTATAGGTCTATTGAAATGATCACTGGTAGAGTTTTTGAAGGACCTAGGAATGCATATTTGAGGTGTTTGAAAAGTGGTTTCAGTTCCAGTTTGGGTGCTTCCTCCATTGATGGTTTGGACAATAGTTTCAGGCATTGTCTCAAGTGGTTCAATTGGAGGATCCCATCTTGATTTTTCATTAATTATAGTAACTTCATTAATTTTGTCTCCATTTTGGTTCATCTAGAGTTCTAGGTCAAGCTCTTCATTGCTAAGGTCAATCGGATCATAGACAGTATCCTAAACACAATTCATGTTGCTCATTTATTTATATTGGTGAGATTAAAAATATTTAGATCAATTAACATGTTTCCAAAGGAAAGTTTCATTAGCCCATTTTGGTAAATAATTTAGTCATTAACTATGACAAAAAATGGTTGACTTAATATAACTGGGATGTGACTCTTTGGGTTCATTACCGGTTCAGTTTCTAGAATTACCAAATCTACCAGGTAAATAAAGTTACTAACATTAATCAGCACATCCTCTATTATTCCCCTTGGTACTTTTAAAGATCGATCTACTAGTTCTAGGGTCGTCCCATGGACTTTAGTTCCCCCAACCCTAATTGCTTGTATACTGAAGATGATAATATATTGACACTTGCCCCTAAGTCTAATAGAGCCCTATTGATGAGGGTGTTCCCTATAATGCATAAAATAGTGGGTGATCTTGAATCTTTGTATTTCACTAGCATGTGGTTTGACAGGTAAGAGCACACACTAGTTGCCAGGAAGGCTCTCTTAGGTACATTGGTAGTCTTCTTTTTGGTACACAGGTCTTTAAGAATTTAGCATAAGCCAAGACCTGTAAGGGATATTCACTTTAACTTGCTTAAAGACCTCCAAAATCTTATCTAATTGGACTAAATTTTGATTGGGCTTAAGTTTACATAGGAATGGTGCTACAACCTTGATCTTTGGTTCATCAATTCTAGCAAAGGCTTAACTGGTGGGTTGGATATTATATCAGGTTCTAATACCTTGGGTGTTTCGGGCTGACCTTGCTCAATCAGTTGTTCAGATAGCGGGATTTCTAATTCTTCTTCTTTTGTATACCCACCTGGTTATCTATTTGTCTTCCAGATCTCAATGTATAGATAGCATTTAATTGGTTAATCTAGGTTCCTTGTTTTGATCCTTGATTGTTTGGATTTCCAGGGTTTGCCTCGGGCTGACTCGATAGTTTACCCCATCCCTCTCACTTATAGTTGTGGCTAACTGAACTACTTACATCTCCAAATGAGCTATAGCCTGGGTATTAGAGGATATTATTGACTTATGCTTTGCACGAAGTTATTCAAGGTAGCATTGGTGTTATTAATTATGGCATGGGTGTTAGCTTGGGATTTAGCTAGAGTTTTCAAGCTTTGTCTAGAAAATTAAACCTCTTTTCATTATCATTGTCTAGTGGGTTGTTTCCTATAGGATTGGGCCTTGGGTTAGGCTGGTTGAAGTTGGGACCATTTGCATTAGGACCTTGTGACCGGGAAAAGTTTGGATGGTTCTTCCACCCTGGGTTATAGGTGGTGCATAGGGATTATTGGTCATTTTTTGATAGGTTGCATTTACCTATGCACAACCATTTTAGTTTGGGTCATGAAATAGGGATTCTCTTCTACTACATGTCCTAGATCATTCCATCCATTGCATATAGGTGTGAACACTTTGTTCACTAGATTTACAGGGACTTGTCCCTTGACTTCCAAGACTTGCTCTATCCTTAGAATCAAGGATGCCATCTTAGCCTCTATGGCTATGGATGCAAAGATTTGGTGCATATCTCCTCTTGATGGTATATTTTTAGATTCCCTAGTTCCCTCCCACTATAGGCTCTTTTCTACTTAATCCTCTAGAAAATAGCCAGGCTTCATTGGGTGGTTTCTGCATAAAATCACCCTGACACATCGATCCGAGCATGGTTCTAGAATTTGGGTTTAAACCTTCATAAAGGGTTTAGTATAACCTCCAAGTCTCTATCCCATGGTATGAACACTGGCTCAAAAGGTTCTTAAATCAATCTAGGCATTTCTAGAAGGGCTCTCCCCTAGATGATAAAATTAGGTGATCTCATTTCTTAACTTGGCTATTTTATAGTGTGGAAAAGCTTTCTCAAGAACGTTTTTACAAAGCCCTCCCATATTGTGATTGAATGGATTTGATGGGGACCTGAGAGCTATCCGAGCATCAGCAAGGAGCAAATTCGATGGTATTAGATTGAGTCTGTTCGAGTCTATTATATTTTATTTGAGTCCATTAGTTTTGAGTCTTGAGTCATTTTAGTCCTGTTAGCCATTTATGTCAGGTCTTGTAATCAAGTTAGTATGAGTCCTATCATCTTTTAATTGAGTCAAGTCAAATTTTATTTACTTGAGTCCAAGTCTGTACTAAAGAATTGAAGACCCCAACCACCTCTGCAGCCACATGGGATCCCATCACAGTGCCACACTCAGTGCGCCACCTCAGCAGCCACAAGGAGCCCCAATCACAGCAGGCATCATCCACCCTATTAGGCATTCCAAGATCTTCATTACATCATCCAAGCCCAACAAGGAAGCAGATCAGTGCCTCATATGGAAGTTATGGATCGCCGAAGAGAAGATGGAAGAAACCTATATGGCAACTAGGCAGATCAGGCAATATATGGGTGCCCTCCCTCTTTCCCTTATTTCATGAGATTTTTTCTTGTACCACCCACCTATTATAGAAGTTATGTGGCACTTCCTTTCATGCAAATCCACCACAAGGCAATATATTGCTGCCCCCCACTTTTTGCTCTTCATTCCATGTAATCCAAGGGGTAGGGTCAATTATAAATGGACCCCTTCATATATGAAAAAATGGAACAATGATGAATGAAAAATTTTAGAAGAGAGGTTCTTTGTTCGCTTTGCATGGAGAGAGTGAGAGGCCCACTTTTCACTCCACAAGGAGGGCACGAGAGCTGCATCCCTGGACTTGTTGCTTCGCATCATGTCTAGTTATCCCCCTTCCTTTTGATTCCATCTTCTTTACCACCTTCATGACCTTTAAGACTTACCCTAACAGCTCCATGTAGTGAGATGGGTGGGATGCCCTAGAAGTGAGAGGTTTCTCCGTGAGTGTGAGTCCCAAAGTTCATGGAGTCCAAACTTCTATATTTCATCTCTATTGTTTCCTTCACCACCTCCTTAGAGAAAAAAATACTAAAAAAATCTATTAGTACCTAATCTTTGGTGACTTCTCAGCTCGTCGATGATCCTTCGTCTCATCCTGTCTCCCATCAATTTTGGTATCAGAGCCAGAGAATTAGGATATGCTACATCTTCCCGAATCACCCCAAATCCCCCCTAACCAGCGCTGCCATTCTCTCTCTCCCCTGTTATTGCTCTACTGCCCACCTCTTTAGCCCACATCTGTGCCAGCAACCATCAAGCTGACTGTGCCACCGTGCCACCCGTCCCACCGATCTGCACCACAATGCCCAACACCTGTCGAATCAGAGCCCGTGCCAACATCCCCCCGGAGATGTGGCCAAGGCTCCCACCTAAAGCCCCCTTCCTTTGCCATCATCCGATCACTAATCTCACTGGAGCTACTTGAGATCGCATAATTAGCTATTATGCCATCTTCCTTGGAGCACTTCGACCTCTCGATCGAAGATCCCATGCCATCCGAACCATCCAGACAAACCCTATCGGTTGTGGTGCCTAGATCCGATCGGCACCTCCACTGGATCACCTCCTTTTTCATCGACCGTTGCTCCCAGTCATGCCACTTCTCTTCTTCACCTTCGATTGACTCCTTCAATCGTCATCGATGATGCACTGCTCAAAGCTAGGGGCATCGCACTGCTACTAGCGTATCCCCACTGAGCCAAGCTCTATAACAGGGCCTTGGAACCGAGACCCTACACCATCGAGCCACCGTCTCTTCATGCTATTCTACCTTCCACCAGACCTCTCTCCCTTTGGCGATCAATCCCTTCTGACCCGGCTCCCTTCCACCATCGCCAGCCGTTGGAACCAGGCCCACACGCCACCGAGCCATGCCAACTTCCATGCCGCCCTTCTCCCCACTATGCTACCGCTAGACACCGAAACATGCCACACCTCCCTCTCTTTGAGCCGCCACATTCCCAGCACCGTCATAGTGAAGATCTTCCCTAGATTTTCGTCTCCATTACACTCTACATCGGCCCGTGAGAAGGAGATTCCCCACACAATTATAAAAGCTATCTCGTTCACTATTGCCGACTTCAAGCGCTACATGGATCTCAAAACTGCATGGATCTCAAAGCTACATGGATCTCAGAGCTACATGGATCTCAAAGCTGCATGGATTTCAGAGTTGCACGATTCTCTGAGTAGAGCCTTTTTTATTTAATTGGATTCGGTTTCACCAAAGTTCCCGCTGACCCAAACTCGATGAGGTCGAGTTCTCCCCACTCCAGGAAATGATGGAGACTCGAGAGCTATCCGAGCATCAGCAAGGAGCAATCTGATGGTATTTGATTGAGTCTGTTGGAGTTTATATTTTTATTGAGTCTATTAGTTTTGAGTCTTGAGTCATTTGAGTCCTGTTAGCCATTTATGTTAGGTCTTGTAATCAAGTCAGTACGAGTCCTGTCATCTTTTAATTGAGCCAAGTCAAATTTATTTCACTTGAGTCCAAGTTTGTAATAAAGAAGTTGAAGACCCCAGCCACCTCGGTAGCCACATGGGACCCCAGTCACAGTGCCACACTCAATGCACCACCTTAGCAGCCATGAGGAGCTCCAGTCACAGCAGGCATCATCCACCCTATTAGGCATCCCAAGATCTTCATGACATCATCCAAGCCCAACAAGGAACAAATCAGTGCCTCACATGGAAGTTGTGGACCCTCCAAGAGAAGATGGAAGAAACCTATATGGTGTCCAAGCAGATCAGGTAGTATATGGGCGCCCTCCCTCTTTCCCTTATTTCATGAGATTTTTTCCTTGTACTGCCCACTTGTTATTGAAGTTATGTGGTGCCTCCCTTTCATGCAAATCCACCCACAAGGAAACATGTTGCTACCCCGCCCCCCCCTCTTTGCTCTTCATTCTATGTAATCCAAGGCTAGGGTCAATTATAAAAGGACCCCTTCATGTACGAAAAAATGGAACAATGATGAATGAAAAATTTTAGAAGAGAGATTCCTCATTCGCTCTGCATGGAGAGGGTGAGAGCCCCACTTTTCACACCACAAGGAGGGCACGAGAGGTGCATCCCTGGACATATTGCTTCACATCTTATCTATTTATCTCCTTCCCTTTTGATTCCATCTTCTTTACCACCTTCATGACCTTTGAGACATACCCTAACGACTCCATGTAGCAACATGGGTGGGATGCCCTAGAGGTGAGAGGTCTCTCCATGAGTGTGAGTCTCAAAGTCCATGAGAGTCAAACTTCTGTCTTCCATCTCCATTGTTTCCTTCACCACCTCCTTAGAGAAAAAGAAATACAAAAAAAAATCTAGTGGTATCCTAATCTTCGATGACTTCTCAGCTCATCGATTGTTCTTCGCCTCATCTCATCCCCCATCATTGATGGGACCTGCTATCATTATGTGAAGCAAGGGCACTGGAAGAAGAATTGCAAGTTGTATCTTGCAAGTATGAAGCATGATGCTGGTGGAGCATTAAAAGGTTTGTACATGACACAAACAAACTTGTCATTGAGTTCTTCAGCTTTTGATACATGGGTATTGGATACCGCATGTGAGTCTCATATTTGCAAGTCATTGTAGGGGTTATAGAGACCTAGAAGCTTGAAGAAAGGTGACTTCGAGCTATTTGGCTTGAGTGGTGATCCCATTCAAGCTGAAGCTGTTGGCACCTATCTACTATTATTGCCATCGAGCAATATTTTTTAACTAAAAGATTGTTATTATGTATCCAACATTATAAAAATATTATTTCTGTACCATTGTTGAGCCATGGGTGCTCGATTTTCTTTTCAAAGAATTTCTTTGGTTGTGGTACATTTGCTAATGGTCTTTTGATTCTATCACTCAATGATGAAGTTATGCTTGTTAAAACCAAGAAAAAAAGAGAGATGATGTGAATGTCACTTATCTTTGGCATTGCCATTTGGGTCATATTAGTGAGTCCAGGATAAACAAGTTATACAAAGAAATTTGGTATGGGCACTAGGATTAGATAGAGGCTCCTCAATCCTCTATGGATCACTGATTAGGGTTTTAATCTGTTGGGTCATGCAATAAGGCTTCAAGCCTGAGCAATTTACTTTTAAGTTATATAATTGGTTTCAATTTTTGTTTTAGTCATGTATCTTGGCCAATTGTGTCAAGTTAGGGTCAATGGGTCTTGTAATTAGCTGAACTGGTTACAAGCTCAAGTCAACTTAAAGTTGGGCTCAAGCTTGTTTGAAGTTAGGTCCACAAGTGGGCATTCAAGTCAAGCCCAATTATGGATAGGTCAAGCCCTCTCTCCATGCCAAGTAAGAGCACCACCTCATCAGTACCACTTGGCATTATGAAGCACCACATCACCAAGCCACTTGGGTGGCCAAGACAAGATGAAAATGTCAAAGTCAATGCATGTTGGACGCCCCATTAACTCTCCCCTTGATCCAAGCCAACAACCTCCCCACCTCACTCCACACATCAAGCCTCTCCAAAGATCATGGTCAACTAAGGAAGAGTTCAAAATTCAAATGGAGACAACCTTCCTCCCTTCCCTCCTCATATCAGCCTCTCTCCAAAGAAGCATGGTCGACCAAGGAAGAAATTCTAAAGTCAAAAGGCATCCCTTGATTCTTGAAGACAAGTCCACACAACACTCCCCAATTTAAGCTACCAAGATCAAGCTCATGGTCGACCAAAGACTCATGAAAAGAGTTTCAAAATTCAAATGGGGACAACCTCCTCTCTTCCCTCCCCGAATCAAGCTTTCCACCAAATCAAGACCAGCCAAGGAGGATTTCAAGAGCTCAAATTTAGATTTTAGGTGCCCCTTAATGAAGATGTGTAAACTTTTTTTTCATTTGAATTCAAGTGAGACTTAGGAGCCTATAAAAGGGCCTAACCCTCTTGTAAATTCAGTTTTGATGAAATGAGAAATTAGAAGTTTCTTCTTCCTTTAGCCCTTGTCTTCTTAGACTACGGACTCTATGAGAGAGTGCCTTTGTCCTTCGGACATCGAGGGTGAGAGGCCCTCAGTTACCTTCTTCCTTCGTAAGCCACCAATCCATCTTCAAGCTTGGATGCACCCAGAAGATCCACCTGGATGCCTAACGAGAAGAGCCCTTCTCGACCACCATCCTCAACTATTCCCCATCACTTCTTTTTTCTTATACCCTCTTCTTTCTATTTTCTAACCCCTTCAATTGGTTGCTCATTGGTCTTCCAGGTGACACGGACAAAGGAGTCGATCTTCCTTGGCTTCGGGACTATCGAACGAAAAGCCAGCGAATCTGCAGGGTCAAAGGCTTGATCTTCTAGGTCACATCCATGAGTGTGAGCGAACTCGACATCGGCGCATCTAAATCTTCAAGGTTTGCACTCCCTAGTCTCCTAAGTTGGTATTGTCTTAGAGCTAAGTTCTACCGGGGTTTCTTAATCCCGGGGTCCTCTCTTATCTTTATTTAGGGGCTATATTTGCATGCTTGAAATTTCTTGTTCTTATAGAATCTTTAGTTCTATTCTCCACTTGACTTCGGGAATCAGTAAAGCTATTAAAAACTTAAAACAACAAAAAGAAAAATCACTTGCATGCATCTCATCCATCCTAGCTTCTTCATCCCACATCATTTGATATCAGAGCATGGTTAGTACTTAGTTTCTTCACCATGGCTGTCCGGTCATGGAAAAAAGTAAGGCTGCAAGACCCTCACATCCCATTCAATGGAGATTTCCTATGGCATGTAGGGGTGCCGATGTGATTGACCCTTGAAGAAGAAAATAAAAAGATAGGTATCTTAGGTCCTAAAGAAAATTTTTGCATAATTAAATTCAACAACATTAGATTTCAGCATCATTAAATTCTGCATCATGTCCAACCCAGTACATGGTCTATTATTTTGATTATTTATGTATGTAGGAATCTCTGAATCTACTGATTCTTATTTTGCTGGATTTTGCATAATTGATAGTATTTTTTAAAACTTTCTAAGAATTTATTTCAGTCTGTAGGTTCTTTACATGCCTGATTACTACCTGAGAATAAATCTATCCTGAAATTCTAGCAAGTCCAATTTCAGCATACTTTCATTTCTGCATAGTTTAAATTTCTACATTTAGGTTCATATCATTTAATTTCCAGCAACTAATATTTCTACCAATACACATCAAAACACAAAAGAACTTTAGTGCACTTCTTTAGGTTTTAAGTGTATGCCATCATATGCATAACTTACCTTAAAGACGACAATATCATAAGATAAGAGAAGGAGGTTATTACCTTTCCTTCGCCCAAAAACAACCACCCTTGCATTTCGAACCTAAGCCTAACTTAAAACCAATTAGCAACCTAATAGCTTAGGGACATCAATGAGTCAGGTTTAAACATTGTGGGAAGATTGGTGCATATAACCCTGCAATTAATACTGGGAAGCTGGTGTTTAAGGCAAGAGTTCTAGCCTCAAATGATCTAAGTGGTGTTGTGGTTCCTTAATTGGATCTTTACAAAAGCAAGTGGGGCCTCCCACACTCCCACCACTTACCTGGCTGGTGAAAGGGCTAGTTGTTGTGCTGTGTGTCATCTAAGTTAACCCATTATGTTTGAACTCCTAGGTCTAGAAAACTGTAGTACCTTCCTTTATGTGTTGCATGTCAACTAGGTCAGGAGTCCAGTATCATCCACATCTCTCAGTCAAGTGCACCCATGGAGAACAACCTCGAGAATCAAATTAGGATCCTCACTAAGCAGATTGTCAAGATGAACCAAAGATTTGATGGACTTGAAACAAGGCTAGGAACTTTGGAGAGGACTCGGGAGACACACACTGAACCAGAGTCTGAGTCACCTCCCCACCCTAAGAGATTCCCTCAATGTGATTCTCCCTTAGAGGCTGAGCCTAGAAGAGCCTCACATCTTAACCCAACCAAGAGGTTCACCCTAGGAGACCCAATCAGGAGCCCATGGAACAGGAAGATAAGGAATTACACGAGTTTGATGACCTGTTAGTTGTAGTTAGGTGCATCCTGACCCAGAACATAGTGCAAGAAGATTGGTGTAGGACTAACATCCTACAAACCTTCATCAAATTAAAGGATAAGGCATGCAAGATCATAGTAGACAGTGGGAGTTGTGTCAATGCTGTCTTATTCAGTACTGTCAAGTCCCTAGGATTGACCCCAGTTCCCATCCCAACCCCTATAAGCTCTTATGGATAGATTCGACTTTCATACCTATCAAGTCTAGATGCCAAGTTTTGATCAAATTGCAATCATATGAGGAAGACATTTGGTATGATGTCCTTTCCATGGGAGTCAGTAGCATTATCCTAGGTCGACCCTGGCTTTACGATTATGATGCCACTCTTTTTGGTTGGACCAATACCTGTGCCTTTAGTTACCATGGAAGAAATTTATAATCAATCTAACTCAACCTAAGGATCAGCTAAAAGATGATCTAGTAGCCTAAAGGAAAGGAAGACAAGAATTGACCTGATCAAGGCCAAGGAGTTAGAAAAAGAGGTTACTAAGGGAACCCCTGCTTGGATCTTGGCCACTAAAGATAATCATGAGTCGACCTAAAGAGAACACCCTCAAGAAGCATTTGAGGCTCTGAAAGAATTTGAGGAAGAACCCTTTGAAGAATTTTAGGGAGAAAAGGCTAAACTTATTGAGAATTTAAATGAAGAAATCCTTGAGCTAGTGATAACTTTAAGTTTGACAAGGTTGAACCCATTGAAAATATAGAGAATTAAACTCTTGAGCCCATCGAAGAATCCAAAGGAGACATCTATGAATCAAGTCTAGTGGAGGAGTTAAAAAAGAGATTACTGAGGAACCCAACCTACCATTAGAGTCTTACATAAGGAGCCAATAAAAAAAAGTCCACTTATAGAGCCCAGTCCTAAAATCCAGGAACTCGAGGAATTTATTGAAGATTTAGCTTATTTAACCTAGTACCCTTAAGAAGAGCCCACTCCTTTAGCCTCAACCTGAGACCTCATTCAGTTCCCTTATAAGAGTTCATTCCTCTAATCCTAGTTGATGACCTTTTTCTGGAACTGACTAAGTCTTCCTTTCCTGAAAACCCTACACTTGCAATGACCAAATCTCCATCCTTCAATTTGACCTTATGTCACCCATAGATCGATGCTCAAATCTTAATGGTGCGGGCACCAGGGCTAAAAGAAATCGACAGGTTAAACCCACATCCCTGTGAATCACCTGTGAGTAAACCTTGAACCCAAACCCTATTTATCATGTAAATATTTAGTTTAATTTTGTTATTTTGGTTTGGTTAGAGTAAACCCTTTTTACCAACTGAAATTAGGGTTTTGTTTATTTTGGGATAAACCCTTTTTATTAGGTTGAATCGAAATCCCAATTGAGTCAAACCCTATTTATCCAATTAGGATCTTAGTGGTCCAATTTAATTAGCCCTTTTTACCAACTTTAATTTGGTTTTTATTTGAAAGCCTAATTAAGTATAGTTGGTTCAATTAGTTATTAGTTGGTTAATCATATGGTTAGTTATTCATTGAGTCCATGTAATTAGTTGAGTCATTAAGTCCTGTATTATGAGAGGGGACTTAGACAGCATCCCATGTACACCGAATTGAAGACTCCAGATAGCCCAAATGCTAGCCCAAGTCACAACCTCTTCTTGGTGCCACCTTTTCAAGGATTTGGACATCAACACATGTCATGTTTGGACATGTCATTGGGACAACACTACTTGGCACTTCAACCAGGACAAGAATATAGCCATACATCTAGATATCTAGACATCTAGACATTCAGATATCTAGACATCCAGACATCCAACATTGGAACATTCAGACAATATTTGAAATTTCATCCTTATCCAAGGAGAACGTCTCATTTTTTTTCTTCTCATCGCCTATTTGAAATCCATCACCACTTTTAAGATAAGTAAAGCAGAAGGACTTCTTATCTCACTTTCTCTTTTGTCGCCCACATCCAAGTAGAGCCTCATCCTTCCTTTTGTCGCCTAAGGAGGAATTCTAATATAAGGGGAGTTCATTCAAATCCAAATTCAAAGAGTCCAAGATAAGGCAATCTTTCAAGTTTGAAATGCAAGAAGATTGAGAGGAGTCTATGCCATAAGTTGATGCCAAGAATAGGAGAGGGAATTCATGCCAAAGACAAGTCAACACCATCTTATTTTTGTCGCCCTATCCATTATAGAATTAAGAGGAGTAAGCCAGAAAGACTCCTCACTTCATCGCCCATTTCATCATCCAAGTTGTCGCCCCTTTGAAGAAGCCTAACTCATGTTATCGCCCAACATAAAGAGAGATCCAGATCAGCCAGAGACAAGAGTCCAGGATGCCCTAGAGTAGGATTCTAGGAGTTATAGTCTAAGGGAGCACAAGACTAGTGTTTGTGTCCCTTACTTCACTAGTTGGGGCTCTATAAAACCCCACCAGCCTTCCTTGTAATTCATGAATTATTAGTGAAATATAGAAAAATTCTATCAAAACTTTCCTTTGCTGTGTGCATCGCGGGGTGTGAGGCCCTTCCTTTGTTCCTTTGGAACATCACGGGGTGTGTGGCCCTACTTATCCATCTGACGAGAAGATCCATCCATTACTTCTAACCCTTTCCCTTCTTTCCTTTTCCCTTTTCCTTACTACTTTTAACTCTATTTTCCTTTGATAAGTGTTTTGCAGGTGATCAAAGATCTAGATCTAGTATTTTTGCCTCGAACCAGTAACGTACGAAAAATCGGAGCCCAAAAGCGAGATCTGGAAACCCTGCCATGAAGATCTTGAGAGTTCTATCAGATCTGGAGAAATGATCTTCGTTGGTAAATTAAAACCTATTCCCCCTCTTTAGTTTCTGACTTGTTGAAGGTTAATCCTAGTTTTGGTGGTTTCTCAACCACCAGGTCCTATTTTTTAATTGCTTTTTAGATTTACTTGTGCGAGTAAAAGACTTATTAGTTTCCTTTACTATTTCCTTTGAGCTCTCCTTTAAAATTTGAAATATATGAAATAAAATAAAATTAATTACTATTTTAATTATTTAGTTATTTGTTTTGCATCAGTTTTGGTATCAGAGTAGGTTAAACTAGGGTTTAATCTCTCTTGTACTGATTTAGCTCTCTTTACGTACTCGGATTGGGTGCTTCACCATGGCCATCCGGTCATAAGAAAAAGTAGGGCTGCAAGACCCTCACTTCCCATTCAAATGGGATTTCCTATGGTGTGTAGGGGTGCCACTGTGAATTGACCCTTGATGAATAAAATGAAGAGATAGGTATTTTTTTAGGTTTTTAATTTCTTCATCTAGGTTTTAATTTCTGCATCTCGTCTATCTTAATATATGATCTATTATTTTAATTGTTTCTATACGTAAATAACTTAGAATTGCCTAATTCTTCTTTTGTTAAATCCATCATAATTGAAAGTATTTTTCAGATTTTTTTTCATAAATTATTGCGGTCTATAGATTTTCTGCTCGCCAGAATAGTGTCTGAGAACATTGTGTTTTGAATTTCAACAATTCTAGTTTAGGATTTTTTTTGCATAAATCTTGCATATTTTAATTTCCTGCATCTTAAGGTTTTTTCTGCAAACTATATTTCTACTAAAAACAAAAATACAAAATACAAAAAGTTATTATAAATAATTAATTTTATTTTTCTGTTGTTTTAATCATTTTATTTTGATTGCATCTAGGGTTTCATCTTGTGTGTGCATCATTTAAACCAAATCTTAAGGGCACTCAATATCTACATAAGGGAGGGGTTTCATCACCCTTCCTTAGCTCACAATCACTACCTTTGCATCGGTCCCAGCCCTAATTAAAATTAATTAGACTTAATTTGCTCTAGTGAGCTAGGGACACCCACAGGTCGGGTTCTAAGTATTGTGTGTAAGCTAGTGCACCCAATCCTCTGATTATCACTTGAACCTGGTGTCTAAGGCTAAAGGTCCAGACGCAAACATCCTAAGCAGTTTTCATGATTTTTAATTAGGACCCTGTGAGAGCAAGGGGAGCCTCCCACGAACCCACCTCTTACCTGGCCAGTGGACAAGGTAATTATTGAATTGGCTATTATTTGAGCTAACCCATTCTACTTGAGCTCTAGGTCTAGGAAACCCTAGTCCGAGTTGAGTTTTGTGTGTTTGCATTGCATGACCCCTAGATTAGGAGCCCAATACCAGTAGTTCGAACACAAACCTAACCTAGCTTGACCATGGAGTCTAACTTTGAGACCTTTTTTAGGACTATGACTGAACAGTTAGGACAACTCAACAATAGGTTTGATCGACTAGATGATCATTTAGAAAACTTAGAAAGGATCCAAAGACCCGTACTAAGCCTAAACTTGAGACACCCTTACCTACACCACCCAACCCCAGGATAGCCCCTCGCCATGACCCAATCTGGGATCTTAGTTCAAAGAGACCTCTAGAACAATGGCAAAGGCCAATTACGGACCCAAGCCTGTATTTGAGCACATACCCTATCTTATGAACCCAGATCCTATGAGTCCATATCCTATGGGCAGGAGGAACCCATAGTCCATCAACCTGAACTTCATATGATTAGTATCCCTAAGTATCAGCCAAGCATTAGTCAGGTTCCACTTAATCGACCAAAACCTAATAGGATTAGTACACCTAGTCAGAACCTCGAAATCAGTCCACCTCCCCTTAATCGACCCACCTCTACTACCTCATTGGTTCACCAAGCTGCCATTGTAGTGGAAGTTTATGATGCTGATGTGAGCTTAGTAGATGAGGAGATACAGGAGGTAGACCCAGAGTTAGATAATCTTGACCATACCCAGACTAAAGCCAGCCCAGAGTTAGTTAACCATGACTATACCCTGACTGACACTGTACTGACAGGACCCTTAGGAAAAGAGATCCAAGAGGAACCTACTTTACTGTTGAGACTTTACCTGAGGAAACACAAGAAGAGACACAAGTTATAGAGCCTATTGAGGACATGATTTCTTTAGTCCGATACCCTCAGGCTGAAGTTATCACTTTGACTCCAATTGAAGATCTCTTCCCTGAGATTAATGACCCATTCTTCTTTAGGGTAGACCCTGTAGCTATACCTCAACCCTTAAGGTCAACCCCATTAGTCTAGGACAAATCTTCGAATCCTTTTCTTATTTCTTACCCTACCAAGTCACCCCCGAATCCACTTCTTATTTTCTACCTTTTTTGAAGCTTCCCATATTTCTAGGACCATTAGTTTGCATTTTATAGAGGTTAGCAAGTTGCATAAGCCCATTGAGCATGTTAGGTTACAACCTATTTCTGGCAGACCCTATGGCATTTATTAGGAGTGCATGTTAAATTTTTATCTACATGTCACCCCCGACCAAGGTCAAGCATAGAATTGAAATTAAAGACTTAAATAGACAAATAATAATAATAATAAATAAATTTTCTTTGCTCGAAATGCATAGTTGAGTCTATTAGATTGTTGCCCAAAAATAGAGCCCAAGAGGGGGGGTGAATTGGGTCTTTCAAAAATTAAAACAATAATGTGTAGGCCTTGTAGTGTTTTTGAACAATATGATTAATGCACTTAATATATGCAGCAAAAAATAATAAATAGAGTGCATGAATAAAGTGCAAGTACATAAAGAGAGATAATCACATACAAACACCAAGTTTATAGTGGTTTGGTGCACTTCAAGCACCTACGTCCACTCCCCAAGCTTTCCTTGAAAATTTCACTGTAATCTCTTCAAAGATTACAGTCGACTTATTTTTCAAGGCTTACAAGTCAAAACCTAAGTTGGTTTTATCACCTAGGCTCACCACAACCTTTACACTTGTTTTATCTTCGGGCTCACAAGTTAACCCTAGTTGGTTTTGTCCCTTTAGCTTATCAACAACCACACAACCTACTTTTAAGAACCTTGAAAGCTAGGTCAAACATAATAAAATCAGAATACAAGAATTTAAATACAATCAAACTCTCTTCTAGAGTAAAATGAGGAATCTTTGAAGCTCTTTGATGATTGCTTGATGTGACTTGACTTTG
This sequence comes from Areca catechu, assembly GCA_021397845.1. Classification (NCBI taxonomy): domain Eukaryota; kingdom Viridiplantae; phylum Streptophyta; class Magnoliopsida; order Arecales; family Arecaceae; genus Areca; species Areca catechu. The sequence continues at coordinate 25,544,577 of CM038044.1, read as the reverse complement.
AATCTTATCAAGAACACTTTTGGAAAGATGAAATGAAAGGAATATAGCTTTTTTCAGTGGAATCTCTCCTTTTTAGCTTTGGAAAGTGGAGTTCTTGAGAATGTCTTTAATTCTTAGATATTTTCTTGCTTCTCTTTGTTCTCTTGCTTCATGAATGAGTTTGGTGAAGCTTAAATACATCAAAAATATCCAAAAAACTATTTAAGATCGTTAGAGATCAAAAACTAGCCATTAGGAGCTGAAAAACATCAATTCAGGCTATCAGAAAATAGATCCGTTGAAGCTGTCAGAACTCGAGTGTCGATACTTGGCTGTCAGGTGTCGACACTTGGCTGTCAGGTATCGACACTTGGTTTCCTGGTGTCGACACTTGAACTTTCAAGTGTTGACACTTGATTCTCAGGTGTCGACACTTGAACTTTCATATGTCGACACTTGATTCTCAGGTGTCGACACTTGACACAAAAATTTTCCAGAGATAAGTTCTGTATTTTCAGAAAGTCTTAGGCCTTGAGTCAACACTTAAAATTCTAAATGTCGATACTTGAGTTTCAGGTATTGACACTTGAGTTCTAGGTGTCGACACTTGGTGTGCCACTGAAAAATTCTGCATGCCAAATGCTAAAGTGTTGACACTTAGGCTCCCAGGTGTTGACCTTGGTTCTGCAATTTTCAAAAATAAGTGCCAAACATACCAAAAATATAAAGATTTTTCATGAAACTTAATGCAATATATAAAACCAATAATTGAACACGTTTGTGGCCTTTTTCAATGAAGAAGACTTCTCAATCATGAAAATGCTTTGTTTCCAGAGCATGCCATGGTACATTAACTTTGAGAATTTGAGATGCTTGATTCCTGAAAACTCATAACTACAATTAATCATTAGAACAAAATATGTACTCAACATTTTGTTAAGCATCAAAATTATGGGGTAGAGCCAACAATCTTCCACTTTTTGATGATGACAAAACCGTGAGTAAAATAGGCATTCAACTTTAATTTTGATAATGTATCCCTTAAATATGAACTTTAAAACTCATATAAAGTAATTCAATGAAGGAGATATTGAAATCAAAATTCTCTCCCCCTAAGGGAGTTAAGGTATGAGTCATTTCAAAAACTGAAGAGAATGCTTGTAAGTAATATTCTACTCCCCATTTTTGTCAACATACAACATTAAAGGGAGTAAACTCCCTCTAAATCAATGCATTAGGCCATGATAAAGTTGGTATCAGAGGTGAAAATGAGATTAGGGTATCAAGAAATCCAACAAGTATCAGAGCAAATGCATAGAGTAGGGAGTAACATAAAGAAAATGAACTTTTACATAGTTCAATACATCACGTAATTGATACAAGAGTGATCATAAACTGAAACATACATATATATAATCAAGTTTTCAGTTACAAAAAGTGCTGTTAATGATACAGCGATACTGAAACATGATACAAGATACATAAAGCAAACAAGTACAGTGATATGAGCAAGGAAGCTAATACAACAACTAAATATAAAGTAACAAGCAACTAAATAAGCATCTGTGAGGCTACTCCTCATCAGATGGAAGCTCAAAGCTAATGGGGGCACTGGTCCTGGAGCTAGGTACTAGGGCCTTGGGGCTCTAAATCCTACGACTCCTAGTCTGGGTAGAAGGTCCATGAGCAGGTATAACCCTGGATGATCTAGTCGACGAGGAGGAAGTAGCTTAGCTGGTGTCACAAATCAGGAGTGGAAACAATCTCATCAGCTGGAGAAGGGATCTTAGGAGTAGCTGGTGTCTGAGTATCTCTGCTGACCATCTCATATTGCCCAGCTCGGTCTATACTGCCATCTATAATGACATCACCAGAAATATCTATGCCTCTATCTGCATCATCATCACTGCCATCACCATCATCACCGCCCTGGGAATCATCATGACCATCATCAGTAGGTGGTGGAGGAGGTGGAGGATCAACTGGACCAGATGTCCCTGACGGCAATAAAGCTCTCAGCATCTCCTCAATGAGAGTGAATCCAGCCTCCACAGTCTTGCGAATATCAGCATGCTCCTCTGTAGTATGAGCTTGAAGACTTTCAATCTCAATCCTGAGCTATGTGGTTCGGACTCCCAATCCGAACATCTCGCTCCTAAGCTCTGTGAACTGGTGGCATGCGTGCTCCTCAAATGATGTACCAGTAGTAGATGAAGGAGGAGCAGAAGGGGAAACTACAGGTGCAGGAGTCACTAGCTCAGGCTCTGATGTTGGTCCTACTCGAGGAGGTGTAATAGCTGGCCCTGATGACCCGGCCTCAGCCTCTCGCAACTCGTCCTCCTTGTCTGGCTCCTGACCAGACTCCCTACGAACCCATTTGCTAGCCAGTCTCCGATATCCCATATGGTGCAAAGAATGCTTGTCATAGACATCTATATGTAGGATCTCCTTGGAGGCCTCCTCCTTCAGGTGTATACCGTAAGCTCGAAAGATACGAGTCAATCCCATACCATATGGAAGGCAATGTCTCCTTGAGTGGCTGCATCCCTCATCTGAAGTAGCATGAATGCCGGAAGGTCAACCACAGTACTCTGAGACAAGCAGACCATAAGCATCAGCTCTCGCTCTGTAATAAAATCGAATCTGCCAGTCTTCGGGAGTAGGATGCGGGCACTGATATGATAGAGGAGCCTCATCTCTACTAAAAGCTGGTTTGTGATGACCACTGACATACCACGAACATCATCTCTCTCTATATGCATTGATAGGCCTCTACTCTGTCATCAATAAAATATGCCATAATCCCTCGATGGGGAATATCCCATATCCTGCTCAGCACAGACTCATCCACCGAAATTCGAACTCCTCTGACTATGGCATGCCAGGCTAACCTGCTGCAATCCAAACTACTGTAAAACTCTCTAATCAGGTAGGGATAGTACCTCTCTGTCATAGTACAGAAGGGAACTAACCCGTAGACTCGAGAAGCTCACATAGTCTGAATCTCTGATGATCAAAGAATCCGAGATCAACGCACCGTCCTGCAACAATAATCTTCCTCGAAACCTTCTCTGCTGAAGGAGGTGGGGGAACACTCCGCTCTGCCTGCTGACTGTCATCCCAAGCTTTGGATCTTCTCTCAGCTAAGCTCTGACCGAATTTTCTTTTACAGCCAACCTCTTCCTCGGTCTCATAACTACCAGCTGAGGTAATAAAGAATGAAACATGGAACAGTCAAAAGGAGGAGAAGAAAAAGAAAAAATGTGGAAAAGAACCAAAAACAGGGGTTTTGGCCAGAAAAGTGAGCAAAAGATGTAGAAAATAGTGCTTGGTTTTGATTTAAACCAATAATGATTTGAAGAAAATAATTAGGATTTGGTTTAAAGGGGAAAGAAACCAAATGGGGTTGAAATCGGCCAAGAACCTTCAATGCAACAGTAAATCGGTGGAGAACATGGTAAAAGCCGGAAGTTTAAGGTGAGGAAACGGTCTAAAAGAGGAAAGAATCCAAGAAAAACAAGGACAAAATGGTTCATAACAGATGAGGAGGAAAAAATGACCCAAAATCCATGAAAAAATGGGGATTAATGGAATAAAATGGATGAAATCAAGAAGAACATGGTGATTTATGGTTTGAATGAAGAAAAGAGGGAGAAAAATACCTTGAATCGAAGGGGCAAGGGAGGAAATCAACTGTTTCAGAGGTTAGAGGACCGTAGGGGACCACTAGGGCACTTAGGAAAAGAGGGAAATAAAAAACAAAAGGGTTCGGACAAGCCCTAAAAATTTTGAAATTTTTGTGAGTATCGACACTTGGTCAGGTGTCGACACTTCGCAAAAATCCAGTGTCGACATATGGCTAAGAAATTTTCAAGAAAAATTAGAAGAATTTGTAAAAAATCAGGGACTTTTTGAACAGTTTTAAAACTCAATGAAAGTGATTTTGAGCAAAATTAAATTAGGTAGAGTGGAATTTGAGAGAGTTCTAAGAGAATGGGTCAATGATTCCTACTCTCTTCTAATCATACAAAATCTCTCTTCACTCAAGGGTTTGGTAACACATCAGCTAGTTGATCATCAGTACACACAAATTCAAGCATCACATTAGAGTTTTGTACATGATCTCTTATGAAATGATATCTTATTTCAATGTATTTACTTCTTGAATGTTGCACAGGATCCTTAATTAGATTGATTACACTAGTATTGTCATATCTTATGGGTGTCTTAATTAGTTTAATGCCAAAATCTTCAAGTTGTTGTTTGATCCATAGGATTTGAGCACAATAGCTTCCAGCTGCTATATATTCGGCTTCTGTCATAGATAGAGCAACCGAATTATGTTTCTTGCTTCTCCATGAGATCAAATTAACTCCAAGAAACTGACAGGTTCCACTAGTACTTTTTCGATCAAGTTTATACCCAGCAAAATCAGCATCAGAATAAGCAATCAATTCAAATGAAGAATCTCTAGTGTACCAAAGACCAATATCAATTGTGCTAGACAGATATCTAAGTATGCGCTTAACATCCAAAAGATGAGACTCTTTAGGGGCAGACTGATATCTTGCACACATACAAACACTGAATATAATATCTGGCCTACTAGCAGTTAATACAAAATGAACTAATCATTCATCTATAAAGCTTTTGGTCAATAGATTTACCTGATTCATCTTTGTCAAGCTTACAAGAGGAGCTCATTAGTGTACCTAATGGCTTGGTGTTCTCCATCCCAAACTTTTTTAGTATTTCTTTTGTGTACTTGGTTTGGTTGATGAAGATCCACTCTTTGGTTTACTTTATCTAGAGTCCAAGGAAGAAGTTAAGTTTTCCCATCATGCTCATCTCGAACTCACCCTACATTAACTTCGTAAACTCTTGACAAAGAGATTCGTTAGTAGCACCGAATATGATATCATCCACATAGACTTGTACTACTAAGAGATCATCATTCTTGTTTTTCAAAAATAAGTATTATCTACATTACCTCTAGTAAAATTATTTTTGAGCAAGAAAGAGCTTAACTGATCATACCAAGCTCTTGGAGCTTGTTTCAAACCATACAAAGCTTTATGAAGTTTAAAAATATGGTTTGGAAATTCATGATTTTTAAAACCAGGTAGTTGCTCAACATAAACTTCTTCTTCGATAAAACCATTCAAAAAGTCACTTTTGACATCCATTTGAAATAATCTAAAATCCATAAAATAAGCAAAAACCAACAATAGCCTAATTGCCTCAAGTCTAGCAACAGGAGTAAAGGTTTCATCAAAATCAATTCCTTCCTCCTGATTGTATCCTTTGGTAACTATTCTAGCTTTATTTCTTGTAACAATTCTATTTTCATCAAGTTTATTTCTAAAAACCCATTTTGTGCCAATTATTGAAACATTAGAAGGTCTATCTACCAAGTCAAAATATTATTTCTTTTGAATTGATTAAGTTCATCTTGCATAGCATTAATCCAATTGCAATCATTTTCAGCTTCTTCAATAGTTTTAGGTTCTATTTGAGATACAAATACTAAATAATCATAAAATTTTCTAAGAGATGATCGAGTACTTATACCTTTAGATGTATCACCAATGATAAGTTCTTTGGGGTGTCCATGAGCATACCTCCATTCTTTAGGTAGAGAATTAACTGTAGATGTGTTTTTCATCTCCTTGTACTTAATCTCTTTCGTTGTCATCTTGCTCCTTGGTAGGTTCTTCATTTGTTTTCACTTCTTCATTTCTATTGATACCTATTTCATTATCAAGAATATCTTCTTTTCTAGAAGATTTTTGGTTAGCTTCATCAATATAACATGGATGGATTCTTCAACAACAAGTATCTTTCTTTGAAGACCCTGTTGCCTTGCTAGATGTAGAGTAGCCTAAAAGATAACCCTCATCTTACTTAGCATCAAGTTTGCTTAGATTATCCTTGCCATTGTTTAAGATGAAACAACGGCATCCAAAAACTTGAAAATATTTAATTGAAGGTTTTCTACCCTTCCAAAGCTCATAAGGTATTTTCTTTAAAATAGGTTAGATTAAAACATGGTTTAAAACATAACATGCAGTGTTTATGGCTTCCATCCAAAAATATCTAGGTAGGTCATTTCATAAAGCATGATGCATGCCATTTCTTCAAGAGTTCTATTTTTCTTTCTACCACCCCATTTTGTTGAGGTATTCTAGGTGCAGAAAAATTGTAATGAATGCTATTTTCACTACAAAACTTATCAAACTCAGAATTTTCAAATTTGGTTCCATGGTCACTTCTCAAAGATAAATAGAAACACCTTTTCATTTGAAACTTTTTTATGAATTCTAATGAATGCAAAAAACGTTTCATCTTTGTGTGCCAAAAATATGACCCATGTAAAACGCGAGAAATTGTTTACAATAACTAGACCATACTTCTTACCTCCCAAACTAGATGTTCTAGTTGGCCCAAAGAGGTCCATATGAAGCAATTCTAGGGTCTAGATGTAAAGACTACTTCTTTTGGTTTAAAAATGATTTGGTTTGTTTTCCAAGTTGGAAAGCACTACAAATCTTGTCTTTTTCAAAACTAAGTTTTGGCAAATCTTTTATCAAATTCTTTTGCTAAGTTTTGAAATCAAATGCATACTAGCATGTCCTAGTCTACAATGCCAAAGCCAACTAGTTTTCATTGATCTTGGCTTTCATTGCCACTAGGCATTGATCATTTTGAATAGGAAGATCATCAAGATCAACCATATAAATATTGCCATGCCTATGACCAATGAACTTGATGCCATTATCATCTAAACTAGAAACAATGCATATTAAGATTCGAAAATAACTTTAAAGTCCTTGTCACAAAATTGACTAATCCTAAGTAAATTGTGTTTCAAACCTTCAACATACAGAACATTATCAATGTAAGCAGAAGGGGTGATATGGACTTTACCAATTTCGACAATCTTGCCCTTTCCATTATCACCAATATTATATTACCATCATTTTGATATTCAAGTGATGAGAACTGCTCCACATCTCCAGTCATGTGCCTTGAGCAACCGCTGTCGAGGTACCACATTCTTTTTTTATTAGTTGCAAGGCACCCCTACAATAAAATCAGGTGCAGACTTTACGTACCCAAGTCATCTTGGGTCCTTTCAGGTTAGTGATAACGGTTCCTTTTGGAACCCAAACTTTCTTAACTTTGCTAATTTTTCTTTTATTGTACAAGTAAGATTTATGTCCTACAATACCACAAGTATAGCAAGTAATAGAAGATGATGCAGCACACAAAGAATTCTTGAAAACTTTTACTATTTTTGAATTTTAAAACCTAAATCGGCTTTATTAAAAATAGCCCTTTGATTATTTAAAGCATGCTCAATTTTTCGAAACTATATATAAATTTTTCAACAAATGGTTTTAACTTTTCAAGTTCTTCTTTGTACTTTTTGTTTTCTTGCAAAATCTCATTGTTCTATTTGTAAACTTTTCAGTTGAATAAAAGAATTTTTCTTTTTCAAATCTTCTTTTTCTTTTTCAAGAAGACAAACTTTATCATTCAACTTTTTATTTTCTTAAAGCAAGTAATTATTTTCAGTTAAATACTTGTCATTTATTTTTGCCAAAACCAGATTTGCTTCTTTAATTCTTATGCTTTGATTTCATTTTTTGAAATTCAATAACTAATTCATCAAAAAAACTCATGCAATTCATCAAAAGTAAATTCATTTTCGATTTCAGAAAATACCTCATCATTATTGGCCATCAAACAGAAGTTTGCAACTTCTTGCTATTCTTCTCAGAACTGAGTCTTCGCTGTCACTCCAGGTCGCCATCATAGCCTTCTTTCTTAATCTTTTTTTGCTCTTTTTGAGTAGGGGGCAGTCCATCTTGAAGTGGCCCGATTTCTTGAACTCAAAACATGTGGGCTGCTCCTTTTTCTTCTCTTTCTCCTTCTCTTTGCTAGGCTCTCCTTTTAGAGGTTTCTTCTTGAAGTTATACTTCTTCTTTCTCATGAACCTCCTAAACTTTCTAGTCATGAGAGCCGTCTCATCTCTTCTTATCTTCTTCTTCGGATCTTCACTTGATTCATCTTTATTGATGGACTTGAAAGTGATCACTTTCTTCTTCTTGTCAACATCCACATTCTTTTACTTTAATGAGAGCTTATATGTCATCAATGAGCCCAATAATAGCTCGAGAGGAAGTGTGTTGACGTCCTTGACTTCTTCTATAGCAGTCACCATTGCATCCCATGAAGCCGGAAGAGACCTGAGAGTTTATTGACAAGTTCACTATCAGATATAATCTTTCCTAAACTTCTCATGCCATTCATAACATTGGTGAACTTAGTATATATTTCACTTATAGATTCAGTAGGTTCCATTTTGAACATTTCATATGTGTGAATAAGTATGTTAACTTTAGTTGTTTTCACTTGGATGTACCCTCATGGGTAACCTCGAGTATGTCCTATATTTTCTTAGCGGAGAGATAATTTGAGATTCTATTGAATTCATTCGGATCTAAAGAGCAAAACAATAGATTCATAGCCTTCGCATTAAGCTCTATTTGCTTAATGTCATTCTCATCCCAATCATCTTCCATTTTGGAAGTGGAAATGCCATTAATCAACATAGTAGGCTGATGAGGACCTTTGACAATAGTCCTCCAAAGATTATAATCAATGGCTTGAATGAATATGCACATGCATGTTTTCCAATACGTGTAGTTAGTGCCATTAAATAGAGGGGAACGGTTTGATGCTTGACATTCAACAACACCCATTCCTATTGGGGCTGCCATTATCTTTTACTCAAGATCGTTGGACCTACAAGAGAGTACCAGTGCTCTGATACTACTTGTTGCCCAGAAATGAAGCCCAAGAGGGGGAGTGAATTGGGTCTTTCAAAAATTAAAACAATAATGTGCAGGCCTTGTAGTGTTTTTGAACAATGTGATTAATGCACTTAAATATATGCAGTGAAAAATAGTAAATAGAGTGCAGGAAATAAAGTGCAAGTAAATAAAGAGAGACAATCACACAAAAACTTCAAGTTTTATAGTGGTTCGGTGCACTCCAAGCACCTACATCCACTCTCCAAGTTTCTTTTGAGAATTTTCACTATAATCTCTTCAAAGATTACAACCGTCTTGTTTTCTAAGGCTCACAAGTCAAAACCTAAGTTGGTTTTGTCACCTAGGGTCACCAACAACTTTTACATTTATTTTGTCTTCGGGCTCACAAGTTAACTCTAGTTGGTTTTATCCCTTTGGCTTACCAACAACCACACAATCTGCTTTCAAGAACCTTGAAAGCTAGGTCAAACAATAATAAAATCAGAATACAATAATTTAAATACAATCAAACTCTCTTCTAGAGTGGAATGAGGAATATTTGAAGCTCTTTGATGATTGCTTGATGTGACTTGACTTGGAATCTTCTCAAGAACACTTTTGGAAAGATGAAATGAAAGGAATGTAGGCTTTTTCAATGGAATCTCTCTTTTTAACTTTTGGAAGTGTTCTTGAAGAATGTCTTTAACTCTTGGATATTTTCTTGCTTATCTTTGTTCTCTTGCTTCATGAATGAGTTTGGTGAAGCTTAAATACATCAAAAATATCCAAAAAATCATTTAAGACCATTAGGGATCAAAAACTAGCCATTAGGAGCTGAAAACATCAATTCAGGCTGTCAGAAAATAGATCCATTGAAGTTGTCAGAACTAGAGTGTCGACACTTGGTTGTCAGGTGTCGACACTTGGCTGTCAGGTGTCGACACTTGATTTTCAGGTGTCGACACTTGAACTTTCAAGTGTCGATACTTGATTCTCAGGTATTGACACTTGGCATAAAAATTCTCCAGAGACAAGTTCTGTATTTTCAAAAAGTCTCAGGCCTTGAGTCGACACTTAGAATTCTAAGTGTCAACACTTGAGTTTCAGGTGTCGACACTTGAGTTCTGGGTATCGACACTTGGCGTGCTATTAGAAAATTCTACGTGCCAATGCTGAAGTATCAACACTTGGGCTCCCAAGTGTCGACAATTGGTTCTGCAATTTTCAAAAATAAGTGCCAAATATGCCAAAAATATAAGATTTTTCATGAAACTTAAATGCAACATATAAACCAATAATTGAACCCGTTTGTGGCCTTTTTCAATGGAGAAGACTTTTCAATCATGAAAAATGCTTGTTTCCAGAGCATGCCATGATACTCTAACTTTGAGAATTTGAGGTGCTTGATTCTTGAAAATTCATAACTATAATTAAACATTAGTACAAATATGTACTCAACATTTTGTTAATCATCAAAATCATGGGGTAGAGCCAACATAGATATTTGCAGACTCATATGCATAATACATTAAAGAATTGTATATAAATATATGGCTAACACAAAAAGGAGACTCAAAGAATACACTGAAGGAGACTTTGTAATGGTTAAAACTATGACCTAAACGGTTCCCACCTGGAACCACGAAGAAGTTACATGCCCGTAGTAGTGGACCTTACAAAGTGATTAAAAAAATAGGATCTAATGCCTACGTGATTGAATTGCCCCCTGAATTAGGCATTAGCTCTATTATCAACATTTCAGACCTTATCGAGTATAAGGAACCAATGTTGATTCCTAGTGAGCCATTTGGGCCTAATCCCGTCCTTGAGAGTGAACCAACCCAAGTGTGTCCACCTGCCATACTACTAGCCCGGAGAGACAAGATCGAACAAATCTTGGATGATAAGATCATCTCTACCCTGAGCAAAGATTACCAGTGATATCTGGTTCATTGGCAAGGACGACCTGAGTCTGATGATTCTTGGATCACCAGAGAGGACTTGCAAAGAGTTGCTCCTAACTTACTAGAGTATTATAATAGGATCAAGTTCCTTCCACTCGGGGAGAATTGGTGCGGGCACCAGGGATAAAAGAAATCGACAGGTTGAACCCACATCCCTATGGATCATCTGTGAGTAAAACCTTGAACACAAACCTTATTTATCATGTAAATATTTAGTTTAAATTTTGTTATTTTGGTTTAGCAAGAGTAAACCTTTTTACCAACTAAAATTAGGGTTTTATTTATTTTGGAATAAAATCTTTTTTACCAGGTTGAGTCGAAACCCAATTGAGCAACCCATTACCCATTGAGTCTAAACCCACTACTGGGATCAATTAAGTATGGTACAATTAGTATTAGTTTTTACTATTACTTAATTCTTTTTATTAACTTATTTTTTTTTATTCTATTAGTATGGTTAGTTCTGTTATTATCATTGTTCATGTATTTATTCATTGTCCTTTTTTTGAGTGCATTTCCCATTGATAAGACAACACCCTATACAATCCCATCTACTACCCAATTCACAACCTCTTCTTGGCACTACCTTTTCAAGGATTTGGACATCAACACATGTCATGTTTGGACATGTCATTAGGACAACACTACTTGGCACTTCAACCAGGATAAGAACATTAGCCAAACATCCAGACATCCAGACATCCAGACATTCAGATATCCAGACATCCAACATTGGAACATTCAGACAATATTTGAAATTTCATCCTTATCCAAGGAGGCGCCTTATTTTTTTTTCTTCTCATCGCTTATTTGAAATCCATCGCCACTTTTAAGATAAGTAAAGCAGAAGACTTGTCATCACATATTCTCTTTTGTCGCCCACATCCAGTAGCACCTCATCCTTCCTTTTGTCGCCCAAGGAGGAATTCTAATATAAGCAGAGTTCATTCAAATCCAAATCAAAGAGTCCAAGATAAGGCAATCTTTCAAGTTTGAAATGCAAGAAGATTGAAGAGTATAAGCCATAAGTTGATGCCAAGAATAGGAGAGGGAATTCATGCCAAAGACGAGTTAACACCATTTATTTTTGTCTCCCCATCCATTCTAGAAATTAAGAGGAGTAAGCCAGAAAGACTCCTCACTTCATTGCCCATTTCATCATCCAAGTTGTCGCCCCTTTGAAGAAGCCTAACTCATGTTGTTGCCCAACATAAAGAGAGGTCCATATTAGCCTAGAGACAAGAGTCAAAGATGTTCCAGAGCAAGATTCTAGGAGTTATAGTCTAGGGAGCACAAGACTAGTGTTTGTGTCCCTTACTTCACTGGTTAGGGCTCTATAATACCCTACTAGCCCCCCTTGTAATTCATGAATTATTAGTGAAATACAGAGAAATTCTATCCAAATTTTTCTTTGCTGTGTGCATTGCAGGGTGTGAGGCCCTTCCTTTATTCCTTTGGAACATCGCGGGTGTGAGGCCCTACTTATCCATCCGACGAGAAGATCCATCCATTACTTTTAACCCTTTCCCTTCTTTCCTTTTCCTTTTCCTTACTACTTTTTAACCCTATTTTCCTTTGCTGAGTGTTTTGCAGGTGATCAAGGATCTAGATCTGGTGTTCTTGCTTCGAAACCGAAATCGTATGGAAATTGGAGCCCATAAGCGAGATCTGGAAACCCTGCCATGAAGATCTTGAGAGTCCTATCAGATCTGGAGAAATGATCTTCATTGGTAAATTAAAACTATTCCCCCTCTTTATTTTCTGACTTGTTGAATGTTAATCCTAGTTTTGATGGTTCTCAACCACCAAGTCCTGCTTTTAATTGCTTTTTAGATTTACTTATGCAGGTAAAAGACTTATTAGTTTCCTTTACTATTTCCTTTGAGCTCTCCTTTAAAATCTGAAAATAAAAAAAATTAAAATTAATTACTGTTTTAATTAATTATTTATTTGTCCCGCATCACTTAAGGTCATCCTGAGTAACCAAGGTCTGTTTCATGCTTTCAATAGACTATCCCAAGACTCCGATTTTTATATCCTATCATACCCTAAGGTTTCTAGTGTTTCCCATACTTTCAAATTATACTTTGTTGAGGTCGTTTAGTTACACCAGTTCTTTGAGTATGTTAGGTTTGTGACCTACTTTTGGAAGACCTTATGGTATTTGCTAGGGATCCATTGTAAACTTTCATGTACATGCCAGATCAGGGTCAAACCTAGAGAGTCTATAGTCTGTTAGGTTTAGGCCCTAGAAGTCCAATAAAATTTTCTCAATAGGAATGCATAGTTGAGTCTGCACTTTGCATCATGTTAGAGTTCTACATTAAGCACTAATTTTGAAATAATTTGGCTGATTCCCAAAAGCGAGCCAAAGATTTTGAAATAGGGGATTCTAATGATTAGGCTTAGGCCTGAACAATTTTCACCAGGGACCATTAAGAAACTTCATGCTTGTGGAGCTGGCCCCTTTAAAGTTAAGGAGAGTTGGCCCTAATGCCTATGTGCTTGAGCTACCCCCGGATTATGGCATTTACTCAACTTTCAATATCTCAGACTTAGTTGAGTATTTGGAACTGGCAACCATACCCAGCAAACCATTTAGGCCTGACCTATCTTTTGAGAGAGAACCCAACCCAGAGTGTCCACCTCCAATTTTACCTGAGAGAGGAGAACGGATCGAGCATGTCCTGGATGATCAAGCTATCACCACCCGGGGCAAAGGCTATCAGCATTACTTGGTCTGATGGCAAGGCCGGCTGGAGTTCGATGATTCATGGATTACCCGAGAGGAATTGCAGTGCCTCGACCCCAATCTTCTTGAGAATATCAAAGCCAAATCAACCCTTACTCGACAAGGTCGAGTTTCTCCATCCCGAGAGAATTGGTGTTGGCACCAGGATTAGATAGAGGCTCCTTAATCCTCTGTGGATCTTTGATTAGGGTTTTAATCTTGGATCTTGTAATAAGGCTTCAAGCCTGAGCAATTTACTTTTGAGTCATGTAATTGTTTCAATTTTTGTTTAGTCATGTATCTGGCCAATTTGGTCAAGTTAGGGTCAATGGATCCTATAATTAGCTGAACTGGTTCACAAGCTCAAGTCAACTTGAAGTTGGGCTCAAGCTTATTTGAAGTTGGGTCCATAAGTGGGCATTCAAGTTAAGCCCAATTATGGACAAGTCAAGCCCTCTCTCCACTCCAAGTAAGAGCGCCACCTCAACTTGGTGTGCCACCTCATCAGTACCACTTGGCATGATGAAGCACCACATCACCAAGCCACTTGGGTGGCCAAGACAAGATGGAAATGTCAAAGTCAATGCATGTTGGACGCCCCATTAACTCTTCCCTTGATCCAAGCCAACAACCTCCCACCTCACTCCACACATCAAGCCTCTCCAAAGATCATGGTCGACCAAGGAAGAGTTCAAAATTCAAATGAGACAACCTTCCTCCCTTCCCTCCCCATATCAAGCCTCTCTCCAAAGAAGCATGGTCGGCCAAGGAAGAAATTCTAAAGTCAAAAGGCATCTCTTGATTCTTGAAGACAAGTCCACACAACACTCCCCAAATCAAGCTACCAAGATCAAGCTCATGGTCGGCCAAAGATTCATTAAAGGAGTTTTAAAATCCAAATGGGGACAACCTCCTCTCTTCCCTCCCCGAATCAAGCTTTCCACCAAATCAAGACTGGCCAAAGGAGGATTTCAAGAGCTCAAATTTAGATTTTAGGTGTCCCTTGATGAAGATGTGTAACCTCTTTTTTCATTTGAATTCAAGTGAGACTTAGGAGCTATAAAAGGGCCTTAACCCTCTTGTAAATTCAGTTTTGATGAATGAAAAATTGAGAAGTTTCTTCTTCCTTTAGCCCTTGTCTTCTTAGACTAGGAACTTTGTGAGAGAGTGCCTTTGTCCTTCGGGACATGGAATGGTGAGAGGCCCTAAGTTACCTTCTTCCTTCACAAGCCACCAATCCATCTTCAAGCTTGGACACCCCTAGAAGATCCACCTGGATGCCCAACAAGAAAAGCGCTTCTTGACCACCATCCTCAACTCTTCCCTATCACTTCTTACTTTTTTATACCCTCTTCTTGCTATTTTCTAACCCCTTCACTTGGTTGCTCGCAAGTCCTCCAGGTGACACAGACAGAGGAGTCGGTCTTTCCTTGCCTTCGAGACGATTGGACAAAAAGCCGACAAATCCACAGGGTTGAAGGCTTGATCTTCCAGGCTGCATCCATAAGTGTGAGCGAACTCGGCATCGGGCGCTTTTGAATCTTCAAGATTTGCACTTCCTAGTCTCCTAAGTTGGTATTGTCTTAGAGCTAAGTCCTATCGGGGTTTCTCAATCCTGGGGTCCTCTATTATCTTTATTTAGGGGCTATATTTGCATGCTTGAAATTTCTTGTTCTTACAGAATCTCTAGTTCTATTCTCCACTTGACTTTAGGAATCAGTAAACCTATTAAAAACTTAAAACAATAAAAAGAAAAATCACTTGCATGCATCTCATCCATCCTAGCATAGTAGTCCCGCATCATGTTTGGTATCAAAGCTTCTTCATCCCGCATCGAACTTGGCATCGGGCGCATCTGAATCTTCAAGGTTTGCACTTCCTAGTCTCCTTAGTTGGTATTGTCTTAAAGCTAAGTCCTATCGAGGTTTCTCAATCCCAGGGTCCTCTTTTATCTTTATGTAGGGGTTATATTTCATGCTTAAAATTGTTTGTTCTTACAGAATCTCTAGTTCTATTCTCCACTTGACTTTGGGAATCAGTAAACCTATTAAAAACTTAAAACAACAAAAAAAAAAATCACTTGCATGCATCTCATCCATCCTAGCATAGTAGTCTCGCATCATGTTTGGTATCAGAGCTTCTTCATCCCACATCAAAAATTTTTTTGAACTATTTGATCTCGAGTCATTAGGAACTTGTGAGTCTTGTCTCATTGTAAGATGACCAAATCTCCATTCACAGGACATGGAGAGAGGGTAACTGAGTTGTTAGGTCTAGTACACACAGATGTGTAGTCCTATAGCAATCTAGGCCAGAGGAGGATACTCTTATTTCATCAGTTTTATTAATGACTTATCAAGGTTCGAATATGTGTATCTTATGAAATGCAAGTCCAAACCTTTTGATAAATTCAAAGAGTATCAAAGTGAGGTTGAGAAACAACTGGGCATAGTATAAAATCCTTTGATCTGATAGAGGAGGAGAATACTTGTCTAGTGAATTTCTCGATCATCTTAAAGACAAAGGTATACTCTCTGAATAGACTCCTCCATATACATCATAGTTAAATGGTGTAGCAGAAAGGAGGAACCGAACCTTGTTGGACATGGTACGGTCTATGATATACTTCACAGAGCTTCCAGTATCTTTCTAAGATTATGCCCTAAAGACTGCTACCTACATATTGAACAGGGTGCCATCAAAGGCAATTAAAAGTACTCCATATAAATTATGTGAAGGGAAAAGGCCAAGTCTTAAGTATTTTAAGATTTGGGGTTGCCCTGCTTATGTCAGGAATATTTTTGGACATAAGCTAAGTACTAGGGCTGACAAGTGTAGGTTTGTAGGATATCCTAAAGAAGGTATGGATTATCTTTTCTACCACCCTATTGAGCAAAAGGTCTTTGTCAGTATGCATGACATATTCTTGGAAAAGAGTTTATCCAAGAAAGGGACAGTGAGAGGATATTTGAACTTGAAGAAGTTCAACCTACACTTGAAGCAATTCCTCAACCAGATGTTCCTAAGGTTCAGGAACAACCACAACACATACCTCCTCTTCGTAGGTCAGAGAGAGTGCAAAGTGCACCTCTCATATATGGTTTTGTTATTGGGATAATAATGAAGCCAATATCATATAAGATGAAGATCCTATGACCTATACGAAAGCTATCATGAGTGGAGACTCTAATAGATGGCGAAAGCCATGAAATCTGAAATGGACTCCATGTACTCTAATCATGTTTGGACATTAGTAGATCCATTTGAAGGAGAAAACCCATTAGGTATAAATGGATCTTCAAGAAGATTAGAGTAGATGGTCAAATAGAGACCTACAAGGCTAGGTCGATGGCAAAAGGTTTCAGACAAAGACATGATATTGACTATGATGAGACTTTTTCACCAGTAGCCATGCTCAAGTCCATCAGATATTGCTTGCCATAGCTGCATACTATGTCTATGAAATCTGGCAGATGGATGTAAAGACTGCTTTTCTTAATTGATATCTTGAGGAAGAAGTCTATACGTCATAACCAGAGGGTTTGTCTCACGTGAAAGACCAAACCAAGTATGCAAGCTTAGAAATCTATTTATGGATTGAAGCAAGCATCAAGGAATTAGAACATCCACTTTGATGAAATAATCAAAGAGTTTGGTTTCATAAAGAATGTGGATGAACCGTGTGCATACAAGAAGACAAGTGGGAGTGCCCTTGTTTCTTGGTTTTGTATATCGATGACATACTTATCATTGGGAATGATATCCCAATGTTGTAATCGATCAAGTCTTGGCTATCAAAGCAGTTTTCCATTAAGGATTTGGAAGAGGCATCCTATATATTGGGTATAAATATCTATAGAGATAAATCTAAGAGGATGCTTAGCTTATCCAAATCCAAGTACATTGACTTTGTTGAAGATATTCAACATGAAGGGAAGTAAGAAAGGTTACTTGTCCATGAGTCAAGGCACACATCAGATGTAGGACATCAGGAGAATACCAAGATTCAAGGTTCTAATTTCTAATTCATGTGTTGGTCAATTTTTGTATTAGATCAAGTGAGTTTAGTGAGTCTATTTGCTCACTTGAGTCCTATAATAAAGTGAGCCAGTTGGGTTCACTAAGTTAAGTGAAGTTCTTTTGTATTTCAGTCCAGTCAAGTTGAGTTGAGCGAGTCTATGTAATAAAAGTGAATCAATTGAGTCCAATTGAGTTTACTTAGTCCATCGAGTGAGTCTTGTAACTTTCATTCAAATCAAGTTCGAGAGGAGAACCATCAGACCCCAGCTCATGCACCCGGGCCCCCAGTCAAGTTCACCAGCATTGGTGCCCTAGGCTCTCCAAGTATCAGTGTTCCAGGCCCCTTTCATACTGCCCCAGCTCCTAGGCCCAAGAGGGATGGTGCCCCAGTCCAAGCCCACAAGAAGCTGGCACCCCTCCCGGGCCCACTGCAGTTGGCGCCCAAGCTATACCCTGTCCAAGATGCCCAAGGCCTTTGACCTAGTCCAAGAGGATTTCATCCCAGCCCAGCAAGGAGTCAAGCAGTCCAGGCCCAAGAGGAGCTTAATGTCCAAGTTCTACAAGAAGTTCAATATTCAAGTTCTACCAGGACTTTAGTCTCCAGATTTCACTCAAACCTTGTACTCCTTATCCCATACAAACTTGTAATCCCACTTTGACAAGGAAAGAGCCCTGGGTAACTCTATAAATACCCACCCCCTTCCCCTCTTGTATGAAGAATGCCATGAATGAATTTTGATGAATGAAAATTAAGAGTTTCTTTATTCTATTATTGCCTCTATGAGGAGTGGGTGTGAGACCCATTTGCCTTTATTCTTCGGAACATCGAGGGGTATAAGGCCCTAGTTATATGTTAGTTAGTTCTCTCCCACTAAACCCTAGCCGCCCTCCACATCTCTCCACTCCAAGCCATCCCTCTCCAAGCCCAGCGCCCCCACATCCTCCATCAACAGGCTACCAGCCATTTTCAGCAATTTTTTTGGCCTTCAATCTACATCACTAATCCATGATGTGTGCAGGGTCCCTTCGGTGAAATGGCCTCAGATGAGATCTTCTTGCCCTCGAAGACATCTGATAAAAAATCCGACGGATCCACGGGAAAGTGACTGGGTCATCCAGGCGTCGATCCGAGTGGAGCGATCTCATCTACGGCATCAAGACATCATTGCCTGGTAGTTCGTTCAATTCCCTTATCTCTTTGTCTGCTTTTTTTGAAGATTGAACATGCACCTAATAGGCCTTCTTAGTCCTAGGATTCTTTATTTGCTTTGTCTTTTTGATAGTTCTAGCATGTGGGTAGGATTCTAACTATTACTAAAAAACCCTAACCTAGTCTTGCCTAGTTTCGAAAATAAGACCATAAAAAAAATCTAAAAATATTATTTAACTTTAATCTAATTTTTTTTTGTTCATCCATTGCATATCATCCTGCATCATGTTAGAATCCCATCCTCATCAATATCTCTCCAAGAAGATATCTCCTAAGACACCAGAAGAGAGAGAATGAGTTTGATTCCTTATACTTATGAGAGTCTCTAGAGAGCTTCCTGCCTCAAGTCACTCGTCTCGCTCTTTTTGCGTTTTCCCTCTTTCTATTGCTTCCATTCGCTTACCTTTTTTCTCGCCCCTTAGTGCCTTTGTAGATCACCGATTGCTTCAGTGCCTCGACTTGCCCTCTTGGAAGCTTAGGGGTCAATGATATCCATTGGCCGCTCTCCCAAGGTCATTTCCTCTTATAGTTGGGAGTTAAGTTATGAATATGCTTCGCCCGGTGTGTTGTCACGAAGGGAGAAATTAGGCAGAACCTTAATCTGGGCGCAGCCACCCTTGGTTCTAAGATCCTGCATGCGGCTTCTTCGGGGATTTCAGATGGTCAACCGCAGGATCTGACATCTCGATTGGGGTGCTTCTACCAAATTGGTGCAAACAAGGTTACGCGCACCATTATAGATTTGGGGGCATCATACTGGGCATGCTGCACTGTGCGGGTCTGATCTTGGAGCCGCGCCTTTGTCCTTTTCGATGCTTCCAAAGAGAGCGCTCGACTTTGACCGAGGTGGACCCCACCTGGGGGTGCCACCTGGCGAAGGAGCGGAGGCGCGCTCGACTTCGACCGAGGGGACCCACCTAGGGGTGCTACCTGGCGAAGGAGTGAAGGCGCACTCAAACTCGATCGAGGTGGACCCCACCTGGGGGCCCACCTGGAGAAGACCGGAGGTGCACTTGACTTCGGTCGAGGTGGACCCCACCTGGGGTGCCACCTGGGAAGGACCGAAGGCACGCTCGACTTCAATCGAGGTGGACCCCACCTGGGGGTGCCACCTGGCGAAGGAGCGGAGGTGGACCCTCGACTTCGACCGAGGTGGACCCACCTGGGGATGCCACCTGGTGAAGGAGCGAGTGTGCGGAGCTCAGGCCGAGGTGGGCTTGACCTTGGAGATGCCACCTGGCGGGGGCTCAGAAAGAAACTTCGCATGGCACTATCTGCCCATCTGGCTGCCAGCTGGACCCGAGGTGTACTCCATGTCAGTGATCTTGCCATATCAAATATCATATGGATATAGAGGATATGTATCAAAAACAAAACAAGACCCTTTATCTATTCCTTTTTCCACCTAAGCTAATCTTTGTGTGTATCTTTATCCATAGAATGTTGGATTTTCAGTTATTATTTTTCTTATCCAATATACCAACACAAAAAACTTGCCTATTTTTGCTTACTTTATTTTAAATATTCTTTTTGTGAAACCACAGGCATGCAAGCAATCTGAAAAATAAAAGAGTTGATCTCTTTGATGGTCTTGGTGGTGGAGATGGGATTGGTGATGAAAATGCTATGTGAGCATAAAGTAAGTTCTTTGTTACCTTGGCATAAAATACACCTGCATGTATATGTAATTACATTTAAGCTATTTAAAATTGATATGAAAATAAGTTTATACTAGAAAGTGCATGTACTTATAAATACTGTAAGTTTGCATTGTTTAATGTTTACAGATCCAGAAGAAATGAGAAGATGCCAGAAGGAGATGAGGGAGCAAGATGTTCCTTCCCTCTCCAACTTGTTGCCTGGAAGGAGACTAAATATAGAATTCTGTTTGCTCCCATGAAAGATGTAAATTTATTTTTTAAAAAAAAATTGAAGAAAGATTCACTGCACCGTTTATTTTTAAATTGCATTCCATTGAAATAGCTCATACAATATCATTTTTACTGGTGTACAAATAGGTCAAAGACTATCCCTGTTCTTCATGCATTGTTACTGGCTATGG
The DNA here is from genome assembly GCA_021397845.1 of Areca catechu. Lineage (NCBI taxonomy): Eukaryota > Viridiplantae > Streptophyta > Magnoliopsida > Arecales > Arecaceae > Areca > Areca catechu. The sequence continues at coordinate 25,523,792 of CM038044.1, read as the reverse complement.
TTACTGACTTATCATCCATACTGATATTTCAAGAGATAGTTTTATATATCTTTTTATTTGTTTGTTATTAACAATAACACTCACCCCTTTAAGTTTGATTACATATTAAATGGTCATATTTAAACTTAAATAGGTATATGCAAAATTCTATGTTTCATTTATTCTCGAAAAACTCGAAAATATTTCCTCAAACTTATCCCTCGTAAAATCTCTCAGAAATTACTCAAAGAATCTCTCGAAAAATTTCTCGGAGATGTTCTCTCGAAAATCTCTCGAAAATTATTCCTCAAAAAATCCCTCGGAAAATCTCTCAAAGATGTTCCTTTGAAAAATTTCTTGGAAATTATTCCTCGAAAAATCCCTTAGAAATTTCTCGGAGATGTTCCCTCAAAAAATTCCTCAAAATTATTTCTTGAAAAATTTCTCAAAAAATCCCTTGGAGATGTTTCGTCAGAAAATCCCTCAAAAATTATTTCTCAAAAAATCCCTCAAAAAATTTCTTGGAGCTGTTCACTCAAAAAATCCCTCGGAGATGTTCCCTCGAAAAATCTCCCGGTAATATTCCCTCGGCAAATCCCTCAGAGAATTTTTCTCAGAAAATTTCTCGGAGATGTTCTCGTCGAAAAATCCCTCGGAGATATTCTATCAAAAAAATCCTCGGAAATTATCCTCGAAAAATCCCTCGAAAATCCCTCAGAGTTGTTCCCTCAGAAAATCCCTCGATAATATTCTCTCGAAAAATCCTCTGGAAATATTTCTCCTCGGAAAATCTTCCAAAAATATTTCCTCGGCAAATCTCTCAGAGAATTTCCTCAGAAAATCTGTCGAGAATTTCCAAGAAAAAAATTCCATTGGAAATTCCCTCGGAAAAATTTCTCGGAAAAATTTTTCGAGGATGGTTTTTTCAACGACCATGTTCTATCAGAAATCCGTCAGAAATATAAATTTTTGATGGATTTTTTCTTTTTTCCCTCGGAAAATCACTCAGAATTGCCCCTATTTCTTGTAGTGTCTCTTTTGAACATTAGTCACTACCATGCCTGCACCGTCCATCCTTTCATGCATGCTCCAAGTTTGGCGGCCATTATGTTTGCCACCTGAAGGATATCTTGTCACAGGGACTACCCTATCAGCCACCAATTCCTGCCTCACCTACCATGGTATGATCTTCCATCCCGAGCATGTCTACATTAGCTGAATATGCCAGCCATCATTACCTATCCTTGGCATCAAGTACATGCCTATAAATTAATTTTTCTGAGGACCCTCTAGGTAACTCAGAAAGGCCAGGATAAGGACCCAGGAGAAAAAACAATGGAGACAACAAAGATGGAACCAGAGCCTACTCTTCTCAAGAGCCCCTTCTTTCTACCATAAAGGAATCCTCATCTTGCTTTCATCTAAAAATACATCCAGAAACTTCTTGAAATAAGTCTTTCATAGCTCGCTACCTAAGTAAGATCCTTGCAGGGCATCCTACATACTTTCCATCACTCACAGAATGTTGGCCTTTGTGACTCACTCATCCATGTGCCAATCCCAGGGAAGCGAGACTCCTAGCATGAGATCCCCTATCTCATAGATCCTATTTGTCTCTCTATGTTGCTTCTTCTTTGGCTCCTCTTCCACTCCTACTCTACCAAAGAGTACTCCAAGCTCTTTTTTTCACCTTTTTAGAAGATTGACTTAGGCATCGGAGGTTCTATCACCAGGAACCCACCCTTGATTGTCAGACTTTCTATTTTCTCTGTCTTGTAGGATTTATTCCCAGCGATAGGATCTTACAAAGTCCAACTCCATATCATAGCCATTGTTGCTCTAGCCTGGTCCAAATCGAGCCCCAAGTTAGCACCACCTCTCAGAGATGCAATAGGCATATGTTGGTTATATAAGAGCATAATTTGATTTGTTATTTGTTCCCTTTTAAACCTTTTGTTTGATCCTGGCATATTTTATTAAATGGTTAAACTTGGGATAGAGCTAAACCAAATACAGGATTGATGATGAAGAATAGAAACATGATTATGCAGGTTGGGTGATAGCCCTTTTCCACTCTTCTATGAATTAAACTAGTAGTTGGCTCTTGTTTCCATCCCTTCTATAAATTTTTGATTCAATTAATTGTTAAATATATTTTATGTATAATTATTTATACCATTTGTAATATAAATTTCTTACTTAGTTATTTAATAATTTAGTTTTAAAATTCTATTTTTTTCCATGCATCATACGTGTTCTCTATATTTGGATACATAAAAAATACTAAAAAAGTATGAGATGTAATGCATCTTATAATTTGTGGATTATTGTAGCTTTTTAATATTCAAGCTCAGATCATCCAATAAGAACATAATAAACTAATATATCATGCCACCACATCCTGTTGAAGATCAAATTGAATCTTCATTAGATCACTCCATTATGTAGAAAGTTGAATCATGATCTCATTATGCTTGGGATTCATCCCATTAAATATACATATGAGGATGTATAAGGTAAATGCCTACCAAAATATCCTAATTAGGATTAGCCAAACATGGTTATATATCAATATGCATCCCAAATAAGAGCAACTAAACATGGAAGGATATCTCTTAGGAGGGAAATATGTTAACAACCCCCCTCAAACTGAAGGTGCTTCTTGCAGATGAAGTTTGGAAAGAAGGTAGCGGTGGCGCTCTTGCCATGAGACTTTGTGAGTAAATCAGCAATTTGATTGGTGAAGGAGATATGATGTAGATCATAGTCCACTGCTGATAGTGGGTGGAGTAAAGTGACAGTCAATTTCAATATGTTTGGTACGTTGAGATTGCGAATATCCAGTTCAAGTTTGTATTTCAGGGCAAAATTTGTTTGATTGTACTGCTTAGCAAGAAAGTCCCAGATTGCCTGTGTAGTGTCAAACTTGCTGAAGTGCAGGCTGATAGACTCACAGAATTGGAATCCAAGTCATGATCTTGTTGTTGTTGATCTTCCATTGATCAAAAGATCCCCAGATTCAACTGGACATGGAAGTGCACCCGTGACATATTTCCATAGTCCCCGACCTTTTAAAAAGATGTGCATCATATAGGACCATTGACTGTAATTGGCCCCATCTAGTTTAATAATGATAGGTTGCGCCGAGATCAGCTGCCATGGACAGGAAGGAAGAGAGCAGACCCAATGGTCACGAAATAGTGATAGGTGGCACAACCGCAGAGCCCAGCAGAGAAGATCAATGATGCTGTCAGCAAAGGAGCAACGCCGAAGTTGGATCCGACCGGTGAAGAGACGCACGGAGGAAGGAGGGCTCATCGAGGTTGGAGGAGGATCTGCGAAGGCCCGGCCGCAAAGCTCCCGCAAAGAGCAGTGCCACAAAGGAGCAGTCCTTGGAGGAGCGAAGAGAGGAACCCATAAAAGTGGCGGCCTCGTCGTCGATGATTGCTCGAGCTGGGATCGATGATGCTGGAGTTGGCACTGACGTGAGCTAGCTCGGTTGAGAGGACAGGTGACAGATATCATGGTGCTACGGAGAGGGCATCAGGAGAGATCCTCATATCGGATCGGGGGAGCTGGAAAGCACGAGATCGACGATGCGGGAAGCTCTACATTGGTGGGCATCGACGATGGCGGCCATGGACGAGTCGGGGGTCATCGTGGACTTGGGTTTGATGGGTTGACAAGGGGCGGCTGGGGCTGCGATCTGGAGGAGGGGGTTGTGGGGTGGGGCGTCGGTTGCAGGTGGTCAAGAGCATAGGGGGTGGGCGACAGGGTTCCGGTCGGAGGGTTCTTGTCGGAGGTGGGGTTCGGTCAGAGGCGGGGGCCGAGAGAGGAGGTCCGGTAGGAGGCGGGGTCCAAGAGAGGAGGAAGATCCATGACGGTTGCGGGGTTCACGGATCCGGTGACGGTCGGTGACAGGGAAGGGAAGGAGGCGTAGCGGTGAAGAGGGCAGCGTGGAGGGATTAGGTCGTCCTTGGAGAAAAGGGAAAAGGGCCGAAATAAGTTTGGAATAATGTTGGAAAAGGTTTGGGATAGGCAAGAATAAGAGGAATAGCAACCAGTTCTGATACCATGTAGAAAGTTGAATTCATGATCTCATATGCTTGGGATTCATCCCATTAAATATACATATGAGGATGTACATAAGGTAAATGCCTACCAAAATATTCTAATTAGGATTAGCTAAACATGGTACATATCAATATACATTCTAAAAAGAGCAACTAAACATGGAAGGATATCTCTTAGGAGGGAAATATGTTTAACACATTCAATAAAAGGAAGTATAGTTGTTACAATAAAATTCATGTATTTTTCATTTTAGAATACATGCAAATAAATATTTTTCTCAATTAACAACTGAAAAATTATGACCAACTTTAATTGGTTCATAAATCACTGCATTCACTGCACTAACCATTTCCTTTGGTGATGAGTATCCATCAGTTTTCATGTAAAAGAGGTGTGTTATTCTGCTCATATTCCAATATAGTTGCTTACAAGCTCTTGGAATTACACTCCCTTCATTCTGCAACACTAGTCTCAGCAATTCTTCTCTACAAGAGTCAATCATGCTTTGAACCTCCTTAATAGCCGCTTCTTGAGAAGTAGAACCACAACTATGGACCATACGAAGCGTCACACTATTCAACTTCCCTTGTTTGCCTTCCTTCTGCAAAATACTCATTAGCTTCAAAACAAAGTATCAATCCACAACTACAGGTAGAGCTTCATAGCAAGGAAATTAATCTCCACTAACATGGTAAGCTACAATCACCCTAAAGCAATATAATGCATAGAAATGGAAAACTACTAATTAATTGGTCAATATATTAAGTTTTAGGTTAGTCAAACTCCAAGGTGGAAATCCCACTTTATTCCATTTTACCTACTCTATTGCCTTGTCCTTGTTATAAAAAAAAACAAAAAAAACACTATCAAATTGTTAAGACATCTTTTTCTTTAAGGGAGGAGGGTATTATTTGGTAATATGAAACTCAAGTGGCAACTATTGGGACAAACTAACATTTGAGGCTATAAGAAGAAAGGCTATTTATAAATGAAAATATAAATATTGTTGGAGAAATTTGTTCATTATTAAGGTCATTTACTTACTTTCAATATTGCAATAGTTGTCTGATCACTTCGCTTTCTTCAAGGTCATCCCTATACCAAACAGTAGTATGCACATATGTTTTTCCGATATGTTTGTCCACAACTTTGAAGGGCATTGAGAAAAATGGAGTAACATCTGTTGGGATATCCTGGTTCAGCTACAAATCGAACTCCGATTCGATTGGTCAAAGTCCCTTCTCTCCGGACTATGGACTTCGGACCAAGCAAGGGACAAGCCAACTAAAGGCAACCCAAGGCTACATGCCGGATTACAACATCCGAAGGCCAGTCCTTCGGATAATGTCTTCGGCCTTGACCGAAAACCGAACTCCTCATCGACTTCCGAAGGCACGAACTTCAGTCCCCGCCATAGACACGATCTCCGGCCTTGGGAAAATACCAAGTCTTCGGCCATGCAAGGGAAAATCCGAAGCTTGGACCACAATCTGTTCCAGAAATGCAACAGTAACCAATGGTTACAATCAACACTCATTATGCCATGATCATGTGCGGCGACTCCTGCTGTCATGCCTCCGATCTAGTCGGAACCGCTCAATGACAACCCACGATCGCCAATCATGGAAGAGATTGGCTCTCCATGATCACCGGAAAAAGAGCGGGCCACAGGCCGGAGGCCTTTTTTTAAATAAGGGTAAGAAGGATTCCGGAGAGGTACGCTAACACTGACGCTGCTATACATAGTTTCCAAGAGCTCTTCCACTCACACTCTCCACACCTTCCCCATTCTGTGGCTGGGATCCGCCACTGACTTAGGCATCGGAGTGTCCCCGCCGGAACAACTTCGGCAAGGGACCTGTTTTACATGTGAACCAGGGAGCGATCCTACGACGCAGCGGCTCCGACCGGCCGATCCAGGGACTCCACGCCAATAGATTGGCGTGCCAGGTAGGGGGCATTAACATTCTTTAAGCTCCCTCCCAGACAAGGAAAAGAAAAAAAAGTTTTGATGGCAAGAGGAAAAGCTCAAGTCACTCTACAAGCCGGAGTCGTGCTCGTCCCAAGGGGGTGCACCCCCGGAGGAGAACGATGTTCCACCTCCCATGGTTGTTGTGGGACTGCAGCAGTTTGAGGCTCTTGTGACCAGATCACCAACCTTACGAGCATGGTTCAAGATTTTCAGAATAGAGCCTTTCGATGGGAAACCCACGGCCACCTCAAGACACAGCTCTCGATCCCAAAGAAGGAGAGCTCCGCGAGAGGATTCTATGCATCCCTTCCCCCATTCTCAGCCCTCTCTCGAAGGTGAACTTCGAGACTGCCTAGGTCTGTCGATTCCCCACAGAAAGGGAAAGGCCTAGGCAAACCTCCTCCTCCTCCTCTAAAGATTCCACTTCAGTGGAGAGAATGCCGAAGCAGACTCCCAATTATGATGGGAGGTTAAGAGCCATCGAGTCAGAGATGGCGAAGGCGCGAGAACAAAGAATGCGGGATCTTAAGAATCCGACGACTTGATCGTGAGTGACCTACGCCCACCCTACACTGACCGTATCATGGCCGAGGTCATTCCTCGGCACTTGAGAGTTCCCCAAATGGAACCCTACGACAGCACCTCCGACCCCCTCAATCATTTGGGCAACTTCAAGACCCATATGATGATCCAAGGAGCTTCGGACATGATGTACTATTCGGCGTTCCCGGCTACCTTGAAGAAGTCCACTCGGATGTGGTACTCGAGCTATGCCCATGTACCATCGATTCCTTTTTCGAGTTAGAAAAATTGTTTGTCTTGCATTCAGGACCTACCGCAAGACTCCTCGGAATACGGACACATTGTTCCTCTTCACCAGCATGAAGGAGAAAGCTTGAGAGATTACATCTCCAGGTTTAATGCAGCCATGCTTGAGATCCTCGATCTCAACGAGCACGTGGCCATGTCAGCACTGAAGAAGGAGCTTCGTACCTCCAGGCTTTCTTTCTCCTTGAATAAGAAGTTTCTAAAAGCTACGCTGAGCTCCTATCAAGGGCTCAGAAATACGCCGATGCTGAAGAGCACGCGGCGAATCAATGATTGATTGAAGGGAAACCCCTTCAAAAAAGAAAAATAACAGGGGACAAGGTCCAAAACTTTCAACAACAACTGCGGCAGATATACAGACCGCCGAAGAAGTCCTCCCAAGCCCAGAGCGCTAGGAGGAAGATTTGACTCATACACCCCCCTCAACCTCCCTCGAGAGAATATCCTCATGAAGATAGAAAAAGAAAACTATCTCCAACGGTCCCGTCCCATGAAGGTCTCCTCTTCCGTAAGGAACAGGAATAAATTCTGTCGATTCCACCGGGACCATGGCCACAACACAGAAGAGTGCATCTAGCTGAAGGATGCAATCGAGGATCTCATCAAGAGAGGGTACCTGGGATGGTACATCGGTCGCCAGGGATCCCGGTCGGAAGCAACTGTTCCTTAGCCTCCTCCCGAAGAGGCCGAATTGCCAAATCAAAGGCCCACCAATGGAGGTGTAGGGATGATACACCGGCCCACCAATTGAAGAAGGGATGAGGACAATGCTCCAAAGCAACTTAAAGACAACAACTCCATCCTCTTCTATGACGATGACCTTGTAGGAGTTCGACTCCCCCATGATGATTCTCTTGTAATTTCGGTCGTAGTGGCCAATTATGATGTACAGCGGATCCTTGATAATGGAAGTTTGACTGATGTCTTGATATACGATGCATTCTCTAAAATGTGTTTGCCTAGACATCAACTGCAAAGATCCCCCATACTGCTCTCTGATTTTGGGGGCAACCAAGTTTATACCAAGAGAAAAATAGTGCTGCCTGTAACCCTCGGTACCGAACCGTGACAAAAGACATTGCGATCAACTTTACGGTAGTCCGGATCCCCTCAGCATATAATATTATCTTGGGGCGGCCTGCCTTGAACAAGTTCCAGACCATGATCTCCTCTCATTACCTCTTGGTATGCTTCCCCACTAGGAATGGTGTTGGATAGGTTAGAGGGAACCAGAAGATGGCACGACAATGTCTAATGATTGAAAACAGGCATTTCAAGGATTCGACTACTCCGGATCAGCTGGATCCGAGGGATGCAACCACAAATCTTGGTGAGCCCATGGAGAGGACCATCCCGGTACCTTTGAAAGAGGAAGATCCCTCCAGAGTTGTGCAGATGGAGCACACTTGATGAGGAAACCAAAATGGAGTTGATCCGTTCCTCAAGAACAACACCGATGTCTTTGCCTGGTCGGCTCGGATATGCCCGGGATTCCTGCCGAAGTAATTACCCATCGGCTGAAGTGACCCCTGGGTACAAGCCGGTGAGGTAGGAGAAGAGAAGCTTCACCCCGAAAGGCAGTAAGCTGTAGACGAAGAGGTTGACAAGCTCCTCAAAGCAGGGTTCATCAGAGAGGCCCGCTACCCGAGTGGTTGGCCAATGTGGTGATGGTGAAGAAAGCTAGTGGCAAGTGGAGGATCTGTATTGAATATACAGACCTCAACAAGGCTTGTCCAAAAGATAGCTTCCCTCTCCCAAAGATTGATCAACTGGTCGACGCGATCGCCAGCTACCAATTGCTGAGTTTCATGGATGCCTTCTCCGGCTACAATCAAATTAGAATGGATCCACAAGATGAGGAGAAGATGACATTCATCACTGACAAGGGTCTCTACTGCTACAAGATGATGCCGTTCGGCCTTAAGAACGTCAAAGCGACATTTCAAAGACTCATCAATAAGGTGTTTGAAAAGCAACTGGGGAGAAATATGGAGCCTATGTTGACGACATGATCATCAAGAGCCTCCATCGGAGAGATCACATTCATGACTTGGAGGAATCATTCAGTGCTCTTCGACGCTACCATATGAAGTTAAACCCGGCAAAGTGTGCCTTTGGGATCACTTCGGGCAAATTCTTAGGCTTCCTTGTCACCAACGAGGGATTGAGGCGAACCCTGAGAAGATTCAAGCATTGAAAGATATGAGACATCCCTCCTGAAAAAGGAAGTCCAGCAGTTGACAGGGAGGATTGCCTCCCTAAGCAGATTTATCTCTCGGTTAACCGAGAAATGTCTTCTGTTCTTCAAGGTACTTCGGCAATCAAAGGGCTTCGAATGGTCTGAAGACTGTGTGCTGCCTTTGAGGAAATGAAGAAGTATCTGGAGACCCCGCCATTGCTCTCCAAACCACAAGAAGGCGAGGTCCTCTACTTGTACCTCTCTGCTTCAGATGAAGCAGTAAGTTCAGTTCTTGTCTGGAAAGAGGAAGACGGGTCTCACAAGCCCATACTATATCAGCAAGGTCCTGCATGATGCAGAAACGTGATATGCAAGGATGCAGAAGCTAATCTACTCCTTAGTGATTACGGCAAAGTGACTACGGCCATACTTTCAAGCCCATGCCATCGTGGTGCTAATTGATCAACCTCTCAAGGCCATTCTCCGATCTCCGGATACCTCTGGAAGGATAGCCAAGTGGGCTATGAAGCTAAGTGAACTTGACATCAGCTTCCAGCCCCGAGCGGCTATGAAGGCTCAGGTGCTCTCCGATTTTTTGGCTGAGTACACTTGAAAGTCCGAAGATGAAGCCTCTTCGATAGAAGAAGCCCCGAAGGAGATGAGGTCCGTTGGGTGCTTCATGTGGACGGAGCTTCTAATGCTACTGGATGCGGGGCTGGACTCATGTTGGCCGAACCTGACGATCATACCATAGAGTATGCACTCCGTTTCTCCTTTCACGCCTCCAATAATTAGGCCGAATATGAAGCCCTACTTGCCAGACTTCAGATCGCCAAAGATCTAGGAGTCCGGCAACTTCCAGCCTTCTCAGATTCTCAACTGGTTGTGAATCAAGTCAACGGGGAAAACGCAGCCAAAGATCCAACCATGGTGCAATACCTGGAGAAGGTACAGGCTTTATCTTCCTAACTGGAACATTTCAAGATCATCCATGTTCCCGATCAGAGAACTCCTGGATGGATGCACTATCTCGACTGGCAACTATAGCACCAGAGTCCCTCGGGTGCATCTTTTTGAACATCTTGAAACTCCAAGCATAGCCGAAGAGGCTGCAGAGGTGCGCCAGATTAATACTAAGCCAAGCTGGATGGATCCCATCATCAGATTCTTGAATGAGGGAGAACTACCAAAAAATAAGGTAGAGGCCAAGAAGATCTGCTGGATGGTGTCTCAGTACGTCATCTTAGACGGAAACCCTCTACAAGAGATCGTCTCTCTCCAACCACTGCTAAAATGCTTAGGATCCATCGATGCAGATTATGCTTTGAGAGAGGTCCACGAGGGCATATGTGGTGATCACTTGGGAGGCAGATCTCTAGCATACAAGATCATTCAATAGGGGTATTACTGGCCCTCCATCTAGAAGGACTCAGCTGATTTCGTGTGGAAGTGCGACCAATGCCAGAGGTATGCCAATATACAGAGATAACCTGCGAGTCATCTGACTCAATTGGCAGCCCTGTGGCCTTTTTCCCAGTGGGTGATGGACATTCTTGGCCTATTCTCACCAGCATCAGGGCAACAAAAGTTTCTCCTAGTGGCCATCGACTATTTCATGAAGTGGGTGGAAGCCGAACCATTGGCCCAGATCACAGAAGGCAAGGTGGAAAATTTTGTAAAATAATCCATCATATTCAGGTTCGGCATCTCACATGTCGTCATCACGGACAACGAGAGACAATTCGACAATCCGATGTTCAAGGACTTCTATGCTCGGTACCATATCCAACATCGGCTGACATTCGTTGCTCATCCACAGTCCAACGGAGAAGTCGAAGTCACCAACCGGACCATCCTCCATGGTCTGAAACCAGGTTGAACGCCGCCAAAGGACTTTGGGCCGAAGAGCTAACCTCTATTCTTTGGGCATACCGAACTACCTGAGAACGGCCATCGGAGAATCTTCGTTCAACTGGCATACGGTACCGAAACCGTATTATCCATTGAAGTCTCCCTACAGTCTTTGAGGATTGACAACTATGAAGAGCCTGAGAATTCCAATCGCAGAAAGATTGATCTAGATTTGCTATCAAGCACCAGCTACAGGCCCAGATAAGAATGGCAGCATACCAGCATAAAGTCGCCAAGTACTACAACTCAAGGATGAAGGAGCAAACTTTCCGCACGGGGACATGGTATTGTGAAGAGCAGAAGTGTCCAGGCCAATGGAATAGGATAAACTCTTCCCCAACTGGGAAGGTCCATATCAGGTCAAAGAAGTCATTTGACTAGGGACATACCGACTCAAGACCCTAGAGGGGAAAGCCCTATCTTGGCCATGGAATGTACAAAACCTTCACAAATACTATCAATGAAAGAGTTCCTGAAATTCCTGTGCAAAGCTCTCAACACTACTCAACTCAGAACATCTAGTTGCATCGACTGAACGATAACAGCCCGAGTGACCTGATCTGAAAAATCGGTCAACTGCACAAAGGAGAGTCTAATTCACTCACCTTATCGGTATGCCCGACGAGCGCAATGGATGGTCTAACCAGGCCACCTAAAAGATCAAAGGTGCAGGGATGGTTCTCGTAACGTGCCCTACGGGAATCCGAACACGCGTCGAGGCAGGCCTGAACAGCCTACCTTAATCACGACAGAAAGTGCACAGGGACGGTGTAAACACTTTACCCTACAGAAAATCCGAACACGTGCCTAAAAGGACAACTGTCGTCCTTCCTTTCTATCAACAATAGACATTTTTAGAGCGGTCCAATTGACCTCACTTCTTCCCTATATATCAAAAGTGGTCTACGGAGCCTACATTACAGACAAATCATGATGTAACGCATCGCAAATAATACACGGAAAGAGATAACAGAAATGATTTTTCATTCCTTTCAAGTTTTTACAAAAAAAAAAAAGAAGAGAAGAAAGGAAAAAACTCTCCTAAAGAGAGGAAAAAAAAAAAAAGAAACTCTCCCAAGAGAGAGATGCAAAAAAAAAAAGGGCAGGGCAGTAGTAGTAGCAGGATGATGTGAAAAATTTTCAATAACTCCCCAACGGATTTTTCCCGTACCGGCGGGGAGAGATCTGATGGGATGACAAAGGGCCCCGGGATTCCCGTCTGAACCTGAATCCGACCCCTCATCGGAGTCGAAATCAAATTCATGGCCGGGGAAGGGAACGGAGGGCTTAATGTTGTCCAAGCCCTTCAAGTATAAAACTTGGAGGCCTTCCTCCGACATTCCCGGAACCCCTGGTGGAAGGAATCCAGAGCCACCCCGGTGAGCTCGTCCTTGAAGGCGGAGAAGCCCTGAAGTTCACGACGGCATCCGCCGCCTCCCTCCTTGCTTCCTCCACCGCCATGGTCGCCACCATGACCTGGGCCCAAGCTTCCCTCAAACCGAGCCTCCAACAGATGGACCTTCTTCTCGAGACGGTCCACGAGAGGCTCTTCTTCATCATCCCCCGGCCCAAGAGACTCCGGACTTCGCTTTTTTCGGCTCGACGGCCCTTCTCTTTGCCGCACGGCGAGGCTGAGAAGTGTTGAACATCATTGTTATTAATGGAGGAAGGAGCCTACGGAAATGATGGCCTTCGACAGTGGAAGGCAGGGTCCTATTTATAGAAACCCTGCATCCATGACCAATTGGGGGAGGCATGCCCCACGTCCTTCCCAGCCGCATCAAAAAGCGCCACGTGTCTGGGCAATGCTTTAAGAACCAGAAAAGTCGCTTGGAGCCATCCCCAGGACAACAACCGCCATCGCTTCGAATCCGGAGAAATTCTCATCATGCGACGGCATCATTAATGGTTCCTTTTTGAAAAAAGGAGACCCGACGACTCGCAAGGCACAAGAAATCGTGACTGTACAAATATCGACGTGCCACGTGGACAACAATGATCATAATCAAATCTTCCTAATCACTGATTAGTGGGGAAATGACTTTTGTCCGCCCCAACGGACGAACTTAACATCCGAAGGAAGGTGACAGTCTTCGGCAACGGAGTCCTGGTCCATTCCAGGGTTTGTCCTCACCGATTGAATGGTCTTCGGCCATGACTGCTCAACCAAACAAGAAAGAGAACGGTAAAACCGGTTCTTACTGACTGAACGGCCTTCGGATGCTACTATTCGACTAGGCAAAAGAAGAAATGGTAGAACCGTTTCGAGCTACACATGAAGCACAACATAGCATATGCAAAGGAAGGAAAATACATTCAAAAATCTAGAAAAGTTGTCATACAAAGTTCATTGATGATACAGAAAAGAAAGAGGGAAAATACATCTAGAGCGACCCAAGTCACTTAACATCAGCAGGAGAAGGCTCCACACTACAGGACTGGAGCATCTTATCAACTTGCTCTAAGAGGACCTTGTCAATCTGGGCTGGGACTGGAGAACTTTCAGCTTGGACTCCTCCAGCCTGAGTTTCCTCCTGAACCGGGGTCAAAGTTAGGTCACCTCCGGATTTTCGACTGGGATAGCAGCCTCCTCCTCCAGACATGGTGCCTCCTCGGCCTCTACCATGGCTTCGACCCCTCCATCTTCCTCTTCTTCTCCAGCTATATCGAAGGGTAGAATGCTGGAAAGGTCAAGGTGAGGGAAGGCCTCCTTCACCTTGGAGAGCCCGTCGTTGAAGCCGTGCTGGTAGCCATACAAAGTTACTTCATTGATCCCACCTAGAACTGCGGAGACATCTTGAAGTTTGCCATGACATCATCTACCTGCTTCTTTGAAGACGCATACTCCCTCTTAGCAGCTTCGGGCTCCAGGATCGCCTCTTCGGCCCTCCTGGAAGCCTCCTCCGCTATCTTGGTTAGGCTCTTTATCTTTTCCTGATCCTCCCTGGTAGCTGCTCTAGGGACTCAACTTGCTTCCTGCTTCTCCTCCACCCTGCCTCTTGCCCCGTCATTGTTACATGAGCACTTCTCAGTTCGCCCTTCAGTTTGCAAACTTCATCATTCATCAGGGCAAGATGGTCCTCCATGGCCTGCTTCAGCTCCTCGGCTACTTTCTTGGCAGCCCTGGCAGTTTGAAGCTCCTCTTTAAGGTCATAGATGAGGCTGTCTACGTTCCCCAGGCCTCCTCCATGAAGGTGGGGTCGTAGACCAACTATAACAAAAGAGAAAGATCATGAATCGAACAATTCTCAAGACAAAGAGAAGTGGCAGGATCATACCTGTTGCAGAGCGGAGAAGCAGCAGAATCGGACACCCTGGGAAGGCTCCGGTTCTGAAGAACAGCCATGTCGTGGGGCAGGAGTGTACCCTTCAGTGCCCGCCTAGCCACGGTAGGGACCAGCAGTCCCCCCGTAAGCAAAAGCTCCGAGGAGTTCAACGAACAAACTCCAGTTGAGGAGGCCCCGTAAATGAATTCTCTTTCGACTTGCCGCGCTTTGCCCCTATCGGCAACAGGGGGCAAAATGGCAGCACATCCGCTCCCTGGGGTGGGCTCCCCATTGTGCGAACCAGGGAGACGACCGTCGATGGAGTTTCGACTGGATGGGGTCTTGATGGAGCCCCTTCCGCGGCTGCTACAATCTTCCCCTGAGGTCCCCCGAGTAGACGAAGTGCTTTGGTTCCCCTCGGACCATCCCTCTGGGCCTTCTTCCAAAACCGCCAGACCTGGTAAGAGGGGGCCTGCGCCACCCTCTTCTCTGAAGTCTGATGGAGCTAGCTCAAGCTGGGCTTCATCCCACCACCGTGAAATGGGAAAAAGAAAGGTGGCTCTCAGGGCCACACCACCTTTTTCCTCTCCAATCCAGGAGTGGAAGCTGTCCACCATCTAATTCCCGGATCGTGATGGACAATCCTATCAAGGATCTCGTTAATATCCACCGCACCGTTTCCTAGAGAAAAACGATAAGGCCTTAATACTCTCACTTCTCAAATCTCCGCTTCGAAATTGAGAGTAGGGGGGCAACTATTGGGATATCCTGGTTCAGCTACAAACCGAACTCCGGTTCAACTGGTCGAAGTCCCTTCTCTCCGGACTACGGACTACGGACCAAGCAAGGGACAAGCCAACTGCAGGCAACCCAAGGCTACATGCTGGATTACAAATCCGAAGGCCAGTCCTTGGGATAACGTCTTCGGCTTTGACCGAAGACCGAACTCCTCATTGACTTCCGAAGCACGAACTTTGGTCCATGCCGTAGACACGATCTCTGGCCTCGGGGAAATACCAAGTCTTCGATCCATGCAAGAAAAAATCCGAAGCTTAGACCACAATCTGTTCCAGAAAGGCAACTGTAACCAACGGTTATAATCGACACTCATCATGCCAAGATCATGGCGCGCGACTCTTGCTGTCACGCCACCGATCTGGTCGGAAACAACTCAATGACAATCCACGATCACCATCATAGGAGAGATTGGCTCCCCATGATCACCGGGAAAAAGAGCGGGCCGCAGGCCGGAGGCCTTCTTTTAAATAAGGATAAGAAGGATTGCGGAGGAGGTACGCTACCACTGACGCTGCTATACACAGTTTCTAAGAGCTCTTCCTCTCACACTCTCCACACCTTCCCCATTTTATGGTTGGGATCGTCACTGACTTAGGCATCGGAGTGTCTCCCGCCAGAACAACTCCGTTAAGGGACCTATTTTGCAGGTGACCAGGGAGCAGTCCTGCGACGCAGCGACCTCGACCGGCTGATCCAGGGAACTCCATGCCAACAACATCCATAGTTTTAAGAATTTATAAATGTAGACAATTAGACAAGATTTTAGAGGTATTAATGCATGAAAGGTATCTAAAACAATTTCCAAGTATATCCTATATTAAATGGTCTTATTGCTAGAAACAAGCTAGATGCACTTAAGGAATTTGGTGATAGAATATTAAGAGCCATATAGTCCAATGAAGGAAGTTATAATCAAAAAAAAGTCCAAATTAAAAATTAAACACCATTATATCTACAAAACCTTGTTGAGCAGGGTTCATCGAACCGTACCGAACCGATCAGTTCAGGGCGTACCGAACCAAACTGATGGTCGGCCAGCACGATTTGGCTATATAAAATGGTTCCTATCTTAAAAAATAATAGAAAAATTAACTTGTACTGGCCCAAACCAGCATAGAACGGGCCGAACCGGTCCTGAAACCGGGTGAAACAAGGCCGAACTGCCCGGTTCGAACTGGTTCGGCCTTTTTTTTGTTTTCCTCACATGGCTACTGTACCATGTGAGAGTGGGTTGGGGAGGAATCTGTGAAGCCAACTGTGTTGGCTTTTGAGTTTAAAACAATAGAGAGCTCTCAGGAGCTCTCTATGTTCGTTCTTCTTCAAACGACGATGGCCCGAAAAGGAAAATCCATCCATTTCAATGCAATCGAACATCCAAAATTGAAGAGGAAGATGGAATCAAGGTATGTATTAATGATGCAGAACAAATCAAGGGATGCGATGCGGAAGTAAATTAAGATTAATTAATTTTTTTGTGGTTTTTATATGTTTGTAGAATTTGGCTTCAAATCAAAGAAAGTTAACCTAACATTGAAAGATACTAATATGATAATTGAAAGCACAACTTTAAGGAAACTAAATTATCAGAGTAGTTCAGAAGCAACGGATCGCTGGGGTTTGAGAAACTCCCAGACCTAGGGTTTCGCTCCGAACTTTCAACAGAACGAATAAAGAGAAGGGAAGGTTTACTAAACCAGACAATGATCTTCACTGATTTTGGTGGAAGAACTCTCCCGAGCAGATTGTAAGATCCTCGGATTCGGATATCTTCGTATGGATCCTCCAATACTGGTCCTTTAGCGGGTTTGGCTTCTCCTGAACTCGATTGAAGAGAAAAGACAATTGATGAATCAGAGATCAAGGAAAGATTTACCAGGTTGAAGAACTTGAAGATCGAAATTGCTAAAACTGGGTTTCTCCTGGATGCTGATTGATTTTCCTTGGAACTTGCTCTGGATCTGAGTAGCCGGACTGGATCTTGATGAAGGTGGACGGCCTGGACTTGTAGAGAGAGAGAGGCCGTGGGAGATGGATGGAGATCTAGGGTTTGGGGTGGATGGAAAATAATGAAGGTGGCTAGGGTTTTGGAATTTCAAGTGGCTAACCTATGTTTTGGATAAAGATGGAGATCTCTCACCTCCTCAAGGCTCCAATGGAACCCGGATTACCCCCTCACGGAGCTCAACACTTAGAATAGTGCGGAAGAAAGAAACCTAGTCACTCAAACACAAGAGAATAGCAAAAATAAATTTTCTTCATTGATTTTCTAAAGTTACAAAGAGAGGTCTATTATATAGACCTAAAATTTTCTCCTAGCTTGTACAAATTCTCATGTGGGACTAAACTCCCCCAACCCCTAGATTAGGTAGAAAATCCTCTCCCTTGGCCGACCAGAGTCCAAAAAAAATTGGACGGCCATAAAGAATTGTTTTGGAATTTTTATGATGGCGCCTCCTTTGGAGTTGGATTTGATTGGAGTCCTCTTCTTCTTATGGTATTTCTTCTTTTTCCACTCCAAGTTAAGCTCTTTGATTTTGATTTGAACTTCAATTAGGAGTAGGTTGGATGTCCTTCTTTGATTTCTTCTCCAAGAGAAGTTTTCTTCTTCCTTCTTTGCTTAGGTAAATTAGGCAGGTATGGGCGCCTCCTTTAATTTAGCCTCCAATTTGATTTTTTTCTTCTTTGGATGTGGGGACCATGACACTGGGATGCCTCTATGGCGCCTCCTAGACTCTGGCGTGTGCTCGAGTGGGCTGGGCGTGTGGCTTGGAGTGTGGCCTCCACTTGCTTGAACCTTGATTTGATTGGAAGAGAATGTGGCACCATTTTGGACCAAATTGAAACCACATTGGGACTTGCACCGAGTCAACATGACTCAACAAAATTTAAATGGTGACTCAAGAAATATAAAAAAATATAAACTGGTTGACCAGTCAACCTTTATTACAAACCCTAATTTCTCGGGCAATGTCATCAGAGATCCAAATGGAGCTCTGAAGTCTTCTTCTGAGTCTGGTGCCCGCACCAATTCTTCCAGGGTGGGAGGAACTCGACCCTGTCGAGTAAGGCTCAGTTGGCTCTGTATCTCTCCAAGAGGTCTGGGTCCAATTCTTGTAATTCTTCTCGGGAGATCCAAGAGTCATCAGAATCTGGCCTTCCTTGCCCACGGACCAGGTACCTTTGGTATCCTCGATTACGAGTAGAGATACCTGATCATCCAGGATCTTTTCAATCTGCTCTTTCCTCACGGGCCAGTTTGTTGGTGGACACACAGGGTCGGGATCACTCTCAATGATAGGGTTAGGCTCAAAAGGCTCACTAGGAATCACAGCTGGCTCCCTGTACTCTACTAAGTCTGTAATGTTGAAAGTAGAGCTAATGCCTAGTTCTGGAGGCAACTCGAGTACATAGGCATTGGATCCTACTCTCTTTACCACTCTAAATGGTCCAGCTCCCCTAGCATGTAACTTTCTAACGGTTCCAGGAGGAACCGTTCAGGCCTTAACCTAATCATCACATAGTCTCCCTCAACAAAGATTTGACTCGCCTCTGAGTATCAGCCACTTCTTATAAGTTTCATTACTTAAATTTATTTTGGCATGAATTTCTTTATGCAAGTCTTTTATATGCTGTGCAAAATTCTCAGCAGATTCGGAGACTCGAGTGTGGACAGGTAAAGGGACTAGGTCAAGAGGGTTGTGAGGTTTGTACCCATGCACAATTTCAAATGGACTCTTACCCATAGACCTATTGACCGAGTCATTGTACGCAAATTCTGCCCTGGTAGGTATAAATCCCAATTCTGGTGTTTTCACCAACAAGACATCTCAGCAGATTTCCTAGGCTACGGTTCACTACTTCAGTTTGGCCATCAGTTTGGGGATGATAGGCAGTTGAAAACTTAAGTTTTGTCCCTAACTTATGCCAAAGGGTCTTCCAAAAGTAACTGGTGAACCGGACATCCCTATCTGAACGATTGTCTTAGGTAGGCCAGGAGTCTAACTATCTCATTGAAGAAAAGTGTGGCTACCTTAGACGCATCAAAGGTTTGGGAACAGGCAAGAAGTGGGCCATTTTAGAGAATCGGTCGACTACGACACAGATAGAATCATGTCTCCTCTAGGTCTTAGGTAAACCTAACACAAAATCCATACTCACATCTTGCCAAGGACGATCTGGGACAGGAGTGGGGTATAAAGGCCATGTTTTGTTTTCGCTGTTTGGCACAGCGCAGGTTCGACATCTAGCTACAATATTAGCTACATCTCTTTTCAAGTTAGGCCAGAAAAAGTGGTCTTCAATAGCTAGAATGGTCTTGTCTTTTCCAAAATGGCCGGCTAAACCTCCAGCATGGATTTCCCAAATCAAAAATTCCCTAAGAGAAGTTCTAGGGATGCAAAGCCTATTTTTGAAGAACAAAAACCATCTACAAGGGTATAATCCTGGTGATTACTAGATGGTCCTTGAACTAGATCCTGATACATAGTTGTGAAATCCGGACAAGACTCATATTCCTCTTTGATTTGCTCAAACCCTATGACCTCAGTTCTAACAGAAGTTAATAACAAAGATCGGCGACTAAGGGCATCAGTTACCTTATTCTCAACGCCAGCCTTATGTTTCAGGACAAAAGTATAGGACTGGATATATTCTACCCACTTAGCATGCCTAGGTTAAGCTTCTTTTGGGAGTTCAGAAATCTAAGAGCCTCATGGTCCGAAAATAGTACAAATTCCTGCGTAGCAAATAATGTCTCCAGTAACGCAAAGCTTGCACCACCGCATAAAATCCTTATCATAGGTAAATACCTAAGCTTAGCATCATTAATTTTTCACTAAAGAATGCTATGGATGATTCTCTTGGCTTAGGACTCCACCTATTCCTACACCTGAAGCATCACAGGCAACCTCAAATACTTTAGAAAAATCGGGTAATCTCAGAATGGGTGCCTGGGTCATTTATCCTTAAGATCTAGGAAGGCTTTATGGGCTGACTTAGTCCAATGAAATCTCCCTTCCTAATACAATCAGTGATTGGAGCAGCTAAAGTACTAAACCCCTTGATGAATCGCCTATAGAAGGTAGCCAAGCCATGGAAACTTCTAACTTCATGCACATTGGTTGGCTCTGGCCAGTCTACTATGGACTTAATCTTCTCAGGATCGGCCACCACGCCGTCAGGGTTACTACAAAACCAAGAAAGATAACTCTACTAGTCATGAATTCACACTTCTTAAGATTACCGTAGAGTCTCTCATTCCTCAAAACTTGGCAGACTGCTCTAAGTGGCTAGGTGATCTGTTGGGGTCTTACTATAGATCAGGATGTCATCAAAATAGACCACCACAAATTTTCCTATGAAAGCTCTAAGTACCTGGGTCATAATTCTCATGAAAGTACTAGGGGCATTGGACAACCCAAAAGGCATAACAACCCATTCATAAAGACCATCCTTAGTTTTGAAAGCAGTTTTCCATTCATCCCCGGGTCTAATCCTAACCTGATGATAGCCGCTTTTGAGATCAATCTTAGAAAAAACCATTGCACCAGCCATCATATCAAGCATGTCATCTAGTCTAGGGATGGGAAACCTATATTTGATTGTAATTTTATTGATGGCACGACTGTCAACACACATCCTCCACGTGCCATCTTTCTTTGGGGTCAGTAAGGCTGGGACTGCACAAGGGCTAAGACTTTCTCTAATAACCCCTTCCTCCTCAATAATTCTCCAACCTGCTTTTGCAGTTCTTCATGCTCAGATGGATTCATCCTGTAATGGGGCAAGTTGGGCAAAGTCGCTCCTGGGATTAGATCTATGGCATGCTGGATATCCCTAAGAGGTGGAAGGTGGTCTGGCAAATCCTCGGGAAAGACATCCTCAAATTCTTTTAACACAGGTTTAACTTCTTGAGGAGGCTCTGAGGGTTCCGAAGTTCTAAGTTCCTTAGCAGTCAACATCCAGATGGTGAACCACTATGATTTTCTTGTTCTAGATCCTTAGCACTGATTAGGTTCACTCCAGTTTTCATCTCCTTAACCTTACCAGCTCCTTTAGTTACCTTGTCCTTAGGGGGAACTGAATGGATCGTAATCTTCTTCCTTTGAAACTAAAGACACAGGTATTGGATTTTCCTAAGAGGGTGGCATCATGATCATACAACCAAGGTCTTCCGAGAATTATACTGCTCACCCCCATGGGTAAGACATCGCACCAAATCTTTTCATGATAAGATTGCATTTGGATTTGGACTTGACATCTAGACTGGATGGTATGGAGGTAGAATCTACCCAAGAAACCTTATAGGGGTTGGGATGGGGAACTGGGATTAAGCCTAACATCTTGACAGTGCTAGTAGAGATGGCATTTACACAGCTCCCACTATCTATGATGATCTTACATACCTTATCCCCTAATTAAAAAGTCTGTAGGATGTTAGTCCTACGCCAATCCTCTTGAACTAGATTTTGGGATAGGATGCATCTTACAACTCCTAATTGGTCAGATTCATTGGGTTCCTCCTCTCCTTCATACTCCTCACCAAATTCATTCCGGCCTCATAAACTTCTTCTTCAAATTCCTCACTGGGCTCGGAATTATCATTCTCTCCCTCTTCTATGTAAAGGGATCTCCGTGGGCACTGGCTAGCAACATGACCTACCTTATGACACTTGAAACAGGCTATGGCAGTACACTGACTGGAAATGTGACCTGGTTTCTGACACTTAAAACAGGTGATATTTGAACTAGGGGTTCTCTGGGTGTCAGGTGCCTTACCTTTGTCCATGGGCCTAGGGGTAGAAGTACCCTGAAAAGGTTTACTAGGGATAACTTGGCTAGGTCCATTCCTTGGGATTGGGGCACTAACCCTAGAAGGTATAGGTCCTTCTGAAATTTCTCAGTGTTCAGTGCAATCTGGTAGGCTTGGTCTAGATCATAACCTCTCTCAGAAATAGTTCTCTCTTGATATCTTCCCTCAGTCCAGCCCTAAATCTAGACAAAGTGACTTCGTGGGCTTCACTCACATCACATCTCATTAGGTATTCATCAAAGTAGCTATGTAGTCTGAGACAGATCGGTTTCCTTGTTTCAGGTTTTGCCATTGGTCTAACAGGTTTTGCTGGTATGAAATGGGTAGGTATTTATCTCTCAGTTTTTCTTTCATACCCTGCCAAGTGGTTATGGGCTCAACATTCCGTCTCCTAGTGGTTAGCTCAATGTTTCCCCAGTATAACCTAGCTTGACGCACTAATTTCATCTTGGCAAACTTGTATTTCCTTTCCTCAGACATAGCATACCACTCAAAGTATTGGTCCATCTCACCCTCCCAATCAGAATACACCTTAGGGTTCAGACTACCATCAAAAGTGGGTGCATCTAATTTGATGTTCCTGATGAACCTATCATCTCTATCTTCAGGCTCTGGGTCAGGCCTCCTATGATTAGGTTCAGGATCTCTATATAAAGGCCTTCTAGGCTCCTGATGTGGGTGAGGTTGAGGCACATTAAAATCGGGGTCAGGAGTCCAATTCCGATGTCTAGGTTCTTCAAGTACTTGGACTCGGTCCCTAAGTTGGGTAAGATCCTCATGAATTTGTGCGCTAAACTGGGCCACAGTGTTTGTCATATCCTGATTCATTTTAGCCATACTTTCAGTAAGAGTTCTGATCATGGCCTCTAAATCAGGTTGGGTTTGACCAGGTTGATATGGCACTCCGTTTCTGGTAGACATGATGATTCAAGCAAGCACACAAAATGAGACTAGACTAAATCGACTACTGGATCACTAGACCTAGAGTCCAAACTAGATGCCCAATCAGAGTGGCAAGCTAGCCTGTAGTAACTCAGGACTCAGCCAGGCAGGTGTAAGGGGAGTGTTAGGTCCTTGATTGCCAATCCTAGACACCAATCAGTGATTGGCCAGGTAGGCGGACCAGCACACAAGCCCTTCGGGACGTAGTCCCTAAACCACCGTTCTAGACACTGAGTGCTAAGCACACACAGAATAACTCGGCAAACTGACTCAACACTAGCCTAGACCCGACCAATTGGTGTCCCTAGCCCACTAGGGCAAATTAGGTCTAACTGATTTTAAATTAGGTCTAGGTTCGAATGATTGGATGGTGGTTTTTGGCTAAGGAGAGGTAATCAACTCCTCCCCTTATCTTAGATGCTCAATTGCCCTTAAGTAAATTATGAGATGATCACTCCAAAAAATTGAATTGCAGAACACAAAAAACAGAGTTTCTGTATTTTAATTCTCAGAATTTTTACCGAAACCAATAAATCACAGAAAAATTATGAAAATAGGTTCAATTATACTGGTTTCAACGAAGCAAAAATCATGCAATTCGGAGTTTTATACAGGGAGAAATAATTCAGACAACAGGGCAATTACAGGCTGCAACTAGATTGTCTTCCCCGTTTATAATCCCTGCTACGAAGTTATAACCAATGGATCCCCTACACGCCCTAGGAACACCCCGTGGAATGGGAGGAGGAGGCTTGCGCCTCGCTTAGTTCCTAGGACTGGACGTCCTGGGGAGTCTACTTCGAGCAGACAAAATAAAAAGAGACAACAATCAAAACAAGCAAGCAAGCAAATCAGAAACCCTAGACTGGGCTGATACCAAAAATGATGCAGAACAAATCAGGGATGCGATGCGGAAGTAAATTAAGCTTAATTAATTTTTTTGTGGTTTTTATATGTTTGTAGAAGTTGGCTTCAAATCAAAGAAAAGTTAACCTAACATTGAAAGATACTAATATGATAATTGAAAGCACAATTTAAGGAAACTAAATTATCAGAGTATTTCAGAAGCAACGGATCGCTGGGGGTTGAGAAACTCCCAGACCTAGGGTTTCACTCCGAGCTTTCAACAGAACAGAAATAAAGAGAAAGAGGTTTATCTAACCAGACAATGATCTTCACAGATTTTGGTGGAAGAACTCTCCCGAGCAGATTGTTGGATCCTCGGATTCGATATCTTCGTAATGGATCCTCCAATACTGGTCCTTGGCGGGTTTGGCTTCTCCTGAACTCAAGATCTGGAAGAGAAGAAAGATAATTGATGGATCAGAGAGTCAAGGAAAGATTTACCAGGTTGAAGAACTTGAAGATCGAAATTGCTGAAAACTGGGTTCTCCTGGATGCTGATGTGATTTTCCTTGGAACTTGCTCTGGATCTGAAGTAGCCGACTGGATCTGGATGAAGGTGGACGGCCTGGACTTGTAGAGAGAGAGAGGCCGTGGGAGATGGATGGATCTAGGGTTTGATGGATGGAAAATAATGAAGGTGGCTAGGGTTTGGAATTTCAAGTGGCTAACCTAGGGTTTTGGATAAAGATGGAGATCTCTCACCTCCTCAAGGCTCCAATGGAACCCGGATTACCCCCTCACGAGATCAACACTTAGAATAGTGCGGAAGAAGAGAAACCTAGGTCACTCAACACAAGAGAATAGCAAAATAAATTTTCTTCATTGATTTTCTAAAGTTACAAAGAGGTCTATTATATAGACCTAAAATTTTCTCCTAGCTTGTACAATTCCCATGTGGGACTAAACTCCTCCAACCCCTAGATTAGGTAGAAAATCCTCTCCCTTGGCCGACCAAGAGTCCAAAAAAATTGGGACGGCCATAAAGGAATTGTTTTGGAATTTTTATGGCGCCTCCTTTGGAGTTGGATTTGGATTTGGAGTCCTCTTCTTCTTATGGTATTTCTTCTTTTCTTCCACTCCAAGTTAAGCTCTTTGATTTTGATTTGAACTTCAATTAGGAGTAGGTTGGATGTCCTTCTTTGATTTCTTCTCCAAGAGAAGTTTTCTTCCTTCTTTGCTTAGGTAAATAGGCAGGTATGGGCGCCTCCTTTAATTTAGCCTCCAATTTGATTTTTTTCTTCTTTGGATGTGGGGACCATGACACTGGGATGCCTCTATGGCACCTCCTGGACTCTGGCGTGTGCTCGGAGTGTGGCTGGGCGTGTGGCTTGGAGTGTGGCCTCCACTTGCTTGAACCTTGATTTGATTGGAAGAGAAATGTGGCACCATTTTGGACCAAATTGAAACCACATTGGGACTTGCACCGAGTCAACATGACTCAACAAAATTTAAATGGTGACTCAAGAAATAAATAAAAATAAATAAACTGGTTGACCAGGTCAACCTTTATTACAAACCCTAATTTCTCGGGCAATGTCAATCAGAGATCCAAATGGAGCTCTGAAGTCTTCTTCTGAGTCTGGTGCCCGCACCATATAACTTCCCTTTCCCCTATTTCCCTCTCCCCTCTTTTTTTAATTAAAATCTATGCAAAATAGAAATTAAGGGAAATGCTATCAAAGTTTTTTTGTTGCTATGATTTTAGAGTTGTGGTAGATCTATGATGATCTACACAATGATACTAAATCTTGATTTTTTGTTAAGTATATATTTTTTAAATTAAAAATAATTTTGGATTAAAATTTAATCAAAAAATAATTAGTAAAAAAAATTGTAATTATAATTATTATCTAGGGCTCGTATGCTACTCTCACTATAATTTCATATCATTTATACAAATTTTGATGCATCTTATGAATAGTACTATAATCTTAATTGAGAAAAATTGACTTTTAATGTATTTCTAAATCTTAAAAAAATATATGTAGTATGTATGATAGAATCCTACATAAATCTAAGATCTAAATTTTTTTTAAATTTTTTTATTTTTTGAATTTTTATTTTAAAAAATAAAAAAAAATTTTAATTTAAAAATTAGGTTAATAAAGTATTAATTAATAAATATCATTATTGACCTTATTATATATATTAAATATTCCGGTATGAATCCATGAAGGAGGAAGAAGCATCTAGAGCATGGCATTAGCTGGTTGCATGGAGAGATGCTCTCATCGTTCGGCATCACGGAGGTATAAATGGTACAATACTGAATTCAAAGGTAGGGGCTAACAATGTTGGAGCCACTTGGCTAGCGGCTATCCTGATGTATCTGCATGCCGACAGTGTCCATAGGAGGTCTGTCAATTAATGAAGAAATACTTTGCTCATTTAAAGCTAAAAAGGAAAGAGCAGCAAAGAAGAAGGCAGAGATGGAGCGTAGAGCTGCAGAACCACTTTCTTATTACTCTAGGAAGTTAGAGGGAGCATCTATTTCTTCTGATGAGGAGGCACAGATGGAGGCTGCTATTCAGGCAAGCTTATATGAATAGAGGCAGCGGGAGGAGATAGCCAGGTATAGACAGCAATTTGGGCTATCAACTTTTGAGTCGAGATCGGGATCCGGTTATGCTGGTGTTGCAGAAGAGTTTGAGACATAGTTTAGAAGGACTTTCTCAGTTAGAGATCCTATCAAGATAGGCACTAGCCGTATTGCATCCATGTTGGGAGTATTTGGTAGTAGAAGAAAATCTTCCAGAGACATTCCAGAGGGAGTCACTATCCATGATGTCAATTTACATGCCTTTTCTAGTAGAGATTCCAAGCAACAGAGGATTGACACAATGCTGAAAAGGATAAGAAAAATGATATGTAGCGGGTCATCTCCTCTTGGTTTCATTTCAGTCATATCTCAGCACATGCAGCAGACAATCCATATTATCACTCTACTATTTCTTCTATATAGGCTGCTGGTACAGGTGTAGATCCTCCAGGATCGAAAAAATATATGGTCAGCTTTTGGATAGCAATAAGGAGGAGCTAGAAGGATGGATATCCTCATATTAGATTAAGTGGCCCATGTATGGGTTAATAGTGATGTGTGATGGTTGGACTGACCCTACTAAATGGAGCATCGTCAATTTCTTGACTTATTATGATGGAAATACTTTTTTCCAAATCTGTGATGCTTTAGATTAGGTGCACGATGCCAGTTATATCTTTAGATTGATAGAGCAGGTGATTGATCAGGTAGGAGAGCATATGTCGTGCAGGTCATCACAAATAATGGACCACAGTACAAGGCTGCAGGACAGATCTTGATGTGGTGGCGACCGCATATGTTTGGACCCCTTGTACTATACATCGTATAGATCTCATGTTGATGGATATTGAAAAATTCGCAGGGTGCACAAGATTGTTGAGCTACATAATCTATCACTAAATTTATATATAACCATACATGGGTCTTATCATTAATGAGGAGCATTACAAGAAAAAAATATTGAGACTAGGGATCACATGGTTTGCTACTAATTACATTGCACTTGATAGTCTTCTTGGCAAGAAAGTAGAGTTGCATCAGATGTTTGTTAGTCAGGAGTAGCAACATAGCAGATATGCTAGGGCAAATACTGAGGGAAGCAATGTGAAAAATTTTAGTGACGAGACAGACATTCTGGCGGTAGGCTGAGAGGATAGTGAAGCCTATCAAGCCTCTATATAAAGTACTTCACGCCGTGGACTCCAAGAGGAATGCTTAGATGGGCTTCTTGTATTTCATAATGCAAAGGACAAAGAAAAAGATCCAGGAGGCAGATCCATTACATGCATCTGAGTATATCCGGATCATTGATGGATGATGGAGTTATCAAATGAGTTTGGATTTGCATCTAGCAGGTACACAGTAATTTATGAAGTCCCTAAAATTTAAATTCAATTAGATTTGTACAAGTACACTTGACTAATTCTTAAATATATGCAGCTTACTATTTGAATTCGAGATTTTAGTACTCCATACTGGACATTGTCATGGATGAACATCTTATGTCTACCCTATGCAATGTTATATATAAGATGGAGCCCGATCTAGATATCGCTACTATGTGCCTAGAAAAAGTAAGTTAGGCTAAAATTATTGATTGATTTTATTAGCATTAATTTCAACAAGTAGCACATGATAACAAAACTTTTTTTGGCAGACAAAATTTTTTAGGGAGGGTACAAATTCATTTGGATCCACTGTAGCAATCAGACGTAAATCAAGATGAATCCTAGTAGGCACCACAAGGAGTAAGTATAATATTATATTAGGATTGAATTTTTTATTTTGCGAAATCTAAAATTCTAAATAATGTAATATCTTTTGCAGCTGAATGATGGGTGCATTTTGGTGGATCTGCTAAAAATATGAAGGTTCTTGCAATTAAGATCCTCTCCCAGATGATGTCATCTAGTGGATGTGAACGTAACTGGTCTACATTTGGCCTTATCCACTCCAAGCAAAGGAACCATCTAAAACAGACATGCCTCAACTATCTTGTGGATGTATACTATAATTTAAGGTTGAGGCTAAAGTGTATTCAGGAAGAAATAGAATTGAAATATCCTGATCCCACTATAAGTTCATATGTTGATGAGGATGAAGTTCCAATGATTGGGTGAATCATGAATCAACAATAGCAGCCAGAGCTTGATGAACCAGGATCGCCTCCTTGACCAACCAATTTTATAGCTAACGAGGCTGGGGTGATTGCTGGACAATGGGCAACAAGCTATATTCTTCACAGGGCTCCAACAGATACAACACATCGTCACTCCATGCCATCTATTCGGTCCGGAGACAGAGAAAAAGTAAAGGCAGTTGCACCTCCATCGGAACACTCGGTCCATTTAGATTTAGATACTAGAGAGAGTGATGATAGTGCTTCAGATAGTGGAGGATCTAGTGATCAGGAAGGGGCCGAAGGATAAGAGTCGTAGCCCACTTATTCATATTCAATTCACTAGGAAGTTGCAGTTTAGCCATGCCATACAGGATGCAGATCATGGAGTACCATCTGGTAGACCGCGTGGTGATATGATTCCATATAGATGACGGGCTCCGTGAGGTCATTCGGGATACGATGCAATTGCAACTCTTGCACGTGGAGTAGGATCCATGGATGTATCAGGATCATCCTCATATTCAGAATCCTCTTATTCGCAGCAACCAGCAGCTTCTTATCCATATGGTGCATTGAGACGTCATCTTCCAGTGGTTATTATCCCATGCAGCCCAGAGTATTTTATAGATCTAATTTTGCTGCTGGTATATTTGGATGGGCCCCTGCAATGCCATATCATCAGTTTCTGGATAGCTCTCAGAGTCGGGATATCAGCGAGAGATCTGCAATGAGTTATGATCCATCACACATACCTCCTGGGATGACCTTAGAGGAGTATCATGCTGCCTAGCTGGAAGTATCTGATCTTCCTACAGAGTATATAAACGATCCCTATATTTATAGACATCGACACTCTACCGATTATAGATATTGGTATGTAATTATATATTTATGTTATATTTCACTTTTTTAATTACTGATAATCTTAGTTTAATTATCATTTTATATCTTATTTCAATTAGAATTAATGTAATAGCATTTTTTAAATCCTAAATCCTAAACCTGAAGTTAGACATATCCTAAACTCTAAATCCAAGCACTAAAGATTCTAAACACTAAATCCTAAACCCTAAACCTTAAAAAATAAATAAAAATCTTAAAACCCAAAATCCAAGATGCAAAATCAAAAAAAAAAAAAAAAAATGGACGTGCCGTTCATACCGGCATGCCCCGCCGTACCACGTGTCGATACGGTACGGTACCGATACCGTACCATACCGGCTGGCCATTGATATGGGTTTCGGTACCAGTACCGGGACCCTGTTGCTGAGGCTTCGCAAGCAGGATGCGCATGAATCTCAAAAAGATGGGTGAACCAAGAACCATCGGTATGAATTTGTCTCATTGCATACAAACGTTGCAATACTAGACATCTCCAAGATTTTTAAAATTTAATTTTGCAAAACTTTGCTTCATAAATGATATTATTGTTGATATTTGGAGTTAGTACCGTTAATGTGGCGTGTAGAATGTGTAACTTTTACAGTGCAGAGTAAGACAAAATGCATATCCAACATCTGAAGCTGTTAATGAAAACAGAAATATGTATATATATTTTTTTAAATGATCAAAACTTGTTTCTTCATAAAGAGAAACCATCAAGTAAATTCTATTCTTCGATTGGAACCATTTTTAATTTTGTATTATGAACTGACAGATACTGGATGGTACAGGGCATTTCGTGTTGAAATAACTCCTTGAAATAGAAAATCAGAGACATCCATCAGTAAACCATAAACCTGTGTTTCTATGTCCAGAAATCATAATGATAAACAGAATAATGCACGGTGTCGGATAGCATTCATCTTATCGGCTAATATTTGTATGTGTTCCCTCACAGTCACATGTGCATGCACACACACATGCAGGGGAATTGAGAAAGGAAAAACCAAACAATTTTAAATGAAGGTGATGTGATGCAACGTGAAAATGAATTCCTTGTCTAAGAACATAAACATGGATGGGAGATAAAAGAAAAATAGGAAGGATGAATCCAATATAAAGTACAAGGGAACAGACTAGAAGGCTTGCTTATCTCGAGTACATTATGTACATAAAAATGCTCATGCATGCAAGTCGAGAAGACATGCCGAATGAACCGTAACCAATCAGACCATAATATTCTGTCCAATGAAGTATATATTGAATATAGAAGGAAAAAAATATATATATATTACCTCAAAAGTTTGTATGTCATAAGGAGACGCCCGATGATGCCGACTAACTTATCTAGATTATGATACTCTGGACCACTAACAGCATCAACTGAAACCTGCCGGCAACCAAATAGAGTGCTGGGAGAATGACGGGTTCTAAAGCAAATGATATGTATCCGTTAGCGATATATTCATCCATTGTGGGCACTGTCTTAGTCCTCGCCCACTCTGCCTCTTGCATCATTGTATTCAGCATGTAATCCACTGTGAATTTATAAGGCCAAATATTACATCACCCCTCAAATAAACTCATCTAAAAGTAATTTGTGAAATCAGATCTCACTGTCTCAACTAAATGGCCGGTTATGCTACGCTTTTGCAATGCGGATGCCTTGGCTCCGATTTCATTATTTGTATTGTAGAGAGCAGAATATAAAATTTTGACTCGTTCAGAGCAAAATTGTTTTCCGTGATTTCCATCCCACCTGTCAGAGAATCGAGGAAAAGAGCTGGGTGATTTATATACCTAATAACTTAGAGCAAGCACTAGGATAACACCAAAGGGGAAAAAAGGTCATACTTCTCAGTCAACGATATAAGATCTACTAATTCCTCTCTTGATCCTCCATAGTCAAAAAAGTCATCGACGATGGTGGTTAGCGCACCATTTTTGGCCCATGCCAAACGAGCATCAGAACTTTCAGGGAGAATATGTAGCCGCAGCAGAGAAAAAGCAATATGTGTGTTTCAGCCGAGCAAATTCTAGCTGATCCAATTTGTTTTCTTCGACCCAACTGTTCAATTAAAACTGTTAGCATGCATTGAACTAAGAAAAGGATTAGGCTTTACTCAAAAGGGGGGAAAGAATATGCACCTCTCCATATGTTGGAGTTCTTTGCGGTATATAGACTGACATAAATTGAAATCTTCCACTGCCAATTCTAAAAGATCCTTGTCATCGATGCCAGAAGACCTGATAAATGGTTCGATGAATGAATAATAAGTGCAAATGCAAAACAGGATTTTCTTTCCAGACAAGTTAATAACTTACCTATATGATGTTTTGAGAACCTGAAAGTTTTGAACTTTAAAGTTCTCAATAAAACTCCTGTGCTCTAGGCGTTCCAAGTTAGCACAGAAGGGAAAGTTAAGTGCATAATCCACCTGAGATGATAAGAATTTGAGTTTTGAAACTTCCACTGCTATTTCCAGATGTTTACAAATTTTCTGGCCTGAACATGCAGGTACATTGAATTTTTATATGCTCGAATCAAATTAAAAAACTTGCCTCCTGAGGAAAAACTTGGAGTCCATGCTCCGAATTGGTGGATAATTCCTCTCTCAGAAAATTACTTGACCAAGAACGTAGTTTATCGAGCACTGCTCATTTGGTAAGATTTTGATTTGTGATGCCTTGTATAACTCTAGAATTGTTTTCATATCTTTCAGATGCCCTTGAATTGAATTGAAGAAAAGCTTGCATCACCAAATTGAGTCAAGGCCTCTGCATCACATGTCCCATATATATTAAACCAACCTAAAGATAGATACACTCTAGTAGCCGCAATTCAAAACCCAATTACTTAAACAAGAAAGTACCTGATGATATATCAAATCCATGCATACGTAGCAGACGAAATGCCATCGCACATGTAGCCATGTCCGCGTTGATCTCTTCGTCATTATTTAACCAGCATCTGAATGATTGGTGAAGTCAGATTTGTAATGAGAATGTTAGTATAAGATGTTTAATTAAACTTTGGGCATGTTTTAAGCTCGCTACCTATATATTCTTTCCAAAATGGTCTTTATCTCATAACTAAAATGTCGAGCCATTCCAAGCCTCTCGAGTTTGTCAACCACACAAAGAAGGGCATGGATATCTCTAGGATAGGAAGCAGGAACTGTACAGAATCAACAGCAAAAAAGTTACAGCCTTTCAAAAGTATGAAATGTTAGCAATATATTGCTTCCAAAATAATAAAACAGTGGCATTTACCTGAACTGCCAAACTTCCGTAGAAGCGAGCGCAAGTACTCAAGGGCTTTAGCATTGTATACATTGGTCAGTGCAGCAGCTGTTGTGGAAGGTGAATTGAACAATGATCCATTTTTCCTCTGATATTTCATAACCTGATGCCAATCTTGTGACTTGCCTAATCCTTCTGCAACATATGCCAGATAGGCTTTCGTTCCCTCAGGACAGTTTTCAGACACTGAACAAAATACATGAATTACTATTTAGCAACTACAGGAGACGAAGATGTGATGATCAAAAAGATTTAAGTAATAAGTAGTGCTTTAAATTGTAAGAATTTCATAGCATAAGAAATTAGGCTATGGTGATACTCCAGTAGAATGTTCTACTACTGTCTAAAGATTGTGCGATGCAACAAATTAGTCCAATGGTTTGTATCTATGATGGCCCGGTCCATTAGACCAGTCAATCATCAAGTCAAGCCGGAAAGGCCTGTGCAAGAATCTTAAAATACAAAGGAAAAAATAGAGAGAGAAAGAAGACTCCCAATTCTACCGAACAAAGCCTAACTTTGAGCCAGATTCTAGCTTCCTCCCAGTTCTATTTAAGAGACCTTCCACGCTCCCTCTGATCCCATACCAAAGATTAAAGTGTGGATGGGAGTTCGCCAGCACTTGGTTCAAATATTCGCCGATTGCCGTCCACTATTCTCGCTAAACAACCTCCAAATCTCATCGAAAACTTCGTATCCCTCTAATTGATCTTGAATCCCATCCTTTCAAACTCTTAGATCATGGTTTCGACTAGTCTATCATCGGATTTTTCTTAGAACAGTCGGTCCTATTTTCCCCTTTTTTTTTTTTTGTTTTTTTTTTTTTTGATTTTTCAGCACCGATTGTATCCTCCAACTGCCAGCTGGGGAACCTCTAGCCTTGCCACTGTGGCACACATCGCTGGCCATAGCAGCCACCGACAAGAAGCTCCCTGTGTCGGGAATAAGATTAACACGAAGAGAGAGAGAGTTGCTCCCTCTTCTCTATCTCCCTTCTCTCTCCTCTCTTCCGTGCATGTGTGTTTTTTTTTTTTTTTTTTTATAAAAGAAGAGGAGTTAGATCCCGGACGTGATCATCCCCAGATGGTTCTCCAATCCTAGCCAGAAAATGTTCGATACACAGCGCATGTTAATTTTCCGCAGACGTTCCCCACCCGAAGATGAGTACATCAACCTGACTATCACTGGCGTCAGCCGAGTGAACAGAATTTATTATATATATTTCTTTAACATTTTCACTACCATCAACCAATAGGGACTTCAGGATTATTTTATTAATTTTTTCTTTTTTTTATTTTATTCCCGGATTTTTTAATCGAAATATGCTCAAAACGAGGCTCGAATCCCTGCCAACTGGTTGTGAGGAAAGTCTCACAACCAGCTGTGCCACGCGCTAGTGGCACTTTCTCTCTCTATTTAATCCATGATTTTTCAATAAAGGCTCCATGCCCCTCTACTATGGATCTAAGATAATTTTTGGAAAGAGATTCGAGACTGTTTTCAATATTTATACAATCTATTAGATCCTGACTTGATTCTTATCGAATATTCTTATTGTTAATTCTGACTAAGCCTTTTGACATGATTTTTGATAATTTTGATCATGGCCTTTTTTTTTTTTCTAATGGATACATAGGCTCTTTTTATTTCTCTCTAATTTTTCTCTATAACTTTCTTTTTTTAAAATTATTTTTTTAAAAAATATAATTCTAATATTGAGTCACATCCTTCTTTATTGTGGACCATGTTGACCCTTGGTCTGAAGATCTAGAATGGCCAAGTAAGTAGATCTTACATATTCTTTTTTAATTTTTAAATTATCATATTTTCTATGCATATAGATAGTTTTTGATGAAATTATATTTTTCTTAGGTAAGTAGATCTTACATATTCCTTATTAATCTTTAAATTATCAAATTTCTATGCATATAGATAGTTAATGATAAAATTATATATTTTTTAGAATATAGTATCAACATATATATTATAAAAATCATGCTTTATTATAAAAAGTGATTTTATAAATATTTTTAATGAAGATAGCATATTTATAAAATATGAATATGATCATAGTATTTAGTAGTTTTCTACCTATATATATTTTAAGAAAATATATTTTCAAATGCTCTCATATAGCTATGAATAAATCTCTATAATTGAGAAGGTTGGCACCCGAAGCTAGCATATATAAAAAATATTACCTCGCTAATAGATGTAAAGTTGGCATGTAAAATAGAAACAGTTAATTAAGAAACACGATTCTATCATGGCTATAAAGTGACTATAGTATGAATATTTGTGAGCATTATTTTGAAACATGACATAAGCACATAATAATAAAGACTTATGCATTTATTTATAAAATATTCATGATTTATGTATGCATGATTAGTTTCATGAATTGCTTTATTATATTATGTTATAAAAATTTCTATTTATGATACATGTTATTTTTCATAATGATGTATTATTTATTTATAAAAAAATTATACTTGATCGATAAGAAAGTATAAATTTACTGAGTTGATGTAGCTCAAACCTTTTTTTTCTATTGTTTTATAGAGTGTTGATGCTGAACTCCACGGGCCAATTTGCACCATCGAGAATCACCGGTCGGTCACTTCGAGTGGTTG
This sequence comes from Areca catechu, assembly GCA_021397845.1. NCBI lineage: Eukaryota > Viridiplantae > Streptophyta > Magnoliopsida > Arecales > Arecaceae > Areca > Areca catechu. Next base: position 25,488,647 of record CM038044.1, on the reverse strand, counting down.
CAAAACGAGTCCCTGATCAGAAGTTTTTCTGGTTGGAGACACTCCGATACTTTCAGTAGAGTTCAAGTAATAGATAGAGAATCTTAAGAGAAGCAAAGTCAAGGGATACTTCACTTTCTTAGTTTAGTTTGTCTTTGAAGATCTCCTCTTACCTGTATTTATAGGCATTCGCCTTAACAGAAGTTAGTTGGAAGAAGTTTCATACAGTTAATCTCAATGTCATTCCATTAAAACTAACTTGAATCCATCGCAATGGACGGTCACTATAACGTTATTCAGTTATGATAACTATTTCTTGAATTGGTCGGCGAAATCTGGTGATTGACCTATTGGAGTAGTTCACCTGATATTCTCTTTAACTTTAAATTGGTTAGACTTTATAAGTCAATCAGATTATTGTGCTTCAAAAATGAGTCGGTCAGACTTTATATTGTCGGCTTACCAACTTTTAGGCTTTCAACCTTTTGCTAATCAGTCTAACCATCTCGTCATAACATTTGCCGCCCAATCCCAGTTTCAAGGTGCACTGTTGCCTTGAAAGATGGGAGTTGTATGAATTTTTTTTCTCTTCTTTTTTAGTAATGCCTTTTGGCAAGTTGTTTCAATGTCAGAGCCCCCGTAGAAGGGCATCTTCTAATGATCGTGAATCTTGGAGTTAGCTGGCATAATGATTTATTTCTTTTTGGCATTATGACATTGCCAGGTATCAAATTTTTATTGTCAATAGAAAGCATTCTCATGGATCGAGATGTCGCATCGATTTTTCTTTCGTCAGCTTCATATCTTCAGTTGAGATCCTGATTCGTGGCATGATCAAAGATATCTAATGTTGCTCGAGGGTGAAATCGTAGCCGTTATCATCTTTCATCACTAGTAGCAATGTTCTCTCAGATCAAGTGTCACTTCGGTCTTTCTCCCATTGGCATCATATCTTTGATTAGGATCTTGATACATGGCACAATCAGAGGTGTCTCACACCAATCAAGGAAGGGATCATAGCCATCGTTGTCCTTGATATAAAGAGCTTCCCTCTTCCAGGGTTTGAGCTTTTTGTCATTTAGATTTTCTCCGGTTTAGAGAATCTTCATCTCCTTCTTAAGCTCTTTCTTCCTCCTTCAAGTCCTCCTTTTTTAGGTCAGCTCTCATCTCCTTTCTCATCATTTTCCACTATGGTTAGGTTTTTAGAAGTCTCTGCCACCGGCAGATCTTCAATCCCAAAGGAAGAGGCTGAACAATAGTCCTCCGGTAGCTCTGGTTCTGCAAGGATGAGAGGTCTGCATGGGGAGGACCTCCATCCAATTCAATTAGGAGTTCTCTTAGTAAAAAGTGGGTAGCTGTCCTTTAGAATTATTATAAGATTTCACAGGATTTTTCAATATTTGTCCCTCAGCCTAGCGATAGGATGAATAAGCCTCCTCCTAGTAGCATAATAGTATGCGAAGAGTACTTTAGGGCTGGTCTTCGTTTTCCTCTTCATCCTTTTATTATCTGGCTTCTTAATTTGTACCATGTAATTCCGCATAGCTGACTCTAATAGTATTAGGATTATTTGTGCTTTCCTTATTTTATGTCACAATCTTTAGATAGAGCCTAGGACTTTCGCCTTCTGTTGTCTATTCATTCTCAAAAAAAAATTTCATGGCTAAGGATGGTGGGTTATCAGCCCATGTCATGGTCAAAGAATCATCAAGAGTCTTCCATCCACAATTCATGGATAGAAATCCTGTTTCTTTTTCTTATTATTTGTCCAGCCTTGGGGTTTCAACATAGAGTGGAGAGAACCGCATCTAACCCCAAATGATGGTAAAAGATTTTTAATGGCAAATAAAGAAAGTGTTGAGAGACTTCTAGGGGTGGAGGTTCCTCGGTTGAAAGAACTGCTAAGTGAACAGAACCTCCATCTCGCTAAAATTAGGCTGTCTTCTAGCTTAGGTATTTTTCATTGAATAGATCGTACCTTTCATATTTTCTTTTAAGTTGACTAACTTCTCCTTTTTTCTTTATTTGCAGATGAAAGCATGAGGTTAGACATGAGGAAACTCCGTCAGGTAGTAAGGAAGAGGCAGGCTGCCGACCCTTCAGCAAAATCCCAAAGTTGAAAAGGGCACGGTTGGCAGAGGTTCCTCCAAAGATTTTGTGAGGGAGATCATCCCAATTATAGTGAGAATGACCTCGGATGACAACAAGACCCTGCTTGCTGATCTTCGATGGAGGGTTCCACTTGTCAATCACCTTAAGAGCGAACGATCTTAAGAGCTGCCGATGCCTCCTCATTATGGACTGGCCAACAAGATCGAGGTAAGGCTCCTCAGACTCATTCCATGTCTGAGGAGGGTCGTCGGCCTAAAGAAGAGCCAGAGCAATATATCGATCTCAATGTTTATTCTGACAAGTCGGGGTTAGAGAACCCCGAACTTGCTCGTCGGATCCTAAAGGCTATCATCCTCCTAAGAATTGGGTGATGACAAAGACCCGTCGCCTGGATGAGGTCCTTACATCCTTCTATTCTGGCATTCTCGAGGTAAGTTCTCTTTATTTCTCCTTCTTTTTCTTTCTTCTTTCCTTCGAGAGATGCTAACTTGTTTTTGCTGCTTGTTCTAGTTCATTCACGAGGTCTCACTGATTGAAGAGACTATCTCTAGATTTGCTGAATTGATCCAGAGTCTTCACAATCATCTGGAGATAGCAAAGGCCAAGAAAGAAGTCACTGAGAAGCTAAGGTGCAGTTTGGAGGAAAAATTAGAGAAGAGCATCATCGATAACTTGTACTTAGAGAAAGAACTAAAGGCATCACAGAATAAGAAGGCCAAGGCTGAGGCCAAAATAAGAAAGAAGAAGAATAAGCTTCGGTCCTCGGAGGTGCTGATGAAGGAGTTGATGTCGAAGGCCAAAGAAGCCTCGGCATCACAGTCTGTGGCTGAAGAAAGGACGAACCTCACAGAGGAAAAAGCCCGTCAAGCAGTCGAGGAGTACAAGAAGTCCTCCACCCTTATGGATGAGATGATAGAGGCGGGGACGACCAATATGAGATGGGCTTCACCGACTACTGGGATAAAGTTGTGAAGCTTTATCCCGACTTAGACCTTTTGGGCATCATTATGGCTGAAGAGGATGAGAAGGGAATAGTGAGCATAGGTGGCTGAAGAAGCCTAAGACTGCTACCCCCCTGAAGTAGCTGAACAAGCCGAAAGAGTCCTCCAAAAAAGCGTAGAGCCCGAATAGGCTGCTGTTGAATAACTACTTATAGTTGTTTTCTTCTTTTTTGTACTTATCAAACCTCATGTAGAAAATGTACACTGTGTCCAAATTTGAAATCAATGATTTCTTCTTTTTCTTCAAAATATCCTCTGGATTGTTATCTTTATGTGCAAAAAATCTTGAGCAGTGAATTTTTGGTATTTTTATACTATATCCTTCGTGATAGCCTCTTTTCACCAGTACTAATCCCTTCAGAAAAATAGGCCCTTAGCAAAAATAGATGCTGTGAAAGATATGAATACATTGCATCCTTAGCAAACTAGGTGTCAGCTCTCAGTAGTTTTCGAGTAGAGGCAAGTATTGGATCTTCAGCAAATTCGTGAGATTGGATATTCAATTTCTAGTAGATAGCAATATGTCCATCTTTTGATAGGCACTCCTTTGTTGGATATATTGATTGAATCAGTTGATTAGGCTAACCCTTCATTTATCGATTATACAATTAAGTTGTTGATTAGGTCAACTCTTCATGTATCAGACATACCGATCGTGTCGGTGGATTGGCCAACTCTTTATGTGGTCAGACATATTGATTGAATCAGTTGATTAGGATAATTTTTTATTTATCAATATACCGATTGAGTTGATTAATTAAGCTAACTCTTTATTTATTGGACATACCGATTGAGTCAGTTAATTAGGCCAACTCTTCATTTATCGATAACCGATTGAGTCAATTGATTAGGCCAACTTTTCATTTATCAAACATACCGATTGAGTCAGTTAATTAGGCCAACTCTTTCTTTGTTAGACATACCAATTGAGTCGGTGGTTGGGCAACTCTTTGATATGAGGAATAAATACTCTTACAAAAAGAATATCAAAAAGGGAAGCTTTATTGATAGTATATACATAGATTTTCTACATTCTATGGCCAGGTGATATGGTATCCATCCAAGCTTTCGATCCTGTAAGTTCCAAGATATATCACTTCAATGACTCGGTAAGGTCCTTCCCAGTTTGGAGAAAGTTTTTCCTACTCCGTTGGTCTAGATACTTTAGATCTTCATAGTACTAGATCTCCAGGCAGGAAAACTCTAGCTTTAACCCAGAATTATAATATCAGTGACCTTTTATTGGTATGTGGCCATTCTCAGATGAGCTTAGAGCCTTGTACCTTCCAGTAGATCTAGGTCCATCTTGTTGTTCTAAATTTTCTGGTTCTTTAAAATGAACAATCCTCATGGATGTAAGCCGACTTCAATTGGGAAAACTACTTCACTCCCAAACGTTATGGAACAACAATTTCTTAGTGGAAGTTCAGAGAGTCATCTGATATGCCCAGAGGATAGAGTTTTAGCTCTTCAATCCAAAGTCCTTTTGCTTCATTTAATCTAGTCTTGAGATCATGGAGAATTGTTCGATCATCACCTCCGCCTCACCATTTGATTAGAGATGTCCGACGGAGGTCAACTTGTGACAGATGTGATATGAGCATAAAATTCCTTGAATCTTTGATTATCAAACTGCCTCCCATTATTGGTGATAATTACATGCAGGATCCTGAATTGATAGATTATATAATTTTTGATGAAGCCTTCGACCTTCCTCTTAGTTATATAAGAGTAAAGTAGTTGATGGCTATAATAAATGAATTCTCCTTTGACCAAAAATTAGGAGAAATGGATCGAGAATATCCATCCCCCACTAAGCAAACGGCCAAGGGACAATTAGCTAAGTCAATTGGTTTGCAGGATGCCTTTGGATATTGGAATATCTTTAGCATTGATCACATTTTCTATCAAAGTTAGTTGCATCTTTTTGGATGGTCGGCCAGTAGTATCCTTCACATATTATTTTATAGGCCAAAGATCTGCCCCCTAGATGATCACCATATACCTTCATGCACCTCTCTGAGAGCGCAGTTAGCATCAAAGGTCCTAGGCATTTTAATAAAGGTTTTATAAAAGACCTTTATAGAGAGTCCCTTCTAGATCACATACTATGAAGCCATCCACCGTATCCATTTGGCTTCAACAACATTTTCCAATAATTCCTTCATTTAGATACTTGATGATGGGATCCATCTAGCTGGGCTCTTGCTCTACTTGCTATACTGCTACACCTTCTTCAATATTGGGAGTTTCAAGATATTCGATATATGTCCGATCGATGGAGTCAGGACCATAGTAGCCAATTGAAAAATTGTGTCAGCTCGAGAGTTTTCAGATCGAGGAATACGAGATATTTCAAAAAAACCAAACTCAATCACAAGAGTTTCTACCTTCCCTAGATATTTCATCATGATGGCATCTCGGGCTTCAAATTCTCCTTTTACTTGCTTCATGACCAATTGGGAGTCTGTGAAGACTTTAATCTTCTGGACCTTGAGTTCCTGGGTAATTTTTACCTAGCTAGGAGTGCTTCATATTCTGCTTGATTATTAGATGCATGAAAAGAAAAACAAAGAGCATATTCCATAATGTCTCATTTAGGACTAACTAGAATCAATCCTGCTCTATAGCTGAGAGAATTGGATGCTCCATCTATATGGAGTATCCAGGTTGAATTAGAGTTTTTGGCCATTGCTTCTTCATTAGTTATCCTTAGATTGTCTTCTACAGTACTCTAAGTATATTCAGTGATAAAATCTGCTAGCACATGTGCCTTCATTACTAGGCATGGTTAATATTGCTAGATTTTTCCTTGATTTTTATGACTAACAAAACGTTGAGTACTATTGTATACTAATGTTTCAATTGTAATTATGAGTTACAGGATACAAGTATCTCAAATTCTCAAAATGAAAGTATCATGAAGCTGAGTGTTGCCGCCAAGATCATCATGGCCTGTAGTTGTAGATGACCCCAGACCGCGCCCCTTATCGCCTCGGATCTTGCTCGGACGCTCGTACATGCAAAACAGGGTTAGAGACCCGGGCTGGTGATCTTGGCGGGGGCACTTCGACGCTCAAGTCAGTGACAACCTAGGAGAATAGATCCTCCCAGTCTAGCCCCATGGGTGGACTCCATGCTAGGAGGAGAATATAATGAACTGAAAGAGTGTGTTGGGAATTATGTCCCAAAGCCAATCGCCTAGGCTGTAGGCAGTTGTGCTCAGTAATGTAATTTGTATATGAATTAACAAAACTTTATTTTAGCAGCTCATCACATTATTCATTTCCCTATAATGAACTCTATTTATGTGATGAAGTCCTTAGGACTACATTGACTTCGATATAGAGAGGATATATCGAGTAGTCCTTTAAAAGGTTCACAACCAAATGATACATTGTACAGGACGGCAATGTATCAAGTATAGGTTGTTGTGGTTCACATCGTTTGGTTATCCTCCTGACCAAATGAGTGTGGTGATACTGATATGATCTGCAAGTGGGATGTGTGACATCTCATTAAACGTGACTCCATGGAGCTCCTTTCTGCCAAAAGATTGCCCACGATTGGATATGGATAGATGTATCCCTCCGACTTGAGGTCACCATGGTAGCTTGCAAGTAACTCCCTGTGCTTTGGTGCCGGACTACCTGGATTTCTAATCCGATAATGGAAGGTTTTCAGGTACAGGCAAGTACTTGTGGAGTAGTGGTGGACCAAGATGGAATTGACATATCCAAATTGTTTGGATTGAATGTCTCGCAGTGTCTCAATTTAGTAAATCCTCGGTCGGGGTAGTCCTAGTGAGGAGTCATTGGACTTGCAAGGTTGAGACATGTTGTAGATTGACTCATTTAAGGTTGGCAGTCTAGCCCTAGGTCATCTTGAGCATTGGAGGTCAAAGGGATGAATTATACGGTAACCATATGCCAGAGATTCGATAGATTGCTCTCGCATCTTCGGCCTATCCCGATACCGAGACCCATTGCTAGATGGTATCTTGTGCTGGTACTGAAAATATTCCAGTGCTATTGTTTAGGTTCGAACTTATGAGGTCACATGTCATAGAGGATTTCTTCCTGATTCGGGAACTGATCAACAATTGAGAATCGTTTCGGTATTAAGGTCAAATGGACTGATTGAGCACATATTAGATTTTTCCTGATCAATTTGGTCTGATTTGGATCGACCAGAATTGGTTTGGATCAACCAGGAATTGTTCTTAGTAGATCAGGACTGAACTCATTTTTTCTTACTAATCGGTTTTGTCGGATCGGGATTTTTGTTGAATCGGTGTTTTAAATGGTTCAACGTTGTTTGTTCCTATTTTTTCCCAGCATTTTTTTTAAACACTGGTTTGTGATTTGCTTGGCTTCCCTTGTTTCTGTTTTACCGATTGAATGTATTTTGAATTTCATAGGAGATCGGATGCCGCGGGATAAGGCCTGCTGTTGATCGATTCCTGTTTGGTTTTTGAACCGCATGAAGTCGATCGGATGAAGATTGGGTCTCATCATGTTTCACCGTGTTTTCTCCCAGCGTTTAAACCGATCGAAGCCTATCCTATTGAATTTCATTTTATCTGCACTTCCCTCATGAAGTTATCCCTGGATTCACGAGTGTTCTCCGCCGGTTTTTAATTCTGGGTTGCTGGCCGTATGAGGGAGCGAGAGAGATTGAAAGAGGGCTGGCCGTGAGGTGCGAGAAGGTGTGCGGGAGTTGGAAGAAAACATGGCACGAGTTTTCTCAGCCGGTGATTGTGCTGGGTGAAGGCCATGCGGTTGGTCTTCAGAGGAAAAGAAAAAGGGCCGTAGCTTGCGGCAGAGAGAGAGGAAAGAGGGTGTGCGAAGAGAGGAAGTAACAGGGCACAAGGAAAAGGAACAGGCCATATGTTTGAGAGGAGCAGCGAGTTTTTGGGACGAATTTCTGCATGCAGAAATTTGTTGAGGAACCGTGAGATCCTTCCCTGGTTTTTGGCTTTTAAGTTTTTCCGGTGTGTGCTTTTGGTGGAGCAAGGAAGGTCTTGGAGAAGACCATCCGTGAATGTTTGTTTTGTTTTTCCCTGCTCCACCTGTCCGTGACCTCTTCATTGATTCCTGGAGGTTGTTTGTTTTTTCCCTGCTCCACCTGTCCGTGACCTCTTCATTGATTCTCGGAGGACTAGCATCTATCCGGGAGTTGGAACAGCAAGAGCCCACACATGAATACTCTAGAATATGGACATTTTGACACCTCGAAAGATTGGATCGATCTCTTCCAGATCTGCTTTGCTGTTGAAGAAGTTCAACCGACTGCTTCGATTTATTGTTAAAGAAGCTCTACAAAGGTATATGATTTACTTTTTGTTATAATGCATACTTAGATCTAGATATTATCATGTTTATAATTATTACAATTACATGTACATGCCTATGTATCTGTTTCATGTATCATGTTATGTTAGATCCTGTGCTATGAGTAGGTTTTTTCCGTATGTATGATTAAAAGTTTAATTATGCATTACTTACTCCCTAGTGTAGCATGCCTAGGGTAGGCATCCGTGCACTGGTTTCCTTCAATGGTATCAGAGCCACAAGTTCCTGTGTAGCATATCATGATTGCATGTATCTTGATTAGGGATTACTTTTAGGAACCTAGTTGAGACCTTCACCATGGCCGTGTATCCGTAGAGTTAATTAGGGTTTAAAATCCCTAATTTCTATGGCATGAGGTGGTTCATCTGTGTTGGCCTTTTCAGAAGGATCATTAAAGGAAACCTACGGTATTAAAAATGTTTTAATCCTAGACATTAGCATATCTAAAATTGTTAAGGCTTGCAATATTATAAATTGATATGATAGGATTAGATATGATGCATGAAAGATGTAAAAGGGGTTTTACATGAATTTAATTAAAAATATTTTAATTAAAGTTGGCTTATAATCTAACAATTATGAATTGAAAGATTAAAGATTAATTATGACAAGCCATATTAGGGTTTATGAAACCTAATATCATTTGAATAAGCCATCCAGGTTAATTGGTTAGCTATCTGATTGGGTCCATTTATTGGGTTAGACCTAAGACCTAGTTTAGTTTTATGATTAAGAGAACTAATCAATGTGATTAAGGACCTTCTCTTTAGTATCTATCTAATAGTTAGATGGGTCAGTCCATTCTTCTTAAATGGATCTAATTAGTGGCTTTGTGGTAACCCCCGAGTCTTAGGCTGGTCTAATCAAGTCTGGTAAACCAATTGGTGTCTAAGTAGGTTTGGCAGTTTTGATCATGGCTGCATGAGGCTACCTGGCCAACTTGGTTGGTGTCTAGGAAAGATGGTTAATGGCGGATACTCACCCATAATTTCACCTACCTGGCCAATTTGGTCAACCATAACTGATTAGAAAAGCTTATTAATTTGAGTTAACCCATGTCACCCAAGTTGATCAGCCTGTCTGATCTTTAGGTGCCCATGGACCAAATTGTTGAATTTAATTCAACCCTCCTGAGAATTGATTTAATCAGTAGGAGATTGATCCATGTTCTTCTCTCTATTCTTCTATCACAATTTAATTAAAATCCTCTAAAATTATTAGGTCCTGAAAAAGACTAAGTCAATGAGTAGATAGTGTCTTAGCCTTCCATTAAGTGGGTTAGTAATGAGTCCTTTAGCTTGGTGTACATCGGCAGTTCCATAGAAACGGGTGTGCATCCGTTACTGGGATTACTCTCCCATACATGATGATTCAGTGCAACCTTCTTAACGTGATCAGGTGGGCCGGCCATAGTCGGGCTTGGTTATCGTTAGCTGGAAGCATCGGATTTATCATATTGATGGTTGGACCTAACCAGAGACCCGCAATAGGAGGGCCCTAGGCCAATTAGGGGTTCTGTGGTACAAAATTTATTACTGGAAGTTGCTTAGGAAAGCAATTGGTTGGAGAACCTACCTTTAGGCGTGTATAGGTGGCCCCAAAGTAGGGCTCATATGTGATCTATTGGATTTCAGTACCCACTATGAAATGATGATTTCACGGATTGGAGTTAGAGGCTCCCAATATGAAAAATAGTGGGAGGGACCTTTAGACTAAAGTCCAAGTCTTTTGTTTAATTGATTAATTCATATACTAATTTGGTCTTAATTTTTCTTTCAGATGTCTTCAAATCTTTGCTTCGGTCACTTCTCGATAGTGAGAAGTTAAAGGGTTCTAATTTTGATAGCTGGTATCGAGAATTGAGGATAGTCCTGGAGCATGAGCAGATCCTTTATGTGATAATGGATCCAGCACCCGAAATCCCTCCTGCCAATGCTCGGAGTTTGATCAAGGACACTTATTTGAAGTGGGTTTTTGATCGGACTACTATCTGATGCATAATGTTGGCGGCAATGAACGACGAGTTCAGTCGCAAATTCGAGGAGGTCCGGCCAGATGAGATTCTTCAAAAGTTGAAGGAATCTTTCGGTGATGTGGAGTGGTACAAAGTATCTTGTGCCATCTACAATGCTAAAATACGGAATGGCAGTTCGGTCACTGATCATGTATTGTACATGATCGAGATGATCTAACGATTGGGCAAGCTCGGATGTCCCTTGCATGAGCAACTCGGCAAGGATGCGATCCTGAATTCTCTACCCTCCTTCTATCTTGATTTTCTCGATCATTATAGAATGAATAAGCCTGTAGTCAATTACCATGGTTTGATGGGGTTGATGCAGACTTACGAGAAGGACTACCAACTAAATAAGGGGTGGTGAATTTAGTGGGAGGTTCTAGAGGTCGTCATCCCTTTAAGAAAGGAAGAAGAAAGGGAAGAAGAAATGTAAGGAAAAGAAGGTGCAGAGTACTCCTGGCCCAAGTCAGACCAAGAAAGTAAAGTTAATCAAGCTAGTGCAGAGTGCTTCTATTGTAAGAAGAAGGGACACTGGAAGAGAACTGTCTTCTTTATCAGGCATCCTTAGACCCAAACAGGCCAAGGGAGGGAAAGCAGCAGAGTACAGGACATGATATTTATGTGATAAAACCTTGTAATTTCTCTATTTGTGACACTGCTAACTGGGTATTGGATACTGGTAGTCCTATTCATGTTTGCAATTCATTGCAGGGACTGTAGGTTAGCAAGAGATTCGAGGATGAGGAGCAGTACATGAGCATCGGAAATGGAAATCGTGTTGCAGTGCTGGCGGTCGAAGTTCCGAGTCTTGTTTTTGAATCTAGTACTATCGAATTAGTCGACTATCATTATTGTCCTAGTTTCATTATGAGCATCTCTATAGGCCTATTGGCTAATTGTGGTTATGAACATTTAATAAAGGATATTTTTGCCAAGTTATTGTGAATAACTCTGTGATAATGAAAGCTAAGTTAAATAATGGTATTTATATTTCGTCACGGCCTGTTAATGAATGTACACATCTAGCAAACGTCCAAGGATAGAAATTGTCGGTGACTTGTATCTATGGCACTGTAGGCTAGGTCATGTTAACCAGAATAGGATAAACAAGTTACAAGGAGATGGCCTCCTCGAGGTCATAATTCTGACTCACTGCCCACTTATGAATCCTGTTTGCTTGGTAAAATGACCAAGTCACCTTTTATAGGAAAGGTGAACGAGCTATAGAACTTCTGAGTCTCATACATACTAATGTATGTGGACTCATGACAGTTAGTGCTAGAGATGGATACAGATATTTCATTACATTTATAGATGACTTTTCTAGGTATGGTTATGTCTTCTTGATGAGACATAAATCTGAGTTATTTGAAATGTTCAAACGATCTGACATAAGAAAGAAGTAATAAAACAAACTATATCTAATGAGTAAAGACAACTGGAAAGAGTATTAAACCCTGATCTATCGAGATGGTGATACCTATCCGTGAGTTTATGACATATCTTGAGGAGAATGAATTCTCTCTCAATGAACTCCTCCAAGAACACCCTAGTTGAATGTGTGTCCGAAAGGAGAAATCGAACCCTGTTGGACATGGTTCGATCCATGATGGGCTTTACAACTCTGCTGCTGTCCTTTTGGGGATATATACTTAAGACAACTTGTTACTTGTTAAATGATGTTCTGAGTAAGTCTGTTGTCACCACTCCATATGAGTTATGGACTGGACGTAAGCCCTCATTTCACACCTTCAGTCTAGGGTTGTTCGACTTATGTAAAGCGTTTAGACTCAGATAAACTTGGTCCTAGGTCTGATCGGTGCCTGTTTATTGAGTACCCTAAGGAAACAAAAGTATATTTCTTCTACTTGGAGGACGAACAGAAAGTGTTCATTACTCTTAGGGCTATCATTTTGGAAAAGGAGTTCCTTAGAGAAGGAACTATAGCTTCTAAGATTGAACTTGGTGAAGTTCAACCAGTAGAAGAACTTGCACACTCTAAGGACACATAGAACTAGCTGTGATTGGATCACAACCGGAACCCATTAATAGGAGATCCGGTAGAGTACCGCGTTAGCCGGACAGATAATATAGTTTCTTGGTCTGGGATGGTGATTCCATTGAGCTCGATGAGAACGATGAGGATCCGATCACCTATATGGATGCACTTCAGAGATCTGACTCTGAGGCGGGGCTTGGAGCCATGCGATCCGAGATGGAGTCCATGAAGATCAACAATGTATGGACATTGGTTGATCCACCTGAAGGGATAAAACCCATCGGGTGCAAGTGGTTTTTCAAGAGAAAAAGGGATACAGAAGGGAAGGTGGAGACCTATAAAGCCCGTCTGGTTGCCAAGGGATATCATCAGCGATATGTATTGATTATGACGAGACGTTCTCCCTTGTGGCAATGCTCAAGTCCATTCGGATCATGCTTGCTTTGGCAGCATATTTTGACTATGAGATCTGGCAGATGGATATCCGAACCGCTTTTTTGAAGAGCTGGATGAGGAGGTGTATATGATACACCTTGAAGGGTTCACATCCACAGATGAGTCAAAGTGTGCAAATTGCAAAGATCCATTTATGGACTCAAGCAAGCATCTCGAAGTTGGAACATGCTATTTGATAGGTGTATCAAATCGTATGGCTTCATTAGGAACGGAGAGGAACTCTGCATCTATAAGTGAGTTAATGGTTCTATAATTGTATTCCTGGTACTGTATGTTGATGACATTCTCTTAATCGAGAATGACATCGTAGCATTGCAAAGAATAAAGATCTGGTTGTCATCTCAGTTCTCCATGAAGGACTTGGGTGAAGCTTCTTATATACTGGGTATGAAGATCTATAGAGATAGATCTAAGAGGCTTCTGAGATTGTCCCAGTTTACGTACATTGATACCATGCTGAAATAGTCTATCATGGAGAATTCTAAGAAAGGCTATCTCCCGATAGGTTCTGGAATTACTCTTTCCAAGAAGGATTGTGCGACAACTCCTGAGAAAAAGAGCATGAGTAGAGTTATTTATGCTTCTGCGATGGGCTCTGTCATGTATACTATGACATATACTAGACCAGACATGTCATACTTAGTAGAAATAGTGAGCAGATACCTGTTTGACCCAGGTGAGGCGCATTGGAAGGTGGTTAAGACTATCCTGAAGTATTTGAGAAATACTAAGGACCAATAGCTAATTTATGGAGAACCTGACTTGAAGCTTGTGGGGTATACTGACTCCAGTTTCCAGTCAGACAGAGATGATAGCAAGAGTGTCAGGTTTGTGTTTACCCTGAATGGAGGAGCGATATACTGGAAGAGTTCCAAGCACGCAACAGTTGCAGACTTGGTATGCGAAGCAAAGTATATTGCAGCATCAGATGCAGCAAAGGAAGCCATGTGGTTGCAGAAGTTTTTTGGAGAGCTAGGGGTGGCACCTTCCCTAGATGGTCCTATTCCTGTGTATTATAGCAGCATAGGAGCCATTGCTCAAGCTAAGGAGCCAAAGTCTCATCACCGCACTAAGCACATTCTGCGATGCTATCACCTCGTGCGAGAGATCATGGAACGAGATGACATCAATCTTATGAAGATCGATGGAAAGAAAAATCTGGCCGACCCCTTCACTAAAGCCCTCGGAATCAAAGAGCCCTTCTAGGTCATGGACTCGATCAGGATTGGGCCTCCTAGGATTTGGCTCAAAGAAATGGTCTTGATGAAGAGCCCATCTAGGATTGATGGGTGTCTCAAACTCAGGTTTAGGCTCTTACTCATTCTAGACTTCATGAGTTCTTCCAGGGGTACGAGCTTCTAATCGATCAAGCCTAGTAGTGATGAGGGTTATCTGATCAGTCATATTTTGGTTGGTCTGGGCTAATTGATCAGTCAAATTTTGGTTCAACTGGGTTATTTGGTTATTCAAAGATTTCATCAAGCTTTCAAAGTTTTGTTCCATGGTTACACTAGATTGGGCTTCGGTTTGCTGGTAGGGTGCTCCTGATCTAGTTGCCATGCACACACGGACTCAAACTCGGACTAGGGGTTTGCTAGACCTAGAGCCCAAACCAAAGTTAAGTCAAATTGATAATCCGAGTTGTAGTAACTTGGGACTTGGCTAGGTAAGTGTAAGGTTGATGGAGGTTCCTCTTTGCTTGCCTTAGCACCATTTTGAAATTGGCCAGGTAAGCGAACCAACCCACCTTCCTTTGGGCTCTTGTCCCTGAACTACTTGCCTAGACACCAGATACAAGCACACACAAACAGGTTGTCAAAGTTGGCTTGACACTTGATTCGACCTGACCTTGTGGGTGTCCCTAGCTCACTAGAGCAATTAAATGTCTACTCCGTTTTAATTAGGGTTGGGTTCGTTATGCAAGTTGGTGATTTTTGGGCTAGGGACATGTGATGAAATCCTGACCCTATGTCAATTTGATGCCCTTAACTTGTTTTACCATGAAATGAATGCAAATAAGCATATGGATCCAAATTTCAGGTGCAGAATTGATGTGTTGTAGTTCTAAAGTATAAAAAAGTGCAATGTCAAAATGTCCAAAAATTTAGAAAAAATTACAGAACATTCCTAACTTATGGATGACATACTAGATGAAAGGAAATTAAAATTAAAATCTGTGCTAGCGTGGTAGTTCCTAGAACACAGACATTGCATGCATGATAGAATAGCAGAATTTAAACAAACAAAGATATTTGAATACCAACTTCAACCTAATGATTCATGTCCGCCAGGGGCTCATTATTCCCATGGGTCGTGATAGTGTACTGGTGTACACCTACTTAGGAGGCATGAATCTTAGATCTAGATTGGATTTACAAAAAAACTATGTTGCAAGTATAAGTGCTATGCATGCAGAAAATTTCAGTAACCTACCTAAATGTAGAAATTCAAAATTAACCCTAACCTACCATGCTCTGATAACATGATGATGGGGAACAAGTACCGAATGATGCATTTCTAGGAATTAGAGAGACTAAATGATAATGAAGCAAATATGCATGCAGCTATTCTACGTAAAATAAATACAATTATATGAAAGCAACATAAGGAAAAAACAAGACTAGAAAAGAATCTTTCAAAACAATAAGAAGGGACCTTCATGGTTAAATGCTACACAGGTTAGGCTAGCTTACTCTACTATTTCGAATCTGAAAGAAGGTTTAAAGATGGTTACCCGGCCATTAATATTCTGAAATTAGCAAAGGAACACTCAAGAGAAGTACTAAGATGGCAAGGGGTTACTCTAGGTCTAAAGGCACCTTGTATCTGATTCCTTAGCACAGCAGACCTTCACCTTGGAAACCAGGAGACCCGGGGATCCTACACAGATAGATGGAAAGATTAGAAGGTTTAGATAGAAGGTTGGAGGAATGGAAGAGGAAAGTTAGGAATAGAAGAAGAGGCTTAGGCTTGGCTTGTAGTGGATCTCCTTTGCGCCCATAGCTTGAACCTCCTTCACTTGATGTAATGGAGAACTCCCTTGTGGATGACATCCTTTGGAAGAGGGGTGGATGAACTTGGAGTGGCTTGAAGAGGAGTCTTCAAGGTTGGCCGAATGGGGTTGGAAGAAGAGTTAGATACTTGATTGGCTAAGTAACCTAGGTCTCATACCTACCTTCTCTCAAGGGTCTTTGGCTAGTAAAGGAAAAGCTTTCAAGAAAAGAGTTCATTTCATTCATCCATATTACAAGAGGACTTAGGAGGTTTTATAGACTTTAAGCTCCCTGTCAAATTCAAATTACACCTCCTTTCATGGAGAAAATCAAGGGGCATCCCATGAAGAGAGGAGTGGCCCTTTCAAATTTGAAATCCCTAATTACAAGAGAAAGTCAGGGCGTCCCCAAAGAAAGTGGAATGGCTCTTTAAAATTTCAACTCCTAATTGCAAGGTGGCATCCCATGAAGAGTGGAGCTTCATTTGCTTTTGTCTTGGACGAAAATTCATGGATGACTTATCTTAGTGATGTGGCATGATCTATCCTCTAAGTGGCATGACTTGTCCTCCAAGGTGGCATGGTGCACTGATGATGTGGTACTCCAAGGAGTTGTGTTGTGTTGGTGAAGCTGGTTGCAATCTTAATTGAAACTCAACTCAAGTAGTTCTTGAACCCGACTCAATACAAGCTAATTGAACTCTAATTAAACTTTAAAACCCAAATTGAAATAAAATAGGACTCAATTATTCAAATAAAAAACAACTACTGGACTCATAGATTTATTACAGGACTTAAATTCCTAATCCTCTATCCATTAAGAACTTGGCATCGGTTGAAGCCTCTTCCTGAGCCTGGTGCCTGCACCATATGTCACATGCCACAAGTTTGGACATCATCACTTGACATGTTTGGACATCACTTGCCATCTCATCGGGACAACATCACATGCCAAGTCATTTATCTTGGTTGGCCAATTTTATGTCAAAAATGGTTATCTTTATTTTTTATTAAGACATTAAGACATCCAGACATCCAAATGTCCAGACGTACATACATTCAGACACCATTTGAAGTTCAACTTTATCCAAAGTGGGTGCCACATTTTTTTTTCCTCATGTTGTCGCTTATTTAAAATGTCGATGGTTTTAAGATGAGTAAAGCAGAAGGAGTCCAAGCCTTAGCACCTCATTCTTCCTTCCTTTTTGTCGCCACTTTTAAGAGGGTTGCCAAGATAGGAGAATCTATCTAGAGCATTCAAATTCAAATGAGATTGGTAGCTATCTTTCAAGTTTGAGTTGCAAGAACATAGAGATGAGTTGACTCCATTTAGTTTTTTTGCCACCCATCCATTCAAGAATTTCCAATTTAAGAGGTGTAAAAGAGAAGGGCACTTCATCTCAATTTTATTTTGTCACCCACTTCATCTTCTTGTCACCCAAAATTCAAGGAATTAGCACCCATCATAAAAGAATTCCAAGAGGATGCCAAGAGTTTCAAAGGAATCCATAAAGGAAGATCAAAAGCTAGAGTTCAAGACACCAGGTGCAAGGATTCCAAGGAGTTGTTGCGTAAGGGAAATAAACCTAGTCTTTGTAACCCTTACATTTCTGGTTGTTGGTCTATAAATACTCCATCAACCCCCCATGTAAAATTAATGATTTATTGATGAAATAAAGTGACACTCTGTCAAATTTTCTTCCTTTGCTGTGTGCATCGTGGGGTGTGGCCCTTTCCTTTATTTTTCGGAACATCGCGGATGTGAGGCCCTACTTATCCAGACATCAGAAAAATTCTAGCCGACCTCTTTTTTTTCTTCTTCTCTTCAATTTTCCACCTTTTCCTTTGTTTCTTTCTAACTTTAAACTTCCTTTGTTGAGTGCTTGCAGGTGATCAAGAACTCAAGTCAAGGTGTTCTTGCCTTGGAACCAATATCGCGGAAGATCGGAGCCCGAAGAGCAAAATCTTGAAGGCCCTACCATAGAATTCTGAGAGTTCCAACAGATCTACTTTAGAGGAAATATTCAACGTTGGTAAATTCAAAATCCTTTTTCTACTTTATTTCTGATCTTTGAAATTAGATCCTCATTTAAGGTGATTTCTTAATCACCAAATCCTGATTATTTTATTTACTTTGTTAGTTCTATACTTGCGGGCATAACTAGTTGACTAGTTACATTTATTGCCTACTTTGAGTCTTAAAAAATCCAAAAATTATAAAAAAACTTTAATTGCTATTTTTTCACTGTTAATTAGGTTCATAATCAGTAATTAGGTTTACATATTTATCCCGCATTAGTTTTGGTATTAGAGCGAAGGTTAAATTAGGGTTTAACTGCTAGTTCTGAAATTTCTGCATACCTAGAACTAGGCTAAAATTTAAAACTGCATAAAACCTAACTAACAAAACTCAAAAAATTAGAAATAAATTTTTTGATAATCCTCTGTTAATCTCAGAAAAAAATCAAATTAAAAATTTTATTTTTTATTTTTTGATGGAAGGAAATCACACATCCTGAGCAAGTATACGCAAGTATACTGTCATGATCCATGGGAGTAATGAGCTACGATCAGACGTGATATCCCGAGATCGGATCAAGTTTGAAATTTAATTTTGAGATAAAAAAAGGTTAATTCTATTTTTATATATTTTAAATTATTTTATTACTTCATTGCATATTAGGGTTTCATCTTGTGTATGCATTATTAAGTACTGAATCTTAAGGGCACTTGAGCATCTCAGATCATGGTAGGATCTCATCACCTGTCCTGGGCCCACAACAACCTTCTTTGTATCTGAGCCCAACCTAATTAAAATTAATTAGACATAATTGCTCTAGTGAGCTAGGGACACCAACAAGTTGGGTTCCAAGTATTGTGTGTAAGCTAGTCACCCAATCCTTTGATTATCACTTGAATCTGGTGTCTAAGGCTAGAGGTATAGAGGCAAATGCCCCCCTAAGTAGTTTCATGGTTTTTAATTAGGATCCTACGAGAGCAGGGGAAGCCTCCCATGTCCCCAGCTCTTACCTGGCCAGTGGATAGGGTAATTGCTGAATAGGCTATAAATTGAGCTAACCCATTCTACTTGAGCTCTAGGCCTAGAAAACCCTAGTTCGGTTTATGTGATTGCATGCATGGCTACTAGATTAGGAACTCCATACCAGTAGTCTCATCCAAACCCAACCCAATCTAACCATGGAGTACAACTCTAAAACCTTTATAAGGTTTATGAATGATCAGTTTGCCCTGGTGAATAATAAGTTTGACCGAATAGATGATCGATTAGGTAACCTAGAGAAAACCCGTAAGACCCATACTAAGCCTAAACTTGAGACCCCACACCCTGACCCATTCCTAGAACCCAACCCTAGGATAACCCCTCGCCATGACCCATCTGGGATCTTAGTACAAGGAGACCCAATTATGATTTCATAGACCAGATGAGAGAGCCACTAGGAACTTTAGGCTAGAAGCACCAACATTTGGTGGTGATCTTGATTTTGAGGTCTATATTATTTGGGAAGAAGGTATGGATCTATATTTTGAGAGGGAACTAGTATATGATGAAAGAAAGTTTAAGATTGCTAAGTTTAAGTTAGTATGCCAGGCTAGAATTTACTGGGATGATGTTGAAAGAATGATCAGACGAAGAAGAGATATACCCATAACTACCTAGAGTGACATAAAACTTAAACTTAGGAAAAGGTACCAACCCATATCATATGAACCTAGTTCCAATGCACCCAGATCCTATGAACCAGCTCCTATGAACCCAGATCCATGACCCATAAAGCTGAGCCCATATCCTATGAACCTAAGGAACCATAACCCCTAGTATCAATCTAGTGCTAGTCAAGTTTCAATAGTTGGCCAGAACCCATTAGGATTAGTGCCCCTTTCAAAAATTAGGTTCTAACCAGTCCACCCGAGTCGACCCATTCCCCAACAGAGTCGACCCAATTCTCACCTGAGTCGACTCAACCCTAATTCAAGCAGACCTATCCCTACTAGTCCAGATCTTAGCCAATTTCTCCTTAACCGACGTACTCTTACTACCCTATTGGTTCCCAGGATGATACTAAAGTAGAAGTGTATGAAGTTGAGGTGAACTTAGTGGATGAGTATGAGGGAGAAGAGAAAATACATATGGCTAACCCAAAATTAGTTGACCCAGTAGATACCTAGACTGAAACCAACCCATAATTAGTTGACTAGATAGATACCAGTAGAAGCCAACCCAAAGTTAGTTGACCCTGACCACACCCAAACTGAACCTGTAGTGGAAGACCAGTTAGAGAAGAGAACCCATATACTACTATTAGAATCTTACCTGAGGAGCTACTAGAAGAAAGCCCAATTATAGAGCCCCGTCCTAAATTTCATGAACCAAAGACTTTATTGAGGATTTGGCTTATCAGTACCCTTAGGAAGACTTCACCCCTGTGGTCCCAATTGAAGATCTTTTTTCTGAAATCATTGACTCATCCTTCCATAAGGCTGACCTTTATTTCTTGTTCATGAACCCAATGTCCAACCTTAAAGTCAACCCTGTTAGTCTAGAACTAATCCATGAGCCATTTTCTTATTTCCCACCCTACCAACTAATCATGAATCCACTTCTTATTTTCTACCATTTTCTAAAGCTTTCAGCATTTCTAGGACCATTAGTTTGCATTTTATAGAGGTTAGCATGTTGCATAAGCCCATTGAGCATGTTAGGTTTATAACCTATTTCTGGAGAACCTTATGGCATCTATTAGGAGTTCATGTCAAATTTTTTCTGCATGTCACCCACCGACCAAGGGTCAAGCACAAAATTGAAAATAAGGACTTAAAAAGATAATAAATAAATAAATAAATAAATTTTCTTTACTAGTAATGCATAGTTGAGTCTATTAGACATTTGTAGAGTCATATGCACAAAATATTAAAGAATTTTATAAGAATCATATGGCTAATTCAAGAAAAAGACTCAAAGAAGTCAATGAAGGAGACTTTGTTATGGTAAGGCTATGACCTGAATGGTTCCCACCTGGAATCATGAAGAAGTTATATGCCTGTAGTAGTGGACCATACAAAGTTATTAAGAAAATTGGACCTAATGCCTACGTGCTTGATACCACCTGAACTAGGATTAGTCCTACTTTCAACATTTTAGACCTTATCGAGTATAGGGAGCCAACGTTGATTCTTAGTGAGCCTTTGGGCCTAATCCAATCCTTGAGAGTGAGCCAACCCATGTGTGTCCACCTGCCATACCACCAGCCCGAGAGACAGGATCGAGCGGATCTTGGATGATAAGATTATCTTTACTCGGGATAAAGATTATCAACGATATCTAGTTCGTTGGCAAGGACGACCCGAGACTGATGATTCTTGGATCATCAGAGAGGACTTGTAAAGAGTTGAACAAGACTTCTAGAGCACTATCATAGCGACTTTGATCCATACTTGACAAGGTCGAGTTTCTCCCACCCGGGGAGAATTGGTGTAGACACTAGGGCCAGAAATATCGATAGGTTGAACCCACATCCCTATGGATCACCTATGAATAAAGCCCTGAACCCAACCCCTTTTACCAACTATAAATATTTTATTTTTAAATTTTGTTATTTTAGCTTAGCTGGGTTAGTCCTAAACCCTAAAATTGAGTCCCTATCGAAACCCTGGATCCAAAATTGAGTCTGTAAAATCCTAATTTCAATTGGGTTATAAATGGTCCAGTGTCAGTTAACCCTTTTTACCAATTAGGGTTTATATAAAAATCCCATTTATCAGTTGTGTCAAATCCTATTGGACAAAACCCTGTTTACCAAATTTATTTTTTTTTTGTTGCATGAGGTTATGCCTTTTGATCAATTTGATCAAGTTGGACTTAGAGTTGGTTTTTAGTTGGTTAAATCATGTGATTAGTTAGTTATTTTCCTGTAATACAAGGGAGACCCAAATCAAGATACCATGTGCATTCAAGTCAAGACACATGTGACCCCATGTGAACACCCAGCACATCATGTGCTAGCTCCAGACAAGTCAAGCATTGGTGCCAAATGTCATCCACTTCTTGGTGCCACCTCATCATATGCCACCTCATCAAGTCAAGGACGCCCATGCTACCTCATCAGCCTATGTCACATGCCACAAGTTTGGACATCATCACATGACATGTTTGGACATCACTTGCCATCTCATCGGGACAACATCACATGCCAAGTCATTTATCTTGGTTGGCCAATTTTATGTCAAAATGGTTGTCTTTATTTTTTTATCAAGACATCCAAACATCCGGACATCCGGACATTCAAACACCATTTGAAGTTCAACTTTATCCAAAGTGGGCACCACATTTTTTTTTCTCATGTTGTCACTCATTCAAAATGCCGATGGTTTTAAGATGAGTAAAGCATAAGGAGTCCAAGCCTTAGCACCTCATTCTTCCTCCCTTTTTGTCACCACTTTTTAAGAGGTGTCAGCCAAGATGGGAGAATCTATCTAGAGCATTCAAATTCAAATGAGACTGGAAGCTATCTTTCAAGTTTGAGTTGCAAGAAGATGGAGACCAAGAGGAGTTGACTCCATTTTTTTTTTTTGTCGCCCATCCATTCAAGAATTCCTAATTTAAGAGGAATAAAAGAGAAGGGCACATCATCTGAATTATTTTGTCACCACTTCATCTTCTTGTCACCCAAAATTCAAGGAATTAGCGCCTATCATAAAGGAATTCCAAGAGGACGCTAAGAGTTTCAAAGGAATCCATAAAAGAGGAAAGTCCAAGGAAGATCAAAAGCTAGAGTTCAAGACACCAGGTGCAAGGATTCCAAGGAGTTGTTGCCTAAGGAAAACAAACGCTAGTCTTTGTAACCCTTACATCTCTGGTTGTTGGTCTATAAATACTCCATCAACTTCCCTAAAATTAATGATTTATTGATGAAATAAAGCAACACTCTGTCAAATTTCTTCCTTTGCTGTGTGCATCATAAGGTGTGAGACCCTTTCCTTTATTCTTCGAAACATCGCGAGGTATGCGGCCCTACTTATCCATACATCAAAAAATTCTAGCTAACCTCTTCCTTTCTTCTTCACTTTTCCACTTTTTCCTTTGTTTCTTTTCTTTTTAACTTAAACTTCCTTTGTGAGTGTTTGTAGGTAGTCAGGAACTCAAGTCGAGGTGTTCTTGCCTTGAAACTGATATCGTGGAAGATCGGAGCCCGAGAGCAAAATCTTGAAGCCCTGCCATGGAATCTTGAGAGTTCCAATAGATCTACTTCAGAGGGAAAAATTCAAAATTGGTAAATTCAAAATCCTTTTCTGTTGACCCCTAGAATGATTTTGATGACCACAAAATATTGGAGCATGTATGCTTCATTTCTTTCAATTACTCTAGAAGTTTTGCAGGAAAATGTTTATATTCACCTTAGTTAGTTTTCTAATTGGTTGAATGGTATTCTAACATTGTATAGACCTCTAATGTACTTCAAATTGTAAAAGCCCTAATTTTTTTTATGTAATCTTGTAAAAGGGCTATAAAATTGTAAAAATAAGAGTGAGTAGATTAGTTCTTGTTGGAATCGTGTTTTGAAGAACTTTGGAGAAGTTTGAAGCTTTAAATGAAATTTTATAAGAGCTAACTCATGGATCAAGAGCCGACTCCTTCTGGCACGGCATAAAAATTTCAGAGTTTCAGTACCTCGAGCTGACTCAAGCCCCAAGAGTCAGCTCAATGAAGAATTAATGTTTCTGAAGATTGAGACCTCAAGCCGACTCAAGCCCAGAAGAGCCGACTCGTCTAGAGTTAGGTGTTGGTGACTGTGATTTCGAGCCGACTCAGCCTTGAAGAGCCGACTCAAGGAAAATTTAAATTTATGCTGATTGAGAGTTCAAGCTGATTCAGCCTTGAAGAGCCGACTCGCACAGAATTTTGTTTGGGTTGTCTGAGACTTCGAGCCGACTCGTGAACCTCAAGCTGACTTGAGTGACCATTTTTTCAGTCTAATGGCTAGTTGCAGAATGTTATTTTGAACTCAAAAAGCCCTCCAACACTCTTTTTCAATTTTCTAGGCCCTACAATGACTAGTTTTGATGGAAGACTATAAGGGAGTATCTATGAAGATTTAACATAATTTTTAAGAATTATTCATTGATTATTCTTTGGAAGTTGAAAAGTCCTCAAGTCTTTCACCAACTCACTTCAAGAGCATTCAAGATAGGATTCAAAGCTCCACCAACTGTTCTTCATCATTGAATCCAACCTTTGAAGAAGTAAAGAAGCAGCTTGAAGAGCATTAAAGAGCATTCAAGGATAGGCTTCACTTTGATCTTCATCGGCAACACTTAAACAAACTTGGTTTGTTGTATAGTTGCTTTACATTTTAATATATCTTTGTTTTGTCTCTAAGAACAGCAAGGGGCTGTGTCTTTAAAAGGGTTAAAGGTTTTTTAGGTGAGCCTTTTGAAAACCTAATTTGGATTCTTGGAGATCCCGGTATAAAACCAAGATTAGGGTTTCTTTGGTGATCCTATTTAAAACCAAAGGGTATAGGATTTTCTTTGGTGATCCTGGTAAAACCAAAGTGTATAGGTTTG
Organism: Areca catechu; assembly: GCA_021397845.1. NCBI lineage: Eukaryota > Viridiplantae > Streptophyta > Magnoliopsida > Arecales > Arecaceae > Areca > Areca catechu. The sequence continues at coordinate 25,464,154 of CM038044.1, read as the reverse complement.
GATTGTGAGCCTGTTAAAACAATCCAACTGTATTCGGTTGGGGGATATAGTGAAAATCCAAGTGGTATCTTGGATAGTGGACGTAGGAGCCGGTTGTTTTGAACCACTCTAAAAACCTGTGTTTGTGATTGTGCTTACTTTACTTTATTGCACTTATTTAATTGCTTATGTATTGCATATTGCACCACAACACCAAAAGGATTTTTAAATTGCACATACTTGCTAAAATCTTCATAATCCCAATTCACCCCCTCTTGGAAAGCAACCTGGGCAACAAGTGGTATCAGAGCAGAGTCTCTAAAAATTACTTAGAGTAAAGATTGATGGCACATCCCATGAGCACTACTTTGGCCAAAGGCCAATCCATAAATCGACCTCCACTTTTCACTAGAACAATTATACATACTGGAGGCTAGGATGAAAATATACATTCAAGTCGTAGACTTTTATTTGTGAAAAATTATTCTAAAAGGACCTCACACATCCACTGTTACAATCAATGATATTGAGGTTTCCAAACCTAAAGAGGAATGGGATGAGAATGATATGAAATTAGATGAGCTGAATGCCAAAGCTATGAATTTACTTTATTGTGCTTTGGACTCAAATGAAAACAGAATTTCACTTGCAATTCTACTAAAGAAATTTGGGATAAGCTTGAGATCACACATGAGGCACATCACAAGTTAAAATTTCAAAAATCAATCTTCTTGTGCACAATTATGAATTATTTAAAATGGATCCTAATGAAACTATATCTTCTATGTATACACATTTACTGATATTATCAATGGTCTTCAAAGTCTTGGTAGGACTTATACTAATGCTGATCTAGTCCAAAAGGTTTTGAAATCTTTACCAGATAAATGGGAAGCTAAAGTGACAGCAATACAAGAGGCAAAGGACCTGAATACCCTACCATTGGACAAGTTGCTGGGTTCATTAATTACTCATGAGTTAGCCATGCAACAAGAACTGATGAAGATTCAAAAGGAAGAAAGCCAAGCATTTAAGGCTACTGAAGAGAACAAAGATGAAGATTTAGATTCATCTGATGATGATGATCTTGAAAATGATGAGATAGCCCTAGTAATGAGAAAATTTAAAAGGTTTATGGGCAAAAGAAGAACAAATAGATGGAGAAAGCAATTTAGAAGAGGAGATTTTGGAAAAGAAAGAGAAAAGGACAAAGAAAAGGATAAGGACAACGACAAAGATCAAATTCCAATATGCTATGAGTGCAAGAACCGGGTCATATGCGTCCTGATTGTCTAGAGATTAAAAAAAAGATGATTAAAAGAAAGAAAAAGAAGGTATTGCTTGCAGCATGGAGTGATAGTAACGAATCTACATCAATTGAAGAAGATGAAGATACAACAAAGACTACTCAGATCTGCCTTATGGGTTTGGAGGATGAGGTAACTATTTCTGAACCTAATCTAGAATTTACTTATGATGAGCTTCATAATACTTTTTGTGAATTACTAGTAGAATACAAAAAGGCTGGTTTGAAAATAAAGAATTTGAAAAATAATTGTGATATGATTGAAAAGGATAAAAATGAAACTTATGAAAGAATTAAGATTTTACAAAGAGAGTTAAGTTTAATTATGAAAGATATAAAACTACTCAATTTGAAAAGAAGAACTTCTTGATAAAAATAAAACTTTGCAAAATGAAAATACTGATTTGAAAAAGAAAGTCCAAAAGCTTAAACCATTAGTTGAAAAATTAACCTTAAGCTCTAACAAACTTGAACTGATTTTGAAAGATCAAAGAGATACAAATAACAAGTTTGAAATTGATTATAAAGGTTCAAATTCAAATAAATTTCTTGCATCCACATCATATGTTCTTAAGTTCATTAATCAAAATAATATATACCTAATTTGCATCATCATATACTTTTTATTCAAAGTCAAAATTGTATGCTATGCTTGTAACAATTGCTCATAAAGCATTTGAGTGTCATTTAAATATAATGGCAAGAAAATCAAGAAAATTTGGGTTCCAAAAAGAACTAATTCTACTAAATTGCAAGGACCCAAGAAAGCTTGGGTACCTAAATTTATTACCTGATTATTTGCAGGGATGTCTTGCAGCCACAAATGTAAAGAAAAGATGGTACATAGATAACGATTATTCAAGATACATGACGGGTGACATTGATCAATTTTTTATTCTAGAACAAAAAGATGGTGGCATGGTAATCTTTGGTGATAATAGCAAAGGATAATCGGTATTGGTAAAATAAAAATTACTCCTACATTTATTGAGAATATGTTACTTGTAGAAAAGTTAAAGCATAATCTTTTAAGTATTAGTCAACTTTGTGATATTGGTTTTATTATTTTTTTCAAGTCTTCAATATGTATAGTAGTTGATCCACTTGACTCTAGTACAAAGTTCATTGGACATAGACTTGGTAATATTTATGAGTAGATCTCAATGATATAGCTATGTCTAGCAATACAAGTCTTGTAGCAACGAATGACAAGAGTAGGGAATCAAGTTTACTATGGCATAGGTGACTTGGACATGTTAGTATAGATACTATTGCAAAACTTATTTCAAAAGATTTGGTTAAAGGTTTGTCAAAGTTCAAAGTAAATTTTGATTGTGTCTGTGATGCATGTCAATTAGGAAAGCAAGTGAGGGGGAGTTTTAAATCCAAAATATTATTTCTACTACTAGACCTTAGAGCTACTTCACATGGACCTATTTGGACCTACTAGGACAATAAGCCTAGGTGGTATGAAGTATGGCCTTGTGATTGTAGATGATTTCTCAAGATACACTTGGGTTTTATTCATTGCACATAAAGATGAGACTTTTAAAGTATTCAAAAAATTTTATAAAAGAGTTTCAAATTTGAAAAATCTTTCTGTTATTTCTATTCGTAGTGATCATGGTACAGAATTTGAAAATCAATATTTTGATCACTTTTGCACAAAGCACGGTATTGATCACAACTTCTCATCTCCTAGAACACCATAACAAAATGGTATTATAGAAAGAAAGAATCGAACTTTGGAAGATATGTCTAGAACAATGCTTTGTGAAGGAAATCTTTCAAAATACTTTTGGACAGAAGCTGTAAATACCGCTTGCTATATTTTGAACAGAGTTTTAATTAGACCTATCATTAGAAAAATCCTCTATGAACTGTGGAACAATAGAAAGCCTAATATCAATTACTTTCATATTTTGGCTGTAAATGTTTTGTTCTTAACAATGGTAAAGACAATCTTGGTAAGTTTGATGCAAAATCTAATGAGACTATCTTTCTTGGTTATTATTCAAATAGTAAAGCCTATCGAGTTTTCAATAAAAGAACTTTGACAATGGAAGAATCAATATATGTAGTTTTCAATGAATCTGACATTACATTTATAGAAAAGAAGATCGTGCTAATGATGATGTAGGTGCACTTGAATATGGATTAAAGAATTTGACTCTTAAAGATAAACAAACAAGTGAACAACATGAAGAAGTGGTAAGCAAAAATTATGATGATATACCTAAAGAATGGAGTTATGTACACTCACATCCTAAAGAACTTATTATAGGAGATCCATCTCAAGGTGTTAGAACTAGAGCTGCACATAGGTATGCACATGATTTGATTACTTTTGTATCTCATGTAGAACTACATACTATAGAAGAAGCTGAAATTGATCCTAATTGGATGTTAGCTATGCATGATGAGTTAAACCAATTTAGGAGAAATAATGTTTGGATACTTTTAGAAAGATCAAATGACTACCATGTTATAGGTACTACATGGGTTTATAGAAACAAACTTGATGAGCAAGGTAATGTAATTAGGAATAAGGCTAGACTGGTAGCTCAAGGCTATAATAAAAAAGAATGAATAGATTTCGATGAGACCTATGCACCAGTAGCTAGGCTAGAGGCTATTAGATTACTCTTGGTATATGCATGTTTTATGAATTTCAAATTATTTCAAATGGATGTAAAGAGTGCATTTCTAAATGATTTTTTATTTGAAGAAATTTTTGTGAACAACCACTGGGTTATATCGGTCACGCATTTCCAAATCATATTTTTAAATTGAGTAAAGCTTTATATAGTCTTAAACAGGCACCTAGAGCCTGATATGATAGATTAAGTAAGTTTTTAATTGAAAATAATTTTATAAGAGATAGTGTTAATACTACACTGTTTATTCAAAAAAAGACAAAGATATTATTGTTGTTCAAATTTATGTTGATGATATAATATTTGGATCTACTGATGAATCTTTGTGTCAAGACTTTGCTAAGTTAATGCAGGGTGAATTCGAAATGAGTTTGATAGGTGAGCTGAGTTACTTCCTCAGGCTTCAGATCAAACAATCAAAGGAAGGAATTCTGATCAACCAAGCCATATATATTAAAGAGATTATTAAAAAGTTTGGCATGGAATCAAGCAAAGAAATTGGAACACCCATGAATCCTGCATGTAGACTTGATAAAGATGAAAATGGCACAAATATTGATAAAAAATTGTATAGAGGTATGATCAGTTCTTTACTTTATTTAATTGCCAGTAGATCTGATATTTTGTTTAGTGTTTGTATGTGTGCATGTTTTAATATAATCCAAAAGAATCACACATCATTGCTGTTAAAAGAATCATCAAGTATCTTAAAGGCATATGCAATCTAGGATTATGGTTGTTACATCCGTGACGGTGACGTGGCCAGGCTAAGGTATCGCCGAATGCGAGTGAGCCACGTGTAAGTTTTCCTGCCAGAATCAGTGCCACGCCCTCAAAGCTGGGGTCGGCAAGATCGCGCCGCCCGACGATTATCTGGAGCAGACCCCCCCGCCGAGGTCGAGCTCGGCGCGGGGTTCCTCCACCGACTCATCTGCGCCCGCGCGCAAAGGGGACGACCCAAGTGAGGTCGGCCGAGGTCGGCTGACCCTTCGCCTTGCGCCAGGTGGCCACCCGGAGACGGGTCCACCTCGGCCGAAGCCAGGCGACCTTCTGCCGCCTCGCCAGGTGTCCACCCAGGAGGGGTCCACCTAGTGCGAGTCGGCTGACCCTTCGCCTTGCGCCAGGTGGCCACCCGGAGACGGGTCCACCTCGGCCGAAGCCAGGCGACCTTCTGCCGCCTCGCCAGGTGTCCACCCAGGAGGGGTCCACCTAGTGCGAGGTCGGCTGACCCTTCGCCTTGCACCAGGTGGCCACCCGGAGACGGGCCCACCTCGGCCGAAGCCAGGCGATCTCCGGCCGCCTCGCCAGGTGTCCGCCCAGGAGGGGCCCGCCTGGGCCGAGGTCGGCCGACCCTTCGCCTTGCGCCAGGTGGCCACCCGGAGACGGGTCCACCTCGGTCGAAGCCAGGCGACCTTCTGCCGCCTTGCCGGTGTCCACCCAGGAGGGGTCCACCTAGTGCGAGGTCGGCCGACCCTTCGCCTTGCGCCAGGTGGCCACCCGGAGACGGGTCCACCTCGGCCGAAGCCAGGGACCTTCTGCCGCCTCGCCAGGTGTCCACCCAGGAGGGGTCCACCTAGTGCGAGGTCGGCCGACCCTTCGCCTTGCGCCAGGTGGCCACCCGGAGACGGGTCCACCTCGGCCGAAGCCAGGCGACCTTCTGCCGCCTCGCCAGGTGTCCACCCAGGAGGGGTCCACCTAGTGCGAGGTCGGCTGACCCTTCGCCTTGCGCCAGGTGGCCACCCGGAGACGGGTCCACCTCGGCCGAAGCCAGGCGACCTCCTGCCGCCTCGCCAGGTGTCCACCCAGGAGGGGTCCACCTAAGCCGAGGTCGGCCGATCCCTCGCTCTTGCCAGTTGGCCCCCGGAGATAGGTCCAACTCAGCCGAGGTCAGACCGCTCGTACGGAGAGGCCCCCGGGGAAAGCGACGGGTCCCGAGGCCATCCCTCGGGCCGTACCGACCCCAGACGGCGTCCCGTACGGAGGGCGGCGGCACGCGGAACGTCACTTACATTGGCCCGGCAGGTCCCACGGCGAGAGGCCCGATCCTGACGGAACAGGGCCCATAAACGGATGGTGCCCACACTCGGGGAAAAGAGCGCCCTCACGAAGCCCGAGGCCGACGACTTGCCGCTCTGCCAGCGCCGCTTTCCCTCTCTTTCTCTTCTATCCTTACCTTTTTCTTGCTGGGCCCGGCGGACGAGGTCGGAAAGCCGCCTGGTCTCCTTCACCAAAAAGGGAAAAGAAAGGAAGACAGGGAGGAGGAGTTTTCGAGGGAGAAAAGGACAGCGCACGACGGAGGGAGATAAAGAGGGAAGGATCCAAAGACTGCGAGGTAAGCCAACTAGCCTGGGGACAAGAAGGAAACACCGGCACAAGGCCTCGCTCTGAGGAAGAAAACCAGAGATCCCGTGAGGGAATACTGGACGCGAGCTCGGCGGGCAGGCCCAGCCGAGATTCCAGTCCCCGGCGCTTTCCCTTCACCAGTTAACTCTCCAAACCTGAGACCCTCCGGGGGCCTGGGAGGGAGAGTCTGTTCCTCCACGTCGTCTACTGACTTGACCGTCGGAGCCCCCTCGCCGGAATCCCCGGCCAGGGTCCTCTAACCATTTGTTGCAGGTTTCTCGCAGGAAGGGAGGCTCCCTTGCCAGGCGAGGACCTCGACCACGATGTCGAGGACCTCGACCTGAGAGAAAAGGAACCCAGGGGAGGGCCCGTAGAGCGCCTGCTCTCCTTTCCCCTTGGTTCAGACCCCTGAAGACGGTGCAAGTCGGGGCCCAGCTCCCCGAGAGAGAGCGAACCCGCCTGCTGGAGTTCCTCCGTGCCAACGCCGACGTGTTCGCCTGGTCGGCGGCCGACATGCCGGGCATCCCGCCCGAGATTATCATGCACAGCCTGAACGTGGACCCAGGCAGCCGTCCGGTCCGCCAGAAGAAGAGAAGCTTTGCCATGGAGAGGCAGAAGGCGATCAACGAGGAGGTAGAGAAACTTCTCGCCGCCGGTTTCGTCCGAGAAGTCAATACCCCCTGGTTAGCAAATGTGGTCATGGTAAAGAAGAGCAGCGGTAAGTGGAGGATCTGCGTGGACTACACCGACCTCAACGAGCTTGCCTGAAGGACAGCTTCCCTCTGCCAAAGATCGACCAGCTGGTCGACACCACCTCGGGGCACCGTCTCCTGTCATTCATGGATGCTTTCTCCGGATACAACCAGATCCGGATGAATCCAGAGGACGAGGAGCGTACCGCCTTCATAATTGACCGCGGGACTTTCTGTTACAGGATGATGCCCTTCGGCCTCAAGAACGCGGGGGCGACGTACCAGCATCTGGTCAATAAGGTCTTCAAAGACCAGATAGGCCGCAACATGCAGGTATACGTGGACGACATGCTGGGGATGAGCAAACTTGACTCTGACCACGTAGCCGACCTGGCGGAGACGTTCGGCAACCTCCGGCACCACCAGATGAAGCTGAATCCGGCGAAGTGCGCCTTCGGGGTCTCCGCCGGAAAATTCCTAGGGTTCATGGTGACCCAGAGAGGGATCGAGGCCAACCCGGAGAAGGTCCAGGCCATCCTGGACATGGAGCAGCCAGCCTCCAAGAAACAGGTGCAGCAGCTGACCGGTCGGGTCGCGGCCCTTAGCCATTTTATTTTCAGGTCGGCGGACCGCTGCCGTCCCTTCTTCAAGGTGCTGAGGAAGATGAATGGTTTCGCCTGGACCGAGGAATGCCAGCAGGCCTTCGAGGAGTTGAAGAAGACGCTCGCATCACCGCCTTTGCTGTCCAGGCCCGAGGAAGGGGAGGAGCTTACCCTCTATTTGGCCGTTACCCCGGAGGCCGTCAGCTCTGTCCTGGTCCGAACCGACGACCACGGGATCCAGCGACCGGTGTACTATACCAGCAAACTCCTCCGGGACACGGAGCTCAGGTATTCCGGCCCGAGAAACTCGTTTTTGCGCTAATAGTGTCTGCCCAGCGTCTCATGCCCTATTTCCAAGCGCATCCCATCGCCGTCTTGACGGATCAACCGCTGAAAGCGGTGCTCAGCCGACCCGACACCTCGGGACGATTGGCCAAATGGGCGCTGAAACTCAGCGAGTTCGACATTACGTACCGGCCGAGGTCGGCAATGAAGGCACAGGTGCTGGCCGACTTCTTGGTCGAGTGCGCAGGTCTGGGCAAGGAGCCCGAGGAGGACTCCTCGGCCCAGCCGATGGAGGTCGGCACCAACGAGCCCGGAGGAGACGCTTGGATCCTCCATGTGGACGGAGCCTCAAACTCCGGAGGGAGCGGAGCTGGGCTCATCCTCGCCAACGGCGACGGAGTCGTCGCCGAATGCGCGCTCCATTTCCAGTTCCCGCGACGAACAACCAAGCAGAGTATGAGGCGCTTCTCGCCGGACTCAGGGTCTCCCGCGAGCTGGGCGTGACCAACCTCAGAGCTTCACTGACTCCCAGCTCGTGGCGGGGCAGGTGTCCGGGGAGTACGTCGCTCACGACCCCAGATGGCAAGGTATTTGGAGCTCGTCAAGGCGGGCGCGTCCAAGTTCCGGCGTTTCAACATCTTCCATATCCCCCGCAGGGAGAACGCCCGCGCGGATGCTCTCTCTCGGTTGGCGACTCTGCCGGACACGATGCTGGGACGCGCTCATGTGGAGTGACTCGAAGTCCCAAGCCTCGAAGCACCGGCGGGGGTCCATCAGGTCAGCCAGGAGCCCGGCTGGATGGACAAGTACGCCGCGTACATCACCAGCGGCACCCTGCCGGAAGACCGAGACGCGGCTCGCCTCATCAGGAAGAAGGCCGTGCGGTTTGTCCTGATGGACGGGCAGCTGTATCGAAGGTCCTACTCTTATCCCCTCCTCAAGTGCATTGGACCCACAGAAGCCCAGCTTGTGCTCCAGGAGATTCACGAAGGCATCTGTGGGAACCACGTGGGGGGCAGGGCATTGGCATACAAGGCCCTTCGTCAAGGCTACTTCTGGGAGACGATGAAGGAGGACGCCGCCGACTTCGTGAAGAAATGCGACCGGTGCCAGCGCCACACCACAGTACAGCGGCAACCCTCCAACCCGATCTCTCAGCTCTCAGCCCCCTGGCCGTTCGCCCAGTGGGGGATGGACCTCCTGGGCCCATTCCCGCCGGCGTCCGGCCAGCGGAAGTTCCTGATAGTGGCCATCGACTACTTCACAAAGTGGGTCGAAGCCGAACCCTTGGCAAGAATCACCGAAGCAAACGTCGCCAAGTTCTTCTGGAAGTCCATCGTCTGCCGCTTCGGCCTCCCCCACACCGTGGTCACCGACAACGGACGCCAGTTCGACTGTCGAGAGTTCGAAGATTTCTGCAACGACCTCGGCATCAAGCATCGATTCAGCTCGGTGGCGCACCCCCAGACCAACGGGGAGGCCGAGGTCACAAACAGGACCATTCTTCAGGGCCTCTGCACGCGGCTAGACCAAGCCAAGGGCAGGTGGGCCGACGAGCTTCCCAGCGTTCTTTGGCATACCACACCACTCCAAGGACGGCTACTGACGAAACCCCTTTTAACCTCGTCTTCGGGGCCGAGGCAGTCATCCCGATCGAGCTCAGCATACCACGCTGCGCGTGGAACAATACGACGAGACAGAAAACCTGGCCAGGATGATGCTCAACCTAGACCTCCTCGAAGAAACAAGGGACAAGGCCCGAATTCGAATGGCGGCATACCGGCAACGTGTAGCCAGATATTACAACTCCCGAGTGCGGCCGAAGGTTTTTCGCCCCGGAGACTTGGTCCTCCGGCGTGCAGAAGCCTCCCAGCCACGAGAGTGCGGCAAGCTTTCGCCCAACTGGGAAGGCCCTTATCGGGTAGCAGAAACCCTCCCTCGCGGGGCATGTTACTTGGAAGAATTGGGAGGTGCCAGGTTCCCCCGGACATGGAACCCCTCGAACCTGAGAATGTACTACCAGTAATGTAAGGATCCCAGTTTCTCTAACAAAGCTTCTTCGCTTCAAACATTCTTCTCTGACTTCAACAAAAAGCCCGGAGCACAGCTCAGCAAGCCGCGCAAGGTTTGAGAAAGCCTGCGGCATCGAGCTCAGTCCGGAAGATCCTGGGCTTCGGCCTGGAAGGTGGCGTCGAACCCAGTTCGCCCACGCAAGCCCGGAGCACAGCTCAGCAAGCCGCGCAAGGTTTGAGAAAGCCTGCGCATCGAGCTCAGTCCGGAAGATCCTGGGCTTCGGCCTGGAAGGTGGCGTCGAACCCAGTTCGCCCATGCAAGCCCGGAGCACAGCTCAGCAAGCCGCGCAAGGTTTGAGAAAGCTGCGGCATCGAGCTCAGTCCAGAAGATCCTGGGCTTCGGCCTGGAAGGTGGCGTCGAACCCAGTTCGCCCATGCAAGCCCGGAGCACAGCTCAGCAAGCCGTGCAAGGTTTGAGAAAGCCTGCGGCATCGAGCTCAGTCCGGAAGATCCTGGGCTTCGGCCTGGAAGGTGGCGTCGAACCCAGTTCGCCCACGCAAGCCCGGAGCACAGCTCAGCAAGCCGCGCAAGGTTTGAGAAAGCCTGCGGCATCGAGCTCAGTCCGGAAGATCCTGGGCTTCGGCCTGGAAGGTGGCGTCGAACCCAGTTCGCCCACGCAAGCCCGGAGCACAGCTCAGCAAGCCGCGCAAGGTTTGAGAAAGCCTGCGGCATCGAGCTCAGTCCGAAGATCCTGGGCTTCGGCCTGGAAGGCGGCGCCGAATCCGCTTCGCCCGTGCAAGCCCGAAGCACAGCTCAGCAAGCCGCGCAAGGTTTGAGAAAGCCTGCGGCATCGAGCTCAGTCCGGAGGATCCCGGGTTTCGGCCCGGAAGGTGGTGCAGGAACTGTGTCGTCCGCGCAAGCATGAAGGCAGCCCAAAGTCAGACCTGCTCAGGATTCTTGCCTCGCCGCAACACGGTTTTGCAGACCCCATCCTTCGATTTAGTATGAAAGAACCAGGCCCGCAGTTGTCTCAGGTATCCCAGACCGACACCTCAGAAACAAACAAACAAGAAGAAAGGGAAGAACCAGAAATAATAGACAAGTTTTTGCGAAAAGTGTTCTTCATGAAAAAGGATTACAAAGTGTTCAGTACAAACAGGGAGCTCCGACAGGCCGGAACTCCCCAAAAAAAAAAAAAAAGGGGAGACACAGAAAGTAAAAAGACAGCAGTCACTGGGGCGCAGGGTCGGCGCCGTCCGCCGGAGGTGCGGGCGCCTCCTCTTCAACTTCCACGACAACCGGCTCCGGAGGCTGTGTCGGGGCCGCGGCGTCATCAGTCGGAGGTGCTGCAGCTGCCGCCTGAGGTGTCGCCTGGGCCGTGCCGGAGGTCCTGCCCTCGCTCCCCGGCGTCCTACCGCCGACGACGACCGCACTCAGATCCAGTTGGGGGAAGAAGGCCCCCACCTTTTCCCGGCACATCCGAAACCCCTTGAGGAAGGAGTCCACGGTGGCCTCCCGGACTTCCGACATAAACTCGTCGGAAGCCCGGAAATGGGGACGGCCTCCAGTGCTTCTCGCTTGGCCGCCTCCAGGAGCCCGTTGATGTACGAGCTCCGGTCCTTTGCCACAGTCGCCTCTCGCCGGGCCTCGTCCAGCTGACGCTCCAGGAACAGCGAGTGGGCCTGCAGGCGGGCCTTCTCCGCCGCATCCTCCTCAGTGCGGCGCTGGTTGGAGGTCCGCTCCTCCGTCAAGGAGGCCTCCAGTTCCTTGTTCCGCTCCTCGGAACGCCCCAGGTCGGACTGGAGGGCCTGTTTCTCAGCTCGCAGTTCGGCCCCCTTGTCCATCAAATCTTTCACGTCGGCCGCGAGCTTTCCGAGCTTCTGCTCCCGCTCGGAGTCCCGCTTGGCGTTCCCTACGAGGTAGTTCCTCAGTAGGAGGACGTCGTTCCCGATCTGCAAGGACAAAAGTAACATGTCAGTACCGAGGTAGGAGGCCTCGGATTGAAAGAGAAAGAAGAATGAAGACCAGACTTACCGTGAAGAGCTGGGGCAGGATGCCGAGCAGCGCATCCGCGTAGTCCCGGCCGCCCCGAGCTCGGCGGTCCCGGGCGGTGGAAGCATACTCCATCACCCTCTCCGCCAGCCCTCGGTCGAGGATGACCGAGTCCCGGTGCGAGATTACCGGCGCTGGGCCCTTCGGGCCGATCCCTGCGACGGCCGCCCCTTCTGATGGAGCCGCAGTCGACGGACCGGTGGTCGCCACTGGCGGTGCCGTCGGACTGCTGGCGGAATAGGCCCGGCGGCGGGCAGAGCGGCAGGCGCCGGAGCTCTCTCGGCAGCACCGCCGGGACGTGGAGCCGAGGTGCCAGGGGCGCCGCCCTGAGGAGGTCTGGGCGGAGAGAAACTGCGGCGGCTAGGCCGGGCGCGGTCGCCGCTGCGACCTCCCGGCTCGTCTCCGTGCGAGCCCTCTTCGCCACGGGCTCGTCCACGTCGACGACCTCCCTCTGAGCAGCCCCCTCCACAAGTTCTCCAGTGAAAACTTCATCCCTGCAAAGTGGAGAAATCAAAAGGTTAGTCAGTTCAATCTTAAAAAGAGAGGGGGAAGGGCAGAATTTAATGCGGGGCCAAATCAAATCCACGGTCTCCCGGATGGGACTGATGCCGGCCTCAAAAAGATTCTGCTCAGAAAGCAGAACCTCGAGCGGGGACCACGTCACTCAGGAGATGGGAGTAAGCCTCCTGGTCCGCGGACCGCGACTCGAGACAACGTCCGGTTCGGCGACCGGTCCGGTTCGCTCCAGGCCCAGTCGACGTCGTCGACCGAGGCAAAGAAAAACCGGCTCTTCCATCCCTTAACCGAAGAAGGAGGTCGAACCGGAGACACCTGGGCGGGGTGAAAATATACCACCAGCCATCATCGGTGGAGCACTTCTTCAGGGTGAACAGGGACCTGAAGAGCGAGAAACGGGCAACGAAACCCGTGGAAATGACAGAAGACGATGAAGGAGAAGATGACCGGATGGCATTAGGAGCCAGTTGGGCGGGACGAGCCGGAAATGGCTGAGGAAGGAAAGGAAAAAAGGATGAAGAGGAAAACGAAGACCCCCGAGGAGGAAGTCTTCGTAGAAGGCAATGCGGCCGGGGCCGCTCATGGTGACACGCTCCCCGGACGCGGAGCAATAGATGGACAGATCCCGGGATGCCATAAGCATCCCGGAGCAGAGAAGAGTCACCTTCGGTCATGGTGGAGACATGACCGGAGGACGGCGGGAAGGAGCGGCGGAGCCGGAAGAGCAGCAAGAGCAGGGAGTGAACGGAGGGGCACGGCAGGTGCAACCGGAGGGGACAGGACCCCCTGGGGATGCCAATGGTGACACCCCGGGTTGCAAACGCCGGCGGACCTCCTCTGGGATTACCTCCTCATCCGAGGAGGAAGAAGATGGAGTCCTCGGCCGGGATGGACCGGCCTCGTCCGGATTAGAAGAAACATGGTGACGGCGCGCCATGGAGAAGAAAAGAAGAAAAGGACTGAATGATCGAAGGAGAAGGAGGGGGGCTAGAGAAGAGGAAGACGCTTACCCAAAAATGCACAGGCGGGCGCAAGCAGCAGAAGTTGTTAGCCTGCAGCAAACCGCCCACGAAGCAAGGGAAAAGGCCTCGTTCTGGAAAGTCCCCTCCCTTTCAGACTCAGCCGGCAGCAGCCGTACCCATCATTCCGTCTCAGGCCACTGGATGGTCGCCACGTGGGCACACGCCCGACACCGACGCCTCGTTAGCAGAGTAACGGCCTCTGCCCCGAAGCGACGCTTTGATTGCGGGCAAGTGGACGACGCGTGGCAACTCCCTATAGGTCTTCAGCCGCATCGAGCCACGACGAGTGAAGATCGTGCCAATTATGAAGCAAGATCTTCGCCTCCCCACGTCATGTCTGCAATTAATCCCGACGTTCCGTTCTACGATGCCCCGACAGAACGGCGGGCTGGGGGGCAACTGTTACATCCGTGACGGTGATGTGGCCAGGCTCAGGTATCGCCGAATGCGAAGCGAGCCACGTGTAAGTTTTCCTGCCAGAATCAGCGCCACGCCCTCAAAGCGGGGGTCGGCAATATCGCGCCGCCCGACGATTATCTGGAGCAGACCGCCCCGCCGAGGTCGAGCTCGGCGCGGGGTTCCTCCACCGACTCATCTGCGCCCGCGCGCAAAGGGGACGACCCAAGTGAGGTCGGCCGAGGTCGGCTGACCCTTCGCCTTGCGCCAGGTGGCCACCCGGAGACGGGTCACCTCGGGCCGAAGCCAGGCGACCTTCTGCCGCCTCGCCAGGTGTCCACACAGGAGGGGTCCACCTAGTGCGAGGTCGGCTGACCCTTCGCCTTGCGCCAGGTGGCCACCCGGAGACGGGTCCACCCGGTCGAAGCCAGGCGACCTTCTGCCGCTCGCCAGGTGTCCACCCAGGAGGTGTCCACCTAGTGCGAGGTCGGCTGACCCTTCGCCTTGCGCCAGGTGGCCACCCGGAGACGGGCCCACCTCGGCCGAAGCCAGGCGATCGCCGGCCGCCTCGCCAGGTGTCCGCCCAGGAGGGGCCCGCCTGGGCCGAGGTCGGCCGACCTTCGCCTTGCGCCAGGTGGCCACCCGGAGACGGGTCCACCTCGGCCGAAGCCAGGCGACCTTCTGCCGCCTCGCCAGGTGTCCACCCAGGAGGGGGGTCCACCTAGTGCGAGGTCGGCCGACCCTTCGCCTTGCGCCAGGTGGCCACCGGAGACGGGTCCACCTCGACCGAAGCCAGGCGACCTTCTGCCGCCTCGCCAGGTGTCCACCAGGAGGGGTCCACCTAGTGCGAGGTCGGCCGACCCTTCGCCTTGCGCCAGGTGGCCACCCGGAGACGGGTCCACCTCGGGCGAAGCCAGGCAACTTCTGCCGCCTCGCCAGGTGTCCACCCAGGAGGGGTCCACCTAGTGCGAGGTCGGCTGACCCTTCGCCTTGCGCCAGGTGGCCACCCGGAGACGGGTCCACCTCGGCCGAAGCCAGGCGACCTCCTGCCGCCTTGCCAGGTGTCCACCCAGGAGGGGTCCACCTAAGCCGAGGTCGGCGATCCCTCGCCTCTCGCCAGTTGGCCCCCGGAGAAGGGTCCAACTCAGCCGAGGTCAGACCGCTCGTACGGAGAGGCCCCCGGGAAAAGCGACGGGTCCCGAGGCCATCCCTCGGGCCGTACCGACCCCAGACGGTATCCCGTACGGAGGGCGGCGGCACGCGGAACGTCACTTACATTGGCCGGCAGGTCCTGCGGCCGAGAGGCCCGATCCTGACGGAACAGGGCCCATAAACGGATGGCGCCCACACTCGGGGAAAAGAGCGCCCTCACGAAGCCCGAGGCCGACGACTTGCCGCTCTGCCAGCGCCGCTTTCCCTCTCTTTCTCTTCTGTCCTTACCTTTTTCTTGCTGGGCCCGGTGGACGAGGTCGGAAGCCGCCTGGCTCCTTCACCAAAAAGGGAAAAGAAAGGAAGACAGGGAGGAGGAGTTTTCGAGGGGAGAAAAGGACAAGCGCACGACGGAGGGAGATAAAGAGGGAAGGATCCAAAGATGCGAGGTAAGCCAACTAGCCTGGGGACAAGAAGGAAACACCGGCACAAGGCCTCGCTCTGAGGAAGAAAAACCAGAGATCCCGTGAAGGGAATACTGGACGCGAGCTCGGCGGGCAGGCCCAGCCGAGATTCCAGTCCCCGGCGCTTTCCCTTCACCAGTTAACTCTCCAAACCTGAGACCCTCCAGGGGCCTGGGAGGGAGAGTCTGTTCCTCCACGTCGTCTACTGACTTGACCATCGGAGCCCCCTCGCCGGAATCCCGGCCAGGGTCTCTAACCCCTTTGTTGCAGGTTTCTCGCAGGAAGGGAGGCTCCCTTGCCAGGCGGTCAGGGAGGATCGGCTGATCCTTGCACGGGCACGGCGACGAGGACGGCAACAATGGTATTCTAACCATTCATCTTTAAAATTAATTAGTTATTCTGATGCTGATATGGAGGCTGTAAAATTGATAGAAAAGTATAAGTGACACTTGTCATTTCTAGGTATCAACTTGATTTCATGGCACTATAAATAGAACTCTGTAGCACTATCTACTATGAAATAGAATATGTGGCTGTGGGAGCTGTTGTGCACAAGTATTATGGATCAAGCAACAGCTAGAAGATTATGGTGTTATCCAATCTAAAATTCCTATTAAATGTGATAATACTGTGCTATTAATTTATCTAGAAATCCAATTCAGCATTCTTGAACTAAGCATATAGAAATTAGACATCATTTCATTCGATATCATGTTTGAATAATGTTGTAGATTAGAATTGTGCCTACAGAAGATCAACTTGCTAACATTTTCACCAAAACCACTTAGCCAAGATAGATTTGAAAAGATTAGAGGCGAGGAGGTCTGTGTAACCCATATTGAATGTTTTAACCTAATTTTTTAAAAAATAAGGAATATCTAGATATTTCAAATTCTTTTAGAGCTTATGACCACTTCTCTAGTACTAAAAAACCTTCAGAATTTTATTTTGCTATTTTTTAGCTTTAACCTAGATTTATGCTCGAGCCGACTCGAGCACCTGCTGCTCTAGCAAGCCAACTCAAGAGTCGGGCCGATGCTTTTAAATAGGGCATCATAGGTTTCAAATTATAATTTCTTTCTAACCTTTTTATTTTGCCTTAGCCGTTTCCTATTCCGAACTTAAGAAAAACTCTTAGAACATTCTAAACCCTTCTAAAACCCTAATCTAATCTAGATGACACCTAGGAAAGCCATAGCAAAGAAGCCTAGAAGGGTTGTACGGTCTGTGGCAGAGGAAAGGAGGACCAAGAGGAGGCTTGACACCTCAAATCCATATTAGAGCCACAGGAAGAGCAGGAAGAGGAACCGGAAGCTCCAAGGTAGGTAGTTTGATGGGGAATAGGCAAGTAACCTCAGGCCATTGCATTGATTTCACTTTTTTAGAACAGGAGAATCTGAAATTTGGTGATTGGCTTGTGACACAAGGATGGAAGGAATTTTGTATGCTAAATCTACCTACATTTTCTAATCTAGTTCGATAGTTTTTGAGAATATGTCTTGGTGCTTTTCATATAGAATCTGTTGTGAAGGGGAAGCACATTGAAGTAAGTGAACATAAATTATCTGATATTCTCCAAATACCTAAAGAGGAGAAAGCTTTTTGGTTCTAAAGGAAAAGTAGAAAACATTGAGGATCATTCTTGAGAGGACTAATGTGACTAGTGTGATACATGTCAGAGCTAACTAACTTTCATTGGAGATGAGGGTTACAAACATTATTAGTCACATTTTTTTACCTCGGACTGGGAGATTTGACTGGGTGAGCAAGAGTAACCTAGTCTTTATGAGATGTTTAGTTGAGGGGGAGGCCCTCAACTTGCCTTTATCATGTTATCCCAAATGAGGAAGCTGCTTGTAGGGCATGAGCATGTCTTCCATATGGCATGGTTTTACCTTACTATTTCAGGATGCTCAGGTTGATATGTCTGGAGAGGATAGTAGACCATTATTGCATATAGATAAATAGAACATTAAATCTTTGACCAGGATGGGATTCTTCAAGGTAGAGGGTCACTGGATCAGGAAGGTTCAGGACTTCCAGTGACACATTCTGATGAGGATTTTGGAGATGATGATCAGGAAGGACAAGGACAGGATGCCGAGGCTGAGCCACATGCTGATGAGACTGGACCTTCTGAGCCAGCTCCTTCTACATCTCAATCACCTGTCGGAGGGTCTACTACTGTTGGATCAGGTGATGATGGCAGACTGCAGCTGATACTGGATGAGATCTCTAGTCTTTAAAGAAGGAGATCGGAGACAGATGCTAGGATACTAGCCCTTCAAACATAGATGAATCATGGTTTTCAGGAGATTCTATCTATTCTTCAGTAGATCAGAGCAGCCAGTCACTCTGCACCTCCTCCTTCTTTAGCAGGATGGATATTGACACAAATTATGGACAGGGGAGGTAGCACACTCTACTGATATTCCTACAGGTGCTACTCTTGTTGAGCTTGGCACTGGTACTGAGGATCCGAGTATTGATGTTGGAGACACCCAGCGACAGAGATTTTGTCGACTACTAGCACCCTTGCCTTATCTGTTGATCCTCCATCTGCACGACCTACTCCTATCATGATTTCTTCTGAGCCTCTAGCTAAAGCTAAAACTAGAACTTCTAAGACTACAACCCTGTTAGGACCAGACTTAGGGACCTTAGGCCTAGGTTCCCAAAATTCAAACCTGCTCCTGGTATCTTAGAGGTCGGTTCTTTTTCTAGTAAGGAAGAGCCTAGTGATGATGACCCTATTCCATCATTTTGATTTTAGGACTTTATGTTTAGCATGTTCTGTTGTTTTGATGATACTTTTGATGTGCTGTGGCACTTGTATTGTATCATCTTGTATTGACACCTTTTCATATATATCTCACTCTTGTATGTTCCATCTAATACATGTTGTGAATGATTTAATTTATGAATGAATGTTCTCCCTATTATATACTTTGTGTGATGACAAAAAGGGGAGAAAGGAGAGAAGAGTGTGCATGAAAATGTGAGCTTGGATAAATATGAATGTGAGCTTGTGAATATGAAAATGAGTTAAGTAAGAAAATATAAGAATATATTATTATATTAGTAAGGGGGAGCTTGTGTTAAGCCTTACTAAACTCACTTCTAATACAAATTAATATTGTGAAGTTTGG
Source organism: Areca catechu (assembly GCA_021397845.1). Taxonomy (NCBI): domain Eukaryota; kingdom Viridiplantae; phylum Streptophyta; class Magnoliopsida; order Arecales; family Arecaceae; genus Areca; species Areca catechu. The sequence goes on along the minus strand of CM038044.1, from coordinate 25,445,530 downwards.
ATACTTAGTGCATGGATGATACAGATGATTACATTATGTTGATACTCTTTAGTCTAACAATTGATACTTGATTTGGTTAGATACACACTACGTTAAATATTCTTAATACATGTGAATATGATACATAGAAATTGTAAAGTGTTTTAAATCCTACTCATGCCCAATGTTTTATCATCATCAAAAAGGGGGAGATTGTTGATCTTTGGAATGATTTTGATGATCACAAAATATTGGAGCATGTATACTTCACTAATTCTTTCAATTACTCTAGAAGTTTTGCAGGAAAATGTTTATCTCACCTTAGTTGGTTTTCTAATTGGTTGAAAGGTATTCCAACATTGTATAGATTCTTATGTACTTCAAATTATAAAAGCCTAATTTTTTTATAAATCTTGTAAAAGGGCTATAAATTGTAAAAATAAGAGTGAGTAAATTAGTTCTTGTTGGAATCATGTTTGAAGAACTTTGGAGAAGTTTGAAACTTTAAATAAAGTTTTGTAAGAGCCGACTCATGGATCAAGAGCTGACTCTTCTAGCACGGCACAAAAAATTTCAGAGTTTCAGTACCTCGAGCCGACTCAAGCCCAGAAGAGCCAACTCATCCAGAGTTAGGTTGTGGTGATTGTGACTTCGAGCCGACTTAACCTTGAAGAGCCGACTCAAGGAAAATTTGAATTTATGCTGATTGAGAGTTCGAGCCAACTCAGCCTTGAAGAGCCGACTCACACATAATTTTTGTTTGGGCTGTCCGAGACTTCGAGCCGACTCGAGTGACCATTTTTTCAGTCTAATGGCTAGTTGCAGAATATTATTTTGAACTCAAAAAGACCTCCAACAGCTCTTTTTCATTTCCTTAGGCCCTACAACAGTTATTTTTTATGGAAGACTATAAAGGGGAGTATTTATGAAGATTTAACATAATTTTTTAGGATTATTCATTGATTATTCTTTGGAAGTTGAAAAGTCCTCAAGTCTTTCACCAACTCACTTCAAGAGCATTCAAGATAGAATTCAAAGCTCCACCGACTATTTCATCATTGATGAATCTAACCTTTAAAAAAGTAAAGAAGCAGCTTGAAGAGTATTAAAGAGCATTCAAGGATAGGCTTCACTTTGATCTCATCGGCAACACTTAAACAAACTCGATTTGTTGTATAGTTGCTTTACATTTTAATATATCTTTGTTTTCTCTCTAAGAATAGCAAGGGGCTGTGTGTTAAGAGAAGATTAAAGGTTTTTTAGGTGAGCCTTTTGAAAAACTAATTTGGGTTCTCAGTGATCCCGGTATAAAACCAAGATTAAGGTTTCTTTGGTGATCCTGTTTAAACCAAAGGGTATAGGATTTTCTTTGATGATCTCGGTAAAACCAAAGTATATAGGTTTGGATTGTGAGCCTGTTAAAACAATCCGACTGTATTCGGTTAGGGGATATAGCGAAAATCCAAGTTATATCTTGGATAGTGGACGTAGGAGCCGGTTGCTCTGAACCACTCTAAATTTCTTGTATTTGTGATTGTGCTTACTTTACTTTATTGCACTTATTTAATTGCTTCCACATTGCATATTGCAACACAACGCTAAAAGGATTTTTAAATTGCACATACTTGCTAAAGTTTTTACAATCCCAATTCATCCCTCTTGGGAAGCCACTTGGGCAACATTTCCCTACTTTTTATTTCTAATCATTGAAAGTAGACCCTAGTTTAAGGTGATTTCTTAATCACCAAATCCTGATTATTTTAGTTACTTTGTTAGTTCTACACTTGCAGGCATAACTAGTTATTTTTAAAATCGGGCAAACGCAACGAACAATTAATTTCCAAAATACCTTTCATAATGTTTGAGTTAATTACGAAAATGCTATTCTGTTAATTACAAAAATGACATTCATAGTTATTTCAGCTGATTTTCTAAAAGGATATTTAGGAAATTTAGAAAATTGGTTGGGTTGAAATCATCTTCAGTAAAGACGATTTCAAATTGATAAAACGTCTTTGCCAAAGACGATTTCTCATGCAAGAGAGCGGCTGGGGGAGCCTGATATCATCTTTTGGAAAGACGATTTCACACTGAGAAATCGTCTTTCCAAAAGATGATTTCAACCCAACGTAACCCGCATGCCACGTGGCATGTGTTTTTGGTGCCGCATGTCTACGTCAGCCAAAAATATCTATTTTCGTAAATATACTGTACGACACCTATTTTCAAAATTTTATTTTTTTTAGCATTATTTTAAAAAAAATTCTGTTTTAGTTCATTGGATGAACATCATTCCAAGTTTTCCTTCTTACAATGAATTTTCATAATATTTTAGTGGTACCACCCAAAGACCCTTCTTATTTAGTAATTCTCATTGACTCTCAATCTTCGTCCTCGTCTTTTCATCTTTACATTTGCTAGTGTCCTCACTTAACATCTAATTCTATGCTATACAATTTTCATGATGCAATCTTTTTTTTTTTTTGGGTCAAAAAAGGGGGGGGGGGGGGGGGGGGGGGTGTGTGGGGAGCATAAATTCCGGTGTATCTATTCCGTAGTCTCCCTCCCTGCCAGGTAATGTTCAATGCGAGACACTCTGATTCACACAGTCTTTCCCCACCTAAAGATGAGTACATCGACCTGACACCACTAAGACACCGACTAGTAGAACGGAGACAGAAGACCTTGACTTCTCACTCACACCAACTGTCACGGATCCTAGAAAAACTTGAATTTAATCGAGTCATCCGTGGGATCATGCCTCGAACCTATAACCGGTTGGTAGTGAGACAAGACCTCTACCAATCTACCGCCCTGACCCATGATGCAATCTTTCGACATATCCAATTATTGCTAAAGTCTGACACCGACCCATCTCTGCTGCTAAGATGTGATCATGAATTACAGCTATCATGAAGGTAGGCTTAGTTCCTCAAAACTGTTGTAATAAATTAGAAGAAAACTACAAAAATGAATGTACATATATATTGTCCAGTTGTTGTTTAAATACTTATAGGACACATACATATAACAAATGCGTAGCAACAGAGTCATTATAGAGATACAAGATTTTTGAGTAACATGATGAACAACAAGATAATCAAATCAGAATATAGTATGCTATGGTATGCATGTTTTGTGATGAGAAGAATCCTAGGATATAGATGACCAAGGGAACCACATACCTTTGAAGTTCTACATCTCTCATGTAAAACATGGCATCTATGTCATTTTGCCTAAAAGGGAGATCCAAACCCATTTCAATTGCATATCCAAGCATTCCAGGAAATATGACATCAAAGCCAATAGGAGAATGCAACTTCTCATCCATAGCCGAGGGGAAAAATGATCCAACAAAGTGGAGACCTGCATTTGAGGCATAATGTTCCGTTTAAAGTGCATGTAGTTAAAAAAACAGTGGCATATGATCTGTGTGCTTGAAGATACCCCTTCTGACATGTTCTTCGCCAATATTCCATCGCTTTAGTGCAAGTACACATGCTAATGTTGAGGAGAGAGCATCCTTGACAAGAGAGGGGTGGTGACCATGAATCCCCAAGAGCCATCAGGATTTTGATTTCTCAATTATCCAGTTAAGACATTCTGGGAAGCATGGAAAATGAGGAAATTCTGGTAGGGGGACCATAGCTACCCATGCAGTGTCATAGGAAGAAGCTGAAAGATCAACATTAGGTAGCTTTTCCCCGATGCTTTGCTTTGATATTGCTTTGATACTCCATCTCCCTATGATTTGATTTGAAAGTTTAACTCAAGCACAAATGCATTATCACATTTACAAGAACACAGAATGGGCATCATACCGGAATTGGAATATTTACACCTCTACTTCTTCAGTCCATGTCCCAAAGATGCTACCAATTAAAACAAAAATAATGAGAATAAGGAAATCAGTGAAGATATCAAATCAAAAATCAAAATGAATAGAGCTCAATCAAAGGAAAGTATGCTACGGTTTTATTACCTTCACTTCCACAGAGCATATGTTCCAATATGCTTACAAGATGATGACAAAGATATTACACACACAGCAAAACAATGTCTAAAACTAGCATCCAACAAATCAGAAATGAGGGAATGAGAGAGAAATTGGTACTTGATTGTCTTTGTTTTTTTTTCCTTGGGGAAAGGAGGGGTTATCCCCCACACCTAGCCACCCATGTGAGAAAATGGCACTCGATTATCATCATAACACTGATCCATTAAGATAGATATAAACCAGCAGGATTCACTTGATGCAATCATTAACACATATGTAACACTATATTTGCCAAATAAAATAGTTTCAATAAGAGCTAAATGAGTTTGAGCTAGAAAAAAAAGTCCTCCAATTTAATATACATTTGCCACTAATAAGATGAAAACCCAAATATATGAAACATAGAATCATAAGGTTGCTGATCTTTTTAAATGGAACCACTGCAACCAAGGCCCTGAGAACAAAATTGATGTATAGATATCATTTATTTGACCAAATGGAAATAAAAGCTTGGAACTTTCGTACCTGCAATACCTTAGTAGAAACTTCTCTTGCAGAATGTGTGATCCTCAAACTAGGAATATAAATATTGGATATCCAATGCCACAAATGGAACTACAGACTGAAAGTGAAACGAATTGCATCGCCATTGAGCTATCGTTGGAATGTGTCACTGTGAAGAGGGAAAGATATGCCAAGTAAGATCAAAGGATAAAAGCAAAAGGACAATATACACCATGCCTATCAAGAAATTTGTATTGGTATAAATATAAGAGACATCCAATACAGATGCTTTCTTACTTTTAGTTATTTCAAAAGTTGTAGATCAAACGTGACCAATATAAACCATGCCTATCATGAAATTTGCACGGTATGATTGAAGCTACAATAGTACCACAAGAATCCTAGCTCAACACTCTCTAGATACATATTTGTGTGTTTGTTTGTTTCATTGGCTTAATTGCCCTAAAGGTGAGAAAACTATCTTAAAATCTGAGAAACGATGCACACCCTCTTGAGGGCTTGAAACTTGCTTGCATGCCCCCGTATGACACCTAAGTTGCTTTAGCAAGGATTCAAATGCCAACCATGACAATTAATGCTTGTCATGCTGTGATGTCCTGCGCCGGCAAGGTGCCAACACCAAGCATGCATAGATGTGAGTTGCAATATCTTGTGTATCACAAAGATGTTGACCCTCACCATTTGGCAAGACTAGACACAGGTAACACTAAATACCAGGCCCTTTTTTTCTCCTACACTCGGACTCTTATAAGTGCCAATTCAAGATGAAATGGACCACATCAATTAACAATGGTAATGTGAAGGAACTTGTCATGCCCTGAACCTCACATCTGGGGTCGGTCATGCAACATGGCCATATGAGCCCTAGAGTGATTCCCTAGAGAATCGTATAAGGCCATTTAAATGCATAGTTGACAAAGAGCAAATGCTTACTTTGAATAAATAAATATCTAAGCACAACCAAATGAATTAATTCATCACCAACAAGTATTCAATTTGTCATTTTACAATCACTTTCAATCACTACAGTAATTATAAGAAATAACAACGGATTTTTGCCGACGCTTTCCTTAGCGTCGTAAACTCCCCGAGCGTGCCGAAGCTTTTAAAAGCATCGGAAAAAGATATATATTCCGATGCTTATAAGCGTCCGAATTCGAAATTTGCCGACGCTTCTCAAAACCGCCGGAAAAATACTTGGTTTGCCGATGCTTTCTTTTTGCATTGGGAAAAAATGGATATAACGACACTTTAAAGCATCGAAAATTTCCGATTACTTCCCCCCCCCCCAAGCCCTAGCCCTCATTTCGTTCACTCGCACCGCGCGCCACCTACCTCCTCTTCATCCTCGATCCATCTCCTTCGTTCGCACCACCGATCGTCGTCTCCATGCTTCTCTGGTCATCTCCGCGTTTCTCCGGTCGTCTCCGGGCTTCTCCGGTCATCTCCGGGCTTCTCCATTCGTCTTCGGGCTTCTCGTCGATCTCCGGGTTTCTCTGGTCGTCTCGGGTTAGCTTCTCGTCTCCGGGCTTCTCCAGTTAGCTCCGGACTTCTCCATTCGTCTTCGGGCCCTCGTCTCCAGGTTTCTCCAGTCGTTTCCGGGCTTGTCATCTCCGGGCTTCTCCGGTCAGATCCGGGCTTCCTGTCTCTGGGCTTCTCCATTTCCTCCGTGAATCACTGTCGTCTCTGGCTAATTAAGGTAATATGTACTCTTCCCCCATTCGTGAATCACTGTAATATTAGAAAATTTTTAATTTTATATGTTTTTAATTTTTATGCTTTTTTCTCTGTGATTTATGTTTTTTATATGTTTTTCACTGTAATATTAGAAGATTTTTAATTTTATATATTTAGGGTTTAGGGTTTATTATTTAGATTTAGGGTTTAGGGTTTAAGATGGGGCCTTCCATACTCTTTCTTTTGGACATCCTAGGGCATCCTAAGAATGAAGTTATAATTATTGATACTAAGCAAAAGTTTCAAATAGTTTCTTTCACCAAGTTTGTTCAACTAGAAATGCATTGTTTAAAATTATCAGGACTAAGAACTAATAAGCTTTTCATGCACAACTATGATAAAATTGTATCAAAATCATATAAATCATGATTTCAAGAGAGAGTGATTAAAGATTCTACACGGTGTATGTATTGAAGTAGCTTGCAATATTAAAGCAAGAATTAAAATCACTATATGAATATTTAGCTTTGCAAGGATTATACTTATATTATACACTTCGGAAATGCATGGTATGATAATCAAATCCATTTACAAATGCATCCACTACAATGGAAATACATATAATCAAAATACAATTCATTTAAATTAAATCGGTCATAAAACTGATAAGAATATGTCCACTTGTTAACCAAGCACAATCTAAAATTGAGTATGGTTTTAAAATGCATATCCGGCCAGTCACTTCGTAAGAAGTAGGCTAGGTTTACTTTTAGAATGGATTTATGTTCACTCTAATTTTCGGAGACTGAGACCTTCTTCTTTGACAATTTTTTGTCAAATTTAATTAAGTCTATTTGGCGTAGATTAATTAGATCAAGTCCAATTTTGTATGATCAATTATTATTATTATTATTATTATTACATATACTCATTAATCTTCATTTTTTTTAATTTGTATATTATTATTTTTACTCTCTTTTCTATCCCCTACATAATAATGGTATTTTGCTAATAGTTCATTAACTGAATCTCAAGAGAATATGCATGATATCTACTTGACATTTCTTTTAGTTAGAGGTAGCTTGGATAAAGCTGCATAAAAATATAACAAATAAATAGATAAATAGATAATGAATAAATCCTGAGAAAGTCAAGGAGATAGCTCCAATTAAAGCTCATTCTTAAAGAATTGTCAAAGAAGTTGAATGCCCGGGGAAAGCAATATGAATATGAAAATTTATAAATAAATTAATGAAATATATCATAATCACCATCTGTGAACTATGAGCCAATCACAGAATTGTGCTCATTAGAGTCTACTTGGTGATCAGTTAGAATGTGAAAATAGGTTTGGAGCATGTATGTGTACCATAAGAGGATTGAACACAGGAAACGAAACACATATACGTACCCCAAATTGTATGTACAGCCTTATCTGCCCAATTAAAAAGAAAAATGTATGTTTACTCCATTAAATAATGGTCACCAACTTAGTCTTACATACTAAATAGAAGGAAAACAATACCCAACAATGAGGCACCATCATCCAAAGAATGTCTATACCATTTTAATAAGTTTACCACCTCAGCAAATGAAGGTAATACAAAGAAAAAGTCACTAGATATGATTGAAGGACAAAGGAGAATCAGACAAAGTGAGATTAGAACTTTCAGGCTTTCAACTCAATGGTATAATTCAAAGAACTAGCAAAAATATTCTTACTACTAATCTCTTGGGAGTTTATGTTAGATCTACAACTCAAAGCCTATAACAACTAGACCTAGCTAGACTGAGCTTATACATTGGGGCTCTGACAGATTTCAGAAAGTCTTGAGCGGAGCTGTAGTTTTCTTGTCATGGTTAACCCATTTATGATGAACAGTAAAATCCCAGCCTAACTATCATCGAGAGTCACTTCTTTTAATTGAAAGATATATCAGTTTGTCAGACAATATGTAAGGTTTATCCCCATCCATAACCCAAATATGCTTTACATGTTTTGTTGTCTTTTTGTTAGCAGGTGCTGATTGCTTCGAGGGTAAAGAGGGTTCTACCCTATTTTGAAATTGGTTAAGGTTTGTATATGGAGGCTATGATGATTCGGATGTATGTTTTCCTGATTCAACAATTTCTAATGCTGCAATCTTGGAGGCCTTCTTTTGTAGGCAACCAATTGTAGTCATTTTGATTTAGTTGATTGAGGTATATTTTGCTGATTCAACAATTTCTAATACCTATAATCTTGGATGGCCTTCTTTTGTAGGCAACCGATTGTAGTCGTTTTGATTTAGTTGCAGATTAAATAGTAGATCTAAGCCTCCTAGTTATTTTTCTTTATTATTTTTCTTTTTCTTATTAGATTATTTATGTTTCTTTATAAATTTCTTGGTATATACATGTATTTTACTGAATATGTTATGCTTTAATATTTGTTTAGTATTGCAGAGCTTTCATTTAAACCATCAATAGCTTTGTTATGATCAATAATGATTTTAAAGTATTTTTTACAAAACTTGCATTGCATAGAAACAAGACCCGTCAATTGATTAAAGTACATATTCTACAATATCCGTATATTTATTTTATTTTTGTACGGATGGAAGAAATAATACAGTGGTCAATTGATTATCCAGTTGGACTGTTTGAGAATTACAAATAATTTTATAGGTGCTTACAGTAATCAAGCGGTATGGATAGAGTTTCATATATATTTCGGACAGCATTTTCTTTTAGGTCTCCTCATATTTTTAGTTGTCGGGGAGAACTAAAGGAAAATGCTGCCGAAATTTTTCTGGAGCTTCTATTGCATATCGTTTGGTTACTGTAAATGACCTATATAATTAATGCAATTCTTGAATGGGATAGGATCTCTTTACCTATTAGTTGGTGATATGATACATTTATTAGTTAATCTATGTTATTTTTCATATATTTTAAACAAAAAATTACTTAGTGCATTGTTATTAACTAAACTTTTTTTGGTATTTAGATAACTTGAAAGTTGGATCATTATCCTAAAATGGATAAAAGCTGGATAAATAAACAAAGAAATACCACGAATATTTAAATGGAGTTCGTGATTTCATTAAATTCAGTATGGAGAAAAAGTAGTTTGAATGGAAAGATTATTGTCCATGCCGACGATGTGTTAACAGTCACTATCTAGATCCACAAATAGTAGAAGAACATTTGATATGGAATGGTTTTACAAGAGGTTATACTCAGTGGGGTTTTTCATGGAGAACTTATGTTGCCAGAATCAAGAAATCAACCATCATCTGATCCTGGATCTAGTAATATGCAAGAGAATCTAGTAGGAGATGATAATATATCGGGTTTGATCATAGATGCTTTTCGACATGGTGTTCAAAACTTGTAGGCTCAAGTGGTACATATGAAACAACGGGAGCTCAGCAACCATCAACTTCTGAGTCAGCTCAGTATCATAATTTAATGAAGAAGTAGAGATGAACAATTATATCCGGGCTGTTTGAAATTTTCAGATCTCTTTTCTTATACATTTATTCCATATAAATATATGAATGGATGGTCGAGTAAGAGTTTTACTATGCTTCTGAGGTTATTAAGGATGCATTTCCAGAAGGTAATGGTTTACCATCCTCTTATTATGAAACAAAGAAAGTTGTCAACAATCTAGATCTTGGATATCAAAAGATTCATAGTTGTCCGAAAGACTGCATATTATATCATGATGAAAATGCTGATCGAGAGTCATGCAATGTATGTGGATCTTCACGATGGACAAGTCATGAAGGAGATGAGGATGATGTAGTGAATGCAACAGATACAATACGGCGTACAAAGAAAAACCAGTGAAGGTATTGTTACTTTCCACTTATCCACGGTTGAGAATGCTATATTCATCAAAAATAGCTTCATTGATGAGATGGCATCATGAAGGGCGTACGAAGGATAGAATGTTGAGATATCCAGCTGATAGTTTAGCATGGAAGGATTTTAATGATAGGCATTCTGATTTTGCCTCTGATATTCGTAATGTTCGGTGGGTTTAGCTTCAGATGGCTTCAATCCTTTTCGTACTCTAAATTCTACATACAGTACTTGGCCAGTTGTTCTGATACCATACAATTTACCATCATGGTTGTGCATGAAACAATCCTCACTTATCTTATCAATGGTTATTCCGGGTGATAAGGGTCCCAGAAATGATATTGATATTTTTCTACAACCTTTAATAGAGGAATTGAAACAGTTGTGGGAAGGTGTCGATGTAGTTGATGCTTCCAATGGTGAAACATTCAAACTATGGGCTGCTTTGTTATGGACTATTAATGATTTCCAGCATATGCCAATTTATCTAGCTGGAGTACAAAAGAACGGGTTGCATGTCCTTGTTGGCAGATTCGACACATTTGATTTGACTAAAACATGGAGAAAAACTCTGTTATAGAGCAGTGATGGATAGCATGAGACAACACATTGAGCGGCTTACATCTGTCATACAAATGTTTGTTCCACATCAGGATATATATATATATGTGATTTTAAATATATATTTTTATGTTAAATCAATAATTTATATAATTCCCGTATCATTAATAGTTTCGTAAGTTAAATATTTTAAATATTTTTTATAGACTTCTGGAGCATCAGATCCACATGGACCGGATGACGATCTACCTCCTGCAGATCATTGACCTCGACTTTTTTATTATTTCACTCTATGTATTTTCATGTATTTTTTAATTTTGTTAAACATACATGTGTAACAAACTAATATTAAATTATAATATATTATATTTTTGGATTTATATTTTGATTTATGTTTGGATATATGATGAATGCCTGGAATGAAATTGAAATATATCTTATTTATGTCCAGTTTAAAAAATTATATAGATTTCAAATTTTAAAATAATTAATTATTTTTTTTCGAAAAATGAAATTCCCGATGCTTTAAAGCATCAGGAATATCTTTATTCCATCGATAATTCCCGACGCGAATAAGTTATTCTCGATGCTTTCAAAAAGTGTCGGTAACTATCGTTTATTACCGACATTTTTAAGCATCAATAATTACGTTTTTAATGACCGCTTTAAAACATCGAAAATAATATATTTTGATGCTTTTAAAAGCGGCGGCCATAATATTATATCCGACGCTTTAAAGTGTCGGTAATAACTATAATTATCGATGCTTTAAAGCATCGGGAAAAATGCCTGACGCTATTGCAACGCTTTCACAAAGCGTCAAGAAAACCATCTCCACTCTTCGCTTTGCAAGCTTTTGCAAGCGTCGAAGATATTTTTACCAATGCTTTAAAGCATCGGTAAAGGTCAATTAAGCATCGTTAAAAGTCCTGTTCACTGTAGTGAATGGTACCCGGACTTCAAATTAAGACCTACAACTCCAAATACTTTAATGCTCGCTCTACTTGTCCGTACAAGAAAACAACATAGGGTATGAACCTTTCCAGCCCATTAAGAATTGATTCCACACATTCACTAATATATTTATGATACTGCAACAAGAGATGTAAGATGATACTATTTTGCAACAAACTGCTTATCACACAAAACCATATTCAAGTAAACCCATGACACATATATCTGATTCATCAGGGCTTGATTGGTCTAGCATGGCATCCAAAGACCTAGTCAACACTAGATATGCTTTTACCAACTCTGACATCCAAGCTACCTCTCCATGCCTCTTCACCTGGATGTCAAACCACATGCTTACCTATCCATTGCAGGATGCCGGTCATTGCTAGATCCATCCTTGCCTACTCCCGTCCGCACATGCTCTAGCAGCGACCGCCATAAATATTTGCTGCCTGATAAATGCTCAATTATAGGAACATGCCATGCTAGTCTCTACTCCTCCTTGATCTACCAACAATAGCATGGCCCTTGCCACGAGCATACCCGCAACCACTGAATGTGCCAGACACCACTCTTCTGTATCGCACACCATACCATTTTTCTATCTTTAGGTGTCAGGTACATGCCTATAACTTATTCCCTGGGGCCCTCAGGTAAGCTAGGTAAAGCCCAGCAAGGCTAAGCTAAGTAAGAGGCCTAAGGCCATGGTAAGCAAGCCAACGGAGAAGAACAGAGAGGCAATTTAAAGCAGAACTGAGAACCACCATTTCTTAAGAGAGTCATCATCAGAGAGCACATCCCGAAGCTCCCTGATTCCACGAGCATCCATCTAAGTATCTATCAAGACATTTACAAGCCTCCCTAAATATTTCCACATCCCATAAAGTGTCATGGCCTCTATAACTTCACGCACCAATATGCCATCTTCCTGGAAGTAGGCCTCATATGCATTAAAACCTCTTTTCACATAGACCTTGTTCCATCTCCCTCTATTTTTTCTTCGGCTCCTTCCTTTGCTTTACTTAAACTCTAGAGGGGACTCCAAGCCTCTTCTATTTGCCTATCTAAAAGACTGACTTAGGCATCAGAGGGTCCACCACTAGGGACCCCTTGGGTGTGGGCTTTCTAACCCCTCTTTGTCTTGCAGGTTTAACTCCCAACGATAGGCCATTGCGAGCCCTAGCTTCACATCAGCATTCACCTCAACTCCAGCTATCCATGAGTCGAGCCTGCATGAGCACCACCTTCCGACATGGCAACAATTGGTGCTAGAGGAAGGGCCAAGTGCCCATAAACTTTATTATGGTTTAGAGTTTATATTTGGATGAATCATGCCTCCAATTCATACCATGGCCAAAGGCAAGAGGATGATCATCTCTGCTTTATAAAGGCATTTACAACCTTGGCCACCCCACCTTCGATTCTCCTAGTAGGAGAAGAGGCAGGACCGACAACTGCTCCAACCATCATCGAGCAGTTCCAGTGCCTCTCCCAGCAAGTCAAAGCACTAATTATCTTAGTACAGGGCTTAAAGCAAAGTCTTTTGTGATGTTGGAGATGGAGCCAACCCACCACCCATCTCCAATGCATCCACCTTTCTCCGAACGAGGTAAACAACCCAGGGTGCGAGGCAATCAACTTGAGGTACAAGGCGAGCTAAGGGCACTCCCATCAAGCTAGAGGCCCCCCGGTGAGGCGATCAGCTCGAAGCAGGAGGCGAGCCTCTTGATGAGCCTACCCTAGCCCACCGCATCTCATAGTCATTGCTCAAGTTTCATTTCTTTGATTCTCTAAACATTTGTACAAGCCTCATCGGCCACTACAAAAAGAGGAAAACAAAAAAGGGAAGTAGAATGGTGCATGCTGGTTATGGGAGGCTTGCCAAATCTCCATCCTCTCCTAAGTCCTCTCTATTAGAGCCCTCACCACCACTTGAAGGCATCTCCACCTTCAGCTTCCTGACATCGACATTAGGAAACAACTCGGTGGCTACCTTACATAGCTCAAAGCCTTACAGGAAGGTATCCTTGCAAGAGGCCAGTACCTCTTGACAGTACTCCTCTCCTACTTTAAAGGCCTTGACCACCTCTACCACACCTTGGAGGCCCGCGCTTCTACCGCCTGTGCCTCCTTCTTCAGGCTGAGACTTGGTTCTTGGTCTCGTCGAGTGCTTCTTCCACCACCAAGGTCTTCGCCTCAGCCTAGCAAGCTTTGCCTTGGCCTCAACAACCTTCACTTCTACTTCACTGAGTAATTTCTTTGCTCTGGTAGCCCATGCTTTAGCCTTGTCGAGGGTCACCCGCACTTTGACAAAATCTTTCTCCCTTTGCTCCATCCTCTACCAACAGGCGACAGAGCTCCGCACACTCAATTGTGCTTTCACTAAGATGAGTAGACTCATTGGCCAAGGAGGCCTCTACCCTCTCCTTCTCAGTCGATAGCCACTTACTAGCTAGACTGAGATCCTGGATTGCTTTGTCCCCCTCTTCCTCTGCCATCCTAATAAGCTTCTATAATTATGCTAACTCACTAAGGCGGCAGTCCACATATTGTAGCAGTCCCCGAGTCTCTAGGAAGCCTTGCATTCAAAGGCCATGGTTCAGAAGATCTTCATCCTTAGTGGGTAGCCAATATCAAGAAAAGACTCACAAGAAAGGAACTTATTAATATGGTGACCTGGACAAACTGCTGTAGGTCCTCACTGGTGGGCCTCCCTCATGCATCATCTTTGACTTCTGCAGGAATGGAGTCCTCTATGACGTTGAGGCACCTTGCCACCCCTAGTAAGTGAACCTTATCAGGGGTGGACTAACCTTCTTGGGCCACAGAGGGCATTGACCCTCCACCCTTGCCAATGTTAGCCATGGGAGCCACCACCTACTTCACTTTGGTAACCTCTACCTTAGCTTTCATGATCACCCTAGTCACTCTCATTAGAGTCTCACTGTTGGCACCTGGGCCTCCCTGACCTCTGCCCGAGCCTCCACAATAGTCCTGGCCTGCTCTCATCTACCTCTAGAGCTTTGTCTAGGCTCGGTGGGGCAGTCCCTTCCAATTCTTGAGAAGCTCTGCCTCCTAAACTCCACCCTAGTGGCGGATGCTTGACCGGGGCCCGAGGTAAAACTCAAGGGTGGGCCATCCTGTGTTCTTTTCATTGTTCATCGAAGATGGGAAATGAGCTCGCCTCCCCTTTGGATTAGTTAGTGGTGAAGAAGGTGATTTTTTGGTAGCTACCACCCACGGCCTACTCTGGATTGTCAAGCCTACACCAGAAAGTGAAGCTATTTTTATCCATGCAAAAAAGTGAAAGTCCATTCATCGAATAGCTAGAGGACCTACCTTAGGGCAAGGAAACTCATATCGCATAGAAAACCTCCAACCAACTCTCTAAAAGAAGAACATCATATGGTGGGACCTAGACTGGCATCAGTTATCCATCATAATTTGCTCCCGTTCCTGCAATACTATGAGATCCAATAGACTCGAGGTCGCCACCTTGCCCCACTATCCAGAAATAGCCATGACATCTGGGAAACCATGAAAAAGAATCATGAATTCTGGCGCATAGCTTTGTTGGGCCAGATGAGAAGCTAAACCCCTTCCAGGGGGAGGCATACCTCCACCCTGGACTCCTCAGGTTGGCCTTCATCTAGAAGAAGGCATGGAATACCTACACCCTGGGCTCCATGTGATGATGGACTGTTAGAATGAAGAAGCCAACAATAACCCTCCATGCATTGGGAACTAACAATACTGGACATAACTAGTACCACGATAGCAGATCTACTATCGTTAGGAGCATGGAGAACCTGAGCCCTGCATTCAGGGACTCCTTGTGGATGATGACCCTCATCATCGTCTATTAGTGACCCACTAATCCTCGCTAGGAACCTCCAGCCAGATGTCCATTGCAAAGACAAACTTCTCCTAGAGATGATGGACCTTCTCTTCTATCAAGGTGGAGGTTGCAATCTTAAGTGTAAGATCCATCTCCTCTACCCCTATGACTACCATGCACCAGACAGAAGAAGGGAAGGAATGGAGAAACCCATCATGGAACATTGTTGGTACTCTTCTCCGACTGCCAAAAGCCTCTTCTCTCTACCACTTTTAGTCACTCGGATGCTGCAAAGGTGGAGGAGACCCAGTCGACTTCTACCCTTATACTCGTCAAAAGGATCTTTCCCTTCTTTGATGAGGGGGTGCTGGTTACCGCCTCGCCACTCGATGCATCCCATATCACCTGCCATTAAAGGCACCATCTAGGGGGATGCATTGTAACATCTCAAAAGCCCAATCCGCCATAGTAATTTTTAAATCTACAACCATTTTGGATGACATCACCTCTTGAAAAGCTATGTTCGTTCTCCTTTTCTGCATGCCTATCCAGGCACAGATCTTAAAGAATGTAGCCTTGCATTCTTTATCGCAAGCTATCTTGTCTACCTTGCATGACTTGCCTTGCCTAATGCAGTCTTGCCCACCCTGCCATGGGTTGCCTTGCCCTACACAACCTCATCGGTCTTGCCAACCTTATCCTGACACTATGAGCTTTTGCACCCTACTGAACTAGTTGGATCTCTACTTCTTATATCCAAGGCCCGAGAGAAAAGGACTTCTTGGGCTCGAATGGAGAGCAACTGATACATCAGGGCTTGATTGGTCCAGCATGGTGCCCAAAGACCTAGTCAGTGCCATATATGCTTTTGCCAACTCTGACATCCGAGCTACCTCTCCATGCTACTCCACCTGGACTTCAAAACACGCACTTACGTATCCATTGTAGGATGTTAGCCATTGCTAGAACCATCCTCGCTTGCTCCAGTCAAGCATGCTCCAGAAGTGGCTACCATAAATACTCGCCACAAGGAATGCTCGATCACATGGACATGTTGTACCAGTCACCACTCCCTACTCCACCAACCATAGCATGGCCCATGTCATGGGCATGCCTGCAACCATCGGGATATACCAGATGCTACTTCCCTGAATTGCACACCATACCCCTTATCTATTTTTAGGTGTCCGGTACATTCTCATAACTTGTTCCCTGGGGACCTTCTAGGTAAGCCAAGCAAAGCTGAGAAAGGCTAAGCCAAGTAGGAGGCCTAAGGCCAAGGTAAGTGTGCCAATGGAGAAGAATGAAGAGGCAAGGCAAAGTAAAACCGAGAACCCCCATCTCTTGAGAGAGCCATCATCCTGAGAGAACATCTCGAACCTCCCTGATTCCATGAGTTCCATATGAGTATCCATCAAAACATTCTCATGCCTTCCTAAATACTTCCACATCTCATAAGTATCCTGACCTCCATAACTTTACTCATTAGTATGCCATCTTCCTGGAAATGGGCCTTATATACACTGAGAGCCTCTTCTCATATAGACCTCGTCTGTCTCCCTCTTCTATTCCTTCTCCAGGTCCTCCCTTTGCTTTATTTTAAACTTCAAAGAAAACTCCAAGCCTCCTCTATTTACCTGTTCGAGAGACTGACTTAGGCATTAGAGGGTTCACCATTGGATAACCTCCAAATGTGGGCTTTCTAATCCTTCTTTATCTGCATGTCCGACTCTCAGTGATAGGTCATTGTGAGACTCGGCTGCACATCAGTAGCCGCCTCAGCTCCAGCGATCCATGAGTCGAGCCAGGTCAGCACCATCTTTTGGTGCAACATTAATATTATTTATAATAATGCAATAATCATGTGATAACACATATATATCATTTACAATAAAGCATTATTATGTGATAACATGATATCATTACAATAATGTGTTAATCATGTTAACATATATATCATTTATGACAATGTAGTAATCATATGTATGTCTCAACATAGCATACATCGGATCCGACCATATAATGGTTTTAACTCTAGCTACCAAACCATATTTCAAAGCTTGTGGCAGGGTACCAAGTGGCTAGTCCGATAACAAACACAACCACATTTCAAACCTATGGCAGGCACCAAGTGACTAGTCCTGTAACTACTAAACCATGTTTCAAGCCCATAGAAGGGCTCCAATAGAGTGACTAGTCTAGAGGGCAACAATAAAGGTAGCTAGCTAGCCCCTCTTCACTATATTAGGCATGACCCTAAGGCCCCACATCACATGATGAGTACATTATCCCAATCCTGCCAAAGCAGGAGGAAGACTTAAGCCAAATGGCTTGACCAACCCATGCACCACGTCCAGGCCTCAAGACTAATCTTGGAATTATTCAAAATAAGCCATAGCATCATTCCTCGAACCTGAGATGTGTGAAACATGGGGCTAAGCATGTTTCACCCATATATCACCTCGGTGATAACCTTATTTCAATCATACAACCAATTTCAGCTCATGTAAATATTAATATTTAAATATCATGTTCCTTCATAAGTTTTTATATACAAGAAAATTAAAAATTACCCAGAATTAGAATTAGTAATTTGGAATGCATCGTCATATCTACTGGTAAGAAAACACGTAATATAGGGTATCCAAGTAAAATAAAAAAAATTAATATTTTATATCCATCCTCCCCTCCCTCCCATTCCATTACTCAACTAAACATCGACTAGTAAAATGATTGATGAAAAGAGTCATAAATCCTGGTCCCGTTCTTTTGATATATTTACAATCCCCTTTTTTCTAGTTAGATTGATATGAAATCTTAATAACTAGACCAAGTTAACTGGTCGGCTCAAAACTCCGATCAAATTATAAAACTATTAGCAATCAAACATATTAAGATACAAAGGAAAAAGATAAAAGAGAAACATTACCGATGTCTATCCTGGATGGCAATCTATCTCGTTGAATGAGCCGAGACTGCAATCAAAGAATAGGGATCTGAGATAGCCACCAAAGAACCGAGAGAGAGAGAATGAAGATGCCAAGGTGGGCAAGGGAGAAACCAATTAAATAGATGAGGACACTTCAAAACAAGCTTTTAACGACGCAGAGCGCCCGACGTCAAACTATAGTTTTCAAAAAATTATGAATCAGAACTAGGATTAAAAATGGATCGGTCCCAAATTTATTGGACCGGTTCAAAAATTATATTTTAAAAATTTTTAGACCGAATCTGAATATTTCTTTGATTCAAAAATTAAATGAACTATATTTTACGGTTCCAAAATTAATTCAATATATTTAAAATTTTGTTCATAACCTGAATCAATTTCAAATCGTTCTAAAATTATTAAACTGATTTAATTCATTTTTAAATAATAAATTTTTGAATCAGTCCATTCTCAGCGGAAGTATTTAGTCACGCTTATCTTCGCTGTGCGCGGACCAGTCCACCCACCCATATTGTCAAAATAAAACGCTGACATTGACGTTGGATATTGACACTGTGGGTCGCGGGCCCTTCCTCGATGAGAATGTGGCGGCATTCCGCGGAGACCGTTGAATACCGGAAGCGCCGCGGAATAATATTCGACCGAAGACCCTCTCAAAGGATAATGGATACTGCTAAGACAGTAGCCAGTATATCATTTAATAATTTTAATTATCACTGTGATGTAACGCAAACAGTAAAGATATAATTTTTTTATAAATTTATTTATTGATCATGGATTCGAGATATGATCGTTCGGATGATTCGATTAAATTTTAAAATTTTTGGACGAGGTGAAGCGGCTGATACTTTGGCGCTGTAACTGTAGTGGGACCAGGCTGACGTACTCACCGGTTGATAAAAAAGATACACGAAAACTTACGATCTGCATCAAACAAAACCTGGTGGACTGGAAACCAAAATGGGAAGCTACACCGGGATAAAACACCCTACTCTTCTTTTCTATCCAAAAAAAAATTAATTTTAATAAATAATTATTTAGTTATTATTTAGTTATTTAAATAAAATTATTTTATTTGAAATAATTTTGAATGAAGTGAATATTGTATATCTAAATCTTGTACGATATCTAAAATATATTTTAGGATTTGTGTGACCGATCACGTAGCCAATTCCGGTGATGAATTCGAAACGTGATAGAGTTTTAAATTGAACGTTATCGGGTAGGATGGGAATCTGCAGGGATAGCTATACCGGGATTTATTTTCTCATTCCTTTTTATTCAAAAAAAAAGACAATGAATTAACATTATAATCTTTTATGACAAATTATTTAATTAATTTAATTACTAAATTGATCCCAAAATTTGTAAAAATATTTGAATTATTAAATTTTGTTAATGCTGCTTCTTTTCTGTATGCCCAAAGATCACTAAAAGAGGAGCTCCTAGGATATATAGTACCCGTAAAAAAGCCTGCCGGGATGGTTTTGGTACGAGTACTTTGATATTCAAATCAGTAAACAAGCCAATAGCAGAAAGAAATTAAATAGAAAAATAATAAAAGAGATAGATAGAGCTCTATAAAAATGAGAGTATATATATATATATATATATATATAGATATACCTGGGGCTCCCAGGAAGTCCCTTATAGGTAGATGAGAGGGTATTTTGGAAGTATAGAAATGTCTAGTGGGATTTGATGGGAAGTGATTGAGCTATAGGTTTTATTAAAGAGTCTAGCCATTCTATTTATCTAGAATATCCGTCTCTCATTAATTAGAGTCTTTGTCTTACTCATACTGTCAGCTGCTCCTTTTTATGATGATGGGAACTTAGAAAGGATCACATCCTTTTCCAAGCGATAAAGAAAAAAGGGTCACATCCCTTAATTGAGAGGGCTTGTTGGAAATATAGGACATATTCTTTCGGTTATGCATATGATTAAGCATTGATTATTTTTTTTATTATGGTTATCTGGAAGTATTTTTTCTAAGGCATTTCCCTCTTCTTAGGCTCATGGGTTCTGGGATAGGCTTAGTTCTCTTGCAAATATTAGAGGCCAAGTGTTGGTTGGAGCCGAGGATTTTTGGGGAATGGCCTTTGTTGGTATACTGGGGTTTAATTATTGAAAGCAAGGTAAGCCTTTTGAAGGGGCTGAAGTTGACCAAATTAAGGGTCAATCAAGCTGAATATGAATCATGTTGAGTATGAACCATGCTGGCTGAATATAAACCAAACTGAGTATAAATCATGCTGGCTGAATATGAACCATGTTGAGGGTCTTGTAGGCTGAGGGTTCTAAGGATGAACCAAGTTGATGGTTCTCTATGTCAAGGATAAATTAGTCCAAAGATCAATTTGGCCGAGGGTCCCTACTTGGCTAGATATGCAAAATGAAAGTCTACCAGGCTATGGCACATTTAGATCGAAGATCATTTAGGCCGAGACACATTTAGGCCAAGGCTCCATATTTAGCCATAATATGCAGAATGAAAGTTTGCTAGGCTATGATATATTTAGGTCGAAGGTCATTTAGATGGAGGCACATTTAGGCTGAGGCTCTATACCAGGTAGAATATGCAAAACTAGGATCTAACAAGCTATGGCACATTTAGGTTGAAGGTCATTTAGGCCGAGGTTCCATACTTGGTCATAATATGCAAAATAAAGGTCTGCTAGGCTATGGCATATTTAGATCGAAGGTCATTTAAGTCGAGGCATATTTAGGTTGAGACTCTATACTTGGCCATATATTATGCAGAACTAGGATCTACCATGTTATGCAAAAGCCGAATCTCTGTCTTAGTAAATATAAACTGGTAGAAGGCCAAATCTCTGCCTTAGTTTTATTCTTAGTGATGCTAGTGAATATGCTATATTGGGGATTTTTATTTTCCTCCAAGCCAAAGGATCTCTCAAGGATGGACTTTGGACAAGACATCTTATAGAGATAGCCTATAATTGATGTTGTTTCATCAAGGAGTTCCAAGGGCAACTCTAGTGACATTTCCCTATTTTGTAGATATTTGGTTGATGTTCCCTTTGAGTAATTGCTTTGCATATAAATAATCTAAGCATGAAGGGCCCAACTTTAAGGGTCGATGATGCTAAGAGAGCCTTGAGCACGGCCTTAATTTATCTGAAAGATGGCCGGTGACCACATGTGCCTTCATCATTCCTGTGAATCCTTAGAATTCTAAGGGTGTGGGATTTATCCCACATTAGATGCCCCCCAATATTTAGTATGGGTGCAAAGCATCTTAGACTAAAGAGTAGATCCTATTAAATGCCCGAGGAATTTTGAGAATTGTCATAGTCAGTTATTTCAATTTATATCATAGGATAAAAATGTAGCAGGCTTCCTTGATGCCCTTGTCAAGTAGTGATACTTTAAATTTTGTTGGACTGATCACAGATCCTCAAAACTTTTTAGCCCGAATAAAAGTGATTGAAGAATGACTCATAGAACAAATGCCAATCAGAGGCTTGTTTCATAGAATAGATGCCAGTTAGAGGCTTACCTTATAGAGTAGATGCCAATCACAGGCTCATAGAATAAATTTCAAACAGGGGCTCACTTCATGGAATAAGTGCCATTCAAAAGCTCATAAAATAAATGCCAAATAGGGGCTCACTTCGTGGAATAAGCGCCATTCAAAAGCTTATGTAAAAATGCCAAACAAAGGCTTACTTTGTAGAATAAATGCCATTCAAAGGCTCATGAAATAATACGACCGAACAGGGGTTCACTTTGTAGAATAAATACTATTTAAAGGCTCAAGAAAAACAATGCCAATCAGAGGCTCATAAAAGAAATGCTGAACAGGGGCTCACTTCATAGAATAAATGTTATTCAAAGGCTCATGAAATAAATGCCTATTAGAGGCTCATGAAATAAATGCTGAACAAGGGATCACTTTATAGAATATGAGGCTTAGCCAAAGGCTTCCGAGCATTGAATTTTTTTGTCCCAACTAAAGATTTTCAGGAGTTGAGCATCAGGCCAAAGACTTTCTAGCACAGGCATAGCTAAAGACTTTCAAATGTTGAATCTTTTTGTCTCGGTCAAAGGCTTTTGGGAGTTGAGCATCAGGCCAAAGGTTTTCTAACATGGGCTCGATCAAAGGCTTTGAGCAATGAATCATTTTATCCTTGTCAAAGGCTTTTAGGAGTTGAGTGTTAGGACAAAGATTTCCAACACGGGCTTAGTCAAAGACTTTTGGGCATTGAATCTTTTTATCATAGTTAAAAACTTTTGGGAGTTGAATATCGCCAAAGGCTTTCCAACACGAGCTCGGTAAAAAGCTTTTAGGCATTGAATCTTTTTATCCCAGCCAAAGGTTTTCGAGAGTTAAGCATTAGGCCAAGGTTTTCAATGTTGGCTCGGCCAAAGGCTTTCGGGCATTGAATCTTTTTATCCTAGCAAAGGCTTTCAGAAGTTGAGAATCAAGCTAAAGGCATTCCAATGCAGGCCTGACCAAAGGCTTTCAAGTATTGACTGGATATCCCGACCAAAATCTTTCAGGAGTTGAGTATTAGGTCACAGGCTTTCGAATACTAGCTTGGCCAAAGGTTTTCGAGCATTGAATCTTTTTATCCCAGTCAAAGACTTTTGAGAGTTGAGTGACAGGTCAAAGCTTTCCAATACTGGCCTAGTCAAAGGCTTTCAGGTATTGACTAGATGTCCAGGCTAAAGACTTTTGAAAGTTGAGGCTCAGGCCAATCAATGGACATTTTGGAGCCATTCTTCTTTCTATAGAATAAAAGGAATACATACCATCTTAATATAAATTCTCTTCAAAATAGAGAAGGTTACTTGGATTGAGACTACAAGGGTCTCCCTAAATAATTGGCCAAGGTATTTTAGCTTGCTGTTGTGTGAGATTTCTAGAGTTTAAGCCGATTATGAAGATAAGATGGTTGAAATAAAGAATTGGAGTCTTTGCACAAAATGATATGAGGCATACTTTTAAGAATATTGAGTACAATCTAAGACATATATTTGAGAATATCTGATATAGTTTGAAGCATATTTGAGAAGACCAATATGAGCTAAGGCATATTTGAGAATGTTGTATGTGATCTACTCGGGTAGTGCTGATACTTCGTGATAAAGTGGAGTTTCATGAGTTGAGTAGTAGAGTCTCTCAGACTTTTTGGATTACTACCGAACCACCCTAAGTGCTGACATTCATCTTTCCCATTATAGATTAGCTTTCTTATAGCTTATTACAAGCTAGTGGGGCTTTGTCATGGGAGGGTGTTTGCATGCTTGACTCCTGGATTCACCTCTATACCACCCCCTAGTGACGTGCTACAGGTTGTAGCTTTTTTGCGGACCTGTTAGAAAGGAAGACAGAGTGATAGGTGGTTCGGCCTTCTTATTTTTTGATCTCGAAAGTTACACTTTTGGATGTTCTACCTCAACTTTATTTAGCACCAAATCGCATTGACCTACCTTGATGGTCAAGCAAGATGCATAGCTCTCCTTCCACTTGTTATCATCCTCTATTCTTACTCTCATTTTTAGTCTTAAAATTGATATTAATTTATGGAGGGGACGATCCTCCATGGCATGACAGTCAACGCCTTCATCCCCTTGGCCTTCTATTCTCCTAAGTTTGCTTATACACCTATGATGTTTGGTTCATTAATAGGATGGTCATCTCCACCAGATCTACTATCGTGGCTAACATACATGCTATCTCCTGCAACGCTAAGGTGGTCACGTCCAAAGGAATTTGAGCCCAAGAATTTTGTGGTGGCTGGGGTCGGTTGTGTGGATGTGAGGGGTGAAGATCTGGGATCAGCTCCCTTTAATTTTGGGTGGAGGATGTGTCTTGGGAGGGACCTTGGAATCTATTGTTGTCTTGTGGATTGCTAGGCTTGAGCACCACTTCAAGTGATCCCTGGCTGATGGCACACCAATGGAACTCAACAGAGTCTTGTGATTTTGCCTCGGTCATTTGTAATTTTCCTTAGCTCTTTCCAGCAATACCATCTGAGGGATGGCATGGAGATCGAGCTTGGGAGCAATGCCTTAGAAAAAAATCATGTCAAGGAGGAGACGAGAGTGATGGCCAGTGGAGGAACTAGCATTGGCAATGTTTAGGTCCATGCTAGCTAGAGTCCAAGGAGCTTATCTCCTGAAACCCCGAGGGCTATATCTACAAGGCATCTAGTTTGCTTTTATTGCTCTCCCATGGAAGCAACATTGGGTAAAGGAGTGTCTGTCTGACCACCTCCATGTCCTGGGGTTCATTCATCACTTCCCTCCTCTTGTTGATGCCCTTCAACTGATGATGGAGCTGATCATGGAAAGGAGGGGACTGATCATAGTGACAAGGGTGTAGCTATAGTCCTGGTGGTCAAGACAATAGCTGAGCCAATCAAAGAAGGGCCAAAGTAGGAGTTTTCTTATGGTTGAGGAAAGTTTGACACCACTGGGAGACGTCATAGGGGACTTGTAGCCAAAGCTCTTTCCGGCCAAAGCACTTTTGATTGAAGTGTGACACCATAGGAAGCTCGTAGCCAAGGAGCGAGTGATGGAGGGTCTTGTAGTCGAGGAGCTCATAATAGGAGAGCTTTTGGCCAAGGTATGTGGGGCCAAGACCTTTATGTCTAGGAGAAGCTTGATGCCAAGAAGCTTTTTCTAGTTGGCCCAAATGAGACCAACGCTAAAGCTAGCAATGCTAGGGTGGATCCCGTTATGGGTTGTGATAGGGCTGGCCTAAGCTTCGGGAAAGAGTATTAAGGAGGGATGGCTTTGGAAATGGAGGTGATGAGGAGTCAGACTTCAGTCAACTTCTCTGCTTGGCAGGCTTTCGTTGAACCTCGATAAACTTTTTCCTTTTAGCCACTTTGTTAGAGGTCATGATGTTATCGATGTTCATGGTGTTATCAAGAAGTCATGGGATGCCTTTGGTTGTTGCTACTTTGCGGCTAAAGAAGTTAAGGATGCCATCATAATGCTGGAGGTATAGATAAGGTAAGTACCTATTAGTTGGGATAAGGTGAAGGTGGAGAAGCTTCATGGATCCGTCAATATCTTCCCACTTGTCAATTTTTTCACTAAGCTTTGTCAAGGTCCTTTTCCTATGGTTTTGGGGTCATGGTATTATAGAAGTTCACTACCCTGCCAAGGTGTCATAGCATCCTTCTAGGCATTGCTACTTCATGGACAAGGCTATCACCAGTCCATCCATATAACCGGCCTGTGTGTAGACTTAGAGTTAGTGGCCGAAGGTGGTTGAAATGATGGAAATGGAATGACTGGAGACAATCTCCAGTAGGATCCAATCCCTAGTTCTGATGTTAGATTCTTGTGACCATGCGGTAAGATTGGCATGAGATTTGGAGAGGACGTGCTAAGAGAGGCATGGGGGATTGCTTGGGAGCCTTCATATCATGCCGTGCTAGACATCGAGGCTATTGGAATGGATTCAGTAAATAATCTTGCTAAGGGAAGAGCACTCGCTGCAGGGTCATCTTCGGCAAGTGCCAAAGGGATGTGCTAGTTGGAGAGGCCATTGATCTGGGTGGTTATTGACCTGATTGAGACCGAGCCAAAGGAAACTTGACATCCTGGGCATTTGTGGCCAAAGCTAGGAGGTGGCAGAACATAAGCAATCTTGGTGCAACTAAAACTGATCCATGGAAACCCGAGGTTATGGGACGATGAGGCTTTCATGATTGAGGGGATCTTTGACCTAGCCAGGAATAGACCGAAGGAAGTCGATAGCATCAGGCTTTCTTGGTCGAAGGTTTTGAGGCCTAAGGGATGCTTGATGTCACAGGGAAACACCTCTGGAGTTTGCGGCTGAGGTTTCATGGCTGAAGTACTTCACTTGGGCTTCACGATCAGGGATCGAGGCTAAGGCACTCTTTGGCTCCTCCTAGCTGGAGCTTGGAAAGTTTGTTTTCACAAAGTTTTTATGGTCGAGGTGGTCTTTGACTCTCTTGGGACTAAGATTCCAGTGGGTGAGGGAGGATCTCGTGGCCTGTACATCCATAGTCAAGACTCTTATGGTTAATGACCTTATGGCTACTGCATTCATGGCCGAGAGAAGTTGAGAGGTGCTCATGACTGAAGGAGTAGTTGGTGTTGCTTACAAAAGTGCTAAGGGTGGATGGAGATCAGAGGGTAACGTCAGCCTCCATAGACGAAGATGGAGATGGAGGTAAGAACCTCCAGTGAGTGGGGAGGAGATAGCGGCGAGGAGAATCTCTAACAAACTTCCCTTGGATGGGGGGAGATGGCAATGAGGTACTTCGGTGGGTTCCCACAAGGCCTTTAGTGGGTTTCATACAAACAAAAGGAAAAATAGAGATGAGGAACTTTGGGAGGTCTCCTTCCACCAGCCTGGATTATGACTTTAAGCTTTGCTTCAGCCTAAAGCTTGGAAGAAGGAGAGTGTTTGAAGGCTTTATAAGTAGTGCTGATTCCTTGGAGCAAGAAGTCTGTGGAAGAGCAAGTTCCTCTTTCTGGTCTCTAGTTAGTGAACATGGTGTGCTTCCACACTTGGTTGTGGTTTGATAAACCATGCTAAATCCCATGGTAGATAACACGCCCCACTAGCCTTTGGGATATCACCCACTCTCCTTTGCACGTTATCCATAGTATATTCTGTAATTTGTCCCAGTACACTCGAATATAGTCTACGTAATAATTTTCCATCCCATGATAAATCCCCTTCTCTCTATTTTTCGTGTAGGGGATGCTACCTTTGGATAAAGATAAAAAATTGATGAAATAAAACTATATACTTGCATTCACCAGTAACATTGCTAAGCTTGGGCATTTTGATTGTTTGGACCATAGTTAGGTCCAGATTGACCCCCCCATTGAATGGTGAGGGCACCAGAGGGGACGAAAGATGGAGGTGGAGACCCTAATTGGCTTCTGATGAATAAGGATGGAAACAGATGTTGGTGGGCTTTCTCCTGAAGCTACTAGGCCTTGGTGTTAAATCACATAGAGCATGATTGGATCTTGCTTGATCCAAGTTGACCCCCAGTTGAGCAATGCTTGCTTGGAAGTTTCAAAGCAGGGCCTCTAGCAGGCAGGCTAGCCTACGGGAGGTGGTGGTGCTAGAACTTATAGTGGCCACATCGGTGGGTGGTGTTGACAAAATGGTGGTGATAGAATGCTAATTAGGCACATCGTTAGGCAGTGCTGATGCTCCACTCAAAGTTTTCCTCAAGAGATTGGCTGATGGTAGGCCCTTCCTCTATCTGATGGTACTGAAATCTACTCGGTTGCTAGAATATGCTGAAGGAGAGGTGTCTACGATTGCACTTATGAAAGAACTCCAATCGAAGGTGGCTTCGATGAAGACCATCTAACACTCAAGACAATATCCTGGCCTAGAATAAAAAGTGGAGTAGTGTTGTCTTCCCACTTGGTGTTTCCTTCCAAAAATGGGTGTGCAGTAGCCCATTGTTCCCACTGATAGCACCAATCTATTGATGCTGCTTGTTGCCTATATGCTAGAGGTCGTTAGAGGAGGAGCTCCTAGGGTGGAACCTATGAAAGAGGTTGTCGGGGGTGGCCCTAGTACAAGCACTCAATTCTCGAGTCAGTAAATAGGATAATAGTGGAAAGAAATTAAGCAAAAGAATATTGAAAGAGATAGATAGAGATCTATAAAAATGAGAGCCTATATAAGCTTACCTGGAGGGCTCCCAGGGATTCTCCTTTTATAAGTAGATGGAGAGGGTATTTTGAAAATGCAAAATCTTCTAGTGGAGTTTGATGAAAAATGATTGAGCTGCAGGCTTTTGTCGAAGAGTCTAATAATAAACCATTCTATTTTTCCAGAATATCCACCTCTCATTAATTAGAGTATTTGTCTTACTCATGTTGTTAGCCACTCTTCTTTATGGTAATGGAAATTGTCGCTTGAAAGGATCACATCCCTCTTGATTGAGAGGGCTTGCTAAAAATTATAAGACATATTCTTCCGGTTATGCATGAAAATGAGCATTGGTTATTTTTTTATTGTGGTTGCCTGGGAGTATTTTTACCCAGGCATTTCTCTATTCTTAGGCTCATGGATCCTAGGACTGACCTAGTTCTCTTGCAAATGCTAGAGGCTAAGGGTTGGTTAGAGCCGAGGATCTTTGAGGAATAACTGTTGTCAGTGCACCGGGGTTTAATTGTTAAATGTAAGGTGAGTCTTTTGAAGGGGCTGAAATTGACCAAGTTGAGGGTTAGTCTGGCCGAATATGAACCCTGCTGAGTATGAACCATGCTGGCTGAATATAAATCATGCTGAGTATGAACCATGCTGGTTGAATATTGATGGGACATCAACAAGAAAAAAATATTTTTCAACTAATTCTCTTGATTTTTTATAGCTAAATAGTGTACTTAGGATTAATGAGAACCTTGGAATGAAGCCCACCAAACCCTTGAAAACAAAGACCAATTCATGAGCCAACTTATGAAAAAAAGCCACCATTCCCTTGAGTCAACTCAATCCAGATCAAGACCAACTTCAAGCATGACCAAGTCAAAGCCCAAGCAAGTCAAGATACCACCTTTTGAAGCCCATGATGCCACCTCTTAGAAGCCTGTATTATTCTTCACATGGGACACATTTTTGGGGAGACATGAGAAACAACACATCAAGCATTTTGAGGAGAAGCATGGGACCACTCCTTACTCATCCAACAACCCCCAACCAACTTGCAATGTGGGATGCCACATCACATGACACCTAGGGCTCCACATCAGAAATTAGAAGCCATGTCAAAGCCACCTAGGTGCCACATAGCAAGTTGTTACAACCTTTTACCTAGAAGTTGTTTCTTGTTACAACTATGTAACCAAAGGAGTTGGATTTAACTAGAAATGGTTAGCTAACCTAACTCCACCACCCTCCACACTTTGGACAACCCTAAGGCTATAAATAGGATCCAAGGCTCCCCTTGTAAGGCATTCCATGTATGAAACATTTTGAGAATTAATGAAGGTTTTCTTCTTGTTGAGTTCTATCTTGAGTTCTTCTTGTATGGAGTGATTTAGTCCTTTAAGTTGGAGTGTTTAAATTCATGTTTGAGAAGGGAGTGAGAGGTCCTTTGAGTGCTTGAAAGGTAGAGTGCTCCTTGCTTGATCCAAGATCCAAGCATCATTCCTTGAAGACGCCAGTTTCTACTTCCTTGTTTTTCCTTTCTTCTTCTTGTTTCCATTTCAATTTTGAATTCTCCTTCCATGCCTAATCTCTGATTTGATGCAGGTTTTCTCTGATTTTCCAAGTCCAAGATGAAGGTCTCCAAGCCAAGGATCATGGCCAAGGTGAGTCCTAAAAGTAGGGAGTGCTAGACTTATGGTTTAGACCTCAATCATTGAGTGATGAGAGCTCCTTCTTCCACCAAATAATTAGCCATCATTGTTGGTAGGAAAACTCTTCCTAAGCTTCTTTAAATCTGATCATTTGAAGGTCAACTTGCCCTAGTAGTGATGGTTTCCTTGCCATGAAGATCCTAATCTCTATCTTGAACTAGATCTATATTTCGGGTATTGTAATTTAGATCAACTAGTCTCCTTATGAAGATTCTTTTCTTGGATTAATTTAGACCATTTATTTGATAATTAATTGCTCAAGTTTGCTTGCTGGTTAGCTTGCTAAAACCCTCCATTCATTATTTTATTTTCGTTCTCCATCAAATATGAACCATGCTGAGGATCCTGTAGGTCGAGTGTTCTAAGGATGAACCAAACTGATGATTTTTTAGGCCAATGATAAATTAGGTTGAAGGTCAATTTGGCCAAGGGTCCCTACTTGGCTAGAATATGCAAAATGAAGGTCTGCCAGGCAATGACACTTTTGGACCGAAGGTCATTTAGGCCAAGGCTCCATACTTAGCCATAATATAAAGAATGAAGGTCTGCTAGGCTATGGCATATCTAGGCCGAAGGTCATTTAGATCAAGGAATATTTAGACCAGGCTTCATACTTAGCTAGAATATGCAAAACTAGGATCTACAAAGATATGGCACATTTAGGTCGAAGGTCATTTAGGCCAAGGTACATTTAGGCCGAGGCTTTATACTTAGCCATAATATGCAGAATGAAGGTCTGCTAGGCTATGGCACATTTAATCGAAGGTCATTTATGGCCATAATATGCAGAATGAAGGTCTGCTAGGCTATGGCACATTTAATCCGAGGCTCCATAATTAGTCATAATATGCAGAACTGGGGTCTACCAGGCTATGCAAAAGGTTGAATCTTTGTCTTAGTAATATGAATTGGGTAGATGGCTGAATTTTGCCTTAGTTCTATTCTTAATAATGCTAGTGAATATGCTACCTTCATGATTTATATTTTCTTCCATGTCAAAGGGTCTCTCAAGGATGGACTTTGGACGAGACATCATATGGAGATATCTTATAACAAATGTTGTTACATTGGAGAGTTCCAGGAAAAACTCTGGTGTCATTCCTTTATTTTTGTAGATGTTTGGTTGATGTTCCCTTTGAGCAATTACTTTGCATATAAACAATCTGAGCATGAAGGGCCCGACTTTGAGGGTCGGTGATGCTAGGAGAGAACTGAGCATGGCCTTAATTCATCTGAGACATAGTCGGTGACTGCAAGTGCCTTCATCATTCCTGGGGATCCTTGGAATTTCGAAGATGAAGGGTTTATCCCATATCAAGTTTTAATTTGTGTCAATGTAGTTTCTGACTTTTTTAGATGATTCCAATATAATCCTTACTATCAATTTTTCGTTGGGAAGGAAATGAAATATGCTCTACTGGACCTTTCTTTTTGTTGATGTGGCAATTCAATGCCAAATATGAATCACGGAGATACATTTGGAGGGAATGTGCCACATTGGAAGAGGCATTTCTACCAAAAATAAAGGGGAAGAACTTCATTATTATTTATAGGTTTTTTAGAGAAAAGCCTTGGCTCCACCCTTTGCATCATCGCCTCCTCTTCGAATCTCACCCGTGAGCTATTCAAAACCCATGACACTACCATCTCGAACTGCCCCTAGACGCCGCAGCCCGCCACTTCGCCTACGATGCCGCTAGCATTGCCTTCATTCCCTATGATCCCTACTGGTGCTTTGCTAAGCACCTCTGCATGTCTAGGCTCCTCGACTCTCGGACGGTTGAGCTCCTCCACCCCATCCATGACCTACCATCTTTATGTAGGTGAAAAATACCTACACCTAGCATACATTATGCAAGAAACAGGGCAGAGATATGCATTTTAAAATATTTTTAAGAGATGCATTGCGAAATGCTCGGTAGATAGATCTAAACCACCTATCGATCTGCCCGCAACAGGATCTAGTATAATAACCTAGCATGCATATAAACATCAAAGCAAGAGAAAACATAAAATTACCATACCTTTATCACAAGAGAGAAGCCAAGGAAGTGCTATGAGAAGGAGGAGGGCGCTCGAGCCACACACGCGTCTGGCCTCTATAGGATGTCCATACCTGGGCTCGACTCTGATCAATTCCCTCGGAGTGCAAGCTCTTCGGGATCCGTGGGTTGAAACTCTTCCAGGAAGACAAGAAAGAGAGCAGGAACCCTTTACCAAAATCTCTTCCCAAGACCTAGCTTGATAGCTAGGGGGCTCATACCAATCCCTATATCTCTCATAAAACCCTTCTTCTTCTTCTCTTTCTTTTCTCTCCCTCCATCTCTCCTCCTTCTTCTTCTCCCTCTCATGGCAGCCCCTATAAATATAGGTCTTTGTAGTGGCTGCTGAGGTTAGCCAATCAATATAGAATCTCATTCCCATTTTCCATTTATAATAGTCGAATGCTTGAACTTCGACGGCTTTAGTGAAGGGGTCAACCAGGTTTCCTTTCTATCGATCTTCTGAAGTCAATGTCACCTCGTTCCACGATCTCTCGTACAAGGTGATAGTGTCACAGAATATGCTTTGTGCGGTAATGAGAACTTCGACTCTTTGGCTTGAGTAATGGCTCCAATGTTGTCACAGAACACCAGAACAGGACCATCCGGAAGGTGCCACTCCCAGCTCGCCAAGAACTTTCCACAACCACACAGCTTCCTTCGCTGTATCAGATGCTACAATGTACTCTACTTCGCATACTGAGTCTGCCACAGTAGGCTGCTTGAAACTTTTCTAGCAGACAGCTCCTCCGTTCAGGATAAGACAAAACTTGACACACTCTTGCTATCATCTTTATCTGACTGGAAACTGGAGTCAGTATACCCCACAAGTTTCAAGTCAGATTCTCCATAAATTAGCCATTGGTCCTTAGTATTCATAAATACTTAAGGATGGTTTAACCACTTTCCAATGAGCTTCACCTGGTTAGACTAGTATTTGCTCACTACACTAGTGAGATGCCATGTCTGTCTAGTACATGTCATGGCATACATGATAGAACCCACTGCCGAAGCATATGGGATTCTACTTATACGCTCTCTCTCCTCAGGAGTTGTTGCACATTTCCTTTTGGAGAGATCAATTCCAGTGCCTATTAGGAGATAACCCTTCTTAGAGTCTCCATGCTAACCATTTTAGCACGGTGTTGATGTACGTAGACTAGGACAGTCCCAGAAGCCTCTTAGATCTATCTTTAAGATCTTTATACCTAGTATGTAAGAGGCTTCACCCAAGTCCTTCATATAGAACTGAGATGATAACCATACCATTATTCCTTGCAATGCTGTGATGTCATTCCCGATTAAGAAAATGTCATCCACATACAGCACAAGGAATACAATCACAGAACCGTTAGCCCATTTGTAAATGCAAGGTTATTCTCCATTCCTAACGAAGCCATATGACTTGATACACTTATCAAATCGCATGTTCCAACTCCTAGAAGCTTGCTTCAATCCATAGATGGACTTATGAAGCTTGCACACCTTTGACTCATCTGTGGATGTGAACCTTTCAGGTTATATCATATACACCTCCTCTTTTAGCTCACCATTCAGGAAAGCTGTTCGGACATCCATTTGCCAAATCTCATAATCAAAGTGCGCTGCTAAAGCAAGCATAATCCAAATGGATTTGAGCATTGCCACAGGAGAGAATGTCTCGTCATAGTCAATACCATAACGTTGACGATACCTCTTGCCAACCAGATGGGCTTTATAGGTCTCCACCTTCTGTCTGCACCCCTTTTCCTTTTGAAAATCCATGTGCACCCAATAGGTTTTATCACTTCAGTGGATCAACCAATGTCCATACATTGTTGATCTCCATGGACTTCATTTCAGATTTCATGGCTCCTAGCCATGATTCAGAGTCGGACCTCTGCAATGCATCCATATAGGTGATCGGATCCTCATTATTCTCATCGAGTTCAATGGGATCACCGTCCCGAACCAAGAAACCATAGTTCTGTCCGGTTGGCTCGGTACTCTACGGATCTCCTTAATGGTTCCTGAGTGGGCTCTGGTGTGATCTAATTACAACTGGTTCTATGTTGTCCCTTAAATGTATCAGTTCTTCTACTTGTTAAACTTCACTAAGTTCAATCTTAGCGGATACAGTTCCATCACCAAGGAACTCCTTTTCCAAAAAGATAGCCCTAAGACTGACGAACAACTTTTGTTCCTCAGCTAAGTAGAAGTAACTCCTTAGACTCTTTTGGATACCCAACAAATAGGCATCGGTTTAGACCTAGGTCCAAGTTTGTCTGTTTCCAAATATTTTATAAAAGTCGGGCACCCCCAGACCCGAAGGTGAAAGTGTTGGCTTATGTCCTAGTCCTATCTCATATGGGTGTTTACAAACGAACTTCTTGGAGCCCTATTCAGAAGGTAACAAGCTGATTCTAAAGCATATCGCCAAAAGGATATAGGCAGAGAGCAAAACCCATCATGGACCAAACCATGTCTAACAGGGTTTGATTCCTCCTCTCGGACACTCCATTTAATTGGGGTGCCCCTGGAGGTGTCTACTAAGAGAATCCCACTCTCCTCAAGATATGTCAGAAACTCACCCGAAAGGTATCACCACCTCGATCAAATTGAAGGGTTTTGATACACTTTCTAGTTTATTTTTCCACTTCATTATGATATCGTTTGAACATTTCAAATGATTCAGATTTATGTCCATCAAGAAGATATAACCATACCTCGAAAGGTCGACTATATAAGTAATGAAATAATCGTACCCTCCCCTGGCACTAATGTTCATGGGTCCGCATACATCAGTATGTATCAGACTTAGAATTTCATTGGCTCGATCACCTTTTCCAGTAAAAGGTGACTTAGTCATTTTTCCAAGAAGACAGGACTCACAGGTTGGAAGTGAACTATCTTCACTAAAATCGAGGAGACCCTTGATTTTCAACCTGTTTATCCTTTTCCTATTTATATGACCTAGCCTACAATGCCATAGGTACGCATCGCTAACATTATCTATCCTAAGGCATTTGCTAGACGTGTAATTACACTAACAGGTCACGATAGTACATAGATGCCATCACATATTGTCCATTCAAAACAACAGAATCATTCAAATGACTTTACAAATATCATTCTTTATTAATAGTTCATAATCATACATGACCAACTGGCCTACAGAAATGACATTCAAAATAAAAGAAGGACAAAAGTGACATTCATTCAAAATAATAGTACAGGACTCAAAAATAAGTTTAAGGACTCCCAATGCCAGAACTGGAACTCGGCTTCCATTTCTCACATTCAAGAACCTCTCGCCATCCTCGAATCTTCTACTAACTTGAAGTCCCTACAAAGAATTGCAAATGTGAATTGGACTTCCTGTATCCAATACCCAGTTAGTAGTATCACAAATAGAGAAACTACAAGGTGTTATCATATAAATATCTTGTCCAGGACCATCCTGCAGCTTTCTCTTCTTAGACCTGTTCAGATCAAGGGACGCAATGTAAAGAGGACAGTTCCTCTTTCAGTGTCCCTGCTTCTTGCAGAAGAAGCACTCTGCATGACTCTGATCAACCTTCATTTCTTGGCCTGACTGGACCCAGAAGCATTAAGCACCCTTTTTTTCCTTTATTATTTTTCTTTTTCTTCCCTTTTTAAAGGGATGACGCCCTCCTGAAGAACCTCCCACTAGATTCACCACCCCTTTATTCAACTGGTAGTCTTTCTCATAAGTCTACAGCAACCCCAAGGACCATGGAAGTTGATTGCAGGCTTATTCATTCTGTAATGATCGAGAAAGTCTAGATAGGAAAAGGGAGAGAATTCAGTATCGCATCTTTTCCAAGCTATTCATGCAAGGGACATCCAAGCTTGCCCAGACGCTCAATCATCTTGATCATGTACAGTACATGATCAGTGACTGAGGCCCCATCATGCATCCGCATGTTGTAGATAGCGCAGGAGATCCTATACCTCTCAACATCATCGGTGTCCTGAAAGACTCCTTCAACTTTCGAAGGATTTCTTCCGGCTGGGTTTCCTCGAATTTGTGACTGAACTCGTCGTTCATCATAGCCAACATGATGCATCGGACAGTGATCCTGTCAGAGAGCCACTTCTGATAAGTGTCTCTGACCAAACCCCGAGCATTGGTAGCAGGGATCTCAGGTGCCGGATCCGATATCACATATAGGATCCGTTCATGCTCTAGGACAATCCTGAGCCTTCGATACCAGCTATCGAAGTTGAGTCCATTAAGCTTCTCGTTGTCGAGAAGAGACCGGAGTGACAAGTTCGAAGACATCTGAAAGGAAACCAAAATTAATTAGTGTATATGAATTATTACCTAAAGACATGGACTTTAGTCTAAAGGTCCCTCCCACTATTTGCATAGATTGGTAGCCTTTACCTCCAATTCGAGAAATTACTTTAATTCCTTAGTGGGTACTAAAGTCCAATAGACAACACATGAGCCCGACTTTGGCCGGCTCATCCATGCATGTCTAAAGGTAGATTCTTTAACCGATTACTTCTCCAAGTAACCTCTAAAAATTGGATTTTGCCCCAAGGAGCACTTCAATCGACCTTTGGGCCTCCTATTAAAGGTTCTGGTTAGGTCCAACCATTAACATGACAAAATTCAATGCTTCTAACTAACAAATGGTCAAGCTCGACTTTGGCCGGCTCACTTGACCACCGTTAAGAGAGTCACACTGAGCCATCATATTAGGAACAGCAATTCCAATAGCCCGATGACCACCCTATCTTTGGATCTGCCGATGAACACCAAACTAATGGACACATTACTATCCCACTTAATGAGAGGCTAGGACTGGTTATCTCTATAACTTTGTCCTTTTAAGGACCTAACAATTAGAGGGTTTTAACTTTAATGTGACAGATGAAGAGAAGAGAAGACATGGATCAACCTCCCACTGACCACATCAGCAATCGAGAAGGGTTACACATAACTGATGATCCATGGGTACCTAAAATCAGTCAAGACTGATTAACCTTGGATGACAAGGGTTAACACGAGTCAATGAGCTATTCAAATCAATCTTGATTGACCACATTGGCCAGGTAGTGAGATCATGGGTTGGGTTCCGCCATTAACCGTCTTGCCTAGACACCAACAGAGTTGGCCAGGTAAGAGTTAGCCCCAAAGAACCATGATCACAATGCCAAACTTACATCGACACCAATCGGTTCATCAGACTCGATAGACTAGCCTGCCTAGAGACTCGGGCTTTCTACTGAGCCATAATTAGATCCATTTAGATTATGGACTAATCAATCTACTATTAGATAGATCTAGAGAAGAAATTCTAACTCAACATTTGATTAGATTAGTTCTTTAATAAGTCCATGCATCTAAACTTAGGTCTAACCCAATTAAGGACCTAATAAAAGCTAACCCATGACCCTTATGGCTTATTGAAATAACTTAAGATCTTTAAATTATATTCCTAGAGTTCTTAGTCAATCTTAATTCAAAATTAAGTTCAATAACCTTAAACAAATTAAAATAATTTTAATTTATCAGTGTAAAACAATTTTACAACAAAATAAAATTTAAATTCATGTTTTTAGCATTTTCTGTAGCCAAGTGTCGATACTTCAAGAGCAAGTGTCGACTCAAGGCCTGAGACAGGGAATAGAAAATAGAACAACAAGTTTCTAGCACGCGCTCAAGTCGACACTTCAAGATCAAGTGTCGACACTTCAGGGTCAAGTGTCGACACTTCAGGATCAAGTGTCGACACTTCAGCCTGTCTCAGAAGAAAAATAGAAACCAAATCTCAGGAAATATTCCCATGAGTCGATACTTCAAAGGCCAAGTGTCGACTCACAGCCTGAGACAACTAAAAATAGTGATTTCAAATATAATGTTTCTCTAAACATTCAAACAAAACTGATCAAAAATAACTTTTAGATCTTATCTAAAATCATTTATGATCATGTCATTAGATTAAAATATTTTTAACCTACAATTACTTTCTTCTTATTTTCTTTTTCATGAGTCAATCACAGTGGCACCCCTACATGCCATAGGAGACCCCATTGAATGGGAAGAGACGGTCTTCAGCCCTATTTATCTCCCATGACCGGACGGCTTGGTGAAGCACTCAATCAAAGTACTTAAGAAGAAAGGAGATATTATTATAAGCATGCTAGCATCATTATACTACAAAATGAACCTATTGCTCTGATACCATTGTAGGTGAAAATACCTACACCTAGCATACTTATGCAAGAAACAGGATAGAGAATATGCATTTTAAAATATTTTTAAGACATGCATAGTGGAAGGCTCGGTAGATAGATCTAAACCATCTACCGATCTGCCCGCAACAAGATTTAGTATAATAACCTAGCATGCATATAAACATCAAAGCAAGAGAAAACATAAAAGTATCATACCTTTACCATAAGAGAGAAGCCAAGGAAGTTCTATGAGAGGAGGAGGGCGCTCGAGCCACACACGCATTTGGCCTCTACAGGATGTCTACACTTGGGCTCGACTCTGATTAATTCCTCGGAGTGCTAGCTCTTCTTCTAACAGGAAGACAAGAAAAAGAGTAGGAACCCCTTCCCAAAACCTCTTTCCCAAGACCTAGCTTGATAGCTAGGTGGCTCACACCTAATCCCTAAACCTCTCACAAAACCTTCTTCTTTCTCTCTTTTCTTTTCTCTCTTGCTGTTCATGTAACCTCAGCAGCCACTACAAAGACCTATATTTATAGGGGCTGCCATGAGAGGAAGATGAAGGAAGGAGGAGAGATGGAGGGAGAGAATGGAGGAGATCAAGGCCATTCCTAATAGGTCCAACCCATTAAGGTAAGTATGACATTCATACCATAAAGTCTTGGAGCCAAAACTGGCTTGAATTCAAAATTCAAACAATGTCAAAACCTGTCCAAAACTCCTCCACGAAATCCTTCCAGAAAATCTGCTAGTCACAGGAAGTGTCGACACTCGAAAATGGCCAAGCACTTGAAAAATCTCAAGTGTCAACACTTGGAACAAAGTCGATCATATTGACTTCGGGTGACGACAAACGATTCCCAATCATCGATTAGCCACAAGATCAGAAAGAAATTCTCTATGGTGTGTGACCCCATAGGTTCGAACACTATGCCGGTAGCATTGGAACATTTCCAGTACCAGTCAAAGTCCTCATCTAGTAATGATACCCGATGTCCGGATAGGTCGAAGATGCAGAGCACCATACAAGAACTTCTGTCTGCATATGTTGCCACATAATTCATCCCTTTGACCTTATAATGCTCAGGATGACCTAGGTTTAGACTACCAACCCTAATTTGGTCTATCCAGATCAAGTCTTAACCTCACAAGTTATGTGACTCCTTACAAGAACTACCCTCCCATCAGGGGGTGCCACCTAGTGAAGGAGCAGAGGCATGCCCACTTCGACATAGGTGGACCCTGCTTGGGTTAACACTTGGTGAAGTGGTAGAGGCAAGCTCGACTTCGACTGAGGTGGACCCATCTGGAGGCACCACCTAGCAAAAAAGTAGGAGTGCCTGGCTTAATTTTGATGAGGTGGGCCCATCAGGGGGTGCCACTTGGCGAAAAAGCAGAGGCATGCCCACTTCGACTGAGGTAGACCCCGCCTGGGTCGACACCAAGCAAAGTGGCAGAGGAAGGCTCGACTTCGACCGAGGTAGACCCATCTGGGGGCACCACCTGGCGAAGGAGCAAGAGTGCCTGGCTCCACTTCGACGAGGTGGGCCCATCAGGGGGTGCCACCTAGCAAAGGAGCAAAGGCACACCCACTTCAACCGAGGTGGACCCCACCTGGATCGATACCTGGTGAAGTGGCAGAGGCAGGCTCGACTTCGACCGAGGTAGACCTATCTAGGGGTGCCAGCTGGCAAAGGAGCAGGAGTGCCTGGCTTGACTTCGACGAGGTGGGCCCATCAAGGGGTGCCACTTGGCGAAGGTGCAGAGGCATGCCCAATTCGATCGAGGTGGACCCCACTTGGGTCAACACTTGGCGAAATGGCAGAGGCAAGCTCAACTTTGATCGAGGTAGACCCATCTAGGTACGCCACCTAGCGAAGGAGCAAGAGTGCTTGGCTCGACTTCGACGAGGTGGGCCCATCAAGGGGCGCCTCCTAGTGAAGGAGCAGAGGCATGCCCACTTTGGCCGAGGTGGACCCGCCGAGTCGACACGTGGCTCAGTGGCAGAGGCAAGCTCGACTTCGATCGAGGTGGCCCATCTGGGGGCACCACCTGGCGAAGGAGCAGGAGTGCCTAGCTCCACTTCGACGAGATGGGCCCATCAGGGGGCGCCACTTGGCGAAGGAGCAAAGGCACACCCATTTCGACCGAGGTGGACCCCACCTGGGTCGAACCTGGTGAAGTGGCAGAGGCAAGCTCGACTTCGATCGAGGTGGATCCATCTTGGGGCGCCACCTAGTGAAGAGGAGCAGGAGTGCCTGGCTCGACTTCAACAAGGTGGGCCCATCAGGGGGTGCCACCTGGTGAAGGAGCAGAGGCACTCTCACTTTGATCGAGATGGACCCTACCTGGGTCGATACCTGGTAAAGTGGTAGAGGCAAGCTCGACTTCGATCGAGGTGGACTCATCTGGGGGTGCCACCTAGCAAAGGAGCAGGAGTGCCTGGCTCGACTTCGACGAGGTGGGCCCATCTAGGGGCACCACCTTGCCAAGGAACAGAGACACGCCCACTTTGACCGAGGTGGACCTCGCCTAGGTCAACACCTGGCGAAGTGGCAGAGGCGCTGAGCTTGGACTGAGGTGGGAATGATCATCGATCAAGCAACCTGGCAGGAGAACTCGGAAAAAAAATCCATGTGGCACTACCAGTGCCCAACTGGGTTTGACGTACACTCCACGTCAGCGATGTTACCATATCAGTTGTCCCCTAATCCCAAGTCCCATCGAAGCATCGTGACTGGGACGTAGGGAGTTAATGTGGAGATGACATGGAAGGACTGAAATCCTATGCAATAATTGCTGTGATCGCTGTCGCCATGCTTATTGTGCCCGAGGTCCAATGGGAGGGTGCCACGTCAAAATGCTCGATGGGCCATAATTATGTCATGCCAGACCCGAGGTGGTTTTTTCCCACCCGAAGCATCATCGTTGGGCGTCTCTCCACGTGGTGCTCATCTGATGGCTTAGGAGAAAAGGAGTTTGTGCGGCCACTGTTAATTGGGTTTGAAAAGAGAATGGACTTTCCGGAAACGAGGTCTCTTGGCTTTCTCGCACCTCACCGGCGGTTACAGCGGTCCTTCTTCATCCCTTGGGTCACCATTCCTCCGATAAAACACCCCGGTGAGTGCCCTACGTCTCAATTTTTCTTTCCCTTCTTCTCTTGGACCTTGGTCATCTCAAACCAGTCTTTCCTTCGTCTCTTTCTTCTCGATGGCTCCCTCGAGTCATCATCATCGCTTTTCCTACAATTCGGATGAGGCCGGTCCTTCTCGATCGAGGACATCGTTATCTTCCTCCTCAAAGGGGAGGACATTCCGATTGAAATCCGGAGGCAACTGCAGTCGGGCACAGTGACCATTGGAGTCCCTAGGGCTCCTCCTGTCGTTCCTGCCCTTCCTATCTCTACCCTTCCTCCTCCGGCGGCATAGACTTCCTCCGGTCCCTCCGGTTATGCCTCGATGATGACTAGAGATGACCTTTCCTAGATTTGGGACATGTATGGGGTCCCGGACTCCATCCAGCTTTCGCTCCCAGGGTCGAGGGATCGAGTAACCTCGAGCGGCCCTGGAAGGGTTGCGTTCTACGAGGACTTCCTTGTCGGGGGTCTTCATTTTCCTCTTCATCCATTTTTTCTTTCTTTCCTCAGCAACTTCTGACTTGTTCCGGCTCAATTGGCTCCCAATGCCATCTAGGTCATCTTTGCTTTCATTGTCTTCTGCCATTTTCATGGTTTCATCACCCGTTTTTATTGTTCAGGGCCCTCTTCATCCTGAAATGCTGCTCGTTGGTGGTATCTTTCCCCCGGCCCAGGTGCCTTCGGTTCGACCTCCCCATATCGATCAAGAGGTGGAAGAGTCAGTTCTTCTTCGCCTTGGTTCGGGACGTTGATTGGGTATGGAGTGAGCCAGACGGTCCCCGAACCGAAACTCCCAAGTTGAGCCGGCTGACCAGGAGGTCCACGCTCAGCTGCTGGCTGATGTAGTCCCTACCCTCGAGGTTCTACTCTCAGAGCAAAATTGTTCGAGGCAGGGATCAGCCCAATTTGGACGATGGGTGAGGGTCCGGGCCTCTTTCCTTTTCTTTTCTTCATTTTTTTTTGAATGGTCTGACCTTTTCTTCCTCTAGGGATGAAGTTCTCCGTCGAGAGTTTGATGGAGGGGGCCCAGAAGAGGAATTCTCTTAAAGGGTCCAGGCGGCTCCCTCGAAGAGGGCCCGCATGAAGATGGGCCAGGGGCCCGGGCCCACTCTAGCTCCTACTAGGCCCAGGGTAACGGGTTCGGCCCCCAGGCCATCTCAGTAGCGGGCTCCTATTGCAGATGTAGTCGAACTCGATGAGGTTGGAGAGGTGGAGCGACCGGCACCTCCCTCAGTGGTTACCGCACTGGCGGCTGCGCCGATCATTCTAGCGGTGGCCACGATGGTGGCGGCGGTGCCACAGGTTCCTACTCCCCCTGCTAGGGGGACTCCAGCCTAGCCTTCTTTCGAGTCTTAGCTCGTACCGCCAGTGCTCAGCAGCAACGCCTCCATCATCCACGATCAGGGCCTTGCGGAGAAGATGATGGAGTACGCGGCCCAGCCCTGGGACCGTCGCCTGAGGGGTGGCCGGGACTACATAGAAGTGCTGCTTGGGATCCTCCCGTTGCTCTTCACAATAAGTATCTAGCTCTTCTTTTTAATGTTTCAGTTGGATCTTTTTAAAAATTCTAATTCTCCCTCTGATGCAGATCGGGACTGATGTACTGCTACTCTGCAACTTCCTGTCTACTTCGGCAAAGAAAGAGGCCGAGAAGGCGCGGAGGCTGGGCAAGCTCACCGTCGATGTGAAGGACCTCATGGAAAAGGGCCATGAGCTGAGGGGGAGCAACCAGGTTCTCCGGGAGGACCTGGCCCGTGCCGAGGGGCGCATCAGGGACCTCGAGACCTCTTAGTCCGAGGAGAGGATCTCGAACTAGCATCGAGCTAAAACTGACGTGGCCAAGATCTCTCACCTCAGAGGGCAATCCTGGTCACTGGAGCGCCGGGTGGAAGAAGTCCTAGTGGAGCTGACGGTGGCCCACGAGAAGACTTCCTACGTCAACAGGCTGCTGGCGGCTTCACAGAAGGAGACACAGGAGGTCGTGCCAAAGTTTTGGGCCTCCGAGGAGTTCGAGAAGGAGTTGCACGAGGCTGCACTGGACTTTTTTTTGAAGGGCTTTGGGGTCTACCTGGGGAAAGTGGCTGCCCCGTTTCCTGAGCTCGATCTGACTAGGGTCGTTCTTGGCAGCCCTAGGGAGCAGCCTGAAGGAGGAGGAGCAGCACCAGGAGCTGCTGGTGAGGAGGCTTCCGGGCAGCCTTCTAAGGATGCGGCCAACGGTGCAGAGGCCTCCCAGCCGGGGAAGGATCAGCAGTAGCGAAGTGACTTCGAGTCCTGCATCTTATATTCTAGTATAGGGTTTTTCTTTTGTTTCTTTGGGCCACCCGGTCTGCCAGGACCCT
Organism: Areca catechu; assembly: GCA_021397845.1. NCBI lineage: Eukaryota > Viridiplantae > Streptophyta > Magnoliopsida > Arecales > Arecaceae > Areca > Areca catechu. Next base: position 25,402,142 of record CM038044.1, on the reverse strand, counting down.
TCTACTTGTAAGAAACCTTATATTAGAAATGAAGACCGGCTTTTCTTCACTGCTTCTTGCCTTACTCCACTTTCTGCTACTTGCTTACATTGTATTTGATCTTTACATTGTCTTTTATCATTGTCTTTTATGGGAGGCCAAAGCCTGTAGCTTTAACTTGCTGCCTGACTTGGACTCTCAATTTGAAACGAGGTTCAGGGGACCTCCAGGCTTCGGGAAGGAACTCCTGGGGCTTCTGGCTTGCACTTTAAAAATCTCTGGCACCGGGACTTAGGTCGTCGGGACATCCTTCGGACTGAGCTCCGAGATCTCGTGGTACTGGGACATAGGTCACCGAAACATCCTCTGGACTGAACTTTGGGGTCGCATGCTGGAACCGGGTTCCGTGCAACACTCCGTACTGAACTCCGGGATCTTGTGGTACTAGGACTTAGGTCACCGGAACATCCTCTGGACTGAACTTCAGGGCCACATACCGGAACTGGGTTCCGTGCAACACTCCGGACTGAACTCTGGGATCTCGTGGTACCAGGACTTAGATCACCAGAACATCCTCCGGACTAAACTCCGAGGCTGCATGGCAACTGGGTTTCATGCGACACTTTGGACTGAACTCTAGGATCTCGTGGAGGAACTAGGTTCCATACCACCTTTCGGACCGAGGTCCGGGACTTTGCATCGGAACTAGGTTCCGTGCGAACTTCCAGACTGAACCCCGAGGTCGCATGCCAGAACGGGTCCCGTGCGACCTTCTGGACTAAACTCCAAGATCTCGCAGAGGAGCTGGCTTCCATGAGATCTTCCGGATAGAACTCCAGATGCCGCGGGGGAACTAAATTCCGCACCACCTTCCGGACTGAGGCCCGGGATTTCGTGTTTTTCGCAAACTGCCCATAGGCCTCCTACCTCGTTTTTGTTTGCCAGACCTAAGGCTGGATGGTGGTAGTCCTACGAGACGAAAACAAGCATTGCACACAAAAAAGATTTCATTATTGATGTTTAGGAAGTCTTACATCATTGGTAATACATCTTCAAGTTCGCGGTATTTCAAGTCCGCAAAAATCGAGCTCTGCTGATAAATGCATAAAAATTAAATATTAAAGTATTAAGTTAAATATTAAAACCCTTATTTGATTAAATTTTATATTTTAATGTAGAGTTTTAAATGATTGAACCCCACCAACGTGAAGAGCACAATTTTTGGGATCCAACGGCGTGGACGATGCACGATCGGACTTTAATTGAGCTGGAAAATGAATTTGAAGGGTTAATCCATGAATAGCATGATTTTAAAGCACGGGATTCAAGTTATTGGTTCAACATGAACCAGCTCAACGGTTCACGTAACAATCCAATGGTCCACATCTCATGGCAGCTGGTCCATAGAGCAGAGCCATGGACCACAGGCCTCCTCAAGCCACGATTTTGCTGGGGGAAGTCACCGGAATGCTCTCCTAGTCACCGGGACACTCCTCACGTGGTGACCATAACCATCTGCACCTCCTATTGTCGGGAGATAGGAAAAGAAATGAAGAAGAGATCAACCACAACTCTGCGGATAACATCGGGACTGTGCGAAGGTTCGGGATAATGTAGAAGACCGCGGTGATGGAGTTTGCTATGGGAACGATGGTTGAGGTCGAGAAGCAATGAAGAGAGCAGTTCGATGCAGTTTATCTATGGATTCCTTCTCTATAAATACGAGGGGAGCGGAAGGCTTGGACAGTTCGGAGTTTAGATTCATTCCGAGCCTTTGTTTTCCTTTTCGAGAGCCTGAGAGTTCAGAGTTTTTCATCCTAGTTTTTTTTTTTTTTTTTTTTTTTTTTCTGAGAGTCGAGAGCCTGAGAGTTTAGTTATTAAGAGTTATTTTGTTTATGAATATTTAATTTATTTTAGTAATACAGATTTGTTATTTATTTTATTCTTGTCATTTTAATTTTCGGATAGTTTCATTTCTTGCAAAATTTATTATATGCTATTTCCATTCCAGTAATTAGGATAATTTATTTTTATTTTTATTTTTATTTCTATAATTAAGATAGTTTAATTTTCTATCATTTAATTCCTTGCAATTAATATAGTTACATTTCTTCAAATCTTTAGATTGATAATATCTATAAGTAATATAAAATTTATTTTTAAATAATTTTTAAAGTTAGTTTTAATCATGTCTAGCTAAGCGATTATTTTAGGATCGCGATGAAACTAGACTTTGATTAGAAATTCTTTTTTTGGGGTCTTTCTCTGTATTAAATTCTTTAGAGTTTTTTCCTTGATCCTCTTGCCACTAATCTTAATGAATTATCATTGGGTCATAATCCCTTTATAGTTCATATTGACTTAGTGCAAGAAGGGTTCTAGGTAACAAGCTCATGTCAATTAATTTCCTTGTAAACATTCTTGACGGATTATTATTGGGTCAGGCCCATTCATAATCCATACTTGAGTAATACAGAGAAAAAGTTAAAGGAAAGGAAACCTTAGAAAGGGTTTTTTTTAGTCATCAGTCTAGCAAATTCAAAGATCCTAGGATTATTTAATTGTTGAAATTTTGAAGTTACTGCCTTAGAATAATTTAGCAACTAATATCCAATTCTTGTTGCAGCTTGCCTAGCAAGGGATTAGAACATAGTTCAAAAACCCATTTTCTTGTGGGATCGACCCGTACTCGTCGGACGTGCTACTCTGCACCCCGTGCGCTTGCGATTTAATTAGAAAATCTATATGCTCCGTCGAGCTCTTCAAGGTAGTAGGCGTCGTGGGGGAGTGCTTCAGCCACCCGGTAAGGGCCTTCCCAGTTTGGGGAGAGCTTACCGCACTCTCGAGGTTGGGACACCTCATCACGGTGCATCACCAGGTCTCCCGGGTGGAAGGACTTCGATCTTACCCTGGAGTTGTAGTATCTGGCCACCCACTGCCGGTAAGCTACCATCCGGACTCGGGCCTTGTCCCTTGTTTTCTCAAGGAGATCTAGGTTGAGTAGCAACCGTGCTGGGTTTTCAGCTTCGTCGTACTGCTCCACGCGCAACATTGGCAGGTTGAGCTCCATTGGAATGACCGCTTGTGCATCGAAGACGAGGTTGAAGGGAGTCTCATCCATGGCCATCCTTGGGGTTGTGTGGTACGCCCACATGATGCTAGGGAGCTCGTCAGCCCATCTCCCATTAGCCTGGTCCAATCTAATTTGAAGCCCTTGCAGGATGGTTTAGTTGGTCACATCGGCTTCCCCATTGGTCTAAGGATGTGCCACCGACGTGAAGCGATAATGAATGCCGAGGTCATTGCAGAACTCCTCAAACTCCTGACAGTCGAACTGGCACCCGTTATCGGTGATGATGGTGTGGGGGAGCCCAAAGCGGCATACGATTGACTTTCAGAGGAATTTGCTGACATTCACCTCCATGATCTGGGCTAACGGCTCGGCCTCAACCCACTTCGTGAAGTAGTCGATAGCCACAATCAAAAATTTTCATTGCACAGACATAGGGGGAAAGGGTCCGAGCAGGTCCATGCCTCATTGAGCAACGGCCAGGGGACGAAGAGCTGGGAGAGCGATGGAGCTGGCTGGCGCTGCACGATGGCATGACATTGACATCGGTCACATCTCTTGACAAAGTTAGCTACGGTCCCCCTCATCATCTCCCAGAAGTAGCCTAGACGGAGGGCCTTGTAGGCCAGAGTCCTGCCCCCTACATGATTCCTGCAAAGGCCCTCGTGAATCTTTTGGAGCACGAGTGCGGCCTCCGTGGGCCTCAAACATTTAAGGAGTGGATAGGAGCAGGACCTCCGGTAGAGCAGTCCATCCATCAACACAAAGTGTGCAGCCTTTCTTTTGATGAGGCTGGCCTCATGCAATCTTCGGGCAAGGTGCCATTGGTGATATACTCGATGTATTTGTCCATCCAGTTGGGCTCCGGGGTGACCTACTGGATCTCTCTAGGGGTCTCATGGCTTGGGGCCTAGAGATGTTCGATGTAGGCACAGCCCAGCGATGAGTCCGGCAAGGTTGCCACGGGAGAGGGCATCTATGCGAGCAATTTCACTGCGTGGGATGTGGGAGATGCTGAAGTGCCTGAAACCCACTGCGCCGCTCGCACCAACTCCAAGTACTTCAACATTTGGGGGTCCCGTGCCTCGTACTCTCTTGAGACCTTCCCAGCCACCAGTTGCGAATCAGTGAAGACCCTCAAGCTGGTCACGCCCAGCTCATGGGAGACTCTCAGTCCCGTGAGGAGCACTTCATATTCTCATTGGTTATTGATGGTGGCGAACTGGAAACAGAGTGCACACTCGGCAACGACCCTTGCTGTTGGCGAGGATAAACCCGGCTCCACTTCCACCGAAGTTAGAGGCTCGTCCACATGAAGGACCTAGATATCCTCCTCTGATTCAGGTCTTGGCTGTTGGTATGGGGGCTCTCTTCCGGCCTTCGCCCGGGCCTGCACACTCAACTAAAAAATTAGCCAGTACCTGTCTTCATGGCTGACCTCGACCGATAAGCAATGTCAAACTCGCTGAGCTTCAGCACCCACTTCGCCAGGCATCCGAACATGTCGGGTCGGCTGAGCACTGCCTTCAGTGGCTAATCCATCAGGACCGCAATGGGGTGCGCTTGGAAGTGAGGCCTGAGATGCTGGGCGGACATAATTAGCACAAAAATCAACTTCTCATATCGAGAGAATACCTGAGCTCTGCATCGTGGAGAAGTTTGCTTGTGTAGTACATAGGCCTCTGGACTCCTTTGTCGTCCGTCCGGACAAGAACCGAGCTGATAGCCTTGGGAGTGACTACCATATAAATGGAAAGAGCTCTCCCTCCTCCAGCGAGAGAGTAGTGGTGGTGACACCAGGGTCTTCTTCAGCTCCTCGAACGCCTCTTGGCACTCCTTCATCCAAGCAAAATCATGCGTCTTCCTCAGCACCTTGAAGAAAGGCTAGCAACGATTCGCAGATTATGAGATGGACCAGCTCAAAGCTGCTATCTGGCCGGTGAGTCGCTACACTGCTTCTTGGAGGTGGGTTGCTCCATGTCTAAGATCGTCTGGACCTTCTCCGGGTTAGCCTATATCCCTCTTTGCATCACCATGAAGCCAAGGAACTTCCTCGCCGCCATGTCGAAAGCACATTTCGCCGGGTTCAGCTTCATTTGGTGGAGGCGAAGGTTGCGGAAGCTCTTTGCCAGGTCATCAACATGGTCCGAGGTTGGCTTGCTCATCACCAACATGTCATCCATGTATACCTGCATGTTGCGGCCGATTTGATCTTTAAAGACTTTGTTGACCAACTGCTGGTACATGGCACCGACGTTCTTCAGACCGAACGGCATCATCTTGTAGCAGTAGGTTCCACGATCCATGATGAAGGTGGTATGCTCCTCGTTCTCCAGGTGCATCCGGATCTGATTATACCCGGAGAAAGCGTTCATGAAAGAAAGGAGGCGATGTCCCGAGGTGGCATCCACGAGCTGGTCGATCTTCGAGAGAGGGAAGCTATCTTTCGGGCAAGCTCTGTTGAGGTTGGTGTAATCCACACAGATCCTCCACTTGCCATTATTCTTCTTCACCATCATCACGTTCGTCAGCCAACTGGGGTAATGCACCTCTTGTATGAAGCCAGCAACGAGGAGCTTCTCCACCTCTTCATTGATCACCTTCTGCCTTTCTGCAGTGAAACTCCTCTTCTTCTGCTGAACTGGGTGACACTTTGGATCAATCTTCAACTGGTGGGTGATAACATACGGGGGAATACCAGGCATGTCCGCAGTAGACCAGGCGAACACATCTACATTCGCGTGAAGGAAACTCAGCAAATGAGCCCGCTCGTCCTCCGAGAGTTGGGCTCCTAATTGCATGTCTTTTGGGGGTCCTAGCCGAGGGGTACGTCAGCAAGCGTTCGATCGGGCCGCCCCTGGGATCCTGCGCCCTTTGGTTGAGGTCGTCGACGTCAGAGCCGAGCTTGGCACTCCGGGCCCCGGGATAGCTTGCACGCAATGCTGGATGGGCTGAATTGCCCCCATCATCTTTCTACCCCAAAGTGGTAGGGAACTGCACCAGCAATCTCTTAGTAGAAATGATTGCATCAAGTTGGTTGAGCCCCGGACGGTCTAAAATAGCATTGTATGGTGATCGGATTCGGATAACGGTGAAGGTCATCATGACCGTGCTCTGTCGGGGTAGAGTACTGGCTGGCGTAACAGGGAGAGTGATCTCTCCCTCGACTCCTACAGAATCTCAGGTGAAACCCACGAGAGGGGTGTGCATTGGCTTTAGCCGATCATGAGATAAATTCATATGGGAGAAAGCATCGTATAGAAGTATATCGATAGAGCTCCCACATATCAACCATAATCCAATGTACAGGATGCTTAGCGATGGTCATCTCGACCACCACCGCATCGTTGTTTACATTTTCATTTTCATTTTCACCTCCCTTTCCCTTTCAAAGGAGATTACATTTTACAGGACTCCTCCCTCCCGGGCTCTCTTTGTCGCGCACCCTATCCCCCAAGAAATCATGCCCATAGGCTTCTCCGTGGGGTGCTTGTCGATTGCAGGGATGAGGGGAAGGGCCGCGAGTGGCTGGTCCTATACCAGGGCTTTCCTTCCCACAAGCTTTTTGAGATAGCCCCTCTTAATGAGGTCCTTGATCTCCCTTCAGGTTGTGGCATTCCTCTATGTCATGGCCGTGGTCGTAATGGAACTGGCAGTACTTCGTCTTGTCATAACGATTCTTTGGGTTCTGAGGGGGAGGTCGGCAGAGGTAACCTTCACCCTCAATCTCCATAAGGATCTTCATTCTTGGAGCAAGGAGGGGAGTGAAGGTCTGCTCTAGAATAGGACCATTCTTCGACTTTGGTCTCGACTGGAAGTCCGTAGGCGGCCCAGGCCTGCGGGTCCCTGAACATCCTTCGAGGCGGGTCTCTTCGAAGGCTTCCCATCTAGCTCTCTCTTGGTACGATCATCCTCCTCAGCTCGGATGTAGTTGTGGATGCGGAGGATGAGTTCGGAGTACATCTTGGGCGGCTTCTTGTCCAAGGAGTACATCAGACGGGAGGTCTTGAGCCCTCACTTCAATGATAGCATGGCGACGGGCTCGTCCAGGCTATAGATCTCCAAGGCAGCATTCTTGAAGCTGGTGACATAATCCCGCAAGAGCTCCAGGTCTTGCTGCCGGATGGAGAAGAGGCTATCCATCTCTCTCGGCACCTTTCGATAAGCGTCGAAGTGTGCCACAAACTTTTCTTTCAACTGCTGGAAGGAGTTGATGGATTCAGGCTCAAGGCAGGTGAACCAAACTCGAGTAGCCTTCTAGAGGGTGGCCGAGAGGTGATGCAAAGAAGGGTGTCCGTCACCCCCGGACTCTCATGAGAGCTTTATAGCTCTCCAGGTGGTCCAGGTGATCGGTGGTCCCATCGTAGGGATCCACTTGAGCATACGGAACCGACTCGGAATCGGTTCCTCTTGGATTTCTTGGAAGAAGGGCGGTCGGGTATTGTAGCCCACTGGCTCGCTGGGGAAGCCCTACATGTTGGCAAAATGATGAGAGAGCTCTGCCAGTTTGCGCTCTTGCTCTTCCAGACACCTCTCAGCCAGGTGCCTGATGGCCTCATCAGTGGAACCTTCCACTGAGGCTGCTAGAGAAGGTGTCGATGGGTCACGGTGAGGGGCCTTGGCCCTGCAGTGCTTACTACTCTTGGCAGCATCATCGTTGTCCATCGGGGATCAGTTCTCATGGTCCGTCGACCCAGTGTGATTCCTCTTTATGGGGGTCTGGTGACTCCTGCGAGGATTGGTTGTTGCCCACGGGTGGGATGGCCTGCCTTGGATGGAGCGCAGGCTTCCGTGGGGTTGAGTCACCAGGGAGCATTGTTGATGCTGCAGCTGCCTCACGGTCGCGGTGAGCGTTTGCAGCTGCTAGACAATTGTAGCATGCTGACCGTCGGTCGAGGATAGCTAAGGAAGAGGAGCAGGAGGAGCGAGAAGTTCCCATTTCAAGCTGCGAGGGCTTAGAAGTGAGGGAACCTCTCTCGCTCGACTGGTGGAGGCTTCATGCCCGCGAGTCACCACCACGCTTGGAATCAGTTGATCTCGAGCTCGTAGGGGGCTTGCTTGTGCAGGGGTTTTCATGCCCCCTTCCTGGCGCGCCAATCTATTGCCGACCTTATCGTTATGAGCTGGCATCGGACCTTAGTCTCCTTTGCCTCAGAATCCTAAGGCTACCGGACCTGCAAAACAAGGTCAGAGACTCGATTCGGGGATGCCGGCGAGGGCGCTCTGACGGTCAAGTCAGCGAGCGGCAAAGTGGAACAGATCCACTAAGATGGGTCCCCGCTGAGTCTCCGTGCTTAGAAGAATCTTAGATGGAAAAATACGTGAGAACGAGAGGGGCTAGCACTCAGCTTCCTGCCACTGGATTCGTCGGACTCGCTCCTGTGAGTTTCTCCAAGGCCTCAGAGTTGTCCCTTCTCTTTGTGCATGCATTTGCCCTCTTGCTTGCTTACCGCTCTTCTTGCCCGAGGTGTCCTTTTGATATCGTGGAATGCTCCGTTGCCTTGTTTCCCCTCATCCCGAGGTCCTTGGAGATCAACGGCTCCTTTCTGCCATTCCCCCCCCTTTCGTCTTCTCTCTTTATGGTTGGGAGTTAAGTGGTGAGCTTGCCTTGCCCGTCATGCTGTCATGGAAGGGAAACTCGATGGGACCTCAATCTAGGCATGGGTGCCCTTGGACTCGAGGCGTTGATCGCAGACCTCTTCTCCAGGGGGTTCCAGGTCACCGGCCATAGGATATGGTGCCTCGATCAAGATGCCCCTCCTAAACTGGTGCAAACGAGGTTTTGCGGACCGTTGAAGGCCCGTGGATGCCATACCGGGCACGCCACCCCGCTTGCCGGCCCCAGTAACGTTCTTGGGGCTTGCACCTTTAGTCTTCCTGAGGCTCCGTGGAGTAGGTCTGACTTCGACCGAGGTGGACCCATCTGGGGGCGCCACCGGCGAAGGAGCAGGAGTGCCTGGCTCAACTTTGGCGAGGTGGGCCCATCAGGGGGCGCCACCTGGCAAGGGAGCAGAAGCACACCCACTTTGGTTGAGGCGGACCCCGCCTGGGTCGACACCTGCCGAAGTGGCAGAGGCAGGCTCGACTTTGGCCAAGGTGGACCCATCTAGGGGTGCCACCCAGTGAAGGGGCAGGAGTGCCTGGCTCAATTTCGACGAGGTGGGCCCATCAGGGGGCGCCACCTGGCAAAGGAGTAGAGGCACGCCCACTTCGACCGAGGTAGACCCCGCCTGGATCGACACCTGGCAAAAGTGGTAGAGGCAAGCTCGACTTCGACAGAGTGGACCCATCTGGGGGCGCCACCTAGCGAAGGAGCAGGAGTGCCCGGCTCAACTTTGCCGAGGTGGGCCCATTAGGGGGTGCCACCTGGTGAAGGAGCAGAGGTACACCTACTTCAACTGAGGTGGACCCCGCCTGGATCGATACTTGGTGAAGTGGCAGAGGAAGGCTCGACTTCGACCGAGGTAGACCCATCTGAGGGTGCCACCTGGCAAAGGAGCAGGAGTGCCTGGCTCGACTTCGACAAGGTGGGCCCATCAAGGGGTGCCACCTAGCGAAGGAGCAGAGGCACGCCCACTTCGATCGAGGTGGACCTCGCTTGGGTCGACACCTGGCGAAGTGGCAGAGGCAGGCTCGACTTCGATCGAGGTGGACCCATCTGGGGGGCGCCACCTGGCAAGGAGAAGGAGTGCCTGGCTCGACTTCGGCAAGATGGGCCCATCAGGGGGCACCACCTGGCGAAGGAGCAGAGGCACGCCCTCTTCGACTGAGGTGGACCTCGCTTGGGTCGACGCCTGGCGAAGTGGTAGAGGCAAGCTCGACTTCGGCCTAGGTGGACCCATCTAGGGGCTTCACCTACGAAGGAGCAGGGTGCCTGGCTCTACTTTGGTGAGGTGGGCCCATCAGGGGGCACCACCTGGCGAAGGTGCAGAGGCACGCTCACTTCGACTAAGGTGGACCCCGCCTAGGTCGATACCTGGCGAAGTGGTAGAGGCAAGCTCGACTTCGACCGAGGGGGACCCATCTGGGGGTGCCACCTGGCGAAGGAGCAGGAGTGCTGGCTCGACTTTGGCGAGGTGGGCCCATCAGGGGCGCCACCTGGCGAAGGAGCAGGAGTGCTTGGCTCGACTTTGGCGAGGTGGATCCCACCTGGGTCGACACCTGGCAAAGTGGCAGAGGCAAGCTCGACTTCGACCGAGGTGGACCCATCTGGGGGTGCCACTTGGCGAAGGAGCAGGAGTGCCTGGCTCGACTTCGACGAGGTGCGCCCATCTGGGGGTGCCACCTGGCGAAGGAGTAGAGACACGCCCACTTCGATCGAGGTGGACCCCGCCTGGGTCGACACCGGCGAAGTGGCAGAGGCACCGAGCTCGGACTTAGGGGGAATGGCCATCGGTCAAGCCATCTGGCAGGAGAACTCGAAAGAAAAAATCTACATGGCACTGCCGGCGCCCAGTTGGGTTTGACGTACACTCCATGTCAGCGATGTGTCGACAAATATTTTAAGATTTCATCTAAAATATTCTTTATGTGTCACTAGTAGCTCTGATAACTGTCTTAACTGGTTAATTAGAATAATTCAAAACTTATAGCAAATGCATGTAGTCATGCACTAGAGATTGATTTTGATAAATTTTGTACACATGATTAGACTTGTGGCTATAAGACTTTCATTTTCTTTTGATTGATATATTTTAATCTATTCTCAAGAAAATATAAATGTTATGCAAAAAATTATATGGTTTTCATAAATTCTACTCAATTTTGTTCCTCATTGTATGCATGTACTCTAGGAGAATAACATTCAGGGGGAGCAAGATTTATTTCTTTAATCATCATCAGATATGGGGAGATTAGATTACTTCTTGTATTGTATGATTATGTGGTATCAATGTATCTTTTTAGTATGCATGTTTGTATCATTTATTATGGTATCACAAATAATTTTAAGTTATATATTAAATGATGTTTTCAGTATTTTCATCTGTGTGTTCATGCATCACTCTTTTATTTTTCTTCTTATTATTCTTTCCACTTAATCCCCATCCCAAGTGGTATCAAGTTTGTTACTCATTTTCTCCACTTTGCACTACTCTTCACCTTTTTTCATGATAACAAAAAGGAGGAGAATGGCATAAATGATAGATATAAAGAGAATGGTAATGGTATTGGAAGAATGGAAATGAGAATAATGGTAGCAAATGGCACAATATTTTGTGGTATCAAAATAGTAAACAAAGGGGGAGAATACATGAATATGTACAAAAAAAAGGGAAAAAGAAGAAAGCAATAAGTACTAAACAAGAAGGAAGAATAAGAAAGGGAGAGAAAGTATTAAGAGGGGAGATTTCTAAATTTTTTGAAGATATTTTTTAAAAATATTAATATATGTGAGACATATTTGAAAAGTTTGAAAAATATCTTTATATCACATGTTAAAAAAGAGCTCTATTTTCATGCTATGATACTCTCTATTTGCATGCTATATTATTTTGTTTTAATACTTATTGCAAATCTTTTGAGCTTATTATGTTTTATACTTAAAGGTTTTGTCATTATCAAAAAAGGAGAGATTATTGACTCTGGTCTTGATTTTGATAAATAACAAAACACTTAAGTATGTATGAGTATTAATTATGTATTTAAAGTGTGTTTATTAGATTAAAGTACTCATCAAAGTTAAAGTATTGAAAAGTTTGAAAAGCTTGTCAATAGTTAAAGAAGTCACTGGTGGGGACACCAAAGGAACCTGAATAAGACAGAGGCTTCTCAACCCTCTATAGATTACTAAGTCACATTTGAGTCCATTGTAATAAAGGCTTAGTCCATTTGAATTATTTTTTTTCTTATTTGAGTCCTGTACTAGTCAACTCATGTTGAGCTAGTCTTTTTTCCGAAGTTCAGTACATGTCCAGTAATGACTCATACAAGCGAAAACCAAGCCAGTCCAAGTGATGACCAACCCAACTAAAGCTATGAGGATCATGAAAATCCTAGGAAGAGAAATCAAAAGCCTAAGAAAAGAAATCAGAAGCCCAGGAAACAAATTCGAAGACCTGAAGCCCTGGACCGCAGCCTGAAGTAGATTGGGCCAATCAGGGCCCAGGAAGAGAACCAAGGGGCACCAAGCTTATGGTCACCCTCTCCTTGGTCAGCCACTTAGATTCACCCCTCTTGGCCGACCAAGGCAAGTGAGAGAGGGAGTAAATCAAGGGATTTTTCTACCTAGCCTACCATGTTTCTAGCTAGAGTTTGATTTGGATTAGAATTCCTATGTAAAGTCTCTTTAAACCTTACTTGGAGGCCAAGTCTAAGAGTCTATTTAAGAGACTCTAATCTCTTGTATGAAGAAACATTTTATCATGAAATAATATTGAATTATCCAATTGCTATGTGCTACCTACTGTGTGCTTAAAGGGATTCTGTGTGAGCCCTTCTTTTTTCCGTTGTCTGTGCCCTGCTTCCAGTCGCCATCCTGCTCTCCAAACCCTAGCCACCCACTTTAAACAACCTCTTCCCCTCACTATTTTTCCTTTCTTACTTCATCTCTACTGTGTTTTCTAACCTGTGAAAGGTTGTTTGCAGGTCCCTCGACTTCGATGAATCCAACGACTCCAGCCGGGCCACAATCGGACCACCGAGCATAAAGCCAGGAATCCGCGGGTCTCTGGCTTGATTTTCCAGGCCGCATCCGGGAGTGAGAGTGATCTCTTTACATACGATTTGCACTAGGCACTTCAGCCATTGCCAGGTACACCCCCTCTACCGCCAGTAGCCCTATTGTAGGTGAACTAGCCCAACCAAGGCTTCTCAGCCTTGGCAGTCCCTTTTTTTATTGCTTATCAGGTCCTGTTATGCATGCTTTTAGTTTCTTATTTTCATATAGAACTCTTTACATCGTTACTTGGTCTGATCTTCAGGATTCAAACATCTAAAAATATAAAAAAAATATTCTGCATGCATATCTAGTTCCGCATCATTTGGTATCAGAGCCTATTTGGGCTCAGTTCTATTTGGATATTTGGATCGGGTGCTTCACCATGGCCGTACGGTCATAGGAGTCTAATAGGGCTTCAAAACCTCTTTCCCAATCGACGGGATCTCCTATGGTGGTAGGGGTGCCGCTGTGAATTGACCCCTGAAGAAGAACACAAGAGTTCCTTAGGATTTTTTTTCATTTTGACTTTTCAGTATATACCTTGTTATTTTAATTGTTTCTACCTTCATAGAATTCAGAAAATTTTGAAATTTATTTTGCTAGATTTTGCATAATTTAAATTAATTTCTAGAAGTTTCTCAAGAATTATTTCGATATGTAGATTTTCTCCTAGCCAAAAAATTGCATGAGAACAGTTCTGCTCTATTTTGGCAGCAAAACCAATTTCAGAAAGTTCAGGGTTTTTTTAGTATAATCTTTGCATATCTTTAATTTGGCATGTTTCCTGTATATTAGGTCATAATCTGCAATTATCTTTATGTTTAAGAAAATACCAAAACATAAAAAATAAAAATTTACATATATTCAAAAATACCAAAACACCTAAACCCTAATTTGCATCTTCATCTGCTTGCCATCATTGCATAAAATACTTTAAGGGCACTTTCTATATGTCAGATAAGGGGAGGAGTTGATAACCTCTCCTTAGCCCAAAACCACCATCCTTGCATTGTGTCCCAAGCCTAACTTAAAATTAACTAGACTTAATTTGCCCTAGTAGGCTAGGGACACCAATCGGTCGGGTTCGATCATTGGGATGACTAGTGCACCCAATTCATTTCCTATTACTGGATACTGGTATCTAGGCCAGAGGTACAGTGTCAAATGACCTAAGCAGATCGGTGGTTCCTTAATTGGATCCCTGCGAGAGCAGGGGGCCTCCCACCATCTCACCTCTTACCTTGCCAGATTGAAGGACTAGGACTTGAGTTGTGTGTAATTTGAGTCAACCCATTCTGATTGGGCTCTAGGTCTAGGTAGCTGTAGTCGAGTCAGTGTTGAGTGAGCACTAGATCAGGAGCATCATATCATCCTCCATCTCCACCTTTGGCTGAACCCATGGATAATCTTGAAGCCTAGATTAGAAGCCCGTATGGCCCATACTAAACGTAGATCATTTAGGCCCAACTCCCTTGATCCAAGAGCCTATTATCATGATCTTGCCCATGAGTCTAATCCTATGTCCATACCCATACTTGGTTGATTCAGAGGAAAGACCCATTAGGAACACCCAACCTTATGCACCCACTTTTGATGGAAAACAAGAATTGTATATTGAATAGGAGGAAAGAATGGATCAATATTTTGAGTACATTAGGATGTCGGAGTTGGAAAAATTTAGATTGGCCCTACATAGTTTAACCCGATATGCTAAGGTGCATTGGGCAGTTATTGAAAATGAATGCTATCGAGGAGGAGATGAAATACGCACCTAGAAAGCCATGAGAAGTAAATTGAGAGAGACGTACCTAGATGAATTTTATGAATATAAACTTCTAGACCAATGGTACGAATTGAGGCAGGGTAATAAGACTGTGTCTGAGTACTTGACCAATTTAATGAGTTTAGTAGGAAATATAACACAGTTGAAACTGAGTCAAGATCATGGCTAGATTTCAAGATGGCCTACGTAGGGATATCGGTGGGAGCTATTTCATTGGCAAATTCAGGACCTAGAGGAAGCCTATCACCTAGCTAGGAAATTTGAAGTTATATCAAAGAGAACTCATGATCGGTCAATCTAAGTCCAATAAGGTTAATTCCTCAAACCTAAGTCCAAACCTAGCTGACTTCCTTTAAACCAGCCTACTACTCCTATCCCATTAGTTTGCAAGGAAAAAGACCCCAGAACCCATTAATGAACCTGAGGTAGAAGTGTAGGAGGCTGATCCTAGTTTAGTAGATGAATATGAGGGAGAGGGCTTTGAAGAGGATGAACCCCTTGAAAATTTAGAGAAAGAAACTCCTGAGCCCACTGAGAAACCAAAGAGGCACCTATGAGTTAAGTCTGGTAGAGGAACCTGTAGTGGAAGAATAATTAGAGGAGGAGAACTTAGATATTGCTACTAGAACCATACCTGAGGAAACCATGGAGAAGAGCCAAATTATAGAGTTTGTCCTAAAATACAAGAACTAGAAAAATTATTAAGGACCTGATCCCTTTGAATCAGTACCCCCAGGATGAGCCCCCTTCCATAGTTCCCATTGAGGACCTCTTTCCAGAAATTGTTACCCATCCTTCCAAGCATGGACCTTTTCTTGCCACCATAGATATAACTTCATATTCATACATTAAGGTCAGTCTCTTTAGCCCAGAACCAGTCCCTGAATCCCTTCCTATTTCTCACCATTTCCTGAGTCTTCTCATGTGTCTAAAACTATTAGGTTATATTTTGTTGAGGTTATTGGTTGAAAGAATCCATAGAGCCATCCCATTTACTACCTACTTTTGGCAGACCCTCTGGCATCTATTAGAAGTTACTAGAAAATTTTCTTCTGCATGTCATCCATCAACTACAACTCATGCCCCATATCCAAGTTGTAGTTAGACCTAATAAACCTCTTTCGATAGGAATGCATAGTCTAGTCTGTTGGTGTAGTTTGAGTCCTTTGCATCACCGTTAGGAGTCTGCATGTGCCCAGCATGTTCACCACCTGCACTAATTTTGAAAGAAACTAGCTCATTCCCGAAGAAGGGCCAAGGAATTTGATATAGTGGATTCTGTCTTGGTTTGACTTAGGCCTAAGAAAAGCTTCATGCTCATTGAGCCGGACCTTTAAAGTGATAGAGAGGGTTCGACCAAATGCCTATGTTAGATTGTCTCCAGATTTGGGCATTAGTTCTACTTCAAATTGTAGACTTGGTTGAGTATTGGGAATCGGCAATGATACCCAGTGAGGCCTTTGGACCTATCCTTCCATCATGAGTGACCCTAACCCAGAGTGTCCACCAATAAATGGCCTGAGAAAGGAGAATGGATCGAGCATATCCTACACGATCAAGCCATAACAACCCGAGGCTGCGGCTATCAACGCTACCTGGTCCGATGGCAAGTCAAGCCAGAGTCGGATGATTCATAAATTTCTCGAGAGGACTTGCAGTGCCTCGACCCAGATCTCCTCGAGAGATATGTGAGCCAGCCTGATCTTGACTCGACAGGGTCGAGTCGAGTTCCTCCCATCTCGAGAGAATTGGTGGGGACACCAAAGGCACCAGAATAAGACAGAGGCTTCTCAACCTCTCATGGATTACTAAGTCAGTTTGAGTCCTTTGTAATAAAGCTTAGTCCATTTGAATTATTTTTTTCTTACTTAAGTCCTGTACTAGTCAGCTCATGTTAAGCTAGTCTTTTTTCCAGAGTTCAATACATGTCTAGTAATGACTTATACAAGCAAAGACCAAGCCAGCCCAAGTGAAGACTAATCCAACTGAAGCTATGAGGATCATGAAAAGCCTAGGAAGAGAAATCAAAAGCCTAAGAAAAGAAATTAGAAGCCGGGAGACAAATTCGAAGACCTGAAGCCCTAGACCGTAGCCTGAACCAGATTGGGCCAATCAGGGCCCAGGAAGAGAACCAAGGGGTGCCAAGCTTATGGTCACCCTCCCCTTGGTCGGCCACTTAGAGTCACTCCTCTTGGCCGACCAAGGCAAGTGGAGAGAGGGGTAAATCAAGGGATTTTTCTACCTAGTCTACCATGTTTTCTAGCTAGAGTTTGATTTGGATTAGAATTCCTATGTAAGTCTTTTTAACCTTACCTGGGGGCCAAGTCTAAGAGTCTATTTAAGCGACTCTAATCTCTTGTATGAAGAAGAAACTTTTTATCAGTGTAATAATTTTGAATTCTCCAATTGCTGTGTGCTACCTGCTGTGTGCTTAAAGGGATTCTGTGTGAGCCCTTCTTCTTCCCGGTGTTCTGTGCCCTGCTTCCAATCGCCATCTTGCACTCCAAACCCTAGTCGCCCACTTCAAACAACCTCTTCTCCTAATGTTTTCCCTTTCTTCATCCCTACTATGTTTTCTAACCATGAAAGGTTGTTTGCAGGTCCCTCGACTCCAACGAATCCAACGACTCTAGCCGGGCTGCAATCGGACCACCGAGCAGAAAGCCGGGAATCCGCGGGTATCTGGCTTGATTTTCCATGCCACATCTGGAGGTGAGAGCGACCTCTTTGCATACGATTTGTACCAGGCACTTCAGCCATTGCCAGGTACACCCCCTCTATCGCCCATAGCCCTATTTAGGTGAACTAGCCAACCAAGGCATCTTAACCTTGGCAGTCCCTTTTTTTATTGCTTATCAGGTCCTGTTATGCATGCTTTTAGTTTTTTATTTTCATATAGAACTCTTTACATCATTACTTGGTCTGATCTTTGGGGTTCAAACATCTAAAAATACAAAAAAAAATATTCTGCATGCATATCTAGTTCCGCATCAGTCACCAAAACTAATGAACTTTCATGTAATATAGACTTTGGCATATAAGAATGATCTTGAAGGAGTCAAATCTTAAATTGAACTTGTTTCAGCAAAGTTTCAATCAAGTATTAACTCATGAAAATCAAGTGTCAACACATGAGTCGATTCATGGTCAAACAAGTATCGACTAAGGCCTGAGACAAAAAGAAGACAAAAATCATGATTTCTAGATTTTAGCCAAGTGTCGACTCATGGTCTGAAGTGTACGATACATGAGTCAACTTATGACTGAAGTGTGTTGACACCTGCAGTTTTAACAGCATTGTAATGGCTAGTTTTTTGAAAAACAGAACTTTCCCAATTTATTTCTAACAGCTAGTTTTTCCTCTCCAACAACTATAAACAGTCATTTAATGCTTGGAAAGGCATTTAAATACCACCAAATACAAAAGGAAAGCAATCCATTGAAGAGAAAATTGTATACACTTTAGGATTCAATAGTTTAGAGTGAGTTGAGCCTTCAAGCATTCAAGTTTAAAGAAAGCTTCCAAGTCCACATCATTCAAGCAATAATTAAGTCTTCAACATCATAGAGACAAGCTTCTTCAATAACAATCAAGAGCTTCAATGAGAAATTTGCTTTTATTTTGAAAGCTTATTGTATTCTCATATTTGTACTTGATTATTGTTTTATTGTTCCTAGTTTTAAGTAGATTGAAACTAGTGCTTAGGTTATTGGTGAGCCTGTTGTGAAAACCAACTTGGATTGTTGGTAAGCTGTGTAAAAACCAACTAGGTTGTTGGTTAGCCTTTGTGAAAAACTATAACTAGGTTGTTGGTTAGCCTTTGTAAAAAACCACCTAGGTTGTTGGTGAGCCTTTGTGAAAAACCAACAAGGTTGTTGATGAGCCTGTGTGTGAAAACCAACTATATTTCTGGTTAGCCTTATGAAAACCAAGGGGCTTTAGATTAGTGAGCCCGAAAAACTAATCTGAGGTTTTGGTTAGCCTTGTGAAAACTAAGGGTTTTGATTAGTGAGCCGAAAAACTAATCGGCTATAATCAGGTTGGATTATAGTGAAAATTTCAAGGAAAGCTTAGGAAGTAGATTTAGGTGCTTGGAGTAGTGTACCGAACCACTATAAATTTCTTGTATTTGTGATTGTTTATTGTTCTTTTCACATTTATTTTATCACTTCTGCTGCATATTATTATTGAGCATGCAAATACTTGCAAACACACTAGCACTTGTCTTTAATCTTTGCAAAAAGTTTTGAAATCCAATTCATCCTCCCTTTTTGGTTGCTTTGTTAGGCAATAGCATAGGAGTTGGCCTCTCCCAGTACTTGCTCGGGGGATCATGATTGAATGCCTCTGGAGCGATCGATAGGGCTCACTAATAAGATAGGGCATAGGAGTTGGCCTCTATCGGTACTCGCTTGGGGGATTGTGACTGAACTTCAATGCGGTCGGCAGGGCTTGCTGATGTTTTAGGACATAGGAGTGGCTTTTGTTGGTAGCTACTTGGGAGATCGTAATTGAATGCCTCCAAAGAGATCGACAAGGCTTTCTGATACTTTAGGGCATAGGAGTTAGCTTCTATCGAACCTACTCAGGGAATCATGACTGAACACCTCCTGAGTAGTCGACATGATATAACCCGAATGGTTGATCATGCTCTGCAGCAATGCATTCATTTAAGATGATCTGGTTCCATGTGTAGTCTGTAGCTCATGCTAGCGATTAGGCTATCAACCTGTCTTTACTATCGCGGATCCTATGTTCTAACCCGACCACTTTTTACTCTAACAACCGACATTGAATTTATTTTTTATTTTTTATTTTTTTAGTGCAATGCTAATATGGCATATGTGTTATAGCATATTAAAGCCATATTCTTCTTTGTTAAAGTGATTTTAGGCATCATATAACAATTTTTGATCCCAAAAATGATTTGATGACTATAAAACATTTGGTCATGATAAGTATACTAATATTTTTCAATTGGTTAAGAATGTTTTTGTACAAGGGTATTTAATTTTAAAGATGGCTCTGGATCATTGTGAACTCATATTTATCATGGGAAGTTATTGTGTCTTTAGAAGTTTTGTCAAGTTATACGTATCAAAAGAAATACTTTGAGAGACACTATGTATCATTAAAAGTCACTAAAAATATTTTAGAGATTAAAGAGTCAATTATACTTTATATAAATAAAATAGTTATTAGAATCCTTTTGGACTTTAAAGCTTTGTTTGGTTTTATCACTCGACCCTACACTGTCCCTACCGCCTACCTGACTGCTCAGTCTCTTCTCATGTCATTGATCACTCATTGATCAACCACTTGGTCAACGAAACGTGCAAAATAATTTGTCTCCTTTTCGTCACGGTAAGAAAATGATTCGTGGAAGGCTAACTTGACTGTAAACGGGTAGCCTCCTATGTTGCTCAGCATACGGGATATATTTTGTGGTTCGGACTGGTGTTCCATCCCTGTACAGCTTAGAAATATTATACTTGCTGACTTTTTAGGTTGTATTCATTCTCGTTCTGTGCAATAAATATACCATCTATTAAAAAAAAAAAAAAAAAAACTGTATCGTAGATTATAACTACATATCATAGATTATAACTACATCGTGTTAAAAAAGAATGGGTATTTGATTATTCAAATTGGAACGTCTATTCTGTTTGACGAGTGCATCCCCCGAGTTCTTATCAATGAGAAAATGATGAAAGTGGCAAGTGGAAATTTTGAAGTTTCCACTATCCCTCCTCACAGCCCGACCCAGTCATTGGCAATGGCGCCGTGCTGTTCCTTCTCGTTGATTTGAAGCCGGGCCCACAAGTAGCCCAGAATTCGTTGAGGCCGCACTAGAGCTTCCCAATCCCTCGTCTTCTTTTGTCTCACCTCCGTCCCAATGCCAGCCACTCATCCACCAGCTCCCATCTACTCCTCTTTCTCTTCCACCGGCTCATCTCCTCCTCGTGCTCTCTCTCCTTTATCCTTCCTAAACTACCGGATAAGCCCTCTCCTTCTCTTATTATTGTCTCTCTGTAATACCTAGGAATCTGGGGCTTTAATTCACCATTCAAGGGCGGCCATCAGCGATTATTTTTCTCGTAGAGCTACGTTACTACTACAGTATTTTGCTATAGTATTACTACAATTTTGAGACGACAATACTGCCAAAATTTTTGCAGTTGTACTTTGCTACAGATCTTTCTTGGATTAAGATAAGAAAAGGATAATTATCATAATACTAAAGACAACATAAAAAGAAATTTATCATTCAAGGATAAAGAAGCTTACACCAATTGATCACGCTCTAGCGGATCTTGACTGCTAGTACGAGTATTCTCACACTTGCATTCTTACTTACAAGGTAGTTAAACAACGGTAGCTTTACAGAGGGGAAGATGAATATATAGTATTTTATGGGATGGAAGATGAACAGTAATTTACAGATAGGTAGAGTGGAGGTTGTAAGATGATGAAAAGGCGTTAAGGGTGTTTGGTTCGCGGGACTCGAAGCTTGGAATGGAATGGATGACTCCTTTCCAACGGTTTGGTTGGAGGGAATCCCATTCGGTTGGAATGGGGATAGCTCAATCTACACACAGGATTCAAAATCCATTCCGTCTTTGATTCATTTTAACGACAAAAAGCTCGAGGTCCTCCGGATCCCCTCCGCAAATTTGAAAGCCAAAGGCTCGCCGGTGCTGGTGTTTATGCCGCTGCCTCCACTACTTGGATGGGGAGGAAGGAGAAAGAAGGGAAAAACCGGTTCGGATTTCAGGTTCTGGATTTTGACCCATAACCCAAGTCCATTAAGCAACCCATTAACAAATTGATTCAAGCAGACCAAATCGATCTGGGTTTAATTTGGTTAGAAAACTTTATAATTTATTTCCTGACAAAGTATTTATTACATAAAGATCCTTGTAAAATTACAATTTAGCACTTATAATAAAGTTTATTGTATTCCTATAATAAAATTTTATTACAAAATATTCTTTGATAATATGAGTAGGTATTTATTATATGATTTTATTGCATTACAGTTCATAAACTTATACATAAATATCATTTAGTACAAATAAAATATTATGGACCTATTATAATATTCTTTATAATATATTCATGCTACATTTTGAATGTTAAATTTATTGATACTATTTATAAAGAACATAACATTTTGGTTTGGTTGACTTCATACAATTAACAAAGTAATCACGAATTTAAAAAAAAACTAGAAAACTTTTATAAAATATAATTATGGATAAATTTAATTGATCCAATAAAGTTGTAATAGTATCATAATTACATCTAAGCTACTGAAATATTGTATTACTTTCAAAGGTGCATCTTTATATTCAATATTTAGACGGTTGAAATGATAGGTGCGTTTGGATTAAGTTTCCATTTTCCTATCCAAAGGTATAGTATTTACTTGTATGCATGCATGCTTTATTGGGTTTGCTAGTTCTATAATATACTACTGAATGGGTATAGCTACTAGCATGTTATGACGCTCATCCAAATGAGAGACAATAATACAACCAGTTACCTGCAAAAATAAATTTTAAAATCTATTATTTATTATAAATTTGAATAGTCTCATTATTTGATGATAATGCAAGCATATATTATTTGCAACATTAATTTCCATAATAATTGATAGCAACATACGATAAATTTTATTTTCTTAATTGATCAAATTTCTTGGAATAGAAAGAATAGGATGTGCTAATCGTGATTTGGTATTTCGAGTGCATGAACCTTCACCACTTACGGATAAAAGTATACCAGCCTGAAATGCCTTTTGAGAAATAGTGTTACAATTGTCTAAGATTGCTTCTAATGAAATCAAACATAGCTAGGCACATTTAGAGTTCATGTAAATATTTGAATGCTATTGGGTAGCAAGTTGTAAGCTCTGCATGTGTACATTATAGAGAGGAGGGAATGCAACATGTGAAATGATTTTAAGATTTCTTTATCAAACATTCTCGATCCATTTTACTCTCACTTCTATTAGAATATGATCTCTTTGAGATCTCCCATTATGCACATAATAAAGATGGGACAATTAATAATTACTAACCAAATATGTTCAAGAGGAGAAGAGATCCAAAGGAAAAAAGATAAAGATAAGGGCATGAACTTGGCTTCACGTCAAGTTAGTAAAAAGGAAGTACAGAAAGAAAATAGTGCATCCAAAGCAAAAAAGGAAGAAAATATTAGCTATAGCATTAAGTGAAACCATTGATAAGTGTTGCCCAGTTGGCTTACCCAAGAGGGGGGGTGAATTGGATATTTAAAATTTTTTTACAAGTATGTGCTCTTTTAGAACTTAGTATGGTAAGTGATGTGATTTAAGTACGAATAGCAAAAGCAAGTAAAAAACATAATAAGCACAAGCATAAACACAAGCAATTTATAGTGGTTTGGAGCAACTTAGCTCCTACGTCCACTATCCAAGATACCACTTCGGTTTCCACTATATTCACCTCGGAATACAGTCGGTTTGTTTTGCACCTGGATCACAAACTAAATTCCAAACAATGTTAGTTTTCTCGGACTCACTAACAATCCAAACTTGGTTTTCAAATGCTCACCAAAAATCTGAAACAATCTCCAAGTTATCCCTGTTTGGAACAACTCAAATAAAGAGTTAAGAAAGAAAGCAACAATAATGACAAACCAAATGTTATCGGATAGTTATAGTTGATGCTCTTTGAGAATCTTTCTTGATTGCTCCTTGAATGCTCTTTAAGGCTTCCAATCTTCTTAACAAATGACTTAGAAAAATGATGTGAGTTGGTGAAGTCTTGAATTCTTCTTTTCAAAGCTCTCTTGAATAATGAATATTCTCTTAAAGTCTCATTAAAAGTTCTTCAAAAGTTGTTTAAATCTATTATTTATAGTCCTTGAACTAATCTCAGATGAATATGACCATTGTAGAACCTTGGAATTTGAAATATGGCCATTGGAGCACTTTTTGGATTCAAAAAATCGATTCTGGAACTAGCCGTTATGCACCTGAAACAGGGATTCGAGTCGGCTCGAATAGGTCGAGTGGCTTGGGTTCTCAGTCATGCTGAAAGTGCACTCAGGTCAAGTCGGCTCGCCTGACTGGTTCTCTCAGAACTGATTTTTCATACTTTGGAGGAGTCGGCTCGATTTTCTATCGAGTCGGCTCGGTTGTCTGACTGAAAAATTGTAGCTCTGGACGAGTCGGCTCTATTTTCTTCGAGTTGGCTTGGATGTCTCATGCCAGAAACTTCGTGCCATGCTAGAACAATGAGTCGGCTCTCCTGCTTTGAGTCAGCTCGAGTGATTTTTGTCAAAAACCTTCCTAACTTCTCCAATCTTCTTCCAAAAGCTTCCAACTGACTTCTATGCTCTTTCAAACTCTTTTAAGGTCTACTATAAGTAATTTAAACTTAAAATTTACATAGAATTGACCCATTTTCATGAATACATAAGTAATTTTTCTTTGGGCTCTATATTACATGATACATTTTCAAAAATAAACTTGATATACATCAATAAGATCAGAATTGTAGGAAGAGTGGTTGTTCATTTAAATCATCCTACAAAAACTTATAAAATACTTGAAGATAGTATCAAATATATGCTCCAATATTTTGTTATCATTAAAATCATTCCAAGGGTCAACAAAAAAGTTATCACATGCTTCTTCTGTAGAAAAAAAGGACATCTAAAGGAAAACTATGTAAAGTATGAAATGATTGAAAACCCTTTACTTTTGTATATTTTGAGTTCAATTTAGTAAATATTTCTAATTCTACCTAGTAGATTGATTCTAGTATATTTGTGCACATTGCTAGCCAGGTCTTCTATCAAGAAGGCCTTTGACCAGAAGTGAATAATCCCTTGTCATTAGAAATCAAGCATATTCACTTATAAAGGCAGTTATATGCTATTAGATAGTCTTGAATTTTGGAGTTGGTTTATATATTTATTGAAAACATTTCTCTATACGGCATCAGAGATTGAGGTATATCTTTGAAGAAAGGATCAAAAGGAGGATTGAATCTTAGGATCATTAAACTTCATTAATTTTGTAATGTGTTGACTGCATAAAGATAAAATAGACATATACATCTAAGAAAAGTGCTAGGAGTGAAAAAACATTGAAAATCATTTACACTGATATCTATAGGTCTTTTTTTATATCTAATAGGTAAAAAGTATTTCGTCACATTTATTGATAACTATTTAAAAATATTGTTGTTTCCACTGATGGGGGATGGGATCAGGGGAAGGATCATCAACTAGCTGAGAAGTCATTGAAGATTAGGGTACCACTAGTTTTTTTATTTTTTTATTTTTCTAAGGAGGTGGTGAAGGAACAATGGAGATGGAAGGTAGGAAATTTGGACTCTCATGGACTTTAGGACTCACACTCATGGAGAGACCTCTCACCTCTAGGGGATCTCACCCTCTCACAAGACATGAGGACGATAAAAAAAGTGGAATTAAGGAAGGGGATAACTAGATATGACCTCGCATCATGTCCTGGGTTTGCACCTCTCGTGCTCTCCTTACGGAGCAAAAGTTGAGCCTCTCACCCTCTCCATGTAGAGCAAAAAAAGAAAAATCACTCTTCTCTAAAAACTCATTTTCATTCATCAAATTTTTATAAAGCAATGAGGGTGGTATTTATAGACCTTTCTAAACCCTCATTTAAATTGAATACAAGATAGAAAGATAATGGGTTCAAATTCAAATACAAGATAAAGATAAGGGGTTTAAAGATAAGGTCTATCCCAGTCCTAACAGCTAGATATCTCATCCTAACCAATAAAACAAACTAATCCTAAATAAATTTCAAAATAATTAATAAAGATAAATCCTAAACAACTAATCTTTGAATTTAAATTTATTTGCATCGAAATTCATGCTGCATCAGGATTCATGCTGCATCGAGATTCATGCTACTCGATGTCCCCATCAGTCACCTAGATCACCATGGCCCGTAGCTCTGGCATGTCACGGATGCATCAGGCTCTCTCTGGGTGCTTAGTCCTCATTCCTGGTCAGTTCTAGAGTTTGTGTGGCCTGCAAAAAAGAGGAGAGCTGGACCAGGGATTCCGACGGGGACACTCCGAAGATCAAGTCAGTTGGGATGATTAAAGAGAACAGAACCTCTGTAACGGAGAGCTTGGGACCTCTCCACGTAGAGGATGAAAGATAAGATCTAAGAGATGGAAAGACAAGATGAAGTGGAAAATAGAGAGCTGGGAGGTTCCTTGGTTGGTTCCTTGCTCGTTTGCTCTCTGCATCTTACCATTGCCTCTCTCCTTTTCGAAGGTCCCTTCCTTTATTTTATATGAGAGGAATGGCCTAGACCAAGTCTGGGGCTTCAGTGAGATATCACTTTCTTGGTGTCCCTTTTGAGAGTGGTTTTCCTTTATCTATAGCCTCCCCCCTATCAGACTAGTCCTTGGAAGGAGGTCCTTCTATCGAGGATGTTCGTTAGTGTGTACAAATCTGTCCCTCTGGTGGTGCAGTTTCTCATGAGAGTGTGTGGGTGCCGTGCTGCTGAGTCTAAAGCCATGGTGGGGCATTTATATTTCAGGAGGGATCGTCGGAGTGTCGCAGGGCCTAGGCTTTAATGGAATACTCCTCTTGGAGGAGGTACAGGTTCCATGTCATGAGGATTGGAGCCCCCGGTTGCATGACCGTTGACATGGCAGTGCACTACAAGGCTTGGAGCCTGGTGGAGCATGTATTATGCAGAGCATGCAGGGGGCATGTTTGTAGATCTGAATCTCAGGTAGGGTATGTGCTACCCCTAGAGGTTGCAGGTAGTTGGGAGCTTCCATGGCACGGTCGAACTTCTACTAATCCTCCACATTTGGCAACTGGTGGGAACCTCGATCTTGGCAGGAAGGGGGGAGCTTTATCTTGGGAGCTCGACCCTAGATGGTGGGAGCATGACCTCGACCGAGGAGCTCGACCTTGGATGGGAGCTAACCTTGACTAGGGGCTCAACCCCAAATGGCAGGAGCACTACCTCGGTCGAGAGCTTGACCTTGGATAGAAGCTAACCTTGGCTGTGGAAGCGACCTCAGATGGCGGGAGCACTACCTCAACTGGGATCTCGACCTTGGATGGGAGCTGACCTCAGTTGGGGGTTGACCTCAGATGGCGGGAGCATGACCTCGACCAGGAGCATGACCTGGATGAGAGCTGACCTCGATCGGGGGCTCGACCTAGGATGGCGGGAGCATGACCTTGGATGGCGGGAGCACGACCTTGACCGGGAGCATGATCCTGGATGGGAGCTGACCTCGGCCTGGGGCTCGACCTCGGATGGCAGGAGCACGACCTCTGATGCGGGACGAACCTAGGACTGATGAAAATATAGTAATCTAATTTTTTTTTGTATTTTTCTTAGACATTAATTCAGTGGCTAAAATCTGAAAAAAAGTAAAGAATCAGCATGATGACTAGAATGCTTGAAACTAACATACCACAAAATAACTCATGTAGAATAATAAGCCAGGACCCGATAATTGAGAAATTCCTGGCTTAGGATATCATACCTATCATCAGATCAGAACAAAGGAGGGGGAAGGCTTTTACCAGGCAGCGATTGTAGTTTCTTCGATGAAGAGATCTCTCAGCCTCTGGATGGCGCTTAGAAGAACAAGCCTTTGGTTCCCAAATTTGAAGGCGATCTGGATCCGATCTGAAGGAAAGAAAGCCTCCTCTAGGGAGGGGAAACACCTCGGGATCTGCAAAAAGGTTTAGGCACGAATCAGGTAATCAAAGAAAAATAACAAGATGAAACAAGGAAGGAAATGGATTAGGGTAAGGGCTAGCGGAAAGAATTAGGAAGAGCTCTTGATCTGGGCATCTTCAAGGCTTCTCTTTTGGATGTGGCTGATGCTTGGAGGTCTGATTTGCTGCTGGGACATGGAGAACAGCAAGGATAGTGGTCGGCCAACACAAGAACAAAGAACCAAAAATAAAACCAAAACCCAAAAACATAAGACACCTGTCTCAAAATAATTCAGCAGAGTTTTTATTTGTAAGAGTTTATTGATTATAAGAGGAAGAGGGGTGGGGTATTTATAGAGTCCCATGCCCTCTCCTAAAGGGATTGCAAGTCTTCTCCTAGTCAGAATAGGTTTACAAATTTAAGTAGGAGAAAGACTACAAAATAAACCTAGAACTAGGATTACAAGTTGATTAGAATAAGAACTTGATTTCCTCCTTCTACTTGAATTATTCTTCTTAGCTTGGACCAAGTCAACCTCAAGGACATGTTGGGCTTCATGGGGGACAGCAAGGGGCAGCCAAGGATGGGTTGGGCGCATGGGCTTTGGGCCTTGGAGGCTTAGGATGCCTAGAGCAGGAATATTCCAAGTATCTTGGTTCTGGGCTAGAATATACCCGGAATCTTGGTTCTTAAGGGCTTGGGCCTGGCGCCTAGGCTGATTTCTCTTGGGCTGGGGCATAGATGGACCTCTAGATTCATGATATGACCTGGTCTGGGAATATACTATGACATCTAGAGGGAATCTGGGCATCTGGAAAACATCTGGAGGGCATCTGGGTATATTGCAGGAATCTTGGACCTTGGGATGGCATACAAGGTCCAATTGGCTGATATGAAACCTCTGGCTCCTGGATGAGGCCTGGTGGAACTCTAAAATAGGGTATCCTCTTCTCTTGTACAAAATCTAGACTCTCACTAGACTCATACTAAATATAGGACTCAATAAACTGAACTGGGTTAAGACAAATCAATTAGCCTTAACTTATTACAAGACTCAATCTTCTTGATTACAAAATTATGACACATGACTAAGTAAACCAGATAGGGCCCAGTAATCTGTGTCTGATCCTAGTGCCCCCACCATTTCTTCCAGGGTGGGAGGAATTCGACCCTGTCGAGTAAAGGTCAATTTGGCTACGCAAGGAGGGTCTGGGTTTGAGACATGGCAGATCCTCACCAGTGCTCCACAAATACTCAGATTCTGGCTGACCTTGCCATCTGACCAAATACCTTAATAACCTTCATCTCGGATATTGATGGCTTGATCATCTAGGATTCGCTCACTCCTTTCCTCACTTATTGACCAAATTGTATGTGGACACTCTAGGATGGGTTCACTCACAAAGGAAGGAATTGGCTCAAGGTGCTCGCTAGGTATCACTGCTGGCTCCCTGTGCTCCATAAGGCCAGAAAGGTTGAAAGTTGGGCTAATACCTAAATCAGGTAGCATCTCACGCACATAGGCATTGGGTCCACTACTCTTCATTAGTCTGAATGGGCCAGCTTTGCGAGCAGAAAATTCCTTTACAATCACATAATCCTTTGTAGAAAATTCTTTATCTTTCTTTCGAAAATTAGCCAAGTTGTTATTTAGTTCATTATTTTTGTTTACTTTTGACAATATCCTGATGCAAATGCTATGCAGAGTCAGTGCATGTGTGGACAGATGAATCAAGGTTGTAAATTTATTGGACTCAAGACTAACACCTAATAGACTCGACTAGACTTCCTATCAAAGAAAATTTATTGGACTCTTTGGATCTAACCTAACACATTATAGATTCTTTAGGTTTGACCCTAGCATGGCATGCACATGAGATTTACTATATACTCCTACTAGGTGCCATAGGGTTCTCCTAAAGTAAGATGCAAACATGATAAACTCAATGAATGAATGCAAAATATGAACTTCTATAAAATGTAATCTAATAGTAAGAAAATTAGGAGAAGTTTTAGAAAAGGGTAGAAAATAAAAAGTGGGTTCAGGGTTAGTCTAATGGGGCAGAAAATAAGAAAAGGGTTCGGGGTTAATCGGGTAAAGTAGGATGTAAGAAGGGGTGTCAGGATTAGTCCTAGACTAATGAGGTTTACCTTATGGATTTGGGGTATTCCTACAGGGTCTGCATTATGGAAGAATGGATCATTAATTTCAGGAAAAAGATCAATTGGAGGTAATGGAGTAACTTCATCCTAAGGGTTCTGATTTAAAGAGATCAAGTCCTTAATAAACTCTTCTGGCTCATGAAATTCAGGACTACGCTCTACAATTGGGTCTTTTTCTAAAGTTTTTTCAGGTGGTGCTTTAGTAATAGGATCTGGGTTTCCTTCCTCTAACTGCTCTTCCATTATTGATAGGGAGTGATTTGGGCATCTAACTCTGGGTAGACTACTATGTGGGTATTTACTGGATCAACTAACACTGGATTAGCTTTACCTGGTCCAACCTATTGGTTACTTGGTTATTGGTTTGGGTCATTTGGTTGGTTTGGGTGGTTGATTAGGTAATCTGACTTTGGGATTGGGTGATTATCTAGTCAAGTTGGGCTTGGTTTTGGGTAATGGATTGGTCAAGCTTGAGGTTCATTTGGATCAATTGTTCAATCATGGCCTTAAAGAGGGTTTCTAGATTGGACTCCATGGTTGAACTGGGTTGGTTGCACTGGTCTTCTGACTCAACTAATTCTGGGTTGGTTTTTATCTAGGTTTTCACTAGGTCAACTAATTCGGGGTTGGCTTCTAAGTCTAGGTCACCTATAGGTATCTCTTCTTCTAGGTCATTCAGGTAAGCCAATGGGGTGGTAAGAGGGGGTTAGCTAAGGGAAAATTGACTAAGATTAGGCTTAAATCTAGGGATATTAATCCTATAGGGTTCAGGTTGACTGAGGAAAACTTGACTGGCACTAGGCTGATAGCTAGGGGTACTAATCCTATTAGGCTCATAGGATGTAGGCTTAGATCTATAGGTTAGGGATCTCCTGGGTTCAGTTCTATGGGTTATGGGTTCCTTGGGCTCATAGGTTCTAGAGTCATAGGATCTAGAGTCATGGGATCTAGGGTCATAGGATCTAGGTAGGT
Source organism: Areca catechu (assembly GCA_021397845.1). Lineage (NCBI taxonomy): Eukaryota > Viridiplantae > Streptophyta > Magnoliopsida > Arecales > Arecaceae > Areca > Areca catechu. The sequence continues at coordinate 25,371,780 of CM038044.1, read as the reverse complement.
GCTTTTTCCTAAGTTTTCTTTTCATGGCTGTCCAAGTAGTTATGGGTTTTCCTTCTAGTCTAGCCATTCTCTCAACTTCATTCCAGTATATCTTAGCCTGGCGAACTAACTTAGACTTAGCAAAATTGAATTGGCTTCTTTCAGAATAGAAATCATTATGAACTTCAAAATACAGATCCATATCTCTTTCCCACCTAAGATAATCGTCAAACTTAGCATCACCACCAAATTTATCTACTTGTAACACAATGTACCTAGTGGCTCTCTTAGGGTTGGGCTCCATGGTTATACTAGGTTGGGTTGAGATGAGGCTATTGGTATTGGGTTCCTAATCTAATGGTCATGCAAACAATCAAACAAGGTGTCATGATGTAGTCAAGCATGCAAAAGGTTAATACAAGCTAGGGTTTCCTAGACTAGAGCCAAAACTGAGTGGGTCAGCTCAACTTACACTTAACTTAACAACTAATCCTTCCTCTGGCTAGGTAGAGGGTGGGAGTATGGGAGGCCCCCCTACTTTCACAGGGACCTAATTAAAGCCAAACACCACTTAGGTCATTTGACTCTAGACCCTCAGCCTTAGATACTAGATTTCAGTAATAGTTGATGATTGAATGCATTAGTTGGCCCACACAATTCAGACCCTGTTGACTCTATCTTGATTTTGATGATTGACAAAATGTTTAAGTATATATGAGTACTAATTATATTTAAGTGTATTTTTCAAATCTTAGTACTCAACCATGTTGGATGAAGAAATGCTTGTATTTCAGTTGAAAAAGTCCTTAAATTAATGAAAAATCAAGTATATGGACATTGGAATTAATATGGAAGAACTTAAAGAGGTTAAAGTTTCAATTTGAAGATGTTTCAGCAATGGCACAGGCAAGTGTCGACACCTGGACATGAAGTGTCGACACCTGAGGATCAAGTGTCGACACTTGAAGAGTGAAGTGTCGACTCAAGGCTTGAGACAAACAGAAATCTTCAGAAAGCACTTTCAGTCAAGTGTCGACACCTGGAGCTGAAGTGTCGACACCTGGAGCTGAAGTGTCGACACCTGGATCTGAAGTGTCCAACACCTGGAGCTGAAGTGTCAACTCTTGGAAGGTGAAGTGTCGACACGTGGAGAATGAAGTGTTGACACTTGAAACGAAGTGTCGACACCTGGAGGTGAAGTGTCGACACTTGAACAGTAACGACTAGTTTTCTGGGCTGCAGAACTTCTCCAACTTGGCTCCAACAGCATATTTTCCTTCTAACGGCTATAAACGGTCATTTAGTGTTGGGAGGTTATATAAACACAAGAATCAAATGGGAAAGCAATCCTTGGTGAGTTTCTTGAATATCTTAAAAAATTCAATAGTTAAGTGATTAAAAAGCCTTCAAGCTTCCAAGTTTCAAAGAAAGCATTCAAAGTCTACATCTACAAGCATCAATCAAACCAAACTTAGTGGAATTCCCAAGGAATTCTTGGGGAGTGGATGTAGGTGCTTGGTTAGCACCGAACCACTATAAATCTTTGTATTTGTGTGATTGTTCTCCTTGTGCTTTTATTTCTTAATTTCACTGCATTTATTGAAATACACAAGCACTTGGATTGCATTAGCATATACTTCCTTTAGTTCAAAGATATTTAAATAGTACAAAAGTTTTATAAAATCCAATTCACCTCCCTCTTGGGTTGCCTACCTGAGCCTACAATGGTATCAGAGCGGGTGCTCTATTTGAAAATCTAACAATTTTGAGTTAAAGATTATGGCAACCCTTGTAGGTATTAGTGTTAGACCACCGTTTTTCAATGGCATAAATACACATTTTGGAAAACTCGCATGCGCATCCATATTCAATCTATTAGTTATCATCTTTGAAAAATCATTGTTAGTGGTCCCATATTCCTCCATTTTGGTTAATGGCATTCCATTCAAAGCTCGAAGAGGATTGGAATGAATATGACATTAAACAAACTGAAATCAATGCTAAGCAATGAACTGGCTTTATTATGCATTGGACTTAAATGAATTTAATAGAATTTCTACAAGCACATCGACGAAGGAAATATGGGATACACTTAAGTTACTCATGAGGGTACTCTTCAAGTGAAGAATACTAAAATTAATTTGCTTGTACATTCTTTAGAAATTTTTGAAATGATACATTATGAATATATTTCTGATATGTATACTAGATTTATGATTATTATTAATGAATTGAAAAGTTTAGCAAAATCTGTACTAATGCTGATTTGGTGAACAAAATTCTTAGATCCTTGCTAAAATCATGGGATCCAAAGGTGACGGCGATCTAAGAAGCTAAAGATGTAGAAACCTTACCTTTGGAGGAGCTTATCGGTTCACTCATGACCTATGAGTTGAACTTATGGCAAATGATAGTGGAAGTGATATAAATAAGAAGATAATAGCCCTCAAGGCCAAAAAGAAATTCAAGGCAATGATGGCAACTTGGAGCGATAGCGAAGATTCAAGTACGGATGATGAAGTTGCCCATATTTGCTTCATAGCAAATGAGAAAAAGGTATGTGCTAAAATGATTATAATTTTACCTTTGATGAATTACATGATGCATCCAATGATCTTGTGCATGAATATAAATTGCTAAAAACTTAGCACAAGAAATTAAAAAGGCATGTAAATTCCTTTCTCTTGAGAACACCAATCTTGCCAATAAAAATGATGATTTAAATGCCAAGATTGATATTTTGAAATGAAAAGAATAATTTTTCTAAAGAAAAATAATTTTTGGAAAAGAAAATATTGTTTTGAAAGATTTACGTGATAAGTTTGAATAAGAAAAATTTTTGGTTGAGGAAAAGAAGCAAAAACTTTGAAGAATTTCTCTATCCTGCTTCTTTCAATTTATCTTATAAATGTGGTTTAATGTTATCCTTCTAGATTAAGAAAAGTTTGGGTCCCAAAAGGAACCATAATTACTAATCATAAAGGATCCAAGAAAGTTTGGGTACCAAAAATGTCCACTAATTGTTTTACAGGAATGTCTTGAAGCCCAACTTGAAGAAAGGAAGTTTTGGATAAATGGCTGTACAAGACAATTTGAAGATGTGGACAAGCTACATTTTGGACTAAATGATAAAAGGAGGATTATGTACATTGGTAAATTCTAAAAACATCTCCTTCCATAATTGAAGATGTAGTTAAATTTTTTGTTATAATTATTGCATCATTACTTTGAAAAATTATTTTAAATGATTAATTAGAATCATGTTTAGACTTATAATCTTTGGTTATGATCATGGACTTCTTGATATTGATGAATTTCATGCTATCATGATTAAATTTGTGATTGTGAGACCTTCACTTGATTTTGATTAATGTATTTATGAAAAATACTTTTAAAGATGCATATACTTTAAAAAATATTTAAGTGGTTGATTAAAATCAAGCTTAGACTAATAATCATCTATATGATCATGACCATTTTGACGTTGATGGATTTCAAGCTTCATGGTCAAACTTGTGATTATTAGACCTTCACTTGATTTGATTAATATAGTTTCTAAATTATTTCAATTGAAATGCTATGATTTATGTGCTTTAATTTTTGGCATCTATACTTAAGTTAGAATTGATTTGAATCAAGTATAGAACTGGTAGTTAAGGGTTATATTTAAGAAGAAGGCATGCATATTGAAAACCCTTGCTCTAGTAGCTAGATTTGATATCATATTAATTCTAGCTTTTATATGGATATCAAATCATTTTAAATGAATTTGAAATCATGATGAAAGTTTTTAAGTGGTATAAATGCTTTGTATTTTGAAAATTATAAATATCTTGAAAATTCAAATCCTTGGTTTCAAACTTAAAATTTTTGTTCATATCTAAAATTGTTTGAAATTATGATGCATGTGCTTTCATGTTTTATTCCTCAAATGAATGCATATTTTTAAGGGGGAATAACATTCAGGGGGGCATCTAAAGATTGTTATTATTATATATATTGATGCTTTGAATATCTTGCTTGATATTATGTTGTACTTCTATTGCTTTGATACTCTTTCTCCTTGTTTTCAAATCTAATTTTTTAAGGGGAGTTACATTCAAATGGTATCATATTTCAATTGGTATCATGTTCAATTTGTATCATATTCAATTGATATCATAATTATTTGATTTCATGCATTGATTTTGATGACCTACTTGCTATTCTTTCCGACTTCATTCCCACTTTGTATTGCTTTCACCCTTTTCATGATGTCAAAAAGGGGGAGAAAATGTTAAGTATGAAAAGGGGAAGATTGGATAAACAGGAAAAATTATTTGAGAAATGAAAGAAAGTGCAAAAGGGGGAGAAGAATGTAAAATGTTTTTATCTAAAGGGAAGAATTAGTAAGAAGAAGAAATTTAAAAATTTGAAAATTTGGCATATTTTGAAAAATATTTTTGAAGATTTTTTTGGATCATATTTGAGGGGAGCTGGTGCTTATTGTTTTGAGCTTACATGTTTATCTTATTATTAATCTTTTAAGCATACCCTTTTCATATACTTAAAGGTTTTTCATTATCAAAAAAGGGGAGATTGTTGACTCTGTCTTGATTTTGATGATTGACAAAATGTTTAAGTATATATGAGTACTAATTATATTTTAAGTATATTTTCAGATCTTAGTACTCAATCATGTTGGATGAAGAAATGCTTGTATTTTAGTTGAAAAAGTTCTTAAATTAATAGAAAAATCAAGTATATGGACTTTGGAATTAATATAGAAGAACTTGAAGAGGTAAAGTTTCAATTTGAAGATGTTTCAGCAATGGCACAGGCAAGTGTCGACACCTGGAAATGAAGTGTCGACACCTGAGGATCAAGTGTCGACACTTGAAGAGTGAAGTGTCGACTCAAGGCCTGAGACAAACAAAAATCTTCAGAAAGTACTTTCAGTCAAGTGTCGACATGGAGCTGAAGTGTCGACACCTGGAGGTGAAATGTCAACACTTGAACAGTAACGGCTAGTTTTCTGGGCTGCAAAACTTCTCCAACTTGGCTCCAACGGCTATATTTTCCTCCCTAACAGCTATAAACGGTCATTTAAGTGTTGGGAGGCTATATAAACATCAAGAATCAAATGAGAAAGCAATCCTTTGGTGAGTTTTTCTGAATATTCTTAAAGGATTCAATAGTTGAGTGATTAAAAGCCTTCAAGCTTCCAAGTTTCAAAGAGAGCATTCAAAGTCTACATCTATAAGCATCAATCAAAGGCTCATCAACTTGAAGACAAGATCTTCATCAACAATCAAGGGCTTCAAAGAGATATTTGCTTTATTTTAGAAAGCTTTTATTGTATTCATTTATACTTGCTCTTACATTATTTTACTTAAGGTTTTTGGTAAGCCTTGGAAAACCAAAGAGGTTTTGGTAAGCCTTTGAAAACCAAAGTGGTTGTTGGTGAGACTTGAAACCAACTAGGATTTTACTTTGAGCCCTAAGCCAAAAAAGTTATTTAGGTTCTTGGTTATCCCGTAAAACCAATGGTGGTTGTTGGTGAGCCTTGAAACCAACTAGGGTTGACTTGTGAGCCCGAAGACAAAACAAGTTGTAAAGGTTGTTGGTGAGCCTAAATTATAAAACCAAACTTAGTGGAATTTCCAAGGGGTTCTTGGGGAGTGGATGTAGGTGCTGGTTGCACCAAACCATTATAAATCTTTGTGTTTGTGTGATTTTTTTCTTGTGATTTTATTTCTTTAATTTCGCTGCATTTATTTGAAATACACAAGCACTTGAATTGCATTAACACATACTTGATTTAGTTCATAGAATTTTAAATAGTACAAAAGTTTATAAACCCAATTCACCTCCCTCTTGGATTGCCTACCTGAGCCTACAGACCCGACCTGTTGGTGTCACCTAGCCTAATAGGGCAAATTAAGTCTAATTAATTTTAATTAAGATTTGGATGAAAATGAAAGGAGGTTGTTTTGGGCCCAGGATAGGTTATGACCTCCTACCCTGATCTGAGATAGAGAAAGTATCCTTAAGATTAGTTTAATGCAGATGATGGCAATCGATGGTCCTGATGCAATCTAAAACAATCAAAAAAAATAAAAATATTTTGTGTATTTTATGAGGTGGCAAGTTAAGTTTGGTTGTTAGGTTAGCGAACAAATTGGACTTGGGATTGGGGTGTGTGGAAGTTGGTTAGGTTTGGTTAAGTAAAAGTGCAGAAATAGTAGAATTCAGAAAATCAGGGTTTCAGAAGATGCAGGATTTGACATGGTTATCGATGCATAAAAAATTCAAAAAAATTATAGAACAGAGGATGGACAGTGATGATGAACTCTACCAAATTTGATATAAAAGAAGAATCAGATAATGATACAAATCCTAGGGTTTTCGGACTGATGCAGAAATCTTAGGATTTTAGTTAGGATATTAATATGCCAGATTTTAGGAAATTAATGTTTTAGTAAAATTAATTAAAAATTATGAAAATTATCAGGATAAAATAGAATACATGATGTGCAAATTTCTTAAAAAACTAAAATGTTTAAGATGCCAAAATTGATCAAAACCTAGACCTTTAATGCAGGTGACAGGATGTAGAAATTATGGTTTGTGATTCTAATGCAGATGAATGCTATCCTAAACCTGCTCTAATACCAAACTGATGTGGGATGAACCTAAGACTGATGCAAATCCTAGGGTTTTCGGACTGTTGCAGAAATCTCATGTTTTAGTTAGGCTTTCTAATATACCAAATTTTAGTAAATTAGGGTTTTTGTAAAATTCATTAAAAATTATGATAAAATAAGAGACAAGATGGAGAACAATTCATGCAAATTTCATAGAAAAACAAAATTCTTAGGTGGTCAAAATTAGATGAAAAATAGACACCTAATGCAGCTAGCTGGATACAGAAATTAGGGTTGTGATCCTAATACAAATGAATGCTATCCTAAACTGACTCTGATACCAAACTGATGTGGAACGAACCTAGGATTGAAGAAAAAATAGTAAATCTATTTTTTTTTGTATTTTTTTAGACATTAATTCAGTTGCTAAAGACCCAAAAATAAGTAAAGAATCAGCATGATGACTAGTAATGCTAGAAAAAACATACCCGTAAAATAACTCATGCAGAATAATAAAGCCAGGACCAAGAATTGAAAAATTCCTGGCTTAGGATAGTGTACCTGTCATTAGATCAGAACAAAGGAGGGGGAAGGCTTTTACCAGGTAGCAATTGTAATTTCTTCAATGAAGAGATCTCTTAGCCTCTGGATGGCGCCTGGAAGAACAAGCCTTTGGTTCTCGAATCTGAAGGTAATCTGGATCCGGTCTGAAGGCAAAGAAAGCCTCCTCTAGGGAGGAGAAACACCTCGTGGATCTGCAAAATGTCAAGGTTAGGCACGAATCAGGTAATCAAAGTAAAAAATACAATATGAAACAAGGAAGGAAAGGGATTAGGGCAAAGGGCTGGCAGAAGGGAAGCAGGAAGAGCTCTTGATCTGGGCATCTTCAAGGCTTCTCTTTTGGACATGGCTGATGCTTGGAGGTATGATTTGCTGCTGGGGCATGGAGAATAGCAAGGGTAGTGGTCGGCCAACACAAGAACAAAGAACCAAAAACAAAACCAAAAATCAAAGAACACAAGACACCTATCTCAAAATAATTCAGTAGAGTTTTAATTCATAAGAGTCGATTGATTACAAGAGGAAGAGGGGTGGGGTATTTATAGAGTCCCATGCCTCTCCTAAAGGGATTATAAGTCTTCTCCTAGTTAGAATAGGTTTACATAATTTAAGTGGGAGAAAGACTACAAAATAAACCTAATACTAGGATTACAAGGTGATTAGAATAAGAACTTGATTTCCTCCTTCCACTTGAATTCTTCTTCTTAGCTTGGACCAAGTCAACCTTAAGGATGTGTTGGGCTTCATGGGGGGCAGAAAGGGGTGGCCAAGGATGGGTTGGGCGCATGGGCTTTGGGCCCTGGAGGCCTGGGATGCCTGGAGCAGGAATATTCCAGGTATCTTGGTTCTGGGCTAGAGTATACCCGGAATCTTGGTTCTTAAGGGCTTGGACTTGGTGCTTGGGCTAATTCTCTTGGGCTGGGGTACAGATAGACCTCTGGATTCATGATGTGACCTGGTCTGGGAATATACTATGGTATCTGGAGGGAATCTGGACATCTGGAAAGTATCTGGAGGGCATCTGGGCATCTTGCAGGAATCTTGGACCCTAGGATGGCATAGAAGGTCCAATTGATTGATGTGAAGACCTTTGGCTCCTGGATGAGGCATGGTGGAACTCCAAAATAGGGTATCCTCTCCTCTTGTATAAAAACTCGACTCTCAATAGACTCATACTTAAATACAGAACTCAATAAACTAGACTAGGTTGAGACAAATCAACTAGCCTTAACTTATTACAAGACTCAATCTTACTTGATTACAAAATTGTGACACATGACTAAGTAAACTTGATAGGGTCCAGTAATCTATGTCTGATCCTAGTGCCCCCACCAACCTCGACGGGAGCTCGATCCTGGATGGGAGCTGGCCTCGACTGGGGGCTCGATGATGATGGACGGGATTCTAACATGATGCGGGATGAGGATGCAGGGGAGGAACATAAAATATGCAGCAAATTAATTTCAGATTTTATTATGATTAAATTCCCAAAATAGGTCAAGACTAGGTCAGGGTTTTCTAGTAATGGTTAGAATACTACCCACATGCTAGAACTATTAAAGAGATAAAGCAAATAAAGGATCCTAGGACTTAGAAGGCCTATTAGGTGCATGTTTAATATTCAAAAATCGGACAAAGAGAGATTGGAAGGGTTAGTGTTACCTAGAAATGACAATCTTAAAGCCATAGAAGGGTTCACACCGCTCGAATTGGTGCCTAGATGATCTGACCACTTTCTTGTGGATTCGTCAGCTTTTATCAGATTGGTTCGAGAGAAAGAAGGACTTCATCCCAGGATGATTTCATGAGAGGGATCCTGCACATGTCACGAGTTAGGCTCATAGATGATAAAAAAATTATGAAACTGAAAGAAGAGAGTGTGGGGTGATGGAAGGGTACTAGGATGGCTGGTGGCTTTCTTGGGGAAGAGGTCGCCAGGCTGGAGAGGGGCACCTGGCTGCTAGAAAGGATGCCTAGGGTGGATCTCCTAGCAGCCAGGGGGCTAGGGCCCGCCTGGAAGAGAGGAGGATGGGGCGGCCAGGTGTTGGCAGGTTGGTGGAAGAAAAAAGATATGGGTGGCTGCCTGGGGCTCAGGGGTGGAGGTATCTTAGGGTTTAGAGATGGCTAGTGGTCGGCTAGGGTTTAGTGGAAGAAGGGGTTACTGGGGGCTAGGTCTTGCACATAAGAAAATAAAAAAAAAACCAGGTCTCACACCCACTCCTTTGGAGGCACATGTAAACAGAAATTCACTCATTTTATTCATGAAATAATTATTCATACAAGAGGGGAGGGGGGTGGGTATTTATAAATCCACCCAGGTTACATTACTCAATGATGCGGCAAGCATATGATTAATGATTTGATTAGTGTTTGTAGAGCAATGAAACCTAATAATACTAGCATTGTACTCATCATAATAAGTCTTAAGGATTACATGAAAATGGACTATTACATGATTAGACACAATCCTAAAACTAAGAAGGAAGAAGATCTAGACAATAGGGGCTAATGATTGAGGACTTGCCTTGTTGAGCTTTCCAACCTTCTAATGATTTCAAACCTTGAAACTACCGATGCTCTGGACTGGAGAACTTGGATAACAGAGATCAGAATGCTGGGCTTGGGCTTCAGCTTGTTGGTTCATTGTCAAGGAGAACCCTGTTCACAACTCAAAGACTTCGAAGGATCCTGCAATGAAGATCAAAAGTTAAGGAAGAAGAAAGCAGGCAATGGAAGGGATGGAATAATTAATGAGCAAGGTAGGAAGTCTGAGATGGTTTGGCCGGCTCCAATGTATCCTTCTTGAACTTGGCGTTGGATGGCTTGGAGACGAAAGTAGATTCGAGTGGGGGGGGGAGGGGGCTTAGGAACAATCACTCAAAGAAATAACATAATACTACAACTTCAACTTCAACTTCATTTTCATTCATCTCATCAATAGATTTACAATGGGACATCCAAGGGCTTAAAAAAAGCCTTACAACTCATTTGAAATTTGAAACCCATAGATTAAGGAGGATTACAAGGGGGGTTGGAGGATTTGGTGGAGGGTTGGTTAGAAAGGATTTGGGAGGGATGTGGCTGACCTCCTTGAATTTGAATTTTTCCTTGGTCGGCCACCTTTGGATTCTTTTGAATTTCCTTTGTTGGTGCCCAAAGGTGATGAGGTGGCTGGTGAGGTGGCATCCTTGGCTGATGACGTGGCATGTTGAGGTGGCCTTCTACTTGGATATGAATTTCAGGATGACATGTGGCGCCAAGTGGGGTCACTTGATTAAATCTTGCTGATGTGGCATCTTTGTTGATATGGTGCCATAAGTGGGTCCTAGTTGATGGTCCTTCTCTCTTGTTTGGTTGGTGTGTCTTCTCTTCCTCATGTGGTCAAATTCTGGGGTCCAAAATTTGAGTCTTGTTGTTGGCTTTCATGACTTAACTTAACTGAACTAACTTGACTGACCTAGACTTTAAAACTTGAAATGGACTTACAGTAAATGAAATTTAGAAGTAATTACAGGACTAAAACACTCTTGATCAATGAAATTTAGAAGTAATTACAGGACAAGAAATAAAAACACTCTTGATCAGGAATTAAAATGCAAAATTAATTACAGGACTCAGGGTAACCTAATTATCTTCGATCCAAATTGGGATAAGGCTAACCTTGTTGGAGTAAAGTTTCTTTCTGCTTCTGGTGTCCACACCAATTCTCCGGGGTGGACAGAACTCGACCCAATCGAGTATGGTTCAGTTTTGCCTTGGTAATGCTCGAACAAGTCTGGGTTAAGTCTTTGCAGGTCCTCTCGAGTAATCCAAGAGTTGTCTGACTCAGGTCGACCTTGCCATTGAACCAGGTATCGCTAATAGTCCTTATTCCTGGTAGTAATGGTCTTGTCATCCAGAATTCTCTCAATCCTCTCTCTCCACTCGGGTAGGGTTGGTGGTGGACACTCGAAAATATTCACTCTCAATGAAAGTTTCTGGCCCAAAAGGCTCACTAGGTATTAGTATTGGTTCTTTGTATTCTACTAGGTCTGAAACATCAAAGGTTGTACTGATACCCATATCAGGTGGAAGTTCCAAAACATATGCATTAGGCCCTATTTTCTTTAAGATCTTGAAAGGTCCCGCTCCGCGGGCATGCAGCTTCTTTATGGTTCTAGGTGGGAACCGTTCAGGGTTGAGCCTAATCATCACATAATCCCCTTCACAGAATTCTTTAGCCCTTATGTGAATCAGCTAAATGTTTGTAAGTTTCATTGCTCAGTTAGATCTTATTACTGATTTCTTTATGTAGATTTGTGACATGCTGTGCGAAAGACTCAGCAGACTCAGAAATTCGTATGTGAATGGGTAGTGGGATTAGATCTAAAGGCTTCCTAGGCTTATAACCATGGACTATCTCAAATGGACTTTTTCCCATAGATCGATTAACCGAACTATTGTAAGCGAACTCAGCACGTGGCAATAAAAATCCAGTTCCCTAGACTTTCTCCCACTAGGCATCTCAGCAAGTTCCCTAGACTTCTATTCATAACCTCGGTTTGTCCATCAGTCTAGGGATGGTAGGCAGTGGAGAATTTTAGTCTGGTTCCTAATAGGTGCAAAAGGGTTTTCCAGAAATAACTTGTGAAGCAGACATCCCTATCAAAAATAATGGTTTTCGGTAACCCGTGGAGTCTGACTACTTGATCAAGAAAGAGTTTGGCTATCCTAGAGGCATCGAAAGTTTGGGAACAAGGTATGAAATGGGCCATTTATGAAAACTGGTCGACCACCACAAAGATTGAATCATGTTTTTGAATGGTCTTGGATAATCCTAGAACAAAGTCCATTCTTAGATCCTGCCATGGACACTCAGGTACGGGTAATGGAGTGTATAGCCCGGTATTCTTCTTTTGCTGCTTTGCAACAGCACATGTCCTACATCGGGCTACAAGATTTGCTATTTGTTTCTTAAGGCCTGGCCAGTAAAATTGTTCCTCAACAGCTAAGATAGTTTTGTTTCACCCAAAGTGGCCAGCCAAACCTCCAGCATGTATTCCTAAACTAAAAAATCCCTTAAGGAGGTTCTTGGGATGCAAAGCCTGTTTTCCTTAAAAAGATAACCATCTAGGAGGGTATAGTCACTATGATCACTAGATGGTCCTAAGTGCATAGCCTGGTAAATCTCACCAAAATCTGGACAGGTTCTGCACTCTTCTTTAAGTCTTTCAAAAGCTATGACTTCAGTACTGACTGAAGTTAAAAGTAACGCTCTACGACTTAGAGCATCAGCTACCTTATTATCAATTCCCGATTGATGTTTTAGGACAATAGTATAGGATTGGATGTATTCTACCCATTTGGCATGCCTAGAGTTTAGTTTCTTTTGGGAACTCAAAAACTAAGGGCTTCATGGTCTGAAAATAAAACAAATTCTTGCGGTAGGAGATAATGCCTCCAATACCTTAATGCTTGCACTACCGCATAAAGCTCCCGATCATATGTGGAGTATTTCTTCCTGGCTTCATTCAATTTCTCACTAAAGAATGCTACGGAATGGTTTTCTTGACTCAGAACTCCATCCCAATACTACCCGAAGCATCGCATGCTACTTCAAAGACCTTAGAAAAATCGGGTAGCCTTAAGACTGGTGCTTGGATCATCTTATCTTTGATGTGAAGGAAGGCCTTATCAGCTGACTTCGTCCATTCAAAATGGCCCTTCCTAATATAATCCGTGATAGGAGCAACTATGGTGCTAAACCCTCTAATATGATGTGGCATGTTGAGGTGGCCTTCTACTTGGATATGAATTTCAGGATGACATGTGGCGCCAAGTGGGGTCACTTGATTAAATCTTGCTGATGTGGCATCTTTGTTGATATGGTGCCATAAGTGGGTCCTAGTTGATGGTCCTTCTCTCTTGCTTGGTTGGTGTGTCTTCTCTTCCTCATGTGGTCAAATTCTGGGGTCCAAAACTTAAGTCTTATTGTTGGCTTTCATGACTTAACTGAACTGACTTGACTGACCTAGACTTTAAAACTTGAAATGGACTTACAGTAAATGAAATTTAGAAGTAATTACAGGACTAGAAAAATAAAACACTCTTGATCAGGAATTAAAACTCAAAATTAATTACAGGACTTAGGGTAACCTAATTATCTTCGATCCAAATTGGGATAAGGCTAACCTTGTTGGAGTAAAGTTTCCTTCTGCTTCTGGTGTCCACACCACTCAAGGGTCAAGAAATCATGACTTAAGGGCCAAGAAATTACAAACTTGTGGGCCAAGAAAACCCTCTTGGGCTAGGGCCTGGACTCCTTGTCGGGCTTGGAAAACATCTGCCTGGACTTGGTCAAAGCCTTGGGGTGCCTAACCTTCTTCGGCTAGGTCAAAGCTTGGGAGGGGGCATCAACATGAGTGGGCTTGGGAGGGGTGCCAATGCTATGGGCCTTCGACTGGGGTGCCAAGGCTAGGGATCTGGGGCGCTACTTCTTCATGAGATCTTATGGACTTGGGGCACCATCACTTGAAGCTTGGACTAGGGCGCTCTCTTATGGGCTTGGCAGCATGAAAGGGCCAAGTACATGGGTGCCACTACTGGAGAGGCCTGAGTAGGGGTCCAGGTGCATGGAATCCAGTTATGATTGGGGAAGGGCTTGGTGAATCTCTTGGTCTGGTGATTCTCCTCTTGGTTCTTGTCTTGAAGGAAAATACAGGACTCATATTAGACTAAAACAAAGGGACTTCAACTGACTTAGTGAACTCAATCAACTCACCTTATTACAGGACTCAAAATTAGACTTCATTATAGGACTTAATTTATCCTGATGGACTCAACTTACAAATAACTGATTACCCAACACATGAAATAGAAATTGGAACCTTGAAACCCTAGTTTTCTCCTGATGTCCTACATCAATTCTCCCGGGGTGGGAGGAACTCGACCCTATCGAGTAAAGGTCGATTTGGTTATGGTTCTACTCTAATGGGTCTGGGTGAGGCCTTATGGATCCTCTCGAGTGATCTACGAGTCCTCAGATCTTGGTCGACCTTGCCAACGAAGCAAGTGACATGGTAGCCTATGATTCGGGTACTGATGGCTTGGTCATCTAGGATATGCTGAATTATTTCCTCTCACAGGATAATTTGATGGTGGACACTCAGGGCTAGGTTAGCTCTCAAAGAAAGGGTTAGGCTTAATAGGCTCACTAGGTATCATTGCTGGCTCCCTATACTCAACTATGTCTGAGATATTAAAGGTTAAGCTTAATGCCAAGTTAGGTGGCAACTTAAGCACTAGGTCCAACATTCTTTATCACTTTGATGGATCCAGCTCTATGGGTATGTAGCCTAATCATCACAAGATTTTTCTAGCGAACTCTTGGACTCTTTTTTAGAATTAACCATATTTTTATAAAAAAATATCATTGCTTACATTAATCTTATGGCCAATATCCCAATCTCTAATCATGCAGTGCAAAAAACTCACAACACCTAATGCAAGCAAATGACTTATGCCAACACTTATTGATATGCAGACTCGACTAAACCCTAAACTACAATGATGGGTTTGTCCATTGGTCAGGTGAGTGACATGCAGATGAGAATGGTGCATGTACTCCTACTAAATGCCATAAAGTATGCTAGAAGTAAGATGCAAACCTAGCAGGCTTAATAAATGTATGCAATATGCTAACCTCTATAAAATGTAATCTAATGGTTAGAGAAACATAAGAAGTATCAGAAAATGGGAGAAAATAAGAGGTGGATTTAAAGATAGCCTGGTAGGGTAGAAAGTAAGAAAAGGATTCGAGGTTGATTGGATAAAGTAGGATATAAGAAGGGGTGTCAGGGATTAATTCTAGACTAATGAGGCTAACCTTAAAGGATTAAGGTATATCTATAGGGTCTGCCTTATAGGAGAATGGATCACTAATTTCGGGAAAGAGATCTTCAATTGGGATCAAAGAAAGACTTCATCCTGAGGGTACTGGGTTAAATAAGCCAGGTCCTCAATAAACTCTTTTAGCTTATGAAATTTAGGACTAGGCTCTATAATTGGGTTCTCTTCTAAAGTCTCCTCAGGTAGGACTCTAATAGCAGTATCTAGGTTCTCTTTCTCTAACTATTCTTCCAATATAGCTTCAGTCTAGGTTTGGTCAGGGTCAACTAACTTTGGGTTGGTTTCAGTCTGGGTATGGTCAGGGTCAACTAATCTAGGTTATTTTCAGTTGAGTATGGTCAGGGTCAACTAACTCTAAGTGGCTTCAGGTATCTCCTCTTTAAGTTCTTGTATGAGCAGGGGTCGGGTTGGGCATTGGCTAGTATAGTGTCTCATCTTATGATATCTAAAATAGGTATTCAAGTTGGGACTCGGGTTCCTCTGGGTTTCAATTGCCTTACCTTTGTTTCCCTTACAGGCTAGTGGGGTACTAGGGCTGGGTCAGGTTAGATTAGGGTTGGGCCATCTTGGGTAGGCTTGTCTAGGACTTGGTCTTGGGTTAGGGGCACTAGTCCTAATGGGCTCAGGTCGACTAAGGTGTACCTGATTAATATTTGGCTTGCACTCAGGGGTGGTAGGGGTGGGTTGACTAAGGGGAAGTGGACTAATACTGGGTTCATCTCTAGGGCTACTAATCCTATGGGGTTCAGGTCTACTAGGGAAAGCCTAATTAGACTAGGCTGATACCTAGAGGTTAAGGGTTCCTTGGGCTTAGAAGACATGGGCTCAGATCTAGGGTTATGGATCTGGGTTCATAGGATCTGGGTTCAAGGATCTGGGTTCACAAGTTTTGGGTTCATAGGATCTGGTAGGTACTTTTTCCTAAGCTTGCTTTTCATGGCTATCCAGGTAGTTATGGGGGCTTCTCCTCTATTGTAGTCATTCTTTCAACCTTATCCCAATAGATTATAGCCTGGCAAACTAACCTAAGTTTGGAAAACTTATACTTTCTTTCTTCTATCATTAGGTCCCTCTCAAATATTGATCCATACCTTCTTCCTAATCAAGATAATCCTCAAGATCAAGATCACCACCAAATATAGGTGCTTCTTGCCTAATGTACCTAGTGGCTCTTTCATCCGGGTCTATGAAGTCATAATTGGGTTTCCTTGCATTGCGATCCCAGATTGGTTCAGGGTGTGGGGCTCTCCTAGGGTTGGGATCCAAGTATGGATCATGGTGTGGGGTTCTCCTAGGGTGGGCTCCAAGTATGGGTCATGGTATGGGGTTCTCCTAAGGTTAGGCTCCAAGTATGGGTCATGGTATGGGGCTTTCGTAGGGTTGGGGTCAACATAGGTCCTACGGGTTTCTCAAGGGTTCCTAACCAATCATCTAATGGATCAAACCTATGGATCATCTAGTCAAGTCTATGGTTATTTAAGTCAATTGGGCAAGCTGATCAGTAATGGCCCTCAGTTGGGCTCAAAATCGTTGTCCATTGTCAAGTTGGGTTGGGCTTGGGAATACTGGTATTAGGCTCCTAACTTTATGGTCATGCAACACACACACATCGACTCCATGGTCAGACTGGGTTAGGGTGAGACTAATGGGGTTAGACACAAATCGACTACAATTTGCTAAACTTAGAGTCAAAGTCAAGTGAGTCAACCAACTTACACCCAACTCAATACTTAGTCCTTCCACTGGCCAGGTAAGAGGTGGGGTGGTGGGAGGCTCCCCCTGCTTGTCACAGGGTCCTAATTAAAAACCACCAGTCCACTTAGGGCGTTTGTCTCTGGACCTCTAGCCTTAGACACCAGTTCCAGTAATAAGTGGATGGTTGAATGCACTAGTTTTTCCACTAGACCTGGACCCGACCTGTTGGTGTCCCTAAATCAGTTAGGTTTCTAGTTGATTTTAATTAGGGTTGGATCGATATGCAAGTGGTTGTTTTGGGCCCAGGATAGGTGATGAAATCCTGCCTTGGTCTGACAGAGTAGAGTACCCTTAAGATTAGGTTAATGCAAATGACGCGCAAACGATGAAACCCTAATACATGCTAAAATCAGAAAAACAGAAAATATTTTTTTTCCTTTTTTTATGAGGTGGCTGACTTAAACTTAAGTTTGTTAGATGGTCAAACAAAATTAGCTTAGAACTTAAGTTTGTTAGATGGTCAAACAAAATTAGCTTAGGTTGGGGGGGGTTGGATGAAAGTTAGGTTCAGCCCTAGGTTAACATGCAGAATTCAGCAATACAAGATTTTGGTTTCATGCAGAATTTCCTAGGTTTCAGATCAGGAAAATTATAAAAAAATGAATTAAAAAAAAGGACTCAACATGAATGATGTGCTGAAAATTTCAGAGAAAAACAGTAAAAATTTAATAAGAAATGGACCTAGATTTGGACTAGTATGCATAATTCAGTGTGCAGAATTTTTTTGTTAGGATTTTTTTCTCATGAAGATTTCATCCTATTTTCATATCAAAGATGATACAAAAAATCACATAAGAATAGAGGACAAAACAAAGATATATTTATAAAAATCTGCAAAGAAAATAAGAAATTAATGGGGGTTAGACCTATGTTGGACTCCTATTGCAGAAAACAGCATGCAGAAAATCAAAACTATGATGCAAGAACATGCCCTAATCCTGCTCTGATACCAAAATTGATGGGGGATGGGATTCTAACATGATGCGGGATGAGGATGCAGGGGAGGAACATAAAATATGCAGAAAATTAATTTTAGATTTTATTATGATTAAATTCTTGAAATAGGTCAAGACTAGGTCAGGGTTTTCTAGTAATGGTTAGAATCCTACCCATATGCTAGAACTATCAAAGAGAAAAAGCAAATAAAGGATCCTAGGACTAAGAAAGCCTATTAGGTGAATGTTCAATATTCAAAATCAGACAAAGAGATGGGAAGGGTTAGTGTTACCTAGCAATGATGATCTTGAAGCCATAGAAGGGTTTGCTCTGCTCGAATCGGTGCCTGGATGATCTGGCCACTTTCCCATGGATCTGCTAGCTCTTTATCAGATTGGTTTGGGAGAAAGGTGGAATTCATCCAAGGATAGTTTCACTGGAGGGATCTTGCATATGTCACGGGTTAGGGTCACAGATGATAAAAAAAAATATGAAACTGAAAGAAGAGAGTGTGGGGTGATGGAAGGGCTGCTGGGATGGCTGGCGGCCTGTTGGGGAAGAGGGCGCCTGGCTTGGAGAGGGGTGCCCGGGTGCCTGGCTGTTGGAGAGGACACTTGGGGTGGAGCTCCTGGAAGCCAGGGGGCCAGGGCCCTCCTAGAAGAGAGGAGGATGGGGTGGCCAAGGGTTGGAAGGGCTTGGTGTTGGCGGTTTGGTGAAAGAAAGGAGATATGGGTGGTGGCCTGGGGCTCAGGGGTGGAGGCGTCTTAGGGTTTGAAGATGGCTAGTGGTCGGCTAGGGTTTATTGGAAGAAGGGGTTGTTGAGGGCTAGGGCTTGAACACAAGAAAATAAAAAAAAAATCGGGTCTCACACCCACTCCTTTTGGAGGCATAAGTAAACAGAATTCACTCAATTTTATTTCATGAAAAGATTATTCATACAAGAGGGGAGGGGATGGGTATTTATAGATCCACCCAGGTTACATTACTTGATGGTCAAGAAACCCTGACTTGAGGGCCAAGAAGTTACAAACCTGTGGGCCAAGAAAACCCTCTTGGGCTAGGGCCTTGACTCCTTGTTGCGCTTGGAAAACATCTGCTTGGACATGGTCAAAGCCTTGGGGCATCTAACCTTCTTGGACTAGGTGAAAGCTTGGGAGAGGGTGCCAACATGAATGGGCTTGGGAGGGGTGCCAACTGCTATGAGCCTTAGACTGGGGCTCCAAGGCTAGGGATATGGGGCACCACTTCTTCATGACATCTTGTGGACTTGGGGCACCATCACTTGAAGCTTGGACTAGGGCACTCTCTTGTGGACTTGGTGGCATGAAAGGGCCCAGGTACTTGGGCGCCATTGCTGGGGAGGCCAGAGTAGGTGATGCGGGACCTAGGATGATGCGGTACTATACTAATGATAAGATGGATATGCAAATGATTTCTTTTTGGTGTTTTAAGTTTTAAGTGATTTTCTGATTCTCGAAGTTTAGCAAAGACTAGATCTAGGGGTTCTATAAAAACAAGATACTTCTAGAATGCAAGTTTAGTCCCTAAACAATGATGAAGAGAAGACCCTGGGATTGAGAAATCCCGTAGGACTTAGCTTTAAATCAATACCTACTTAGGAGACTAGGGAATGCAAACCTGAAGTTTCTTATGTGCCCGATGCTGAGTTCTCTCACACTCACAGATGTGGCCTGGAAGATCAAGCCTTCAACCCTGCGGATTCACGGCTTTCCGTCTGATGGTCCGAAGGCAAGGGAGACTGAATCCTTTGTCCATGGCACCTGGAGGACCTTCGAGCAACCAGAGAAGGGTTAGAAAACAGCAAGTAGGGGTATGAGAAAGTGAAAAGGGAGGAGAAAAGGAATCAAAGATGGTGGTCGAAGAGGGTTCTTCTTGTTAGGTGTCCAGGTGGATCTTTCAGGTGGTGTCCCAGCTTGAAGATGGACTGGTGGCTTGCAAATGAGGAAGGTAACTCAGGGCCTCTCACCCCTCGATGTCTTGAAGGACAAAGGCACTCTCTTACAGAGTTTCTAGTCTAAGAAGACAAGGGCTAATGGAAGAAAACTTGAACTCTTTTTTTTTCATTTTATCAAAATTAAGATTACAAGAGGTTAGGGCTCCCTTTATAAGCAACTAAGTCTCATTTGAATTCAAATGAGGGCAGTTACAAAAAATATTAAATAAGGGGTGCCCAAATCTAAATTTAATCCCTTGAAATTCGAATTCTTGGATGCTTGGCCGACCTTGCTTTGGTGGAGGAGCTTGATTTAGGGGATCTTGTCTTCTTGATTCAAGGTGGCGCCAATTGACTTTATTTCTTCCATGGCTGACCATGACTCTTTAGGAAGAAGGCTTGATGTGGAGGCTTGAAGAAAGGAACATGTCCTCAAAAATCATGGGATGCTTCAACCTTGGCCAACCAAGCTTCTTTGGAAAAGAGCTTGATGTGGGGGCTTGAAGAAAGAAGCATGTCTTAAAAATTCATGGGGTGCTTCAACTTCTTTGGCCGACCAAGCTTCTTTGGAAAAGAGCTTGATATGGGGAGTGGGATGGAGAATTTGTTGGCTTGGAGCATGGGCATCCAACAAGCATTGACTTTGAATCCCTCCATTTTCTTGGCTGCCTAAGTGTCTTGGTGAGGTGGTGCTCCTCATGCCACATGGCATTGATGAAGTGGCACTCCAGGCATTGAAATGGTGATCCAACTTGGCATGGGGAAGATGGCTTGATCCATCAACTGGGCTTAACTCAAATGTCCACTCCAGCTTGAGCTTAATCATCAAGTAGACTTAGGCTTGGACCAAGACATCTAAATACAGGACCCATTGACCTAGCTTGACCAAATTGGTCAAGGTACAAGGCTAAAACAAAAATTGGAACTAAGTACATGACTCAAAATTAAAATGCTCAGGCTTGATGCCTTATTACAGGATCCAACAAATTAAAATCCTAATCAGAGATCCACAGAGGATTGAGGAGACTCTATCTAATCTCGGTGCCCACGCCAATTCTCCCGGAGTGAGAGGAACTCGACCCTGTCGAGTAAGGGTTGATTTGGCTTCGATATTTCACAAGAAGGTCGAGGTTGAGGTGCTGCAAGTCCACTCAGGTAATCCATGAATCATCGAACTCTGGTCGGCCTTGCCAACGGACCAAGTAACACTGATAGCCTTTGCCCCGGGTAGCAATAGCTTGATCATCCAGGACACGCTCAACATTCTCCTCTCTCAGGTAAATTGGAGGTGGACACTTAGGGTTGGGTTCCCTCTCAAAGGATTGGTCAGGCCCAAATGGCTTGCTGGGTATGGTTGTCGGTTCCCTATACTCGACTAAGTTTGAGATATTAAAAGTCAAGCTAATGCCATAATCCGGGGGCAGCTCAAGCACATAGGCATTAGGGCCAACTCTCCTTATCACTCTAAAAGGGCCAGCTCCACGAGCATGAAATTTCTTAATGGTTCCTGGTGGAAACCATTTAGGCATAAACCTAATCATTACAGAATCTCCTATGTCAAATTCTTTGGCTCGCTTTGGGAATCAGCCAATTTCTTGTGGTATTGTCACTTAGATTGATTTTTTTGGCTAATTTCCATATGCATGCTATGCAAATGACTTTGTGGACTCTGAGACTTGTACAGACACCTAACAAATGCAGACTCAACTATGCATTCCTATTGAGAGGTATTTTATTGGACTCTCTAGGGCCTAAACCTAACAGATTATAGACTCTCTAAGTCTGACCCTGGTCTGGCATGCACATGAAAATTACAGTGGATCCCTAGCAAATGCCATAAGGTCTTCCAAAAGCAGGTCGCTAACCTAACATACTCATGGCACTGGTGCAACTGAATGACCTCAACAAAGTATAATTTGATAGTTTGGGGAACATTGGAAGCCTTAGGGTACGATAAGATATAAAATCGTAGCCTTGGGATAATCAATTGGAAACATGAAATAGACCTTGGTTACCCGGGATGACCTTAAGACTTGAATATTGATCTATGGGTGTAATATCTGGGGAGGCTGGATGCTCCTAGATGGTGGAAGGTTATCAGGAAGGTCTTTGGGAAGTTTATCTTGAAAGTCTCCTAAAATAATATCTACTTCTTGGGGTTGCTCCTTAGGGACTGTTCCTGGACCTCTTTTATGGACAACTTGTGTGAACCCTCACTTTCATCTGATATGTTTGACCCTGGCTCAGACACTCCTTCAAATTCTATAGTGGGTTCGGGATCTTTTTCTATTAGTTTCTCAATGATCTTAACCTTGCGTCCACCTTCATCATACTCTTCCACTAAACTTGATTCATAGATGTCTTCTTTGGATTCTTTAGTAGACTCAGGAGTTTCTTTCTCTAGATTCTTAATGGGTTCAACCTTTTCTCCCTGAAATTCTTCAATGGGTTCTTCCTCTTCCCCTTCATATCCATTAATTAAACCCAGTTCAGCCTCATAAACTTCTTCCTCAGGCTCACTAATGGTTTAGGGGTCTTTCCCTTGCAAACTAATGGGATAGGAGTAGTAGGCTGGTTTGAAGGAATCTGTCTAAGAATTGGCCAAGAGGTGCTAATCATGTTGGGCTTAGGTCGGCTGCTAATGAGTTCTTTGATAAGACTCGAGTTCTTTAGCAATCAGATAAGCTTCCTCTAGAGTATGAATTTCCCATTGAAGTAATTCCCCTTGGGTGTCCTTACATAGGCCTCCTCAAAATCTAGATATGGTCATGGTCTTAGATTCGGTTGTGTTACATCTCCTGACAAACCCCTTGAATTCCTCAATATACTCAGACACTGGTCTATCACCCTATCTTAGTTTGTACCATTGGTCTAAAAGTCTTTACTCATAAAATCTACCTAGGTACTTTTCTCTTAGCCTACTTCTCATGGTTCTCCAGCTATGTATTCTATCTCCTCTTTTATAACATTCATTCTCAATAGCTGCCCAATGCCACTTAGCATATCGGGTTAACCTACATGTGGCCAATCTAAATTTCTCTAACTTCGACATCCTAGTATACTCGAAATAGTGATTCTTGCTCTCCTCCCAATCGATATACACCTCTTGTCTTCCATCAAAAGTGGGTGCATAAGGTTGGGTGCTCCTAATAGGTCTCTCCTCAGAGTCAACCAAGTATGGGTATGGGCTCCTAGGGCTAGACTCAGGGGCAAGATCATGATCATAGGCTCTTGGATCAAGGAAATTGGGCCTAGAGGAGTTGAATTTAGCATGGGCCTTGCGGGCTTCTGCCCGTGCCTCTGCTTGGGCCATCTTTTAGTCCAATTGGGCTAGTTGCTCGTTAAGGGCCCTCAAGTGGGTTTCAAGGTTTGACCCTATGACTACACTAGGCTGAATATGGACTAATGGACTAATAGACTCCTAATCTAGACTAGACATGCAAACACACATGGAGGGTACTACGATTTTTTTGCTAAACCTAGGAGTTCAAATAGAAAGGGTCAACTTAGTTGACATACAGCACAACAACTAGCCCTTTCACCAGCCAGGTAAGAGGGTGGGAGTATGAGAGGCCCCCCTTGCTTTTGCAAGGATCCAATTAAAGAACTACAACATCGCTCAGGTCGTTTGACACTAGACCTCTTGCCATAGATACCAGCTTCCTGGTACTAATTGAAGGGTTGCATGCACTAGCTTCCCCACAATGGTTAAACCCAACTCATGGGTGTCCCTAAGCTATTAGGTTGGTACTTGATTTTAGATTAGGCTTAGGTTCGAAATGCAAGGGTGGTGGTTTTCGGGCTAAGGAAAGGTAATGACCTCCTTCCCTTATCTTGTGATATTGCCGCCCTTAAATCGATTATGTAGATGATGGCATGCACATGAAACCTAATGAAATGTATCTAACTTTTTTTTTATGTTTTGATGTAGATTAGAGGAAGTATAAGTTACTGGAAATAAAAAAAAAAACATGAACCTAAAGTGCAAAATTAAACTATATGGTAATGAAAGTTTGATGAAATGAACTTGCTAGAAACTCAAAATAGAATTCTTCTCAGATAGTAATCCAGCATATAAAAAATCTACAGATAGAAATAAAATCTGAAAAAAACTTTGAAAATTACTTCTAATTATTTGGAATCCAGCAAAACAAAAATCACCAAAATCGGAGACTCCTACATGCAGAAACAACTAAAATATTAGACTATATACTGAGTTGCAGAATTTTAAAAGATGCTGAAATTAATGATGCAAAATTTTTTTCTTTAGGATCTAAAACCTATCTCCTTGTTTTCCCCTTCAAGGGTCAATCACATCGGCACCCGTACACACCATAAGAATTTCCTTTGAATGGGATGTGAGGGTCTTGTAGACCTACTTTTTCCCATAACTAGATAGCCATGGTGAAGCACCCAATCCAAGTAATTAAAGAGAACTAAACCCTAACCAGGCTCTGATACCAGAAATTGATGCGGGACTATACTAATGATGAATGGATATGCAATGATTTATTTTTGGTGTTTTAGGTTTTAACTGATTTTCTGATTCCCAAAGTTGAGCAAAGACTAGATCTAGGGGTTCTATAAAAACAAGATACTTCTAGCATGCAAGTTTAGTCCCTAAACAATGATGAAGAGAGGACCCCAGGATAAGAAACCCCGTATGACTTAGCTCTAAATCCATACCTATTAGGAGACTAGGAAATGCAAACCTTGAAGTTTCTGATGTGCCCGATGCCGAGTTCTCTCACACTCGTGGATACGGCCTGGAAGATCAAGCCTTCAACCCTGTGGATTCACCGGCTTTCAATCCGATGGTTCAAAGGCAAGGGAGACTGAATCCTTTGTCGGGCACCTAGAGGACCTACGAGCAACCAAGAGAAGGGTTAGAAAATAGCAAGTAGGAATATGAGAAAGTGAAAAGGGAGGAGAAAAGGAATCGAAGATGGTGATCGAAGAGGGTTTTTCTTGTTGGGTGTCCAGGTGGATCTTTCAGGTGGTGTCCTAGCTTGAAGATGGACTGGTGGCTAAGAAATAAGGAAGGTAACTCAGGGCCTCTCACCCCTCGATGTTTCAAAGGACAAAGGCACTCTCTCACAGAGTTCCTAGTCTAAGAAGACAAGGGCTAATGGAAGAAAACTTGAACTCTTTTTTTTATTTCATCAAAATTGAAATTACAAGAGGTTAGGGCTCCTTTTATAAGCACCTAAGTCTCATTTTAATTCAAATGAGGGGAGTTACAAAAATATTAAATAAGGGGTTCCCAAATCTAAATTTAATCCTTGAAATTCAAATTCTTGGATGCTTGGCTGACCTTGCTTTGGTTGTGGAGCATGATTTGGGGGATGTTGTCTTCTTGATTCAAGGTGGTGCCCAATTGACTTTATTTTCTTCATGGCCGACCATGACTCTTTAGGAAGAAGGTTTGATGTGGGGGCTTGAAGAAAAGAACATGTCTTCAAAATCATGGGATGCTTCAACCTTCCTTGGCCAACCAAGCTCTTTGGAAAAGAGCTTGATGTGGGGGCTTGAAAAAAGGAACATGTCTTCAATATTCATGGGATGCTTCAACCTTCCTTGGCCGACCAAGCTTCTTTGGAAAAGAGCTTGATGTGGGGTGTGGGATGGGGAACTTGTTGGCTTGGAGCATGGGCATCCAATAAGCATTGACATTGAATCCCTCCATTCTCTCTTGGCCGCCCAAGTGTCTTGATGAGGTGGTGCCTCCTCATGCCACATGGCACTGATGTAGTGGCGCTCCTGGCATTGAAATGGTGATCCAACATGGCATGGAAAAGATGGCTTGATCTATCAACTAGGCTTGACTCAAATGTCCACTCCAGCTTGAGCTCAATCATCAAGTAGACTTAGGCTTGGACCAATACAGCTAAATACAAGACCCATTGACCTAGCTTGACCAAATTGGCCAAGGTACAAGGCTACAACAAAAATTGGAACTAAGTACATGACTCAAAATTAAAATGCTCAGGCATGAAGCCTTATTATAGGACCCACAAATTAAAACCCTAATCAGAGATCCATAGAGGGTTTAGGAGCCTCTATCTAATCCCGGTGCCCACACCAGTAGGGGTTAGGTGCATGGAATCCAATTCTGATTACGGAACGTCCATGCCCATACCAGTAGGGGTCAGGTGCATGGAATCCAATTTTGATTGGGGAATGGCCTGGTGAATCTCCTGGTCTGGTGACTCTCCTCTTGGTTCTTTTCTTGAAGAAAAATATAGAACTTATATTTGACTAAAACAAAGGACTTCAACAAACTTAGTGAACTCAATCAGCTTACCTTATTATAGGACTCAAAATTAGACTTCATTATAGGACTCAATTTACCCTGATGGACTCAACTTACAAATGATTGATTATCCAACACATGAATTAGAAATTGGAACCTTGAAATCCTGGTCTGCTCCTGATGTCCTACATCACTCAACCTTGGATCCTCATTTAGTTGCCGCATCCAGGTGGCACTTTCCACCAGTGCGGCAATCAGCTGGTGCTATCACGGGTTCCACCAGTAGTAATGCCACATCAGGTGCCCCCCACTCTTGAGCCCAGGGAGGATGATTTAGTGCTCGGGATGAAGGGAGTAATGATCATGCTGACATGGAAGGATGCTTCCCTTGCACTATTAATGCCTTGAGTAATGGCACCCCGGATATCACGCTTCAGCACCAATGAGGTGACACCATGTCAGCCCTTCAAAAAGGAAGCCATAATTGCTGTGCCTGGCTCGAAGTGACCACCTTCGAATGGAAGCGTTGCCTTCGGTGGATCTCAACACGTGGCAGGCTTTGGTTGGCTAGGGAGGAGAATGGGTGCACACCTTCGACTGGTACAAGGTGACAGGGGGCTGCAGGCTTTTGAAAGGGACTTGTCCTCTCGCCCCTTAAGGATTTTTTGAGCGACGGAGACAAGGCTTTCTTGCAAAGTGCTTCTTCTTCTTCTTGTCTTGCCTCCATTTCTTTGATCAAGGATCCATAGTCCTAATAGGTCAGCCCTCTCTTTCTCCCTCCTTTTCCTTCTCCTATTCTTCTCCTTCGGCCTATGCCGAAGGAGAGCTTTCGTAAAGTCTCCAGGTTCCTGTCTTTCCTTTGTCTTCTTCCTTCTTGTTCTTCATGAGTTCTTACCATAGAGGGCACCGCTGCCTGGATTATTTTGGTGAGGTGGGGTCATCTTGATCGAGGCCTCCTTTCTCGAATATCGAGGAGGAGGAAGTCCTTGTAGTGGCCTGTAGGGGCCCTCACCGGACGGGGATTATCATTGGACCCCCCATGGTTCTTCCCCCTCCTCCTCCTCCTCCTGTCAGGGAGTTGACTGGTCCCATTGGCATTGCTTTAGTAATGACCGGGAGGACCTCCTCTACATCTGGAGTGTGTATGGGGTCCCTGATTCCATCTGGTTCTCAGTCCTAGGTCTGGAGGAATGGGTCACCTCCAATGGCCCGGGCCGAATCGCCCTATGTGAAGATTTTTTTTGGGGGCCTTCATCTTCCTTTCTATACCTTCTTTCTTTCCTTCCTCAGTAACTATCATCTGGTCCCGGCTTAACTTACTCCCAATATTGTTAGGACCATTTTTTGTTTCATTATTCTTTGCCACTTCCATGGGATTGTAGCCTGTTTCTCCCTCTTCAGGGCATTGTTCATCCTGAATTACCACCAAGTTGATAATGGGTGGTAATTCGTGCCCCCCGCCCAGGGGCCATCAAGCTTGACCTACCCTCTTTTATCAAGAGGTGGAAGAGTAGGTTCCTGTTCGCCTCAGTTAAGGGGGTGGATTGGGTTTGGAGTGACCCAGATCGCTCCCCTAATTGATAATCTACAATCGAGCTGGCCGACAAGGAAGTGTACGATCGACTCGTCACTTCTGAGGTCCTGGCTCTTCGAGACCTGCTGATCGAGCACAATCTCATCAAAGCAGGGGTCAACCAGGCCTAACCTCAAGACAAGGCTCGATGTCGGGAATCTTTTCCTTCCAAGTAGATTCGGCTTCAATAAGGGACTAACCAACTTCTTTTTATTTCATAGGGATGAAGTTCACCATGAACCAGCTCTTTAGCATGTCCAGGAAGAGGGCAGCTTCTACGGGGCCTAGAGACAAGCCAGTGATAGGCCCAAAAAGAGCCAGAGCGAAGGCCCAATGAGTGGTCTTTTGCGGTGCTGGCCGCACCCGAGCCAGCGGCACACCCCCTTCTCGCAGGCCCAGAGTGGGGACAAACCCGTCGAGGGGGCTGTGCCTGTAGCCTTAGTAGCCCCTTCATGAACTGAAGCTCCACCTCAGTTGGAGGTGGTAGAGGTGGCAGAAGACACCACCATGGAGAGGCTAGCCCCGATGCCAATGAGCAAAGCCACCAAAGATTAGCTTGCTATCACCGTGCCCTCGCCATCGACCGCATCGAAGCCTCGGAGCCCTTTACAACATCGAGGCCAGGGATGAAGAAGGTGCCCCTCAATTGCCCTGAGATGTAATGCTGATGATGGACAGGAAGCTTGCGGAGGAGATCATGAATGCCCTCATCGAGCTACAAGACTTCCATGAGAAGAGTGGTCGACAGCTTGTGGACATTCTCATTGGGTGTTCCCCCAGCTCATATCGATAAGTCACCATCTTGGCTACTTCATTTTCGTTTTCTACCTTTTAGAAGCTAACTTTCTCCATGTGACTATTGTAGCTAGTCACCGACATTCAGCTCATCAAGGACTCCTACATAGGGCTGATGAGGCGCGACTATCATCTCCATAAGGAGAGGGATGAAGCCTAGACTCAGATTGCCCGAGTTCAAGGACTGGAGGATCAGGTGAAGGCCCTCCAAGACCAACTAGCCAGCTCCCAAACGAGGGTGGGGGAGCTAGAGAAAAGATCCATCGAGCTCGACAGGGCTTTGAATGTGGAGAAAGGAAAGACCCTCCACCTTGTAGAAAGGAGGCTAGCTCTGTGATAGAGGTAGCCCACCTAGAGGGGGAGGATGCAAACCCTCTAGGCCCGACTCAAAGAAGAAGCAGCCCATACAGCGGTGGCCTTAGAGAAGGCCACGATGGCCATAGTGCTGATGGAGGCGGCAAAGAAGGAAGTTGTTGAAGCCGTCCCATGATTCAAGGCATTCAAGGCCTTTCAGGATGAGGTCGTCGAGGCTGTGTTGGACTCCTACCACAAGGGGTTTCAATGACTTGCTAGGTAAGGCCAGCCATCTCTTTGGGTTGAAGGGGCTGGATTATATCCTCCCCGAGCTGCCTGTCCCAAGGATGCCAAGAACTCCTGCTATCGAGGTGGAGCCAAAGCTGGAGTCGAAGTCCAGAGTGGAGGTCGAGGCTAGAGTCACGACTTCTCAGGATGCCCCTTAATTCGATGCTGCACCTACATCGGGGGGAGTCAATCGTCGGTCGGGGAAGGAGCCGATGACTAAAGCTTAACCTTTTTCTTTTTTCTTTTTGTAATAAACTTGAAAGGACTTCCACGCCTATCGGGAATCTTTACTATTTATAAAAATTTTGATCAATGAAGACATCATTCCTTCAATTGTCGAATACTCTTCTTTGTGTTTGAGTTTTTGGATGGCTTCCCAGCATGTTGGGAGCCTTGACTGATATAAAGAGAACTTCAATAAATAATATAGTTTTTCTTTCCAACTGATGTGTCTCCTTTCTTTCTCACCTTTTGTCTTCTTTTTTTTTACCTTGACATACTTTGAAACATTTTCAAGGGATCTCTCAAATTATGAAGGACTTATTTCTGTAATAGAGGACAAGCCTCACTCAGGCTACAAAAGATTTGTTTATGTAATAAAGAATAAGCCTTACTCAATTGGTGAACTTTGTCTTGCTCTTTTCTTCCTTTAGTTCCTTTTCCTTTTTGCATAATAGGAAGATAGGCTCCAGGTCGCCATGCATGAGCCTTCCCAGGTTTTGGCTATTCTTGACTGATTTTGAAATCTTGGGGTCGGCATGGAGGAGTTTGGGAACACTCCGTCCCTACTCTACTGGTCTTGAAGTCATGTGGATTTGAGTGCAGGGCTTCTAGAGTTTCCTGGCTTGATTTGTCAAACTGTGAGTCAAGTGTTAGATAGCGGGGCTTCGAAAGCTTCCTGGCTTACATCTCCGGGCAGTAAGGCAGTTGAGTATGGGGCTTCTGGAATCTTCCAGCTTTGAAGTGTGGGGCTACATAAGTTTCCCAGCTTTGGAGTGCAGGGCTTTGTAAGTTTCCTGGCTTGGGTGCAGGGCTTTGTAAGTTTCCTGGCTTTGGTCGCCGGACTTCAAGTCGGACGAACGAGTTCCTGCATAGGTGGAAGATAGAATTACACCAATAAGGAACTTTAATAGTTGAAGGAGAGCCTTATATTATTGGTAATACATCCTCAAATTGCTAGCATTCCATGTCCGAGGAAACCGGTCATCGCTAAGCATAGTGAGGTGTAGGCTCTGTTTGGCAAAGCCTCGACCACCTTATAAGGGCCTTCTCAGTTTGGGGATCGCTTGACACATTCTCCTGGCTGAGACACTTATGCTTGCCTGAGGACCAGGTCACTGGATGGAACATCTTGGGCCTAACATGGGCATTGTAGTTTCATGCTACCCATTGCCAATATGCTGCCATCCAGAGTCGAGCTTTGTCCCTCATCTCATCCAGAAGGTCCAGGTGAGAAGGAGGTGTGCCAGATTCTTGACCTTGTTGTACTGCTCTACCCACAGTATGGGCAGACCTACTGGTGCGAGCACCAGGATTAGACAGAGGCTCCTCAACCCTCTATGAATTTTTGATTAGGGTTCCAAGTCTTTTGGGATCTTGTAATAAGGCTTAAGACATTTAAGCCTGAGTAATTTGCTTTCGAGTCATGTAATTAGTATCTAGATGGTTTCAATTTCAGTTTAGTCTTGTAATTTGGCTAGAGTGAGTTAATTTGGTCAAGTTAGGATCAATGGGTCCTGTAATTAGCCAAGTAGGTTCACAAATTTAAGTTAATTTGAAGATGGGTCCACAAGTGAGCAAACAAGTCAAGCCTGATCAAGCTACTTCTCCTCCATGCCAAGTTAGGACTACCAACTTATCTTCCAAGCCATGAAGAATGCCACGTCACCAATACCACGTGTCTTGAGAGTGCCACATCACCAAAGCCATGTCAAACACCTTGGGCGGCCAAGTCTATGATGGAATTTCAAATTCAAACTCCAAGATGGGAGCCTTCTAACTCCTCCTTGATCCAAGCAGACAACATCCTCACACCACTCCACAAATCAAGCCACATCACCAAGATCAAGCCAAACATCATGGTCGGCCAAGCTTCATGATTGAAAATTCGAAATTCAAAGTTAGGCACCCCTTATTCATGAAGACAACCATCCCATTCCACTCCCCAAATCAAGTTTGTAGCCCCCTTTTTCAATTTGAATTCAAATGAGGACTTGGGAGCTTATAAATATGGCCCTAACCCTCTTGTAAGGAATAATGATGAATGTTGAATCAAATAAAATTCTGAGATTTTTTTAGCCCTTGTCTCTGTGACTTAGAACTCTGTGAGAGAGTGAGCCTTCACTTTCGAGCATCGAGGAGTGTGAGGCCCTAGATATCCTCTTCCTACACAAGCCACCAACCCACCTCCCAAGTTTGGACACCCTCTGGAAGCTCCTCCTGGATGCCCAATAAGAAGAATCTCTTCTTGACCGCCACCCTCAACTTCACCCCTCTTCATTTCTTTGCTTATCTTTCTTGTTTTCTAACTCAGTTCTAGGTTGCTCACAAGTCCCTTGGGTGCCATGGACAAAGGAGTCAGGATACCTTGCCTTCAGGACCATCTGATGGAAAGCCGACGAACTTGAAGGGTTGAGGGCTTGATCTTCCAGGCCACATCTGAAAGTATGAGTGAACTCAACATCAGGCGCTTCAAAGTTTTGAGAGGTTTTCACTCCTTATTCTTCTGAGTAGAGTTATTGATTTAGAGCTAAGTCCTACCGAGATTTCTTAATCCTAGGGTCCTGCATTATCTCTGTTTAGGGTCTATTTCTGCATGCTAGAGTTTCTTGACACTATACGAGTCTCCAGATCTCTTCTTTGTTTGATTTCTAACATTTTCCAACTCATTAAAACATAAAATATAAAACAATCACTTGCATGCATCTTGGTCCCGCATCATCTTGGTATCAGAGCTTGTTTAGGGCTTAGTTTCTCTTTAAGTACTCAAATCGAGTGCTTCACCATGGCCGTCCGGTCATAGGAGAGAAGTAGGGCTGCAAGACCCTCTCATCCCATTCGAAGGGATCTCCTATGGCATGTAGGGGTGCCATTGTGATTGACCCTTGAAGAAGAAAACAAAGAGATAGGCATCTTTAGGATTAATTTTCTGCATCACGTCCATCTCAGTACATTATCTGTTATTTTAATTATTTCTGTATGTAAGAAGATCAAAAAATTTTGATTCTTCTTTTTCTATATTTGCTACATTTGATTTTATTTTTTAAAATTTTCTTAGAATTTAATTCGGTCTATGAAATTTCTGCACGCCTGATTACTGCCTGAGAATAGTTTTGCCCTAGAATTTCAGTATATAGTTATTTCAGCCTCTTTAAATTCCATCATAGTTTAATTTTTGCACTTTAGGTTCATATCATTTAATTTCCAGAAATTTATATTTCTACCAAAATACATCAAAATACACAAAAAAACTTAAGTGCACATCATTAGATTTCATATTTATACCATCATACATATAACTTACTTTAAGGGTGACAATATCATAGATAAGGGAAGGAGGTCATTACCTTTCCTTGGCCCAAGAACAACCCCCTTTGCATTCGAACCTAAGCCTAACTTAACATCTATTAGCAACCTAATAGCTTAGGGACATCAACAAGTCGTGTTTAACCATTGTGGGAAACTAGTGCATGCAACCCTTCAATTAGTACTGGGAAGCTAGTGTCTAAGGCAAGAGGTCCGGTGTCAAATGACCTAAGCAATGTTGTGGTTCCTTAATTGGGTCCCTGCGAATAGAAAGAGGGCCTCCCACACTTCCACCTCTTACATGGCCAGTGAAAGGGCTGGTTGTTGTGTTTTATGTAATCTAAGTCAACCCATTCTGTTTGAACTCATAGGTCTAGCAACCCGTAGTACCTTCCATTGTGTGTTGCATGTCAACCAGGTCAGGAGTCCAGTATCAACCACATCACACTAAGTCAGGTGAATCCATGGATAACAACCTCGAAAATCAAATTAGGGCCCTCATTGAGCAATTATCCAATTGACCCAAAGATTTGATAGAGTTGAAACCAGGCTAGAAACTCTGGAGGGGGTCCAGGAGCCTCACACTGAACCAGAGTTTGAGTCACCTCCCCACCCTAGGAGATTCCCTCAACATGATCCCTCCTTAGATGCTGATCCCAGAAGAGTTCCATACCCTAACCCAGCCCAAGAGGTTCACCCTAGGAGACTCAATCAGGAGGTCATGGACCAGGAGAGAGAGCCATCAGGAACATCAAGCTAGAGGCACCTACCTTCGATGGCAATTTAGATCCTAGAGTTTACATAGATTGGGAGGGGGATATGGAATAATACTTTGAGTGGTATATGATGTTGGAAGGGACTAAGTTCAGATTTGCCAAACTTAGATTGGTCGCCATGCTAGGTTATATTGGAATAGTATTGAAAGGATGATCAGATAAAGAGAAGAAGAACCCATAGCAACCTGGGGGCCATGAAAATTAGGCTTAGAGAGAAGTACCTCCCAATGTCTTTCCACCAAAAGTTATTGGATCAATGGAAATTATTGAGTCAAGGGAACAAGAGCATGGCCGAGTACATTGCTAGGTTTGATGAGTTTGTCATGCGATGCATCATAGATGAATCTGAATCAGTGACCCTATCTAGGTTTAGGGCTGGCTTATATGAGGATATCCAAAGGGAGCTTTATTTTATAAAAGTCTATGACCTAGAGCAGGCTTACCAAGTTGCTAGGAATTATGAGTGGTTTCAAAGGACACCCACTTATTACAAACCTGAATCCTTTAGAAATCCTAGCCGAACCCCAGGATCTAGTCAAGCCTACCTGAGTCGACCCAACCCGAGCTGACCCAGTTCGAGCCGACCCAACCCAAGTTGATCCAGTTTTAGTAGAGAGGACAAGGGTAAGTCAATTGAGGTCCAGAGAAGCCCCAACCCTCATAACACGTGCTTTAGATGCCATAAACCTGGACATTATGCTAGCCAATGCACATCCAAAGCCCTACTTATAGAAGAGCCAGCTGAAGATGAGTTAGAACCCACTGCTGAGACGAAAGGAGAAGTTTATGAAGCTAGGGATCAATTGTTAGAAGAGTATGAGGGAGAGGAGGAACTGCACGAGTCTGATAACGTGTTAGGAGTAGTCAGGCGTATTCTAACTCAAAACAAAGAGCAAGAAGATTGGCGTAGGACTAACATCCTACAAACTTTTGTCAACTTAAGAGATAAGGTGTGCAAAATCATAGTAGATAGTGGGAGCTGTGTCAACGCCATCTCATTGAGTACTATCAAGTCCCTAGGATTGACCCTAGTTCTTCATCCCATGCCCTGTAAGGTCTCATGGATAGATTTGACTTCCATACCTATCAAGTCTAGGTGCCAAATCTTGATCAAATTGCAATCATATGAGGAGAAGATTTGGTGTGATGTCCTTCCCATGAGAGTTAGTAGCATTATCCTAGGTCAATCCTGGCTTTATGATCATGATGCCATCCTATTTGGTTAGACCAATACCTGAGCCTTTAGTCACCATGGGAAGATATTTGTAATCAGTCCAACTCCACCTAAGGATCAAGCTAAAAGAGGATCTAGTAACCTAAAGGAAAAGAAGCCAGGAGTTAACCTGATCAAGGCCAAGGAGTTAGAAAAGATTACTGAGGAAACCCCTATTTGGATCTTGGCCACTTAAGAGGTTCATGAGCCGACCCAAAGAGAACACCCTCAAGAAGTAGTTGAGGCTCTGAAAGAATTTGAGGATATTTTTCCAATTGAGTTACCTGATCAACTACCATCCTTAGGGACATCTAGCATGCTATAGACTTGGTCCCAAGTGCCACATTACCTAACCTTCTTCACTATAGGATGAACCCCAACGAGCACCAAGAACTTTAGAAACAAGTGAGAGAATAGCTTAGGAAAGGTTTCCTTTGGGAGAGCTTAAGTCCATGTGCAGTCCCTGCACTGCTAACCCCTAAGAAAGATGGTACCTGGAGAATGTGTGTCGATAGCAGAGCCATCAACAAGATCATGGTGAAATATAGGTTTCCCATTCCCATTTGGATGACATGCTAGACATGATGGCTGGTGCCATAATCTTCTCCAAGATAGACCTTAAGAGTGGCTATCATTAGATTAGGATTAGGCCCGGGGATGAGTGGAAAATTGTGTTTAGGATGAAGGATGGTCTATTCGAATGGGTAGTGATGCCTTTTGTGATGGGGACCGAGAGTCTATTTTATTTATTTTATTTGAGTCTATTAGTCATATGTCACTTGAGTCAAAGTGAGCCAATTGAGTCCTGTAATAAAGTGGACAACTGAGTTCAGTTGAGTCCACTTAGTCAGGTCCAGTCATATTTAGTTCAGTCCGATCGAGTCCATTCAGGTCATATACAAGAGGAGAGTTCGTAGCCAGGAGATTCACCAGGCCCCCCCAACCAGAGCTGGCCTCATGCACCTGGGCCCTTTCATGCTGCTAGGCCCGCAAGAGAGAGCTCCAGCCCAAGACAAGGCCCACTGTTGACCAGGTCCACCAGGGTTTCTTGGCCCACAAGTCAAGGTTTCTTAGCCCTCAAGTCATGTACCTTGAGGTGAATCTATAAATACCACCACTCTCCTCTTGTATGAAGTATCTTTTCTCCTATGAATACAAATTAAAGTTATTTTGATCTGAGTTTTGAGTTTTTCTCCAGATTGGAATGGGTGTGATGCCCTGGTTCCTTGTCTTGTGTGCAAGCCCTAATCCTCTGGTGACTTCTACGCTCACCAGCAATCATGTGCTTCCTGTCTCGCATCAGTTTGGTATTAGAGCCAAGAGGATTAGGGTTTTTCTCTTCCCTCACCGGCTCCATCTCTTTCCTCTCATCCAGATCCATCCCTGTTGCACGATCATCGCTGTTCCATCATCGCACGGCACCCCAACAAGGTCAAAGCTCCACCAATGCCCCTGCTACCATGAACACCCGATCATCCTGACCTGAACCATTGCTGCCCTCCACTCCGATCAGCCTTATCCCATCCAGAAAATCAGAGCAGCCAATAAAAAAAGAAAATATAAGGAAAAAAATATGGATTTGTTTGAAAACAAAAAGTGAACCTAGCCTTTTTTGATGTGATTGGTTCCGGTTCCATCAAATCCCCGCTCACCCAAACTCGACGGAGTCCAGTTCTCCCCACCATAGAAAAATGATGGGGACCAAGAGTCTATTTTATTTATTTTATTTGAGTCCATTAGTCCTGTGTCACTTGAGTCAAAGTGAGCCAATTGAGTCCTGTAATAAAGTGGACAACTGAGTTCAGTTGAGTCCACTTAATCAGGTCCAGTCATATTTAGTTCAGTTCGATCGAGTCCATTCAGGTCATGTACAAGAGAAGAGTTCGCAACCAGGAGATTCACCAGGCCCCCCCAACCAGAGCTGGCCTTCATGCACCTAGGCCCTTCATGCCTCCAGGCTTGCAAGAGAGAGCTCCAGCCCAAGACAAAGGCCCACTATTGACCAGGTCCACTAGGGTTTCTTGGTCCACAAGTCAAGGTTTCTTAGCCCTCAAGTCATGTACCCTGGGGTGAATCTATAAATGCCGCCCCTTCCCTTTTGTATGAAGTATCTTTTCTCCTATGAATACAAATTAAAGTTATTTGATCTGAGTTTTGAGTTTTTCTCTGGATTGGAGTGGCTATAATGCCCTGGTTCCTTGTTCTTGAGTGCAAGCCCTAATCCCCTGGTGACTTCTATGCTTGCCAGTGATCCCGCTGTTCCCATCCCGCATCAACCGCGCTTCCCATCCCGTATCATTTTGGGCTATCCAATGCACCTAGGACATTTATGAGGTTCATGACCTAGGTCCTGAAAGAGTTCACTAGAAAATTTGTAGTGGTATACTTCGATGACATTTTGATATACAGCAAGACTAAGGAAGACCACCTTAACCATCTCAAGATAGTATGTCAAACCCTTAGGAAGAACAGCCTTTATGCCAACCCCAAGAAGTGTGAGTTCATGACACATAGGGTTGTCTTCCTAGATTTTGTAGTCACCCCTGAAAGAGTCTCAGCCGACTCTGAAAAGGTTAAATCCCTAGCTGAGTGGCTAGTCCCTACTAGTGTCCATGATGTACATAGTTTCATGGCTTAGCCACCTTCTATAGGAGATTTATTCGAGGATTTAGTTCTATTGTAGCACCCATCACCGACTATATTAGGAAAGAAAACTTTGAATGGACCAAAGCTACCGATAAAGCATTCCTAGAGATTAAGGATAAGATGGCATAAGCACCTATCCTAAGATTACCTGATTTTTTCAAAGTCTTTGAGGTTGCTTGTGATGCTTCGGGAGTAGGCATAGGAGTACTTAGCAAAGAAAATCACCCTATGGCCTTCTCAATGAGGCCAAAATTAAGTACTCAACCTACGATAAAGAGTTTTATGCAGTCGTGCAAGCCCTTAGGTATTGGAGACATTACCTGCTACCCTAGGAATTTGTCCTTTTTTCTGACCATGAAGCACTTTGGTTCATAAACTCCCAGAAAAAATTAAATCTTAGGCATGCTAAGTAGGTAGAATACATCCAAGCCAATACCTTTGTGCTAAAACATTATGCTGGTACTGACAATAAGGTAGCCGATGCCCTTAACCATCATGCCCTGCTCCTAAATACCGTTAGAACTGAAGTCATAGGATTTGACCAATTGAAAGAGCAATACGGAACCTGTCGTGACTTTGGTGAGATCTTCCAATCCATGAGATAAGAACTATCTAGTGCGCATAGTGAGTACACCCTTCAGGATGGTTACCTTTTCAAAGAAAATAAGTTGTGCATTCCTAGGACCTCACTTAGAGAATTCTTAGTTTGGGAGACCCATGTAGGAGATCTGGCTAGTCATTTTGGTAGGGAAAAGACCATTTTAGTGATAGAATACCAGTTCTTTTGGCCAAGCCTCAAGAGGGATGTTGCCCACATTGTATCCAAGTGTCAAACTTGTGCTATCGCCAAATAGAAAAAGCAAAACACTAATCTATACACCCCTCTACCTGTACCTAGTTGGCCTTGGCCAGACCTTCGCATGGACTTTATGGTAGGATTACCTAAGACCTCGAGGAGACACGATTCAATTTGTGTAGCAGTTGATAGGTTCTCAAAAATGGCTCACTTCATATGCTGCTCTTAGACCTTAGATGCTTCTAAAGTGGCCAAATTATTCCTTGATCATGTGGTTAGGTTACATGGCCTTCCTAAGACCATAGTGTCCAATAGGGATGTATGTTTCCTAGTTATTTTTGGAAGACCCTTTGATACTTACTAGGGATCAAGCTCAAGTTTTCCACCGCCTACCACCCACAAATCGAGGTAGTTAACTGCAGCCTAGGGAACTGCTAAGATGTATGATAGGTGAATATACTAGAAATTGGGACCTTCTTTTATGTCAAGCTGAATTTGCCTATTATAGTTTAGTGAATAGGACCACAGGCAAAAGCCCTTTCGAGGTTGTCAATGGGTACAAACCTAATTGCCCAACGATCTAATTCCCCTACCCATCCATGCACGAGTCTTTGAGTCCATAGAATCTTTCTCACAGCATATTAGGGACATGCATAAGGATATTAGCCAAAAAATAATCTAAGTAATAACAAATACAAGAGATTGGCTGATTCCCGAAAGCGAGCCAAAGAATTTGAAATAGGAGATTCTGTAATGATTAGGCTTAGGCCTAAACAGTTTCCACCAGAGATCATTAAGAAGATGCATGCTCACAAAGCTGGACCTTTAAAGTGATTAAGAAAGTAGGACCTAATGCCTATGTGCTGGATTTGCCTCCGGATTTTGGCATTAGCTCAACTTTCAATATCTCTAACTTAGTCAAGTGTAAGGAGTCGGCAATGATACCCAGTGAGCCATTTGGGCTGACCTATCCTTTGAGAGTGAACCCGACCCTGAGTGTCCACCTCCAATTTACCTAAGAGAGGAGAACGGATCGAGCGTGTCCTGGATGATCAAGCTATCACAACCCGGGGCAAAAGCTATCATCGTTACCTGGTCCGTTAGCAAGGTCGACTAAAATTTGATGATTCATAGATTATCCAAGAGGACTTGCAGTGCTTTGACCCCGATATTCTTGAGAATATCAGAGCCAGACCAACTCTTACTCGACAAGGTCAAGTTCCTCCCACATCGGGAGAATTGGTGCGGGCACCAGGATTAGACAGAGGCTCCTCAACCCTCTATGAATTTTTGATTAGGGTTCTAAGTATTTTTGGACCCTGTAATAAGGCTTAAGACATTTAAAACTGAGTAATTTGCATTCGAGTCATGTAATTAGTATCTAGTTGGTTTCAATTTTGATTTAGTCTTGTAATTTGGCCAGAGTGAGTTAATTTAGTCAAGTTAGGGTCAATGGGTCCTGTAATTAGCTAAGCAGGTTCACAAATTCAAGTCAATTTGAAGATAGGTTCAAGCTAATTTGAAGATGGGTCCACAAGTGAGCAAACAAGTCAAGCCTGATCAAGCCACTTCTCCATGCCAAGTTAGGACTACCAACTCATCTTCCAAGCCATGGAGAATGCCACATCACCAATGCCACATGTCATGAGAGCGCCACATCACCAATGCCACATGTCATGAGAGGCACCACATCACTAAAGCCATGTCAAACACCTTGGGTGGCCAAGTCTATGATGAACTTTCAAATTCAAACTCCAAGATGGGCACCCTCTAACTCCCCCTTGATCTAAGCAGACAACATCCTCACTCCACTCCAAAATCTGGTGCAGACACCAGAGCATCAGAATAAGGCAGAGGCTTCTCAACCCTCTGTGGATCACTTAATGACATTTGAGTTCACTGTAATAAAGCTTAGTCCAGCTGAGTTGAGTCCTGTATTAGTCAGCTCATGTTGAGCTAGTCCAATCCAGTATTAGTCAGCTCATGTTGAGCTAATTTGTTTTTTTGAGTCCTGTTCAACCATATTGAAGACTCAAGATCACATCATACAAGTGAAGACCAAGTCCAACTAGATTGAAGACATGGAAGTATAGCCCAAGTCCAACCCAGCTTGAAGATTTGAAGATCCCAGGAGGAAAATTCAAAAAACCCTGATTCCTTGCAGATGCCCTCCAGATGCCCAGATTCCCTTCCAGGTACCGGAATATATTCATAGATCAAGGCATCCATGATTTCAGAGGTTGACCTGCATCCTAGCCCAAAGAAATAAAGCCCAAGCACCAAGTCCAAGCCGTAAGAAGCAAGATACCAGGGAATATTCTGCTACCTGGCTACCAGGCCACCCCAGCTTCCAAAGGCCCAAGCCCATGCGCCCAAGGCCCTTGGGCCGGCCCCTTGCTACTCCTAGAAGCCATCATGCCCCCTAGGCATCCTTGGAGTTTGACCAAGTCAAGAGAGGAGGAGAGAATTTTTAGGGATTTTTCTACCTAATGTTTCCTTACTTTCCTAGCTAGAGTTTGAGAGGGAAAAGGATTCTTATGTAATGTCTAATGTACCCTTACTTAGGCCTAAGACTAAGGGTCTATTTAAAGACCCTAGTCTCTTGTATGAGGATTGATTTTGATATATGAATTAAAACTTGAGTTCTCTTCAATTGCTGTGTGTTACCCTGAAGTGTGCATAAAGGGGTTTTGAGAGTTTCTTCTTCCGGTGTTGCAACTACCTCCAGCCATCATCCAAGCCTCCTCTTCCCATGCCCTTGCTGCCTTGTTTCTAATTTTTTTCTTGTGATCCCAACCTTGTTTTCTCACCCCTGATGGTTGTTTGTAGGTCCTCAAGTTCCTATGAATCCAACAACTCCAACCGGGCCACAATCGGACCACCGAGCAGAAAGCCAGGTATCCGAGGGTCTTTGGCTCGGTTTTCCAGGCTGCATCCATCGAGGAACGAGAGATTCCTTCACTGCGATCTTCATCGAGTGCATTAGACATTGCTATGTACACCCACTCTACCACCAGTAATTTTATTGTAGGAGAACTTGCACTAACCGAGGCTTCTCATCCCCGGCGATCCATCTTTATTACATTCTTAGGTCCTAATCTGCATGCATAGATTCTAAAATTCATATAGAATTCCCTACAACTTATTTTGGTCTGATTTTCGGGATTTAATCACTTAACTTCACATATAAAACACACAAAAATAATTGTATGCATATTAGTCCCGCATCAAAATCAAGCCACATCACCAAGATCAAGCCAAGCATCATGGTCGGCCAAGCTTCATGAAAGAAAATTCAAATTCAAAGTTAGGCACCCTTGATTCATGAAGACAACCATCCCCATTCCACT
This sequence comes from Areca catechu, assembly GCA_021397845.1. Lineage (NCBI taxonomy): Eukaryota > Viridiplantae > Streptophyta > Magnoliopsida > Arecales > Arecaceae > Areca > Areca catechu. The sequence continues at coordinate 25,330,573 of CM038044.1, read as the reverse complement.
CCCCAAATCAGTTTGTAACCCCCTTTTTCAATTTGATTCAAATGAGGACTTGGGAGCTTATAAAATATGGCCCTAACCCTCTGTAAGGAATAATGATGAATGTTGAATCGAATGAAATTTTGAAGTTTTCTAGTCCTTGTCTTTATGACTTGGAACTCTGTGAGAGATTGAGCCTTCGCTTTCGAGCATCGAGGGATGTGGGGCCCTAGATATCCTCTTCCTACACAAGCCACCAACCCACCTCCCAAGTCTGGATTCCCCTCTGGAAGCTCCTCCTGGATGCCTAACAAGAAGAATCCCCTCTGGACTGCCACCCTCAACTTCACCCCTCTTCATTTCTTTGCTATCTTATTCCTTCTTATTTTCTAACTTGGTTCTAAGTTGCTCACAGGTCCCTTGGGTGCCACGGGCAAAGGAGTCAGCCTACCTTGCCTTCAGGACCATCTGATGAAAAGCTGACGAACCCACAGGGTTGAGGGCTTGATCTTCCAGGCCACATCTGAAAGTTTGAGCAAACTCGACATCGGGTGCTTCAGAGTCTCAAGAGGTTTGCACTCTTTATTCTTTTGAGTAAAGTTTTTGATTTAGAGCTATGTCCTACCGGGGTTTCTCAATCCTGGGATCCTGCTTTATCTCTGTTTAAGGTCTATTTTTGCATGCTAGAGTTTCTTGATCACTATGCGAGTCTCCATATCTCTTCTTAGTTTGATTTCGGGAATTTGCCAACTCATTAAAACATAAAACACAAAACAATCACTTGCATGCATCTTAGTCCCGCATCACCTACCTCCACTAGAATCACTGCCTCCGAACCAAAGATGAGGTTGAAGGGCATCTCACCTATTGCCATCCGAGGTGTGGTATCGTAGGCCCACAATATACTAGGGAGCTCTTTGGCCCATCGACCCTTGGCCTCATCTATCTGGTGTGGAGCCCTTGCAAGAGGTTTGGTTGGTCACCTCAGCATCCTCATAGTCTGAGGGTGAGCCACCGAAGTGAAGAGATGGCAGATATTGAGGTTAGCACAGAACTCTTCGAAAGCCTGGTTATCGATTTGCTGCCCATTGTAGTGATGACTGAGTGTGGAAATCCAAAATGGTAGATGATTGACTTTCAGAAAAATAAACTGACCTTAGCCTTAGTGATCCATGCCAGGGATTCGGCCTCGACCCATTTGGTGAAGTAGTCAATGGCCACAATCTATACTTCCATTGGCTAGACACGGGAGGAAAAGGACCTAGGATGTCTATTCACCACTGGGAAAAACGGCCACAGGGTTGATAGCTGGGAAAGTGGGGCAGCCGGCTAATGCTGGATGTGGGCATCGCATTGACAGCAATCACATTTCCTCACAAAATCAGTGGCATCTTCCTACATGGTCTCCCAAAGTATCCTTACCGGAGTGCCTTATAAGCCAGAGTCCTGCCCGCCACATGATTTCCGCAGACACCTTCGTGTATCTCTTAGAGCACGTAGGTGGCTTCTGAGGGCTTCAGGCATTCAGTAAGGAGTAAGAATGAGACCTCCGATAAAGCTACCCATCCATCAACACGAACCATATGGCCTTCTTCTTAAGGAGGCTGGCTTCTTTGAGATCCTTAGGTAGGGCAATGGTGGCAATGTATTTGATGTAAGGGTCCATCTAGCTTTCTTCGTAGGTGACCTGTTGGACCTCTACTATAGACTCAAAATTGGGGGTCTCTAGATATTCGATAAAGGTACACCCCAGCAACAAATTCAACAGGGTTGCCAGCATGGAGAGGACATCGACCCAGGCATTCTCTGCATGAGGATGTGTGAATAAATGCTGAAGTACTGGAGGTTCACTATATACGAGCATACCTTGTCTAGATACTTTGCCATCATGGGGTCTTGAGCTTCATACTCACCGGAGACCTGGCCTACCATGAGCTGTGAGTCTGTGAAGACCTTCAGCCACTTTATGCCCAACTCATGGGATACCTTCAGTCCTATGAGGAGCGCCTCGTACTCAGCCTGATTGTTGGTCACCTTGAAGAGGAAGCGTAGTGCATACTCCATGATGACCCATTGTAGTTGGTGAGGATGACCTCGGCTCTGCTACCTTCGGTGTTGGACATGCCATCAATGTGGAGGATCCATATCATCGCTCTCAGGGCTAGGTCCCGCCTGGGTTCGGCTTGTTGGTCTACCTCCTCTGGGTCTTCAACCGTCTAGGTGCATTCTACCAGGAAGTCAGCAAGGACCAGGGCCTTTTGCACTGGTCATGGATGGTAGGTGATGTTGAACTCGTTGAGCTTCACCGCCCACTTGGCCAGGCACCCTGATGTGTCAGGGTGGCATAGGATGGCCCTCAAAGGCTGGTCGATGAGGACAATGATCGGATGTTCTTGGAAGTAGGGCTGAGATGCTGCACAGACACAATGAGTGCAAAGATAATTTTTAGATCAAGTGTACCTAGTTTCTACATCACGGAGTAGCTTGCTAGTGTAGTAGACCGGCCATTGGGAGCTATCCTTGTCGATGTAGGACCAACACTGAGCTGACCACCTCTAGCGAGATCACCAGGTATAGGAGGAGCTCTTCCCTGGGCTCTGGCTTGGATAATAATTACGGGAAGGCGAGGAGCTTTTTTAGCACCTCGAAAGCCTCCCAGCACTCCTCCATCCAGGTGAAGTCATGCATCTTGCATAGCAGCTTGAAAACTGGCTGGCAGCGCTCAGCGAAATATGAGATGAAATGACTTAATGCCGCGATGCATCTAGTCGATGCTAAACCTCCTTCTTGGAGACAGGGTGCCTCATGTCAGTAATGGCCTGGAACCTTCTCGAGGTTGGCCTTTATCCCCCTTTGGGTGACAATGAACCATAGAAATTTTTTTGCCGCAACACCAAATGTGCAGTTGGCAGGATTCAGCTTCATCTGGTAAAGGTAGAGATTGTCAAAGGCCTTCGCCAGGTTGGCGATGTGGTCTGACACCTGGCCGCTCATGGCAAGCATGTCATCCATGTAGACCTGCATATTACAGCCGATCTGCTCTATGAAGATCCTATTGACCAGGCACTGGTACATGGCCCCTGCATTCTTGAGGCTAAACGGCATCATCTTGTAACAATATGTACCTCTATCGATCATGAATGCTGTGTGCTTCTTGTCCTCCGGATGCATTAAAAATTGGTTGCATCCAGAGAACACATCCATGAAGCTGAGGAGCTTGTGGCCCAAGGTCGCATCCACCAGCTGGCCAATCTTAGGAAGTGGAAAGCTATCCTTCGGGCATCCAGTTGAGGCCAGTATAGTCCACGCAGATCCTTCACTTCTCAGAAGCTTTCCTGACCATCATTATGTTAGCAAGCCAGTCAGGATACCATACCACATGGATGAAGCCTACTGTGAGGAGCTTTCGACCTCCTCATCAATCATCTTCTACCACTCCAAGGCAAAACTCCTCTTCTTCTACCAGACTAGGCTATAGTTGGGGTTGACGTTTAGCCTGTGGGTGATCATTTCTGGTGGGATCTCGGGCATGTCTGCTGTAATCTAGGCAAAGACATCTGCATTGGCTTGCAGGAACTGAGTTGATGGATCTCTCCCCCTCGGGTAATTGGGCTCCCACTTGCACTATCTTCAGGGCATCCTACCCCAGGGGGAAAGATAACAAGGGTTCGACCAGCCCGCCTTTTGGCTCTTGCTCTATCAAGCCTGACTAGTCGATGACCGGGTCCTGTATGGCTTTTTGCGCTCCAGGTATCATGTGCAGGTGGTGCTGGATTGGTTGCCGGGACCCTCTCATCTCTCCAGTCTCCCAAGGAGTGGGGAACTGGATGAGGAGATGCCTGATGGAGATGGTAGTATCCAATAGATTGAGTCCAGGATGCCCAGGATTGTGTTGTATGGGAGGGAAGCCTCATAATGGTAAATGTTGTCAGCACGATGCTTTGCGAGGTGGCATCCTGGTGATTATTGGGAGTGTGATCTCCCCTTCAACTCCAATCGAATCTTCGATGAAGCCCACTAAGGGCATGAATACTAGTTTTAATGGTTAGTAGACAAGTTCATCCTTGTAAAAGCATCATTAAAAAGGATGTCAACAAAGCTTCCACTATCAACTATGATTTTTTTACAGGGTGCTTAGCTATCATCATCTCTACGATGATAACATCATATTTGGGTTATCTACCCTAGCCGACCATTCTCCCTTGCAGGGGAGTACATCATCACTTCCCTCTCTTACCGTAGCCCTCTTTGAGCTCCAACTCCCTGCCCCCAGGAGATCATCCCCATCGGCTTCTCAGGTGGGTAGTTGTCAATGGTGAGCAGTCGGGGCTCTTCATTATAGGCTACTGGAGTAGCTCCTCTCTCCATATACTTTCTAAGGTAGCCGTGCTTGATCAGGTCATCTATCTCCCTCTTCAGGTGGTGAAATTCTCATTATCATGATCGTAGTTCGGTGAAGTGGAAGTAATAGGATCTGTCGTGCGCGCTGGTCTTAGTGGAGGAGGACAACGTAAGAAGCACTCGCCCTCGATCTTCATCAGGATCTTTGCTCTCGGGTGAGGAGAGGAGTGAACTTTTCTTCCTTGGCAGGGCCAACTCTGGGCCTGACTCCCGGTTGCGGGGCCAGCATAGCTTTCAGGGTCAAGGGGCTAGACATTTTCCCAATGGCCTGCCTCTTTAGTGGCCTCCCATCCAGCTCTCTCCTGGTATGGTCGGCCTCCTCCACATGGATGTGTAAGGGTTTTGGTGACCAGGAAGGAAGCGTGGATTTCAAAATTTATTATGAAACCACTACCAAACCCTTAACCCAAGACCTCCTTACTAGGAATTAAATATATAAACATGCATATATAATATAAACTAGAGTTTAGGCACCAACCTGAACCACTAGTATCCAATCCGATGATGAAAACCCTGATTCAGCCTTCTTCTCCACTAGGTGCCTAAACATTCACCCTCCAACGGTGATCCACACGAAACTTGGACCAAGGAAGAACTCCTTCTTCAAGTTGCTTGGAGAAGTGGAACTCTTTCGAAAGCCTTTGGTCTATTGACCACTGTAGGACACCCTGTCCTACTGTAGGGCACCCTGTCTACTGTAGGGCACTATAGACACTGTTCTAAACCACTCTTAGTTTTAGGACAACCCTTCTCTAGGACCCCTTAGGCTTATGTCCGAAAACAAAGCCTTGTCCTATTAGAAAAGACCTTGTCTTAACAAGACAAGTCTTGTCTTAAAGAAAGAAGGAGGGAGAGAGAGACACTCAGAATAATACTTCGGTGGAATTCTTATATCAGACTCATTTCACCACCTGCTATTTATAGATACAAGAGGGGCATGTGATATGTCTTCCTATCAACTTATCAGATATGATTTTCAAGACCGAAGAGAAGAGAAGTTATTGGCTTGAAAAATCATATCTAATAAGCCCATTCATGCACCGAAGGCCTTATTCACGTCCCTTCATTTATCTGGATGAATTCTCACTTGCCACATCTCAATTACCGATCCATAGGAAGCCAAGAGGTGCCTCTTCAATCTTCAAACATCGAAGATTATGAAGAGTCCTGATAGCAGAAGGACTCTCCATCATAATCACGCGCCACATGAAGAGTTGCGACTCTTCATGCACCGCGCGCGCCATCCTTCTTCCACGCAAATTTCAAAGAATGTTAACCAGTCAAAATATAGGCAATATGGGTGTCATTGGAAAGAGCATAAAATTCCCTTTCTGACATATAGATTATATTCAAATTAGCTCATTCTGTGCCCTTTTGAAGTTAAGGTATCATTTAGGTACCAAGAGTCCCATGCCATTGGGACTCTTCATGTATGGCACCTAAAATACCCTTAAATCCAAATTAAAATCAAATTTAGCTCTAATTATGCTAGCCCCACTTAGGACTGAACCTAATTTAGGTTTTCCATAATTAGGTTAGCCCAATTAGCAAGCAACCGGACCCAATCCAATTGGGTTAGGAATTTGGTTAGCTTACATATGCTAGTATGTAATCTGGCTAACCAATTAGGATCCTATGACCCTAATTAAATCATGAATAACTTCCTTGTCCAAGTCTCTATTGTGTGTGACCCATTGGGTTCCACATCTAGCCAGCAATAGGTTTAGGTTTGAGCCGATTCGATTCGATCGAACCCGATTGACCTAATTAGGTCAAATTGGCTCACCTAATTGTCCAATTCGAATCACACATCGAATTGACTCATGAAACCAAATCAATTGGTTCATGAAGACCTACAAGACAAGATTGACGTTTAGCAACGTGTCATGCCTACCCGAAAGATGAGGAATCTTGATGGATTTACCAAAATATCCTTCAGTGGTGAGTTACCGGGCAATTCAGTCCTTCGATCTACTTGCATCCTGAATATGACTATAGATATGGATACTTGTCAAACTAATTTCATATTCATTTCTTGCTCAATCTGATAATGATGATTCATTAATGAACCATTAGAAACTATTTCTAATGTTCATACTTTGATCAAAGATTTCCTGAATCATCATTTGATTGAAATCAGCTAGATGTGCTTCCCTCTTACTAGGGTTGATCGATTACTTTTTGACCTACTCACAACCTCCATATGCAATCCACCATACCCAGTATCACCCCGTGAATGACTCAGTGTCATGATTGAGTGTGAACCAAAGTATGGATTCATGCATACAAGGTACCATGGCAGTCTCAGGTCAAAGGATCACATGAACTACTCCCATATGAGAACTATCTATTGACAAACAAATAAGGTTCCATTAGATGTTCTCAAGCTGGATCCATTCAGTGAACTCATTCTAATGAGCACCCACATCCTAGTATTAGTGTCAAACACAAGTGACTGTGAGATCAGTCACCCTCTTCACCAAGTATACATAGGATGTGCTGGTCTTGCCGGAAACATTGATCCCCTACTCAATGTCCCATCGACCAGGAATATTCCAGATTAGGGTTTTAAGGCTTTAGGTCTCACTGGTATGATCTCATCATAACCCTAGAACCATAGCCCTAATGTATGGGGTTCATCATATCTTAATAAAATAATAAGACACAGCGTATGATGAAAATAAAATGCCTTTATTAATTGATAATGTCACTACATTGGTTTGGGATACAAAAAAAAATCCCATCGAAATACAACATTTCGATTGGCCTTTAGGGCATAATCCTTTCAATCTCCCACTTGCATTAAAGCCAATCGTCTTTAAATTTTAACCCCATACAATCGAGGTGGCGATCAAACTCTCGTTGTGGTAGAGCCTTAGTGAAAGGGTCTGCTATGTTGTTCTTCGTTTCTACTCTTTTAATGCAGACTTCTTATCTTTCGACAATCTCTCGAATGAGATGGAAGCATCTTAGAATGTGCTTTGATTTGTGATGAGCTCTAGGTTCCTTAGCTTGAGCGACGGCTCCAGTATTATCACAGTAAAGTGGTACTGTACCTTCAATCTTCGAAACAATGCCCAACTCTGAGTTGAACTTCTTCATCCAGACAACTTCCTTTGCAGCTTCACTAACAGCAATGTATTCTACCTCAATTGTTAAGTCAGCTACAGTCTGCTGTTTAGAACTCTTCCAACTTACAGCTCCTCCATTTAGGATAAAAACATACCGTGAAATAGATTTGCTATCATCTAGATCTGATTGAAAACTAGAATCTGAATAAGCTTCCAGTTTAAGATCAGATCCTCCGTATATTAGAAAAATATCCTTAGTCCTTCTCAAGTACTTAAAAATATTTTTCACAGCCTTCCAGTGATCTCTCCTGGATCAGCCTGAAATCTGCTAGCTATACCTAAGGCATATGCCACATCAGGCCTGGTACATAACATAGCATACATTATAGATCCTACAGCCGAAGCATAAGGTATATAACTCATTCTATTTCTTTCTTCAGGTGTCTTAAGAGACATCTTCTTAGAAAGATGTATGCCATGACCAATGGGCAAGTAACCTCTTTTATTTCCCTCAATGCTAAATTTCTTTAGCACTTGGTCAATGTACCTAGACTGGGATAAGCCTAGCATCCTTTTAGATCTATCTCTATAGATCTTGATACCCAGTATATAGGATGCTTCTCCCAAGTTTTTCATGGAAAACTGTTTAGATAACCATACCTTGACTGATTGTAACATTGGGATATCATTCCCAATGAGGAGTATGTCATCCACATACAGAACTAAGAAAACTATGGCACTCCCACTAGTCTTCTTGTACACACAAGGTTCATCCTCATTGTTGAAAAAGTCAAACTCTTTGACTGTCTTATCAAATCGGATGTTCCAACTCCTGGATGCTTTCTTTAATCCATAAATAGATTTCTTCAGCCTACATACCTGATTAGGTTTAGTCTCCAAGACAAAACCTTCTGGCTGTGACATATAGACCTCTTCCTCAAGGAAACCATTAAGGAATGCGGTTTTCACATCCATCTGCCAGACTTCATAATCATGATATGCTGCTATAGCAAGCATGACCCAAATAGATTTGAGCATGACAACAGAAGAAAATGTTCATCATAATCTTTTCCCTGTTTTTGTCTGAAACCCTAGCCACTAATCTGGCTTTATAAGTTTCGACTTGGCCATCTGTCAATCTTTTTCTTATAGACTCATTTGCATCCATTAGGATTAACACCCTTTGGTGCATCAACCAAAGTCCACACTTGGTTGACATACATGGAGTCCATTTCGAATCTCATGGCTTCCAGCCATCTGTCTGAGTCCCTACTCATGACAGCATCCGTATAGGTCAGAGGCTCATCATTTTCAATGATCTGGGCTTCATTATTCTCATAATGCACAAACTAAGGTGATGACACCCCTATCATAAGGTGCTATGGTAGTGAGGGTGTTGACCTGTGTACTAACTTTGGTGTGTTTGGTCTAACTGTATTATTTGTTGAACTTCTCTTTGTTGACTTTCCCGTCTTCATCTTTCACTGCCCTTTTGTAGGATGAACTCTTCTCCCAAAAAGTAGCATGCCTACTGACAAAGATTTGTTCAGTAGGGTGTAGAACATATATCCATCTACTATCTTAGGATATCCTACAAATAGACACTTATACTCTAGCATCCACTTATCTCCAAAATAGGCATGGACATATCCTGGACATTATATCTAAGATACTTAAGATGGGTTTCTTACCCCTCCAATCTCATATGGAGTGCTAGAAGACAGATTTAGATGGTACACTATTATTGATTGCCACGGTTTAGGCATATCAACGCAATAGGAACTCTGTGAAGCACATCAGGATCCGTACCATATCTAATAAGGTACGGTTCCTTTTTCAGCAACACCATTTAATTGTGGTGTGTAAGGAGGGGTCCATTCAGAGATATCTCCTTTTCTTTAAGGTGATCAAGAAACTCGATGGATAAGTATTCACCTCCTCGATCTGATCGAAGGATTTTAATACTTTTCCCCGTTTGTTTCTCTACCATACTTTGATACTCTAAAAAATTATCAAAGGCTTCGAACTTATGTTTCATAAGATACACAAATTTGTACCTTGAAAAATCATCAGCAAACGTGATGAAATATAGTTATCATGGGCCCACATACATCTTTATGTATGAGTTCTAATAACATATACTGGGTATCAAGATCTATAGAGATGTCTGTTGTATGGGCCCACAACTTAATGGTATGTATGTATTATGGTGGTGTTATCTGGGTATGATGTCCTTTCTCTTGTCCTCTCTATATCCACTAAATGGAGTCTTGGCCATTTTACCATGAGACATGATTCATAAGTTCCTAATGATTCATAATCATAAGGATTAAGGAAATTTTCCTTGTATAACTTGCTAATCCTTGTCTTACTAATATGTCCAAGCCGACAGTGCCAGAGTAAAGTATTGTTTACATCATCTCTCTTTCATTTGTTACTTATATGAAATATATTGTCATTAGTGGATAGAGTTAAAAGACCATTGCAAAAATGCCACAATATATAATTTCATTAAAAAAGCTGATTGAGCAACCATTGCTCATCACATTCATAGTATAACCTTGTCTAAGTAACAAGGGTACAGAAATGATATTTCTAATGACTTAGACATATAGTAACAATCTCTCAGCTCTAAAATCTTCCTCGAAGGTAACTTCAAGATATAAGTCCCTACGGCCTCTGCTTGGATGGACTCTCCTCCAGCACCGTAGAGCTTGAAGTCTCCTTCCTTCAATACTCTAAGCCTCTGCAACCCTTGCAATGATTTGCAGATATTATGACACACAGGCTGTATCCAATACCCAAGTATTTGAAATGGAAGAATCCAATGACAAAATAGTATGAACTTCTTTCATACCTTTTGGTGTATCCGATGCACCAGGCTTCACACCTGTAAGGTAAGCCTTGCAGTTCCTCTTCCAATGACTCGGCTTGCCATAGTGAAAGCAGGTCATCTATCCGGAGGCCTTCTTTCCTTCTTCTTCTTGATGCCCCTTTTGGGTTCAATCCTCTTGGAACCCTTTCTGCCTGACTTCTTCTTGTTGATCCCATCCACAAGAAGAAGTGGAGCCTTATTTTTCTTTAAATGGCTCTCTGCTGTTTTTAACATGTTTAACAGCTCAGGCAAGGAAGTGTTAAGTTGGTTCATATGATAATTAAGAACAAACTGTGAAAATGACTCAGGGAGTGACTGCAGGATCAAATCCTGATTCAACTCTCCATCCATAACAAAACCCAATAGACCTAATCGAGTGATCAGGTCAATAACCATCAGTACGTGGTCTTGTACGGATGTACCTTCTGTCATTCTCGCATGGAACAACTGCTTAGGTATCTCATATCTAGCAGTTCGACTATGTTCTCCATATAGCTCTTTAGATTGAGCAGTATGGAGTTAGTGTCCTGCTATCATGTTGCCTCTGCACTCATTGGTCATAGAGGCAAGCAGATACATGGACAGTGAGTGAGTCATTTTGCCACATCTTGTATGTGGTCTTTTCCTCTTGCAAGGCATATCCCCTAAAGGTTCCAAGGTAGGGGTATCAAGAATGTAAGAAAGTTTTTCTTGGCTGAGTACTATCTTTAGGTTTCTCAACCAGTCAAACATAGTTTGGTCCAATCAATTTATTGGCATCAAGTATACTATGGAGTGAGAGTGAAGAAGCCATTATCTAATTAACAAAGAACATAATATAAGCAAACAACCAATGTTGACAAAACATAATTAAATTGGATTTTAACTTAATTATGTCTCCCACTATTTTATCGAGCATCATAACCCTCTATACGATGATCGAGAAATCCTCATTGGTTGTCTTAGTGGGGTTGAGATCCTAATTCCTTATAAAGACCTTGTGTGTACACAACAAATCTTATATAAGTTTAAAGGTAGGAAAACTCTTTCCAATTGTAACTCATACAATTTTCAACATATCCTGGCCTCTAAAATATTAATAGCCTTGTGTGTGCACAACAAACTATAATATTTAGTTAAGTAAGACCCTTCATTCCTTTATAGTCATGATTATAATAATAATACCCTGGTGTGTACACAACAAAGTATTATATTAAATCATGCCATAAGCATCAAATGCACCAAGCCAAAATTATGTTAGCCACCATAATAGGCCTTGTGTGTACACAACAAACCTAATACGGATCATGACATAATAATGACTTGGCATGAAGGAAGGCCTAATGTAGTAAATATTACACTAAGCATAACAATCAAGAATTAAGTTAATCTTATCGGCCAGGTAAGTGGGAGAGTAATGGGAGTCCCCCTGTTGCTTTCCTAGAACCAATAAAAATTGGCCAGGTCAGTCAACGGAATCAATTAAAAACCACGTCCTCTTTACCGATCATGAACCACTTTTCCTAGACACCGAATGATCATCTAATCATCTAGATCATTTTACTTTTGGTATATGACACTACAACTTAATATAATTTTAAAAGAGGGCTTTATTATTAAAATAAGCACATTCTACATTACCATTCATCAACCATGCATCATATCATTTTATAATGTGCCAAGTATGTCATCATACTAGGACAACCATCTACCATATAATGGATCTACCATTATGCCAGGGCAACCTTATTTCAGTATGATGACTAGAAAGCTAAACATATCTCTATATCGGTTAAGATTTAAAACCCTAACCAGTGACATACATATATGCATAAACATATCAATCAATGTAACTCTAAACTTTTGTAGAGTCCTACAAAATTGGGCAACTTCAAATTTTGTAGAGTCCTACCAAAATGGGCGACTTCAAGAGTCCTACAAAATTGGGCAACTTCAAATTTTGTATGATTTAGCCCTAATAAGGTGGCTCTGATACCACTATAAGGATTTTGGTGACCAGGGCGGAAGCGTGGATTTCAAAAATTTATTATGAAACCACTACCAAACCCTTAACCCAAGACCTCCTTACTAGGAATTAAAACATACAAACATGCATATATAAATAAACTAGAGTTTAGGCACCAACCTGAACCGCTAGTATCAAATCCGATGAAGAAAACCCTGATTCAGCCTTCTTCTCCACTAGGCGCCCAAACGTTCACCCTCTAATGGTGATCCACACAAAACTCGGACCAAGGAAGAACTCCTTCTTTAAGTTGCTTGGAGAAGTGGAACTCTTTCGACAGCCTTTGGTCTATTGACCACTATAGGACACCCTGTCCTACTATAGGGCACTAAAGACACTCTCCTAAACCACTCTTGGCTTTAGGACAACCCTCCTCTAGGACCCCTTAGGCTTATATCCTAAAACAAAGCCTTGTCCTATTAGAAAAGACCTTGTCTTAACAAGACAAGTCTTGTCTTAAAGAAAGAAGGAGGGAGAGAGAGACACTCAGAATAATACTTCGGTGGAATTCTTATACCAGACTCATTTCACTGCCCCCTATTTATAGATACAAGAGGGGCGTGTGATATGTCCTCCCATAAACTTATCAGATATGATTTTTCAAGACCGAAGAAAAGTTATTTGGCTTGAAAAATCATATCTAATAAGCCCATTCATACACCGAAGACCTTATTCACGTCCCTTCTTTTATCTGGACGAATTTTTACTTGCCACATCTCAATTACCGGTCCCTAAGAAGCCAAGAGGAACCTCTTCAATCTCCAAACATCAGAGATTATGAAGGGTCCTGATAGCAGAAGGACTCTCCATCAGAACTGCGCGCCACATGAAGAGTTGCGACTCTTCATGCACCGCGCACGCCATCCTTCTTCCACACAAATTTCAAAGAATGTTAACCAGTCAAAACATAGGCAATATGGGTGTCATTGGAAAGAGCATAAAATTTTCTTTTTGACCATATAAATTATATTCAAATCAGAGATCTATAGCTCATTCTGTGCACTTTTGAAGTTAAGGTATCATTTAGGTACCAAGGGTCCCATGCCATTAGGACTCTTCATGTATGGCACCTAAAATGCCCTTAAATCCAAATTAAAATCAGATTTAGCTCTGATTAGGCTAGCCCCACTTAGGACTCAACCTAATTTAGGTTTTCCATAATTAGGTTAGCCCAATTAGCAAGCAACCAGATCCAATCCAATTGGGTTAGGAATTTGGTTAGCCTACATATGCTAGTATATAATCCGGGTAAACAATTAGGATCTTATGATCCTAATTAAATCATGAATGACTTCCTTGGCAAAGTCTCTATTGTGTATGACCCATTGGGTTCCACATCTAGCCAGCAGTAGGTTTAGGTTTGAGCCGATTCGATCCGATCGAACCCGATTGACCTAATTAGGTCAAATTGGCTCACCTAATTGTCCAATTTGAATCACACATCGAATTGACTCATGAAACCAAATCAATTGATTCATGAAGACCTACAAGACAAGATTGACATCTAGCAACGTGTCATGCCTACCCAGAAGATAAGAAATTTTGATGGATTTACCAAAATACCCTTCAGTGGTGAGTTACCGGGCAATTCAGTCCTTCGATCTACTTGCACCCTGAATATGACTATGGATATGGATACTTGTCAAATCTAATTTCGTATTCATTCCTTGCTTAATCTGATAATGATGATTCATTAATGAACCATTAGAAACTATTTCTAATGTTCATACTTTGATCAATGATTTTCCGAATCATCATTTGATTGAAATCAGCTGGATGCGCTTCCCTCTTACTAGGGTTGATCGATTCCTTTTTGACCTACTCACAACCTCCATATGCAATCCTCCATACCTAGTATCATCCCGTGCATGACTCAGTGTCATGATTGAGTGTGAACCAAAGTATAGATTCATGCATAGAAGGTATCATAGTAGTCTCAGGTCTAAGGACCACATGCACTACTCCCACTATGAGAACTATCTATTGACAAACATATAAGGTTCTATTAGATGTTCTCAAGCTGGATCCATTCAGTGAACTAATTCTCTAATGAGCACCCACATCCTAGTATTAGTGTCAAACACAAGTGACTGTGAGATCAATCACCCTCTTCACCAAGTATACATAGGATGTGCTGGTCTTGTCAGAAACATTGATCCCCTACTCAATGTCCCATCGATCAGGAATATTCTAGATTAGGGTTTTAAGGCTTTAGGTCTCACTGGTATGATCTCATCATAACCCTAGAGCCATAGCCCTAATATATGGGGTTCATCATATCTTAATAAAATTAATAAGACAGCGTATGATGAAAATAAAATGCCTTTATTAATTGATAATGTCACTACATTGGTTTGGGATACAAAAGAAAATCCCATCAAATACAACATTTCGATTGGCCTTTAGGGCATAATCCTTTCAGGATGTACTTATGGGCCTAGAGGAGGAGCTCTGAGTAAATCCACAAAGGCTTCTTATCAGGGAAGTAGGTGAAGCGGGAGGTCCTGAGTCCCCTCTTTAAAGCCAACATAGCGACTGGCTCATCGATGTGATAGATCTCCAAGGTGGCAGCTTTAAATCAAGACATGTAGTCCCGGAGGGGCTCTCGATCCTGAAACTATCAGCCTCACTTGGTACCTTGCTGCATACATTAAAGTATGCTACAAACTTTTTCTCCAACTGCCTGAAGGGGTCAATACTTTCTGACTCGAGTCTGTAGAACCAGGCTCGAGCGGCCTTTCAGAAGGTAGCTGGGAAGGCGATGCAAAGAAGAGTGTCGATGGCCCCTTGGACCCTCATAAGGGCCTTATAGCTTTTCAAGTGGTCCAAGGGGTCAGTTGTCTCGTCATAGGGATCAACCTGGGACATGCGGGATTGGTTAGGGGTCGATTTCTCATGGATTCTGCAAGAGAAGGATGGACGGGTTTCATAACTCGTACGATCATTGGGAGAGCCCTGAATCTTAGTAAACCAGCAGGACAGGTCAGCCAGCTTATGCTCTTGCTCTTCGAGGTACCCTTCCACCTGGTGACGG
The DNA here is from genome assembly GCA_021397845.1 of Areca catechu. Lineage (NCBI taxonomy): Eukaryota > Viridiplantae > Streptophyta > Magnoliopsida > Arecales > Arecaceae > Areca > Areca catechu. Next base: position 25,315,211 of record CM038044.1, on the reverse strand, counting down.
ATGGCCTCGTCTGTGGACCCTTCAACGGAGGCCGTCAAGGGCGAAGGGGGCGCGAAGAAGAGGAACTCTCACTTGAGTTCTCGGTCATGCTGGTGCCATCGGTGCGAGCATGTAGCATGGTCCGAGGTTGGGGAGCGGCTCTCCCGGCTAGTCGAGCCATGGTGCTGCTTCTTCCCGACCGTCAGATGGTCTCCATACGGGTGGGAGGCCGCATGTAGCGGCCCATCCTGGAAGGACCGTAGGTTGGTATGGGGGTCTGTGATGTGGGCCGCCAGCATCCCTAGCTACTGTTGAGTTGCCTAGGACCGGTATCGCTGATGGAGTTGGCACACCACTACAGCCAAGGCAAGGACCTGCTGGGCAAGTGTGGTGATATAGGGATCCATCGGAGGTGGCAACGGTGGAGCGGGGAGCTCGCCCTCAGGGCTCTATAGGTCATCACGATGAGGGGGGCCTGCTGCCTGGCTGGTGGAAGCCTCCCATGTGCACGTTGTCACCATGAGGACATGGATGTCCACCAGTGTCCTTCTTGTAGTGGGGGTGATGGGGACATCAGGATTAGTCCCTAGCCTAATTTTTCCTTTATGATCAATTATCAAGTCCTATTAGCCCTTTGAGTCTTGTATTTAGGGCTTGATTTCTTTGAAGTCAGTTTGAGTATAAATTGAGTCCTGTAATAAAGGCATGGCCCATTTAGGCCCAAATTAGGGTTTGAGTCCTGTTTTAGTCCTTAATATCATTGAATCTTGTATTTAGAGTTTGACTCATGCCATTAGGGTTTTGGATCAGTCCTTGAGCTTAGTTGTTTGAGCCAGCTCATGTTGAGCCATTTACCATTTTGGGTCTTGTAATCATGTCCAGTTGTATTGAGTCTGTATTGAGCCAAGTCCAGTCAGAGAAGAATCAAGCATGTGAAGGACGCCACCCAATTTGCCACCTCAGTAGCCACGTGGAGTCCCAGTCACACCATGGATTGTGCCACCTAGGATTACATGGAGGATCACATGAAGATGGCCCATGCATGACCACATGCCAGCACACCTCTTCCACCCTCTAGGCACATCAACTCCACATGCCATCAAGTGAGATTGGAAGGTCAACAGGATATACTCCAATCCCCTGATTCATGCATGCCTGCTTTGGAAACCTTGTGGGCCTCCCCAAGCCAAAAGAAGAAGTTTTCATGCACCCACCTTGGTCCCCCCTTGGCCGCCCACTTCATTCCATATGTGGAGGAGTTTTTATGGTATTAGCTTTATTCATTCTATGTATCCAATCTATAAGAAAGGAAGATATTATGCGCCATATTCTTTTCCATGTATTCCATTACTTAGGCCCTAAGTCTTATGACTCTAGGGCCCATCTCATGTAATTTTGTGGGAATGCTTATGAATGAAATTTGAGTTCTCTTACATACAATTATCCTTTGCCTTAGTGCATCGACCTCCTTGAGGGAGTGGGTGAGAGACCCGTGCCTTTGCTCTTTGAGCATCGAGGGGTGTGAGGCCCTATTTATCAAACCCTAGCCACCCTGCTTCTTCCAACTTGGATGCCCAACAATCAAGCTTCATCATGGCCACCCCTGCTACTCTCTCTCTTCCTTTCTTCTTTCAGTGATTCATCCCTTTTCTCCTTTATTTTCTAATCTTCTTTTGATGTTTTGCAGGTCCCTCGAGTTTCATAACTTTAGGATTCCATTTGACTAGCCTTCGGGTCAGTGGATAGAAAGTCGACGAATCCGTGGGGTCGGAGCTTGGTTCTCCAAGGTGCATCTAGGAGCGTAAAGTGACCTCATCAAGGAATCATCAGTAAACACTACCAGGTATACACCCCCTAGACTCATAAGTTATGATATTATAGAAGAGCTAGCCCTACCAGGGCTTCTTAGCCTCGACTGGTGCGGACACCATAGGCACCAGGATCAGGCAGAGGCTTCTCAGTCCTCAGTGGTTATCTTATTAGTATTTTCAGTGTTCGAGTCCAATTTTGTAATAAGGGCTTAGCTCATTTGAGTCCCTACTTTGGCCCCTGAGTCCTGTTTTGGGCCTTTCAACAATTGAGTCCTATATTTAGAGTCACTCATACCATTAGGGTGTTGAGTCAAGTTTTGGGATGCTGATTATAAGTTTTGTCACTTTGAGTCTTATGAATCCTGTAAGTCTTACATTGAGTCCAATCCAATTTTGTAAGAAGAAGACTCAAGTCACTTATGGATCCAGCCAGCATGACACTCCAACCATTGCATGGAATCTAGTCACCCACATAATTGTGCCACTTGGAAAGCATAGAAGGAGTCAAGGAGCCACCCTTGAAGACCCTAGTGAATCAAATGTCTACAACACTTACCAGGAAGAAGGACAACCGAAGAAAACCTGGAAGCATGAAGCCCTAAGCCTAATTCGGCACTCCATCCAAATGGTCACCACCATGTGGTCGGCCATCTTAGGGTCACCCCCTTGGCCGACCATAACAAGGAGAGTGAAAGAGATTGTGAGCCTAATTGGGAGAGGAGTTTCCATGTATTCTAGGTAGGGTTTGTGAGGGAAAAGGACACAAAGAAAGTTACTTGTATACCCTTACTTGGGACCCAAGTCTTGTAAGCCTATATAAGAGGCCCCCCTCTCATGTATTTTGATAACTTTTAATAAAATTTCTTGAGTTTTTCTCCAACATTGCTATGTGTTTTGTCCTCCTAAGGGAATCTGTGCGAGACCCATCGCTACTACAAGCTTCATGTGCCCTACCTCCAAATCTCTAATGAAACCCTAGCCAACAACCCTACTTCAACCTTGGACGCCCCCACCACTTGGCTACCCACATCCAACCCTCTTCTTCCCTTTCTTCCTTCAATCTTTTACCTTATTTCTTCTTTGTTTTGTAACTTTTGATAGGTGTTTTGCAGACCCTCAGAGTCCACAAATCCAGGATTCCATCCGACCAGCTTTCGGGTCAGCAGGCCGAAAGCCACGGATCCGCAAGATCTCCAGCTTGATTTTCCAGGAAGCATCCAGGAGCGTAGAGTGACCCCTTCATGGATTCATCTTCCAATCACTTCTAGGTACACCCCCTTGACTCACAAGTTATGGTATTGCAGAAGATCTAGCCTTACCAGGGTTTCTTAGCCTTGGCGATCCTTTCTTTTCACTATTTAGGGTCTATTTCTGCATGCATGTGCTTCTAGTTTTTCTGTAAAATTCCTGCTTAGAGTCATGGCTCAAATTTTGTTATATAAACTCTTAATTTACTGCTTAATAACAAAAAAATAGTTTGCATGTATAAGTAGTCCCGCATCATTTGGTATCAGAGCATCTTTTAGGGCTAATTTTTGGATCCCGTCATTCCTGTATATGGCCTATTCTTTTAATTGTTTCTATATGTAGGTAACTCAGAAACTATTGATTCTTATTTTTTGGGTTTTTCATAATTGATAATATTTATCAAAATCTTCTCTTAATTTAACTCAGTTTCTATGTCTTCTACACATCTGATTTACTACCTGAGAATAGTTCTGCCCAAAAATTTCTGCAAGTCTAGTTTCAACATGTTTAGGGTTCTTTTTGAATAATCTCTGCATACTTTATTTTTCTACATATTTCTTGTATATTAGGTACTTTCCTACAAATTATATTTTTATAAAAGAAAATACAAAATAATATGTAAAACATAAAAAAATCAGAAATCTTAGTTTTCATATGTGTGCCATCATATGCATAAGCTACATTAAGGGTAATTCTACTATGCCAGATAGGGGGAGGATTTGATCACCTCTCCTTAGCCTAAACAACAACCCTTGCACTCGAGCCCAACCTAATTAAAACCAATTATACCTAATTTGCTTTACTCTAGTGAGCTAGGGACACTAACAGGTCGGGTCCAACCTTTTTGGGAAGACTAGTGCACCCAATACCTCTCCTATTACTGGAAGCTGGTGTCTAAGCTAGAAGTCCAGTGGCAAATGCCCTAAGCAAATCGGTGGTTCCTTAATTGGGTCCCTGCGAAAGCAAGGGGGCCTCCCACCATCTCACTTCTTACCTGGCCAGTGGAAGGACTAGGGATTGTGTTGTGTGTAATTTGAGTCGACCCATTCTGTTTGGGCTCTAGATCTAGAAAGCCGTAGTCGATTCATCCTTGAGTCTTGCATGTGCACTAGGTCAGGAGTTTCATATCATTCACCACTCCCATAGTTGGCTGAACCCATGGATAATTCTAATCTTGAAGCCCAAATAAGAGCCCTCACTGAACAGATGACCCAATCATTCACCCAAATGAACCATAGGTTTGACCGAGTAGGAGACTGATTAGGAACCCTAGAAAAAACCCATATGACCCAAACTAGATCCAAACCTGAGCCACCTTTGCCCACACCTCCCAACCCTAGGAGAACTCCACACCCTGTACCAATCTTGGATCTTAGTGTAGGGAAAACCAATTATAGATTCATAGGAGCACCTAAATTTAGTGGTGATCCTGAGTTTAAGGATTATCTTAATTGGGAAAGGAATATGGACATATATTTTCAAAAAAATATGGGTTTCTATTCTAAAAGAGATCAGTTCAAGTTTTCTAAAGCTAAGTTAGTTCACCAGGCTAAGATAGACTGGGATAAGTTTGAAAGAATGGCTAGACTAGAAGGAGAAGCACCCATAACTACATGGAGGGCCATGAAAAGCAAACTTAGAGAAAAGTACCTATCCAGGTCCTGTGAACCCAAAACAGGTCCTGTGAACCCAAAACCAATGAACCTAGCCCCTATGCACCCAGATCCAATAAATCCATAACCCATAGGTTTGAGCCCATGTCATATAAGCCTAAGGAACCCATAACCCCTAGGTATCAGCCCAGTGCCAATCAAGTTTCCCCTAATCAACCTGAAACCCATAGGATCAGTACCCCTAGATATGAGCCTAGTATTAGTCCACCACCCCTTAGTTGACCTGAGCCCATTAGGACTAGTGCCCCTAACCCAAGACCAGGTCCTAGCCAAGCTAGCCCAAGCTGACCCGAGCCCAGTATCCCACTAGTTTCCATGAATGATAGGAGTGAGGACCCTGAAGTTCAAATAGATTGCACTGATATTCAAGACTTAGGGTATTCCCAGGTTGAGGATCTAGGGAAGGATAAGAGCAAGTCACTAAAGATTTAGAGAAGTCCCAACACCACATGCTTTAAATGCCATAAATCGGGACACTATGTTAGCCAATGTCCAGCCAAAGCATTACATATAGGAGAGCTAGAAGAGGACAAATCGAAACCCATTGTAGAAGTGTATGAGGCTAACATGAGTTTAGTAGATGAATATGAATGAGAAGACTTTGAGGAGGATAACTCTAGTACCTTACTTAAGGAAATCCTAGGAGAAGATAAAATTGTAGAGCCTAGTCCTGAAGTATTAGAACAACAGGAAATTAGTGAGGACTTGGTTCCTGTAAGTCAATACCCTCAGGAAAAGCCCACTCCTTTAGCCCTAGCCCGAGACCTCATTCAGTATTCTCATAAAGAGTTCATTCCTCTAACCCCAGTCGATGATCTTTTTCTTGAACTGACTAAGTCATCCTTTCTTAAGACCCTGCACTTGCAATGACCAAATTCTCCATCCTTCAAGTGGACTTTATGTCACCCATAGATTGATGTTCAAATCTTAAGGTCATCCCTAGTAACCAAGGTCTATTTCATGCTTCCAATGGATTGTCCCAAGACTCTGATTCTTATTTCCTGCCATACCCTAAGGCTTCTAATGTTCCCCAAACATTCCAATTATACTTTGTTGAGATCGTTTGGTTGCACCATTTTTTGAGTATGTTAGGTTTGCAACCTACTTTTGGAAGACCTTATAGCATTTGCTGAAGTCCAATGTAAATTTTCATGTGCATGCCAAACCAAGGTCAAACCTAGAGAGTCTATAGTATATTAGGTTTAGGCCCAAAGAGTCCAATAAAATTTCTCTTAATAGGAATGCATAGTTGAGTCTGCACTTTGTTAGGTATCAGTACGAGTCACAAGTATATCATGTTAGAGATCTACATTAAGCACTAATTTTGAAACAAACTGGCTAATTCCCGAAAAAGAGCCAAAGAATTTAATGTAGGAGATTCTGTCATGATTAGGCTTAGGCATGAGTGGTTCCCACCAGGGACTGTTAAAAAGCTTCATGCTCATGGAGCTAGACCCTTTAGAGAGATAGAGAAGGTCGGACCAAATGCTTATGTGCTAGATCTGTCCCCAGATTTTGGCATTAGCTCTACCTTCAATATCGCGGACTTGGTTGAGTATAGGAAACTGACAATGATTCCTAGTGAGGCCTTTGGACCTACCCTATCTTTTGAGAGCGAACCTAATCTAGAGTGTCCACCTATAAATTGGCCTGAGAGAGGAGAACGGATCGAGCAATTGGATGATCAAGCTATCACGACCCAGGGCTACGACTATCAATGCTACCTAGTCTGATGGCAAGGTTGACCAAAATCTGATAAATCATGGATTACTCGAGAGGACTTGCAGCACCTCGACCCAGACCTCCTTGAGCAATACTAGAGCCAGGGTGACCGGTACTCGATGGGGTCGAGTTCCTCCCACCCCGGGAGAATTGGTGCGGACACCATATGCACCAGGATCAAGCAAAGGCTTCTCAGTCTTTAGTGGTTATCTGATTAGTATTGTCAGTGTTTGAGTTAAATTTTATAATAAGGGCTTAGCTCATTTAAGTCCCTACTTTGGCTCCTAAGTCCTATTTTGGGCCTTTCAATAATCGAGTCCTATATTTAGAGTCACTCGTACCATTATGGTATTGAGTCAAGTTTTGGGATGCTCATTATAAGTTGTTACTCTGAGTATTATGAATCCTGTAAGTCTTACATTGAGTCCAGTCCAATTTTGTAAGAAGAAGACTTAAGTCACTTATGGATCCAGCCAGCATGACACTCCAACCACTACATGGAATCCAGTTGTTGCCGATCTTACCACGGTGGCCTATAGCTCATGAGCTGGCACCGGTTCACCTCGAGATCTCCAAGCTTCCAGTCTTGCAAAACAAAGTCAGAGACCCAGGTAGGGGATTCTGGTGGGGGCACTCCGACGGTTAAGTTAGAGAGCGGCAAGATGGAATAGGTCCTCTAAGACGGGTTCTCGAAGGATTCCCATGCTTAGAGGAGATGTAGATGAGAGAAGTGTGAGGAAGAGAGGAATTGAAGCCCGGCTTCCTGCGCTGGGTTCACTGAGCTCGCGCATGAGGACTCCTTGGGGGCCCAGGATCGTTCTCTTGATGTTCTATCCTCTTTTTGACTTACCTTTCCGTCCATTTTTACCATCCCTTTTATACCACCGGACCGCCTTCAGCCCCCTTCCCCCCCCGGAGGCTCCCGGAGATCCCTGAATCTTCTCCTTTCCCTTCTCCTTCAAGTCTGAGAGTTAAGTGGCCGGCACGCCTCATTCATCGTGTGTCACGAAAGGGGGAAGACTGGCGGGACCTTGGGCGAAGTGCGGGAGCTCTCCTTTCGGGGTGTTGACGGTGGGCTTCTAGTTGTTTTAGGCCCCTGTCTGCAAGGATTTCATTCCTCGATTGTGGGGCCCTATTTAACTGATGTAAATGAGGTCTCGTGTATCATTGCAGGCCGTACTAGCACCCTGTATGGGATGCGGTGCATGCTAGTTCTAGTGGTGACCTCGTGACCCGTGCCTCTTCCACCTCGAGGCTTTACAGAGTAGGGCTGACTTCGACCGAGGTGGACCCATCAGGGGGGTGCCACCTGGCGATGGAGCAGAAAGGCCTAGTTCGACCTCGACAGAGGTGGACCCATCTTGGGGCGCCACCTGGCGATGGAACAGAAAGGCCTGATTCAACCTCGACAGAGGTCGACCCATCTTCGGGCGCCAGGAGGCTGCTAGCTTCGGCCGAGGTGGACCCCTCCTGGGTGGACACCTGGCGGAGTGGCGGAGAGATGCTTGACTTCGGTCGAGGTGGACCCATCTTGGGGTGCCACCTGGCGAAGGAGCGGGAGGGCCTGGCTCGACCTCGGCAGAATGGACCCATCTTGGGGCACCACCTAGCGAGGGAGCAAGAGGCCGCCAGCTTCGATCGAGGTGGACCCCTCCAGGGTGGACACCTGACGGAGTGGCAGAGAGATGCTTGACTTCAGTCGAGGTGGACCCGTCTTGGCATGCCACCTGGCGAAGGAGTAGGAGGACCTAGCTCGACCTCGATAGAGTTGGACCTGTCTTGGGTGCCACCTGGTGAGGGAGCAGGAGGCCACCAGCTTTGGTCAAGGTGGACCCCTCCTAGGTGGACACCTGGCGGAGTGGCAGAGAGATGCTCGACTTCAGTCGAGGTGGACCCGTCTTGGGGTGCCACCTGGTTAAGGAACAAGAGGGCCTGGCTCGACCTCGGAAGAGGTGGACCCATCTTGGGGCACCACCTAGCGAGGGAGCAGGAGGTCGCCAGCTTCGACCGAGGTGGACCCCTCCTGGGTGGACACATGGCGGAGTGGCGGAGAGATGCTCGACTTTAGCCGAGGTGGACCCGTCTTGGGGTGCCACTTGGTGAAGGAGTAGGAGGGCCTGGCTTGACCTCGGTAGAGTTGGACCCATCTTGGGGTGCCACCTGGCGAGGGAGCAGGAGGCCACCAGCTTTGGCCAAGGTGGACCCTTCCTGAGTGGACACCTGGCGGAGTGGTAAACAGATGCTCGACTTCAGCCGAGGTGGACCCTTCTTGGGGTGCCACCTGGCGAAGGAGCAGGAGGGCCTAGCTCGACCTCGATAGGGGTGGACCCATCTTGGGGCGCCACCTGGCGAGGGAGCAGGAGGCCGCCAGCTTCGGCTGAGATGGACCACTCCTGGGTGGACACCTGGGGGGTGGCAAAGAGATGCTCGACTTCGACCGAGGTGGACTCGTCTTGGGGTGCCACCTGGCAAAGGAGAAGGAGGGCCTGGCTCGACCTCGGCAGGGGTGGACCCATCTTGGGGCACCACCTGGCGATGGAGCAGGAGGCCGCCAACTTCGGTCGAGGTGGACCCCTCCTGGGTGGAAACCTAGCGGAGTGGCGGAGAGATGCTCGACTTTAGTCGAGGTGGACCCATCTTGGGGTGCCACCTGGTGAAGGAGCAAGAGGGCCTGGCTCGACCTCTGCAGGGGTGGACCCATCTTGGGGCACCACCTGGCGATGGAGCAGGAGGCCGCCAACTTCGGTCGAGGTGGACCCCTCCTGGGTGGAAACCTAGCGGAGTGGCGGAGAGATGCTCGACTTCAGTCGAGGTGGACCCATCTTGGGGTGCCACCTAGTGAAGGAGCAAGAGGGCCTGGCTCGACCTCTGCAGGGGTGGACCCATCTTGGGGCACCACCTGGCGAGGGAGCAGGAGGCCGCCAGCTTTGGCCGAGGTCGACCCCTCCTGGGTGGACACCTGGTGGAGTGGCGGAGAGACGCTCGACTTCGGCTAAGGTGGACCCGTCTTGGGGTGCCACCTGGCGAAGGAGCAGGTGGGCTTGGATCGACCTCGGCAAAGGTGGACCCGTCTTGGGATACCACCTGGCGAGGGAGCAGGAGGCCACCAGCTTCAGCCGAGGTGGACCCCTCCTGGGTGGACACCTGGCGGAGTGGCGGAGAGATGCTCGACTTCGATCGAGGTGGACCCGTCTTGGGGTGCCACATGGCGAAGGAGCAGGAGGGCCTGGCTCAACCTCAATAGAGGTGGACCCATCTTGGGTTGCCACCTGGTGAGGGAGCAGGAGGCCGCCAGCTTCAGTCGAGGTGGACCCCTCCTGGGTGGACACATGGTGGAGTGGCAGAGAGACGCTCGACTTCGACCGAGATGGACCCATCTTAGGGTGCCACTTGGCAAGGCAGCAGGAGGCCGCCGACTTTGGTCGAGGTGGACCCCTCCTGGGTGGACACCTGGTGGAGTGGCAGAGAGATGCTCGACTTCGGCCAAGGTGGACCCATCTTGGGGTGCCACCTGGCGAAGGAGCAGGAGGGCCTGGCTCGACCTCGACAAAGGTGGACCCATCTTGGGGTGCCACCTGGCAAGGGAGCAGGAGACCACCAGCTTCGGCCAAGGTGGACCCCTCCTGGGTGGACACCTAGCGGAGTGGCAGAGAGATGCTCGACTTCGGCCAAGGTGGACCCATCTTGGGGTGCCACCTGGTGGAGGAGCAGGAATTTTGAAAGAAAAATCCACGTGGCACCGGTGGCATCCAGCTAGATCTGACACACGCCCCACGTCAGCGATGTAGCCATATCTGTTGCCCCCTTTCCCCAGGTCCCATCGAAGCATCTGGCTTGGGACGTGGGGAGTTAATGTGGAGATGACATGAAAAAGGCAAAACTCCTGCACCATAATTGCCATGATCATTGCCGCCACTTCTGTTGCACCCGAGACCCTGTGAGAGGCTGCCATGTGTGTGCGTCTGATAGGCCATTAATACGCCATTTCAAAACTGAGGCAGTTTCCATCGGACTGAAGCATCGGTGTCGGGCGCGCCTCCACATGGCGGTCATCCGATGGCTCAAGATGGAAAAAGGTGTACGGTTGCTGTTGATTAAGTTTGAAAAGGAGGGGAACTTTCTGGAAACGAAGTCTCTCGGCTTTCTCACACCTCGCCGGCAGTTGCAGCGATCTCCCTTCATCTTCCAAGGGTTGCCAATCTTTTGGTACAAAACATCCCGGTGAGTACCTGCGACTCCTTCTCTCTCTCCCAATTTCTTGCTACTCCAAACCCTGTTTTCTTCTTGCTTTTTCCCCCTTGATGGCACGTCGCCGTCATGTCTCTTCCAACCCAGACGAGGCTAGTCCTTCCCGGCCGAGGAATCCATCATCTTCCTCCTCAAAGGGGGAAGAAATCCCGGTCAAGGTCCAGAAGCAGCTTCTGCGGGGGACTTTGACCATAAGTGTCCCTAGGGGTCCTAGGTCCCCTCCTATAATTCCTGTACGTCCCATTTCTTCTCCCTCCGATGGTGGAGGATTCTTCTTCCGGTCCCTCGGGTTATGCTTCGATGATGACCGAAGATGACCTTTCTTGGATCCGAGATACCTATGGCATCCCGAATTCAATCCGTCTTTCCCTTCCGGGACCTAGGGACCGGGTGACCTCAAGTGGCCCTGGGAGGGTCACCTTCTATGAAGACTTCCTTGTTGGGGATCTTTGTTTCCCCCTTCATGATGTAGAACGAAGGACACGAAGAAAACCTATTGTTATTTTGAAAAGAGGAAAAACACCTAAAGCAAATCAAGGATCATGGGAGGGCTAAGAAGCCTCCGGGACTAGGATAGAACGACCCCCGAAAATCCTAAAACGACTGGGCTCTTCTGGTTTTTTTTTTTTTAAAAATTTTCTTGGCGGAGATGGCGAAGGAACGATGGGGATGGGAGGCTGGGACGGGAACTCCTAGACCTTGGGACTCATCCTAACGAAGAGACCGTCCACCTCTAAGGCATTACGCCCTCCTCAATACTTAGAGGCGCTAGGATGGATCTTAAGGTCACGAAGGACGGGGGTGGGGGAGAACTCCTAGACCTTGGGACTCATCCTAACGAAGAGACCGTCCACCTCTAAGGCATTACGCCCTCCTCAATACTTAGAGGCGCTAGGATGGATCTCAAGGTCACGAAGGATGGGGGTGGGGGAGAACTCATGGATCTTGGGACTCACCCTAACGAAGAGACCGTCCACCTCTTAAGGCATTACGCCCTCCTCAGTACTTAGAGGCGCTAGGATGGTTCTCAAGGCCACGAGGGGAAGACACGAAGGTGGGAGGGAGAAAGGAGATACTTGGGGCCTCACACCCCTCGACATCCCGAAGGACGAAGGAAAAAAAGGGCCTCAGCCCAGAACCACACACTGGAAGAACACTCAAAAATTTCATTCAATTGTTATTTTACAAGAGGAGTATGGGTATTTATAGATGCCCATATCCCTTTTGAAATTCAAAAATAAAATCCCCTGAAATCCTCCCTTGATTTTGAAATCAAATTCAAAATCAAAATCCCAAATTTCCCAAATTACATTCATTAAAAAAAATTACCAAATAAATCCCGTTTATTTGAATTTTGAAATCCCCTCCGCTTCGAAACTCGTGCTACTCCAAAAATCATGCAAAACAACTCTTCTTCCACCGCTTTGAGAAGCGTGCAGAAGCTTCATTTGGTTGCTCTGAAAAACGTGTGGAAACTCCTTCACGACCGAGCAACAGGGGGCACCTGGATCTTCGGCACCCGGCCCAGCGGGCGGCGGCGGGGTGGCCTGGTGGCACGCCGGCGGGCGGACGGTGGCAGCGGGGCGGCACGACGGCGGCTGCGAAACGGCGGCGGTGGCCATGGATGACCGTTGGTCTTCCACGGACCGTGGGTCTTCCCATGGGCGTGAGGCCCAGGGATGCCGGCGGCGGGGCGGCCTGGTGGCGCGCCGGTGGGCGGACGGCGGAGGCGGCCGTGGGCGACCGTTGGTCTTCCACGGACCGTGGGTCTTCCCACGGGCGTGAGGCCCCAGGGATGCCGGCGGGGCGGTAGGGCGGCTGATCGGCGGAGCGCCGGCGGGCGGGCGGCAGTGGCGGGGGTCGGGCACGGCCGATCGCGGACCGGTGGGGCAAAAAAATCAAAAAAAAAAGGCCTCTATGATTTTTTCTGGAGGTTGAAGGGATAGGAATAGCCTGGAATAAAGTTGGAATAACATCGGGATAACATGGGAATAAAGGGAATAGGTGGAATAGCAGGAATAACTAAAATACAAAAATTCTAATTTTTTTTTAAAATTCTAAAAAAAATAAAAGGTGAAACCCGGATAGGTTTCGGGTCCCCCATCACTTCATCCCTTCTTTCTTTCCTTCCTCAATCACTATCGTCTTGTCCCGGCCCAGTTGGCTCCCAATGCCATCTAGGTCATCTTCTCTTTCATTATCTTCTATCACTTTCACGGGTTTGTTGCCCGTTTCTCCCTTTTCAGGGCCCTCTTCACCCTGAAGCTCTACTCTTCCAATGATGGCTAGTGGTATATTTCACCCCGGCCTAGGTGCCTCAGGTTTGACCTCCCTTCATCGATCAAGGGTTGGAAGAGCCGATTCTTCTTTGCCTCGGTCGAGGACGTTGACTGGGCCTGGAGCGAGCCAGACCGGTCCCCGAACCAGAACTCTCAGGTCGAGCCAGCGGACCAAGAGGTCTTCATGCAGATGCTAGGTGACGTGGTTCCGGCTCTCGAGGTTCTGCTCTCAGAGCAGAATTTATTCGAGGCAGGAATCAGTCCAATCCGGGAGTTGGGTGAGACCCTGGATATCCTTCTGTTGCTTTCATTTTTTTTTACCCTGCACTTCTTTTCCTTTAAACTGGCCTAACTGACCTTTTCCTCCAGGAATGAAGTTCTCCGTCGAGTGCCTGATGGAGGGAGTCCTGAAGAGGGATGCTGCTGAAGGGATCGAGGAGGCCCCAGTGAAGAGGGCTCGCACTGGGACGAGCCGGGAGCCCGTGCCCATTCCTGCTGCTACCGGACCCGGGGCAATGGGTTCTGTTCCTAGGACACCCCAAACTCATGCACTCGATGTCCCTGTCGTCGAGCTTGATAGGGCCGGGAAAGAGAGGAGGCCAGAACCTCCTCGGGCAGGGCCTGCTCCAATTGTCGCGCCAGTCGTCTCTGCAGTGGCCACCATGGAGACGGTGGCTCCACCGACGACCGCATCGCTTAGCGAAGGGGCGGCCGCCCAGCCTGCTGCCGACGCCCACATTCCACCTCCGAGTCTTGCCCCCAACTCCTCCGTCATCCATGACCAAGGGCTCGCGGAGAAGGTGATGGAGTTCGCGTGCACCTCCTAGGACCGCCGCCTGAGGGGCGACGGGACTACGCCGACGCACTACTAGGGATCCTCCCCCTACTCTTCACGGTAAGTCCCGAGCTCTCCTTTTTTAAAGTTCCAGTTGGATCTTACTGACATCTTGTGTCTTTTTCGATGCAGATCGGGACGGACATTCTCCTGTTGAGGAACTTCCTCTCGGGCTACACCAAGAAGGATGCTGAGAAGGAGAAGAAGCTCGGCAAACTGGCAGCCGACGTGAAGGACCTCATGGAAAAGGGGGTCGAGCTGCGGGGGAACAACCAGGCCCTTCGAGCGGACCTAGGTCGCGCCGAGGGGTGCATGAGAGAGCTCGAGACCTCTCTGTCTGAGGAGAGGATCTTGAATCAGTGTCGTGCCGAGGATGACGCGATGGAGATGGCGCTTCTCAGGGCCCAATCCTGGTCGCTGGAGCGCCAGGTCGAGGAGGTCCTGAAGGAGCTCAATGCAACCAAGGACAAAAACTCCTATGTCAACGGGCTGCTGGAGGCGTCGAAGAGGGAGGCACAGAAGGCCGTGCCGAAGTTTTGGGCCTCCGAATAGTTCAGGGTGGAGGTGCACGAGGCGACCGTGGACTCCTTCCTGAAGGGCTTCTAGGTGTGCCAGGAGAAGGTAAGTTCCTTCTTCCACGAGCTCGACCTTAGCGGGGTCATTATGGGCGGCCAGAGGGAGGAGCCCACCGAAGGAGCTTCGACTATGGTGGCAGCTCCCGAACAGCCTACAGGCGACGCCGCCGGTGGAGAGGGTGCCCCCCAGCCCGAGGAGGACGCGGCTGCGGCGAAGTAGGCCTGCAGCTCTATTTTTTTTTCTTTATTTCTGCATGATCATGTATTCCTTTTCTTTCTTTGGGGTCTTCCGGCCTGTCAGGGCCCCCCTTTTGTAAGGAACTCTTTGGTAGAAATAAAGAATTTCTTTTATGAACTTGTTCTTCTTTTTCTCATTTTTTTTTTGTGTTCATCTTCTGGACTGAACCCCGGTGCTAGCCACTGGGACTAAGTCCCAATGTGCGTTCAGAGCTGAACTCTAGGATTGCGTGGGTGAACTGGGTTCTGCTCCACCTTCCAGATCGAGGTCCGGGACTTTGCTTTGGAACCAGTTTCCTCGCGAACTTCCGGACTGAACCCCGGGGCCGCAGGCTAGAACTGAGCCTTGCGCGACCTACCGAGCTGTTCTCCGGGATTTTCTAGGACCGGGACCTAGGTCCCCGGGACCTCTTCCGAACTGAACTCCGAGGCTGCATGTTGGAACTTAATTCCGTGCGACACTCTAGACTAAACTCTGGGATTGTCCTATTTGTTA
The DNA here is from genome assembly GCA_021397845.1 of Areca catechu. Taxonomy (NCBI): domain Eukaryota; kingdom Viridiplantae; phylum Streptophyta; class Magnoliopsida; order Arecales; family Arecaceae; genus Areca; species Areca catechu. Next base: position 25,300,108 of record CM038044.1, on the reverse strand, counting down.
CCTCGACTTCTCCATTTGTCTGAGGATGCGCAACCGAGGTGAAATGATGGCGGATTCCGAGGTCATCGCAGAACTCCTCAAACTCCCGATAATCGAACTGGCATCCGTTGTCGGTGATGATGGTGTGGGGTAAGTCGAAGCGGCAGATAATCGACTTCCAAAGGAACTTGGTGACATTTGCCTCCATGATTCGTGCCTAGGGCTCAGCCTCGACCCACTTCCTGAAGTAGTAGATAGCCACGATCAGGAACTTTCATTATCCGGACGCCGGAAGAAAAGGTCCTAGGAGATCCATGCCCCATTGAGCGAACGGCCATGGGGCGAAGAGCTGGGAGAGTGGAGCAGCGGGCTGACGTTGCACCACAGCATGTCACTGACATCAATCGCACCTCTTCACAAAGTCAGCAGCATCTTCTCTCATCGTCTCATAGAAATAGCCTTGACGAAGGGCCTTGTACACCAGTGTTCTGCCCCCCACATGGTTCCCACAGATGCCCTCGTGGATCTCCTGGAGCACGAGTGTGGCTTCTACGAGTCTCAGACACTTGAGGAGCGGGTAGGAGTAGGATCTCTGATACAGCAGCCCGTCCATCAATACGAACCTTGCGGCCTTCCTCTTAATGAGGTCGGCCGCCACGCGATCCTCCGGTAGGGTGCCGTTGGTGATGTACTCGATATACTTGTCCATCCAGCTAGGCTCTGGGCTAACCTGCTGGACCTCCATGGGTGTCTCGTAGCTCGGGGCTTTGAGATGCTCAATGTAAGCGCAGCCCAGTGATGAGTCCGGCAGGGTTGCAAGGCGAGAGAGGGCATCTACACGAGAGTTTTCCCCATGAAGGATATGGAAGATGCTGAAGCGCCTAAAATCTACCGCGCTCGTGCGTACGAGCTCCAAGTACTTTGCCATTTGGGGGTCCTGCACCTCGTACTCCCCGAGACTTGCCCGGCCACCAGCTGCGAGTCGGTGAAGACACTGACGCAGGCCACGCCTAGCTCGCGGGAAACTCTCAGCCCTGTGAGAAGTGCTTCGTACTCCGCCTGGTTATTGGTGGTGGCGAACCGGAAGCGGAGCGCACACTTGGCGACGACCCCTTCACCGTTGGCAAGAATGAGTCCAGCTTCGCTCCCATCGCCGTATTATCCCAAATTATTCCATCTTCAACCTTATGATCCCGTAAAGTTTCTTTTCTATTTTTTTAAAAAACCTAGCCCCCCCTTCCACCAGATCAGGGCTGCCCGACCCACGGCCGCCCCTGCCGACCCACCACCGGTGCTCACCGACCCCGCCATCACCATAAAAGCCGGCCGCCGCCGCCCATGCACGTGGGAAGATGAACGGATGCGGGAGGCGTCCGTCCACCCACGTGCGGCCGTGCCGTCCCGCCATCGTCGCCCTTCTGGCTGCCCTGCCGCCCACCGCCCCCTGGCCCCGCCCGGCCGTCGAAGACCCCACCGATGCCTAGCCACCGCCCACGACCGCGAAAGGCGAACGGGTGACCGTGACTCCCCGTGATGCCCGTCCGTACTGCCGTGCCGCCCCGCCGCCGCTGCCCGCTCGCCGCCCTCTGCCCGCTGGCCCTTGCCCGGCCAGCCGAAGGCCTCGCCTGTGCCCAGCCACCGCCCACGGCCGTGGAAGGTAAACGGGTGCCCGTGACGCCCCGTGATGCCCGTCCGTGCCGCCGTGCCGCCCAGTCGCCGCCCGCCCGCCGGCGCGCCGCCGTGCCGCCCCGCCGGCCGCGAGAGATCCAGCCCCCCATGTTGCACGACCGTGAAGACCCCCCTGTTGCTCTACCGTGAAGAGTTTCTACACGCTTCTCAAAGCAACCCAAAGAAGTTCTGCATGCTTCTCAAAGCAACTGGTAGAGGAGTTGTTCTGCATGATATTTAGGGTAGCATGAATTTCAAAGAAGAGGGGATTTCAAAATTCAAATAAAAGGGATTTATTTGGTAATTTTTTTCATGATTGTAAGTTTGGTTTAAAAGGGGAAATTTGGGATTTTTTGATTTTTGAATTTGAATTCAAAATCGAGGATTTCAAGGGATTTTATTTTAAATTTCAAAAGGGATATGGGAATCTATAAATACCCATACTCGTCTTGTAGTAAAGTTTAATGAAATTGAATTTTTGAGGGTTTGTAACCTTGTTGTGGTTCTGGGCTGTGGCCCATTTGCCTTCATCCTTCGAAACATCGAGGGGTGTGAGGCCCATCTTGCCTTCGTCCTTAGGGACGTCGAGGGGTGTGAGGACCAGTCTTGCTTTCGTCCTTCGGGATGTCGAGGGGTGTGAGGTCCCAGGTATCTCTATTCTCTCTCCCACCTTTATGTCTCTCTCCATTTCCCCTCGTGACCTTGAGATTCATTCTAGCGCCTCCAAGTATCTCGAGGAGGGTGTAATGCCTTAAAGATGAGAGGTCTCTTCATTAGGGTGAGTCCAAAGGTCCATGAGTTCCAGTTCCCAGTCTCCCATCCCCATCCTTCCTTCGCCACCTCCACCAAGAAAATTTGAAAACAAAAGAGGTCAACCATTTTAGGATTTAGTTTCTAAGTCGTCCTAGTCCCGGGAGGCTTCTTAGCCCTCCCACGATCTTAGTTTGCTTTAGGCCTTCCCCTTTTTCTGAATAACCCTGGGTTTATTCGCGTGTTTGCCCTGCATCAACTCAGGATGGCTACCTGTTCCAGAATAATAGGCTTTGTATCCCCAGAACTTTATTTAAAGAATTCATGATTTGGGAGACCCATGCTAGAGGATTAGCTGGTCACTTTGGTAGGAATAAGACCGTCTTAGCAATAGAGGACCAGTTTTATCGGCCAGGACTGAAAAGGCATGTTGCCTAGATAGTAGCTAGATGTAGAACTTGTGCTATTGCAAAACAGCAAAGGCAAAACACTAGTCTCTATACACCTTTGCCAATGCCTGATCGCCCTTGGTAGGATCTCAGTATGGACTTCGTATTAGGATTACCTAAGACCCATGATGCGGATCTAATATGCATGCATTTATTTTTGTGTGTTTTATATGTGGAGTTAAGTGATTAAATCCTGAAAATTGGATCAAAATAAGTTATAGGGAATTCTATATAAAACTTAGAAGCTAAGCATGCAGATTAGGATCTAAGAAAGCAATAAAGATGGATCGCCGGGGCTGAGAAGCCTCGGTTAGGGCAAGTTCTCCTACAATAAAATTACTGATGGCAGAGGGGGTGTACCTGACAATGTCTGAAGCACCCGATGAAGATTGCAGCGAAGGGATCTCTCGTTTCTCAATGGATGCGACCTGGAAAATCGATTCAAAGACCCACGGATACCCAGCTTTCTGCTCGATGGTCCGATTGAGGCTTGGCTGGAGTCGTTGGATTCGTAGAAACTCGAGAACCTGCAAACGACCTGTCAAGGATTAGAAAACTTACAAGGGAACAAAGAAACAAGAGAAAATAGCAAGGGGAAGAAAGTTTTGGAGGAGGGTGGCCAGGGCTCTGGAAGGATGGTTGGCAGCAGGAAGATAGTTGCAACACCGGGAAGAAGAAACTCTCAAAACCTCTTTATGCACACAGTAGGGTAACACACAGCAATTGAAGAGAACACAAGTTTTAATTCATATATCAAAATCAATCCTCATACAAGAGACTAGGATCCTTTAAATAGACCCTTAGTCTTGGGCCCCAAGTAAGGGTACAATTGACATTACATAAGAATCATTTTCCCTCTCAAACTCTAGCTAGGAAAGTAAAGAAACCTAGGTAGAAAAATCCCTAAGAATTCTCCCACACTCCATGTCTTGGTCAGCCAAGGGGGTGACCCTAAGTGGCTGACCAAGAGGTGGTCACCATAAGGCCAAGGCGCCCTAGCTCCCTTCTGGGCCTGGGCTGGTCCAGGGCTTCAGGGTTTTTGAATTTTCCTCCTGGGTTCTTCAAATCCTCAAGCTGGGTTGGACTTGGGCTATACTTCCATGTCTTCACTCTAGTTGGACTTGGTCTTTACTTGTATGATGTGGTCTTGAGTCTTCAATATGGTTGAACCAGACTCAAAAAAAATAATAATTAGCTCGACATGAGCTGACTAGCACTGGACTGGACTAGCTCAACATGAGCTGACTAATACAGGACTCAAATAAAGAGAACTTAGTTGAACTAAGCTTTATTACAATGGACTCGAATGTCATTTAAGTGATCCATAGAGGGTTGAGAAGCCTCTGCCTTATTATGGTGCCTCTGGTGTCCGCACCAACCCAGAAGAGACACGATTCCATCTTTGTAGTGGTTGATAGGTTCTCTAAGATGTTTACTTTATCCCATGTTCCCAGACCTTCGATGTGTCTAGAGTAGCCAAGATTTTCCTAAATAATGTGGTTAAACTCCATGGCCTACCCAAGACCATCATATCCGATAGGGATGTTAGGTTCACCAGTTATTTCTGAAAAATCCTTTGGCACCTAATAGAGACCAAACTCAAGTTTTCTACATCTTACCACCCCCAGACAGATGGCCAAATCGAAGTGGTGAACCGTAGCCTAAGAAACCTCCTTAGATGCCTGGTAGGTAAACATACTAGAAATTGGGACTTATTGTTGCCTCGAGCAGAGTTCACCTACAATAGCTCAGTGAATAGGTCCACGGGCAAGAGTCCTTTTGAGATAGTCCATGGGTATAAGCCTAATCGCCCCATTGATATGATTCCCTTACCCATCCATGCATGAGTTTTAGAGTCTATAGAGTCATTCACACTGTATATTAGAGACTTTCATAAGGATATTAGCCAAAAGATTAATCTAAGTAATGAAACATATAAGAAATTGGCTAATTACCGAAAAAGAGCCAAGGAATTTAGTGTAGGGGATTCTATTATGATTGGGCTTAGGCCTGAGCGGTTCCCACCTGAGACCATTAAGAAGCTTCATGCTCGTAGAGCTGGACCCTTTAGAGTGATAGAGAAGGTCGGACCCAATGCATATGTGCTAGATTTGCCTCCAGATTTTGGTATTAGCTCTACCTTCAATATCGCAGACTTGGTTAAGTATAGGGAACCGACAGTGATTCCTAGTGAGGCCTTTGGACCTACTCCATCCTTTGAGAGTGAACCTAATCTTAAGTCTCCACCTATAAATTGGCCTGAGAGTGGAGAACGGATCGAGCATATCCTGGATAATCAAGCCATCACGACCCGGGGCCATGGCTATCAACGCTACCTGCTCCGATGGCAAGGTCAGCCAGAATCCGATGATTCATGGATTACTCGAGAGGACTTACAGCACCTCGACCCCAACCTTCTTGAGAGAGACCAGAGCCAAAGAGACTCATACTCGACAAGGTCGAGTTCCTCCCACCATGGGAGAATTGGTGCGGACACTGAAGGCACCAGACTTAGGCAGAGGCTTTTAAACCCTTTGTGGTTATCTGACTAGAGTTGTTAGGATTTTATTGAGTCCTGTAATAAAACATGGCCCTTTAGGCCCAAATTAGGGTTTGAGTCTCGAGTCTTGTTTTTATTTAGTTCTGTATTAGGGTTTTGGAGCAGTCTTAGGATATGGTCAGCTCGTTTTAAGCCTTTTTCTTTTGAGTCTTGTAATCATCAAGTTGAGTTCAGTCTGAGAAGACCCAAGCTTGTGAAGGACAAATATCTAGTGTGCCACCTCGGTAGCCGCATGGAGTCCCAGTAACACCCTGGATGGCGATGCCGTAGGACTACTTGGAGGAACTTGAAGTCAGCCCATGCTTGAGGAGTTGATGTCCACATGCCAGTGCATCCCTTCCAAGCCTCAAGCACAAAAAGTCCACACACCTACGGATATACTTCAAGCCCCAGATTCATGGATGCCTGCTTAGGAATGTTGTGGACCACATCCAGCCCAAGAAGGAAGATTTTTGGTGCCCCTCATGGTCTCCTCTTGGCCGCCCAATACTTGCATGAATTGGAGGAGTTTTGTATGACATAAGAGAGCCTTCTTCCTTGTATTCAGCCCCACACTTTAGGGAAAAAAGTGGGCACCCCATATGTTCCTCATTTGCATTTACTTGGCCCCTAAGTTTCATGACTCTATATTAGGGACCCTTTTGTATGGAGTTTTAATCTTTTCATGAAATATATTGAGTTTTCTATTCAATTGCTGTGTCCTAGGGGAATCTATGTGAACCCCATCCTCCTTCCAGTTTCCTACGCTCTATCTCTAAGCCTCCAACAAAACCCTAAAGATCAACCTTCTTCAACCTGGCCGCCAACCCCAACTCTTGTTTTTCCCCTCTTTCTTTTAGCCATTTGCTTCATTTACACACCACTCTCTAACCCGTGATAGGTGATTTGCAGGTCCCTCAGAGTCCACGAATCCATGACTCCAGCCAGCTAGCTTTCGGGTCACCGGATTGAAAGCCACGAATCCGCGGGGTCTTCGACTTGATCTTCCAAGCTACATTCGAGAGTGTAGAGCGAACTCTTTAAGTATTCATCATTAAATCCCTGTCAGGTACACCCCCTCGACTCACTAGTAGCAGTATTGTAGGAGAGCTAGTCCTAACAAGGCTTCTTAGCCTCGGTGGTCCTCTTTTCTATCAGTTTTAGGGTCTACTTTGCATGCATCTGCTTCTAATTTTCTCCGGAATTCCTTGCTTTAGATCTTGGCTCTACTTTCAGGATATAATCTCCTAACTCAACACTTAATAACAAAAAAATACTTTGCATGCATCTTTAGTCCCGCATCACCGAGCCCCCTCCTCTCTGCCTCGTTCCAAGCCTCCACCGAATCCCCTCCCGTCTGGAAGATCGACGGCCATCTCCTCCGGCACGCCCAATCTCCATCACCCCAATCAATGCCCAGCAACCGACAATCGCACTCCACCACCAACGACACCCTCCATCCCTTCCTCCCCATGTGCCTCCGTTATCACCATCCAAGGCCACCTTCAGCTCCTCCCATCGCTATCATCGGCGAAGCCACCGGATTCCCATGCTCGAAGCCTTCTCCACTATTTTGCATGCCCATCAAAGCATAGAAGACCTTTGCATGATCATGAATGCAAAGTCGATCCTCAGTGCTAACTTTTGCTTCAATAGGGAAAAAAAAATAGTGAAAAAAATAGAAAATTAGAGAAATAAATAAATAAATAAGAGAGAAAAAAAAGGGCAATGAGAAAAAATCTAGGATTTGTTAAAAAAAAACTAGGGACATTGACGAGTCAATCTGGAGTCTCAGAAGCCTGAAGTCAAGAGTCCCAGGAGCCTGAAATCAAGCTGGAGTCTAAGCCTGACTCAACGGGATCAAGTTCTCCCCACCTCAGGAGAATGATGGGACATCGACCTGCATGAATCTTGGAGCATCATAGATCTTGAAGCAACATGAATCCTAGAGTAGCATGGATTTTGATGTAAATAAATTTAAATTTGAATATTAGATGTTTAGGATTTATCTTTATTTTGAAATTTATTAGTTGGTTAGGATTGAGATATCTAGTTGTTAGGATAGTGGTGCGGACACTAGAGGCACCAGAATAAGACAGAGGCCTCTTAACCCTCTGTGGTTATCTTAGTAATATTTTGAGTAATTAAGTCTAATTTTGTAATAATGGCTTAGCCTACTAGAGTCTGTATTCTGGTCCCTTAGTCCTATTTTGAGTCTGTATTCTGGCCCTTGAGTCCTGCTTTGGGCCTTTCTACATTTGAGTCCTGTATTCAGAGTCACCCATACCATTAGGGTTTTTGGGATTAATCTTGGGATAAGTCAAGTCAAGTTGAGTCAAGTTCTATTGAGTCAAGTCATGAGTCTGTTCATGTTGAGCCATTTTTCATTTTGAGTCTATAAGTTTCATTTTGAGTCCAGTTCAGAAGAAAACTCAAGACACTGATGGGCCCTAGCTAGAATTTGACAACTTCGAGGAGTCCCAGTCACACTCGAAGGCACCACCTTGGAATACATGAGAAGGACCTTGAAGATCATCACAACATCAACCTGCCAGGAAGAAAGATAATCAAAGAAACCCTGGAGCTAGCCCAACACTGAAGTGGGCCACCCAAAGCCTTCATGAATTGGTGCCCCACCATTATGATTACCTCCCTTTGGGTACCCCACTTATGGTCACCTCCCTTGGCCAAGACCAAGTCAAAGAGAAGGAGAGGAGTAATCCTAGTGAGAAGAGGAAGTTTGAACATATTTGGGAGAGGAGATCTCTATGTATTTGTAAAGGAAAATGATGCTTAGGGTTTTACTTGTATGCCCTTACTTGGAGCCTAAGTTTGTATGCCTATATAAAGGCCCCCTCTCATATATTTTGATTAATTATTATGAATGAGTTTCTCTTGAGTTTTCCTCAAAATTTTGTGTGATTTCTGTGTGAATTCTGTATGAAGGGAATCTGTGTGATCCCAACCTCTACGCCCTGCCTCCAATCCCTCCAACCAGAAACCCTAGCCGCCCATCAGCAATCCTCTTCCATTCTTCTTCTTTTAGTAATTTAACCCTCTTCTTTTTTGTTTCCTAACCTATGAATGGTGATTTGCAGGTCTCTCAGAGTTCACGAATCCAATGATTCAATCTGACCAGCTTTTGGGTCACCAGATTGAAAGCCATAACTCCGTAGGGTCGACAGTTTTATTTTCCAAGCCGCATCCGAGAGTGACGAGCAAACTCTTTATGGATCCATCTTCAAATCACTGCCAGGTACATCCCCTAGACTCCTCTGGTAGCAGTATTGTAGAAGAGCTAGTCCTACCGGGGCTTCTCAGCCTTGGCGATCCTGTTTCTTCACTTTTAGGGTTTATTTCTGCATGCCTGTACTTCATATTTTTTATAGAATTCTCTGCTTAATATCTTGGCTTGAAATATAGGATACAAACTCCTAACTTAATACCTACTCCAAAAAAATAACTATCATGCATAAATAGTCCCGCATCAGTTTGGTATCAGAGCACTTTTAGGGCTATTTTTCTATATCTCATCATCTACATTAGGGGTCTGAGTTTGTCTATTTTGTTAACTTAGAGATTTTATTTTTTATTAGGATTTTCATGAAATACTCTCTATTCAATCCTGGTAATTTTAATTATTTTTAATTATTTTTATATAAATAAAAAAATGTAAAAATCTGCATCCTAGAAATCCTAACAAAAATCTTGATTTTCTGTACATAGTCTGAATTCCTAGGTGTTGCATCATCATCTGAAGTTTGTTTTGCATCAAATTTGGTAGGGATCATCTTCACTACTAGTTCTCTGTCTTGAAATTTTTTTGAATTCTTTCTACATAGAAAACCATACCAAATCTTGCATCAAATCAAACCCTAATTTCTGATTATGTGATTTCTGCACACCTGATAGAACCAAACCTAACTCACTCCCAAACCCCACCTCACCCAAGCCCAAATTTTGTTTGATAACTTAATCAACTTAAACTTAACTTGCCACATCATAAAAATGCAAAAATATTTTTAATTTTTTTGATTGTTATTAGATTGTATCAGGTTTCATTGTGTGTTCATCATCTCATTCAATTAATCTTAAGGGCAATTTCCTATCTCAGATCAGGACAGGATTTCATCCCCTGTCCTGGGCCCAAAACAACCACCCAGCATCAGAACCCAAGCCTTAATTAAAATCAATTAGCAACCTAATTTGCTCTAGTGAGCTAGGGACACCAACAGGTCGGGTCCAAGTCATGTGGGTAAACTAGTGCACTTAATTCCTCAACTATTACTAAAAACTGGTGTTTAAGGCTAGAGGTCTAGAGGCAAATGTCCTAAGTAGACTGGTGGTTTTTAATTAGGACCCTGTCACAAGCAGGAGGAGCCTCCCACCACCCCACCTCTTACCTGGCCAGTGGAAGGATTAGTTGCTGAGTTAAGTGTAAGTTGAGTAGACCCATTCAATTTTGGCTCTAGGTCTAGCAAACTGTAGCCCATAGTAACCTTGTGTGCTTGACTGCATCATAACACCTTGATTGATTGATTGCATGACCACCAGGTCAGGAGTCTAGTACAAATAGTCTAAACTCCAACCTAGTTCAACCATGGAGCCCAATTTTGAGACTCTCATGAAGGCCATGAGTGACCAGATTATCACCCAGTTGACCACCCAGATGAACCAAATGAATACCCAATCCCAAACCCAACTATCCAATTGACCACCCAAATGAACCGGACCAATACCCAATCCTAAAATCAGCTTGCCTAATTAACCACCCAAATAAATCATATATTTGACCAATTGACCCAATCGAATAACCAAACCACTAATATGATTGACCATCTAACCAATAGGCTTAACCAAGTAGAAAATCGATTAGGAACCCTAGAAAGAACCCAAGAGTGTAATTCTGAACCTAATCCTGATTCACCCCTTTCCACCACTCATAACCCTAGGAGAGTTCAAGATCAAGACTAATTCATGGAACCCAACTGATGCAGAACAAATAAGATGATGCGATGCGGAAGTAAATTAAGACTATTTTTTTTTTTTCGTGTTTTGTTAGAAGTTGGCTTGACTCAAAAACAAGGCTAACTAATATTGAAAGAAAATATGTACTGAAAGAAAGCACAATTCAAAAGAGTAGATTATCAGAGTAATAAAGAAGTAGGATCGCTGGGGATTGAGAAACCCCCAGACCTAGGGTTTACTCCTCTTTCAAGAAACAGATGAAGAGAAAAGAGAAGGTTTTATACCTGACTGTGATATCTCTCTTTGCTTCAATTGAAGGACACTCTCGAGCAGATTGTAGGATCCTTGGAGATGGGGTATCTTCGTAATGGATCCTCGGATTGTAGTCCTATGGCAAGGTTGGCCTTCTTCTCGTACTATGGATCTGGAAAAGATGAAGAACAAGATAAGGATGTAAGAAACTCAAGGAAGAGACCTTACCTGGGATAGCTCCGGACTGCTCGAACTTTGAAGATGAGGGAAGAGTATGGAGGTGGCGGTGGAAGATGGAGTGGATTTAGGGTTTGGCTGGTAGGGCGGCGGCTTGCAGATGAAAAGGACCTAGGGCTTGATATAGTGGGTGGTGGCTTGGAGAAGGAGATGGCTGCCTTGAATGAAGTGGGAATAGGATTTAGGAATTTGGGTGTTGGCGGCTAGGATGATGAAAAGAAATTAGGGTTGGCGGCCAGGGATGAAAGCGGGGCAGGGTTTTGGTAACTTTGGAGATCTCTCACCTCCTCAAGGCTCCAATGGAACCCAGATTTACTCCCACACAGAGCTCAACACTCAAAGAAGTGCGGAAGAAGAGAACACAAGGTTGCTCAACACAAGAAAAGATTTCATTTACTCATTAAAATCAAAAGATTATATAAGGGTCCAATATATAGACCTTGCAAGAGAAACAAAATTACACTACTTCCCATGTGGGACTAAACATTCATCCTAAGCATGAAAATCTTTTCCTTGACCGACCAAGCTTCTTTCCTTGGAGTGGGCCGCCTCAAATGAAAGGTGATAGCTTCATATGGCAGGTATGTGGGGCACCTCCTAGTTCTTCTCCTTAAGTCATGGGTTTTCCTTCCATGACTTGCTCTTTCTTGGAAGAAAATACTCATCTCCTAGTCTTTCTCCCCAAGACTAGGCTCCTTCCATTCATAGCCAGGTACTTTAGGCAGGTGTGGGCGCCTACCTTGAAGTCCTCTCCAAGAAAAATCCCCTGCTCCTTTAGCTTGGTTACTTTTGGCAGCTTGTGGGCGCCTTCCTTGACTTCTCCTAAGAATATTTTCTTGCTCTCTTGGGCGTGGGGACCAGGGACACTGGGATGAAATGTGTCGCCAACTGGTCCTGGGAGTGTGGCTGGGAGTGTGGCGTCCACTTGCATTTGGCCTTGGAAGAAAAAATGATGCCCTAGGGAATGGCGCCAACTAGGACTTGACTTGGACTTAGACTGAGTCAACATGACTTAACAAAACGAAATGCAGACTCAAAGAAATAAAATAATCTAGTTGACCAGGTCAACCCTTATTACAAACCCTAATCTTCGGGCAAGGTCATTCAGAGATCCAGATGGAACCCTGAAGTCTTCTTCTGATTCTGGTGCCCGAACCACCAACCCTAGGCGAGTTCAAAACCAAGACTCGTTTCTGGAGCCTAATCCTAGGAGAGTCTAAAGCCAGGAACCACATTAGGAGCCTAACCCTAGGAGAGGCCAAGACCCTAACCCTTTCCAGGAACCCAACCATAGAAGGCCCCACCATGAGGATTGTGATCAAGATGAGAGGGCCATGAGAAACATTAGGGTAGAGGCACCCATCTTTGATGGTAGTCTAGAAACAAAGGTCTATATATATTGGGAATGAGACATGGATTATTATTTTGAGTGGTACGAAATGAGTGAAGAAAGGAAATATAAATTTGCAAAGATGAGGCTAGTTTGTCAGGCTAGGTTACATTGGGCCAACCTTGAGCATACTAGGAGACAACAAGTACTTCCTCCCATATCCTTCTGGCAAGACATGAAATTGAAACTTAAGGAGAAATACCTTCCTGAATCCTACAATCAAAAACTCCTAGACCAATGGAATAGGATACGTCAAGGGAATAGGTCTATATCTGATTATATCACCCAGCTTGATGACTTTGCTATAAGGTGTAATGAACCTGAATCTCTGGCATAGACCTTGTCTAGGTTTAGGACTGGACTATGCGAAGATATCCAGAAAGAGCTATATATGAGGGAGGTCACTGATTTGGACCAAGCCTACCAGATAGCTAGACACTATGAATAATTTTAGAGGGGATGGTGGGGACACCAGAGGCACCAGAATAAAACAGAGGCTTCTCAACACTTTGTAGATTACTTAGTCACATTTGAATCCATTTATAATAAAGGCTTAGTCCATTTGAGTTATCTTTTTCTTACTTGAGTCCTGTACTAGTCAGCTCATGTTAAGCTAGTTTTTCTTTCGAGTCTTGTATATAGCATTTGATCCATACCATTAGAATTTTAGATCAGTCGGTCAAGTCAGCTCATGTTGAGCTAATCATTTTCTGAGTCTTGTAATCATGTCCAGTTATATTGAGTCTATTTAAATCAAGCCCAGTCAAAGAATACTTAAGCATGTGAAGGACACCACCCAGCATGCCACCTCAGCAACCGCGTGGAGCCTAGTCACACCCTGGATTATACCACCTTGGATTACTTTGAGGATCATGAAGTTGGCCCATGCATGAAGAGTTGATGACCACACACCAGCACACCCCTTCCATACCCTAAGCACACCAACTCCACACACCAGCATGATAAGAAGGAAAGTCAAAACAGATAAACATGAATCTCCTGATTCATGCTGGCTTGCTTAGGAAAGAAGTGGTTCCCCCCCTTTGGATGTCCACAGCTACCTTGTTTGGAGGGATTTTGTATGGCATGAGAGTATTTTCTTCCATGTATTTAGCCCCACACTTTAGGAAGAAAGTGGTCAAATCTTATTTTCCTTGTTTTCTTTTGCTTGGGCCCTAAGTCTCATGACTCTGTATAAGGGACCCCTTGTATGAAGATTTAATAACTTCTTATCATGAACTAATATTGAATTTCTCCGATTGTTGTGTGCTACCTGCTGTGTGCTTAAAGGGATTCTGTGTGAGCCCTTCTTCTTCTCGGTGTCCTGCGCCTGCCTCTAACCTCCATCAGCCACTCTAAGCCCTAGCCGCCCTCCTCAAATCCCATCTTCCCTTTGCTGATTTTTTCAATTAACTCTCCACCTATGCTTTGTTTTCTCATCCTAGAATGGCTGTTTGCAGGTTTCTCGACTCCAATGAATCCAACGACTCCAGTTGGGCCACAATCAGATCATCGAGCAAAAAGCCAGGAATCTGCGGGTCTCTGGCTTGATTTTTCAGGCCGCATCCGGGAGTGAGAGCGACCACTTCATGTATGATCTATACCAGGTGCATCTACCATTGTCAGGCACACCCCCTCTACCTACCAAACACTTTATTGTAGATAAACTGGCCCAATCGAGACTTCTCAGCCTCGGCGGTCCTCTTTCCTTTGCGTTTTAGGACCTGTTATGCATGCTTTTACTTTCTTAAATTCATATAGAACTCTTTACATCATTCCTTGGTCTAGTCTTCAGGATTAAAACATATTCCTCCATATTTAAAATACAAAAAAACTAGTTGCATGCATATATAGTTCCATATCATTTGGCATCAGAGCCTGTTTGGGCTCAGTTCTCTTTAGATATTCGGATCGGGTGCTTCACCATAGCCGTCCGGTCATAGAAGACTAGTATGGCTTCAAAACCCTCTTTTCCAATTGACAGGATCTCCTATGGCGGTAGGGGTGCCGCTATGAATTGACCCTTGAAGAAGAACACAAAGAGTTCCTTTAGGGGTTTTTTTCATTTTGGGCCTTTCAGTATATATCCTGTTGTTTTAGTTATTTTTTCCTGTATAGAACTCAAAAAATTATAAAATTTATTTTTTTGGATTTATCATAATTTAAGTTAATTCTTAGAATTTTTTCAAGAATTATTTCAGTCTGTGGATTTTCTCCCAACTAAAACACTGCCTGAGAATAGTTCTGCTCTATTTTGGCAACAAAGCTGATTTTGGAAAGTTCAGGATTTTTTTAGTATAATCTTTGCATATCTTTAATTTTAGAATATTTCCTAAATATTAGATCATAATCTGAAATTATCTTTCTATTTAAGAAAAATCCCAAAACAAAAAAAAAATCTGCATATATTCAAAAACACCAAAACATCTAAACCCTAATTTGCATCTTCATCTGCCTGCCATCATTGCATAAATTACTTTAAGGGCACTTTCTATATGCCAGATAAGGGGAAGAGTTGATAACCTCTCCTTAGCCCAAAACCACATCCCTTGCATTTGGTCCCAAGCCTGATTTAAAATTAACTAGACTTAATTTGCCCTAGTGGGCTAGGGACATCCATCAGTCGAGTTCTATCATTATGGGATGACTAGTGCACCCAATTCATCTCCTATTACTAGATACTGGTGTCTAGGCAAGAGGTACAGTGTCAAACGATCTAAGCAGATCGGTGGTTCCTTAATTGGATCCCTACGAGAGCAGGGGTCCTCCCACCATCCTACCTCTTACCTGGCTAGATTGAAGGATTAGGATTTGAGTTGTGTGTAAGTTGAGTCAACCCATTCTGATTGGGCTCTAGGTATAGGCAGCTATAGTCGAGTCAGTGTTGAGTCTTGCATGAGCACTAGGTCAGGAGCATCATATCACCCACCATTTCCCCCTTTGACTAAATCCATGGATAAGCTGGAAACCCAAATTCAAGCCCTTGTAGACCAAATGGCCCAGATGAATACCCAGATGACCTAGTCCAATACCGATAGCCTCAACCCAACTCAACCTAGTGAAACCATGGAGCCCAAATCTAGGAGAACCCCATACCATGACCCTTATTTGGAGCCCAACCCTAGGAGAGCCCCTAGGTATGTTGTGTTGGTAGCACCTAAATTTGTGATCCTGAGTGTGAGGATTATCTTGCTTGGGAAAGAGATATGGACCTGTATTTTGAACAAAATATGGGTTTCGATTATGAAAGATATCAGTTCAAGTTTGCTAAAGCTAAGTTAGTTCACCAGGCTAGGTTAGACTTGGATAATGTTGAGAGAATACTTTGGCTAGAAGGCCGCAAACCCATAACTACCTGGAGTGATATGAAGCTTGAACTAAGAAGAAAGTACCTACCCAAGTCCTATCAGTCCAAGAGACCGACAACCTATAGATCTTATGACTCCGAATCCTATGAACCTAGAACCTATGTACCCAAAACCTATGAACCTAGATCATATGACTTTAGATCCTATTTACCCACATCATATAAGCCTAGTATACCCACAACCTATAGATCTTATGACTCCAAATCCTATGACTCTAGAACCTATGAGCCCATATCCCATAAGTCCAGTAGACCCAAGACCCATAGAGCTGAACCCAAATTCTATGACCCCAGATCCTATAATCCCATGACCCATAGATCTGTACCCTTGTCCTATGAGCCCAGTGAGCCCATAACCCCTAGGTATCAGCCTAGTACTAGTCAGGTTTCTCCTAGTCAACTTGAATCCCATAGGATTAGTATCCCTAAATATGAGCCCAGTAGTGAGCCACTACTCCTTAGGAAACCTAAACCTACTAGGAGTAGTGCCCATAATCAAAAACCAGGACCTAGCCAATTTTCTCTTAGCCAACCTTCCCCTACCACCCCTTTGATTCACAAGGCTTACATTAAAGCGGAAGTGTATGAAGCTGATGTAAACTTAGTGGATGAGTATGAGGGAGAGGAGAAGACACCTCTAGAAGACCTAGAATTAGTTTACCCAGTAGGTACCCAAGTAGAATCCAATCTAGAGTTAGCTAACCCTAACCACGCCTAGATTGAACCTGTAGTAGAGGACCAATTAGATGAAGAAAACTTTGATACTAGGATTTTACCCGAGGAAACACTAGAAAAAGGCTTAATTGCAGAGCCTAGTCCTAAATTCCATGAACTAGAAGACTTTATTGAGATTTTGGCTTACTTAACCCATTACCCTCAGGATGAATCCCTTCCTGCCATTCCTATTGAAGATCTCTTCCCAGAAATTATTGACCCATCCTTCCATAGCATGGACCTTTTCTTGCACATAGATATAACTTCATATTCATACATTATGGTCAGTCTCTTTAGCCCAGAACCAGTTCCTGAATCCCCTTCCTATTTCCTACCCTTTCCTGAGTCTTCTCATGTGTCTAGAACTATTACGTTACAGTTTATTAAGGTTACCAAGTTACATGAATCCTTAGAGCCCATCCCATTTGACACCTACTTTTGGAAGACCCTCTGGCATCTATTAGGGGTTCCTGGCAAATTTTCCACTGCATGTTATCCATCAACCATGACTCATGCCCTGTGCCCAAGTTGTAGTTAAGACCTAATAAACCTCTTTTGATAGGCATACATAGTCAAGTCCATTAGGTATTATTATAAGTCCTTTACATCACCTGTTAGGAGTCTGCATGTGCCCAGCATGTTCACCACCTGCACTAATTTTGAAAAAAACTGGCTAATTTCTGAAGAAGAGCCAAGAAATTTAATGTAGTGGATTCTATCATGGTTAAGCTTAGGCCTAAAAGAAGCTTCATGCTCACAGAACTGGACTTTTAAAGTGATAGGGAAGGTTGGACCAAATGCCTAAATGTCAGATTTGCCTCCGGATTTGGGCATTAGATCTACCTTCAATATCGCAGACCTGCTTGAGTATGGGAACCGACAGCGAGTGAGGCCTTCAGACCTACTCCTTCCATTGTGAGTGACCCTAACCCAGAGTGTCCACTAATAAATTTGGCCTGAGAGAGGAGAACGAATCGAGCATATCTTGGATGATCAAGCCATAACGACCTAGGGCCATGGCTATCAACGCTACCTGGTCTGATGGCAAGGCCGGCCAGAGTCGGATGATTCATGAATTTTTCGAGAGGACTTATAGTGCCTCAACCCAGACCTTCTCGAGAGATATGTGAGCCAGCCTAATCTTCACTCAACAAGGTCAAGATCCTCCCATCCCGGGAGAATTGGTGGGGACACCAAAGGCACCAGAATAAGACAGAGGCTTCTTAACCCTCTAAAGATTACTTAGTTGCATTTGAGTCCATTTATAATAAAGGTTTATTCCATTTGAGTTATCTTTTTCTTACTTAAGTCTTGTACTAGTCAGCTCATGTTGAGCTAGTTTTCTTTTTGAGTCCTGTATGTAGCATTTGATCCATACCATTAGGGTTTTGGATCAGTCGATCGATCAAGTCAGCTCATGTTGAGCTAATCATTTTTCGAGTATTGTAATCATGTCCAATTATATTGAGTCTATTTGAGTCAAGCCCAGTCAAAGAAGACTCAAGCATATGAAGGACACCACCCAGCATGCCACCTCAGCAACAGCATGGAGCCCAGTCACACCCTGGATTGCATCACCTAGGATTACTTGGAGGATCATGAAGTTGGCCCATGCATGAGGAGTTGATGACCACACACCATCACACCCCTTC
This sequence comes from Areca catechu, assembly GCA_021397845.1. Lineage (NCBI taxonomy): Eukaryota > Viridiplantae > Streptophyta > Magnoliopsida > Arecales > Arecaceae > Areca > Areca catechu. The sequence continues at coordinate 25,282,143 of CM038044.1, read as the reverse complement.
CATACCCTAAGCACACCAACTCCACATGCCAGCATGACAAGAAGGAAAGTTAAAATAGATAAACATGAATCCCCTAATTCATGCTAGCTTGCTTAGGAAAGAAGTGGTTCCACCCCTTTGGATGTCCACACTTACCTTGTTTGGAGAGATTTTGTATGGCGTGAGAGTATTTTATTCCATGTATTTAGCTCCACACTTTAGGAAGAAAGTGGTCAATCTTATTTTCCTTGTTTTCTTTTGCTTGGGCCCTAAGTCTCATGACTCTATATAAGGGATCCCTTGTATGAAAATTTAATAACTTCTTATCATGAAATAATATTGAATTTCTCCAATTGTTGTGTGCTACCTGCTGTGTGCTTAAAGAGATTTTGTGTGAGCCCTTCTTCTTCCCAGTGTCTTGTGCCTGCCTCCAACCTCTATCTGCCACTCCAAGCCCTAGCCACCCTCCTCAAATCTCATCTTTTCTTTGCTGGTTTTTTTTAATTAACTCTCCACCTGTGCTTTGTTTTCTCACCCTAGAATGGCTATTTGCAGGTCCCTCGACTCCAATGAATCCAACGACTCCAGCCAGGACACAATCGGATCATCAAGGAGAAAGCCGAGAATCCGTGGGTCTCTAGCTTGATTTTCCAAGCTGCATCCGAGAGTGAGAGCGACCTCCTCGCATACGATCTGCACCAGATGCATCTATCATTGTTAGGTACACCCCCTCTGCCTGCAAGATGCTTTATTATAGATGTACTGGCCCAACCGAGACTTCTCAGCCTCAGTGATCCTCTTTCCTTTACTTTCTAGGTCATGTTATGCATGCTTTTAGTTTCTTAAATTCATATAGAACTCTTTACATCGTTTCTTGGCCTGATCTTCAGGATTAAAACATATTCTTCCATATTTAAAATACAAAAAAATTAGTTGCATGCATATATAGTTCCGCATCAGGGGACCTATATACCAGCGACCCGAACCTTCTAGGAGTGATGCTCCCTTTCCAAAATCGAACTCTAACCAGGCCTACCCGAGTTGACCCAGCCCAAGCCAACCTAGCCCAAGCTGACCCAACCTGAGCCGACCCAGTCCAGACCACCCCGAACTAAGTCGACCTCAGCCCAGTACCCCTATAGCCCATAGAGAGGAGAAAGGTAAGCCTGTAGAGGTCCATAAGTATTTCATCACCCCGAGGGTATATTTTAAATGTTGCAAACCAAGCCATTTTGCTAGCCAGTGCCCAATTAGCACCTTACACCTAGGTGAGCTAGAGGAGGATGAGTTTGAACCCATAGTTGAGCCTGAGGGAGAAGTCTATGAGGTTGATTCCCAATTGGTAGAAGAGTATGATGCAGAGGAAGACGTGCCTGAGTCTGAAGACCTGTTAGGAGTGGGTTGGTGCATCTTGACCCAGACCCAAACTAAGGAAGACTGGAGTAGGACTAACATCCTACAAACATTTGTCAAGATAGGAGGTAAGGTGTTCAAGATCATAATAAATAGTAGAAGTTGTGTCAATGCCATCTTTGCTAGTATAGTTAAATCTTTAGGATTGACTCCATTTCCCTGTCCTAGCCCCTATAAGGTCTAATGGGTAGATTCCACCTCCATCCCAATCAAGTCTAAGTGCCAAATCTTGATTAAACTGCAATCATATGAGGAGAAGATTTGGTATGATGTCCTTCCCATGGGAGTCAGTAGTATCATCTTAGGTCAACCATGGCTTTACGATCATGATGCAACCCTGTTTGGTCGAACCAACATCTGTACCTTTAGTCACCATGGGAAGAAATTTGTAATTTATCCAACTCAACCTAGATATTTAGTTAAGAGAGATTCTAGTAGCCTTAAGGAAAAGAAATCAGGAGTTAATCTAATTAAGGCTAAGGAATTAGAGAAAGAAGCTCTTGAGCCCATTGAAGGATCTTAAGAGGACATCGATGAGTTGAGTCCAGTAGAGGAACCTGAGGAAGAGGAAGTAGATGTAGGTAGTAAAGTAGTATCTGGTTTTGAGTGCAATAAGTCCACAAACCTAATCCATCCATCTACACCTACACTGACCTCTGCATAGCATCTGCATCAGGACATTAGCCAAAAGATTATTTAAGAAATGAAACATATAAGAAACTGGCTAATTCCTGAAAGAGAGCCAAGGAATTTAATGTAGGAGATTCTGTTATGGTTAAGCAGCTTCATGCTCACGCAGTTGGACCCTTTAGAGTGATGGAGAAGGAAGGATCTAATGCCTATGTGCTAGATCTGCCCTTGGATTTTGGCATTAGCTCTACCTTCAATATCACGGACTTGGTTGAGTATAGAGAACCGGCAGCGATTTCTAGTGAGGATTTTGGACCTACTCCATTCTTTAAGAGTGCACCTAACCCAGAGTGTCCACCTATAAATTGGCCTGAGAGAGGAAAATGGATCGAGCATATCCTGGATGATAAAGCTATCATGACCCGGGTTGCGGCTATCAATGCTACCTGGTATGTTGGCAAGGTCGACCAGAATATGATGATTCATGGATTATTCGAGAGGACTTGCTGTGCCTCAACCTAGACCTTTTTGAGAGATATCTAAGCCAGAGCGACCCTTACTCGACGGAGTCGAATTCCTCCCACCCCGGGAATATTGGTGCAAATACCAAAGGCACCAGAATAAGATAGAGGCCTCTCAACCCTCTGTGGTTATCTTAGTAATGTTTTGAGCAATTGAGTCCAATTTTGTAATAATGGCTTAGCCCACTCGAGCTGTAATCTAGTCCCTTAGTCCTGTTTTGAGTCTGTATTCTGGCCCCTGAGTCCTGCTTTGGGCCTTTCTACATTTGAGTCCTGTATTCAAAGTCACCCATACCATTAAGATTTTTGAGATCAGTCTTGGGATAAGTCAAGTCAAGTTGAGTCAAGTTATGTTGAGTCAAGTCATGAGTCTGCTCATGTTGAGCCATTTTTCATTTTGAGTCCTATAAGTTTCATTTTGAGTCCAGTCCAGAAGAAAACTCAAGACACTGATGGATCCCAACTAGAATTTGACAACTTTGAGGAGTCCAAGTCACACTCGAAGGCACCACCTTGGAATGCATGAGAAGGACCTTGAAGATCATCACAACATCAACCTGCCAGGAAGAAAGACAATCGAAGAAACCCTGAAGCTAGCCCAGCACTGAAGTGAGCCTCCCAAAGCCCAAAGCCTTCATGAATTGGCGCCCCACCCTTAGGATTACCTCCCTTTGGGTGTCCCACTTATGGTCACCTCCCATGGCCAAGACCAAGTTAAAGAGATGGAGAGTAGTAATCCTAGTGAGAAGAGGAAGTTTGAATCTATTTGGGAGAGGAGATCTCTATGTATTTATAAAGGAAAAGGATGCTTAGGGTTTTACTTGTATGCCCTTACTTGGAGCCCAAGTTTGTATGCTTATATAAAGGCCCCCTCTCATGTATTTTGATCAATTATTATGAATAAATTTCTTTTGAGTTTTCCTCAAAATTTTGTATGATTTCTGTGTGAATTCTACGTGAAGGGAATTTGTGTGATCCCAACCCTTGCGCCCTACCTCCAAGCCCTCCAACCAGAAGCCCTAGCCGCCCATCAGCAACCCTCTTCCCTTCTTCTTCTTTCAGCGATCTAATCCTCTTCTTCCTTGTTTCCTAACTCATGAATTGTGATTTGTAGGTTCCTCAAAGTTCATGAATCCAAGGATTCCATCTGACCAGCTTTCAAGTCACCGGATTGAAAGCCACGAATCTGCAGGGTAGATAGCTTTATTTCCCAGGCTGTATCCAGGAGCGACGAGCAAACTCTTCATGGATCCGTCTTCAAATCTCTGCTAGGTACACTCCCTAGACTCCTTTGGTAGCGATATTGCAGAAGAGCTAGTCCTATCGGGGCTTCTCAATCTTGATGGTCCTGTTTCTTCACTTTTAGGATTTATTTCTGCATGCCTATGCTTCAAATTTTCTATAGAATTTCTTGCTTAATATCTTGGCTTAAAATTCAGGATCCAAACTCCTAACTTAATACCTAATCAAAAAAAAAAACTAGCATGCATAAATAGTCTCACATTAGATAGGGATAGATCTCATCTTATCTTGTATTTGAATTTGAACCGTCCTTAACTTTTTATCTTTTTATCTTGTATTCAAATTCAAATGAGGGTTGGAAAGGTCTATAAATACACCCTCATTCCTTCATAAAAAACTGGTTAATGAAGATGAGTTTTTAGAAAATAGTGATTCTTTTCGTTCGCCCCACATGGGAAGGGTGAGAGGTCCACTTTTCTTCCTTTGTTTTTGAGCATCGAGGGGTGTGAGGCCCTAGTTTTTCTTTGTTCTTCGAAACATAGAGGGGTATGAGGCCATAGTTTGCCTTTGTTCTTCGAAACATCGAGGGGTGTGTGACCCTAGTTTGCCTTTGTTCTTCGGAACATCGAGGGGTGTGAGGCCCTAGTTATCCAAATCTAACCATCCATTTCTTCCTTCCCCATTGTTCCTTCTCCATCTTCCTAGAAAATTAAAAAAAATAGAAGAAGAAATAGTGGTATCCTAATCTAGGTGACTTCTAGGCTCACCAACGATCCATCCCCCATCCCGTCCCCCATCAGCACATCGCCTGCATCTCCTACAAAAAGGGTGCTCCACCAGGGCTCCAGGCCCTATAGCATGCCGCCTGCATCTCCTATGAGGGAAATGCTCTATCGAGGCTCCAGGCCCTGTAGCACGCCACCTGCACTTCTCATAAGAGGAATGCTCTACCAGGGATCCAGGCCTATTAGCATGCCATCTACTCCATTGTAAGTGAAAGCACTCGACCGTGGCCCTAGATCTTGTGGCATGCCACCTGACCTTTCTACAAGGGATCACTCCACCAAGGGGCAGGCTCTACAGCACACCGGTTGCATCCCCTACAAGAAAACCTTCTCCCGAGAACCACGGACCTTGTCCAATGGGGCTTTGAAGATCTTGTACCCCTTCCACAAGGGATGCTCTAGGAGAGGCACCTAACCAAGTCTCCAGACCTGATCTGGCTAAATTGATTCCTATATAATGTAAGAGGGACCTCCAAGACTACGGGGCGAACTAAGAGAGAGATGGTAAGAGAGCAAAGGCAAAGAGCTGAAATAGTGAACAACCCTCTAGTTTCCCAGAAACTCTAGTTTTTCCTATTCTCTTCTATCTCCCTCTATGAGGTGGTATCATAAACCTCCACCATAGAGGGTCTGTTCCCCTTGGTCACCTTATTGACTTGACTGTCGGAGTGTCCCCATCGAGATTCCCGGCCCAGGTCTCCCTTTTTTTTTACAAGACCGATCGATCGCTAAGGCACAAGGATGAAGAGCTCGATGCTTCTAAAGAGGCCAGCTCAACTAGGCCACATCAAAGCTACAGCCACGGTGATCTAGGTGACAACAATATAGACTATCAATCAAGAGAGCTTTTACAATTAATTTATTTTAAAATAAATCAATCAAAAATATTTATTGAATATAAATTCATAACCTTCCTGTGCTAACACAAAGACAAAAATCACGTTTCTGCTAGCTACACGTACATGATAATAGTCTTTCGAAACTAAACTAAACTCTAAAGGTAATGACAGAGGGTATGCTTCTAAAGTAACTGTAGCAACTTTTGCACCTTTTCAACATGCCGGATCATCTCTCCTTTTCTTGGTGTTTTACTTCTTACTAGACCCTTATTAAAGTACAAATATGAGTACTTGAACCAAAGTCTAATACCCAACTAGAAGTAGAAGATATCATAAGGTTTGATTCAATAATAAGCATAGACATACTTTCTAAAGGTGCATCCACCTTCTATTTCTTTAAGCTCTCTAGGTCCAGTGGATAGTTTCTCTTCCCGTGCCTATCAGTGTTGCAATGAAAATATTTTTCTTTGCTTAAGTAGGCTTCTTTTGACCATCCTTCTTCTTATGCTTATTGTCCATCTTTTGCTTCTTTATAAGCTTCTTCTTCTAAGCAAACTTTCTCTTTAATAAAGATTCCTATTCCATAGCAAGAATAGAGCCCCTTGAACTCTTCAAGGTCCACTTATTACTTACCAGCATGTTTAATAATTTAGGCAAAGTGTAACTCAATTTGTTTATATTATAGTTCATTATAAATTGAGCTAATGAGTTAGTCAGCAACTAAAGGATCAAATCGATTTGCAATTTCCTTTGAATCGGTATGTCCAGCTTCTTAAGCTATTTGATGTCTTTGATCATTATCAAGCAATGATCATGGATTGACAGTCCTTTGTGCATTTTAGAATTAAATAGTCTTTTTGCGATCTCAAAGTGTGCGATACGACTATGCTCACTATACAGCTCTTGCAAGTGAGTAATTATAGCCTTTGTAGTTGGCATGTCCTCATGCTAGCTTTGCAACTCATTTGACATTAAGGCCAACATGTAGCACTTCACTTTATTATCATCTTCCATCCATTTCTCATGGGTACCGTTTGGCAATCACTAGGATGGTTAGGTAAGATGGAGGGTCCTGGTCAAACACATAGCCCAACTTCTTAGAAAAAAATTATTTTAAGGTTCTTGAACCAATCCTTGTAGCTAAAGCCAACAAGTCAGTTTATTTCAAGTATTTAGGCTAATGGATTAGAAGTTGATGTGGTTTAGCTATGAAAGAGTAGAAGATTGAGTTAGACTTTTGTACTTAATAATAAAAATTGTTCTAAGAACTTTAAGAAATAATTTAGACTTCCACTAATTTCATGGATCTCATACACTCCCTCGTGGAGATGCAAAAGCCCCTACGTGACTAAGATTTCTAGTAGGTGCTACAGTCCCACCGATATACAATACCTCACCATACCCGGTTATTGGTAACTTGCTATACCAATAAGTAGATAACTCTTATCCAATGCAACTCATGCTTGCTGCAGTGACTTGATCTCTAAGTCATGAAACCTTACCATGCATGGTTATTGGTCTAATCCTTAGTTAAGTTTGACCGACCATAATGCTTAGGCAAAGTGATGTAGGAACATCAGGAGCAGACCAGGATTTCAAGGTTCCAATTTCTAATTCATGTGTTGGTCAATTTTGTATTAGGTCAAGTGAGCTCAGTGAGTCCATTTGCTCACTTGAGTCCTGTAATAAAGTGAGCCAGTTGGGTTCGCTAAGTCAAGTGAAGTCCTTTTGTATTCCAGTCTAGTCAAGGTGAGTTGATTGAGTCTATGTAATAAAAGTGAATCAATTGAGTCCAATTAAGTTCAATTAGTTAGTGACTTGAGTCCTTTTGTTTACAATTGAGTCCTGTGATTTTCATTCAAATCAAGTCCAAGAGGAGAACCATCAAACCCTATCTCATGCACCTGGTCCCCAGTCATGTTCACCAGCATTGGTGCCCCAGGCTCCCCAAGTATCAATGCCCCATGCCCCTTTCATGCCACCCCAGCTCCTAGGCCCAAAAGGGATGGCACCCCAATCCAAGCCCACAAAAAGCTGGCACCCCTCCTAGGCCCACTATAGTTGGGCGCCCATACTTTGACCCAGTCCAATATGCCCAAGGCCTTTGACCCAGTCCAAGAGGATTTTTTACCATCCCAAGCTCATAGAGAAAAGTCAAAGCTTCCAAGTCCAATAAGGAGTCAGCTAGCACAATTCCATAAGGAGATCAGTTTTTAAATTTTAATCACTTTTGTACTCCTACTTTGATATAAATCTGTACTCCAACTTTGATAGGGAAAGGGCCTTGGGTGAGCTTATAAATGCCCATCCCCTCCCCTCTTGTATGAAATAATTTTCATGAACGAAATTAAGAGTTTTTCTACTTTGCTTTGTTTTCTCCAAGTGGAGTGGGTGTGAGACCCATTTGCCTTTGTTCTTCAGAACATCGAGGGGTGTGAGGCCCTAGTTATCATTAGCTAGTTTACATCCCACAAACCCTAGCTGCCCTCCACATCTCTCCGCTTCAGGCTGCCCTCTCTAGATCTAGACACCTAAGCATCATTCAAGACCACCAACCCCCTGCAACATCTCTTCTGCCACTCCTTCATCTTTTTCTTCCTATTTTTTATTTTTCCCTTCTTCTACATAACTAACATTGGATGTTTGCAGGATCTCTTAGGAGAAGTGACCTTTAGATGAAGTCTTCTTTGCTCCCGAACCAATCTGATAAAAAGTTGACGGATCCGCGGGAAAGCGACTCGATCATCCAGGCGCTGATCCAAGCAGAGCTATCTCCTCTACGATATCAAGGCAATCATTGCTAGGTTTGTAGAACCTTTACCTTCTCACTTTTTCTATTTTATTGAAGTTTAGAGCATGTCCTATAGGTGTTTCTTAATCCTAGGATCCTTAATTTTTTTATCTCTTTGATAGTTTCTAGCATGTGGGTAGGATTCTAACCATTACTAGAAAACCCTAACCTAGTCTTGATCTGTTTCGGAAATTTAATCATAATAAAATCTAAAATTAATTTGTTGCATATTTTATGTTCCTCCCCTGCATCCTCATCAGGAATCATGTTAGAATCCCGTCCCTCATCAATTTTGGTATCAAAGAAGGATTAGGGCATGTTCTTGCGTCATAGGTAAAATTTCTGCATCCTAAAATCTGCATACCTAGACAAAATATAGGACTATTTCCCTCATCAAGTATTTCTGTTTTTTTCTGATTTTTATGGTAATTAATATCTTTTTAATCCTCTATTTTCTATAATTATCGTGGCATTTTTATAATCTAAAAACAGGATGAAACCTGCATGAGAAAACAGCCCTAACAAAAATTTCTACATGCTGAACCTGCACTAGTAGTCTGAATTTAGGTCTGGTTTTCCATCAATTCCATACTTTTTTTCTCTGAGATTTTCATCACATCATCTCTGTTGAGTCTTCTATTTTTTATGTATTTTTTATTAATTTTTACAGATAGAGAAAAAATTAAAATCTGCATCCCAGATAACCCTAACCAAAACTGTTTGTTTCTGGAAATTGCTGCATCTAGTTTGAAACCCTAGGTCATTGCATCATCATTACGATTTTTTCTATGCATGAAGTTTGGTTAAAAAATCATCCTCACATGTATCCCTCTTTCTACAAAATTTTTAGAATTTTTCTGCTCTGAAATCCATGCTAAATTCTGCATCAAAAATAGAACAAAAACTTTCAATTTCTGCTGTTCCTGCATACTTGACTTGACTAAACCTAATCAACTACCAAACCCCACCCAACCCAAGCCAATTTTGATTGATCACTTAACCAACTTGACATTAAGTGCCACCCCATAAAAAGAGATAAAAAAATTTCTATTATGTTATTAGATTGCGTTAGGGTTCATTGATTGTGCATCATCTGCATCTAAACTAATCTTAAGGACAATTTCCTCTGTCAGATTAGGACAGGATTCATCACCTGTCCTGGGCCCAAAACAACTACCTTGTATACATACCCAAATCCTAATTAAAATTATCTAGCAACCTAATTGCTTTAGGGACACCCACAGGTCGGGTCTGAGTCTAGTGAGGGAACTAGTGCACCCAACCCATCATCTATTACTGGAAGCTGGTGTCTAAGCTAAAGGTCCAGTGGCAAACACCCTAAGTGGGTTGGTGGTTATTTAATTAAGACCCTGTCATAGGCAGGGGGAGCCTCCTACCACCCCACCTCTTACCTGGCTAGTGAAAGGATTAGGTGTTGTGTTGTGTGTAAGTTGACTTAACTCACCTGATTTTGGCTCTAAATCAAGCAAACCCTAGAACGTGCTAACCCTTGTGTGCTTGACTGCATCATAATCCCTTGATTGATTATTTGCATAACCATTAGATTAGGAGCTCAACCAGTAGTCTCAACCCAACCCAACCTGACCATGGAATCTGACATAGGAACCTACTAAGGACCATTAATGAACAATTAGCCCAAATGAACCATAAGTATAATCAAATGGGCTATAGGTCTGACCCGATAGGAGACTAATTAGAAAACCTAAGGAAAACCCCTAAAACCCATCCCAGACCTAAACCATACTCGGAGCCCAACCCTAGGAGAGCCCCATACCCGAAGCCCAACCCTAAGAAAGCCCCACACCATGACCCAATCTGGGAGTTCAATCATAGGAGACCCAATTATGAGTTCATAGACCGGGATAAGAGAGCCACTAAGAACTATAGGCCAGAAGCACCCATATTCGATGGCACCCTAGATCCTAAGACCTACATAGATTGGGAAGGAGACATGGAACAAAATTTTGAATGGTATGAGATGACTGAGGACATGAAGTGTAAATTTGCCAAACTGAGGTTAACCAGCCATGCTAGGTTATACTAGGGAGACGTAGAGTGCCTAATCAGACAACAAAACAAAGCTCCCATCGATATCTAGATGGCCATGTGATGCGGGACAATTATGAAACTTAATCTACTGATTATTAACCTAATTAATAGAGAAAAATAGAGATTAAAATATTTTTTTATATAATTTATAGTTTTAAAGACTCAAACGAGACAATTAAGCAAACTAATCTACTAATTAATAACCCACAAAGTAAATCTACAAAGTAAACTAGAAAAATAGGATTTGGTAGCTAAGAAACCACCTTAAACTAGGGTCTACTTATCAAAGAATTAGAAATCAAAGAGTAGGGAAGGGTTTAGAATTTACCAATGAAGATGTTTTCCTCCGAAGTAGATCTGGCTGGACTCTCAAGAATCTTGTGGCGAGGCTTCAAGATCTCGATCTTCGGGCTTCGATCTTCCACGATGCTGGTTCTAAGGCAAGAACACCTGACTTTAATCCTTGATCTCCTACAATCACTCAACAAAGGAAAATCTCTCAGTTAGAAAGTAATAAAGAAGGAAAGAAAATGAAAAAGTGAAAGGAAAGAGATGGAAGTGGGCGGTTTGGGTTTCTCGGTGTCTGGATATGTAGGGCCTCACACCCCACGATGCTCCAAAAAACAAAGGAAAGGGTCTCACACCCCACGATGCACACAGAAAAGGAATTGGACAGAATGTCACATTATTCAATCAATAATTCATGAATAATACAGGGGGGTTGATGGGGTATTTATAGACCATCAACTAGTGGTGTAATAGATACAAAGACTAACACTGGTGCCCCTTAGGCAATAACTCCTTGATTCCTGCTTTAGGAATCTTGGACTCTTGCTTTTGGGCTGATCTAGAGCTCTCTCCAATGTGGGTGACAATATGGGACTCTCATCCAAATTGGGCACCAAGATGGGGATAGGTGAGATGTCAAGATGAAGGGCCAAGATTGCTTCATCAATTGCCTTGATTGCTGTACTCTGGAGTCTGGATGATGTGGGCTCCTGCAGGATAGTGGACTCTCTAGTCTAGATAGAAGAAAACTCAAGAGTTCTAATAGGATTCTTGAGTTCTCTAAACTTGAGCAACTTGGAACCTGATTGATCAAAACATTTGAGATATAAATCCAGTGAATCTCCTTCACTTTGGGCTATCAAATGAGCTTGAACTTCCTTGAAAGTTGGCGATAAGAGAGGTTGGAATAGCTTGGCCAACTCCTTGGTTTTGGCATGAAATATTTGAATGGGAGGGCACTAATTTGAAGACTCCTTCTTCATTACTCCTCTTAAAACATAAGTGGTGCTAATTCTTTTCATATGGGCCGAACATAGGAAGTGACATGTTAAGTGTGTTGTCCAAATGAAATGGCATGAAATGTAGGCTAATGAAGTGGCATGGGCATCCTTGACTTGATGAGGTGGTATGTGATGAGGTGGTGCCAAGAAGTGGATGACATGTGGTGCCAAGGCTTGACTTGTCTTGAGCTAGCACATGGTATCTTGATTTGGGTCCCCTCTTATATTACAAGACTCAATAACTAACTAATCACATAACTCAAAACTAATTAAACCAGCCAAACAACTAAAGCCCCACTTGATCAATTGGAATCCAATTTGATCAAAAGTATAGAGATGTAAGCAAATACTTCAACTTGGTAAAAAGGGTTTGGCCCAAAAGGCTACATAACTAAAACCCTAATTATAGCTAGTAAAAAAAAGGGCTAAACCCAACTAAGCTAAAATAACAAAAATTCAAGATAACTATTTACAAGTGAGGTTTGGACTTAGGACTTCATTCACGGGTGATCCACAGGGATGTGGGTTCGACCTGTCATTTTCTTCTGGCCTGGTGTCTATACCAATTCTTCCGGGTAGGAGAAACTCAACATTGTCGAGTATGGGTCAACTTTGCTATAATATTGCTCTAGTAAGTCTGGGTCAATTCTTTGCAAGTCCTCTCTGGTGATCCAAGAATCGTCAGTCTCGGGTCATCTTTGCCAACAGACTAGATATCGCTGATAGTCTTTGCTCCAAGTAGCGATAATCTTGTTATCCAAGATCCGCTCGATCTTGTCTCTCCAGGCTAGTGGTATGGCAGGTGGACACACTTGGGTTGGCTCACTCTCAAGGATTGATTAGGTCCAAAAAGCTCACTAGGAATCAACATTGGCTCCCTATACTCAATAAGGTCTGAAATGTTGAAAGTAGAACTAATGCCTAGTTCAGGTGGTAACTCAAGCACGTAAGTATTAGGTCCAATTTTCCTAATTACTTTGTATAGTCTATTGCTACGGGTGTGTAACTACTTCATGGCTCCAGATGGGAACCGTTCAGGTCATAGCCTGACCATAACAAAGTCTCCTTCATTGAACTCTTTGAGTCTTTTCTTAGAATTACCCTTGGTTAATATATGACATGTTGATGAAATTTAGCATGAATTTCTAATAGATGCCATAGTGTTTTCCAAAAATACGATACAAATTGAATGTGCTTAAAGAACTTAAGCAACCTACCGATTTCAATAAAATGAAATCGGGTGGCTCTAGAAAGAGTGGAAACTTCAGGCCAGGGTAGGAAATAAGAATGGATTCAGGGCTAGCCTGGTGGGCTAGGACGTAAGAAAAGGGCTCATAGAACAATCCCTGACTAATGGGGTTGACCTTAAGGTTTGGACACTAAATTATGTCCACAAGTAATAAAGGGTCAGCCTGAAAAAAGGACGAATCAAGAATTTTAGGAAAGAGATACTCAATTAAGACTAATGGGGTGAACTCTTCCTGTGGGTGTTGGTTTGGAAAAATCAAGTCCTCACTGATTACTTTAGGTTCATGAATTTCAGGACTAGGCTCTATGATTTGGCTCTCTTCTTATTTTTTATCAGGTAAAGTCTTAGCAATAGGGTTAGGTTCCTCATAGTTCTCTTTTTCTAATGGTCCTTCTAAGACAGTTTCAGTCAGGGTTCGATCAGGGTCAACTAACTCTGGGTATGTTCTATCTATTTCTTTAGTGGTCAAAATCCAGACTGTTGATCCTCCAGTGATCTCATGTTCTAATTCTTCAACATTAATTAGGTTCAATCATGGTTCTTTCTCTCTCAATTGACTAGACCCTCACTTGGTATTGTCTTTGGGTGGGGTCGAGTTGACCACAATTCTCTTTTCATGGTGTTTAAAAGAATATGAGTTAGATCGGCCAAAAAGGGTTGCATCATGATCATATAACCATGGTATGCCTAGAATGATACTACTAACCCCCATTGGAATCACATCATACCATACCTTTTCCTGGTAAGATTGAATTTAGACCGGGACTTGGCATTGTAACCTAATAGGAATGGAAGTCGCATCAATCCAGGATACCTTATATGGTCTAGGATGTAGTACTGGGTAAGCCTAAACTCTTAACAGCATTGATAGATATGGCATTCACACAATTTTTACTATCTATAATAATCTTACACACTTTATCTCCTAGCTTAATAAAGGTCTGTAAGATATTCATCCTACACCAGTCATCGTTCTTCTTGGTCTGAGCTAGAATACACCTAACTACACCTAGTAGGTCAAATGACTCTATGGGCTCTTCATCACCTTCTTACTCTTCTACTAAATCTTCCTTAGCTTCATAAGTTTCTTCCTTAAATTCCTCAACACTTTCTAAATTCTCTTCTTCACACTCACCTATATGTAAGTTCCTTACTATTGGATTTCTCCCAGGAACAAAAAATTGCAAACGATCAGGCATCAATAGCCTGTCGCCACGGAAGTAGATATAAAAATAATTTATATCTAAAGATGCAATTTATAAATAAATCTAATTTATTTATCATAAATTTTTAACATGCTAAAATATATAAGAAAAATATCAGATCTGAAATAAAAATTATTTTAAGCATAAAATACTTACCTGGATCACTATCTTGGCCTGCTCTAAAAAGCATGCTGATTTGCTTCTAAAATCAGGATTCTATCAGAGCCGCGCAATCGCCCGGCCTTTGCTGGTATCCATACAGAGCTCTCATAACCGAGTCATAGAGAGCACCGGACTGCTAGATCCTTGCAACTCTCTCCTCTTTCAACAAATCAACTGCTTTAAAATCGTGCCGATCCGCAACTAGACCGGCTTCTGGTTTCTATCTTACAAATCATACTATGCAAGACCTTTGAACCTCTTACCTTTCTTCTTCATCTTATGTAGAAGACCTTTCAACACTCTTGAAGATCATAAGAAAGAAATAAACTAGAAGGGAGAGGAGGAGATGGCACCCCAGGAGAGAACTCCCTGGGAAGATGCCCAAGAAGAAGCATGCCCAAATATGTTCTTCACGGTGAAAGGATAAAACTTTTCATGCCAATAATAATCTTAGTGGTCAGCCACTTCTCTTCCTTTTTAAAATCTAGTTGTCCCACCCTCCAAACTAAAACACCAGTGTTTAATTTTATTTGGTTAGGAATTAAGAGGAGTAGAAGAGAAGGACTCCACCCTCTCTTCTTTCATTCATGCCAAAAACTCTTAGCGCCCCTTGGTTTTCATGCCCCATATTATTTGTTGCATAAAATGCAAGGGCCCACTAGGTTGGCGTGTGGAGGGAAGGGGAGACAAGGAGAGAGAGTCCCAATCCAATGGGATTCTAGGTCTCAGGTCCAAATTAAGTGATTTGACAATCAAATCAAAGCCAATTTTAAATCCGACCGAACCATTTCGAAACGGCCATTTACCCAACTCAATTAGGATCAATTAATTGAGTCTAACTCAATTAAATTAAATATAATTTAATTTAATTAATAATTAATCCATAATTATTAATTGTAACATTTACAATTAGGTCTAAATGTACTAAAATTGTCCATTTCAGTAACATTTTGATTTGCTGATGGTTACTTAAGTCCCTAACATGTGTGACCTCTCAGGTCCTATCCTATCTGGTAATGAGAAATGCTATAATCTCCATTATGCATTATCGAAACTCCTTTCGTTGGATAGAAATAATTTTTGCTAAACCCTAATTAGGATCATCGATTCAAGAACAATCCTAATGGGCTCTCATAATCCACCAGTGATATCTAGCAGTATGTAGTGGCAACCCAGCAGAATAAGATTAAAATCCCTAGGTGTAGTTACCATGTGATTCGGTTCCTCCATCAAAAATCCCGGCATGATGTTGGTTACGGATACTCGTCAAACTCATCAATCATATGCTCAACTTAATCGACTCAAGTCCAATTGTCATACTAATAAAAACACCTTTTCATTATCACCCTGCTATGGCCATAGACTTCTGGACTTAGTCTCATTAAGCTTGCATAGGTTTATTCCTTACTACTAAGGCTGACAGATCCCTATAAGTGAACACCCTACTCCTACAATAAACTTACTATAGCCAACGAACACCGCAAGGTCCCGTAAGGATAGGAACCATGTGATTATGCTGTCAAACTACAGCAACCTTATTGTGAGTAGCTAAGACACTCTAGGTCAAAGAACTATTCACATGACTACAGCATTAGGAAATTATCGACAGTGAGTAGTCATCCGTATAACTTCTTGTACTTGGTCACGCTCAGTACCGTTAATCTCTATCAACTACCTGTACTCTCACTCCAGTGTCACCACACTGTAGGTCGAAGACTCATCTACCATGAAAGGGAAGTGATCTGTGCACCAATTTTAACGGATCAATCACCGTCCTCGTGATATTCCAATAATCAGGAGCTTTTAGGAGTTAATCTATAAAGACACATGCCTCAGATTCTCAACTCTTGAGAATATGCGCCATTGTGCATTAACTCCAAGGACGATTCATATACACATCAATATGAATGAAACTAATGCCCTTTTATTAATAAGAAAGATTAAGTACAAAGTTAATGCCCTAAAAATTATAATATATCAAGCCAACTTGGCTTTTAGGGCACACATCTAACAATCTCCCACTTGCACTAAAGCCAATTGGCTATATATCTAAGTCCCATGTTCTCAAAGTGGACTTCAACCTTTTGCTAGCTCAAAGTCTTAGTCAGTGGGTCTGCCATGTTGTCCGTGGAGTCTACTCTTCGCACCTCAACGTATTTCTTCTTGAGGTAGTCGCGTATGATATGAAACCATCGCTTAATATACTTGGACTTCTAATGAGACCTGAGCTCCTTAGAAAGAGCTATTGCACCATTATTGTCACAATATATGGGGATGGAATCAGATGGGATCACTCTAAGCTCCATAACGAACTTCTTGTACCAGAAAGCTTCTTTTGCAATTTTAAAGGCAGCGATGTACTCTGCTTCCATTGTTGAATCTACTATAATGGGCTGCTTAGAACTTTTCCAACTAGTTGCCCCACCATTGCACAAAAATATAGACCCTGATGTAGACTTTCTATCATCAAGATCAGACATATAGTATGAGTCTGTATATCCCTTTATCCCTAATTCCGAACTCCCTCCAAAGATTAAGAACAAATATTTAGTCCTTCTCAAGTACTTAAGAATGTTCTTCATAGCTATCCAGTGTTCTTCTCCTGGATTCGATTGATATTTGCTCGCGACACTCACAGCAAGAGCTATATCAGGCCGAGTACGCAACATGACACACATAAGGCTTCCAATTGCCGAAGCATATGGAATCTTGCTCATGCATTGAATCTCTTTAGATGTGTTGGGATACATTCTCTTGGAGAGATTAATGCCATGTCGAAGAGGTAATAATCCTCTTTGGAGTTCTCCATGCTGGACCTTTTCAGTACTTCCTCTATGTACAATTTTGTGAAAGGCCAAGCATCCGATTAGATCTATCTCTATAGACCTTAATCTCCAAAATATAAGATGCTTCACCTAAGTCTTTCATAAAGAATTCCTTAGATAACCAACTTTTGACTAAAGTCAACAAGGAAATATCATTCCTAATAAGGAGGATGTCATCCACGTACAATACGAAAAATGTCACCGCCCTCCCACTGGCCTTCTTGTAAACACATGGCTCATCCTCATTCTTGATAAAATCAAACAATTTGATTGCATCATCAAAATGAGTATTCCAACTCTGAGAAGCTTGTTTCAATCCATAGATTGATCTATGCAGCTTGCAGACCTTATGATCTTCATCATTGGAAGTGAAACCCAAAGGCTGCTCTATATAGATATCTTCCTCAAGATATCCATTCAGGAATGCAGTTTTCACATCCATCTACCATATCTGATAATCATGATATGCTGCAATTGCAAGCAATGTATGGATGGATTTCAGCATAACTATTGATGAAAAGGTATTCTGATAGTCAACGCCTTCACGTTGACTATACCCTTTCGCCACTAACCTAGCTTTAAAGGTCTCTACCTTATCATCTGCACCTATTTTCCTTTTGTAGATCCATTTACAACCAATAGGTACAATACCCTCTGGTGGATCCACTAAGGACTGTACTTGGTTAGAATGCATTGATTCAATTTCTGACTTCATAGCATTCAACCATTTCTCGGAGTCGATGTCTGACAATCCTTCATCATAAGTCTTAGGATCAATCAATTGATCCTTATCCCCAATAAGAAACATTTCCTTTATATCCTCTATAAGCATATCCAAGTACCTTTCAGGAGGTATGAAGACTCTAGTAGACTTGCGAGGTGGAAGAGCATTTATGTGTATTGGTTGATTATATTCGATCTGATATCTGGCTGGCAGCTCTTCAGAAACTTTTTCATTGAGCTCAATTAGCCTCCCACTACCACCTTTCTGAATAAACTATTTTTCAAGAAATGTGGTATGTCTGCTCAAAATCACATTATGATTCTGGAAGATAAAAGTAATATCCTAAAATTTCTTTAGGATATCCTATAAACTGAGCTTTCATAGATCTAGATTCCAACTTATCCATCATTAATCTTTTGACATAGGCTGGATATCCCCAAATCTTGAAATGAGCAAGACTTGGTTTCTTACCATGCCAAATCTCATATGGTGTGGTGGAATAGATTTAGATGGAACTCTATTTAGAATATAAATTGAAGTTTGTAGGGCATATCCCCAAAGAAATAAAGGCAAGTCAGTGAAGCTCATCATGGATCGGACCATATCTAATAATATCCTGTTTCTTCTCTCAGACATCCCGTTGAGCTGAGGCATACCAGGTGGAGTCCATTGCGAGACTATGCCATTGTCCTTAAGATAACCTAAAAATCCCTACTAAGGTATTCACCTCCCTGATTTGATTGAAGAACCTTAAGGATTTTACCTATTTATTTTTTTACCTCATGTCTGAATTCCTTGAACATTTTAAAAGCTCCATATTTGTGTCTCATAAGAAACACATAAACATACAGTGAACAATCATCAGTAAAGGTTATAAAGTAGTAGAAACCACCCCTGGACTGCACATCAAATGGACCACACACATCAGTGTGTACCAAGGAAGTAATTCTGTGGCCCTCTTCCCATGTCCTATAAAGGATAACTTGGTCGTTTTTCCTTGAAGACATGACTCACAAGGTAGACATGATTTAGAATTAATTGAATCTAGAATCCCATCCCTTTCCAGTTTGTTAATTCTATCCTCACCTATATGACCAAGATTTAGATGCCATATATATTTATCATTTAGGTCATCTCTAGCATGTTTATGTCCTATGGCATTCACTTTAACTTTCTCATTAATATTCAAATATGCATCGGCATGCAAATGATAGAGACTGTCAATTAAAATAGCTTTTGCAACCAATTTATTTTTCAAATAAATACTACAAAAGTCTTTATTGAATGTAAATTCAAATTCTTCCTGTGCTAGCACAGAGACAGAAGTCAAATTTCTACTAGCTCCAGGTACAAAGTAACAGTCACTAAGTACTAATCTAAATCTTAAAGGTAACACCAAAGAATATGATCCAATGACTTGAGTAGCAACTTTTGCTCCATTTCCGACACGTATAACCATCTCACCTTCTCTCAGCATTCTACTTATTTCCAGGCCCTACATTGAAATGCATATATGAGCACTATAACTAGAGTCTAAAATCCAACTAGAAGTAGATGAAACTATTAGGTTAGATTCAATAACGGCTATAGGCTTTCCTTTAGAAGGTATATCCTCCTTTTATTTCTTTAGGCTTTCCTGGTAGAGAGGATAATTTCTTTTCCAGTGGCTATCTGTTTTGCAATGGAAACATTTTCTTTGCTAACCTTGGCTTTCTTGGGAGTGTCCTTCTTCTGTTTACCTTCCTTTTTCTGCTTCTTTGTAGGTTTCTTCTTCTTCCAAGCAGACTTTCTTTTAGAGGAAGACTGCTCCATAGAGAAAACAGAGCCCCTTGAACTCTTCAGGGTCCTCTCATTGCTTACCAACATGTTCAATAATTTAGACAAAGTGTAATTTAACTTGTTCATATTATAGTTCATAACAAATTGAGCATATGAACTAGTCAAGGATGGAGGATCAAATCCACCTGACGCTCCTTGTGAATAGAAATGCCTAGCTTCTCAAGCTATTATATATCCTTGATCATTGTCAAACAATGATTGTGGATTGACTGCCCTTCACGCATCTTATTATTGAAAAGCCTTTTCGACACCTCGAAGCATGCAATCCGACTTTGTTCACCATATAACTCTTGCAGGTGAATCAGAATCGATTTAATAGTTGGCATATCCTCATGTTGGCTCTGCAATTCATTTGACATTGAGGCCAACATGTAACACTTAACCTTATTATCATCTTCCATCCATTTTTCATGTGCAATCACTTGATGAGCATTTGGATGGTGAGGTAAAACAGGGGATTCCTGGTCAAGCACATAGCCCAACTTCTTATAACTCAAAATAATTTTGATGTTTCTTAACCAATCTTTAAAATTAAGGTCTACAAGTCAGTTTATCTCTAGAATATGGACTAAGGGATTTGAAGTAGACATGGTTAACTGCAATAGTAAAAGATTCAAATTAGATGCTTTATACATAATTATGAAAATTATTCTAGGATCTTTAAGAAATAATTTAGAACTCTCACTATTTTCTCGGATCTCTCACACTCCCTGTGGAGATGCGGAAACCCTGCAACTCTTGGTTTCTAGTGGGTACTATGGTCCCATCAATGTGCGGCACCTCACCGTGCCCGGTTATTGGTAACACGTTACACCAATAAGTGGCCAACTCTTGTCCAATGTATCTAATACAAGTTGTAGCAACTTGGTTGTTGACTCTGGTCTTGATTTTGATGATTGACAAAATGTTTAAGTATATATGAGTACTAATTATATTTTAAGTGTGGTTTTTCAGATCTTAGTACTCATCCATGTTGAATGAAGAAATGCTTGTATTTCAATTGAAAAAGTCTTTAAATTAATGGAAAATTAAGTATATGGACTTTGAAATTGATATGGAAGAACTTGAAGAGGTTAAAGTTTCAATTTGAAGAAGTATCAGCAAAGTTTCAGCATGGCACAAGCAAGTGTCGACACTTGGAAATGAAGTGTCGACACCTGAGGATCAAGTGTTGACACTTGAAGAGTGAAGTGTCGACTCAAGGCCTGAGAACAAGAAAAATACAGAAAATATGAAAAATCAAATTGGCTGTGAATAGTATTCTAGTGTAGACCTACTGTAGCAAGTGTCAACACTTGCACTGTTCAAGTGTCGACACTTACTGTTCAAGTGTCGACACTTGACTGTAATGGCTAGTTTTTAAAAGCTGCAGAACTTCTCCAACTTGCTTCAAACGATCATATCTTCATCCCCAACGGTCATAAACGGTCATCTATGATTTGGAGAGCTATATAAACATCAAAAATTAAATGGGGAAGCAATCCTTTGGTGAGTTTTTTGAATATTCTTCAAGGATTCAAGAGTTGAGTGAATCAAAGCCTTCAAGCTTCCAAGTTTCAAAGAGAGCATTCAAAGTCTACATCTACAAGCATCAATCAAAGGCTTCATCAACTTGAAGACAAGATCTTCATCAATAATCAAGGGCTTCAAGGAGATATTTACTTTATTTTAGAAAGCTTTTATTGTATTCATTTATACTTGCTCTTACATTGTTTTACTTAAGGTTTTTGGTGAGCCTTGAAAAACCAAAGAGGTTTTTGGTAAGCCTTTGAAAACCAAAGTGGTTGTTGGTGAGCCTTGAAACCAACTAGGGTTTTACTTGTGAGCCCGAAGCCAAAACAAGTTGTTTAAGTTCTAGGTTATCCCGTAAAACCATGGGTGGTTGTTGGTGAGCCTTAAAACCAACTAGGGTTTGACTTGTGAGCCCGAAGACAAAACAAGTTGTAAAGGTTGTTGGTGAGCCTAAGTTATAAAACCAAACTTAGTGGAATTCCCAAGGGGCTCTTGGAGAGTGGATGTAGGTGCTTGGTTGGCACCGAACCACTATAAACCTTTGTGTTGTGTAATTGTTCTTCTTGTGCCTTTATTTCTTTATTTCCGCTGCATTTATTTGAAATACACAAGCACTTGAATTGCATTAGCACATACTTGCTTTAGTTCATCTTTTAAATAGTACAAAAGTTTTATAAAACCCAATTCACCCCCCCTCTTAAGTTGCCTACCTGAGCCTACATTGGTCTTTAAATCATGGATCCTCAATGTGTCCATTTATTGGTCCAATCAATAGTTAAGTCAGACCCACCATTTCTGCTAGATGAAGTCATCATTGAGTCCCTCAATATACCCATTTATTAGGCCCAACCCCATTAGTGCCTAGCAACATCTCATCCCTAATAGGTAGTTGTGTCTTCCTAATGCAACTAGACTACTATAACCAGCAGAGATAATCAACACCAGTAGGACACCCACACACCTACAATGGTGGAAGACCTAAGACTTAATATTTATTGGGAGCTTAGGTTCAGGTCTCTTCTAAATTGATCAGCTAAATCATAACTAACCAATTACATTAAGTCAGCACAATCTCATGTCTGACTAATTATATTTAGTCAGCACAATCTCATGTCTGACTAAAATAACTAGCATGGGAGGGTCAGTTTGAAAACTTAATCAACCAAATTAAAAGTGACCCTTTTGAAAACTTAATCAACCAAATTGGCCAGGTCAATTTGATGCATTGGAGGGTTCTGCCAATATACCCTCTTTCTGCCAAACTAGTTGGTTGAGAGAGAGTTAGCCCCAATTAACAAACCATGATCGAAACCTTCCTTAGACACCAATTAACTGACAAGATTCAATTAGGTCATCTAATGGTCTGGGCTCATCATTGAGCTAAATTAGGTCTTAACTTATCGATTCACAATCATGAATCGATATGATCAGAATACATCTAAAACCAATTTTGAGCACACTTGACCTAACCCAAATCATCATTCGATTAAATTAAGTCACTTGCTCAAAATTAAATTAGGGTTACTAGTTGATCTAATCAAGCCCTAATTACCGTACCTAATTTGATTTTAATGGCTTATGATCATGAATCACATTTAAGATCTAAATCCTAATTTGGTGCATCACATACATCAACATACATAATCATAAATCGATCAAAATCCTTTTGAAAATATTTTTTTCAAAACCAGATATACTTCAAATAGGACAACCTTTAAACTATAGGGGTAACCCTATAGCAGGACAACCTTATGTCACTTTGTGCAACCTTTGATCAATTAAATTTTAGATTATAACATTTAATTTTAGATCTGAAATTATAACTTTAATTTCGAAAATATTTTTTCAAAACATTAAATTCTATGCTAGAACAATCTCATGTTCAGCATAGATCTGAAAAGTCATAATCTATCTATCTTATCTGAATATTTTTTAGATCTGATTCTCATCCATGCATATTAAAAAGAGAACGTGGCTCTGATACCACTATTGGATTTCTCCCAGGAACAGTAAATTGCAAACGATCGGCATCAATAGCCTGTCGCAGCCAAAGCAGATATAAAAATAATTTATATCTAAAGATGAAATTATAAATAAATCTAATTTATTTATCATAAATTTCTAACATGTTGAATATATAAGAAAAATATCATATCTGAAATAAAAATTATTTTAAGTATAAAATACTTACTTGGATCGCTATCCTGGCCTGCTCTGAAAAGCATGCTAATCCGCTTCTGAAACCAGGATTCTACCGGAGCCACGCATCACTCGGCCTCTGCTGGTATCCACACAGAGCTCTTATAACTGAGTCATAGAGAGCACCAGACTGCTAGATCTTTGCAGCCCTCTCCTCTTTCAGCAAATCAGCTACTTTAAAAATCATGCCGATTCGCAACTAGACCGGCTTCTAGCTTCTATCTTGCAAATCAGACTATGCAAGATCTTTGGACCTCTTACCTTTCTTCTTCCTCTTATGTAGAAGACCTCTCAACACTCTTGAACATCACATGGAAGAAATAAACTAGAAGGGAGAGGAGGAGATGGCGCCCCAAGAGAGAGACACCCTGGGAAGATGCCCAAGAAGAATCATGCCCAAATTTGTTCTTCACGGTGAAAGGAGAAAACTTTTCATGCCAATAATAATCTTAGTGGTCGACCACTTCTCTTCTTTTTAAAATCCAGTGTCCCACCCTCCAAACAAAAACACCAGTGTTTTATTTTATCTAGTTAGGAATTAAGAGGAGTAGAAAAGGACTCCTCCCTCTCTTCTTTCATTCATGCCAAAAACTCTTAGCACCCCTGGTTTTCATGCCCCATATTATTTGTCGCACAAAATGCATGGGCCCACTAGGTTGGCTTATGGAGGAAAGGGTGATGTGGTGGCAAGGAGGGGTATTAGGGCTAGGGATGCTAGATGCTAGTAAGGATGCTTACGATGCAAAGGAATTCTTTTTTTAGGGTTGATGATTTCTTTTTATGTTTCTTGTTGTTTTTCATTGTTGTTTTAGGGTTTCGATTCCCGATCACAAGCGAAGGTAAGAAATACGAAGAACAGTAATGAAAGCTTACGCTAGCAGTTCAAAGCCCTAAAAGTGAAAACGAGAACAGGACCCCGGGATTAAGAAACCCCGTTAGGACTAGCTCGACCTACAATATCTACTTAGGAGATAAAGAGAAAGCAAACCTCAAACTTCTGGAGCGCCCGGTGCAGAGATCGCAATTCGGCGGATGCGGCCTGGATGCCCGAGCAATCAAACCCGTGGGAGCACTAGCTTTGGGTCGGGAGGTCGCGATGGCAAAGCTGACTGTCTCCAATGCCCGAGATGCTAGGGAGGACCTATAGGCAACAAAGAAGGGTCAGCGAAATGTGGAGATGCACGGAAAGGAATTGAGATGGAGTTGGGAAGGGGCTTCGAGCCCGGTGTCCGGCTGGATTTCGAAGTCGAAGTTGGAGATAACTTGGGGCCTCGCACCCCGCGATGTCCCGGAGGACGAAGGAATGTGGCCTCACACCACGCGACATCCTGGAGGACGAAGGATTCGCGACGCCCTGGGGCAAAGGATAGGTGGCCTTACACCACTCGACGTCCCTGGGGACGAAGGAAATTCTACTCAAACCTAGCTTAAGAGACAATGGTTGGAGGGTGAAAGAAACTCAAACTTTTTCATTAATCACTCAATCATTCATTCAATATCTTTTACAATGGAGGGGGTTGGGTCCTTTAAATAGGCACCTAAGGCCCATTTTGAAATTCAAATGCAAGAATACAAGATTTCTTCTTCTTTTTCTTGAATGGGCATGGCATGAAGCAAGGCTAGGAGGAGGTATCATGGCGCCTTGAAGTTGGAAAGAATCTTCATTGTTTTGAAAAAGACATGAAGAGGGGCTTGTAGCATGGCTTATGTTCTTCTTCCTTCCTTTGTTGCACACCCTTTCTTTGGTATAAGGCTTGACATGGGGAGTGTTAGGCGGAGGCATCCAAGGATCTTGTCTCTCCCTTCCAAAAAGGTTGAAGCAATTTGGGAAGAAGACTTGATTGGAGGGCTTGAAGCAAGGGATTTGAATTCCCCACCTCAACTCCCATTGACTTCCACCTTGGCCGACCACCCTTGCATGGCAATGAGCTTGATAGGGGGAGGGAAAAAAGGCTAGAGCCAAGTGAAGTGGTCCTCCCCATTGGGCATCCTTGCATGCAAGTGTGCTGCCCACATGGCAAGATGTCATGGCGCCATGTAGGATGCACAGGTGGGCCCTGAGCTGACTTGGCTTCTTTCCTTACTTGCTTCCAAGGAGACTAAATTTTAAGACCCACTCTTGCAATTGGCCCATACTTCTAAGAGACTCAGACTGGACTCGATTTATGACTCGACTTAGTACAGGACTCAATTTGACCTAATTGGTCACGGTACAGACTCAATTCAAAGCAAAAGACAATTACAAATTTGAGGCTTGAAGCCTTATTACAAGACACAAAGAAGTGGAACCCTAATCTGAGATCCACAGAGGGTGAGGAGCCTCTGTGGATCCTGAACCAAAGGGGAGACAAGGAGAGAGAGTCCCAGTCTAATGGGACTCTAGGTCTTATGTCTAAATTAAGTGATTTGATAGTCAAATCGAAGCCGATTTTAAATCCGATTGAACCATTTCGAAATAGCCATTGACCTAACTCAATTAGAATCAATTAATTGAGTCTAACTTAATTAAATTAAATATAATTTTATTTAATTAATAATTAATCCATAATTAATTAATTGTAATATTTATAATTAGGTCCAAATGTACTAAAATTGTCCATTTCAGTAACATTTTGATTTGTTGATTGTTACTTAAGCCCCTAATGTGTGTGACCCCTCAGGTCCTATCCTGTCTGGTAATGAGACATGCTATATCTCCATTATACATCATCAAAACTCCTTTCGATAGACAGAAATAATTTTTCTCAACCCTAATTAGGATCATCGATCCGAGAACGATCCTAATGGGCTCTCATAATCCACCAGTGTCACCTAGCAGTATGTAGTGGTAACCCAGCAGAATAAGATTGGAACCCCTAGGTGTAGTTACCAGGTGATTCAATTTCTCCATCAAAAATTTTGACATGATGTTGGTTACGGATACTCGTCAAACCCATCAGTCATATGCTCAACTTAATCGACTCAAGTCCAATTATGATACTAATAAACATACCTTTTCATTATAACCTGCTATGGCCATAGACTTCTGGACTTAGTCTCATTAAGCTTGCATAGGATTATTCCTTAATACTAAGGCTGATAGACCCCTACAAGTAAACACCCTACTCCTACAATAAACTTACTATAGCCAATGAACACCGCAAGTGGTGCGGGCACCAGACTCAGGAGAAGACTTCAGAGCTCCATCTGGATCTCTGATTAACCTTGCCCGAAGAATTAGGGTTTTTGGTTTTTAATAAGAGTTGACTAGATCAACTTAATTTAGCTTGAGTCTACATTACCTGCATTTTATTGAGTCATGTTGACTCAGTAGTGGACTAGGGTTTCAACCTGGGATGTTACATTTTCTCCCAAGACCAAGCAAGTGGACACCATACTCCCAGCCACACTCCCAGTCCAGGGGGCGCCATATCTACATCCAGCAGCCTTTGGTCCCCACTCCACAGATAGCAACTCCCTTCTCTCATGCGCCAAATGAGGAGAAGTCCACCAAGAATCCACAAATCAGGGGGTGGCCAAGACTTTCCCAAGAATTCCAAAGCAAAGATGGAAGAAATTCTCTTGGAAGAGAACTTCAAGGGGGCACCCACTACCTGCCAAAAACATCCAAAACAAAGATGGGAAGGACCTTGACTTAGGGAGGAAGAAAAGGAGGAGTCCAAAAGAGTTGATCCATGGAAGGAAAAAAAATTTTCTTGAAGATCCAAGCAAGGTGGCGCCATCTACCTGCCTTTTATAACCCAAATCCAATTTTTTTGGTACCTTGGCCGACCATATGTGTATGATTTACCCTGATTTATAGATCCCCTCCTTTAGTCCCACATGGAAAGATGTGAAACCCTCCTCCCTTGTAAAGCCTTATAAATTAATCCCCTCTTGTAAGTTTAAATCAATCAGATGAATGAAAGAAATTTTTTTATGAGCAAACTTGTGTTTTCTCTTTTCCGCACTTGCTTCCAGGTGTTGAACTCCATGAGGGAGTAAATCCGGGTTCCCCTGGAACCTTGAGGAGGTGAGAGATCTCCAAAACCCCAAACCCTAGGTTAGCCACTCCACTCCCAAACCCTAGCCGCCATCACCCTTCTCTTTCCACCAAGCCCTAGTCTATTCCCCTTCTCACGGCCACCCTCTCCAAGTCCAGGCTGGCCACCAGCATCCAGCTCCGTCCAGATACTTCAGATCTACAGCAATTCTAAGAGGAAGTCAGATCGGCCTCCAGGAGAATCCTGATTTCAGCAACTTCGGCTTTCAAGTTCTTCAACTGGTAAAATCTTTTCTTGAGTTTCTGAATTCCATCATTTATTCCTCTTCTTTCCCAGATCTTGAGTCCAGAAGAAGCCGACCAAATCATGAGACCAGTATTAGAGGATCCATTGCGAAGATAGCCAACTCCGAGGATCCCACAATCTGCTCGAGAGAGTTCTTTCACCAAAATCCTGAGAAGATCACTGTCTGGTTAGTAAACCATCTCTCCTCTCTATTTCTGTTCTGTTGAAAGTTCAGAGCGAAACCCTAGGTCTGGGAGTTTCTCAACCCCCAGCGATCCGTTACTTCTGAACTACTCTGATAATTTGGTTCCTTCTAAACTGTGCTTTCAATCCTTACCTAGTTTCCTTCAACTTAGTTTAGCTTTACTTTGAGTCAAAGCCAATTTCTGAAAAATAATAAAAAAAAAAAAGAATTAATATTAATTTTACTTCCGCATACGCTTCTTTGTTCTTTGTTCTGCATCAATTTTGGTATCAGAGCCCTGTCTAGGGTTTCTGTTTTGATTGCTTGTTTGAGTCTCTCTCTTTTTACTTTGTCTGCTCGAAGTAGACTCCCCAGGATGTCGGTCCTAGGAACGAAGCGAGGTGCAAACCTCCTCTTCTCATTCCATGGGGTGTTCCTAGGGCGTGTAGGGGATCCGTTGGGTTACAACTTCGTAGCAGGAATTGTAAACGGGGAAGTACTCTATTTTTAGCCCGTAATTATCCTGTTGCAGGAATTATTTCTCAGTGCGGGTAACTTAAAATTTAGTGATTTTTGTTTTTCTGAAACCAATATAATTGAAACTGATTTTTATAATTTTCTCATGATTTATTGATTTCCGTGTGATTTCTGAGAATTAAATTACTGCAACTCTGTTTTTGTGTTCTGCAATCCATTTATTTTTGAGTGTTCATCTCTTAATTCAACTTAAGGGCATTTGAGCATCTAAGATAAGGGGAGGAGTTGATAACCTCTCCTTAGCCCAAAACCACCACCTCTTCATTCGAACCTAAGCTTTAATCTAAAATTGATTAGACCTAATTTGCCCTAGTGGGCTAGGGACATCAACAAGTCGGGTCAAGGCTAGTGTTGAGTCAGTTTGTCTGGTTACTCTGTGTGTGCTTTGTACTCAGTGTCTAGAACGGTGGTTCAGGGATTCCATCCCGAAGGGCTTGTGTGCTGGTCCGCCTACCTGGCCAATCTCTGATTGGTGTCTAGGATTGGCATTCAGGGACCTAACACTCCCCTTACACCTGCCTGGCTGAGTCCTGAGTTACTACAGGCTAGCTTGCCACTCTGATTGGGCATCTAGTTTGGGCTCTAGGTCTAGTTAGCCCGTAGTCATTCAGTTGAGTCTCATTTTGTGTGTTTGCTTGCATCATGTCTACCCGGAATGGAGTACCCTACCAACCTGGTCAAACCCAACCTGATTTAGAGGCCATGGTTAGAGCTCTTACTGAGAGTATGAACAAACTGAGTCAGGATGTGACTACCACTGTTGCCAATTTAAAGAACAAGTCCATGAGGATTTTGCCCAGCTTTGGGATCGAGTCCAAGTGCTAGAGGAACCTAGGCATCGGAACTGGACTCCTGACCCAGATTTTAATGTACCTCACCCACACCAAGAGCCTAGAATACCTCTATATCGAGATCCTGAACCTAATCATAGGAGGCCTGACCCAGAACCTGAGGATAGAGATGATAGGTTCATTCGAAACATCAAGTTAGATGCACCCACTTTTGATGGTAGCCTAAATCCTAAGGTGTATTCTGATTAGGAGGGTGAGATGAACCAGTACTTGAGTGGTATGCCATGTCTAAGGAGAGGAAATTCAAGTTTGCCAAGATGAAATTAATACGTCAAGCTAAGTTATACTGGGGGAACTTTGAGCTGACCATTATAAGACGAAATGTAGAGCCCATAACCACTTGGCAGGGTATGAAAGAGAAACTTAGAGACAAGTACCTACCCATTTCATACTAGCAAAATATGTTATACCAATGGCAGACTTTGAAACAAGGGAACCGATCTGTTTCAGACTACATAACCACCTTTGATGAATACCTGATGAGATGTGATGTGAGTGAAGCCCATGAGGTCACTTTGTCTAGATTTAGGGCTGGACTTAGGGAAGATATTAAGAGAGAGTTGTTTCTGAGAGAGGTTACTGACCTAGACCAAGCCTATCAAATTGCACTGAACACTGAGAAGTTTCAGAGAGGACCCATGCCTTCTAGGATTAGTGCCCCAATCCCAAGAAATAGACCTAGCCAGGTTACCCTAGCAAGCCTAATCAGGGTATTCCCACCCCTAGGCCCATGGACAAAGGTAAGGCACCTGACACCCAGAGAACCCCTAGTATCGTCTGTTTTTAAGTGTCAGAAACTCGGTCATATCTCCACCCAGTGCACAGCCATAGCTTGTTTTAAGTGTCATAAGGTAGGTCATGTCTCTAGCCAGTGCCCTCGTAGATCCCTATATATAGAAGAGGGAGGAGAAGAGAATTCCGAGCCTAATGAGGAGTTTGAAGAAGAAGTTTATGAGGCCGGAATGAATTTGGTTGATGAGTATGAAGGAGAGGAAGAATCCACTGAGTCTGACCACTTAGGGGTTGTGAGATGCATCCTGTCCCAGACTAAAGTTCAGGAAGACTGGCGTAGGACTAACATCCTACAGACTTTTCTTAAACTAGGGGATAAGGTTTGTAAAATCATCATAGATAGTGGGAGCTGTGTGAATGCCATTTCTACTAGCACTGTCAAAATGTTAGGCTTAACCCCAGTCCCCCACCCCAACCCCTATAAGGTTTCTTGGGTAGA
The DNA here is from genome assembly GCA_021397845.1 of Areca catechu. Classification (NCBI taxonomy): domain Eukaryota; kingdom Viridiplantae; phylum Streptophyta; class Magnoliopsida; order Arecales; family Arecaceae; genus Areca; species Areca catechu. Next base: position 25,251,798 of record CM038044.1, on the reverse strand, counting down.
CTCTACCTCTATACCAATCCAGTCTAGATGTCAGGTCCAAATCCAAATGCAATCCTATCAAGAAAAGATTTGGTGTGATGTCTTGCCCATGGGGGTGAGCAGTATAATTCTTGGAAGACCTTGGTTGTATGATCATGATGCCACCCTCTTAGGAAAATCCAACACCTGTGTCTTTAGTTTCAATGGGAAGAAAATCAAAATCCATTCAGTCCCACCTAAGGACAGGTAGCTAAAGGAACTAGTAAGGTCAGAGAAATGAAGACTGGAGTGAACCTAATCAGTGCCAAGGATCTAGAACAAGAAATTCATAGTGGTTCACCCATTTGGATGTTGACTGCTAAGGAACTTAGGACTCCTACACCCTCAGAGCCTCCTCAGGAAGTTAAGCCTTTATTAGAAGAATTTGAGGATGTTTTTCCCGAGGATCTGCCAGACCACCTTCCACCTCTTAGGGATATTCAGCATTCCATAGATTTAGTCCCAGGAGCTACTTTACCCAACTTGCCCCATTATAGGATGAATCCATCTGAGCATAAAGAACTGCAAAAGCAGGTTGGCGAATTGTTGAGGAAGGGGTTCATTAGAGAGAGTCTTAGCCCTTGTGCAATCCCTGCACTTCTAACCCCAAAGAAGGATGGCACGTGGAGGATGTGTGTTGATAGTCGTGCCATCAATAAAATCACAATCAAGTATAGGTTCCCCATCCCTAGACTAGATGACATGCTTGGTATGATGGCCGGTGCCATGGTTTTTTCTAAAATTGATCTCAAGAGCGGCTATCATCAGGTTAGGATTAGACCAGGGGATGAGTGGAAAACCACCTTCATAACTAAGGATGGTCTCTATGAATGGGTTGTGATGCCTTTTGGGTTGTCCAATGCCCCTAGTACTTTCATGAGGATTATGACCCAGATACTTAGAGCTTTCATAGGGAAGTTTGTAGTGGTCTATTTTGATGACATCCTGATCTATAGTAAGACCCCTGCAGATCACCTAGGTCACCTTAGACAAGTCTGTCAAGTTTTGAGGAGTGATAGTCTTTACGGTAATCTCAAAAAGTGTGAATTTATGACCAGTAGAATTATCTTCCTTGGATTTGTTGTAACCCCTGACGGCGTGGCTGCCGACCCTGAAAAGATTAGGTCCATAGTAGATGGCCAGAGCCGACCAGTGTGCATGAAGTCAGAAGTTTCCATGGCTTGGCTACCTTCTATAGGCGATTCATCAAGGGGTTTAGTACCGTAGTTGCTCCTATCACAGACTGCATCAGGAAGGGAGAATTTCAGTGGACCAAAGCAGCCCATAAAGCCTTCCTAGATCTTAAGGATAGGATGACCCAGGAACCCATTTTGAGACTACCAGACTTTTCAAAGGTATTTGAGGTTGCCTGTGATGCTTCAGGAGTAGGTATAGGTGGAGTCCTAAGCCAAGAGAACTATCCCGTAGCATTCTTTAGTGAAAAACTTAATGATGCTAAGCTTAGGTATTCTACCTATGATAAGAAATTTTATGCGGTAGTGCAAGCTTTGCGTTACTGGAGACATTATTTACTACCGCAAGAATTTGTGCTGTTTTCGGACCATGAGGCTCTTAGATTCTTGAATTCTCAGAAGAAGCTTAACCCTAGGCATGCTAAGTGGGTAGAGTATATCCAGTCCTATACTTTTGTTTGGAAGCATAAGACTGGGTCTGAAAATAAGGTAGCTGATGCCCTTAGTCGTCGATCTTTGTTGTTGAATTCTGTTATGGCTGAAGTCATAGGGTTTGAGCAAATCAAAGAAGAATATGGGTCATGTCCGGATTTCAAGACTGTATACCAGGATCTAACTCAAGGACCATCTAGTGAACATAAGGATTATTCCCTTTTAGATGGCTTTCTGTTCTTTAAGAATAGGCTTTGCATCCCTAGAACCTCTCTTAGGGAATTCTTGATTTGGGAAACTCATGCTGGAGGTTTAGCTGGCCATTTCGGAAAAGATAAGACCACCTTGGCTATTGAAGACCATTTTTTCTGGCCTAGCTTAAAAAGAGATGTAGCACACATTGTGGCTAGGTGTCGGACCTGCGCTGTTGCCAACAGCGAAAACAAAACACCGGCCTTTATACCCCACTCCCTGTCCCAGATCGTCCTTGGCAAGATGTGAGCATGGACTTTGTGTTAGGTTTGCCTAAGACCCAGAGGAGGCATGACTCTATCTGTGTTGTAGTAGACCGATTTTCCAAGATGGCCCATTTCTTGCCTTGTTCCCAAACATTTGATGCGTCTAAGGTAGCCACCCTGTTCTTTAATGAGATAGTTCGACTCCATGGCCTACCCAAGACCATTGTTTCAGATAGGGATGTTCGGTTCACCAGCTATTTCTGGAAAACCCTTTGGCATAAGTTAGGGATGAAACTTAAGTTTTCAACTGCCTATCATCCCCAGACTGACGGCCAAACCGAAGTAGTGAACCGTAGTTTAGGCAATCTGCTAAGGTGTCTTGTTGGTGAAAACATTAGGAACTGGGATTTGTACTTACCTAGAGCTGAATTTGCATATAATGACTCGGTCAATAGGTCTACGGGTAAGAGTCCATTTGAAATTATGCATGGTTACAAACCCCACACACCTCTTGACCTAGCTCCTTTACCAGTCCATACACGGGTCTCCGAGTCTGCCGAAGTTTTTGCACAGCATTTAAAAGACTTGCATAAAGAAATTCAAGCCAAAATAAATTTAAGTAATGAAACTTATAAGAAATTGGCTGACTCTCAAAGGCGAGTCAAAACTTTTGACGAAGGAGACTATGTAATGATTAGGTTAAGGCATGAACGGTTTCCTCCTGGAACCGTTAGAAAGTTACATGCTAGGGGAGTTGGACCATTTAGAGTGGTAAAGAGAGTAGGATCCAATGCCTATGTGCTCGAGTTGCCTCCAGAACAAGGCATTAGCTCCACTTTCAATATTACAGACCTAGTAGAGTATAGGGAGCCAGCTGTGATTCCCAGTGAGGCTTTTGAACCTAATCCTGCTTTGAGAGTGAACCTGACCCTGTGTGTCCACCAACAAATTGGCCTGTGAGGAAAGAGCAGATTGAAAAGATCCTGGATGATCAGGTTATCTCTACTCGTAATCGAGGATACCAAAGATACCTGGTCCGCTGGCTAGGAAGGCCAGATTCTGATGACTCTTGGATCTCCCGAGAAGAGTTACAAGAGCTGGACCAGACCTCTTGGAGAGATACCAGAGCCAACTTGATCCATACTCGACAGGGTCGAGTTCCTCCCACCCTGGGAGAATTGGTGCGGGCACCAGACTCAGGAGAAGACTTCAGAGCTCCATCTGGATCTCTGATTAACCTTGCCCGAAGAATTAGGGTTTTGGTTTTTAATAAGAGTTGACTAAATCAACTTAATTTAGCTTGAGTCTACATTACCTGCATTTATTGAGTCATGTTGACTCAGTAATGGACTAGGGTTTCAACCTGGGATGTTACATTTTCTCCCAAGACCAAGCAAGTGGACACCACACTCCCAGTCCAGGGGGTGAAAGGATTATGCCCTATAAGCCAATATCTGTATCTCCCAGACCATTGTAAATTGACAAATTAATAAAGGCAATAATTTTTCATCATTCGCTGTGTCATTATATGATGAACCCCATAGATTAGGGCTATGGTTGTAGGGCTATGATGAGATCATACCAGTGAGATCTAAGGCCTTAAAACCCTAATCTAGAATATTCCTAGTCATAGGAACCCTGAGTTGGGGATCAGGGTTTCCGGTAAGACTGGCATATCCTATGTATGCTGAAAAGGGTGACTGCTCTCACAGTCATTTGTGTAGGACACTAATACAAGGATGTGGGTGCTCATTAGTGAATGAGTTCACTGAATAGATCCAGTTTGAAGAACATCTAATGGAGCCTTAGCTGCTTGTCAATAGATGTTTCTCATAGTGGGAGTTGTACAAGTAGTCCTATGACCTGAGACTGCCATAATACCTTATGTACATGAACCCATGCTTTGGTTCAATCTCATTCATGACACTGGGTCATGCACAAGGTTGACGTTGGGTGTGGTGAATTGTATATGAAGGAAATGAGTAGGTCAACAAGGAATTGATCACTCCTAGTAGGAGGAGATTGCATCCAGCCAAATTAGGTCAGATGATGATTCAGGAAATCTTTGATCAAAGTACAGATATTAGAAATGATTCTAATATCGAATTAATTGAATCATTAGTGTATGACTGAGCTGGGAATGAGTATAAACTGGATTTGACATGATTCCATATCCATAGTTATATTCGGGATGCAAGATGATTGAAGGATCGAATTGTACGGGAACTTTCCACTGAAGGGTAGTTTTGGAATTACACCAGAATTTCCATATCTTCCGGGTAGACATGACACGTTGCTAGACGTCAATCTTGTCTTGTGGGTTGATCAAATTAAATGGTTTAATTGGATCACTAATTAGGAGGAGTCCTAATTGACTGACTCGAGTTAGCTCGATTTGACCTAAATCGATTAGAATGAGTTCTAATCAGATTAGGTCAACTTGCACTCGGACCCACTGCTGGCTAAGTATGGAACCCAATGGGTCACACACTTAGGACAGATAATCAAGGATTTAATTTGGAATTAAATCTCGTTTGCAGATGAACACACTAGCATGTGTTGCAAACCATGGCTTCTACTTGAATCGGATTCGAGTTAGGGTTCCGATTTGGTCTTTTTTAGATCCAAATTCATTCTGGTTTGAATCTAATTGAAGATTCAAAATGTTGGGCTAACAGTAGGCTAGCAATTGGGCTAACCTAAGAGGCTAAAACCCTTTCCCACATCGCCTAAAACCCCTCCCCTTCTCTTCCCACGCGCGCGCGCAAGGAGAAGAGTCCACACGCGCGTGGACTCTCTCCAAGTCGCGTCTTTGCATGAAAAGAAAGAAGAGACCGGCGTCTTTTGGCTGATGAGGCGGCGTGAATCAGAGTCCACCTAGGCGTGGACTCTTCAAAAATTGGAATTACCGTGAAAAGAAAGAAAAAAAAAACCGAAGGGGCGCGACTCTTCTTTCTGCGCGTGCCCTTCTGAGTTTTTCACGGTCCTTCTTCGCGTCTTCCCATCCCAAAGGCCGTGAGATTAATCCCAAGGGCCGTGAGATAAAGAGAGAAGACGTGAGAAGAGAGAGAGGGATGTGAGAGGATGTTTTCAGATGAGAAGGCGCCTCTCTGTCGCCTATTTAAGAAGGCTTCACCGTAAAATTTCATTCCAGATTTTCTACGGCGAAGCCTTGCTTCTCTTTCCTTCTCCCTCTCCAGAAGATTGTTTCCCCCTCCTCTCTTTCCTCTTTGATTCCTTTACAGAGCCTAGGCTCTGTCGAATCTCAGAACAGAAGGAGAGTCAGAGAGAGAAACTCTCCGACGGTAAAAAGGAAGAAGGCGCCTCTTTTCTTTCTTTCTTACATTAAGACAATTTTGTCTTAATTTTCTTCTCCCTCCAAGACAAGCCTTGTCTCATTTTAGGACAAGGGTATTCTTAAGACAAGAGTGTCTTAAGGGGCCAAAGTTGCTAAAAACTAGGAGAAGGGTAAGAGAGAAGGTTATAGTCCCCGTTTGGCTAGAGGAGTCCTAGCCAATAGCCCATATATCAAGTTCTTGGGTAGAACTTGATTGGAAGGAACCCAATTAGGAGTCACTGTCTTGATCATCTGCCCGTGTGGATCACCATCGGAGGGCGGACAAGTGGATGCCTGGTGTGTTCAAAAGGTTACTCAATTTGGAGTTTATTTCTACATCAGACTGGATATAGCGATCTGAGGTTAGTATCTAAACTATGTTTAAATTTGGACATGCATGTAGTCATAAGTTTTAATTGCTAATAAGGAGATTTTGGGATTAGGGTTCGGACCTGATTTCATAAAAATTTGAAATCCACGCTTCCGCACTGGTTCCCGAACCCAACAGTGGTATCAGAGCCTCCTTATTAGGATTAAAACTTATGCAGTTCAATTCATGATGTAGTATCATGTTAAAGTTTTTATATTGATGCATAAGGCATGTCTTTGATTGAACATGAGTTTGATGATTGCCACCAGTTAGGGTTTTCCACTGAAACCCTAATTGTCTTAGAGATATGATTAGCCCTGGAGCCATCATACTGAAATAAGGTTGCCCTGGCATAATGGTGTATCCATTATGTGGTAAATGGTTGTCCTAGTATGATGGCACACATTCACATATTTGCTTAGTTTAAAGCATGTATTAATATATGTGATAGTTTTTAATTGAATGTGCTGGCATTGCATGAACCCCTCTTAAAATTATATTAAGTGGTAGTATAGTTAACCGATAAGCATTATTAGTCATGATGGATAATTAGTCATTTCGGTGTCTAGAAAGGTGGTTCTGGGAAGGTAAAGGGAATCGTGGTTTTTAATTGGTTCCGTTGACTGACCTGGCCAATTTTAAATTGGTGTCTAGGAAAGCAACGGGGGGACCCCCACATCTCTTCCACTAGCCTGGCCGATCTGATTGATTTAATTCTTGACTAACATGCTTGGTGTTAAAATACTATTATTGGCCTTCCTTCATGATAGGTCATCATTGTGTTACGATCTATACTAGGTTTGTTGTGTACACACAAGACCTAATATGGTGACTAACACAATTTTTGGCCTAATACAATTATTTGTTTATGGCATGATTTAAAGTAATATTTTGTTGTGTACACACAAGGGTATTACTATTAAAGTCATGACTATATGGCTATGAAGGGTCTTACTTAACTAAAATATTATAGTTTGTTGTGTATACACAAGGCTATTAATATTTTAGAGGCCGAGATAAGTTGAGAATTGTACAGGTTACAATTGGAAAGAGTTTTCCTACCTATGAACTTATATAAGATTTGTTGTGTACACACAAGGTCTTTTATAAGGGATTGGGATCTCAACCCCACTAAGAAAGATCAATTAAGGTTTTCTCGATCATCGTATAGAGGGTTATGATGCTCAATAAAATAGTGGGAGACATAATTAAATTAAAGTCCTAATTTAATTATGTGTTGTCATTTCATGTTGTTTGCTTATGTTTTCGTTCTTTGTTTAAATGTAGATAAATGGCCTCTTCACTCTCACTCCGTAGTATTTTAGATGCCAACAAATTGACTGGGCCTAATTATGTTGATTGGCTGAGAAATTTGAAAATAGTACTTAGTCAAGAAAGAATTTCCTATATTCTTGATACCCCAATTTTGGAACCACCAAGGGAAGATGCCTCGCAAGAGGAGAAGACCACATATAATATGTGGCAAAATGACTCACTTACTGTCAAATGTGTTATGCTTGCCTCTATGACTAACGAGTTGCAGAGGCAGCATGATAGCATGGATACTAACTCCATACTGCTAAATTTAAAAGAGCTTTATGGAGAACACAGTAGAACTGCTAGATATGAAATATCTAAGCAGTTGTTCCGTGCAAGGATGACAGAAGGTACATCAGTACAAGACCATGTATTAAAGATAATTGATCTAATCACTCGATTAGGTCAATTAGGTTTTGTAATGGATGGGGAGTTGAATCAAGACTTGATCTTGCAATCACCGAGTCATTTTCACAGTTTGTTCTTAATTACCATATGAACAAACTTAATTCTTCCTTGCCTGAGCTGTTGAATATGTTGAAAACAGCAGAGAGCCATGTAAGAAAAATAAGGCTCCAGTTCTTCTTGTGGATAAGAAGAAGACAGGCAAAAGGGGTTCCAGTAAGAGGATGAATCCCAAAGGGGGCATTAAGAAGAAGAAAGGAAAGAAGGCCTCCGGACAGATGACCTGCTTTCATTGTGGCAAGCCGGGTCATTGGAAAAGGAACTGCAAGATTTACCTTGCAAGTGTGAAGCCTGGTGCATCAGAGGCACCAAAAGGTATGAAAGAAGTTCATACTATTTTGTCATTGGATTCTTCCATTTCAAATACTTGGGTGTTGGATACCGCCTGTGGTCATAACATCTGCAAATCATTGCAGGGACTTCAGGGGCTTAAAGTATTGAAGGAAGGTAACTTTGAGCTCTACGGTGCTGGAGGGGACCCCATCCAAGCAGAAGCTGTAGGGACTTATGTTTTGAAGTTACCTTCAGGGAAGATCTTGGAGCTAAGGAATTGTTACTATATGCCAAAAATCATTAGAAATATCATATCTGTACCCTTGTTACTTAAACAAGGATATACTATGAATGTAATGAGCAGTGGCTGCTCAATTTCTTTATCTAATGAAATTATATGTTATGGCATATTCTGCAATGGTCTCTTAACTCTTTCCACTAATGACAATATTTTTCATGTTTCTAACAAACAGAAAAGAGATGATGTTAACAATACCTTACTTTGGCATTGTCGACTTGGACATATTAGTGAGACTAGGATTAACAAGTTGTACAAAGAAAATTTCTTTGATCCTTATGACTATGAGTCATTAGGAACTTGTGAATCATGTCTCATGGGTAAGATGACCAAGACTCCATTTAGTGGACATGGAGAAAAGACAAAAGAGTTATTAGGACTCATACACACAGATGTATGTGGGCCTATGACAACTCAAGCCTATGGTGGATACTCATACTTCATCACATTTACTGATGATTTTTCAAGGTATGGATTTGTGTATCTAATGAAACATAAGTCCGATGCTTTTGAAAAATTTTAGAGTATCAAAGTATGGTAGAGAAACAGACAGGAAAAAGTATAAAGATCCTCCGATCAGATAGAGGAGGTGAGTACTTATCCACTGAGTTTCTTGATCACCTTAAAGATAAGGGGATCATCTCTGAATGGACTCCTCCTTACACACCACAATTAAATGGTGTTGCTGAAAGGAGGAATCGTACTTTATTGGATATGGTACGGTCCATGATGTGCTTCACGGAGTTACCTTTTACTTTCTGGGGATATGCTTTGGAAACAGCAACTTATATCTTGAATAGAGTACCATCTAAAACTGTCTCTAGCACTCCATATGAATTATGGAGAAGTAAGAAGCCCAATCTTAAGTATATTAAGATATGGGGATGTCCAGCCTATGTAAAAAGAAATTTTGGACATAAACTAGATGCTAGAGCAGACAAATGTCTATTTATCGGATATCCTAGAGATAGTATAGGATATGTGTTCTACCACCCTACTGAACAAAAGGTTTTGGTCAGTAGGCATGCCACTTTTATGGAAAAGGAATTTATCCTACAAAAAGGGCACTGGTAGAAATATCGAACTTAATGAGATTCAACAAATAGACACTTCTCAGTCAAGTAACAACATAGTTAATATAGAACCTGAACACACCTATCCGTAGGTCTGATAGGGTGCGACAGGCACCTGAGAGGTATGGGTTCATAATTGAAAATAATGAAGCCCAAATCATTCAAAATGATGAGCCTCTAACCTATACGGAAGCAGTCATGAGTAGAGACTCAGACAAATGGCTGGAAGCCATGAGATCCGAGATGGACTCCATGTATGTCAACCAAGTATGGTCTTTGGTTGATGCACCAGAGGGTATTAACCCTATTGGGTGTAAATGGGTCTATAAAGGAAGATTGGGGTAGATGGCCAAGTTGAAACTTATAAAGCCAGATTGGTGGCTAAGGGTTTCAGACAAAAACAGGGAATAGATTATGATGAAACATTTTCCCCTGTTGCCATGCTCAAATCTATTCGGATTATGCTTGCTATAGCAGCATATCATGATTATGAGATCTGGCAAATGGATGTAAAAACTGCATTCCTCAATGGTTTCCTTGAGGAAGAGGTTTATATGTCACAACCAGAAGGTTTTGTCTTGGAGACTAAACCTAATCAGGTATGTAGGCTAAAGAAATCCATTTATGGATTAAAGCAAGCATCCAGGAGTTGGAACATCCAATTTGATAAAACAGTCAAAGAATTTGATTTTTTCAAAAATGAGGATGAACCTTGTGTGTACAAGAAGACTAGTGGGAGTGCCATAGTTTTCTTAGTTCTATATGTTGATGATATACTTCTTATTGGGAATGATATCCCAATGTTACAATCAGTCAAAGTGTGGTTATCGAAACAGTTTTCCATGAAAGACTTGGGAGAAGCATCCTATATACTGGGTATAAAGATCTATAGAGAAAGATCAAGAAGGATGCTTGGCTTGTCCCAGTCTAGGTACATTAACCAGGTGCTAAAGAGATTTAGCATGGAGGAAAGTAAAAGAGGTTACTTACCTATTGGTCATGGCATACGTCTTTCTAAGAGGATGTCTCCTAAGACACCTGAAGAAAGAAATAGAATGAATTCTATACCTTATGCTTCGGCTATAGGGTCGATTATGTATGCTATGTTATGTACCAGGCCTGATGTGGCATATGCCTTGGGTGTAGCCAGTAGATTTCAGGCTGATCCAGGAGAGGATCACTGGAAGGCTGTGAAAAATATTCTTAAGTACCTGAGAAGGACTAAGGATATTTTTCTTATATACGGAGGATCTGATCTTAAACTAGAAGCCTATTCAGACTCTAGTTTTCAATCAGACCCAGATGATAGTAAATCCATTTCAGGGTATGTCTTTACCTTGAATGGTGGAGCAGTAAGTTGGAAGAGCACTAAACAGCAGACTGTAGCTGACTCAACTACCGAGGCAGAGTACATAGCTGTCAGTGAAGCCGCCAAGGAAGCTGTCTGGATGAAGAAATTCATCACAGAGTTGGGAGTAGTTCCTGAGATTGAGAACCCGGTGCCACTCTATTGTGATAACACTGGAGCAGTTGCTCAAGCTAAGGAACCAAGAGCCCATCACAAGTCCAAGCACATTCTGAGACGCTTCCATCTTGTCCGAGAGATAATCGAAAGACAAGAAGTCTGCATCAATAGAGTAGATACAAAGAACAACATAGCAGACCGTTCACTAAGGCTCTACCACAGCGGGAGTTTGATCGCCACCTCGATTGTACGGGGTTTAAAAATAAGAGCGATTGGCTTTAGTGCAAGTGGGAGATTGAAAGGATTATGCCCTATAAGCTAATATCTGTATCTCCCAGACCATTGTAAATTGACAAATTAATAAAGGCAATAATTTTTTCATCATTCGCTGTGTCATTATATGATGAACCCCATAGATTAGGGCTATGGTTGTAGGGCTATGATGAGATCATACCAGTGAGATCTAAGGCCTTAAAACCTAATCTAGAATATTCCTAGTCATAGGAACCCTAAGTTGGGGATCAGGGTTTCCGGTAAGACTGGCACATCCTATGTATGCTGAAAAGGGTGACTGCTCTCACAGTCATTTGTGTAGGACACTAATACAAGGATGTGGGTGCTCATTAGTGAATGAGTTCACTGAATAGATCCAGTTTGAAGAACATCTAATGGAGCCTTAGCTACTTGTCAATAGATGTTTCTCATAGTGGGAGTTGTACAAGTAGTCCTATGACCTGAGACTGCCATAATACCTTATGTACATGAACCCATGCTTTGGTTCAATCTCATTCATGACACTGGGTCATGCACAAGGTTGACGCTGGGTGTGGTGAATTGTATATGAAGGAAATGAGTAGGTCAACAAGGAATTGATCACTCCTAGTAGGAGGAGATTGCATCCAGCCAAATTAGGTCAGATGATGATTCAGGAAATCTTTGATCAAAGTACAGATATTAGAATGATTTCTAATATCGAATTAATTGAATCATTAGTGTATGACTGAGCTGGGAATGAGTATAAACTGGATTTGACATGATTCCATATCCATAGTTATATTCGGGATGCAAGATGATTGAAGGATCGAATTGTACGGGAACTTTCCACTGAAGGGTAGTTTTGGAATTACACCAGAATTTCCATATCTTCCGGGTAGACATGACACGTTGCTAGACGTCAATCTTGTCTTGTGGGTTGATCAAATTAAATGGTTTAATTGGATCACTAATTAGGAGGAGTCCTAATTGACTGACTCGAGTTAGCTCGATTTGACCTAAATCGATTAGAATGAGTTCTAATCAGATTAGGTCAACTTGCACTCGGACCCACTGCTGGCTAAGTATGGAACCCAATGGGTCACACACTTAGGACAGATAATCAAGGATTTAATTTGGAATTAAATCTCGTTTGCAGATGAACACACTAGCATGTGTTGCAAACCATGGCTTCTACTTGAATCAGATTCGAGTTAGGGTTCCGATTTGGTCTTTTTTAGATCCAATTCATTCCGGTTTGAATCTAATTGAAGATTCAAAATGTTGGGCTAATAGTAGGCTAGCAATTGGGCTAACCTAAGAGGCTAAAACCCTTTCCCACATCGCCTAAAACCCCTCCCCTTCTCTTCCCACGCGCGCGCGCAAGGAGAAGAGTCCACACGCGCGTGGACTCTCTCCAAGTCGCGTCTTTGCGTGAAAAGAAAGAAGAGACCGGCGTCTTTTGGCTGATGAGGCGTGGATCAGAGTCCACCTAGGCGTGGACTCTTCAAAAATTGGAATTACCGTGAAAAGAAAGAAAAAAAACCGAAGGGGCGCGACTCTTCTTTCTGCGCGCGCCCTTCTGAGTTTTTCACGGTCCTTCTTCGCGTCTTCCATCCCAAAGGCCGTGAGATTAATCCCAAGGGCCGTGAGATAAAGAGAGAAGACGTGAGAAGAGAGAGAGGGATGTGAGAGGATGTTTTCAGATGAGAAGGCGCCTCTCTGTCGCCTATTTAAGAAGAAGGCTTCACCGTAAAATTTCATTCCAGATTTTCTACGGCGAAGCCTTGCTTCTCTTTCCTTCTCCCTCTCCAGAAGATTGTTTCCCCCTCCTCTCTTTCCTCTTTGATTCCTTTACAGAGCCTAGGCTCTGTCGAATCTCAGAACAGAAGGAGAGTCAGAGAGAGAAACTCTCCGACGGTAAAGGAAGAAGGCGCCTCTTTTTCTTTCTTTCTTACATTAAGACAATTTTGTCTTAATTTTCTTCTCCCTCTAAGACAAGCCTTGTCTCATTTTAGGACAAGGGCTTATTCTTAAGACAAGAGTGTCTTAAGGGGCCAAAGTTGCTAAAAACTAGGAGAAGGGTAAGAGAGAAGGTTATAGTCCCCGTTTGGCTAGAGGAGTCCTAGCCAATAGCCCATATATCAAGTTCTTGGGGTAGAACTTGATTGGAAGGAACCCAATTAAGGAGTCACTGTCTTGATCATCTGCCCGTGTGGATCACCATCGGAGGGCGGACAAGTGGACGCCTGGTGTGTTCAAAAGGTTACTCAATTTGGAGTTTATTTCTACATCAGACTGGATATAGCGATCTGAGGTTAGTATCTAAACTATGTTTAAATTTGGACATGCATGTAGTCATAAGTTTTAATTGCTAATAAGGAGATTTTGGGATTAGGGTTTGGACATGATTTCATAAAAATTTTGAAATCCACGCTTCCGCACTGGTTCCCGAACCCAACAGGGGGCGCCATATCTACATCCAGCAGCTTTGGTCCCCACTCCACAGATAGCAACTCCCTTCTCTCATGCGCCAGATGAGAGAGAAGTCCACCAAGAATCCACAAATCAAGGGGGCGGCCAAGACTTCCCAAGAATTCCAAAGCAAAGATGGAAAGAAATTCTCTTGGAAGAGAACTTCAAGGGGGCGCCCACTACCTGCCAAAAACATCCAAACAAAGATGGGAAGGACCTTGACTTAGGGAGGAAGAAAAGGAGGAGTCCAAAAGAGTTGATCCATGGAAGGAAAAAATTTTTTCTTGAAGATCCAAGCAAGGTGGCGCCATCTACCTGCCTTTTATAACCCAAATCCAATTTTTTGGTACCTTGGCGACCATATGTGTATGATTTACCCTAATTGTAGATCCCCTCCTTTAGTCCCACATGGGAAGATGTGAAACCCTCCTCCCTTGTAAAGCCTTATAAATAATCCCCTCTTGTAAGTTTAAATCAATCAGATGAATTAAAGAAATTTTTTTATGAGCAAACTTGTGTTTTTCTTTTCCGCACTTGCTTCTAGGTGTTGAGCTCCATGAGGGAGTAAATCCGGGTTCCCCTGGAACCTTGAGGAGGTGAGAGATCTCCAAACCCCAAACCCTAGGTTAGCCACTCCACTCCCAAACCCTAGCCGCCATCACCCTTCTCTTTCCACCAAGCCCTAGTCTATTCCCCTTCTCACGGCCACCCTCTCCAAGTCCAGGCCGGCCACCAGCATCCAGCTCCAGTCCAGATACTTCAGATCTACAGCAATTCTAAGAGGAAGTCAAATCAGCCTCCAGGAGAATCCTGATTTCAGCAACTTCGGCTTTCAAGTTCTTCAACCTGGTAAAATCTTTTCTTGAGTTTCTGAATTCCATCATTTGTTCCTCTTCTTTCCCAGATCTTAAGTCCAGAAGAAGCCGACCAAACCACGAGGCCAGTATTAGAGGATCCATTGCAAAGATAGCCGACTCCGAGGATCCCACAATCTGCTCGAGAGAGTTCTTCCACCAAAATCCTGAGAAGATCACTGTCTGGTTAGTAAATCATCTCTTCTCTCTATTTCTGTTCTGTTGAAAGTTCAGAGCGAAACCCTAGGTCTGGGAGTTTCTCAACCCCCAGCGATCCGTTACTTCTGAACTACTCTGATAATTGGTTCCTTCTAAACTGTGCTTTCAATCCTTACCTAGTTTCCTTCAACTTAGTTTAGCTTTACTTTGAGTCAAAGCCAATTTCTGAAAAATATATATATAAAAAAAAAAGAATTAATCTTAATTTTACTTCCGCATACGCTTCTTTGTTCTTTGTTCTGCATCAGCAAGATCCCGTAAGGATAGGAACCATGTGATAATGCTGTCAAACTACAGCAACCTTATTATGAGTAGCTAAGATACTCTAGGTCAAAGAACTATTCACATGACTACAGCATCAGTAAATTATCTACGAATGAGTAGTCATCCGTATAACTTCTTATACTTAGTCATGCTCGATACCGTTGATCTCTATCAACTACCTGCACTCTAACTCCAACGTCACCACACTGTAGGTCGGAGACTCATCTACCCTGAAAGGGAAGTGATCTATGCACCGATTTTAATGGATCAATCACCGTCCTCATGATATTCCAATAATCGGGAGCTTTTAAGAGTTAATCTATAAAGAAACATGCCTCAGATTCTCAACTCTTAAGATTATGTGTCATTGTCCATTAACTCCATGGATGATTCATAGATACATCAATATGAATGAAACTAATGACCTTTATTAATAATAAAGATTAAGTATAAAGTTAATGCCCAAAAAATTATAATATGTCAAGCCAACTTGGCTTTTAGGGCATACATCTAACACTTACTGGGCAGTCAGCAGCAAATGGCCTGTTTGACGACACCTAAAACATAATGTGTTCTGGTTCCTATCTCTTTGGATATAGGTGCCTTTCCTTTATTTTCCCTATAAGCTGGTTGGGAGGCAGGATTGGGTTGGCTAGGTGGAAATTGACTAGGGCTAGGACTAATTCTAGGGGTAATGAACCTATTTGACTCAGGTCGAGAGGAAACAGGTATCCTTTGAAATCGTTCACAGTTCCTAGCAATCTGGTAAGCCTGTTCTAAGTCATTAACTTCCCTCAAGAATAGCTCCCTCTGGATTTTTTCATGTAGGCCAGCTCTAAACCTCGATAAGGTAATAGCTTCTGATTCGACTACACTACACCTCATAATGAACTCGTCAAATTTGGCTATATAATCAGCCACAGATCTATTTCCTTGAGTCAATTTTTTCATTGATCCAATAATTTTTGTTCATATGAGAATGGTAAGTATTTCTCCCTAAGCTTTATCTTCATTACTCGCCATGTGTCTATAAGTAAATCACCTCTTTGTCGGTTCAGTCATTCTACGTTTTCCCGGTATAATATAGCTTGTCGGACTAGCCTAAGCTTAGCAAATTTAAATTTTCTCTCCTCTGACATCTCGTACCATTCAAAGTACTGGTCCATATCACTCTCCCAATCTGTATGGACCTTAGGATCTAAACTACTCTCAAATGTGGGTGCATCTAGTCGAATGCTCCTAAGATTCCTTTCTTCCTGGTCATTCACATCAGGGGTTTGGTGCCTAGGAATTGGGTCTAGGGTAATTTCTCTGCATTGGGCTCTGGGACCTAGGGGAAAGGGTCTAGGTATCTAAAAACTTTGACATGGGGGAGTGGGTCTAGGTGTTTCAGAACTTTGACCAAGAGGTATGGGTCTAGGTGTTTCAGGGTCTGATCAAGTCACATGGGATTCCTCAATGTTACCTATTCTCTCATCCATCTGGTCTAGCCTAGTAGTAAGTTACCTAAATTGCTCAGTGAACCAAGCCTCCATGTTAGGGTCCATGGATGAATTGGGTTGGGTTTGAGTAGGCTGATAGGGTGTACCTGATCTAGTGGTCATGCAATGCACACAGACAAGACTCGAACTAGGGTTTCCTAGACCTAGAGCTCAAGTAGAATGGGTCAGCTCAAATTACAACCAATTCAGCAATTACCCTATCCACTAGCCAAGTAAGAGATCGGGTGGTGGGAGGCTCTCCTTGCTCTTGCAGGGCCCTAATTAAAGAACCACCAATCTTCTTAAGGCATTTTCCTCTGGACCTTTAGCCTTAGACACCAGATTCAAGTAATAATCAAAGGATTGGGTGCACTAGCTTTCACACAAAACTCGGAACCCGACCTGTTGGTGTCCCTAGCTTACTAGAGCTAATTAAGTATAATTGATTTTAATTAGGCTGGGCTCACATGCAAAAGAAGGTTGTTATGGGCCCAGGATAGGTGATGAAATCCTGCCATGATCTAAGATGCTCAAGTGCCCTTAAGATTAGGTTACTGGATGATGCAGTCACACAAATATGAAACCCTAGATGCACTGAAATTAAAATAATTTAAAATAACAAAAAAATAAAAATTAATTAAATTTTTAATTATTTGCAAAATTAATTTCAGATCTGGTTAATTTCAGATTTTCGATCTCGGGATATCATGTCCGGTCATAGCTCATTACTCCCATGAGTCGTGAAAGTATACTTGTGTATACCCGCTCAGGAGGTGTGATTTCCTTCCACCAGAAAATAGAAAATAAAAAAAAATTTGATTTTTTTTGAGATTAGCAAAGGATTATCAAGAAATTTATTATTAATTTTTTTAATTTTTTTTAGATAGGTTTTATGCAGTTTTAATTTCAGCCTAGTTCAAAGTATGCAGAAATTTCAAAACTAGAAGTTAAACCCTGGTTTAACCTTGGCTCTGATACCAAAATGATGTGAGAAAATTATGAAAACTTAATCTACTAATGATTAACCTAATTAACATATAAAAATAGATATTAAAATCTTTTTTTTATAATTTCCAATTTTAAAGACTCAAAGAAGATATTAAGCAAACTAGTCTACTAGTTAATAACCTGCAAAGTAAATCTATAAAGTAAACTAGAAAAATAGGATTTGGTGGCTATGAAACCACTGTAAACTAGGATCTACTTATCAAAAAATCAGAAATCAAAGAGTAGGAAAGGGTTTTAGAACTTTACTAACGAAGATGTTTCCCTTCGAAGTAGATCTGGCTCGACTCTCAAGAATCTTGCAGCAGGGCTTCAAGATCTCGATCTTCGAGCTCCGATCTTTCGCAATGCTGGTTCCAAGGCAAGAACACCTTGACTTTAATCCTTGATCACCTGCAATCACTCAACAAAGGAAAATCTCTCAGTTAGAAAGTAGTAAAGAAGGAAAGAGGATGGAAACATGAAAGGAAAAGAGATGGAAGTGGGCGGCTAGGGTTTCTTTATGTCTGGATATGTAGGGCCTTACATCCCGCGATGCACACAGCAAAGGAATTGGATAGAATGTCACTTTATTTGATCAATAATTCATGAATCATAGAGGGGGGATTGATGGGATATTTATAGACCATCAACTAGTGGTGTAATGGATACAAAGACTAGCACTGGTGTCCCTTAGGCAACAACTCCTTGAATCCTACTCTAGGCATCTTGGACTCCAGCTTTTGGGCTGATCTGAAGCTCTCTCCAAGATGGGTGACAATATGGGACTCTCATCCAGATTTTATGCCAAGATGGGGATAGGTGAGATGTCAAGATGAAGGGCCAAGATTGCTTCATTGATTGGCCTTGATTGCTGGACTCTGTAGTCTAGATGATGTGGGCTCCTGCAAGATAGTGGACTCTCCAGTCTGGATAAAAGAAAACTTAAGAGTTCTTATAGGATTCTTGAGTTCTGTAAACTTGAACACTTGGAACCTAATTGATCAAAACATTTAAAGTAGAAATCCAGTGAATCTCCTTCACTTTAGGTGATCAAATGAGCTTGAACTTCCTTGAAAGTTGGCGATAAGAGAAGTTGGGATAGCTTGGCCGACTCCTTGGTTTTAGCATTAAATATTTGAATGGGAGGGCACTAATTTGAAGACTCCTTCTTCATTACTCCTCTTAAAACATAAGTGGCGCTAAATCTTTCTAATATGGACCGAACATAGGAAGTGACATGGCAAGTGTGTTGTCCTAAATGAAATGGTATGGCATGTAGGCTGATGAAGTGCCATGGGTGTCCTTGACTTGATGAGGTGGTATGTGATGAGGTGGCATGTGATGAGGTGGTGCCAAGAAGTGGATGACATGTAGTGCCAAGGCTTGACTTGTCCTGAGCTAGCACATGGTATCTTGATTTGGGTCCCCTCTTGTATTACAGGACTCAATAACTAACTAATCACATGACTCAAAACTAATCAAACCAATCAAATAACTAAAGCCCCACTTGATCAATTTAAACCCAATTTGATCAAAAGGCATAGACATGTAGACAAATATTTCAACTTGGTAAAAAGGGTTTGGCCCAGAAGGCTACATAACTAAAATCCTAATTATAGCTAGTAAAAAAAAGGGCTAAGTCCAACTAAGCTAAAATAACAAAAATTCAATATAACTATTTACAAGTGAGGTTTAGGCTTAGGGCTTCATTCAAAGGTGATCCATAGGGACGTGGGTTTGACCTGTCATTTTCTTCTGGCTCTGGTGTCCACACCACCATGAAGCTGAAACTTAGGGAGAAATATGTTCCCCCATCCTACCGACAAAGACTCCTGGACCAATGGCAGAGATTAAGTTAAGGAAGTAGGTCTGTGTCAGAGTACATAGCCAAGTTTGATGAGTGTGCCATAAGGTGTTGCTTAGACGAGTATGAATCAATGACCCTATCTAGGTGTAGGGCTAGACTTCGTGTAGACATCCAGAGAGAGCTGTATTTAAGGGAAGTCGATACTCTAAAGCATGCCTACTGGATAACTAGATCCTATGAATCTAGAGCCTATGCACCCAGATCCTCTAAATCCATTACCCATAGGTCTGAACCTATATCCTATGAGCCCAAGGGACCCATAACCCCTAGGAGACCTGAACCCCATAGGATTAATACCCCTAGATATGAGCCAAGTATCAGTCAGGTACCCCTTAGTCGACACACCACTGCTACCCCAGATACTAGTCAATTGTCCCTTAGCCGACTCCCTCCTACCACCCCATTGGTTCACAAGGAAGATATTAAAGAGGAGATATATGAAGCTGATGTGAGCTTAATGGATGAGTATGAAGAAGAGGAGATACCTATAGATGACCTAGAACTAGTTGATCCAGACCATACCCAAACTAAAACCAACCTAGAGTTAGTTGGCCCTGACCATGCCCAAACTGAAGCCAACCTGGAATTAGTTGACCCTGACCATACCCAGACTGAAACCAATCCAAAGTTAGTTGACCCTAACCATATCCAAACTGAAGCTGTAGTGGAAGAGCAGTTAGAGGAAGAGAAGCCAGATCCTGCTACTAGAGCACCACTTGAGGAAACTTTAGAAAAGAACCCAATTGTAGAGCCTAGTCCTAAACTTCATGAGCCAGAAAAGTTTATTGAGGATTTGGCTTATTTAACCTAGTACCCTTAGGATGAAGTCACTTCTTTGATCCCAATTGAAGATCTCTTTCTTGAAATTAGTGACCCATTCTTCCATAAGGCAGATCCTGTAGATATAC
Organism: Areca catechu; assembly: GCA_021397845.1. Taxonomy (NCBI): domain Eukaryota; kingdom Viridiplantae; phylum Streptophyta; class Magnoliopsida; order Arecales; family Arecaceae; genus Areca; species Areca catechu. Next base: position 25,231,792 of record CM038044.1, on the reverse strand, counting down.
CTTAACCTCGTAAGGTTAACCTCATTAGTCTAGGACTAATCCCTGACACCCCTACTTATATCCTACTCTATCCGATCAACCCCGAACCCTTTTTTCTACGTTACCAGACTAACCCTGAATCCACCTCTTATTTTCTACCCTTTCCTGAAATATCACATGTTTCTCTAACTATTAGATTGCATTTTATAGAAGTTAGCATATTGTATATATTCATTGCACATGTTAGGTTTGCATCATATTTCTGGCATACTCTATGGCATTTAGTAGAAGTACATGGACCATTCTCATCTGCATGTCACCCACCTAACCAAGGGACAAACCTACAATTGTAGCTTAGGGTTTTGTCGAGTCTACATATCAATAAGTGTTGGCATGAGTCATTTGCCTGTATTAGGTGTTATGAGTTTTTGCACTGCATGTTTAGAGATTTGCATAAGGAATTGGCCATAAGATTAGTATAAGCAATGATTTTTATAAAAACATGGTTAATTCTCGAAAAAAGTGTAAGAGTTCGCTAAGAAAATCTTGTGATGATTAGGCTACATACCCATAGAGTTGGATCCATCAAAGAGATAAAGAATGTTGGACCTAGTTCCTAAGTTACTACCTAATTATGCATTAAGCTCAACCTTCAATATCTCAGACTTAGTTGAGTATAGGGAGCCAGCAATGATACCCAGTGAGCCTACTGAGCCTAACCATTTCTCTGAAAGTAAACCCAACCCTGAGTGTCCACCATCAAATTAGCCTAGGAGAGGAATTGATTGAGCGTATCCTGGATGACCAACCCATCAGTACCCGGATCAAAGGCTACCATATCACTTGGTTTGTTGGTAAGGTTGACCGAGATCTGAGATTTCGTGGATCAATCGAGATGATCTACAACGCCATAACCCAGACCCATCAGAGCAGTACCAAAACCAGATCGACCTTTACTCGACAAGGTCGAGTTCCTCCCACCCCAGGAGAATTGATGTAGGAACACAAGAGCAGACCAGGATTTCAAGGTTTCAATTTCTAATTCATGTGTTGGTCAATTTTTGTATTAGGTCAAGTGAGTTCAGTGAGTCAATTTGCTAAATTGAGTCCTGTAATAAAATGAGCCAGTTGGGTTCACTAAGTCAAGTGAAGTCCTTTTGTATTCCAGTCTAGTCAAGTTGAGTTAATTGAGTCTATGTAATAAAAGTGGAGCGGGCACCAGGATTAGGCAGAGGCTTGTCAATCTCCTATGGTTATCTGATTAGAGTTCTTAGGACTTTCAGTTGAGTCCTGTCAATTTGCATCTTATTTTTGACCCTGAGTTGTGTTTTGGGCCTTATCATATGAGTCCTGTATTCAGGGTTTGACTCATGCCATTTAGGTTTTGAGTCAGCTGGGACATGTATAGCTCACTTTGAGCTAATTGTTAGTTGAGTGTTGAATAGTTTTCTTTCATCAATTTTGTAATTGAGTCCAGTCCAGTTCAGCAAGAAGAAGACTCAAGCCACTGATGGACCCCAGCTAGAGTAATTATTTGACAACTACAAGTAGTCCCAGTCATACTTGAATGTGCCACCTTGGATTGCATGAGAAGGACCTTGAGATCATAACCATTGAAGACCAGGATGACAACATCAGCTTGCCGAGAATACGGACACTAGAAGAAACCCTAGAGCCTGCCCGAGACTGAAGTGGGCCACCCCAAGGCCCATGCTCTTCATGAAAATCTGTGCCCCTCCTTGTAGTCCCCTCTTGGCCGACTTCTTGCTTTAGAAAAGAGGGAGGGCATGAGTTGTCTCATACCAGGTTACCATATATTCAAGTTAGGGTTTGGGTGGATCTAAAACTCTTGTAAAATCCCTTGTATACCCTTACTTAGGCCCTAAGTTTTGTAAGTCTATATAAAGGGCCTACCTCTCATGTATTTTTTAATGATGGTGGAATGAAATTTGAGTGTTCTTCTTCTATTTGCCTTATTCTTATGAACATCGAGCTATATGAGGGAGTGCTACCTTTGCTCTTTGAGCATCATAGGGTGTGAGGCCCTACCTATCCAAGAAAGGCCAAGCCACCGCCTTGGAACCATCTTCATCCATTTTGGCCGCCCCCTCCTTCAGCCCTCTCTACCCCATCTTTCCTTTTTTCTTTCTGTCGTTTCTTATTTTTTCCTAAATCTTCACTTGATGTTTTGTAGGTCCCTCCGGTTTCATGACTATCCGATTCCGTTCGCCTAGCCTTCGAAGGAGCTGATGAAAAGCCAAAAACCCGCAGTTGATTGCTTCTTCTTCCAGGCCACATCTGTGAGTGAAGCGATCTCAGCATCAGGAGCATCAGATCTTTCCAGGTACACACCCCTTATCTCTCTAGTCTAGGTTATTGAGGAAGAACTAGTCCTACCTAGGTTTCCTAGCCCTAGGGTCCTAGTTTCTTCACATTTTAAGGTCTTCTTTGCATGCTTCTTTCTTCTTAATTATTGCATAATCCCCATTCTATTCTTTGGCTAAATTTCAGGAATACAAACTCTTCTTAAATCTCTTTTAAAAAAAAGAAAAAATTATTTGCATGCTGATTAGTCCCACATCATTTGGTATCAAAGCATCTTTTAAGGCTAATTTCTGCATCCCGTCATTCCTGTATATGATCTATTCTTTAAATTGTTTTTGCATGTAAGTAACTCAGAAACTCCTAATTCTTATTTTTCTGGATTACTTATAATTAATAATATTTATCAAAATTTTCCCTTAATTTAATTCGATTTCTAGGTCTTCTGCACATCTAATTTACTGTCTAAGAATAGTTCTGCCCTAAACTTTCAACAAGTCTAGTTTCAGCATGTTTAGAGTTATTTTTGCATAATCTCTGGATACTTTATTTTTCTGTATATTTCTTGCATATTAAGTACTTTCCTAAAAATTATATTTTTGTAAAAAGAAAATACAAAACATATACATAAAACACATAAAAAACAAGAATCCTAGTTTTCATCTGTGTGCCATCATATGCATAAGCTACATTAAGGGCAATTCTACTATGCCAAATGGGGAGAGGATTTGATCACCTCTCCTTAGCCCTAAACAACAATCCTTGCATTTGAGCCCAATCTAATTAAAATCAATTAGACCTAATTTGCTTTGCTCTAGTGAGTAGGGACACCAACAGGTCAGGTCCAACCTTTATGGAAAGACTAGTGCACCCAATACCTCTCCTATTACTGGAAGCTGGTGTCTAGGCTAGAGGTCCAGTGACAAACGTCCTAATCAGATTGGTGGTTCCTTAATTGGATCCTTGCAAAAGTAGGGGGCCTCCCACCGTCCCACTTCTTACTTGGCCAGTGGAAGGACTAGGGGTTGTGTTGTGTATAAGTTGAGTCGACCCATTCTGTTTGGGCTCTAGGTCTAGGAAATCGTAGTTGATTTATCCTTGAGTCTTGCATGTGCACTAGGTCAGGAGTCTCATATCATCCACCATACCCACAGTCGGCTGAACCCATGGATAATTCCAATCTTGAAGCCCAAATAAGAGCCCTCACTAAACAGATGGCCCAATCATTCACCTAAATGAACCAAAGGTTTGACCGAGTAGGAGACCGGTTAGGAACCCTAGAGAAAATCGTAGGACCCAAACTACATCCAAACCTGAGCCACCTTTGCCCACCCCTACCACCCCTGAGTGCAAGCCAAATATTAGTTAGGTAGCCCTTAGTCAACCTGAGCCTATTAGGACTAGTGCCCCTAACCTAAGACCAGGTCCTAGCCAAGCCAGCCCGAGCCAACCCGAGCCCAATATCCCACTAATTCCCATGAATGATAGAAGTGAGGGCCCTGAAGTTCAAATTAATTACACTAATATTCAAGACTTAGGGTATTCCCAGGTTGAGGAGCTAGGGAAGGATAAGAGCAAGTCATTAAAGGTTCAGAGAAGTCCCAACACCACGTGCTTTAAATGATGCAGCATGAAAGCTCTGATACCAAAAATGATGCAGAACAAATAAAGGGATGCGATGCGGAAGTAAATTAAGATTAACTAATTTTTTTGTTGTTTTTATAGGTTTGTAGAAGTTGGCTTCAAATCAAAGAAAAGTTAACCTAACATTGAAAGATACTAATATGATAATTGAAAGCACAATTTTAAGGAAACTAAATTATCAGAGTAGTTTAGAAGCAACGGATCGCTGGGGGTTGAGAAACTCCCAGACCTAGGGTTTCACTCCGAGCTTTCAACAAAACAGAAATAAAGAGAAGGGAAGGTTTATCTCACCAGACAATGATCTTCACAGATTTTGGTGGAAGAACTCTCCCGAGCAGATTGTTGGATCCTCGGAGTCGGATATCTTCGTAATGGATCCTCCAATACTGGTCCTTTGGCGGGTTGGCTTCTCCTGAACTCAAGATCTGGAAGAGAAGAAAGACAATTGATGGAATCAGAGAGTCAAGGAAAAGATTTACCAGGTTGATGAACTTGAAGATCGAAATTGCTGAAAACTGGATTCTCCTGGATGCTGATGTGATTTTCCTTGGAACTTGCTCTGGATCTGAAGTAGCCGGACTGGATCTGGATGAAGGTGGACGGCCTGGACTTGTAGAGAGAGAGAGGCCGTGGGAGATGGATGGATCTAGGGTTTGGTGGATGGAAAATAATGAAAGGTGGCTAGGGTTTTGGAATTTAAAGTGGCTAACCTAGGGTTTTGGATAAAGATGGAGATCTCTCACCTCCTCAAGGCTCCAATGGAACCCGGATTACCCCCTCACGGAGCTCAACACTTAGAATAGTGCGGAAGAAGAGAAACCTAGGTCACTCAACACAAGAGAATAGCAAAAATAATTTTTCTTCATTGATTTTTTAAAGTTACAAAGAGATGTCTATTATATAGACCTAAAATTTTCTCCTAGCTTGTACAAATTCCCATGTGGGACTAAACTCTTCCAACCCCTAGATTAGGTAGAAAATCCTCTCCCTTGGCCGACCAAGAGTCCAAAAAAAATTGGGACGGCCATAAAGGAATTGTTTTGGAACTTTTATGGCACCTCCTTTGGAGTTGGATTTGGATTTGGAGTCCTCTTCTTCTTAAGGTATTTCTTCTTTTCTTCCACTCCAAGTTAAGCTCTTTGATTTTGATTTGAACTTCAATTTGGAGTAGGTTGGATGTCCTTCTTTGATTTCTTCTCCAAGAGAAGTTTTCTTCCTTCTTTGCTTAGGTAAATTAGGCAGGTGTGGGGACCTCCTTTAATTTAGCCTCCAATTGATTTTTTTCTTCTTTGGATGTGGGGACCATGACACTGGGATGCCTCTATGGCACCTCCTGGACTCTGGCGTGTGCTCGGAGTGTGGCTGGGCGTGTGGCTTGGAGTGTGGCCTCCACTTGCTTGAACCTTGAGTTGATTGGAAGAGAAATGTGGCACCATTTTGGACCAAATTGAAACCACATTGGGACTTGCACCGAGTCAACATGACTCAACAAAATTTAAATGGTGATTCAAGAAATAAATAAAATAAATAAACTGGTTGACCAGGTCAACCTTTATTACAAACCCTAATTTCTCGGGCAATGTCAATCAGAGATCCAAATGGAGCTCTGAAGTCTTCTTCTGAGTCTGGTGCCCGCACCATTAAATGCCACAAACCGGGACACTATGTTAGCCAATGTCCAGCCAAAGCCTTACATATAGGAGAGCTAGAAGAGGACAAATCATAACCCATTGTAGAAGTGTATGAGGTTGACATAAGGAGAAGACTTTGAGGAGGATAACTCTAGTACCTTACTTAAGGAAATCCTAGGAGAAGATAAAGTTGTAGAGCCTAGTCCTGAAATATCAGAACAATAGAAAATTAGTGAGGACTTATTTCCTATAAGTCAATACCCTCAAGAAGAGCCTACTCCTTTAGCCCCAGCCCGAGACCTCATTCAGTATTCTTATAAAGAGTTCATTCCTCTAACCCCAATCGATGACCTTTTTCTTGAACTGACTAAGTCATCCTTTCTTAAAGACCCTGCACTTGCAATGACCAAATTCTCTATCCTTCAAGTGGGCCTTATGTCACCCATAGATCAATGTTCAAATCTTAAGGTCATCCCTAATAACCAAGGTCTGTTTTATGGGTTGTCCCAAGACTCCGATTCTTATTTCCTGCCATACCCTAAGGCTGCCAATGTTCCCCAAACTTTTCAATTACACTTTGTTGAGGTCATTCGATTACACCAGTTCTTTGAGTATGTTAGGTTTGCGACCTACTTTTGGAAGACCTTATGGCATTTGCTAGGAGTCCATTATAAATTTTCATGTGCATGCCAAACCAGGGTCAATCCTAAAGAGTATATAGTCTATCAGGTTTAGGCCCAAAGAGTCCAATAAAATTCCTCCCAATAGGAATGCATAGTTGAGTCTGCACTTTGTTAGGTGTCAATACGAGTCACAAAGTACATCATGTTAGATATCTGCATCAAGCACTAATTTTGAAACATATAAGAAACTAGCTAATTCTTGAAAGAGAGCCAAAGAGTTTGATATAGGGGATTCTGTAATGATTAAGCTTAGGCCTGAGCGGTTTCCACCCAGGACCGTTAAGAAGTTACATACTTGCAGAGCTGGAATCTTTAAAGCGTTGAAGAAGGTAGGACCTAATGCCTATGTGCTTGACTTGCCCCCTGATTTTGTCATTAGCTCGACCTTCAATATCTCGGACATAGTTGAGTATATGATAAGGAACTATATATGCATGCAGATTATTTTTTTATTTTATATATTAAGTTATATGTTTGAATCCCGAAGATCAGACCAAGAAACTAAGTAGAGAGTTTGATATGAAATTAAGAAGCAAGAAGCATGCATAATAGGACCTAAAAAGCAATAGAAAGTTGACCACCAAGGCTGAGAAGTCTCGGTTGGGCTAGTTCATCTTCAATAAAGGGACTGGTAGGTAGAGGGGGTGTACCTGACAATAGTTGATGTGCCTGGTATAGATCGTATACGAAGGGATCGCTCTCACTCCCGGATGCGGCCTTAAAAATCAAGCCGGAGGCTCACAGATTCTTGGCTTTCAACTCAGTGATCTGATTGCTGCCTGGCTGGAGTCATTGGATTCATAGGAGTCGAGGGACCTGCAAACAACCTTTCATAGGTGAGAAAACAAGGCAAGGATGAAGTAGTAAAGGGAAAATAGCAAGGGGAAGGAGGTGTTTGAAGAGGGTGGCTAGGGTTTGGAGAGCTGGATTGCAGCTGGAGGTGAGCGAGACAGAGGAGGGTCTTCCGGTGGAGGAGCCATAAGTAGCATGATCTGCAATGCGGGGTTCCATCGGCTACCGGGTGTGATCGACTAGGAGCAGGGTTTGGGGGAAGCACAGTAGCAAATGATGTCACCAAGGAGGGAGACCTGCTTCCAGTTGGGTTGGTCTTCACTTGGACTGCCTTGGTCTTCTCTTGTACTTGGGCTGACATGTCTTCACTTGTACTTGGACTGACATGTACAGGACTCAGGAAGAAGACTAGCTCAATATGAGCTAACTAGTACAGGACTCAAATAATAAAATGATAACTCAAATGGACTAAGCCTTTATTACAAATGGACTCAGCCCTTATTACAAATGGACTCAAATACTACTAATTAATCCATAGAGGGTTGAGAAGCCTCTATTTTATTCTGGTGCCTTTGGTGTCCGCACCAATTCTCCCAGGGTAGGAGGAACTCGATCCTGTCGAGTGAAGATCAGGCTGGCTCACATATCTCTCAAGAATGTCTAGGTTGAGGCACTGCAAGTCCTCTCGAAAAATCCATGAATCGTTCGACTCTGGCCGGCCTTACCATCGGACCAGGTAGCATTGATAGCCGTAGCCTCAGGTCGTTATGGCTTGATCATTCAGGATATGCTCGATCTATTCTCCTTTCTCAGGCCAATTTATTGGTGGACACTCTGGGCTTGGGTCACTCACAATGGAAGGAATAGGTCCAAAGGTGATGCAGGATAGATGCACGGGAACGGATCACTGGCAAGCATAGAAGTCACAAGGGATTAGGATTTGCAGGGGTTCATGCAGATTCCCCTAGGTGGACAAGCACAAAGCAAAGGGCTCACACAAATGCCCCAGGGATCACACGGATACCCTAAAAAGGAAGAGAAGGGATCACACAGATATCTTGGGCTCACACAGATTTCCTGGGCTCACACAGATGCCCTCAGAGATCACACAGATACCCTGAAAAGGAAGAGGAAGGGATCACACAGATACCCTGGGCTCACACAGATGCCCTCACACAGTAAATCAGGGATCACACAGATACCCTGGGATCACACAGATCCTTCACATAGAACTCAAAAACTTTTATTCATCCATGGCATAAAAATACGAGAGGGGGTGGGGTATTTATAGATTCACCCCAGGGTACATGACTTGAGGGCTAAGAAACCCTGACTTGTGGGCCAAGAAACCCTGGTGGACCTGGTCAACAGTGGGCCTTTGTCTTGGACTGGAGCTCTCTATTACGGGCTTGGCAGCATGAAAGGGCCCAGGTGCATGAAGGCCAGCTCTGGTTCGGTGGGGCCTGGTGAATCTCCTGGCTGCGAATTCACCTCTTGTACATGAAAACTACATGGACTCGATTGGACTCGACTGGACTAAAAATGACTGGACCTAACTAAGTAGACTCAACTGGACTCAGTTGTCTCACTTTATTATAGGACTCAAATAAAATAAAATAAAATAGACTTTGGGTGAGCGGGGGTTTGATGGAACCGGAACCAATCACAAAAAAGGCTAGGTTCTTCACCTTTTTTTTCTTTCTTTTTATTTCTTTTTTTTAATCATATTTGCTCTAAAACCTGTGCAACTTTGGAAGCTGAGTAGTGCTGAAATCTATGCTGCTTTAGGAATCGTGCAGCTCTAGAAACCATGCAGGTTGAAGTCGGCAATAGTGAAGGGCATTTGCCTTCACGTTCATGTGCTGGCATCTCTTCTCCATGAACCAACACCAAAAAATAGGGGAGGCTCATGGAGGGGGAGGGAAGTCTAGCGAGCTTCACTGGTGGCGGTGCTGGGGCAAAGATGGCGGCTCGACCGACAGTGGTCATGGCAGAGGCGGCTGGGTCGATGGTGCACTTCCAGTAGATAGTGAGGGAGGAGTTGGTAAGGACCGGGGGCATGCCCTCGACAGAGTAGATGGTGAGGGAGAAGCGGCAGTCAAAGCGGCGGCGATCAATGTGGGAGAGCTCTCGCAGGGACTTCCAGCTCTAGAACAATGGTAGCTTCTTCTCCTTGCATGGCGACAGCGACGATGGTGGCAGTTTCACCTTCAGATCGCTGGAGGAGTGGGATCTACCAGCAGAGATGGATCAGGGGGTTGGTTGTCGCTATCGCTGCCACAGGAGAGCACGGGGAAGGGCACGGCAGGGGTTCTTGGGGTCAAGGGAGAGGGCCTTGCTAAGGGCCTCGATCTCGTGGAGGAAGCTAGCAATGAAGATCGGGCAGAGGGCTTGATGGCATCGGTGAGGGCGAGGATGAGCCGGTGGTCAAAGATCTGGTGGGATAAGCATCACGATGCCACGAGCATGACACAGCTACAAGCCCGGTGGTTTGGTGGCACAGCAAGGGCACATCCTTTGGCATGGTGTTATGGCAACAGGGAGACGGGACGACATCGGGCAGACCCGGGGAGTTGGCGGTCAGGCTGTTGATCGAGAGTTCCCAGTGGGGTTGGGTGGAAACAGGAATTTTGCTCATAGGTGAGACAGCGGAGAGTGGAGGAAGGGGTGGAGGGGCTTCACAAGTGGAAGACAACGGCAGATCTATGATCATGGTGATGGAACAGGGAAGACGGAGGTGGAGTCGGGGAGGATGAAGAACAACCCTAATCTTCTAGGCTCTGATACAAAGTTGATGCTAGATAGATGCACGGGAATGGATCACTGGTGAGCATAGAAGTCACCAGGGATTAGGGTTTGCAGGGGTTCACACAGATTCCCCTAGGAGGACAAGCACGAAGCAAAGGGCTCAAACAGATGCCCCAGGGATCACACAGATACCCTGAAAAGGAGGAGGAAGGGATCACACAGATACCCTGGGCTCACACAGATGCCCTCAGGGATCACACAGATACCCTGAAAAGGAGGAGGAAGGGATCACACAGATACCTTGGGCTCACACAGATACCCTCACACAGTAAATCAGGGATCACATAGATACCCTGGGATCACACAGATCCTTCACACAGAACTCAAGAAATTTTATTCATCTATTGCATAAAAATACAAGAGGGGGTGGGGTATTTATAGATTCACCCCAGGGTACATGACTTGAGGGCTAAGAAACCCTGACTTATGGGCCAAGAAACCTTGGTGGACCTGGTCAACAGTGGGCCTTTGTCTTGGACTGGAGCTCTCTCTTGCGGGCTTGACGGCATGAAAGGGCCCAGGTGCATGAAGGCCAGCTCTGGTTGGACGGGTCTAGTGAATCTCCTGGCTGCGAACTCTTCTCTTGTACATGAAAACTACATGGACTCGATTGGACTCGACTGGACTAAAAATGACTGTACCTGACTAAGTGGACTCAACTGGACTCAGTTGTCTCACTTTATTATAGGACTCAAATAAAATAAAATAAAATAGACTTTTGGTTCCCATCAAAGGCCTCACTGGGTATCGCTGCCGGTTCCCTATACTCAACCAAATCTGCGATATTGAAGGTAGAACTGATGCCCAAATCAGGAGGCAAATCTAACACATAGGCATTTGGTCCAACCCTCTCTATCACTTTAAAAGGTCCGGCTCAGCGAGTATGAAGCTTCTTAACGGTCCCGGGTGGGAACCACTCTGGCCTAAGCCTAACCATGATAGAATTTATTACATTAAATTCCTTGGCCCTTCTTCGGGAAATAGCCAGTTTATTACAAAATTAGTGCAGGTGGTGACCATGCTGGGCACATGCAGACTCCTAATAGGTGATACAAATGACTCAAACTATCACCTAACAAACTCGACTATGCACTCCTATCGAAGGAAGAAAATTTTATTAAACTCTTTGGACCTAAACCTAACAGATTATAGGTTCTCTAGGTTTGATCCTAGTTTGACAAGCACACAAAAATTTACAGTGGACTCCTAGCAAATTTCATAGAGTATGCCAGAAGTAAGATGCAAACCTAACATGCATAATGAATGCATGCAGTATGCTAATCTCAACTAAATGCAATCTAATGATCCTAGAAATGCTGAAGATTTTTGGAAAGGATAGAAAATAAGAGGTGGGTTCAGGATTAGTCAGTAGGGTAGGGAAAAAGGTTCAGGGTTAGTTGGATAAAGTAGGATATAAGAAAGCATATCAGGGACTAATCCTAGACTAATGAGGCTAACCTTACGAGGTTGAGATATATCTACAGGGTTTGCATAATGGAAGGATGGGTTACTAATCTCAGGGAAGAGGTCCTTAATGGGAACTATAGGAGGGGGCTCATCCTGAAGGTACTTATATAAAGAGATCAGGTCCTTAATAAATTCTTTTGGTTCTTGTATTTTAGGACTAGACTCTATAATTTGGCTCTCCTCTATGGTTTCTTCAGGTAAGGATCTAGCAGTAGTATCTAGGTTCTCTTCCTCTAATTGTTCTTTCATTACACTTTAGGCTGGGTATAGTCAGGGTTAACTAACTCTATATTGGCTTCTATCTGGGTACCTACGGGGTCAACTAATTCTAGGTCTTCTAGAGGTGTCTCCTCTTCTCCCTCATACTCATCCACTAAGTTCACATCAACTTCATACACTTTCGCTTTAATATAAGCCTTGTGAATCACAGGGGTGGTAGGGGAAGGTCGGCTAAGGAAAAATTGGCTAGGTCCTGGTTTCTGATTATGGGCACTACTCCTAGTAGGTTCAGATTGACTAAGAGGTAGTGGATTAATACTGGATTCATATCTAGGGATACTAGCCTTATGGGGTTCCGATCGATGGCCTATGGATTCGGATTTAAAGGTCATGGATCTATTAGGCTTATAAGGAGTGGGTGCATAGGATCTATGTTCATAGGCTTTGGATACATAGGTTCTAGGATCATATAATTTGGATAGTCTAGGTAAAGGTGGCTCAAGTTTGGATCTAGTCTGGGTCCTACGGGTTTTCTCTAGGGTTCCAAGTCGATTGTCTATATGTTCAAACCTATGGGCTAAGTGATCAAGTCTATTATGGGTTCAGGTATTGGACTGGGTCAACTGAGTCATCTGGGTAGTTACTTGGGCAAGGGATTGGGTTAGCTATTCAGTAAGGGCTTTAATCTGGGCTTCAAGATTGTCCATGGATTCAGCCAAAGGTGGAGATGGTGGGTGATATGATGCTCTTGATCTAGTGCTCATGCAAGACTCAACACTGACTCAACTATAGCTGCCTAGACCTAGAGCCTAATCAGAATGGGTTGACTCAACTTACACACAACTCAAATCTTAGTCCTTCAATCTGGCCAGGTGGTGTGGGCACCAGGATCCGACAGAGGCTCCTCAACCCTCTATGGATCTTAGATTAGGGTTCCACTTCTGTGAGTCTTGTAATAAGGCTATGAGCCAAAGTAATTTTACAATTTTTAGTCATGTACCTAGCCTGAGTTTGTTTAGTCTTGTACCTTGACCAACTTAGGTCAAGTTTGGGTCATGGGTCCTGTACTTATTTTTGGTTCGAGTCTGAGTTTGGTTTGGGCCCAAGCCCAATTGAAGTCAACCTGGCTTTCAAGACTAAGTCAAGTCCTTGTGGGCCAACCCACCTCTTTCACTTGGAAAGATGCCAACACATGTGCCACCTCAGCCACCTATGTGGTGCCATATCAGTTGCCACTTGGGCATCCAAGGAAGGAAACAAGGAGGCGCTCTCATGCATTCCACATGCCCTCTCCATGCCTTTTTCTCTTGGGTGACCTTGGAAGGAGGAGACATCATCCCCCTCATCCGTCCCCCACATCATGCCATGATCCATCAAAATATGGGGCGTTGAAGATTCTTAAAGAGACCAAGCCACAAAGCAAGCCATCTTCCAAGCCTTTTTCCCAAAGTGTTCATGCAAGAATGGAAGGTCAAAGGACACACTCCCCTTTCCAAGCCTTCAACCTTGCAATGCCCAAAGCTCCCTCCATTTGGTCGGCCATGAATCAATCCAAGTGGGCGTTGAAGGATCAAAGGAAGCACATCCCTTCAAGCAAGCCTTGTTCCATGTTTTCTTCCCAAAATGAACATGCAAAAGAAGAAAGTCAAGAGGCCAATCCCCCTCTCCAAGCCCTCCCACATGCCACACCAATCCTCTCCTCCATTTGGTCGGCCATGAAAAATCTTCCCCATCCATGTGGGCGCCAACTTTTGGGGATGTAATTTGGGTTCAAGGATTTTGAATTATTTTGAATTCAAATGGATCTTGGGTGCCTATTTAAAGGACCCAATCCCTCCATTATAAATATATTGAATGATTAATGAAAAAGAGTTTGAGTTTTCTATCCTCCCACCATTGTCTCCTAGACTAGGTTTGAGTGAAGTTGCCTTCGTCCCCAGGGATGTCGAGTGGTGTGAGGCCACCTGTCCGTCGCCCCAGGGCATCGCGAATCCTTCATCCTCCTGGATGTTGAGTGGTGTGAGGCCACGATCCTTCATCCTCCGGGACATCGTGGGGTGCGAGGCCCCAAGTTATCTCTTTCTTCAACTTCGGAATCCAGCTGGACACCGGGCTCGAAGCCCCTTCTCAACCCCATCTCAGTCCCTTTCAGTACATCTCTCCATTTCACTAATCCCTATTTGTTTGCCTATAGGTCCTCCTGGCATCTCGGACACCGAAGACAGTCGGCTTTGCCATCATGACCTACCGACCGAAAGCCAGTGCTTCCACGGGTTCGACTGCTCGGGCATCCAGGCCGCATCCGTCGAGTTGAGTGATCTCTGCATCGGGCGCTTCAGACGTGTGAGGTTTGCTCTCTCTATCTCCTAAGTAGGTATTGTGTATCGAGCTTAGTCCTACCGGGTTTCTTAATCCCGGGATCCTATTCTCTTATTTCACTATTTAGAGACTTGATTTGCTAGTGTAGGCTTCTTCTATTCAGTTTCTCCTATTTCTAGTCTTTGTTTGTGATCGAGAATCAAAAACATATAAAAACATTTAAAACTCATCAACTTTAAAAAAAACCTTTGCATCATAAGCATCCTTACTAGCATCCCTAGTCCTACTCCCCTGCATCATTAGTGGTATCAGAGCTCTATTCCACACCACCAGGTAAGAGATGGGATGGTGGGTGGCCCACTGCTCTTGCAGGGATCCAATTAAGGAACCACCGATCCGCTTAGGTCGTTTGACATCGTACCTCTTGCCTAGACACCAGTATCTAATAATAGGAAATGAATTGGGTGCACTAGTCATCCCATAATGATTGAACCTGACCGATGGGTGTCCCTAGCCCACTAGGGCAAATTAAGTCTAGTTAATTTTAAGTTAGGTTTGGGACAAAATGCAAGGATGGTGGTTTTGGGCTAAGGAGACGTTATCAACTCCTCCCCTTATCTGACATATAGAAAGTCCTTAAAGTATTTTATACAATGATGGCAGGCAGATGGAAATGCAAATTAGGGTTTAGCTATTTTTGGTATTTTAAGAATATATGTAATTTTTTTTGGTATTTTCTTAAATAGAAAAATAACTTGCAGATTATGACCTAATATGTAGGGAGCATGATAAAATTAAAGATATGTAAGAATTATACAAAAAGAACCCTAAACTTTCCAAAATCGGCTTTGCTGCCAAAACAGAACAGAATTATTCTCAGGTAGTGTTTCGGCTAGGAGAAAATCCACAGATCGAAATAATTCCTAAAAAATTCTAAAAATTAATTTCAATTATGAGGAATTCTAAAAACAGATTTTAGAATTTTTTGAGTCCTATGTAGGCAGAAACAATTGAAACAATAGGGGATATACTGAGAAGGCCGAGAATGCAAAAACCCTAATAGAACTCTTTGTGTTCTTCTTCAGGGTCAATTCACAGCGGCACCCCTACTGCCATAGGAGATCCCATAGATTGGGAAGAGCGGGTCTTGCAGCCCTACTAGTCTTCTATGACCAGATGGCCATGGTGAAGCACCCGATCCGAATATCCAAAGAGAACTGAGCCCAAAACAGTTTCTGATACCAAATGATGCGGAACTATATATGCATACAGATTACTTTTATGTTTTATATATTAAGTTATATGTTTGAATCCCAAAGATCAGACCAAGAAACTAAGTAGAGAGTTCTATATGAAATTAAGAAGCAAGAAGCATGAATAACAGGACCTAAAAAGTAATAGAAACTGGACCGCCGAGGCTGAGAAGTCTTGGTTGGGCTAGTTCATCTTCAATAAAGGGACTGGTGGGTAGAGGGGGTGTACCTGACAATGGTTGATGCACCTGGTGTAGATCATATGTGAAGGGGTCGCTCTCACTCCCGGATGTGTCCTGGAAAATCAAGTCGGAGACCCGTGGATTCCCGACTTTCAACTCGATGATCCGATTGCTGCCCGGCTAGAGTCGTTGGATTCGTAGGAGTCAAGGAACCTGCAAACAACCTTTCACGGGTGAGTAAACAAAGCAAGGATGAAGTAGTAATGGGAAAACAACAAGGGGAAGGAGGTGTTTGAAGAAGGCGGCTAGGATTTGGAGAGCTGGCTGGCGGCTGGAGGCGAGCGAGACAGAGGGGGCTCTTCCGGTAGGGGAGCCATGGGCAGCCTAATCTGTGACACCGGGTTCCATCAACTGTCGGGCATTGATCGACTAGGAGGAGGGTCTGGGGGTGGCATAGCAATAGATGATGTCACCGAGGAGGGAGACCTAATTCCAGTTGGGTTGGCTTCACTTGGACTGGCTTGGTCTTCTCTTGTACTTGGACTGACATGTCTTCACTTATACTTGGACTGACATACAAGACTCAGGAAGAAGACTAGCTCAACATGAGCTGACTGGTACAGGACTCAAATAATAAAATGTTAACTCAAATGGACTAAGCCCTTGTTACAAATGGACTCAAACACTACTAATTAATCCACAAAGGGTTGAGAAGCCTCTGTGTTATTCTGGTTCCTCTGGTGTCCGCACCAGTATAGGGAGCCGACAATGATTCCTAGCGAGCCATTTGGACCTGACCCATCCTTTGTGAGCGAACCCAACCCTAAGTGTCCACCTCTAATTTTACCTAGGAGAAAAGAACGGATCGAGCATATCCTGGATAATCAAGCTATCACGATGCGGGGTAAAGGCTATCAGTGCTACCTGGTCTGTTTGCAAGGTCAACCGAAATCTGATAACTCATGGATTACCACAGAGGACTTGTAGCACCTCGACCCAGGCCTCCTTGAGCACTACCAAAGCCAGACACAGCCTTACTCGACGAGATCGAGTTTCTCCCATCCCGGGAGAATTGGTGCTGGCACTAGGATTTGGCAGAGGCTTCTCAATCTCCTATGGTTATCTGATTAGAATTCTTAGGACTTTCAGTTGAGTCCTGTCAATTTGCATCTTATTTTTGACCCTGAGTTGTGTTTTGGGCCTTATCATATGAGTCTTGTATTCAGGGTTTGACTCATGCCATTTAGGTTTTGAGTCAGCTGGGACATGTATAGCTCACTTTGAGCTAATTGTTAGTTGAGTGTTGAATAGTTTTCTTTCATCAATTTTGTAATTGAGTCCAGTCCAGTTCAGCAAGAAGAAGACTCAAGCCACTAATGGATCCCAGCTAGAGTAATTATTTGACAACTACAAGTAGTCCCGGTCATACTTGAATATGCCACCTTGGATTGCATGAGAAGGACCTTGAGATCATAACCATTGAAGACCAGGATGACAACATCAGCTTGCCGAGAATACGGACACAAGAAGAAACCCTAGAGCCTGCCCGGGACTGAAATGGGCCACCCCAAGGCCCATGCTCTTCATGAAAGTCTGCGCCCCTCCTTGTAGTCCCCTCTTGGCCGACTTCTTGCTTAAGAAAAGAGGGAGGGCATGAGTTGTCTCATACCAGGTTACCATATATTCAAGTCAGGGTTTGGGTGGGTCTAAAACTCTTGTAAAATCCTTGTATAGCCTTACTTAGGCCCTAAGTTTTGTAAGTCTATACAAAGGGCCTACCTCTCATGTATTTTTTAATGAATGGTGGAATGAAATTTGTGTTCTTCTTCTATTTTACCTTTATTCTTATGAACATCGAGCTCCGTGAGGGAGTGCTGCCTTTGCTCTTTGAGCATCGAAGGGTGTGAGGCCCTACCTATCCAAGAAAGTCCAAGCCACCGCCCTGGAACAATCTTCATCCATTTTGGCCACCCACTCCTTCAGCCCTCTCTACCCCATCCTCCCTTCTTTCTTTCCCTTGTTTCTTATTTTTCTCTAAATCTTCACTTGATGTTTTGCAGGTCCCTTCAGTTTCACGACAGTCGGATTCCGTTCGCCCAGCCTTCGAAGGAGCAGATGAAAAGCCGAAAACTCATGGTTGATTGCTTCTTCTTCCAAGCCGCATCTGTGAGTGGAGTGATCTCAGCATCAGGCATGTCAAATCTTGCTAGGTACACACCCCCTATCTCTCTAGTCTAGGTTATTGAGGAAAAGCTTGTCCTACCTGGGTTTCCTAGCCCTGGGTCCTAGTTTCTTCAACTTTTAGGGTCTTCTTTGCATGCTTCTTTCTTCTTAATTATTGCATAATCCCCCTTCTATTCTTTGGCTCAATTTTGGGAATACAAACTCTTCTTAAACCTCTAAAAAAAGAAAAAATTATTTGCATGCTAATTAGTCTCGCATCAAAAGAGAATCAATTGAGTCCAATTGAGTTCACTTAGTCCAGTGATTAGAGTCCTTTTGTTTACAATTGAGTCCTGTATTTTTCATTCAAATCAAGTTCGAGAGGAGAACCATCAGATCCCAGCTCATGCACCTAGGCCCCCAGTCATGTTCACCAGCATTAGCACCCCAGTCTTCACAAGTATCAGTGCCCCAAGCCCTTTTCACATCGCCCCTGCTCCTTGGCCCAAGAGGGATGGCGCTCCAATCCAAGCCCATAAAAAGCTAGTGCCCCTCCCAGGCCTACTACAGTTGGTGCCCAAACTTTGACCCAGTCCAAGATGCCCAAGGCCTTTAACCCTGTCCAAGAGGATTTCTTACCAACCCAAGCCCATGGAGAAAAGTCAAAGCTTCCAAGTCCAATAAGGAGTCAGCTAGCATAATTCCACAAGGAGATCAATTTTTTAATTTTAATCACTTTTGTACTCCCAATTTGATACAAACCTGTACTCCAACTTTGACAGGGAAAGGGCCCTAGATGAGCCTATAAATACCCACCCCCTTCCCTCTTGTATGAAATAATTTTCATAAATGAAATTAAGAGTTTTTCTACTTTGCTTTGTTTCCTCCAAGTGGAGTGGGTGTGAGACCCGTTTGCCTTTGTTCTTCGGAACATCGAGGGGTGTGAGGCCCTAATTATCATTAGCTAGTTTTCATCCCACTAAACCCTAGCCGCCCTCCACATCTCTCCACTCCAGGCCACCCTCTCTAGATCTAGATGCCCAAGCATCATCCAAGGCTGCCAACCTCCTACAACATCTCTTCCACCATTCCTTCATCTTTTTCTTCCTATTTCTTATTTTTCCCTTCTTCTACATAACTAACCTTAGACATTTGCAAGATCCCTCAGGAGAAGTGACCTTCAGATGAAGTCTTCTTTGCTCCCAAACAAATCTAATAAAAAGTTGATGGATCCATGGAAAAGCGACTCGATCATCCAGGCACTGATCCGAGGGGAGTGATCTCTTCTATGGTATCAAGGCAATCATTGCTAGGTATGTAGAACCTTTCCCTTCTCACTTTTTCTATTTTGTTGAAGTTTAGAGCATGTCCTATAGGTGTTTCTTAATCCTAGGATCCTTAGTTTTTTTATCTCTTTGATAGTATTTAACATGTGGGTAGGATTCTAACCGTTACTAGAAAACCCTAACCTAGTCTTTATCTGTTTTGGGAATTTAATCATAATAAAATCTAAAATTAATTTGCTACATATTTTATGTTCCTTCCCTACATCCTCATCATGCATCATGTTAGAATCCCATCCCTCATCACAAAGCCATCATCGGGTCCCTCATTGTGCCTAGTTATCGGACCAAACCCTATCTATACCTAGCAACATCTCATGTTGATACAACTAAATCACTGTAACTAGCCGAGAACAGTCAATACAAGTAGGACACCTGTACACCTACAATGGTGGAAGATCTAAGACTTATATTAATGAAAAGGTTTGGATTCAGCTCCCTTCTAAATTAGTTAGTCTAAACACATATTTGACTAACCAAGTTTAGGTCAGCACAATCTCATGTCTGACAAAACTAATTGACATGGGTAAACTTGAATCAAAAGCAACCTATTGCTGCCTGGATCATCGTGGCCTACAGTTCCGGTGTATCCCCGCTGCATCAGGTGCCTCCTCCTCCTCCCGCCAGGAGCGCCCTCCCCCTCCGGGGGGCGTCGGCTCTTCGACCCGCTCGACCTGCAAAACAGAGGAGACCTAGGCCGGGGATTTCGACGAGAACACTCCGACGATCAAGTCAGTGGGATGATTGAGGGAAACAAAATCCTATGGTAGAGAGCTTGGGGACTCCCTCATCCCATGGGGTGACATGATAGAAATGTTAATATGGAAAAAGAGAAAGACCGAATGGAGAGCAGGGAGTGGGGAGGTTCTCCAGTCGACCTCACGGCTGTTGGGCTTGTGGTTGCTTGCTTGCTTCTCTCCCCTCGCTCCTATCGCTTGGCCTCCACTTACCTTCCTTACCTTTTTTTTCTCGCTTCCTCCTTTTCTTTTTCTTTTCTCTCTCTCCCATTAGGGGTGTTGTCTTTTGCTTATGAGGGGTGGGTGCTGGGCCGTAGAGCCCCCTATCATGGTGGGATCTTTCCCTTCTTGGAGGGACCATCCCGGCATCGCAGGGCCTGTGGATTTGACAGGGTTCTTCTAGGGGAACTCTGAGTTTTGCACCGTGCGGATCAACATCCCCCGACCGTACGGTGGTGGACAAGGTGACGTATTATTGAACCTCGGGTTTGATGGGGCCAGCCTTGTTCAGAGCATGCGAGCAACGTATTGCAGAATTGGCGTTGGTGGCAGGACGTGTGCCACTTCTCGAGGAATGCAGGTAGACAGGGACCTCCATACCGTGGTTTGAATTCTTGTTAACCTTTCCCTCCTCCACTGTTGGTAGGAATTTTGGCCTTTGCATGGCCTCGAAGGACCTCCCAAAGGGGTTCACCTTCGGTAACATGAGCTCGACCCTGGTCGAGAACTGACCTCAGACGGGGGGCTTACCCGTGAGCTCGATCCCAGCTAGGAGCTGACCTCGAAAAGGGGGCTCGCTTCATGAACTCTGCCTCGATCGGGAGAGCTGACTCTATGAGCTCTGCCTCAACCAGGAGCTGACATCAGGCTAGGGGGCTCGCTTCATGAACTCTGCCTCAGCTAAGAGAGCCGACTCTATGAGCTCTGGCTAGGCCAGGAGCTGGCATCAAGCGGGGTCCTCGCACCTTGAGATCGACCCTGGCTGGAAACTGACCTTGGCAGATGGCACACTCGCGAGCTCATCCCCGACCGGGAGCTGACCTCGTCATTCCACCAAGGGCGGCACCCAAGTAGCAGCCTCCACCCATGCAGCTACTAGCTAGCGGCTGTGTAGACTCCATGTCAGTGGATGTTTTAACATCACAACCAAATCAAAATCTTAATTAACCAAGTTGGCCAGATAAGTTAAATCCATTGGAGGGTTCTGCCATTTAAACTTCTTTTCTTAGACACTAATCAAGTTGGCCAGGTAAGTGTTAGCCCCAATTAATGACCATGATCTAAACTTGCCTTAGACACCAATTAATCAATAAGAATTGATTAGGTTAACTTAATGAATCATGATGTAATACAATGTGATACATTTGCTGACATGGAATATGCAGGTGGCCACACTGCTAAAAGACCTACCATCTGGACTCAGCAGCCATGTAAAGATCCAAAACAAAGCCGCCTTGTCAAGGTTAGCTCCCGGTCGGGGTCGTGCTCACAGGGCGAGCCCCCCGATTGAGGTCAACTCCTGGTAGGGGTCGAGCCCATGCTTCCAGGACAAAGCCATCCTGCCAAGGTCAGCTCCCGACCAGGGTCATTCTCATAGGGCAAGCCCCCTGACTAAGGTCAGCTCTTGATATGGGTCAAGCCATGCTTGCATGACAAAGCCATCCTATCGAGGTCAACTCCAGGCCAGGGTCGTACTCATAGGACAAGCCCTCTGATCGAGGTTAGCTCCCGGTAGGGGTCGAGCCCATGCTTCCAAGACAAAGTTGTCCTACCGAGGTCAGCTCCCGACCGGGATCATACTCACAAGGCGAGCCCTCCGACCAAGGTCAACTCCTGATAGGGGTCGAGCCCATGCTTCCACAATAAAGCCATACTACCGAGGTCAGCTCCCGGTCGAGGTCGTGCTCACAAGGTGAGCCCTCCGACAGAGGTCAGCTCCCTGTAGGGGTCGAGCCTGTGCCTCCAAAAGCTGGGTCTCCAATACAGGGCTCGATCCCCCACACAGTGGGAGTAAAGGCTCCCGCTAGTGGAATAAGGAGGATCGATAGAAGTTCAGAATTATGGTGGGGAGGAGCCTGACCATCCATAGCCTCTGGAAGGTGGTGCATGCCCTGACATGAGTGCAGGTCCTGCGGCACACCTCGCGCACAACCTGCATGATGCAAGCTCCACTAGGTTCCCGACCTTATAGCGTGCCACCACATCAACGACTGCATAACTAAAAGACCATAAGCTCCACGACATGGGGCCTGCACCTTTCCCAAAAAGGGTATTCCGCTAAGGCCCCTGGCCCTACGACAACCCGATAATCCCCCCTGAAATGGAAACGCTCCATCAAGGCTCAAGACTTGGTGAACATCCAGAAGGGGAGGCTGTCTCCTAAAAGACCAATCCAACAGGGATGCAACAGCAAATAACAGAAAGCCCCAGACCTTGTATGGGCCGCCCCATCTATATAAGATCAATCAAGAAGGTAAGTAAAAAGGGTAAGCCACAGACACACTCTGGTGTTTCTTCATTATCTTTCTTCATAGAATTCATCTCACTTTCTTCTTTTTCACCCACTCGATGCGGAGAGTCCCCTAAGCTCTTTGCCACAGAGGTTCTGCTCTCCTCGATTGTCCCACTAACTTGATCATCAAAGTGTCTCCACCAGAATTTTCGGCATGGGTCTCCTCTATTTTGTAGGGTCTCTGGATGAGAAAGCCAGCTACAAAGAGAAAGAGCGACCACCCAGTGGGAGCCTGACATGTCAAAGCTATGGGCCATGGTAATCTTAGAGGCAACAGATTGGTATACCAGGTAGGGGGTGAGCATAGCAAACAAACTGGTTAGATACTAGGTCCCCACCCCCCCGCAGCGAGAAAGACATCCATGGGAATCTATGGCCTAATGGTGACCACACGAACACGTGAAGCCTCCATCGACTAGGTGGGGGACCCCTCTCACCATGGTGATTAGTGCCCGGAGAAGGAGCTTCCCACTCCACCACCGCCACCTTCGGCAGACCCCCAGATTGCTGCACTGGCCCAGCAAGTCCA
This sequence comes from Areca catechu, assembly GCA_021397845.1. Lineage (NCBI taxonomy): Eukaryota > Viridiplantae > Streptophyta > Magnoliopsida > Arecales > Arecaceae > Areca > Areca catechu. The sequence goes on along the minus strand of CM038044.1, from coordinate 25,209,209 downwards.
CACCCTGGCTACGGTGGTGCATCAACTCCATCAGAAGCACTAATCCCAGGAAACTCAACAGCAACCAGGGACTCCGGCGGCCCATATCGCTGATCCCCATACCAGCTTATGGTTTTTCAGGGAGGGGCCCCTGCATGCGATATCCCGCCCCAGGGAAGCCCACCAGGTGAATGGAAAGCGATCGCAGCATGATCTGACCGGTCGAGAGAGCCACTCCCCAGTCTCGGACCGCTACATGCCCTCACACCAATAGCATCAGCGTGGCCAGGAACTCAGGCAAGAGTTCCTCCACTCCGGCCCTCCCTCACCCCCGACATTTTTTGAAGAGTGGTCGACAAATGAGGCCATCCATCGTCCAATGAAGAAATGCCTCAAAGAGCATGAGCGCAAGCTAGTGGATCTAGCTCACCGGTTTGCGGAAGTTCAGGGCTCCCCCAGCGAGCATGTGGGTTACAACACCCATCCTCCATTCTCCCATAAAATCCAAGAGGAACCAATCCCCAGCCGGTTCTGTATGTCGCAGGTTGATCCCTACGATGGGATGACTGACCCTCCATCAGGCCCTCCTTCCACAGCCATGCTCACAGCCTGGGGGCAACACCAAGGTGCTGTCTACCGTGAGACTTATAACATGACGACTCTTCATCAACAAGCTAGGCCAACCTTTTATAGCCGTGCTCACAGCCTGGAGGTGGCACCAAGGTACTATCTATCGCAAGACTCACATCATGGCGACTCCTCATCAATGAGTTATGCCCGCTCCATCAGGCCCGCGCTCTTTATCGCTGAGCTCATAGCTCGAAGGTGGTGGGTTTAGGTGGCACCAAGGTACTATCTATCGCAAGACTCACATCATGGCGACTCCTCATCAATGAGTTATGCCCGCTCCATCAGGCCCGCGCTCTTCATCGCTGAGCTCATAGCTTGAAGGTGGTGGTGGGGCAACCCACCACCTACCGCATGACTCATAGCTTGGCCCATTTACCAGCAAGCTGGGCCCTCCATCTGGCCCACCTTCCACAACCGTGCTCACATCCCGAGGGTGGCACCAAGGTGCTATCTACCATGAGACTCACAGCATGACAACTCTTCATCAACAAGCTAGGCCCTCCATCAGGCCCGCCTCCTATAGCCATGCTCACAGCCCAGAGCGGCACCAAGGTGTCACCCATCGCATGACTCATGACATGGTGAATCGACAAGCTCGCCACCCTTGGCCCAGCTCACCATCCGGAGGTGGTGGCAGGGCAACCCTCCATCTACCAAGAGGCTCGCTGCTAGGTAATCACCAAGCTGGGTCCTTCTAATAGACCTGTGCTCAGTCGCCCCACTCATAGTCCTGAGGTGCAGTTGAGGACTCCTGGAACCCTACCAGCTATCGTGAAACTCACAATTTGGCACATATAAGCTGAGAAACTCAAGAAGCCCCACATCAACTGCCTTACTCATAGTCTGGAGATGTCTGCCGAGAAACTCCAGAAGTCCCACCATCTACCCCTTGACTCACATCATGGCGAACCGAGCGGGGATACTCTAGAAGCCCTCCATCTGGTTGCCTTGCTTATGGCCCGGGGTTGTTGGTGAGGAATCCTTGAAGTCCCATCATCGACCACTTGACACATGACTTGGCGAGCTGAGACCCCCCAGCAGTGATCCAAGCCAAAGAATGGAAAAACAGTAAGCAAAAGGGAGGGGACACAGAGCATTCTGACCAAAAGAAGAAGAAAATTCACCCTTATCAGAATGCCCGCTACCTCGAAGAGAGGCCCCCCGCAATCCAGGAAGCCGAACAGCAGAATCAGGCTAAAAAAAAAAAGAAAAATGAAGGAAAAGAAGAAGAAGTTGCAGTCATGAAGGAAGAGAAGCTTTCATTAATTAAAAGTCTCTTACACCCTATGGAGACTCCCGATAGGCCAGGAGACCTCCTGAAATTCTAAGATACAAGATGGAAGGAAGACAAGCCGAGGCCTCATCTCCACTTCTGCCTGAGCATAATGGTGCCCTTCCTCAAGAACTCGCCGGATCTCTAGAGCCCAGCATCGGCTCCACCTCTACCACACCGTCCTCCTTAGAATTCACCGATCCCGTGATTCCAAGGGTAGATGCAGCATCTCCGCATCAGGATGGTCCTATCAGCACCATGGCGGCCGTGGCCGCTGCCACAGCGACCACGACCTGGGACACCACCTCCTCCCGTAAGATATCTAGTCTTGTGAACCGAGAGATGGCTCTAGCTGCCTTCACTTTTGAGGTAGACACTTTCTCTGCCCCAGCTGCGCGATCGGAAGATCTCCCCCTCCACATCCGAGGGGGAAGGTTTGAGCTCAGTGGATTTTTTCTCCGAACCAGATGCCCACGCCTTGAAGCTGGCCGGTCGCTCCCAAAGAGCATCCACTTGGCTCTCCCAGGCCTCAGGCAAAGATCCTGAAATCTACCAAAAGCCCTCCTTCGGTACAAGCCGAAGGAGAGGGATTGAAGAAGGAGAACATGAAAGCCAACCCTAGAATAGAAATGGGGCTGAAGGAGGAAGGAGGCTTTCCAGAAACTTGGTCGCCTATGTCCGAAGGCCTTTTAAAAGTTGCACAGCCAACTAGAGATCACCATGCATCGACTCCAAGTGCCCCTCGATGCTTCAGTTCATGGAACAAATGCATTGATCTAGCCTGGGCATTAATGATCCCTCTATTAGATAATTAAATACAGCACCCCATTAATGAAAAGGCATGATCTTCGAGGCATGCCCGGTCAAAGCATTGAAGACGTAGAAGGTGTGTCCCTCCATGTCAGCATAGCCGTTACTCCCATCGCCCGAGCGATGCTTCGTTCTTCGAGCTCGAAAGTGGGGGGCATCTGATGTGGCAACATCCACTGACATGGAGTCTACACAACCACTAGCTAGCAGCCGCGTGGGTGGGGGCTGCCACCTAGGCGGAGCCCCTAGTAGAATCTCGAGGTCAGCTCCTAAACGGGGTTGAACTCACAAGCAAGCCCTCTGCCAAGATCAATTCTTAGCCAGGGTCAAGCTCAAGGAGCGAGTCCCCCGCTTGAAGCAAGCTCCCAACCAAGGTAGAGCTCATAGAGTCGGCTCTCCCAGTCGAGGTAGAGTTCATGAAGCGAGCCCCTCGCCTGATGCCAGCTCCTGGTCAAGACAGAGCTCATAGAGTCGGCTCTCTCGACCAAGGCAGAGTTCATGAAGCAAGTCCCCTATCTGAGGTCCGCTCCCAGCCGAGGTCAAGCTCAAGAATGAGCCCTCCATCTAAGGTCAACTCCCGGCCAGGTTCGAGCTCATGCTGTCAGAGACGGTCCCCTTCGGGAGGTCCTTCCAAGCCATGCAAAGACCATAATACTTGCCAGCAATGGAGGAGTAAAAGGTCAATAAGAATTCAAACCATGGCATGGAGATCCTTGTCCACCTACAATCCCCAAGAAGTGGCGCACGCCCTGCCACCAATGCTAGTTCTGCAACACGCCACCCACATGCTCTAAACAAGGTCGGCCCCGTCAGACCCGAGGCCCAGTAATACACCACCACGTCCACCACTATAGGCTGGGGGACGCAGATCCACATGGTGCAAAACTCAGAGTTCCCCCAGAGGAAGAACCCTATCAAAGCCACAAGCCCTGCGATGCCAGGACAGTCCCTCCAAGAAGGGAAAGATCCCACCATGACAGGGGGCTCTGCGACCCAGTGCCCACCCCTCATAAGCAAAAAACAACACCCCCAACAGGGAAGAAGAAAAGGAGGAAGCGAGAAAAGAAAGGTAAGGAAGGTAAGCAGAGGCCAAGCGAGAGAAGCAGGGGTAGAAAAGCAAGCAAGCAACCGCAATTTCGGCAGCCACGAGGCCGACTGGAGAACCACCCCACTCCCCACTCTCCATTCGATCTTTCTCTTTTTCCATATTAACATTTCTATCATGTCACCCCCTGGGGTGAGGGAGTCCCCCAAGCTCTCTTCCATGGGGGTTCTATTCCCCTCGATCGTCCCACTGACTTGATCATCGAAGTATTCTCGTCGAAATCCCCGGTCTGAGTCTTCTCTGTTTTGCAGGCTAAGCGGGCCAAAGATCCGACACCCCCCGGAGGGGGAGGGTACTCCTGGGGGGAGGAGGAGGCACTCGATGCGACGGTGACGCGCCGGAGCTGCAGGCCATGATGATCCAGGCGACAACAGGTTTAGATCTAAACCCTAACTCATGCATCTCATACAAATTGTTTTAGATCAAACCATTTAAGTTACATTTTATGTAATTTATTATAGATCCAAAACATGAACCTAATTACTTAGTTGTGTTCTTCTTCATGGGTCATGTCATAAGTGGCACCCTTACATGCCATAGGAGATCCATTGAATGAAAAGTGATGGCCTTTAAATCCTACTTGGCTCCTATGACCGGACGACCATGGTAGTTGCACCCAATCCGAGCACTTGGCTAAATCAATTTTAGTTAATTAATTATAAAATTAATTTAATTATTTTCATATCTAAATTACAAATATGATATATCAGTCACAAATCAAAAAACTTAGATCTAAATATATCAATACTAGTTTCAAAAATAGTTTTTAAGAAACAACAAAACTTATGATATTAAAACCTTTTCAACCATCATAAATTAGTTCAAATTTATTTAAATCCTTCAGATCTAAAAGGGATTCAAATCTGATTTTATTTCAAACATATCAAAATGTGGCTCTGATACCACTGTTGGATTCCCGATTTAGATGATAAGCATGCTATTCTAGGTTAGAAAACCCTTATCACAATGGAAACAAAATATATGAAAACTATTTTTATCTAAGCATGCTGATTTAAATAAATCATATTAACATCTAAATCATATCTTTAGTATGTTGGAATAATTAAAACTAATGAGATTTAAAAAGTAAAAAATTATAAGGAGAAGGAATCTACTTACCTAGTCTCCTAACTCCCTCTTCTAATACTGGATCTGTTGGATCAAACAGATCTATCAAGATTCATCGAAGCAGCACACGTACCTAGCCTCTACTGGTATTCACATAGAGCCTTTCTCACTGAATCACCAAGACCCCTAGACTGCTAAATCATTGCAAGTCTTTCTTCAAGTATAGAGATGGACCTTCTTCTTCTAGTCTAAACCAGAACTTAATAGCATTTTCTTCTTTTCTCTCAAAGAATTAAATACCAAAAAAATAAAAGAATATTTTTTTGATATTTTCATGAAAACTCTCATCTCCTAGCTTTCTATAGAGGCATTTATACTCTATTTTTTTATGAAGAATAAAATTAGGATAAATTTTGGAAGCTATCTATGTCAAAATTTATTCTATGCAGTCTAGTTTTTGCACATCTTAACAACCATGAAAAATCTCCTAAAAAGTATCTCTTAAAAATCTAGATAAATATGAATTCTTATCTGATTTGGTCAACAGTCAAATCAAGTAAGAGTCCATGTTTATCAAAAAGGATAGAGAGTTCCAAATGAGAAAGAGGGGATAAATATGGATTCTTATCTAATTTGGTCAACAGTCAAATCAAATAAGAGTCCATGTTTATCAAAAAGGAGAGAGAGTTCAAGATGAGAAAGAAGGGTACTAACTTGGTGCCTCCCTCTTCTCATGCATGTGCCAAGAAGAGGCATGCATTTTCATGCCCTCCTCTTTGTTTCTGTGTGAGATAAGAAATAGAGACCTAGTCAACTAGGTCTCCTAGTTGATGATTAATTTTAACTAATTTTTTGATTGAGTTTGAAACCCTTTTCATACCTAGATTCAACCAAAATTAAAAAAAGGTTATTGACCCAATTTAACTAGGTCAAAAATTCAAGTCAATCTTGAATTACCAATTCAATTAATCTTAAATAAAGTTAATAATAATTAAATTTGATTTAATTAAGTTAAATAATAAAGTCAAAAATTATTAAAATATTTATAAATAGGTTCGTCAAGCTAAAATTAGCAAGTGCTAATTTCAGCAAGTACCAAAATTAGCAGGTGCCAAAATTTATAGGTGCCAAAATTAGTAGGTGTTAAATATGTATCTCTTATATAGATCCATTCTCATGATTAGGTGGACTCCAATTATATGTGACATCTCAGGTTCTATTCCATCTGGTAGTAAGATATACTATAATCTTTATCATAGTATCATCAAGACTCTTCCGATCGACTGAAATAATTTTAGCTCAACCTTAACTTGGATCATTGATCCAAAAATGATCCTAGCAAACTCTCATAATCTACCAGTGATATCTACTAGTATGTAGTAGTAATCTAGTGGAATAGAAATGAACCCCTAAATATAGTTATTGTGTGATCAAATTACTTTATCAAAAATCTCAATAGGATGCAGGTCATGGAAAGTCATCAAATCCTAAGCATCCATCATAAATCAAACTTAATTAACTTGAGTCCAATTATGATTTACATAAAGACTTTTTTTTAATATCACACTACTATGACCACAGATTCAAGAACTTAGCCAATTATGTCATATAGGATTATATCTTAACTACTAAGGCAAATAGATCCTATATAAGTGAACACCCTATTCCTACAATGAAGCTACTATAGCCAACGAACACCACAAGATTTTGAATGACTAGGAACCATATTAATATGTTGTCAACCATTGCGACCATACTATGAGTAGTCAAGATACTGCAGGTCAAGGAATTACTCATATAACTATAGCATTTGAGAAGTCACTGATGAGTAAGTAGACATCCATATGACTTCTCAAACTTGGTGATGCTCAGTGCCATTGTTTTCTAATAATTACTTGCACTCTCACTCCAGTGTCTCTACACTGTAGACTCAAGACTCATCTACTGGAAAGGGAGGTGATTTGTGTACTAGTCTTGATAGGTCAATCATCATCCTTGTGATGATCTAATGATCGGGAGCTTTTAGGAGTTAATCTATAATGATACATGTCTCAAATTCTCAACTCATAAGAATATGTATCATTATTCATTAACTCCATGGATGATTCATAAACACATTAGATATGAATAAAAAGAATAAAGCCCAATTTTATTGATTTCAATGAATTAAGTATAAAATTATGTCCTAGAAAAGTTACAATGTGTCATACCAACTTGGTTTCTAGGGCATACATCTAACAGTAATATGTAGTGGCAACCTAAAAGAATAGAAAGGTAAACTCCTAGGTGATGCAAGATGAGACCCCGATCAAGATTTTTTTAGAGAAGGGTGGATCACTGGTCACTAGGAAATGACCTTTAGGCTAGATTCAACCAAGCCCAAATTATTTTCTCCAAGTTTTCTTATTCAAATAAACCCCCTTTTTTCATATTTTTCTTTCATTTTTTTCTCTCTTTTTTTTATTTTGTTAATTTCTTTCTTGTCTTTTTTTATTTTGTTAATTTCTTTCTTCTCTTTTTTTTATTTTTTTAGTTCCCTGTCTAAACTAAAGTTGGCATTAGGGAAGTCGGTTATGCTCTAAGAAGCATGCAGAAGACTCTGCACTTGAAGTCGGCATTGGGAAAACCAGCTATGGCTCTGAAATCCATGCAGGTCTCTAAAATTTGTGCGGCTTTGAGGAAAGTACAACACTAAAATCAGCAAAGGGGAGGGGTAACTGCTTTCACATTCGTGCGATGCCCCTCTCCTTCTTCATGGAACTGCACCAGGGTTGCTCGCAGAGGGGGGGTTTCGCCAGCGAACTCTCCGGTGATGGCGTTGAGAAGGGAATGGTGGTCTAACAGGATGAACTGCGATGGAGGTGTTCCGATCAATGGTGAGGATGGAGGAGGTGGAGTCTGATGGCTGGGAGTCGATGCAATCAGAAGAAATAGGTGGATCTCGGTGGAAAGCAGTAGATTACGGCAAAGAGCCAGAGGAGAGCATCGAGCATGATGGGCGTGCTGGTGGAATCGAGTGGATCCAAAGGAGATGATGGCACAGGCTCTCCGACGGGTGACGGGCGTCATGGCAACAGGGAGCTGGGCGGGCGTCGGTGTGGCATCGCGAGTGAAGATGGGGAGCGGAGATGGTGAGGCATCACGAGCATGGTCTAGGAGCAGAGGAGATGAACGGTCATAATCCATCAAGGCCGATGGATGTCTGTCTGGTCGCGGACTTCTCGAAATAGCAGGGTTCTGGTAGGGACCCCAGAGGTACCAGAATAAGACAGAGGCTTCTCAACCCTCTGTGGATCACTTAGTTACATTCAAGTCCTTTGTAATAAAGCTTAGTTCATCTAAGTTGTGGTTGTTTTACTTGAGTCCTGTACTAGTCAGCTCATGTTGAGCTAGTTCAGTCCAGTCAGCTCATGTTGAGCTAATTTTATTTTTTTGAATCCTGTCCAAGTACACTAAAGACTCAAGATCATATCATACAAGTGAAGACCAAGTCCAACCAGTTTGAAGACATGGAAGTGAAGCCCAAGATCATATCATACAAGTGAAGACCAAGTCCAACCAGTTTGAAGACATGGAAGTGAAGCCCAAGTCCAACCCATCCTGAAGATTTGAAGACCTCAGGAAGAGAAATCAGAAGCCTGAAGCCCTGAAATGTAGCCTGAAGCAATCTGTGCCAGCCCAGGCTCAGGAAAGAAGAAAGTGGCACCAAGGAGACTTATGCTCACCCCCTTGGTCGACCAAGGCAAGAGGAGAGAGAGAGGTTTTAGGGATTTTTCTACCTATTCTTTCTTTATTTTCTAGCTAGAGTTGGGTGGAGATTCAAACTCTTATGTATTGTCAATTTTATCCTTACTTTGAGCCCAAGACTATGAGTCTATTTAAAGGACCTTAGTCTCTTGTATGAGAAGTTAATTTATCTATGAAATACAATTGAGTTTTTTACAACTATTGTGTGCCTCCCTGCTATGTGCATTAAGGGATCTTGTGTGAGCCTGAAGTCCTGTCGAAGTGCTGCCCAAAGAAACCCTAGCCGACCAACCTTCCAAGCCTCTTCTTCCAACATGCCCTAGTTGCCTTTTTTCTGATATTATTCTAATTTCTAGCCTTTGTTTTCTCATCCTTGATGGTTGTTTGTAGGTCCCTGAGTTTCTACGAATCCAACAACTCTAGCTAGGCCGTAATCGGACCACCGAGCAAAAAGCCGGGAATTCGCGGGTCTTTGGCTCGATTTTCCAGGCCGCATCCATTAAGGAATGAGTAATCTCTTCTCTACGATCTTCACCAGGTGCATCTGACATTTCCAGGTACACCCCCTCTGCCATCAGTAGTTTTATTGTAGGTAAACTAGCCCTAATCGAGGCTTCTCAGTCCCAGCAATCCTTCTTTACTGCTTTCTTAGGTCCTGATCTGTATGCATAGTTTCTAAAATTCATATAGAATTCTCTACATCTTATTTTGTTCTAATATTTGGGATTTAACCACCTCACCCTACAAATAAAACACACAAAAATAATCGCATGCATATTAGTTCCGCATCATCTGGTATCAGAGCTTAGATTAGGGCTCATTTTCTGCACCCTTTAAAGTTCATATATATACTATTCATTTAATTGTTTCTCCCTAATCAAAATCCAAAAATTCTTATTTTTGTCTTTTTAGATTTATTTTAATTTATAGTATTTTACAAAATTTTTGTAGATTTTATTTCGATCTGTAAAGTTTTTGAAAGCCGAAATATAGCTTGTAAGTTTTGGCTCTATTTTTTCAGCAAGATAATTTTGGAAGGTTTAGGGTTTTGTTTAGCATCTCTTTTGCATATCTTTTATTTTTAGCATATTTCCCTGCATATTAGAGCATAATCTGCAAATATCTTCTATTTAAGAACATTTCCAAAAAAAAAAATATTACATATATTCAAAAATGTAAAAAACACTAAACCCTAATTTTGCATCATCCGCTTGCCATCATTGCATAAACTACCTTTAAGGGCACTCTTGCTATGTCAGATGGGAGGAGGATTTGATCACCTCTCCTTAGCCCAAAATCACATCCCCTACATTCGGTCCCAAGCCTAACTTAAAATCTATTAGACTTAACTTGCCCTAGTGGGCTAGGGACACCAACTAGTCGAGTCCGGGCTAAGTGTCAGATCACTGTGTCAAGCTACCCTGTGTGTGCCTTGTGCTTAGTGTCTAGGATGATGGTTCAGGGATTCAATCCTGAAGGGCTTGTGTGCTGGTCCACCTACCTGGCCAATCTCTGATTGGTGTCTAGGATTGGCAATCAGGGACCTAACACTTCCCTTACACCTGCCGGCTGAGTATAGGGTTACTATAGGCTAGTCTGCCATCCTGATTGAGCACCTAGTTTTGGACTCTAGGTCTAAGGAGCTGTAGTTGGTTTGATCGAGTCTTGCATGAGCACTAGATCAGAGATTTCATATCATCCACCACCTTCACAAATGGCTGAACCTATGGATCATCTTGATGCCAAAATTGATGCCCTTGGAGAGAGGATAGCCCGATCCATCAATCTTAGGCTTGACCAATCAAATGCCCAGATGACCCAACTGATAGCCTCAACCCAACTCAACCTAGTGAAAACATGGAGCCTAACCCTAGGAGAACCCAATACTCTGACCCATATAGGGAGTCCAACCTTAGGAGAACCCAATACTCCAACCCATATAGGGAGTCCAACCCTAAAAGAACCCAATACTCTGACCCATATAGGGAGTCCAATCCTAGGAGAACCCAATATTCTGACCCATATAGGGAGCCCAACCCTAGGAGAACCCCTTACCATGACCCCTATTTGGAGCCCAACCCTAGGAGAGCCACTAGGTATGTTATGTTGGTAGCACCTAAATTTTGTGATCCTGAGTGTGAGGATTATCTTGCTTGGGAAAGAGATATGGACATGTATTTTGAACAAAATATGAGTTTCGATTCTGAAAGATGTCAGTTCAAGTTTGCTAAAGCTAAGTTAGTTCACCAGGCCAGGTTAGACTGGGATAATATTGAGAGAATACTTAGGCTAGAAGGCCGCGAGCCCATAACTACCTGGAGTAATATGAAAACTTGAACTAAGGAGAAAGTACCTACCCAAGTCCTATCAGTCCAAGAGACCCACAACCTATAGATCTTATGACACCAAATCCTATGAACCTAGAACCTATGAGCCCATATCCCATGAGTCCAGTAGACCCGAGACCCATAGAGCTGAATCCAAATCCTATGACCCCAGATCCTATAATCCCATGGCCCATAGATTTATGCCCTTGTCCTATAAGCCTAGGGAGCCCATAACCCTTAGGTATTAGCCTAGTACTAGTCATGTTTCCCCTAGTCAACTTGAACCCCATAGGATTAGTATCCCTAAATATGAACCCAGTAGTAAGCCACTACCCCTTAGGCAACCTGAACCTACTAGGAGTAGTGCCCATAATCAAAAACCAGGACCTAGCCAATTTTCCTTAGCCAACCTTCCCATACCATCCCTTTGATTGACAAGGCTTACATTAACGTGGAAGTGTATGAAGCTAATGTGAATTTAGCAGATGAGTTTGAGGGAGAAGAGGAGATACCTCTAGAAGACCTAGAATTAGTTGACCCCATAGGTATCCAGGTAGAAGCCAACCTAGAGTTAGTTGACCTTAACTTTACTCAACCTAAAGCTATAGTAGAAGAACAATTAGAGGAAGAGAACCTAGGTACAGCTGCTAGAACCTTACCTGAGGAAACCATAGAGGAGAGCCAAATTATAGAGTCTAGTCCTAAAATATAAGAACTAGAAGAATTTATTAAGAACCTGATCTCTTTGAATCACTACCCTCAGGATGAGCCTCCTCTTATAGTTCCCATTAAGGACCTCTTCCCTGAGATTAGTAACCCATCCTTCCATTACGCAAACCCTGTAGATATACCATAACCTCATAAGGTTAACCTCGTTAGTCTAGGATTAGTCCCTGATGCCCCTTCTTTTATCCTACTTTATCCAACTAACATTGAACCTTTTTCCCTACCCTACCAGACTAATTATGAACCTACTTCCTATTTTCTGCCCTTTGATACCTCCAGCATTTCTAGGATCATTAGATTACATTTAGTTAAGATTAGCATACTGCATGCATTCATTACGCATGTTAGGTTTGCATTATACTTCTGGCATACCCTATGAAATTTGCTAGGAGCCCATTGTAAGTTTTCATGTGCATGTCAAACTAGGATCAAACCTAGAGAACCTATAATCTCTTAGGTTTAGGTCCAAAAGAGGTCAATAAAATTTCCTTCGATAGGAATGCATAGTCGAGTCCGTTAGGTATTAGTATGAGTCCTTTGCATTACCTGTTAGGAGTCTGCATGTGCCCAGCATGTTCACCACCTGCACTAATTTTGAAAGAAACTGGCTAATTCTCGAAGAAGGACCAAGAAATTTGATGTAGTGGATTCTATCTTGGTTAGGCTTAGGCCTAGAAGAAGCTTCGTGCTCGCAGAGTCGGCCCTTTTAAAGTGATAGAGAGGGTTGGACCAAATGCCTATGTGTTAGATTTGCCTTCGGATTTGGAAATTAGTTCTACCTTCAATATTACAGACCTGGTTGAGTACAGGGAACCGGCAGCGATACCTAGTAAGGCCTTTGGACCTACTCCTTCCATTATGAGTGACCCTAACCCAGAGTGTCCAAAAAATTAGCCTGAGAGAGGAGAACGGATCGAGCGTATCCTGGACGATCAAGCCATAATGACCCAAGGTCGTGGCTATCAACACAACCTAGTCCGATGGCAAGGCCGGCCAGAGTCAGATGATTTATAAATTTCTTGAGAGGACTTGCAGTGCCTCAACCCAGACCTCCTCGAGAAATATGTGAGACAACCTGATCTTCACTCGACAGGGTCGAGTTCCTCCCACCTTGGAAGAATTGGTGGGGACACCAGAGGCACCAGAATAAGACAGAGGCTTCTCAACCCTCTGTGGATCACTTAGTTACATTCAAGTCCTTTGTAATAAAGCTTAGTTCATCTAAGTTGTGGTTGTTTTACTTGAGTCCTGTACTAGTCAGCTCATGTTGAGCTAGTTCAGTCCAGTCAGCTCATGTTGAGCTAATTTTATTTTTTTGAGTCCTGTCCAAGTACACTGAAGACTCAAGACCATATCATACAAGTGAAGACCAAGTCCAACCAGTTTGAAGACATGAAAGTAAAGCCCAAGTCCAACCAAGCCTGAAGATTTGAAGACCTCAGGAGGAGAAATCGGAAGCCTGAAGCCCTGAAATGCAGCCTGAAGCAATCTGGACCAGCCCAGGCCCAAGAGAGAAGAAAGTGGCACCAAGGAGACTTATGCTCACCCCCTTGGTCGGCCACTAGGGTCACCTCCCTTGGCTGACCAAGGTAAGAGGAGGGAGAGAGGTTTTAGGGATTTTTCTACCTATTCTTTCCTTATTTTCTAGCTAGAGTTGGGTGGGGATTCAAACTCCTATGCATTGTCAATTTTATCCTTACTTGGAGCCCAAGACTATGAGTCTATTTAAAGGATCCTAGTCTCTTGTATGAGAAGTTAATTTATCTATGAAATACAATTGAGTTTTTTACAACTACTGTGTGCCTCCCTGCTATGTGAATTAAGGGATCTTGTGTGAGCCTGAAGTCCTATCGAAGTGCTGCCCGAAGAAACCCTACCTGACCAACCTTCCAAGCCTCTTCTTCCAACATGCCCTAGCTGCCTTTTTCTTAAATTATTCTTGTTTCTGTCCTTTATTTTCTCACCCTTGATGGTTTTTTGTAGGTCCCCGAGTTTCTACGAATCCAATGACTCCAGTCGGGCCATAATCGGACCACCAAGTAGAAAGCTAGGAATCCACAATCTCTTGCTCGATTTTCTAGGCCATATCCATCGAGGAACGAGTGATCTTTTCACTGCGATCTTCACCAGGCATATCTGACATTGCCAGGTACACCCCCTCTGCCACCAGTAATTTTATTGTAGGTAAACTAGCCCTAACCGAGGCTTCTCAATCCCGGCGATCCTTCTTTAATGCTTTCTTAGGTCCTGATCTACATGCATAGTTTCTAAAATTCATATAGAATTCTCTACATCTTATTTTGATCTGATATTCAGGATTTAACCACCTCTCCCCACATATAAAACATACAAAAATAATCGCATGCATATTAGTTCTGCATCAGGTTCTTCTTGGTCCTCGTTGTCGGTTGCTGGTGGTGGTGGTCGTCGGCTTGTTCATGGTCCTTATGGTGGGATTAGATGGAGACGGGATTGAAGATGGAGGCGAGCAATGGGGTTCCGATCGATGTCGGATGTGCAAGGTGGTGGCCACATGGAGGAGTCCAATGGTATGGCTCGGTGATTGATTCAGGAGAAAGGAAACAGAAAGGGGAAAGAACAGCGATGAAAAAAAGTTGGGGACCCTTCTCCTACCTAGAGAAATAAAGGTTGGGTCCCTTCTCCTACCCGAAGAAATGAAGGTTGGGGTGCCCTTCTCCTACAAACAAAGGTTGGGACCCTTCTCCTACCCGGAGAAATAAAGATCTCCTAATCGAAGAAACAAAGCAAAGATCTCTTTCAATAATTCATTGTCCATATTTTTTTTATTTCCATGAAAAAGAGCTTAAATAAAGTTTATAGTCTTCGGTTAGTTGAGAACCATCCTAACCAGAACTCTATCCAAACAAACTGAGATAAACTAAATCCTAAAACAATGATAAAAATAAATTCTAAAATAATGTGATCCTAAAAACAACAGAAACAACTAATCATAAAATTTCGAGATATCCCAATCCCTCGTACACCCATAAAAATAAAATATTATATTTATCTTCATCAGAATTTGTGCTGCTCCGGGGTTTGTACTATTCCAAGATTTGTGCTACTTCAAGAATTGTGCTGCATCAGCATCGGAATGTGTGCCTCATCAACTTCAGGATCTTGGGCCCCAGGGTTTGGGCTGGGCTGGCTTCAGGTTCTAAGCTGGCTTCTAGGCTGGGCAGGCTTAAGGTTCTGGGCTGGCTTCAGGTTCTAAGCTGGCTTCTAGGCTGGGCAGGCTTCTAGGCTGGCTTCTAGGCTGGCTTAAGGTTATGGGCTTGGCCACTTCAGATTTTGGGCTAGTCGATGTCCCCATCATTCTCCTGAGGTGGGGAGAACTGGACTCCGTCGAGTCAGGCTTCGGCAATCTTCTGGCTCTAGGATGCACATGATCTGCAAACTAAATTTTTTTTATACAAATAATGCAATTAAAAATAAAATTGACTAACCTAGCCTAACCCTCGCTCTGATACCAAAGACTGGTGCGGAACACCAGCTCTTATACCAAAGATGATGCGGGATGGATGTAAGGGCTAATCTAATAATTAAGATTTTAATTCTAATGAGCAATGGCAGCAAACTCAAATAAGCTATCAAATAAATTTAAGGAAGATAGACTAAAATTACTACTAACTACCCACAATGTAATTCGCATGCAATCTCAATAAAGAACCCTGGATCCAATGATTAGGAAACCACCAAAACTAGGACTACCTTGCTTCATAGAATTAGATCTGTTAGATTCGGATGGGTTACTTATCAATAACAATTTTCCCTCCTTTGTTGCAGTAGATCGGGATTCGACTCTCAAGATCTCATCGTAGGATTCCAAATATCAATTTTTTTTGAGTAGATCTTCCCGTTGATGGTTGGATGGCAAGGAAACCTCCTCTTCTGATCGAGAACACTAGGGATCCTATAAGAGAACTGTGATTAGAGAGGTGGAAAAGGAGTGAAAATCTGAAAAGAGAGAGGGAAAGAATGATGATCTGCTTAGATCTAGATTTGGACTGGTTGACAAAATGAAGAGAGGCTCCTGGCTTCTTAAAACTTGGACTCGGGAGATAACTAGGGCTTCAGCACCCCACACACACAGATGCACTACTTACCCAGTAGAGCACTCTCACATTACAGCACTTAACCAACAATTGTAGAAGCAAACTGACAGAGTTTCATTAATGATTCAAAGATTGTTACAAGGGGGGAATGGAGTGGTATTTATAGACCCTCCATACAAGATAACAAGATAACATTGAATTCCCTTTGAATACAAGATAATTGAAGAAAACATTGGACTCTAATCTTCTCTTGAGATTGGATGAAATTTCTTTGAACTTCAAAATAGGTAGAACTCCTTCCATGTAGGCATCCAAAACATAGATTAATGGGCGACAAAATGAAGTGAGGTGCTCTTATGAAATGTGCGACATCTTAAATGAGAAATGGATGTGCGCTAACTCCTCCTTCCATCTTGATTTCGATCTTTGAATTCAAATTTGAGAGTGGGCGACAACTTGAAAGAGATGTGGCGTCCAAACCTTTCCATCTTGGCATTAATCCCTTCTTAGATGTTGACCCCATAAGTGATTTTGATGATAACAAACATTGGAGCATGCATTTGTTTAACTAACAAAACTTCAAGTGTTTTACAAGTTTTTATAGGATGAATTCATTGCTCAATTTCAACTCCTACATTTCTATTTCTTGTGTTAAGTTGTATTGTAATTGAATCTTGTAAAGAAGAACCCAAAAAAAATTTAAGTATAAACTAATTAAATGGGTTACTTTTAGTTTATTTCAAGCTTTAAATTACTTTAAGTGTGTTATAAGAAGAGTTTGAAGATATCTTGAAAGCTTGAAGCCTTGCTGGATGAATTCTGGAGAAGAACTAAAAATTCACTGAAGAACTCATCCGAGCCGACTCAAAGAGAAGAGAACCGACTCTGGCACATGGCACGCATGAGGATTCTGGCATGCAGATATCCAAGCTGACTTTAAAGAACCCGAGTCGACTCATCCAGAGTACTACTTCCTGAATCAGACAGGCGAGCTGACCCAAAGGGAGTCCGAGCCGACTCTATCACATAGTCAGACATCCGAGCCGACTCTTCAGTAAATCGAGCCGACTCCTCTAGAGTCTAGAAAAAGAGATCTAAGAACAACAGCCAATCGAGCTAACTCTAATAAGAAAGAGCCGACTCTTCCAAACTACATTTTGAAGGCCTGAGGATCCAAGTCGACTAGAATCAAGGCGAGTCGACTCTTACAGAGTGAGGAATCAGAATACTGTGCAAGCGAGCCGACTAGATTGAAGAGAGTCAACTCAACCAGAACTACTCTGAGGATTCGAGCCAACTCGAGTGATCCGAGCCAACTCGAAGGTCGATTTCAAACTTATAACCGATAGTTTCAGAACTTAGAATTTAAATCCAAAAAGTGCTCCAACGGTCAAATTGATAGAAAAATGCCCTAAGAGCCAATCATTGTATGGGCCTTTTTGTAAACTTCTAACTCATGTATGACATCATTATTTATAATAAAGGCATTTGATTCATCATATACTACTGTGTCATGTTTTTGACTATGATGAACCCCATAGAGTAGGGCAATGGAATTAAGGTTATGATAAAATAACAGTGAGACCTAATTCCTATAAACCCTAATCTAAAATGTTCCTAGTCATTGGACCATCGATTCAGGGATCGATGAATCTGGTAAGACTAGCTTATCCTATGTATGCTCAATTGATGAAGGTGGTTGGTCTCACAGCCACTTATGTAGAGACACTAATACAAGGATAAGGGTGCTCATTAGGTTATGAGTACACTGAATTGATCCTCATCGGGTGATGGGGACCAAAAGTTTATTTTATTTTATTTTATTTGAGTCCATTAGTCCTGTAATAAAGTGAGACAACTGAGTCCAGTTGAGTCCACTTAGTCAAGTCCAGTTATTTTCAGTCCAGTCGAGTCTATCGAGTCCTGTAAGTTTTATTCATGTCAAGATCCAAGAGGAGAGTAAGCATACCCGAAGATTCACTAGGCCCCTCAAGTAGAGCTAAACTTCATGCACCTGGGCCCTTCATGCCACCAAGCCTGCGAGAGAGAGCTCCAGTCCAAGACAGGCCCACTGTTGACTAGGTCCACCAAGGTTTCTTAGCCCACAAGTTAGGATTTCTTAGCCCTCAAGTTATGTACCCTGGGATGAGTCTATAAATACCCCACCCACTCTTGTATTTTTTAACAATGAATGATGAATGAATATTTCTTTAGTTCTGTGTGAACTTTTTAGGGTTTCTGTGTGATCCCTAGGGCATCTGTGTGAGCCCTTTGCTGTGTGCTTGTCCTCCACGGGAAATCTGTGTGAATCCCAGTTATCCTTCACCCTCTCTTTCTTCTCCCTTGCAAACCCTAATCTCTGGTGACTTCTACGCTTGCCAGCAATCCATCCCCGATCTCTATCCCGCATCAAGTGGTATCAAAGTTAGAGGATTAGGGTTTTCTTTTCCTCCCGGCTCTGCATCCTTCCTCCTGTCCAGATCTCCCTGTGCAACTTCTCAAACCTCAGTCAGCCATCGAGGTCCGTCAATGCCCTGCACCCGAGCCCCTCTCCTCTCCATCGCCCATGAAGCACGCCTCCTCTCCACCATCCAGCGCAAGGACTCCAAGTCCATCGCCAAGAAGCACCACGACACCATCTCCGAGCTCGCCTCCAACCCACTCTCGCTGGATCCATTGCTTGTAGCCGACAACCGAGGATCCACCATGTCTTAGCCCTTATCCACGATGCCCTTGACCGCACGCACCTCCAAAGCCTCCGACAGTGATCGATGCACCCTTCGGCATGGTTGATCCCCACATCGCATGGCCAGCCACAGCATCCCGTCCACCCCCATCGTTCAGCCCCAGCTCTCCGCCCCACCGGTAACCTACCCGCAGGGGCCTGGATTTCTCCCAACTCCTATGGGTGCCCACCCTCCTGCGGCCCCCATGCAAGTCATCGCCAGGCCAGGGGTGCCATCCGCACCCATCCCCGTGCTGCCACCCCCTCAGATCCTCCTTCCGATCATGGATGGTGGAGATCCGAGTGACGGAAGCCCGATCCGACGGGCAGGCCATCATTCTCTTCGACGAGTTTGGCTTCTCTCACTGTCAATGACACCACCGAATGCCATCACCCCCGTGCCGTCCGTCGGAGTCATCTCCCCGAGCCGCCATCTCCATCTCGGCACCGTCGTCGGCAAGCACCCATCGGACTGCTCTCCGAAACCTCCCCTGTTCCACCTTCGGTCCATGGAGAAGGGAGTGCACAACATGATCGTGAAGGCAATTGCCTTCATTGTTGCTGACTTCAAATCAGCACGGACTTCAGGGCCACACGGATTACAGAGCAACATGGATTTTTGAGGCTGCATAAATCTCAAAGCAACCAATAAAAAAATTATAAAAAGAAAAGAAAATTAGTGAAAAAAAAAAGAGAAAAAAAATTCTGAGAAAAAAAAAAGGAAAGAAAGAAAGAAAGGTGAAAAAAAAATGATGAACCTCACCTGCTTTGATTTGATTAGTTTAGGTTCCATCAAATCCCGCTGAGCCTGACTCGACGAAGTCCAGTTCACCCCACTCCAGGGGAATGATGGAGACCAAAAGTCTATTTTATTTTATTTTATTTGAGTTCATTAGTCCTGTAATAAAGTGAGACAACTGAGTCCAGTTGAGTCCACTTAGTCAGGTCTAGTTATTTTCAGTCCAATCGAGTCTAATCGAGTCCTGTAAGTTTCATTCATGTCAAGATCCAAGAGGAGAGTAAGCATACTCGAAGATTCACCAGGCCCCTCAAGTAGAGCTGGACTTCATGCATCTAGGCCCTTCATGCCGCCAAGCCTGCAAGAGAGAGCTCCAGTCCGAGACAGACCCACTGTTGACCAGGTCCACCAGGGTTTCTTGGCCCATAAGTTAGGATTTCTTAGCCCTCAAGTTATGTACCCTGGGGTGAATATATAAATACCCCACCCCCTTTTATATTTTTTAACAATGAATGATGAATGAATATTTCTTTAGTTCTGTGTGAACTTTTCAGGATTTCTGTGTGATCCCTAGGGCATCTGTGTGAGCCCTTTGCTGTGTGCTTGTCCTCCACGGGGAATCTATATGAATCCTAGTTATCCTTCTCCCTCTCTTTCTTCTCCCCTATAAATCCTAATCTCTGGTTACTTCTACACTCACTAGCGATCCATCCCCGATCTCTGTCCTGCATCACCAGGACTATCTTATGGAAGTCTTACTTTTTGTCAAAAGATAGGTCCGAGAGTAGAAGTTGTGCATGTGATCTTCAGACCTGAGGTCACCATGGTTCCTTGTGCATACTAAGCCATACTTTGGTTCATACTCATTCATGACATTATGACATGTACGGGGTGTTCTGGGTATGGTGGAAGGTGTACGAAGGATGTGAGTGGACCAATAAGGAATTGATCAATCCTGGTAAGAGGATATGTTATCCCGTGTAATCCCTTCGATGAGTGACTCAAGGAATCTTTGCAAAGTGGGATGAGATTAGAAGTGGCTTCTAATCAGTCATCAGCTGAGTCTTCATGATCGAGTTGATATTCGATATGATTAAGTATTAGGGTTTGACATTTATCCATACCCATCACTTAATCGAGATAATGGGAGATCGAAAGATTGAATTGCAAAGAAACTTACTACTGAAGGGTATTTTGATAATTTTTACCAAATTCTTCATCTTCCGAGTAGGCAAGACATGTTGCTAGACGTCAACCTTGTGTTTTAGGTTTTCATGAACCAATTGGATTGGTTTCATGAGCCAATTTGATGTGTGATTCGAATTGGACAATTAGGTGAGCCGATTTGACCTAATTAGGTCAATCATGTTCGATCGGATCGAATCGGCTCAAATCTAAACCTACTGCTGGCTAGATGTGGAACCTAATGGGTCACACACGATAGAGAGTTGGCCAAATAAGTCACTTATGGTTTAATTAGGATCATGGGATCCTAATTGGTTAGCCAAATTGCATACTAGCATATGTAGGCTAACCCAATTCCTAACCCAATTGGATTGGGTCAGGTTGCTTACTAATTGGGCTAACCTAATTAAGGAAAATCTAAATTAGGTTGGGTCTTAAGTGGAGATAGCCAAGTCAGAGCTTGATCTGATTTTATTTTGGTATTTTGGACGTCTTATTGAAGAGTCCATTTGAGTTGGGACTCTAAATGCCAAAATGATACATTGGCATTCAAAAAGGCCTAGAAGAGTCTATAGTCCTTTGATCTAAAAAATATTTATATGGATGGAAAGTGGACTTAATACTTTTTCTTTTGACACCCATATTGCATATGCTTTGACTAGTCAAAGGTTGCATGGGGTGTAGATAAAGTTAACCACAAAAGGACTCTTGGCGCCTCTTCGCGCGTGGGAGATGAAGGTGCGCACAGAAGGACAAGAGTCCTTCTATAGATGAAACACTCCAGTGTTTCATCAAGGGGAGCCTTCTCATCTTATCCCCATGCCCTTTGGATTTAAATGACCGATCTAAGGGAATAAGAGGGCGGCATGAAATGGGAAAAAGAGTAGCGTGTGCATGAAGAGCCACATCTCTTCATTTGTGCACGGTTCTGAGGCAAAGTCCTTCTGCTCTTCCCATGGTTTTTAAATCTAAAATGACACCTCCTTCCATTCTTCTTAACCGATAAATGCCACATGGCACATGGGGATTTAATCTGGAAAGGGAAAGAACATAGATAAGACTATTCAATCCTGAAGAGTCTTATCTAATATGAAATAACATATATGATAAGAGATGTCGGGATGGTTTTCACGCCCCTTGAAATATTATTTAAAGGGGGTATGGTGAAATGAGAGGAAGAGTTTTCGATCATCAGAAAATAGGAATCCCATTTTCCCGAGAGTCTGTCAGTCTGAGTGTTCTTCTACTCCCTCCTTCTTACTTTAGGACAAGACTTGTCTTGTTAAGACAAGGTCTTTTCTACTAGGACAAGGCTTAGTTTTAGGACATAAGCCTAAGGGATCCTAAAGGAGGGTTGTCCTAAAATCAAGAGTAGTTTAGGACTATGTCCAAAGAGCCCTACAGTAGGACAGGGTGTCCTATAGTGGTCAAAGGTCAAAAGGCTAACAAAAGAGTTCTATTGAAGCAAGCAACCCCAGTAGGGATTCTTCCTTAGTACCATTCTCGTGTGGATCACCGTTGAAGGGCTTACACTTGTGAGCCTCGTGGAAAGGATTGGGTTTTAGCGATCCAGGTATGTATTCTGACTTCATTTATGTTTCGTTGATTGGTATTGCATAAGGGGTTCCTGGGAATTAGGATTTTCTAGCCACATTAGGATTTCATGCTTAGAGTTTTGTTTTGAAATTCACTTCAGCATGCTGCATGATTCACGGCACACTGGGAGAATTCCCAACACAAATGTCACATCCTAACGGTCTACAATGACTAAAATCATCTAAGAAAGGTACAAGACTAGATATTTAAGAGATTTGAACTTCTTTGAAGTAAGTTTTGAAAAAGAGATGAAGAGTTAATGCATTATTGAATATCCAACCAAGCCAACAAGAAAGAGAGCACTGAGAGCATTCAAGATAGCTTTCAAGCCTTCACCAACTCTCATCTAAAACTTGAAGCACTTAGTAAAGAAGCTATAGAAGCCATTAAAGTGCATTGGAGTGCATTCAAGTGGGCTTCTCTCGAGCTGCATCGGCAACCATTCAACAAAAATCTGTATGTCATCTTGTTGCTTTTCTTTACATTTCTTTTATTGAGTTATTGGATTATTGGTGAGCCCGGTTTAAAAACCAAATAGGTTCTTAGTTAGCTTGTGTTAAAACCAAGTTGGGTTCTTGGTGATCCTGGTAAAACCAAGTTGGATTTCTTTGGTGAGCCCAGTTTAAAAATCAAAGTGTAAAGGTTTGGATTGTGATCCTTTGAAAATAATTTGACTGTATTCCAGTGGTGGATATAGTGAAAATCCCAAGTAGTAATCTTGGGTAGTGGATGTAGGAGCTGGGTTGCTCCGAACCACTATAATTTAATTATGTTTGTGTTGTGCCTTTCTTATTTGATTACGCTTCTGCAATCTATTTTCCTACCACAGCACTTAACACTTATAAGGAATTTTCAAAGAGAACATTATTACCTAAATTTTTTAAATTTTTAATTCACCCCCCTCTTGGAAAAGCCACCTGGGCAACAATTGGTATCAGAGCAGTGTCTCTGAATATATTTAGAGTAAAGATTGATGGCTCATCCCATGAGTATATCCTTGGCCGAAGGCCAGTCTACTAATAGACCTCCACTCTTCAGTGGCACTAATTATTCTTACTAGAAAGATAGAATGAAAATCTATATACAAGCTATCGATTTTTAATTATGGAAGGTCATTCTAAAAGGGTCATGTTCCTATAAAATCTCCCGGACTGAGCTCTCTCAGCTTGGCTGGAGCACTCCTCTCCCGGTTCCTGCAAAAGAAGTCCCACTTGGCCGGTGGTGTTCCGACGGGGGACACTCCGATGGCTAAGTTAGTGGGGGCCGTAGAACAACTAAATGGAGGAATCAAAGAGGAGATAGCTCATGAAGAAGAAGTGCCCTCACCGCTCGGAGTCCCCCATGTACCTTGTATAGGCATTGAATACTACCAAATTCTATTAGGGGCTAGGCTAGAAATGTCTAATCTGCCCCTAGGAGAATCAGGGTGGTGGCCAGGTGGCACTCAGACATGGCCACGTCGTGGGATCTATTGTAACAAAATTCTGGTACCAGCTAAAAGGAACTTCTAGAGCCTTCTGATTAGTGTGGTTCTGACTGAAGCAGGTCAGTTGGACCCCACGTAGGTCGGTCGGACCTCTGCTGAAGTGGGTCGTTCGGACCCCTTGGTGGAGTGGGTCGTTCGGACCCCTAGTAAAGTGGGTCATTCGGACCTCTAGCGAAGTGGGTCAATCAGACCCTGGTAGAGCAAGTCATTCGGACCTTTGGCGAAGTAGGTCGGTTAGACCTCTGCTGGAGTGGGTTGTCCGGACCCCTGGTGGAATGGGTCATTCGGATCCCTAGTGGAGCGGGTTATTTAGACCTCTGCTGGAGTGGGTCGTCCGGACCCCTGGTGGAGTGGGTCGCTCGAACCCCTGGTGGAGCAGGTAGTTCGGGCCTCTGTTGGATTAGGTTGGTCGACCCTTAAGCCAATCGGTCGACTCTTTGGTTCGGTCCAGAGAAGAGTTGATTGGGTATAACAGTTACCCCCCTTGCTCTTGGCCTTCGAAGGGACCTGCAACCTCGAAGGACAAGAGCATCATTTCTCACTTAATGCATCTGTCCTTAAGATGATCCGGATCTGATCAGGCATACTGCATCTAATCGCATCCCATTCTAGAATCCTGTGCTTGGGACAGGTGTCAGCCCCACGTTGGAGGCAGGGGGAGGCAGTTAATACGAACGGGGTGCAATGATGAGCGGCCAGCTTGGCCCACCCAACCATCGGGCTTTGGATGCAACAAGTGCGACATGGCAACATCCGATCGGTTGGCATCATGTCGGGGATGAGCTCTCTACTGCTGATCTGGTGATTACATGGATTGCGGCTCTGGTGCGGGCACCAGACTCAGAAGAAGACTTCAGAGCTCCATCTGGATCTCTGATTAACCTTGCCCGAAGAATTAGGGTTTTTGGTTTGTAATAAGAGTTGACTCGATCAACTCAATTTAGCTTGAGTCTACATTACCTGCATTTTATTTTGTTGAGTCATGTTGACTCAGTAGTGGACTAGGGTTTCAACCTGGGATGTTACATTTTCTTCCAAGACCAAGCAAGTGGACACCACACTCCCAGCCACACTCCCAGTCCAGGGGGCGCCATATCTACATCCAGCAGCCTTTGGTCCCCACTCCACAGATAGCAACTTCCTTCTCTCATGCACCAGATAAGGAGAAGTCCACCAAGAGACCACAAATCAAGGGGGCGGCCAAGACTTTCCCAAGAATTCCAAAGCAAAAAAGGGAAGAAATTCTCTTGGAAGAGAACTTCAAGGGGGCGCCCACTACCTGCCAAAAACATTCAAAACAAAGATGGGAAGGACCTTGACTTAGGGAGGAAGAAAAGGAGGAGTCCAAAAGAGTTGATCCAGGGAAGGAAAAAAAATTTTCTTGAAGATCCAAGCAAGATGGCGCCATCTACCTGCCTTTTATAACCCAAATCCAATTTTTTGGTACTTTGGCCGACCATATGTGAATGATTTGTCCTAAATTTGTAGATCCCCTCCTTTAGTCCCACATGGGAAGATGTGAAACCCTCCTCCCTTGTAATGCCTTATAAATTAAACCCCTCTTGTAAGTTTAAATGAATCAGATGAATGAAAGAAATTTTTCTTCTGAGCAAACTTGTGTTTTCTCTTTTCCGAACTTGCTTCCAGGTGTTGAGCTCCGTGAGGGAGTAAATCCGGGTTCCCCTGGAACCTTGAGGAGGTGAGAGATCTCCAAAACCCCAAACCCTAGGTTAGCCACTCCACTCCCAAACCATAGCCGCTACCACCCTTCTCTTTCCACCAAGCCTTAGTCTACTCCTCTTCTCACGGCCACCCTCTCCAAGTCCAGGCCGACCAACAGCATCCGGCTCCAGTCTAGATACTGCAGATCTACAGCAACTCTAAGAGGAAGTCAGATCGGCCTCCAGGAGAATCCTGATTTCAGCAACTTCAGCTTTCAAGTTCTTCAACCTGGTAAGTCTTTTCTTGAGTTTCTGAAGTCCATCATTTGTTCCTCTTCTTTCCCAGATCTTGAGTCCAGGAGAAGCCGACCAAACCACAAGACCAGTATTGGAGGATCCATTGTGAAGATAGCCGACTCCGAGGATCCCACAATCTGCTCGAGAGAGTTCTTCCACCAAAATCCTGAGAAGATCACTGTCTGGTTAGTAAACCATCTCTCCTCTCTATTTCTGTTCTGTTGAAAGTTCAGAGCGAAACCCTGGGTCTGGGAGTTTCTCAACCCCCAGCGATCCGTTACTTCTGAACTACTCTGATAATTTAGTTTCTTCTAAACTGTGCTTTCAATCCTTACCTAGTTTCCTTCAACGTAGTTTAGCTTTACTTTGAGTCGAAGCCAATTTCTAAAATATATATAAAAAAAAAAAGAATTAATCTTAATTTTACTTCCGCATACGCTTCTTTGTTCTTTGTTCTGCATCATATTTGGTATCAGAGCCCGGTCTAGGGTTTCTGTTTTGATTGCTTGTTTGAGTCTCTCTCTTTTTACTTTGTCTGCTCGAAGTAGACTCCCCAGGACGTTCGGTCCTAGGAACGAAGTGAGGTGCAAACCTCCTCTTCCCATTCCACGGGGTGTTCCTAGGCCGTGTAGGGGATCCTTTGGGTTACAACTTCATAGCAGAAATTATAAACGGGGAAGTGCTCTGTTTTCAGCCCGTAATTTCCCTGTTGCAGGAATTATTTCTCACTACAGGTAACTCCAAATTTAGTGATTTTTGTCTTTCTGAAACCAGTATAATTGAAACTAATTCCCATAATTTTCTCATGATTTATTGGTTTACATGAGATTTCTGAGAATTAAATTACTGCAACTCTGTTTTTGTGTTCTGCAATCCATTTATTTTTTTAAGTGTTCATCTCTTAATTCAACTTAAGGGTATTTGATCATCTAAGATAAGGGGAGGAGTTGATAACCTCTCCTTAGCCCAAAACCACCACCTCTTCATTCGAACCTAAGCCTTTAATCTAAAATTGATTAGACCTAATTTGCCCTAGTGGGCTAGGGACATCAACAAGTCGGGTCAAGGCTAGTGTTGAGTCAGTTTGTCTGGTTACTCTGTGTGTGCTTTGTACTCAGTGTCTAGAACGGTGGTTCAGGGATTCCATCCCGAAGGGCTTGTGTGCTGGTCCGTCTACCTGGCCAATCTCTGATTGGTGTCTAGGATTGGCATTCAGGGACCTAACACTCCCCTTACACCTGCCTGGCTGAGTTCTGAGTTACTACAGGCTAGCTTGCCACTCTGATTGGGCATTTAGTTTGGGCTCTAGGTCTAGTTAGCCCGTAGTCGTTCAGTTGAGTCTCATTTTGTGTGTTTGCTTGCATCATGTCTACCCGGAATGGAGTGCCCTACCAACCTGGTCAAACCCAACCTGATTTAGAGGCCATGGTTAGAGCTCTTACTGAGAGTATGAACAAACTGAGTCAGGATGTGACTACCACTGTTGCCCAGTTTAAAGAACAAGTCCATGAGGATTTTGCCCAGCTTAGGGATCGAGTCCAAGTGCTAGAGGAACCTAGGCATCGGAACTGGACTCCTGACCCAGATTTTAATGTGCCTCAACCTCACCCACACCAAGAGCCTAGAAGATCTTTATACCGAGATCCTGAACCTAATCATAGGAGGCCTGACCCAGAACCTGAGGATAGAGATGATAGGTTCATTCGGAACATCAAGTTAGATGCACCCACTTTTGATGGTAGCCTAAATCCTAAGGTGTATTCTGATTGGGAGGGTGAGATGGACTAGTACTTTGAGTGGTATGCCATGTCTGAGGAGAGGAAATTCAAGTTTGCCAAGATGAAATTAATACGTCAAGCTAGGTTATACTGGGGGAACATTGAGCTGACCACTAGAAGACGAAATGTAGAGCCCATAACCACTTGGCAGGGTATGAAAGAGAAACTTAGAGACAAGTACCTACCCATTTCATACCAGCAAAATCTATTAGACCAATGGCAGACTTTGAAACAAGGGAACCGATCTGTTTCAGACTACATAACCACCTTTGATGAATACCTGATGAGATGTGATGTGAGTGAAGCCCATGAAGTTACTTTGTCTAGATTTAGGGCTGGACTTAGGGAAGATATTAAGAGAGAGTTGTTTCTGAGAGAGGTTACTGACCTAGACCAAGCCTATCAGATTGCACTGAACACTGAGAAATTTCAGAGAGGACCCATGCCATCTAGGGTTAGTGCCCCAATCCTAAGAAATGGACCTAGCCAGGTTACCCCTAGCAAGCCTAATCAGGGTATCCCCACCCCTAGGCCCATGGACAAAGGTAAGGCACCTGACACCCAGAGAACCCCTAGTATCATCTGTTTTAAGTGCCAGAAGTCCGGTCATATCTCCAATCAGTGCACAGCCATAGCTTGTTTTAAGTGTCATAAGGTAGGTCATGTTTCTAGCCAGTGCCCTCGTAGATCCCTATATATAGAAGAGGGAGGAGAAGAGAATTCCGAGCCTAATGAGGAGTTTGAAGAAGAAGTTTACGAGGCTGGAATGAATTTGGTTGATGAGTATGAAGGAGAGGAAGAATCCACTGAATCTGACCACTTAGGGGTTGTAAGATGCATCCTATCCCAGATCAAAGTCCAGGAAGATTGGCGTAGGACTAACATCCTACAGACTTTACTTAAACTAGGGGATAAGGTTTGTAAAATCATCATAGATAGTGGGAGCTATGTGAATGCCATTTCTACTAGCACTGTCAAAATGTTAGGCTTAACCCCAGTCCCCCATCCCAGCCCCTATAAGGTTTCTTGGATAGACTCTACCTCTATACCCATCCAGTCTAGATGTCAGGTCCAAATCCAAATGCAATCCTTTCAAGAAAAGATTTGGTGTGATGTCTTGCCCATGGGGGTGAGCAGTATAATTCTTGGAAGACCTTGGTTGTATGATCATGATGCCACCCTCTTAGGAAAACCCAACACCTGTGTCTTTAGTTTCAATAGGAAGAAAATCACAATCCATTCAGTCCCACCTAAGGACAAGGTAGCTAAAAGAACTAGTAAGGTCAGAGAAATGAAGACTGGAGTGAACCTAATTAGTGCCAAGGATCTAGAGCAAGAAATTCATAGTGGTTCACCCATTTGGATGTTGACTGCTAAGGAACTTAGGACTCCTACACCCTCAGAGCCTCCTCAGGAAGTTAAGCCTTTATTAGAAGAATTTAAGGATGTTTTTCTCGAGGATCTGCCAGACCACCTTCCACCTCTTAGGGATATTCAGCATTCCATAGATTTGGTCTCAGGAGCTACTTTACCCAACTTGCCCCATTATAGGATGAATCCATCGGAGCATAAAGAACTGCAAAAGCAGGTTGGCGAATTGTTGAGGAAGGGGTTCATTAGAGAGAGTCTTAGCCCTTGTGCAGTCCCTGCACTTCTAACCCCGAAGAAGGATGGCACGTGGAGGATGTGTGTTGACAGTCGTGCCATCAATAAAATCATAATCAAGTATAGGTTCCCCATCCCTAGACTAGATGACATGCTCGATATGATGGCCGGTGCCATGGTCTTTTCTAAAATTGATCTCAAGAGCGGCTATCATCAGGTTAGGATTAGACCAGGGGATGAGTGGAAAATAGCCTTCAAAACTAAGGATGGTCTCTATGAGTGGGTTGTTATGCCTTTTGGGTTGTCCAATGCCCCTAGTACTTTCATGAGGATTATGACCCAGGTACTTAGAGCTTTCATAGGGAAGTTTGTAGTGGTCTATTTTGATGATATCCTGATCTATAGTAAGACCCCTGCAGATCACCTAGGCCACCTTAGACAAGTCTGTCAAGTTTTGAGGAATGATAGTCTCTACGGTAATCTCAAGAAGTGTGAATTTATGACCAGTAGGATTATCTTCCTTGGATTTGTTGTAACCCCTGACGGCGTGGCTGCCGATCCTGAAAAGATTAGGTCCATAGTAGAATGGCCAGAGCCGACTAGTGTGCATGAAGTCAGAAGTTTCCATGGCTTGGCTACCTTCTATAGGCGATTCATCAAGGGTTTAGTACCGTAGTTGCTCCTATCACAGACTGCATCAGGAAGGGAGAATTTCAGTGGACCAAAGCAGCCCATAAAGCCTTCCTAGATCTTAAGGATAGGATGACCCAGGCACCCATTTTGAGACTACCGGACTTTTCAAAGGTATTTGAGGTTGCCTGTGATGCTTCAGGAGTAGGTATAGGTGGAGTCCTAAGCCAAGAGAACCATCCCGTAGCATTCTTTAGTGAAAAACTTAATGATGCTAAGCTTAGGTATTCTACCTATGATAAGAAATTTTACGCGGTGGTGCAAGCTTTGCGTTACTGGAGACATTATTTACTACCGCAAGAATTTGTGCTGTTTTCGGACCATGAGTGGTGCGGGCACCAGACTCAGAAGAAGACTTCAGAGCTCCATCTGGATCTCTGATTAACCTTGCCCGAAGAATTAGGGTTTTTGGTTTTTAATAAAAGTTGACTAGATCAACTTAATTTAGTTTGAGTCTACATTACCTGCATTTTATTTTGTTGAGTCATGTTGACTCAGTAGTGGACTAGGGTTTCAACCTGGGATGTTACATTTTCTCCCAAGACCAGGCAAGTGGACACCACACTCCCAGCCACACTCCCAGTCCAGGGGGCGCCATATCCGCATCCAGCAGCTTTTGGTCCCCACTCCACAGATGGCAACTTCCTTCTTTCAAGCACCAGATAAAGAGAAGTCCACCAAGAGAGAACAAATCAAGGGGGGCGGCCAAGACTTTCCCAAGAAACTCCAAGCAAAGAAGGGAAGAAATTTCTCTTGGAAGAGAACATCAAGGGGCGCCCACTACCTGCCAAAATAATCAAGACAAATATGGGAAGGACCTTGACTTAGGGAGGAAGAAAAGGAGGAGTCCAAAAGAGTTGATCCAGGGAAGGAAGAAAATTCTTTTCTTGAAAATCCAAGCAAGGTGGCGCCATCTACCTGCCATTTATAACCCAAATCCTAATTTTTGGTATTTTGGCTGACCATATGTAAGGGATTTGCCCTAATTTGGAGATCCCCTCCTTTAGTCTCACATGGGAAGATGTGAAACCCTCCTCCCTTGTAATGCCTTATAAATTAAACCCCTCTTGTAAGTTTAAAAAAATCAGATGAATGAAAGAAATTTTTTCTTGAGCAAACTTGTGTTTTCTCTTGTTCGCACTTGCTTCCAGGTGTTGAGCTCCGTGAGGGAGTAAATCCGGGTTCCCCTGGAACCTTGAGGAGGTGAGAGATCTCCAAAACCCTAAACCCTAGGTTAGCCACTCAATTCCCAAACCCTAGCCGCCATCACCCTTCTCTTTCCACCAAGCCCTAGTCTTTTCCTCTTCTCACGGCCACCTTCTCCAAGTCCTGGCCGACCACCAGCATCCGACTCCAGATCAGATACTGCAGATCTACAGCAACTCCAAGAGGAAGTCAGATCGGCCTCCGGGAGAATCCTGATTTCAGCAGCTTCAGCTTTCAAGTTCTTCAACCTGGTAAAATCTTTTCTTGAGTTTCTGAATTCCATCTTTTGTTCCTCTTCTTTCCCAGATCTTGAGTCCAGGAGAAGCTGACCAAACCACGAGACCAGTATTAGAGGATCCATTGCGAAGATAGCCGACTCCGAGGATCCCACAATCTGCTCAAGAGAGTTCTTCCACCAAAATTCTGAGAAGATCACTGTCTGGTTAGTAAACCATCCCTTCTCTCTATTTCTGTTCTGTTGAAAGTTCAGAGCGAAACCCTAGGTCTGGGAGTTTCTCAACCCCCAGCGATCCGTTACTTCTGAACTACTTTGATAATTTAGTTTCTTCTAAACTGTGCTTTCAATCCTTACCTAGTTTCCTTTCGATATAGTTTAGCTTTACTTTGAGTCAAGGCCAATTTCTGAAATATAAAGAAAAAAAAGAATTAATCCTAACTTTACTTCCGCATACACTCTCTTGTTCATTGTTCTGCATCATTTTTCGTATCAGAGCCCTGTCTAGGGTTTCTGTTTGCTTGCTTGTTTGAGTCTCTCTCTTTCTACTTTGTCTGCTCGAAGTAGACTCCCCAGGACGTCCGGTCCTGGGAACGAAGCGAGGTGCAAACCTCCTCTTCCCATTCCACGGGGTGTTCCTAGGGCGTGTAGGGGATCCGTTGGGTTACAACTTCGTAGCAGAAATTGTAAACGGGGAAGTGCTCTATTTTTAGCCCATAATTGCCCTGTTGCAGGAATTATTTCTCACTGCAGGTAACTCCAAATTCAGTGATTTTTGTTTTGTTGAAACCAATATAATTGAAACTAATTTACATAATTTTATCATGATTTATTGGTTTACGTGCGATTTCTGAAAATTAAATTATTGCAACTCTGTTTTTGTATTCCGCAATCCAGTTATTTTTTTTGAGTGTTCATCTCTTAAATCATCTTAAGGGCATTGAGCATCTAAGATAAGGGGAGGAGTTGATAACCTCTCCTTAGCCCAAAACCACCACCCCTTCATTCGAATCTAAGCCTTTAACCTAAAATTGATTAGACCTAATTTGCCCTAGTGGGCTAGGGACATCAACAAGTCGGGTCAAGGCTAGTGTTGAGTCAGTTTGTCTGGTTACTCTGTGTGTGCTTTGTACTCAGTATCTAGAATGGTGGTTCAGGGATTCCATCCCGAAGGGCTTGTGTGCTGGTCTGCCTACCTGGCCAATCTCCGATTGGTGTCTAGGATTGGCATTCAGGGACCTAACACTCCCCTTACACCTGCCTGGCTGAGTCCTGAGTTACTACAGGCTAGCTTGCCACTCTGATTGGGCATCTAGTTTGGGCTCTAAGTTTAGTTAGCCCGTAGTCATTCAGTTTAGTCTCATTTTGTGTGTTTGCTTGCATCATGTCTACCCGGAATGGAGTGCCCTACCAACCTGGTCAAACCCAACCTGATTTAGAGGCCATGGTTAGAGCTCTTACAGAGAGTATGAACAAATTAAGTCAGGA
This sequence comes from Areca catechu, assembly GCA_021397845.1. NCBI lineage: Eukaryota > Viridiplantae > Streptophyta > Magnoliopsida > Arecales > Arecaceae > Areca > Areca catechu. Next base: position 25,176,777 of record CM038044.1, on the reverse strand, counting down.
TATGAATGAGAATTTTGCCCAGCTTAGGGATCGAGTCCAAGTACTTGAGGAACCTAGGCATCGGGATTGGACTCCTGACCCAGATTTTAATGTGCCTCAACCTCGCCCACACCAAGAGCCTAGAAGACCTTTATACCGAGATCCTGAACCTAATCATAGGAGGCCTGACCCAGAGCCTGAGGATAGAGATGATAGGTTCATTCGGAACATCAAGTTAGATGCACCCACTTTTGATGGTAGCCTAAATCCTAAGGTGTATTCTGATTGGGAGGGTGAGATGGACCAGTACTTTGAGTGGTATGCCATGTCTGAGGAGAGGAAATTCAAGTTTGCCAAGATGAAATTAATACGTCAAGCTAGGTTATACTGGGGGAACATTGAGCTGACCACTAGAAGACGAAATGTTGAGCCCATAACCACTTGGCAGGGTATGAAAGAGAAACTTAGAGACAAGTACCTACCCATTTCATACCTGCAAAATCTGTTAGACCAATGGCAGACTTTGAAACAAGGGAACCGATCTGTTTCAGACTACATAACCACCTTTGATGAATACCTGATGAGATGTGATGTGAGTGAAGCCCATGAGGTTACTTTGTCTAGATTTAGGGCTGGACTTAGGGAAGATATTAAGAGAGAGTTATTTCTGAGAGAGGTTACTGACCTAGACCAAGCCTATCAGATTGCACTGAACACTGAGAAGTTTCAGAGAGGACCCATGCCATCAAGGGTTAGTGCCCCAATCCCAAGAAATGGACCTAGCCAGGTTATCCCTAGCAAGCCTAATCAGGGTATCCCCACCCCTAGACCCATGGACAAAGGTAAGGCACCTGACACCCAGAGAACCCCTAGTATCGTCTGTTTTAAGTGCCAGAAGCCCGGTCATATCTCCACTCAGTGCACATCCATAGCTTGTTTCAAGTGTCATAAGGTAGGTCATGTTTCTAGCCAGTGCCCTCGTAGATCCCTATATATAGAAGAGGGAGGGGAAGAGAGTTTCGAGCCTAATAAGGAATTTGAAGAAGAAGTTTATGAGGCCGGAATGAATTTGGTTGATGAGTATGAAGGAGAGGAAGAATCCACTGAATCTGACCACTTAGGGGTTGTGAGATGCATCCTGTCCCAGACTAAGGTTCAGGAAGATTGGCGTAGGACTAATATCCTACAGACTTTCCTTAAACTAGGGGATAAGGTTTGTAAAATCATCATAGATAGTGGGAGCTGTGTGAATGCCATTTCTACTAGCACTGTCAAAATGTTAGGCTTAACCCTAGTTCCCCACCCTAACCCCTATAAGGTTTCTTGGGTAGACTCTACCTCTATACCCATCCAGTCTAGATGTCAGGTCCAAATCCAAATGCAATCCTATCAAGAAAAGATTTGGTGTGATGTCTTGCCCATGGGGGTGAGCAGTATAATTCTTGGAAGACCTTGGTTGTATGATCATGATGCCACTCTCTTAGGAAAATCCAACACCTGTGTCTTTAGTTTCAATGGGAAGAAAATCACAATCCATTCAGTCCCTCGTAAGGACAAGGTAGCTAAAGGAACCAGTAACGTTAGGGAAATGAAGACTGGAGTGAACCTGATTAGTGCCAAGGATCTAGAACAAGAAATTCATAGTGGTTCACCCATTTGGATGTTGACTGCTAAGGAACTTAGGACTCCTACACCATCAGAGCCTCCTCAGGAAGTTAATCCTTTATTAGAAGAATTTGAGGATGTTTTTCCCGAGGATCTGCCAGACCACCTTCCACCTCTTAGGGATATTCAGCATTCCATAGATTTAGTCCTAGGAGCTACTTTGCCCAACTTGCCCCATTATAGGATGAATCCATCGGAGCATAAAGAACTGCAAAAGCAGGTTGGCGAATTGTTAAGGAAGGGGTTCATTAGAGAGTCTTAGCCCTTGTGCAGTTCCTGCACTTCTAACCCCGAAGAAGGATGGCACGTGGAGGATGTGTGTTGACAGTCGTGCCATCAATAAGATCATAATCAAGTATAGGTTTCCCATCCCTAGACTAGATGACATGCTTGATATGATGGCCGGTGCCATGGTTTTTTCTAAAATTGATCTCAAAAGCGGCTATCATCAGGTTAGGATTAGACCAGGGGATGAGTGGAAAACAGCCTTCAAAACTAAGGATGGTCTCTATGAATGGGTTGTTATGCCTTTTGGGTTGTCCAATGCCCCTAGTACTTTCATGAGGATTATGACCCAGGTACTTAGAGCTTTCACAGGGAAGTTTGTAGTGGTCTATTTTGATGACATCCTGATCTATAGTAAGACCCCTGCAGATCACCTAGGCCACCTTAGACAAGTCTGTCAAGTTTTGAGGAATGATAGTCTCTACGGTAATCTCAAGAAGTGTGAATTTATGACTAGTAGAATTATCTTCCTTGGATTTGTTGTAACCCCTGACGGCGTGGCTGCCGACCCTGAAAAGATTAGGTCCATAGTAGAATGGCCAGAGCCAACCAGTGTGCATGAAGTCAGAAGTTTCCATGGCTTGGCTACCTTCTATAGGCGATTCATCAAGGGGTTTAGTACTGTAGTTGCTCCTATCACAGACTGCATCAGGAAAGATGAATTTCAGTGGACCAAAGCAGCCCATAAAGCCTTCCTAGATCTTAAGGATAGGATGACCCAGGCACCCATTTTGAGACTACCGAACTTTTCAAAGGTATTTGAGGTTGCCTGTGATGCCTCAGGAGTAGGTATAGGTGGAGTCCAAAGCCAAGAGAACCATCCTGTAGCATTCTTTAGTGAAAAACTTAATGATGCTAAGCTTAGGTATTCTACCTATGATAAGGAATTTTATGCGGTAGTGCAAGCTTTGCGTTACTGGAGACATTATTTACTACCGCAAGAATTTGTGCTGTTTTCGGACCATGAGGCTCTTAGATTCTTGAATTCTCAGAAGAAGCTTAACCCTAGGCATGCTAAGTGGGTAGAGTATATCCAGTCTTATACTTTTGTTCTGAAGCATAAGGCTGGGTCTGAAAATAAGGTAGCTGATGCCCTTAGTCGTCGATCTTTGTTGTTGAATTCTGTTAGGGCTGAAGTCATAGGGTTTGAGCAAATCAAAGAAGAATATGGGTCATGTCCGGATTTCAAGACTGTATACCAGGATCTAACTCAAGGACCATCTAGTGAACATAAGGATTATTCCCTTATAGATGGCTTTCTGTTCTTTAAGAATAGGCTTTGCATCCCTAGAACCTCTCTTAGGGAATTCTTGATTTGGGAAACTCATGCTAGAGGTTTAGCTGGCCATTTCGGAAAAGATAAGACCACCCTGGCTATTGAAGACCACTTTTTCTGGCCTAGCTTAAAAAGAGATGTAGCACACATTGTGGCTAGGTGTCGGACCTGCGCTGTTGCCAAACAGCGAAAACAGAACACCGGCCTTTATACCCCACTCCCTGTCCCAGATCATCCTTGGCAAGATGTGAGCATGGACTTTGTGTTAGGTTTGCCTAAGACCCAGAGGAGGCATGACTCTATCTGTGTTGTAGTAGACCGATTTTCCAAGATGGCCCATTTCTTGCCTTGTTCCCAAACTTTTGATACGTCTAAGGTAGCCACCTTGTTCTTTAATGAGATAGTTCGACTCCATGGCCTACCCAAGACCATTATTTCCGATAGGGATGTTCGGTTCACCAGCTATTTCTGGAAAACCCTTTGGCATAAGTTAGGGACGAAACTTAAGTTTTCAACTGCCTATCATCCCCAGACTGACGGCCAAACCGAAGTAGTGAACCGTAGTTTAGGCAATCTGCTAAGGTGTCTTGTTGGTGAAAACATTAGGAACTGGGATTTGTACTTACCTAGAGCTGAATTTGCATATAATGACTCGATCAATAGGTCTACGGGTAAGAGTCCATTTGAAATTGTGCATGGTTACAAACCCCACACACCTCTTGACCTAGCTCCTTTACCAGTCCACACACGGGTCTCCGAGTCTGCCGAAGTTTTTGCACAGCATATAAAAGACTTGCATAAAGAAATTCAAGCCAAAATAAATTTAAGTAATGAAACTTATAAGAAATTGGCTGATTCTCAAAGGCGAGTCAAAACTTTTGACGAAGGAGACTATGTAATGATTAGGTTAAGGCCTGAACGGTTTCCTCCTGGAACCGTTAGAAAGTTACATGGTAGGGGAGCTGGACCATTTAGAGTGGTAAAGAGAGTAGGATCCAATGCCTATGTGCTCGAGTTGCCTCCAGAACTAGGCATTAGCTCCACTTTCAATATTACAGACCTAGTAGAGTATAGGGAGCCAGCTGTGATTCCCAGTGAGGCTTTTGAACCTAATCCTGCTCTTGAGAGTGAACCTGACCCTGTGTGTCCACCAACAAATTGGCCTGTGAGGAAAGAGCAGATTGAAAAGATCCTGGATGATCAGGTTATCTCTACTCGTAATCGAGGATACCAAAGATACCTGGTCCGCTGGCTAGGAAGGCCAGATTCTGATGACTCTTGGATCTCCCGAGAAGAGTTACAAGAGCTGGACCCAGACCTCTTGGAGAGATACCAGAGCAAACTTGATCCATACTCGACAGGGTCGAGTTCCTCCCACCCTGGGAGAATTGGTGCGGGCACCAGACTCAGAAGAAGACTTCAGAGCTCTATCTGGATCTCTGATTAACCTTTCCCGAAGAATTAGGGTTTTTGGTTTTTAATAAAAGTTGACTAGATCAACTTAATTTAGTTTGAGTCTACATTACCTGCATTTTATTTTGTTGAGTCATGTTGACTCAGTAGTGGACTAGGGTTTCAACCTGGGATGTTACATTTTCTCCCAAGACCAGGCAAGTGGACACCACACTCCCAGCCACACTCCCAGTCCAGGGGGTGCCATATCCACATCCAGCAGCTTTTGGTCCCCACTCCACAGATGGCAACTTCCTTCTTTCATGCACCAGATAAAGAGAAGTCCACCAAGAGAGAACAAATCAAGGGGGGCGGCCAAGACTTTCCCAAGAAACTCCAAGCAAAGAAGGGAAGAAATTTCTCTTGGAATAGAACATCAAGGGGCACCCACTACCTGCCAAAACAATCAAGACAAAGATGGGAAGGACCTTGACTTAGGGAGGAAGAAAAGGAGGAGTCCAAAAGAGTTGATCCAGGGAAGGAAGAAAATTTTTTCTTGAAAATCCAAGCAAGGTGGCGCCATCTACCTGCCATTTATAACCCAAATCCTAATTTTTGATATTTTGGCCGACCATATGTAAGGGATTTGCCCTAATTTGGAGATCCCCTCCTTTAGTCCCACATGGGAAGATGTGAAACCCTCCTCCCTTGTAATGCCTTATAAATTAAACCCCTCTTATAAGTTTAAAAAAAATCAGATGAATGAAAGAAATTTTTTCTTGAGCAAACTTGTGTTTTCTCTTGTCCGCACTTGCTTCCAGGTGTTGAGCTCCGTGAGGGAGTAAATCCGGGTTCCCCTGGAACCATGAGGGGGTGAGAGATCTCCAAAACCCTAAACCCTAGGTTAGCCACTCAATTCCCAAACCCTAGCCGCCATCACCCTTCTCTTTCCACCAAGCCCTAGTCTTTTCCTCTTCTCACGGCCACCTTCTCCAAGTCCTGGCCGACCACCAGCATCCGACTCCAAATCAGATACTGCAGATCTACAGCAACTCCAAGAGGAAGTCAGATCGGCCTCCGGGAGAATCCTGATTTCAGCAGCTTCAGCTTTCAAGTTCTTCAACCTGGTAAAATCTTTTCTTGAGTTTCTGAATTCCATCTTTTGTTCCTCTTCTTTCCCAGATCTTGAGTCCAGGAGAAGCCGACCAAACCACGAGACCAGTATTAGAGGATCCATTGCGAAGATAGCCGACTCCGAGGATCCCACAATCTGCTCAAGAGAGTTCTTCCACCAAAATTCTGAGAAGATCACTGTCTGGTTAGTAAACCATCCCTTCTCTCTATTTCTGTTCTGTTGAAAGTTCAGAGCGAAACCCTAGGTCTGGGAGTTTCTCAACCCCCAGCGATCCGTTACTTCTGAACTACTCTGATAATTTAGTTTCTTCTAAACTGTGCTTTCAATCCTTACCTAGTTTCCTTTCGATATAGTTTAGCTTTACTTTGAGTCAAGGCCAATTTCTGAAATATAAAAAAAAAAGAATTAATCTTAACTTTACTTCCGCATACGCTCTCTTGTTCTTTGTTCTGCATCAATGAGGCTCTTAGATTCTTAAATTCTCAGAAAAAGCTTAACCCTAGGCATGCTAAGTGGGTAGAGTATATCCAGTCCTATACTTTTGTTTTGAAGCATAAGGCTGGGTCTGAAAATAAGGTAGCTGATGCCCTTAGTCGTCGATCTTTGTTGTTAAATTCTGTTAGGGCTGAAGTCATAGGGTTTGAGCAAATAAAAGAAGAATATGAGTCGTGTCCAGATTTCAAGACTGTATACCAGGATCTAACTCAAGGACCATCTAGTGAACATAAGGATTATTCCCTTTTAGATGGCTTTTTGTTCTTTAAGAATAGGCTTTGCATCCCTAGAACCTCTCTTAGGGAATTCTTGATTTGGGAAACTCATGCTGGAGGTTTAGCTGGCCATTTCGGAAAAGATAAGACCACCCTGGCTATTGAAGACCATTTTTTCTGGCCTAGCTTAAAAAGAGATGTAGCACACATTGTGGCTAGGTGTCGGACCTGCGCTGTTGCCAGACAGCGAAAACAGAACACTGGCCTTTATACCCCACTCCCTGTCCCAGATCGTCCTTGGCAAGATGTGAGCATGGACTTTGTGTTAGGTTTGCCTAAGACCCAGAGGAGGCATGACTCTATCTGTGTTGTAGTAGACCGATTTTCCAAGATGGCCCATTTCTTGCCTTGTTCCCAAACATTTGATGCGTCTAAGGTAGCCACCCTATTCTTTAATGAGATAGTTCGACTCCATGGCCTACCCAAGACCATTGTTTCAGATAGGGATGTTCGGTTCACTAGCTATTTCTGGAAAACCCTTTGGCATAAGTTAGGGATGAAACTTAAGTTTTCAACTGCCTATCATCCCCAGACTGACGGCCAAACCGAAGTAGTGAACCGTAGTTTAGGCAATCTGCTAAGGTGTCTTGTTGGTGAAAACATTAGGAACTGGGATTTGTACTTACCTAGAGCTGAATTTGCATATAATGACTCGGTCAATAGGTCTACGGTTAAGAGTCCATTTGAAATTGTGCATGGTTACAAACCCCACACACCTCTTGACCTAGCTCCTTTACCAGTCCACACACGGGTCTCCGAGTCTGCCGAAGTTTTTGCACAGCATATAAAAGACTTGCATAAAGAAATTCAAGCCAAAATAAATTTAAGTAATGAAACTTATAAGAAATTGGCTGATTCTCAAAGGCGAGTCAAAACTTTTGACGAAGGAGACTATGTAATGATTAGGTTAAGGCCTGAACGGTTTCCTCCTGGAACCGTTAGAAAGTTACATGCTAGGGGAGCTGGACCATTTAGAGTGGTAAAGAGAGTAGGATCCAATGCCTATGTGCTCGAGTTGCCTCCAGAACTAGGCATTAGCTCCACTTTCAACATTACAGACCTAGTAGAGTATAGGGAGCCAGCTGTGATTCCCAGTGAGGCTTTTGAACCTAATCCTGCTCTTGAGAGTGAACCTGACCCTGTGTGTCCACCAACAAATTGGCCTGTAAGGAAAGAGCAGATTGAAAAGATCCTGGATGATCAGGTTATCTCTACTCGTAATCGAGGATACCAAAGATACCTGGTCCGCTGGCTAGGAAGGCCAGATTCTGATGACTCTTGGATCTCCCGAGAAGAGTTACAAGAGCTGGACCCAGACCTCTTGGAGAGATACCAGAGCCAACTTGATCCATACTCGACAGGGTCGAGTTCCTCCCACCCTGGGAGAATTGGTGCGGGCACCAGACTCAGAAGAAGACTTCAGAGCTCCATCTGGATCTCTGATTAACCTTGCCCGAAGAATTAGGATTTTTGGTTTGTAATAAGAGTTGACTCGATCAACTCAATTTAGCTTGAGTCTACATTACCTGCATTTTATTTTGTTGAGTCATGTTGACTCAGTAGTGGACTAGGGTTTCAACCTGGGATGTTACATTTTCTCCCAAGACCAAGCAAGTGGACACCACACTCCCAGCCACACTCCCAGTCCAGGGGGTGCCATATCTACATCCAGCAGCCTTTGGTCCCCACTCCACAGATAGCAACTTCCTTCTCTCATGCACCAGATAAGGAGAAGTCCACCAAGAGACCACAAATCAAGGGGACGGCCAAGACTTTCCCAAGAATTCCAAAGCAAAGAAGGGAAGAAATTCTCTTGGAAGAGAACTTCAAGGGGGCGCCCACTACCTGCCAAAAACATTCAAAACAAAGATGGGAAGGACCTTGACTTAGGGAGGAAGAAAAGGAGGAGTCCAAAAGAGTTGATCCAGGGAAGGAAAAAAATTTTTCTTGAAGATCCAAGCAAGGTGGCGCCATCTACTTGCCTTTTATAACCCAAATCCAATTTTTTGGTACTTTGGCTGACCATATGTGAATGATTTGCCCTAAATTTGTAGATCCCCTCCTTTAGTCCCACATGGGAAGATGTGAAACCCTCCTCCCTTGTAATGCCTTATAAATTAAACCCCTCTTGTAAGTTTAAATGAATCAGATGAATGAAAGAAATTTTTCTTGTGAGCAAACTTGTGTTTTCTCTTTTCCGCACTTGCTTCCAGGTGTTGAGCTCCGTGAGGGAGTAAATCTGGGTTCCCCTGGAACCTTGAGGAAGTGAGAGATCTCCAAAACCCCAAACCCTAGGTTAGCCACTCCACTCCCAAACCCTAGCCGCTACCACCCTTCTCTTTCCACCAAGCCTTAGTCTACTCCTCTTCTCACGGCCACCCTCTCCATGTCCAGGCCGACCACCAGCATCCGGCTCCAGTCCAGATACAGCAGATCTACAGCAACTCTAAGAGGAAGTCAGATCGGCCTCCAAAAGAATCCTGATTTCAGCAACTTCAGCTTTCAAGTTCTTCAACCTGGTAAGTCTTTTCTTGAGTTTTTGAAGTCCATCATTTGTTCCTCTTCTTTCCCAGATCTTGAGTCTAGGAGAAGCCGACCAAACCACAAGACCAGTATTGGAGGATCCATTGCGAAGATAGCCGACTCCGAGGATCCCACAATCTGCTCGAGAGAGTTCTTCCACCAAAATCCTGAGAAGATCACTGTCTGGTTAGTAAACCATCTCTCCTCTCTATTTCTGTTCTGTTGAAAGTTCAGAGCGAAACCCTGGGTCTGGGAGTTTCTCAACCCCCAGCGATCCGTTACTTCTGAACTACTCTGATAATTTAGTTTCTTCTAAACTGTGCTTTCAATCCTTACCTAGTTTCCTTCAACGTAGTTTAGCTTTACTTTGAGTCGAAGCCAATTTCTGAAATATATATAAAAAAAAAAAGAATTAATCTTAATTTTACTTCCGCATACGCTTCTTTGTTCTTTGTTCTGCATCAGGCTCGAACATGCTTCCATCTGTCACATCGGCTTCCACTATGTGGGAGTTGCACTGTCTGATGGTCGGATCGTGGTGCTCAAGGGACGACAGGAAACGATCTTTCCAGGGGCTATAAAAGGAGTCATCGAGAGTCCGGGGGGAGCTTTCTACCGCATCCATGCTCGAAGAGAGAAAAAGAGTATCTTCTTCCTTCCACTTCCGTCTTCCTATAAACTTATTTTTTAGGTCAGTCTTCCCCCCACCTCTTTAACCTTCACTAGGATGGCCTCCGGCAGCCATAGTTCCTCCCACAAAGATAGGAAACCACGCCCTAGTGAGATTAGGTCTGAGATGACGTAGGAGAGGGGAGAAGCCTTTAATGTTAGATTCAATATTCACTATACCCTGCACCTCTCTATCCCAAATCGAGAAGGAAGGGTGACCGGACCACTGAATCTGGGGGCCCTTTCGATGTACGAGGACCACCTTAAAGCAGGGTTTAGGTTCCCCCTACCTAACTTCTTTGTAGAGCTCTTCAATCTTTATAGGGTCTCCCCTACATAGCTGACCCCGAATAGCATTCGGGCGATCAACTATTTCATGGTTCTGTGCTATAGAGCCAGAGCTGAACCTAGGACTTCTCTTTTTGCCAATTTCTTTCTCATGAAGAGGGACTTCAAGAGCCGAGAATGGTGGATGTTCAGTCCCCATCCTAGGCAAAGAATTCTAGGGGGTCTCCCATCAGCTATCCATGGGTGGAAGTCCCGATTCTTCTATGTGGATAGCCTCCATCCTTGGGGTTTCGAAGTACTGTGGAGGGAACCAAGGCTAAAAGCCATCAATGGAAGGATAGTGCTTATGGCCGACCAGGCTGATTTCAATGAGATAGAGGGGGTTGGCCCCACCATGGTATACAACTGCTCTGGGAGAACAGCCTCCAGCTGGCCGGAATCAATCGCCATGGGAGCTTAGGCAGGATAGAAGGCACTATCGTTGGTCCCTTTTGCACTTTGTAGACTTTATCTTCTCCTGTACTCACTTTGGCTTTATCCCTGCAACATGAGACAAGAAGAAGCTCGATAGGGCCAAGGTAATAGAACGGGCGGTGAAGAGAAGGGCCGCCCCGTCCGCGGGGCCGATCGCAGACAAGCCGAAGAAGCCATGGGTAAAAGAATGGCCCACAGCAATTGTGTCAGTGGACTCCAATAAGGATGACATTTCTCTATCGGAGTGACTGGCAGCGAGGGCACCAAGGAATTCATCCCTCGTCAGATAGCCAGACGCCCGATCAGAGTTGGACTCGCTAGAGCCGATTGGTGCAATGATGGCCTAGCCTCATCGTTAACAGGGCCGATGAAAGCAGCTCCCCCCATGGACAAAGGAAAGAAAGCATCCGAAGGGGAGGAGGTCGACGACACCTGCTTCAAGATGTATCGGCACTGGTGCACCCTTCACAATGCGGGGCATGTCAGAGAGCTACTGAGGGGGTCCATATTGGAGGCCGACTGGGAGGAGTCCAGTCGGAGGAAGTTGAATGACGTGGCAAGGGAAGCCTACCACGACATGATGAGGGTAGGTCATCGTCCTCATACATTCATCTTTCCGTTCTTCCTTCTCTGTGCATGATTAACTCAAATTTTCATTTGTAGCTTGTTCATAGGATCTCGCTGATGGACGACGGACTCGACGAGATGCTATACGCAGCACAGGCCACAGCCAACAAGGTCGAAGAGTCGGAGGTGGCCAAAGGGGTGGCTGAAGAGAGGCTATCGGCCAGTCGTGTCGAAGCTGAATCATTAAAAAAGCAGGTAGGAGACCTGCAGACCCAACTGGCTGATCGGGAGGCCAGGCTAAAGAAGAAGAAGAAGAGGGTGAAAACCCTAATCAGTCGGCTAAGCGCAGAGGAGGAGCAGTCCACTGAGGCTGAGAGGAATTCTAGCACTCACCAATCCGTGGCAGCAAAGTACATGGGCCTGCTGAAGGAGGATAAGGTGCAGGCAGTAGAGGCGGTCAACAATGCTGTGGTGGAGTACAAGACTTCTGCCAGCTTTGACGAGGAGATGGAGGAGGCCGGGGTGGTCAGCTTCGACTACAACTACGAGGAATGCCTGAAGAATGTGGAGATGCCTTTCCAAAGTTTGACTTGTCCACCCTATAGCTACCACCGCCAGTGGGAGAAGGAGCAGGCCCGACCGACGTCGAGATCGACGTTCAGACTACTGTTGACACAAGAGGGGTAGGAGGCCTGTCAGACACCAGAGTCGATGCCCAAGTTGTTGCCGACGTGGGACCAATGGATGCCTCGGTCGGGACTTTGAGAGCGGTGCAGGGGGCCGAAGTCGAAGTTCCTCCTATGTACTCACAGGGCTAGAATTAATATCATTTATAAAAGTCTGCCTTGCTTTTTGTAGAAACCTTTTGCCAAGAAATAAAAATACTTCCTCTTTTGACATGTGTCTTTAATGTCCATCTTTCTGAATGTGGAATGGTCGGTTCAGTCTGAACTCACTTTTCTTGAAAAATATTTCTAAGTGTTGAACAGTTGGCTTAGTCCGAACCCAAGTCCTTAAAAATATTTTTAAGTGTTGAAGGGTCAGTTTAGTCCGAACTCTTAGCCTGGTTGCTTATAGGGTAATCCCTCAAATGCTTAAGGATTCCAAGTAGAATTCTTAGAGTGAGGTCAGACATTTGAGTGGGATGCCATAGAGCCTTTTATCGACCGGGGTCGGACTCTCGGTGGGCTGCCTTAGAGCCTTTGCCGATCGAGGTCAAGCTTTCGGAGTGGGTTGCCATAGAGCCTTTTGCCGACCGAGGTCGGACTCTTGGTGTGGGATGCTTTAGTCCCTTTTGCCGATCAAAGTCGGGCTTTCGGAGTGGACTGCCTTAGAGCCTCTGTCGACCGGGGTCAGGCTTTCGATGGGCTGCCTTAGAGCCTTTGCCGACCAGGGTCGGACGTTCGGAGTGGGCTGCCTTAGAGCCTTTGCTGACCAGGATCGAGCTTTCGGAGTGGGCTGCCCTAGAGCCTCTGCCAACTAGGGTCGGGCTTTCAGTGGGCTGCCTTAGAACCTTTGCCAATCGGGGTCGAGCTTTCGGAGTGGGCTGCCATAGAGCCTTTTGCCGACCGGGGTCAAACTCTCGGTGGGCTACCTTAGAGCCTTTGCCAACCGGGGTCGGGCTTTCAAAGTGGGCTACCCTAGAGCCTCTGCCGACCAGGGTCAGACTTTCGATGGGCTTCCTTAGAGCCTTTGCTGATCGGGGTCAGACTTTCGGAGTGGAATGAACTGTTGCCTTCATTTATAAAACTTGCAAAGGTTGTTTACATTCCAAAGACGGACTATTTGACGTCCATCCAAGTGCTCAAGTCGGTAAGTTTCGACTCGGATTACTTCAATCACCATGTAGGGGCCTTCCTAGTTGGGGGAGAGTTTTCCTTGTTCGATCAGCCTAGATATTTCGGTCCTCCATAGAACCAAGTCTCTAACTCTGAAGCTTCGAGCCTTGACTCGAGTGTTGTAATATTTAGCCATTTTTTAGCAATATGTCGCCATCTTCAGACCGACTTAGAGTCGGGTTTTCTTAAGCAAGTCGAGGTCAATTATTCTCCATTCGGAGTTAGCTGGCTCGACAAAATGATCGATCCGAAAGGATTGCAGGGAGATTTCCACAGGTATGACCGCCTCGCTCCCGTAGGTCAAGTTGAATGGAGTTTCTCCAGTTGCCGTCCGAGAGGTAGTCTGATAGGCCCAGAGCATCGAATGGAGTTCTTATGCCCAAAGTCCTTTGGTGTCGTTTAGTCGGGTCTTCAGTCCATGCAGGATCATTCGATTGGTAATTTTGGCTTCTTCGTTGGATTGGGGATGTCTAATTGAAGTTAGCCGATGGAAAATATGGTATTGCTGGCAGAACTCCCAAAATTTTGGATTGTCGAACTATCTTCCATTGTCGGTGATGATTGTCTGTGGTATGTCAAACCGAAAGATAATGTAGTTCCAGATAAAGTTTTCCATTTTGGTTTCCATGATATGTGCCAGCGGCTCAGCTTCTACCCATTTGATGAAGTAGTCAATGGCTACAACCAAGAACTTTTGTTGTCTGGAGGCTGGCGGGAATGGCCCAAGGATGTCCATTCCCCATTATGCAAATGGCCAAGGGGTCGTCAGCGGGGTTAGCTAACTAGCCAGTCATCTTTGAATGTTGGAATATATTTGGCATGCATCGCACTTTCTGACGAAGTTCAACGCATCCTTCTGGATGGTTGGCTAGTAATAACCCTGTCGAATAACTTTGTAGGCCAGGGATCTTCCTCCCAGGGGGTCACCATAGATTCCCTCGTGTACCTCTTTGAGTGCATAGTCGGTGTCCGTCGGCCCCAGGCACTTGAGCAGTGGTTGCATGAACGATCATTTATACAAGGCCCCATCGAGGACAATGTACTTTAAGGTAGTCCAGCGTACATGCTTGGCCTCAGTCTTATCTTCCAACAGGGTCCCTTCGATGAGGAAAGCAAGGATGGGGTCCATCCAAGAGGCTTCCCGCTCCACTCGATGGATCCCAATTATCTCTTCAACAATGCTTGGGCGTTGCAGGTATTCCATAAAGGTTTGGTTGGAGGAGTTGGTGATGGCCATGGCCAGTCATGATAAGGCATCCGCCTGAGAGTTCTGCATTCGAGGTATATGGAAAATCTCAAAGAATTTAAGTCGAGTCACAAGACTTTGTACCTTGCCCAAGTATTTGGCTAGGGTCGAATCTCTCGCCTCGAGATCGCCCTTCACTTGATTCACCACCAATTGAGAATTGAAGAAAGCTCTGATCCGACTGATGCCCTGCTCATCGGCTATTCTCAATCCTGTAAGGAGGGCTTCATATTCCACCTAGTTTTTGATACCTGAAATGCGAAATGCAAGGCATACTCCAGGCTCTGTCCGTCGAGGTCAGCCAGGATCAAGCCCGCTCCACATCCAGCAAGGTTAGATGCCCCGTCCACATGAAGCATCCATGCGGGCTCTGCTTCTTCAATAATGTCTTCCTCAGATGTGTCGACTGATTATGGAGGTGCTTCCTGTCTCCAGGTACACTCCACTATGAAGTCAGTGATCACCTGAGCCTTCATGGTCGACCGAGGTTGGAAGAAGATGTCAAATTTACCCAGCTTGATGGCCCACTTGGCAAGCCAGTTGGAGGTGTCGGGGCTCCTGAGGATCGCCTTGAGCGGTTGGTCAGTCAGGACGACAATCGGATGCACTTGAACGTAAGGGCGCAACCGCTTGGCTACTATAATCAGGGAGTAAGCAAGCTTATGCATCTTGGGGTATCTTGTTTTGACATCATGGAGAACTTTGCTAATGTAGTAGATAGGCCTTTGCTGGCTGTCCTCCCCTATCCGGATGAGGATGGAGCTTGCTTCCTCGTCCGACGTCGATAGATACAAGTATAGGGGCTCTCCCTCCATAGGCTTACCAAGCAAGGGAGGGGTCTTCAGGTACTCCTTCAATGCTTCAAAAGCTGACTGAGACTTGTTGGTCCACTAGAAGCGATCTGACTGCCGTAGGGTTTTGAAAAAAGGGAGACACTTCTCGGCTAACCTGGAGATAAAATGGCTGAGAGAGGCTATTTAGCCTGTAAGTTCCTGCACTTGCTTCTTGTTGGTCGGATGTCCCATGTCGATAACAACCTTGATTTTATCAAGGTTGACCTCAATTCCTCTTTGCGTGATCAGAAAGCCAAGGAATTTATCGAAGGTCTTCCAAAAGTGCACTTGGCTGGGTTCAGCTTCGTCTGGTAATGCCTCAAGGCATCGAAGAATTCTTGTAGGTCTTTGATGTGGTCGGCTCTTCGGAGGGTCTTGACTATCATATCGTCAACATACGCCTCCATGTTTCTTCCAAGTTGCCCCTCGAAAACCCAGTTGATCAGTCTTTAAAAAGTGGCTTCGACGTTCTTCAGACCGAAGGGCATCATTTTGTAGCTGTACAGCCCTTTATCAATGATAAAGGCTATCTTCTCTTCATCCTCCATATGCATTATGATTTGATTCTACCCAGAGAAGGCATCCATGAAGCTCGGAAGTTGGTGATCGACAGTGGCGTCCACCAGTTGATCGATCTTTGGTAGGAAAAGCTATCCTTTAGACAAGCTTTGTTGAGGTCGGTGTAGTCTACACATATCCTCCATTTTCTATTAGCTTTCCTTACCATTACAACATTTACCAGCCAGTCGGGGTAATGGGCCTCTCTGATGAAGCCAGCATCGGAGAGTTTCTTGACTTCCTCATTAATCACCCTTTGTCTTTCCGGGATGAAGCTCCTCTTCTTTTGTCTAACAGGCTTGTAAGATGGGTCCACTTTGAGCTGGTGGGTTATGACCTCCAACAGGATGCCTGGCATGTCCGACGTCGACCAGGCAAAGATGTTGGCATTATTCCATAAAAAGTTGACCAACTCTAACTTGGCCTCTTCGCTGAGTGCACTCCCAATCTGTAGGACCTTGGTTGGATCGTCTTCCCAAAGGGGTACAAACAGGATCTTCTTGACTGGTTCTCCGCTATAGTCAACTTCGATCTTGGGATCAAGTTGTTCCAAGGTGGAACGATCTTCGGATTTCCTGTCCTGGATGGTCAGACACTGCCTGGCCATTCTGCGGTCCCCCCTCATTACTTCAACTCCATTCTGGGTCAAAAATTTTGCCAGCATGTGGTAGGTAGACACGATGGCCCAAAATTTGTTAAGTGCTGGCCGTCCTAGGATGGTGTTGTAGGCTGAAGTCATGCGTATGACCACAAGGTTGATGGGGAGGGTCTTTTGACAAGGCTCTGACCCAATTATAATGGGCAGAGTTATTTCTCCCTCTATGCCAACGGAGTTCCCTCCGAACCCTGTCAACGGCATCTGGGATTCTTGCAATCTAGCTCTAGGCAGGTTCATTCTAACAAAAGCATCAAACAATAAAACCTCCATGGAGCTTTCATTATCTATGAGGATCCTTCTTACATCACAGTTGGTAATCACTATCGATACAACCACAGGGTCATTCCCAGGGATCTGGGCTTCTAAGAGGTCTTTGTCGGAGAAACAAATTACACTAGAACTCACGGGCCTCTTCATAATGTCTTGGTCTTCTTCATTCTTCCAATCGGACCGATGGTGGAGCATACCCATGTTTCCGTCGGTGGGGCACTAGTCGGGCAGCTCTATTTCCTCCGGGGGGTTGCTGGCAGTAGAGGTTTAAGCCCGATTCCTCTGGGGTCGAACATATATATGCAGGTACCCCTGCTTGATCAGATCTTTGATCGCGTCCTTCAGCTGGAGGCAGTCTTCAGTACTGTGTCCACGGTCACGGTGGAACCGGCAGTACTTGTCCCTATTCCTTGATGTAGAGGGGCTCCTCATCGGGTGAGGCCTTTGCAAGAAAGTCTCGTTCTCCATCTCTATGAGGATTTTCTCCCTCAGGAGGGAGAGAGGCACATAAGTCTCGAACTTCCTGGGGAAGTCCTTCAGCTTAGGGCTGCGACGTCGGGCCGAGTTGATGCCATCGCTGAGAGGTAGGACATCAGGAGCCTTGTCGCTCTGCTTCTTGGGGGCCAACCTCCCTTCAGCCTGGCATCGGCTTGCCTCTTGTTCTTCTGCCAGGATGTATTTCTGCACTCGGGCCAGGAATTTGGAGTAGCTTGTCAAAAACTTTTTATCCAGGAAAAAGGTGAGCCTGGATGATCGCAAGCCCTTCTTGAAGGCCGACATAGCTATGCCTTCATTGAGGTCCGAGACCTCTGTGGCCGCTGAATTGAATCGGGCCATGTAGTCCCAGAGGGTTTCTCCTTCCTTTTGCTGCATGAGGAAGAGGCAGTCCATGTTCCTCGGAGCCTGGCTGCAAATCCTGAAATGGGATAGAAAAGTTTTTCTAGTTGGAAGGAGTGAATCGTACCTGGTCGGATGGTGGAGAACCATATCCGAGCTGCCTTCTTAAGTGTTGCAAGGAAGGCGATGCAATGAAGGGCATCGAAGGCGTCCTATACCATCATGTGGGCCTTTTAAGTGCCTAGATGATCTAGTGGGTAGGTGGTGCCATCATAGGCATCCACTTAAGAAATTTTGAAATGGCGAGGGATGGCCTCCCCCATCATTCTAGCAGAGAAAGGCGGGCGAGAGTCGTACGCCTGCGCCCCGTCGACCTTTTGCCGATCGACCAGCTCAGCGATCTGCTCCACCATGTGCTGGAGTTTACTAGTGTAGTCCCTCGGGTCCTCACTACGGTGATGATCGCTATCAGGAACCGAGTCTGCAGAGGAGAGTGAGGTGGACCTCGCTCTATTTCCATCAGCATGAGCCCCTGAGACCTTCGGGGCTTCGGTGCTAAATGGGAGCGGAGTTGAGGTGCTCCTTGCTGTCGGCTTCCCTCGGCAGCAAGCAGATGATTGGTTTGGGATGCCGCAAAGGGTTGCTACCTGTCGTTGGCTGCATCCTGGAGGTTCTAGACCGCGGCAGCAAGGATGTTGATGCGGTTTAGAAGGATTTGGAACAGATGTTGTCCCAGGGTGATGGTAGGTTGGGTGGCGTCATTTTTCCTGGGAGGATCTTCCGATCTTGACGGTGAGTGGCCTCTCATGATGGAGGTATTTTGGGCTCTTCCTTTCACCATTGCTTTTCTTGGCCACGGATTCCCCCTTTTAGAGAAGGAAAATAAGAACGAAGGTTCATGCCCTTCCTTTAGTGCCAATCTATTGCTATCAAATCTCCCAGACCAGGCTCTCGGCTTAGCTAGAGCGCTCCTCTCCCGGTTCCTGCAAAAGAAGTCCCACGGGCCAGTGGTGTTCCGACGAGGGACACTCCAATGGCTAAGTTAGTAGGGGCCTTAGAGCAACAGAATGGAGGAATCAAAGAGGAGATAGCTCGAGGAGAAGGAGAAGTGCCCTCACCGCTCGGAGTCTCCCATTTACCTTATATAGGCACGGAACACTACCAGATTTTGTTAGGGGCTAGATTAAAAATGTCTGATCTGCCCCTAGGAGAATCAGGGTGGTGACCAGGCGGCACCAGGACATGGCCATGTCGTGGGATCTATTGTAATAGAATTATGGAACCAGCTAGAAGGGGCTTCTGGAGCCTTCTGATTAGTATGGGTCTGACTGAAGCAGGTCAGTTGGACCCCACGTAGGTTGGTCGGACCTCTACTAAAGTGGGTCGTTCGAATTCCTAGTGGAGTGGATCGTTCGGACCCCCAGTGGAGTAGATCGTTCGGACCTCTAGCGAGTAGGTCAGTCAGACCCCTGGTAGAGCGGGTTGTTCGGACCTCTGGCGAAGTGGGTTGGCCGAACCTCGCTGGAGTGGGTCATCCGGACCCCTGGTAGAGTGGGTCATTCGGACCCTGGTGGAGTGAGTCATTCGGACCTCTGCTGGAGTCGGTCGTTCGGACCCCTAGTGAAGCGGGTTGTTTGGATCCCTGGTGGAGCGGGTCGTCGGACCTCCACTAGATTAGGTCGGTCGCCCTTAAGTCGGTCGATTGGATCTTTGGTCCGGTCTAGAGAAGAGTTGATTGGTATAACAGGCCACATATTCTCATGATTAAAATTAATGGCATGGATGTCCCATAGCCTGAGGAGGACTGAGATGAACACAACATGAAGATGGGGGAATTAAATACCAAAGAAATGAATTATTATACTGTGCTTTGGATGCTAACGAGTTTAATCGAATTTCCACTTGCTTTTCAACAAAAGAAATTTGAGACAAACTCTAAGTGACCCACGAAGGAACTTCCCAAGTGAAGACTTCAAAAATAAATCTTCTTATACATAGTTATGAATTATTTAAAATAGAATCTACTGAAACTATCTCTGCCATGTTTACTCGATTTACAGATATTATTAATGGTTTGAAAAGTCTTGGCAAGGTTTACTCAAATGCTAACTTAGTATAGAAGATCTTGAGATCACTTCTAGATAAGTGGGACCCCAAAGTGACTACCATCCAAGAAGCAAAAGATCTAAACACCTTATCTCTAGATGAATTAATGGGTTCACTCATCACACACGATTGGCCATGCAGCAGGAACTAATGATGATCAAAAGAAGAAGAAGACAATTGCCTCCAAAGCTGCATTGGATTCAAAGAAAGATGAAAAATCAAAAGATGACTGCACCTCCTCTGAAGATGATCTAGAAGACAAAGATATCGCAATGGTCGTGAAGAGATTTAGAAGGTTTATGGAAAAGAAGAAAGGAAGATACAATAGAAAATTCCATAAACGAGGAGAGCACTCCAAGGACAAGGACATGGATAAAGAAAAGGAAAAAGAACAAGTGCCCACATGCTATGAATGTAAGAAACCAGAGCACATTTGTCCCGACTGTCCTTTGTTAAAGAAATTCTTTAAGAAAAAGAAAAAGAAGGTGATGGTTGCCACATGGAGCGATAGTGAAGAATCCACCTCAACTGAAGAGGAAGAGACCATGAAAACTGCTAATCTTTATCTAATGGTTCTCGAAGACGAGGTAACATCCCAAAAACCTCAATTAGAATTTATATTTGATGAATTGAATTATGTTTTCATGATTTATTATCTGAATTCAAAAAAGTTGGAATAAAGATTAGATCCTTAAAGAATACTAATGATTTTTACTAAAGAAAAAGGAAGAATCTCAGAAAAAAATAACATATTGCAAAAGAATTTACATGTCTTTTCTGAAAAGTTTAAAGCTTTGTAAACTGAAAATAATGCATGTATTGACAAGAACAAAGCTTTAATTACTAAAAATAATGATTTGAAAAAGGAGGTTGAAAAACTCAAGCCACTTGTTGAAAAACTTACATTATCTTCTAACAAGCTTGAGTTGATCTTAAAAGAATAAAGAATTTCTGGAAATAAAGCTGGAATTGATTTTAATTCTTCAATTTCAAATAGAATTTCAACTACTACTTTTGTAAAACCAAAAGCTTATATTCCAAAATTAATATCTCAAAAAGCTTTTGCAACAAATGCTTCTACTTCTAAAACTTCTTGTGTGTTCTTAAGAGCTCAAACAGAAAATCTTTTAAATCTGCATCTCATGCTTTAACTGATGCAGAACAAATTAAGGGATGCGATGCGGAAGTAAATTAAGATTAATTAATTTTTTGTGGTTTTTATATGTTTGTAGAAGTTGGCTTCAAATCAAAGAAAAGTTAACCTAACATTGAAAGATACTAATATGATAATTGAAAGCACAATTTTAAGGAAACTAAATTATCAGAGTAGTTTAGAAGCAACGGATCACTGGGGGTTGAGAAACTCCCAGACCTAGGGTTTCACTCCGAGCTTTCAACAAAACAGAAATAAAGAGAAGGGAAGGTTTATCTAACCAGACAATGATCTTCACAGATTTTGGTGGAAGAACTCTCCCGAGCAGATTGTTGGATCCTCGGAGTCGGATATCTTCGTAATGGATCCTCCAATACTGGTCCTTTGGCGGGTTGGCTTCTCCTGAACTCAAGATCTGGAAGAGAAGAAAAACAATTGATGGAATCAGAGAGTCAAGGAAAAGATTTACCAGGTTGATGAACTTGAAGATCGAAATTGCTGAAAACTGGATTCTCCTGGATGCTGATGTGATTTTCCTTGGAACTTGCTCTGGATCTGAAGTAGCCGGACTGGATCTGGATGAAGGTGGACGGCCTGGACTTGTAGAGAGAGAGAGGCCGTGGGAGATGGATGGATCTAGGGTTTGGTGGAGGGAAAATAATGAAAGGTGGCTAGGGTTTTGGAATTTCAAGTGGCTAACCTAGGGTTTTGGATAAAGATGGAGATCTCTCACCTCCTCAAGGCTCCAATGGAACCCGGATTACCCCCTCACGGAGCTCAACACTTAGAATAGTGCGGAAGAAGAGAAACCTAGGTCACTCAACACAAGAGAGTAGCAAAAAAATAATTTTCTTCATTGATTTTCTAAAGTTACAAAGAGAGGTCTATTATATAGACCTAAAATTTTCTCCTAGCTTGTACAAATTCCCATGTGGGACTAAACTCTTCCAACCCCTAGATTAGGTAGAAAATCCTCTCCCTTGGCCGACCAAGAGTCCAAAAAAAATTGGGACAGCCATAAAGGAATTGTTTTGGAACTTTTATGGCACCTCCTTTGGAGTTGGATTTGGATTTGGAGTCCTCTTCTTCTTATGGTATTTCTTCTTTCTTCCACTCCAAGTTAAGCTCTTTGATTTTGATTTGAACTTCAATTAGGAGTAGGTTGGATGTCCTTCTTTGATTTCTTCTCCAAGAGAAGTTTTCTTCCTTCTTTGCTTAGGTAAATTAGGCAGGTGTGGGCGCCTCCTTTAATTTAGCCTCCAATTTGATTTTTTCTTCTTTGGATGTGGGGACCATGACACTGGGATGCCTCTATGGCGCCTCCTGGACTCTGGCGTGTGCTCGGAGTGTGGCTGGGCGTGTGGCTTGGAGTGTGGCCTCCACTTGCTTGAACCTTGAGTTGATTGGAAGAGAAATGTGGCACCATTTTGGACCAAATTGAAACCACATTGGGACTTGCACCGAGTCAACATGACTCAACAAAATTTAAATGGTGACTCAAGAAATAAATAAAATAAATAAACTGGTTGACCAGGTCAACCTTTATTACAAACCCTAATTTCTCGGGCAATGTCAATCAGAGATCCAAATGGAGCTCTGAAGTCTTCTTCTGAGTCTGGTGCCCGCACCAATTCTTCCAGGGTGGGAGGAACTCGACCCTGTCGAGTAAGGCTCAAGTTGGCTCTGGTATCTCTCCAAGAGGTCTGGGTCCAATTCTTGTAATTCTTCTCGGGAGATCCAAGAGTCATCAGAATCTGGCCTTCCTTGCCAGCGGACCAGGTACCTTTGGTATCCTCGATTACGAGTAGAGATAACCTGATCATCCAGGATCTTTTCAATCTGCTCTTTCCTCACAGGCCAGTTTCTTGGTGGACACACAGGGTCGGGATCACTCTCAATGATAGGGTTAGGCTCAAAAGGCTCACTAGGAATCACAGCTGGCTCCCTGTACTCTACTAAGTCTGTAATGTTGAAAGTAGAGCTAATGCCTAGTTCTGGAGGCAACTCGAGCACATAGGCATTGGATCCTACTCTCTTTACCACTCTAAATGGTCCAGCTCCCCTAGCATGTAACTTTCTAACGGTTCCAGGAGGAAACCGTTCAGGCCTTAACCTAATCATCACATAGTCTCCCTCAACAAAAG
Source organism: Areca catechu (assembly GCA_021397845.1). Taxonomy (NCBI): domain Eukaryota; kingdom Viridiplantae; phylum Streptophyta; class Magnoliopsida; order Arecales; family Arecaceae; genus Areca; species Areca catechu. Next base: position 25,154,111 of record CM038044.1, on the reverse strand, counting down.
ATTTGACTCGCCTTTGAGTATCAGCCAACTTCTTATAAGTTTCATTACTTAAATTTATTTTGGCATGAATTTCTTTATGCAAGTCTTTATATGCTGTGCAAAATTCTCAGCAGATTCGGAGACTCGAGTGTGGACAGGTAAAGGGACTAGGTCAAGAGGTGTGTGAGGTTTGTACCCATGTACAATTTCAAATGGACTCTTACCCGTAGACCTATTGACCGAGTCGTTGTACGCAAATTCTGCCCTTGGTAGGTATAAATCCCAATTTCTGGTATTTCACCAACAAGACATCTCAGCAGATTTCCTAGGCTACGGTTCACTACTTCAGTTTGGCCATCAGTTTGGGGATGATAGGCAGTTGAAAACTTAAGTTTTGTCCCTAACTTATGCCAAAGGGTCTTCCAAAAGTAACTGGTGAACCGGACATCCCTATCTGAAACGATTATCTTAGGTAGGCCATGGAGTCTAACTATCTCATTGAAGAAAAGTGTGGCTACCTTAGACGCATCAAAAGTTTGGGAACAAGGCAAGAAGTGGGCCATTTTAGAGAATCGGTCGACTACGACATAGATAGAATCATGTCTCCTCTGGGTCTTAGGTAAACCTAACACAAAATCCATACTCACATCTTGCCAAGGACGATCTGGGACAGGGAGTGGGGTATAAAGGCCAGTGTTTTGTTTTCGCTGTTTGGCAACAGCGCAGGTTCGACATCTAGCTACAATATTAGCTACATCCCTTTTTAAGCTAGGCCAGAAAAAGTGGTCTTCAATAGCTAGAATGGTCTTGTCTTTTCCAAAATGGCCAGCTAAACCTCCAGCATGGATTTCCCAAATCAAAAATTCCCTAAGAGAAGTTCTAGGGATGCAAAGCCTATTTTTGAAGAACAAAAAACCATCTACAAGGGTATAATCCTGGTGATTACTAGATGGTCCTTGAACTAGATCCTGATACACAGTTGTGAAATCCGGACAAGACTCATATTCCTCTTTGATTTGCTCAAATCCTATGACCTCAGTTCTAACAGAAGTTAATAACAGAGATCGGCGACTAAGGGCATCAGCTACCTTATTCTCAACTCCAGCCTTATGTTTCAGGACAAAAGTATAGGACTGGATATATTCTACCCACTTAGCATGCCTAGGGTTAAGCTTCTTTTGGGAGTTCAGAAATCTAAGAGCCTCATGGTCCGAAAATAGTACAAATTCCTGCGGTAGCAAATAATGTCTCCAGTAACGCAAAGCTTGCACACCGCATAAAATTCCTTATCATAGGTAGAATACCTAAGCTTAGCATCATTAAGTTTTTCACTAAAGAATGCTATGGGATGATTCTCTTGGCTTAGGACTCCACCTATTCCTACACCTGAAGCATCACAGGCAACCTCAAATACTTTAGAAAAATCGGGTAATCTCAGAATGGGTGCCTGGGTCATTTTATCCTTAAGATCTAGGAAGGCTTTATGGGCTGACTTAGTCCAATGAAATTCTCCCTTCCTAATACAATCAGTGATTGGAGCAGCTAAAGTACTAAACCCCTTGATGAATCGCCTATAGAAGGTAGCCAAGCCATGGAAACTTCTAACTTCATGCACATTGGTTGGCTCTGGCCAGTCTACTATGGACTTAATCTTCTCAGGATCGGCCGCCACGCCGTCAGGGGTTACTACAAAACCAAGAAAGATAACTCTACTAGTCATGAATTCACACTTCTTAAGATTACCGTAGAGTCTCTCATTCCTCAAAACTTGGCAGACTGCTCTAAGGTGGTCTAGGTGATCTGTTGGGGTCTTACTATAGATCAGGATGTCATCAAAATAGACCACCATAAATTTTCCTATGAAAGCTCTAAGTACCTGGGTCATAATTCTCATGAAAGTACTAGGGGCATTGGACAACCCAAAAGGCATAACAACCCATTCATAAAGACCATCCTTAGTTTTGAAAGCAGTTTTCCATTCATCCCCGGGTCTAATCCTAACCTGATGATAGCCGCTTTTGAGATCAATCTTAGAAAAAACCATTGCACCAGCCATCATATCAAGCATGTCATCTAGTCTAGGGATGGGAAACCTATACTTGATTGTAATTTTATTGATGGCACGACTGTCAACACACATCCTCCATGTGCCATCTTTCTTTGGGGTCAGTAAGGCTGGGACTGCACAAGGGCTAAGACTTTCTCTAATAAACCCCTTCCTCAATAATTCTCCAACCTGCTTTTGCAGTTCTTCATGCTCAGATGGATTCATCCTGTAATGGGGCAAGTTGGGCAAAGTTGCTCCTGGGATTAGATCTATGGCATGCTGGATATCCCTAAGAGGTGGAAGGTGGTCTGGCAAATCCTCGGGAAAGACATCCTCAAATTCTTTTAACACAGGTTTAACTTCTTGAGGAGGCTCTGAGGGTTCCGAAGTTCTAAGCTCCTTAGCAGTCAACATCCAGATGGGTGAACCACTATGAATTTCTTGTTCTAGATCCTTAGCACTGATTAGGTTCACTCCAGTTTTCATCTCCTTAACCTTACCAGCTCCTTTAGTTACCTTGTCCTTAGGGGGAACGGAATGGATCGTAATCTTCTTCCCATTGAAACTAAAGACACAGGTATTGGATTTTCCTAAGAGGGTGGCATCATGATCATACAACCAAGGTCTTCCGAGAATTATACTGCTCACCCCCATGGGTAAGACATCGCACCAAATCTTTTCGTGATAAGATTGCATTTGGATTTGGACTTGACATCTAGACTGGATGGGTATGGAGGTAGAATCTACCCAAGAAACCTTATAGGGGTTGGGATGGGGAACTGGGATTAAGCCTAACATCTTGACAGTGCTAGTAGAGATGGCATTTACACAGCTCCCACTATCTATGATGATCTTACATACCTTATCCCCTAATTTAAGAAAAGTCTGTAGGATGTTAGTCCTACGCCAATCCTCTTGAACTAGATTCTGGGATAGGATGCATCTTACAACTCCTAATTGGTCAGATTCATTAGGTTCCTCCTCTCCTTCATACTCCTCAACCAAATTCATTCCGGCCTCATAAACTTCTTCTTCAAATTCCTCACTGGGCTCGGAATTATCATTCTCTCCCTCTTCTATGTAAAGGGATCTCCGTGGGCACTGGCTAGCAACATGACCTACCTTATGACACTTGAAACAGGCTATGGCAGTACACTGACTAGAAATGTGACCTGGTTTCTGACACTTAAAACAGGTGATATTTGAACTAGGGGTTCTCTGGGTGTCAGGTGCCTTACCTTTGTCCATGGGCCAAGGGGTAGAAGTACCCTGAAAGGGTTTACTAGGGATAACTTGGCTAGGTCCATTCCTTGGGATTGGGGCACTAACCCTAGAAGGTATAGGTCCTCTCTGAAATTTCTCAGTGTTCAGTGCAATCTGGTAGGCTTGGTCTAGATCAGTAACCTCTCTCAGAAATAGTTCTCTCTTGATATCTTCCCTCAGTCCAGCCCTAAATCTAGACAAAGTGACTTCGTGGGCTTCACTCACATCACATCTCATTAGGTATTCATCAAAAGTAGTTATGTAGTCTGAGACAGATCGGTTTCCTTGTTTCAGGTTTTGCCATTGGTCTAACAGGTTTTGCTGGTATGAAATGGGTAGGTATTTATCTCTCAGTTTTCTTTCATACCCTGCCAAGTGGTTATGGGCTCAACATTCCGTCTCCTAGTGGTTAGCTCAATGTTCCCCCAGTATAACCTAGCTTGACGCACTAATTTCATCTTGGCAAACTTGTATTTCCTCTCCTCAGACATAGCATACCACTCAAAGTATTGATCCATCTCACCCTCCCAATCAGAATACACCTTAGGGTTCAGACTACCATCAAAAGTGGGTGCATCTAATTTGATGTTCCTGATGAACCTATCATCTCTATCTTCAGGCTCTGGGTCAGGCCTCCTATGATTAGGTTCGGGATCTCTATATAAAGGCCTTCTAGGCTCTTGATGTGGGTGAGGTTGAGGCACATTAAAATCGGGGTCAGGAGTCCAATTCCGATGTCTAGGTTCTTCAAGTACTTGGACTCGGTCCCTAAGTTGGGTAAGATCCTCATGAATTTGTGTGCTAAACTGGGCCACAGTGTTTGTCATATCCTGATTCATTTTAGCCATACTTTCAGTAAGAGTTCTGATCATGGCCTCTAAATCAAGTTGGGTTTGACCAGGTTGATATGGCACTCCGTTTCTGGTAGACATGATGATTCAAGCAAGCACACAAAATGAGACTAGACTAAATCGACTACTGGATCACTAGACCTAGAGTCCAAACTAGATGCCCAATCAGAGTGGCAAGCTAGCCTGTAGTAACTCAGGACTCAGCCAGGCAGGTGTAAGGGGAGTGTTAGGTCCCTGATTGCCAATCCTAGACACCAATCAGTGATTGGCCAGGTAGGCGGACCAGCACACAAGCCCTTCGGGACGTAGTCCCTGAACCACCGTTCTAGACACTGAGTGCTAAGCACATACAGAATAACTCAGCAAACTGACTCAACACTAGCCTAGACCCGACCAATTGGTGTCCCTAGCCCACTAGGGCAAATTAGGTCTAAGTTCGAATGATTGGATGGTGGTTTTGGGCTAAGGAGAGGTAATCAACTCCTCCCCTTATCTTAGATGCTCAATTGCCCTTAAGTAAATTATGAGATGATCACTCCAAAAAAGAATTGAATTGCAGAACACAAAAAATAGAGTTGCTGTATTTTAATTCTCAGAATTTTTACCGAAACCAATAAATCACAGAAAAATTATGGAAAATAGTTTCAATTATACTGGTTTCAACGAAGCAAAAATCATGCAATTCGAAGTTTTATACAGGGAGAAATAATTCAGACAACAGGGCAATTACAGGCTGCAACTAGATTGTCTTCCCCGTTTATAATCCCTGCTACGAAGTTATAACCCAATGGATCCCCTACACGCCCTAGGAACACCCCGTGGAATGGGAGGAGGAGGCTTGCGCCTCGCTTAGTTCCTAGGACCGGACGTCCTGGGGAGTCTACTTCGAGCAGACAAAATAAAAAGAGATCAATCAAAGCAAGCAAGCAAATCAGAAACCCTAGACTGGGCTCTGATACCAAAAATGATGCAGAACAAATTAAGGGATGCGATGCGGAAGTAAATTAAGATTAATTAATTTTTTTGTGGTTTTTATATGTTTGTAGAAGTTGGCTTCAAATCAAAGAAAAGTTAACCTAACATTGAAAGATACTAATATGATAATTGAAAGCACAATTTTAAGGAAACTAAATTATCAGAGTAGTTTAGAAGCAACGGATCGCTGGGGGTTGAGAAACTCCCAGACCTAGGGTTTCACTCCGAGCTTTCAACAAAACAGAAATAAAGAGAAGGGAAGGTTTATCTAACCAGACAATGATCTTCACAGATTTTGGTGGAAGAACTCTCCCGAGCAGATTGTTGGATCCTCGGAGTCGGATATCTTCGTAATGGATCCTCCAATACTGGTCCTTTGGCGGGTTGGCTTCTCCTGAACTCAAGATCTGGAAGAGAAGAAAAACAATTGATGGAATCAGAGAGTCAAGGAAAAGATTTACCAGGTTGATGAACTTGAAGATCGAAATTGCTGAAAACTGGATTCTCCTGGATGCTGATGTGATTTTCCTTGGAACTTGCTCTGGATCTGAAGTAGCCGGACTGGATCTGGATGAAGGTGGACGGCCTGGACTTGTAGAGAGAGAGAGGCCGTGGGAGATGGATGGATCTAGGGTTTGGTGGAGGGAAAATAATGAAAGGTGGCTAGGGTTTTGGAATTTCAAGTGGCTAACCTAGGGTTTTGGATAAAGATGGAGATCTCTCACCTCCTCAAGGCTCCAATGGAACCCGGATTACCCCCTCACGGAGCTCAACACTTAGAATAGTGTGGAAGAAGAGAAACCTAGGTCACTCAACACAAGAGAGTAGCAAAAAATAATTTTCTTCATTGATTTTCTAAAGTTACAAAGAGAGGTCTATTATATAGACCTAAAATTTTCTCCTAGCTTGTACAAATTCCCATGTGGGACTAAACTCTTTCAACCCCTAGATTAGGTAGAAAATCCTCTCCCTTGGCCGACCAAGAGTCCAAAAAAAATTGGGACGGCCATAAAGGAATTGTTTTGGAACTTTTATGGCACCTCCTTTGGAGTTGGATTTGGATTTGGAGTCCTCTTCTTCTTATGGTATTTCTTCTTTTCTTCCACTCCAAGTTAAGCTCTTTGATTTTGATTTGAACTTCAATTAGGAGTAGGTTGGATGTCCTTCTTTGATTTCTTCTCCAAGAGAAGTTTTCTTCCTTCTTTGCTTAGGTAAATTAGGCAGGTGTGGGCGCCTCCTTTAATTTAGCCTCCAATTTGATTTTTTCTTCTTTGGATGTGGGGACCATGACACTGGGATGCCTCTATGGCGCCTCCTGGACTCTGGCGTGTGCTCGGAGTGTGGCTGGGCGTGTGGCTTGGAGTGTGGCCTCCACTTGCTTGAACCTTGAGTTGATTGGAAGAGAAATGTGGCACCATTTTGGACCAAATTGAAACCACATTGGGACTTGCACCGAGTCAACATGACTCAACAAAATTTAAATGGTGACTCAAGAAATAAATAAAATAAATAAACTGGTTGACCAGGTCAACCTTTATTACAAACCCTAATTTCTCGGGCAATGTCAATCAGAGATCCAAATGGAGCTCTGAAGTCTTCTTCTGAGTCTGGTGCCCGCACCATTAACATCTTGAACTTTAAAATCTGCATCCTTTCAGAATTCTAGAATTGAATATTATGCATGCAAAGGGTTAGGATATAAAGCTTTTGAATGCAATATCTTTAGAAATGTCAAAACTAAAGTAAGAAAGATTTGGATTTCGAAAGGAACCACCTTCGCTAACTTGCAAGGACCCAAGTTAGCTTGGGTACCTAAAAGAACTTCTTGATTGTCTTGCAGGAATGTCTTGCAACCCCAAAATTGAAGAAACGATGGTATCTCGATAGTGGCTGTTCAATGTATATGACGGGTGACAAGGATTAATTTATTATCCTAGAGATGAAAGAAGGAGGTATGGTTACTTTTGGAGATAATGGCAAGAGAAAAATAATTGAAATTGGTAAGATCAAAATAACCCCCTATACCTTTATTGAAAATGTATTGCTAGTAGATAAATTGAAGTATAATTTGTTAATCATTAGTCAATTATGTGATAAAGGCTTCAAGGTTATCTTTGAATCATCTATGTGTACTATAACAAACTCTCTTGATTCTAGCACTAAGTTCATTAGACATAGACTTGGAAATATCTATGTGGTAGACCTTAATGATCTTGCCATGTCAAATAGTTCCAGTCTAGTTGTAATGAATGCTAAAACCAAGGAATCTTGCTTACTTTGGCATAAATGATTAGGTCATGCTAGCATGCATACTATTGCTAAGTTAATTTTCAAAAATCTAGTTAGAGGCATGCCTAAGTTTAAAGTAGACTTTGATCATGTTTGTGATGTATGCCAAATGGGTAAACAAACTAGGGGGAGCTTTAAACCCAAAAATATGATTTCAACTACTAGACCTCTAGAGCTACTTCACATGGACTTATTTGGACCAACTAGGACCACAAGCCTAGGAGGTATAAAATATACTCTTGTGATAGTAGATGATTTTCAAGATTTACTTGGATTTTGTTTATCACTCATAAAGATGAAACCTTTAAAGTATTTCAAAAATTTCACAAAAAGGTTTCAAATCAGAAATATCTTTCAATAGTTTCAATTAGGAGTGATCATGGCACCGAATTTGAAAATCAATTTTTCGATGATTATTGCACAGAAAATGGCATTGATCATAACTTCTCCGCTCTTGGGACACCACAACAAAATGGTGTTGTAGAAAGAAAAAATAGGACTTTGGAAGAGATGGCCCGAACAATGTTATGTGAAGGCAATCTTCCAAGGACTTTGGATAAAAGCAGTGACACTGCTTATTACATTTTGAACCTCATTTTGATCCATCCTATTTTGAAGAAAACCCCCTATGAACTTTGGAATGAAAAGAAACCCAATAATAATTATTTTCATGTATTTGGTTGTAAATACTTTATGCTTAACAATGGTAAAGATAATCTAGGAAAATTTGATGCTAAATTTGATGAAGCAATTTTCCTTGATTATTCATTACATAGCAAAGCATATAAAGTATTTAACAAAAGAACTCTTACTGTAGAAGAATCCATGCATGTTATTTTTGATGAAACTAACCCTTCACCTTCTAAGAAAGAAGAGTGCATAGATAATGATGTAGATACAATTCAAAAGGAAATGGAAGACATGAGCATACAAGAAAGACCAATAGAAGAAGGAGAAGAAATGGTAAGGATCATGCTGATCTACCAAGGAATTAGGACTAGGTGATCATATAGAGATGCACATGATTACCTAGCCTTTGAATCACAAATAAAATCTCATACCTTAGAAGAAGTTGAATGTGATCCAAACTAGATGATAGCCATGCATGAAGAACTAAACTAGTTTGAAAGAAATAAGGTATGGACATTAGTTGATAGACCTTCAGACCTTCCAATCATAGGAACCAAATGGGTCTATAGAAACAAGTTAGATGAGCAAGGAAATGTAGTAAGAAACAAAGCTAGATTAGTGGCTAAGGGATATAACCAAGAAGAGGGCATTGATTTTGATGAAACATAGGTAGCTGTAGCAAGACTATAATCCATTAGATTACTTCTTGCATTTGCTTGCTACATGAATTTTAAACTTTTCAAATGGATGTGAAAAGTGCATTTCTAAATAGTTTCATTTTTTAACAAGTTTTTGTAGAACAACCACCAGGTTTTGAAGATCATGTTTTTCCAAATCATGTATTTAAATTGAATAAAGCATTATATGGTTTGAAACAAGCACCTAGAGCCTGGTATGATAGACTTAGCACTTTCTTGATTGAAAATGATTTTTTAAGAAAAAATGTTGACAAAACTCTTTTCATCAAGAAGAAAAATAATGATTTATTAGTTGTACAAATTTATGTTGAAGATATTATATTTGGTGTAACTAATGAATCTCTTTATAAAGAATTTGCTAAGTTAATACAAGGAGAATTTGAAATGAGCCAAATGGGTGAACTTAACTACTTCCTTGGACTTCAAGTAAAACAAACAAAGGAAGGAATCTTCATCAACCAAGCCAAGTACACCAAAGAAATAATCAAAAAGTTTGGTATGGAGTCAAGAAAACAAATGAACACACCCATGAGCCCATCTTGCAGATTGGACAAAGATGAAAATGGATCCAATATTGACCAAAAGCTTTATAGAGATATGATCGGATCCTTGCTATATTTAACTGTAAGTAGACCTGATATCTTATAGCATATGTGTATATGCTAGATTTCAAATCTAATCCTAAAGAATCACATATGCTTGCTGTTAAAAGAATTATCGGATATTTGAAAGGTACAAGTAATCTAGGTCTATGGTTTTAAAAACATTCTTCATTGAATTTAATTAGATTTTCGGATGCTGATTATGCTGGTTATAGAATTGATAGAAAAAGCACTAATGACACATGCCAATTTCTAGGGTTGAGTTTAATCTCATGGCACTGTAAGAAACAAAATTCGATAGCACTTTTTACTGCTAAGATAGAGTATATTGCTACAAGGAGTTGTTGTACACGTGTTATGGATTAAACAACAACTAGAAGATTTTTATGTTACATAATCTAAAATCCCAATCAAATGTGATAACACAAGTGCTATAAATTTGATAAAAAACCTAATTCAGCATTCTAGAACAAGCACATAGAAATTAGACACCATTTTATTAGAGATCATGGTTTGAATGGTGACATTGAACTAGAATTTATCCCAACTGAGAACCAACTAGCTGACATTTTCACTAAGCCACTTAATCAAGATAGATTTGAATTGCTTAGAAGAGAATTAGGTCTTTGTGATCCTTTATAGATTTTTCTAATCTAATTCCTTCAAATTTAAGAAAAAAATATCTAGAAAACCTCCTACATCAATTCAAGTTCATTGAATAACTTTCTTGAGATTTTATTGAATTAATTTTAATTTCTGAATCATTTCAACTTTTGTAGAAAGTTTCTATTCGAGTCGACTCATGCAATTTGCTTTGGTCGAGCCAGCTCGAATCTCTGACATTTCAGCTCTTATTTTGGATGAGCCGACTAGGTCAATTTAGGGTTTGCCTAGCTGACTCAAATCTCTATTTCTTCTAAGTTTGCTCTGGACGAGCTGACTCAGATGATTTTAGGGCAAACCTAGCCGACTGGGATGTCAGATTTACAATTTTTTAGTAGAGACGAGTAACTTTTTCTATTTTTTCATGCTCTTCATTTTGACCCCAAACCCTAACATTCCACTCTAAACAATCTCCAATCCTCCAAAATCCTATTTCCAAAGCTTCAATTTCTTCATTCTTGCCAAAATTATTGTAGTGGCTCCTAAGACAGCTATGGGAAAGAGATTAAAAAGATCAGCACCCTCTGTAGAAACTAAAAGAAGGTCAAAATGTTGGTAGGAAGAGTCGACTCGAACAGTGAAAGAATAAGAGGGAGAAAGAGAACAGTTGGCCACTACTCCATCTCCAAGACAAGTAGTTTCTATGACAATCATCTTGTTACTAGCGGTAGATGCATCATTTTCAACTTTCAGGAAGAAATTGGATTAAAAATCGAAGATTTAATTGATTTACAAGGTTGGACATACTTCTGTTCTTTAAATATTTCTACTTATCCAACACTTGTTAGAGCATTTTATGAGAACCTCATACTAGAACCCCATCATATTGAGTCTACTATCAAGGGAAGGGTTATAGTCACAGAAGAAAGGCTCAGCTCTATTTTGGAAATGCCTGTTGAAGGGGTTAAACATTTAGTTTTAAAGGATAGAGAAAAGACCTTACAAGCAATTTTGGGCATAACAAATGTTGGAGTAGGGACTGTAATGGCTAACACTCTTTCCCTAGAGATGAGACTACTCCACATTTTATTAGCAAGATTTTTTTTCCAATAATAGGGAGATTTGATTGGGTAAGTGAGCGTGACTTGAGCTTCATGGAGCACATTATTCAGGGGGAGTCACTCAACCTGGCCTATATAATGATAATGGAGATAAAAGAAGCTGTTAGAAAGGTAAAGGCTTGTTTACCATACAGTATGGTTTTAACATTACTATTTCAAGCCTCAAGGATCAGCCTAGAAGGGGAAGTTGGTAAACCCCTCCATCACACTGATACCTACACTGCTAAATCACTCCTTAGAATGGATTATAAATGTAGTGAAGGGGTGTGGAAGAAGAAAGGCACTGAAGAAAGGGCAATTGCAGCCTCCTCCAGCAGTAGCAGCAGTTTTGAGGATGACAGTAAAGTCCTTTCGAGGGAGATCTCCACTATAGGACCATCAGCACCAGAGGAGACTGTTCCCACCTCAGAGCACATATTTGATATACCTATTGCTGAGTTTGGCACCTCTACTGAGCCTATTTCTGAGCCAGCTAAGACTGAGTTTGCACCTACTGGATCTGAGCATACTATATTTGAGGCTATGGAGACAGTGCACCTTGAGTCTGAGACTCCTTTACCTACATCTCCACCAGCACATACTGCTCCAAGACCTCCTGCACCTTCAGTTGATACTTCAGTGATCTAAGATTTTATTACTCAGCAGATGAGATCTTTGACTAAGACACTGACTAGCTCCTTATCTAGCATGTTTGGCGAGTTTCACCAGTCAGTGGATCGATTGGATCAGTTTGGAGGTGAGATCAAAGATATGCATAGTAGGATTGACACACTTAAGACCTCTAGATCTATATCTTAGCCTGATCTATAGCCCGTCCTTGATATGGTATCATCTAGTTCTAAATCAATTAAGAAGACAGTTAATCAAACCTTAGAAAAATTCATAACTGAGCTAAATGAAATAAGATTCAAGATGGGTTCATTAGAAGAAGGAAAGAGAATGGAGGAAGACTATACTAAGGATATTGGAATCCTAAGATCAGAATTGGGAGATTAAGAGGGTCTGCTGAAGCTTTTGCAAATGCACAAGCTACTTAGCTAGTTGCCTTAAACACTGAGATCAAAAAGCTTCAAGAAGCAATGGAAGTAGTTCAATTTCAACTAGATCATCTGAAAACAACTGTGATTGCAGCATTTGCCACTCCTACACCCAAACCTGTACCTTCACCTGGACCTACATCTACCACACATCCTTTGAAGCCAGCTCCTCATCTTTAAGCCATCCAATACTACAAAACTAGATAGTAATTGTTTGTACTGCTTTCAATTTCTTGTAACTTGTATTGAAAACTTTGAATGAAGTGAAAGCACTTTTGGTTGACATATCTTTTGTGTTAGAATTGAATTGTGCAATGTCTTGCAACCATATCTTCAATTATACAATTCTAATTTGATGAATTTTAATTAGAATATCAAAGTTGATTTGAGAAAGTGAAATTATCTCAAACAAATTTTATAAACTTTCTCATTCTATCATAATAATTGAGCTTTTTTTGAATATCCTTTTTGATTATTGACAAAAAGGGGGAGAACATTGAGATTGCATGAAAAATATCTAAGAATATACAGAAAGGGGGAGAATATATTTGACTAAGCATGAAATTGTTTCAAAATTTTCAAATCACCAGAAAGGGGGAGTAAATTATTGAAACTGAATGGCTTTAGATCAACTTCTAATTTGCTCTGATTGCTTCAAAAAATAAATTTGCTCTGATTGTTTTAAAAATTTTAGCTTAAGAATTAGCTCTAATACTCACAATTTTGAGCTCTGATACTTTGTGTTTGTGATATGTTCTGATACTTTGAAACATACAAACATCAATACTCTGATACATACAAAAGCACTAACACCAATACTATATAGTTTTTCATAAAAGCTCTGATACTTACTTGCAAATACAGCTAGCTTTGATACATGTAAATGCTTACTCTTAAAATACAATCATACATGTAATTGTAAAGAGTTTTCATGCCCGGTATTTTGTCATCATCAAAAAGGGGGAGATTGTTGACCTCATAAGTGATTTTGATGAAAACAAAATATTGGAGCATGCATTTGTTTTACTAACAACTCCTCAAGTATTTACAAGTTTTTATAGGATGAATTCATTGCTCAATTTCAACTCCTACATTTTTATTTCTTGTGTTCAGTTGCATTGTAATTGAATCTTAAAAAGAAGAACCCAAAGAAAAATTTAAGTATAAACCAATTAAATGGGTTACTTCTAGTTTATTTCAAGCTTTGAATTATTTTGAGTGTGTTATAAGAAGAGTTTGAAGATATCTTGAAAGCTTGAAGCCTTGTTGGATGAATTTTGGAAAAGAACTGAAAATTCACTAAAGAACTCATCCGAGCGACTCGAAGAGAAGAGAGCCATGGTGGGGGCACCAGGATCAGACACAGATCCCTGGATCCCATATGGTTTATTTAGTCATGTGTCGAAGTTTCGAAAATTTTGTAATCAATTAAGATTGAAACCTGTAATAAGTTGAGGTTAGTTGATTTGTCTCAACCCTCAACCTAGTCAATATTTTGAGTCCTGTATATCAATTATGAGTCCAGTATGAGCCCAGTTTTTATACAAGAAAGGAGGTCACCTTATTTTGGAGTTTCACCAGGCCACATCCAGGAGTCAGAGGCCGCAACATCAGTCCATTGGATCTTGTGTGACAACCCAGGATCCAAGATGCTTCCAGAAATCCTGATTCTTTCCAGATGTCCTCCAGATGCCCAGATTCCAGTCCAAGTGCCAAAGCATATTCCCAAACCAGGGCATCCATGATTCAAAGGGTACCTCTATATCATAGCCCAAAGAGATCAAGTCCAAGTGCCAAGCCCAAGCCCTAAAAGAGCAAGATTCTATGGAATATTCCTGCTACCAAGCTATCGGGCCACCCCAGCTTCCAGAGGCCCAAACCTATGCACCCAAGCCCCTTTGGGCTAGCCCCTTGCTGCCCTTAGAAGCCCAACACACCCTCCTAGTCATCCTTGAAGTGTTGACCAAGTCCAAGAGGTGTCCTTGAGTGGAATAGTCAAAGCATGAAGGAAAAAGGAGAAGACTAGGTCAATTCCTAACCTAATGGGGATTTATTTTCCTAACCTAGCTAGGAAAGGACTTGTATTCCAATTTGGAAGAGGACTTGTAGCCCAAGTGTAATCATGGTTAGTGAGGGCATGGGAACTCTATAAATATCCTATCCCTCCCCCTCTTGTAATCAACTTTTATTCATGATATCAAAACCCTGGTGAATTTATTTTGAGCTTGCGAGCTTGTGTTACTTTGTTTTTCTTTATTTTTTGGTTTGTGTATGTATTTTCTTGCTACCCTAGCATCTTTCCACACCCTAACTCACTACCATCCAAGCCTTCACATGTCCAAGAAGGAGTGCCCTAGGCCACCAAGCAGGAGATCTTCATCAAGCTTCAAGCCGCCCCGCTTCTAAACCCTAACCTGATTCTTTCTAAACCTAGTCCCCTTTCTTTTTCTTACTTGCTGTTTTGATTGACCCTTGGCATTTTGCAGGATCCCCGAGGTGTTTCACCTCCCCAGAGGAGGCTTTCCTTGCATCCGAAACCATCCAAATCAACCATCTAATCAAGGGAATTGAACTTCATCATCCAGACTCCAATCAAAGTGCTGTGTGATCTCTTCATCGGACGTTCTTCAAATCACTGATTGGTAACATTCTTTCCTTCTTTTAATTTCTGATTTGATGAAGATAAGCTATCCTAATCCAGGAGTTTCTCAATTCTCGGGTCTTGGATTTTATTATTTTGCATGAGTTTGCTTGTGATACGATGATTCTATGCATTTCTCTTCTTCTTGCTAGTTCTTACTTTTATTTGGAAATTTAGCTTACAAACTAAATTATAAAAATCACAAAAAATTTATTTTAATATTTTTTTTACATGTTTAGCTATTTTAGAGTCATCCCACATCAGTTTGGTTTCAGAGCGAGTTTAGGATAGTTTTCTATTTGCTTTGCATTCACAAACCCTAATTCAGCATTCTGTCCACTTCATTAAGTGTCTAGGTTTCATTTGATTTTGGCATCCTAAATATTTTATTTTTTTATGAGATTTTCACTGCATGTCCTCTTTCTATTCTAGTAATTATCATAATTTTTAATTATTTTTAAAGAAGCCCTAAAGTCCTAAAAGTCAGCATCATAGGAACCCTAACAGAATCCTAAAAATCTCTGTAGCAGTCCAAAACCCCTAATATTTGCATCATCATTTGATTTTTTTTCTGTATAAAATTTAGTAGGTAGAATCATCACTGTCCATCCTATATTTTGAGATTTTTTTGATTTTTTTTTTGCATAAAATCTGTGTCAGATAATGCATCGGTTGAAACCCAAATATCATGAATTCTGCTATTTCTGCATTTTGACTCAACCTAACCTAATCAACTTCCAAACCCCCAATCCCAAGCCAAATTTTGTTTGCTAACCCCAGTAAACTTAAACTTGACTTGACATCTTATAAATTAATTAAAAATTATTTTATTTTCTGATTGTTTTAGATTGCATCAGGACCATTGAATGTTCATCATCTTTTAATCTAATCTTAAGGGCAATCAATATAACATCAGGGCAGGAGGTCATAACCTGTTCTGGGCCCAAAACAACCACCCAGCATTCCCACCCAAGCCTTAATTAAAATTGATTAGACTTAATTTTTCCTAGAGGGCTAGGCGATATCAACAGGTCACGTCTGAGTTGTGTGGGCCAACTAGTACATTTAATCTTGTGGCTATTACTGAAAGCTGGTGTCTAAGGCTGGGGGTCCAGAGTCAAACGACCTAAGTGGATTGGTGGTTTATAATTAGGATCCTGTGACAAGCAGGGGGAGCCACCCATCACCTCACCCCCTACCTGGCTAGTGGAAGGATTAGCTGCTGGGTTAAGTGTAAGTTCAGCTGACCCATTCAATTTTGACTCTAGGTCTAGCAAGCCTAGATTGTACTAACTTTTTTCTTTTGCATGCTTGGCTACATCATTCCACTTTGATTGTTTGATTTGTTGCATGACTACTAGATTAGGAACCCAATACCATAAGTCTACACCCCAACTCAACTCAACCATGGATCCCAATTTTGAGGCTTTCATAAAAGCTATGAATGAACAGATGGTTGCCCAATTAACCATCCAGATCCACCAATCCAACACCCAAACCCAAAATCAGTTAGCTCAGATGGACCTCAAACATGATCAAACCCAAAATCAACTTGTCCAGTTGACCACTCAACTCAACCAGATAACCCAAGCAAACAACCAAACAACCACTAGGATCAACCAGTTAACCACTAGTTTTGACCAAGAAGGAGATATGTTAGAAACCCTAGACAAGACCCATAGGACTGAACCCATAACCTACGAGCCCATAACCCTTAGTCAGCCTGAGCCCAATAGGATTAGTACCCTTAGATATGAACCCAATGTTAGTCAAGAGCACCTTAGCCAACCTACCCTTGTCACCCCAGTCATTAGTCAGTTTTTTCTTAGTCTACCCCCTCTTACCACCTTTTGGTTCACCCAAATGACCTTGAAGAGGAGATATATGAGGCTGACCCAAGTTTAGTGGAAGAGTATGAGGAGGAAGAAGAAAAGTTTCCCATAGAAGACTTAGAGTTAGTTGAATCAATAAATACCCAGGTAGAAGACCACCCAACAATAGTTGACCCTGACCATATCCAAGTAGGAGCCACCTAAATTCAGCTAATCCTAGCCATACCCAAACAATAATAGACATAGAGTTAGCTGACCAAGTAGTGGAAGAGCTGTTAGAGGAAAAGAACCCTGATACTATTACTAGAGTTTTACCTGAGGAGACATTAATAGAAAGCCCAACTGTAGAGCCCAGTCCTTTGATTTATAAGCCAGAAAAATTCGTTAAGGATTTGATCTCTTTGAATCAGTACCCTCAGGATGAAGTCACCTCTTTAACTCCACTTGATCTCTTCCTTGAAATTAACAACCTTTTCTTCCATAAAGCGGACCCTTTAGGTAGACATAAACCCCATAAGGTTAACCTCATTAGCCTAGGATTAATCCCTGATACCCCTCTTATATCCTACTTTATCCAACTAACCCTGAACCATCTTCTTATGTCTTACCCTACCCAGCTGACCCTGAACCTACCCCTTATTTTCTACCCTTTCCTGGATCTTCTTATATTTTTTAGTCATTAATATGCATTTTATTGAGGTTTGCATATTGCATTCATTCATTGAGTCTATCATTTTTGCTTCTTAATTCTAGAAGACTCTTTGGCATCTATTAGGAGCTCAAGTCACATTTTCATGTGCATACCAAACCAGAGTTAAACCTAGAGAACCTATAGTCTGTTAAAGTTTAGGCCCTTAGAGTCCAATAAAATTCCCTTTGATAGGAAAGTCTAGTTGAGTCTATTAAGTGTTAGTTAAGTCCAATAAATTTACAGACCCAATCTACTTGTCTACATATACACTAGCCTCTGCACAGCATATGCATCATGAAATTAGTCAAGAGATGAACATAATTAATGAACTAAATAACAACTTGGCTAATTCCTAAAAGAAAGATGAAGAGTTTTTTGCAGAGGAATATGTGATTGTTCAAGAATTTTCTGCTCACAAAGCTGGCCCATCCGAAATAATGAATAGTAGTGGACCCAATGCCTATGTGCCTAAGATATCACCTGATTTAGATATTAGCTCCACCTTCATCATCTCAGACTTTGTAAAGTCTAGGGAGCCAGTAGTGATACCCAGTGAGCCCCTTGAGCCACTCCCGTTCTTTGAGAGAGAACCCACCCCAGAGCAACCACATATAATTTGACCTTATGGTGAGGTAAAGATTGAAAGAGCTTTGGATGATCAAGCTATCGATACCCAGGATAGAGATTGTCAGCGATATTTGGTCCGGTGGCAAGGACAGCCAGAATTTGAGGACTTATGGAATGCTGGTGCGGATGTGTAATGCCTCAACTCATATCCTCCTTGAGCTAAATTGACCCATACTCGACAGGGTCGAGTTCCTCCCGCCCCGGAAGAATTGGTGGGGACACCAGGATCAGACACAGATCCCTGGATCCTATATGGTTTACTTAGTCATGTGTCAAAGTTTTGAAAATTTTGTAATCAATTAAGATTGAGTAATGTAATAAGTTGAGGTTAGTTGATTTATCTCAACCCTCAACCTAGTCAGTATTTTGAGTCCTGTATATCAATTATGAGTCCAGTATGAGCCCAATTTTTATACAAGAGAGGAGGTCACCCTATTTTGGAGTTCCACCAGGCCACATCTAGGAGTCAGAGGCCACAACATCAGTCCATTGGATCTTGTGTGACAACCCAGGATCCAAGATACTTCCAGAAACCCTGATTCTTTCTAGATGTCCTCCAGATAGCCAGATTCCAGTCCAGATGCCAGAGCATATTCCTAAACCAGGGCATCCATAATTCCAAAGGTCCCACTATATGCTAGCCCAAAGAAATCAAGTCCAAGTGCCAAGCCTAAGCCCTAAAGAAGCAAGATTCTATGGAATATTCCTGCTACCAGGCTACCAGGCCACCCAGCTTCCAGAGGCCCAAACCTATGCACCCAAGCCCCTTTGGGCCGGCCCCTTGCTTCCCCTAGAAGACCAACACACCCTCCTAGGCATCCTTGAAGTGTTGACCAAGTCCAAGAGGTGTCCTTGAGTGGAATAGTCAAAGAATGAAGGAAAAAGGAGAAGACTAGGTCAATTCCTAACCTAATGGGGATTTATTTTTCTAACCTAGCTAGGAAAGGACTTGTATTCCAATTTGAAAGAAGACTTGTAACCCAAGTGTAACCATGATTAGTGAGCACATGGGAAATCTATAAATACCCCATCCCTCCCCTTCTTGTAATCAACTTTTATTCATGATATCAAAACCCTGGTGAATTTATTTTGAGCTTGCGAGCTTGTGTTACTTTATTTTTTTTGGTTCTTTGGTTTATGTTTGTGTTTCCTTGCTGCCCTAGCATCCTTCCATACCCTAATTCACTACCATCCAAGCCTTCACACATCCAAGAAGGAGTGCCCTAGGCCACCAAGCAAGGAGATCTTCATCAAGCTTCAAGCTGCTACGCTTCTAAACCCTAACCTGATTCTTTCTAAACCTAGTCCCCTTTCTTTTTCTTACTTGCTATTTTGATTGACCCTTGATATTTTGCAGGATCTCCGAGGTGTTTCACCTCCCTAGAGGAGGCTTTCCTTGCATCCAGAACCATCCAAATCAGCCATCTAATCAAGGGAACTGAACTTCATCATCCAGACTCCAATCATAGTGCTGTGTGATCTCTTCAACGAATGTTCTTCAAATCACTGATTGGTAACATCCTTCCCTTCTTTTAATTTCTGATTTGATGAAGATAAGCTATCCTAATATGGGAGTTTCTCAATTCTCGAGTCCTGGAATTTATTATTTTGCATGAGTTTGCCTATGATACGATGATTCTATGCATTGCTCTTCTTCTTGCTAGTTCTTACTTTTATTTGGGAATTTAGCTTACAAACTAAATTATAAAAATGAAAAAAAAAAAAATTTACTGTTTTTCCTACATGTTTAGCAATCTTAAAGTCGTCCCGCATCAAGCCGACTCTAGCACATGGCATGCATAAGGATTCTGGCACGCAGATATCTGAGCCGAATCTAAGGGACCCGAGCCGACTTGTCCAGAGTACTACTTCTTGAATCAGACAGGCGAGCCGATCCAAAGGATGTCCAAGCTGACTCTATCACATAGTCAGACATCCAAGCTGACTCTTCAGTAAATCGAGCCAACTCCTCCAGAGTCTAGAAAAAGAGATCTGAGAATAACAGCTAATCAAACCGACTCTAATAAAAAAGAGCCGACTCTTCTAAACTGCATTTTGAAGACCTGAGAATCCGAGTCGACTAGAATCAAGGCGAGCCGACTCTTACAGAGTGAGGAATCAGAATACTTGTTGGCTCCACCCAGTGATTTTGATGAATAACAAAATATTGAGTGCATATTGTATACTAATGTGTATTTCAAGCTATAAGTTTTCAAGAAGAAAGTACCTCAGAATCTCAAAAGCTAATGTATCATGGCACGCCATGGAACGGAGCATTTTTTGCAATTCTAGACAACCTCTTCATGGAAAAAGGGCTTTTACATGTTCAATTGTTATTTATTTATGCTCCATTTAAATTTCAAAATTAATATTTGTGTTTTTGGCTCAAATTATATTTGATTGTGAATTTTTCAGTATCAAGTGTCGACACCTGGGAAGCCAAGTGTCGACACTTCCGCATTTGGCATACAGAAAAACCCTTGGCATGCCAAGTGTCGACACCTAGAACTCAAGTGTCGATACCTACATTTCAAGTATCGACACTTAGGTTTTCAAGTATCGACTCAAGGCCTGAGATTTTTGAAAATACTGAACTTTGCCAATGGAGGGTTTGTGTGTCAAGTGTCGACACCTATACATCAAGTGTCAACACTTGAAAGTTCAAGTGTCGACACGTAGAAATCAAGTGTCGACACCTGATAGCCAAGTGTCGACACCTGATGAGCCAAGTGTCGACACTTGAAGCCTGATAGCCCTAACGGATCTATTTTTCTGACTTGCAGAACTCACTTTTTAAGCTCCAAATGGCTAGATTCGAGGCTCCAACAATCACAAACCATTTTTTGAAAGTTTCTTGTTGTATTTAACCTCCACCAACTTCATTCTAAAAGGATTGAAGAGTATTGAAGTCTATTCAAAGCCAAAAAGCCAATATTCTCTCAAGAACTTCACATCAAGAGCCATTTATAGTTTGATTCCCTGAAAAAGCCTACAACCTCATCCTTACATCTTTCCAAAAGAAGTATTTTGAAAGATATTCTGAGGAGACAACACAAAGCATCAACTTGAGCTTCAAAGCTTCTATTCTACTCTTGAAGAGAGTTTATCTTATTTTTGAAATTATATATCTATTTTTGTCTTGTGATTTGACCTTGCTTTCAAGGGTGTCTTGAAAGAAGGTTGTTGTGGTTTGTTGGTAAGCCAAAAGGATAAAACCAACTAGGGTTAACTTGTGACCCCAAAGACAAAACAAGTGTAAAAGGTTGTTGGTGAGCCTAGGTGACAAAACCAATATAGGTTTTGACTCGTGAACCTTTTGAAAAACAAGTCAGCTGTAATCTTGATTGGATTATAGTGGAATTCCCAAGGGTAGCTTGGAAAGTGGATGTAGGTGCTAGGTTTGCACCGAACCACTGTAAATATTGTGTTTGTGTGTGATTGCCTTCTTTCCCTCTTGCTCTTTGCTTATTACATTTGATTTACTGCTTTTTGCTGCATTTAATCTTAAGCATTGAATTTATTACTCACAAACACCACTAGACTTTTACATTATTGTTTTAAATTTAAAAAGACCCAATTCACCCCCCCTCTTGGGCTCCATTTCTAGGCAACAAGTGGTATCAGAGCACCGATACTCTCTTGTAGGTCCAAGGATCTTGAGTGAAAGATCATCGCAGCCCCAATAGGAATGGGTGTAGTTGAAGGTGAAGCTTCAAATCGTCCCCCACTCTTCAATGGCACAAATTATATATATCGGAAAACATGCATGCGCATTTTTATTCAAGCTATTGATTATAGTTTGTGGAAGACAATTGTAAAAGGTCCTCATCAGCCTACTATGTTGGTTAATTGCATTCTCACTCCAAAGATGAAAGATGATTAGGATGAGAATGACATTAAGTAAATAGAGCTTAATGCTAAGGCTATGAACTTGTTATTTTGCTCTCTTGACCCAAGTGAATTTAATAGAATATCTAATTGTCTCTCCGCCAAGGAGATTTGGGATACACTTGAGGTTATCCATGAGGGTACACACCAAGTGAAAACAACCAAGGTTAACATGCTCATTCATATGTATGAAATGTTTAAAATGGAACCTACTGAGTCTATTAGTGAGATGTACACTAGGTTCACAAATATTGTAAATGGCATGAGAAGCCTAGAAAAAATTATTTCTAATGGTGAACTTGTAAATAAACTTCTCAGGTCTCTACCGGCTTCTTGGAATTCAAAGGTAACAACTATTGAAGAAGCCAAGGATGTCAACACTCTTCCACTTGAATAACTGTTGGGATCACTGATGACCTATGAGCTCTCCCTCAAGCAAAAGAATGTGGAAGTCAACAAAAAGAAGAAAGTGATCACCTTCAAATCCACTTCTAGAGAAGAATCAAGCGATGACTCCGAAGAAGATGATGAAGATGATGAGACAGCTCTTATGGCAAGAAAATTCAGAAGGTTTATGAGGAAGAAAAGATTCAACTTCAAGAAGAAACCTCTGAAAGGTGAGCCAAGTAAAGAGAAAGACAAGGAGAAGGAGAAGGAGTAGCCCACTTATTTTGAATGCAAGAAATCCGGTCATTTTAAGGTGGACTACCCCTTGCTCAAGAAAAGTAGAAGAAAGTTAAGAAAGAAGGCCATGATGGCAACCTGGAGTGACAGTGAGGACTCCAGTTCTAAGGAAGAACAACAGGAGGTGGCAAACTTCTATCTGATGGTGGATCATGATGAGGTACATTCTAAAATAGAAAATAAATTTGCTTTTGATGAATTTCATGAAGTTTTTGATGAATTAGTCATAGAATTTCAAAAACTAAAGTCAAAACATAAAGATTTGAAAAGGCAAAATTTGGATTTAGCCAAAACAAATGATAAGCTTTCAAATAAAAATGAATGCCTTCTTTTTAAAATAGAAAATTAAATGATAAGATTTCAGTTCTTGAAAAGGAAAAAGAAGTTTTGAAAAAGAAAAGTTCTTCAGTTTCAAATGAAAATCTTTCAAAACAAAGCAAAGAAATTTTGAATGAAAATAAAAGATATAAGGAAGAAATTGAAAAATTAAAACCTTTTGTAGATAAATTTACTCATAGTTCTAAAAAATTAAATTTGCTTTTGAATAATCAAAGAGTTGTTTTTGATAGAGCAAGTTTAGGGTTTAGAACTCATAAGAAATAAAAACTTTTCAAAAATTTCTTTGTGACTGCATCTTCATCCATTACTTGTTATGCATGTGGTATTAAAGGGCATAAATCTTATATGTGCAGCAAAAGAAGATTGAGTAATATTAAGAAAGTTTGGGTTCCAAAAGGAACCAATGCCACTAACTTAAAAGGACACAAGATGACTTGGGTACCTAAAGTCTCCACTTGATCTTTATTGCAGGTATGCCTTGTAACCAAAAAGAAAAGAATGTGGTACCTTGATAGCGGTTGCTCAAGACATATGACAGGAGAGTTCTCATCGCTCGAATATCAAAATGGTGGCAATGTGACTTTTGGTGATAATGGAAAGGGCAAAATTATTGGTTTTGGTAAAGTCCATATCACCCCCTCTTCTTTCATTGATAATGTTTTATATGTTGATGGTTTAAAACATAACTTGCTTAGTATTAGTCAATTTTGTGACAAGGATTTTAAAGTTATTTTTGAATCTTCTATATGCATTGTTTCTAGTTTAGATGACAATAACATTAAGTTCATTGGTCATAGGCATGGCAATATTTATATAGTTGATCTTGATGATCTTCCAATTCAAAATGGTCAATGCCTAGTGGCAATGGAAGCCAAGATCAATGAAACTAGTTGGCTTTGGCATCATAGACTAGGACATGCTAGTATGCATTTGATTTCAAAACTTAGCAAAAAGAATTTGATAAAGGATTTGCCTAAACTCAGTTTTAAAAAAGACAAGATTTGTAGTGCATGTCAACTTGGAAAACAAACCAAATCCTCCTTCAAACCAAAAAGAGTAATCTCTACATCTAGACCCTTAGAGTTGCTTAACATGGACCTCTTTGGGCCAACTAGAATATCTAGTTTGGGAGGTAAGAAGTACGGTCTAGTTATTGTAGATGATTTCTCACATTTATATGGGTCTTGTTTTTAGCACATAAAGATGAAATGTTTTCTAAATTCATTAGATTTCATAAATGAGTTTCAAATAAAAAAGGTGTTTCAATCGTATCTTTGAGAAGTGATCATGGAACTGAATTTGAAAATGCTGATTTTGATAAATTTTGTATTGAAAATGGCATTCATCATAATTTTTCTGCACCTAGGACACCTCAACAAATTGGGATGGTAGAAAGGAAAAATAGAACTCTTGAAGAAATGGCACGCACCATGCTTTGTGAAAATGATTTACCTAGATATTTTTGGGCGAAAGGCATAAATATTGCATGCTATGTTTTAAATCGAGTTTTGATCCGACCGATTTTAAAGAAAATACCTTATGAGCTTTGGAAGGGTAGAAAACCTCAATTCGTTATTTTCGTATTTTTGGATGCCGTTGTTTCATTTTAAACAATGGTAAGGATAAATTGAGCAAATTTGATGCCAAATCAGATGAGGGAGTCTTTCTAAGCTACTCCACATCTAGTAAGGCATACAGGATCTTCAATAGAAGAACACTTGTTGTTGAAGGATCCATACATGTGGTATTTGATGAATCTGACCAGAAATCTTCGAGAAAAGAAGATGTGCTTTCTGATGAAACAAGTACCAAGAAAACTTAAAGTATAAACAACAATGAAGAGCCTACCAAGAAACAAGAAGATGATCAAAATACTGAAGAAAATCAAGTACAAGGTGATGAAAATACATATACAATTGATCCACTGCCAAAAGAATGGAGGTATGCTCATGGACACCCAAAAGAACTAATTATTGGTGATCCATCTAAAGGTGTAAGTACTCGATCATCCCTTAAAAATATCAGTGATTATTTAGCTTTTGTTTCTCAAATTGAACCTAAAACTATTGAGGAAGCTGAATGTGATAGTAATTGGATAAATGCTATGCAAGATGAACTTAATTAATTCAAAAAAAACAATGTTTGGACATTAGTAGATAGGCCTTCAAATACTTCAATTATTGGCACAAAATGGGTTTTTTGAAATAAACTTGATGAAAATGGTGTTGTTACTAGAAATAAGGCTAAACTAGTTTCCAAAGGATACAATCAGGAGGAAGGGATAGATTTTGATGAAACCTTTGCTCCTATGGCTAGACTTGAGGCAATTAGGCTATTGTTGGCTTTTACTTGCTTTATGAATTTTAAATTATTTCAAATGGATGTTAAAAGTACCTTTTTAAATGGTCTTATTAAAGAAGAGGTTTATATTGAACAACCTCCTGGCTTTAAAAATTCTGAATTTCCAAATCATGTTTACAAACTTCATAAAGCTTTGTATGGCTTGAAACAAGTTCTTAGAGCTTGGTATGATCATTTAAGTTCTTTCTTGCTCAAAAATGATTTTGGTAGAGGTAATGTAGACAAAACTTTATTTTTGAAGAAAAAGAATGATGATCTCTTAGTAGTACAAATCTATGTAGATGATATCATATTTGGTGCTACTAACGAATATCTTTATCAAGAATTTGCAAAGTTAATGCAGGGTGAGTTCGAGATGAGCATGATAGGAGAACTAAATTTCTTCCTCGGACTCCAAATAAAGCAAATCTTCATCAACTAAGCGAAGTACACAAAAGAAATATCCAAAAAGTTTGGGATGGAGAACACCAAGCCTTTAGGTACCCCTATGAGCTCTACTTGTAGACTTGACAAGGATGAATCAGGTAAATCTATTGACCAAAAATTATATCGTGGCATGATCGGTTCACTGCTATATCTTACTGCCAGTAGACCAGATATCATGTTTAGCATTTGTATATGTGCTAGATATCAGTATAATCATAAAGAGTCTCATCTTTTGGCTGTTAAACGCATACTTAGATATCTATCTGGCATAATTGAAATTGGTTTGTGGTACTCTAGAGATTCTTCATTTGAATTGATTGCTTATTCTGATGCTAACTTTGCTGGGTGTAAACTTGATCGTAAAAGTACTAGTGGAACCTGTGTTGCTCATGTGGCTTTTCCCAAGAGGGGGGTGAATTAGGAATTACAAAATTTTTGCAAGTATGTGCACAAGTAATTCCTTTTAGTGGTTAGGTGCTGTGTTAATTAGAGAATGAATGCAGAAGTAAAAAAGTAAATCAAACACAACACAAACAAAGCAGGTTTATAGTGGTTCAGAGCAACCCAGCTCCTACGTCCACTACCCAAGTTCACCACTCAGGATTTCCACTATATCCCCCAAACGGGAATACAGTTGGATTGTTTTATAGGCTCACAATCCCAACCTCTATACTTTGGTTTTTGAAATAGGGCTCACCAAAGAAACCCACTTTAGGTTTTCACAGGCTCACCTAGAACCTCTACACTTTGGTTTTTGAATAGGCTCACCAAAGAAACCTCTACACTATGGTTTTTAAAAGCTCACCAAAGAAACCTATTTGGTTTTTACAACCGGGCTCACCAATAACCCAGATATTCTAAAAGATAGAATAAACAAGCAACAATAAAGACAAACTCAGTTGTCTGGGTGGTTGCCAATGCAGCTCAAGTGAAGATCCACTGAATGCTCTTCAATGCACTTCAATGGCTTCCTTGCTTTCCTCAAAAGATGCTTCAAGCTTCTGGTAAGAGTTGTTGCAGGCTTGAAAGCAGACTTTAAAGCTCTAGTGCTCTTTCTTCACTTCAATAAGTGTTCAATAAATGCTCAATAATTTATTAGTCTCTTCAAAGATGTTCTCATACCTTATTTATAGAGACTTCAACTGCCTTCCCTTGATTTTGAGCATTGTAGACCATTGGGAGGTGACAGGTTACTGTTGGAGCACTTTTGGAATTCAAAATTTGAGAAATAGAACTAGCCGTTGGAGGTGACCCCATCATTCCAGTCGGCTCGGACAAACTTCGAGTTGGCTCGGACTAAGTTCGGGTCGACTGGGCTGATTGCCAGTCGGCTAGCTTTCACAGTTAAGAAAATACCTTACTCTGGATGAGTCGGCTGGGATGAATCCCAATCGGCTGGAATCTCAGAGGCTCTCAGACCATTCTCAACCGAGTTCTGGATGAGTCGGCTGGGCTGAATTCCAGTCGGCTCGGATTTCTAAGAATCTCATAATGTTCTCGACCATGTTCTGGACGAGTCGGCTGGGCCTTAGTGCCAGTCAGCTGGATCTGTGTGCCAAAGAACTTCTTTCCTATGCCAGTGTCAGAGTCGGCTGGGTCCTCCATCCAGTCGGCTCGAAAGTGGTTCTTCAGCCAGATCAACATCAAACTTCCAGAACACTTGTCCCAAGCTTTGAAGTCTTCTTCAAGGACTTCTTACAATAAATTTAAGAAAAATTGAAGCTTGAAAGACTACTAGAAGTAACCCTTAAACTTGATTTTAATAGGAAATTTTTTGTAGGGTTTTTCTTTACAAGATTCTAAATACTTTACAACTCAACACAAATTATTAAAGATTGTAGAATTTAGAAAGTATGTCAATGTAGTTGTCCTACAAAAACTTGTCAATCATTTGAAGAGTTGTTAGATAACCAAATATATGCTCCAATATTTTGTTATCATCAAAATCACTTTAGGGGTCAACAATCTCCCCCTTTTTGATGATGACAAAACACTGGGCATGAAAAGAATCTAATCTATTCACAAGTATGTAAGCATTTACATTTGTTTGACAATTCATAAAATCAACTGTAATCTTAAATGTATATCAGTATGTGCTATATAGTTATGCACAAGGTCAAATTCAAAAACTGCAAATATCAGAGAATGATTGCTTGTATGTATCAAGCAGTATTAAGTATCGACTGATAAATATAATAAGTAGAGAGCATCATAATAATCATTGAAGCATGTAAATTAAACATATATATCTCCCCCTTTTTATAAAATTTCTAGACAATATGAGTTTTCTCTAAGTTTCTCGTCCTTTAACATTCATTTGAACATTTTAACAGAATAATATGCAAGAGGAAACTCCCTCTGTCTACTTTACTTTAGTAGTTTAATTGCAATTCATTAAGCTTTTCCTTTGATGCACTCTATGATTCTCCCCCTTTTTGTCATCAATGCAAAAAGGTTAAACAGATAAGCTTAGAATTTTAAATAGATTGAGAAAGTTTTAAGATTTGTTTGAGATAATTTCACTTTCTCAACTTAGAGAGAGAATTCTTATTAAAAAGAAGAGAGTGTAAACAAGATAACACATATACACACATTACACAGTGATCAAAAATATGTTCATTTCATTTCTATCAAAAAGGTGTTTAGTACATCAATCATTACAAAAGTTTCAAAAAGCATTCAAAAAGTACTGAAACTATAAAATGTCTACTCAGAGTCATCTCTGGGAACATTGGCACCTTGCTAAGAAGTGGGTCTAGGTGATCGACTAGATGAAGCATGAGGAGGAGCCCTAGGGTGATGAGAGGTACTAGGAGCCCTAGTGGAAACGAGAGGTGGATCATACAATGGTCTGGTCCTAGCTGTGACCTCCAGTGATCTGACAGTACCATAGATAGACACCATCTCCATCCAAATTGCTCCCAGCTGTTGCTCCAAGTCCTTGAGGCAAACTGGCACTTTGTTTACTGCCTCCTTCATCTCACCAATTTCTTTCTGCATAGATATGAGCTCCGAGGCTTGGACATTGGCAAAAGCTTCAGCTGATCCTCGAAGTCTACCAAGCTCTGACCTGATGATCTCGATACCTCTAGTGTAATCATCAGCCATACTTTTTGTATCAACAATAGTTCCCACTTTGCCTCTAAGTTCCTTCAATTCAGTTTGATATTCATTTAGTGTAATGTTCACAGACTTTAAAATTTCTTCAGAACTTGAAGAGATACAATTCAGAATTGGTTGAAGTTCTATCTGAGGAGTTGATCTTGAAGCTTCCATAGCTTCAACCTTTCCTTGTAGACTTGACACATGCTCTTCCAGTCTGTCCAAGATGCTATCCACTGACTGTTTCAAATCACTAAATAAAGAAGTTATTGTACCTGTCAGTGAATCTGTCAAGCTTCTCATCTATTCTTCAATCTGAACATGAAGGATAGGAGGTTGTGGTGCTGCAGTAGGATAGTCAGGTAATGGAACATCAGCTGCAGGCAAGTCAAGCTCCGGTGAAGGCAAATCAAACTCCGCTGTAGGCATATCAAACATAGGAGAAGGTGCTCTAGTCTCCTCAGTGGCAACAGGCTCGGATACAAGTGACTCATACTCAGGTACTGGTGAGAAGAAGTTTCAGCTGCTTCTATATTTTCTTCCTCTTCTTCTTCTTCACTACTACTTGAGCTGCCTATAGCCCTTTCATTTGTGCCTTTCTTTCTCCATACTCCTTCCACTTGAAAGTATCCCATTCTCTCTAGAGTTTTGGATGTGTAAACATCTGTGTGATGCAATTCTAATCCATCCTCACCATCCAAACTGACTCTATTAGATTTAAACAAGAGGGTAAGCATCATTCCATATGGTAGACATGATTTAGCCTTTCAAAAAGTTTCTTTCATTTGCATGATTATAATGTATGGAAGATTGACATGATTTCTCTCTAAGATGTGCTCCATGAGGCATAAATCTCTTTCACTTACCCAATCGAATCTACCGGTTCTTTGCAAGAAAATTTTACAAATAAAATTATGAAGCAATCTCATTTCCAGTGATAGGGTGTTAGCAAAAACTGTACCAATACCTCCAACATCTTCTTTGTTCAATATAGTCCTCAGAGTCTTCTCGCTATTGTCAGTTACTAAAAACTTTACTCCCTCTGAAGGTAAGTCCAATATCCCTTGTAGAAGTTTCTCATTGACTATTATCCTCTTTCCTTTAACAGTGGACTCCACATGATTAGTTCCCAACCTTAAGTTTTCATAAAAACTTCTAACCAAAGTGGGATAGGTCTTCTCATTCAAAGAACAAAATTTTCTCCACCCTTGATCTTCGATTAAATCTCCTATTTTTAACCCAATGCCTTTAATAAACTCAAAATTAATACAGCGGCCGAAGGTTACTGGACGCGTAGACATTGAAGGCACATGGCTAGGAGCGGTAGGAGCATCTCTTGTGGCATCCTTTGCAAATTCTTCACTGTGGACGGCGCTACTTGGCTATTCTTGCCTCCTTTTAGACCTTCTTTCCTTTTCAACAGTTGGAGCAACCCTAACGAAGCGTTTACCTATCGCACGCTTGGGTGCCATTGCTAGGAAAGATGGAAAATTGGAAGATTGGAGTTCTTGGAGGGGAGAAGGAAGTCTTTGGAGCAGGTTTTGGAGATGAATGACCCGTTAGAGAAGACAACAAAAAGGTAAAACAGTTCGGTGAAGGGTTTATAACCCAAGGCAAAACATATCGGTGCAAAATTCCAGTCGACTCGAGTAACCCTAAAAAGGCTTGAGTCGGCTTGGCCAGAACTCTCCTAAAACCATCAGAAGATCTAGTCGACTCGAAACTGCTCAAGCCGGCTAGGCCAAAACAAGTTCAAATCTCTCAGAAAATCTAGTCAACTCGGATTAAGATCCAGTCAACTCAAACAGAGAAAATAGAGTTTTGAAGATTTTGAACAAAAACCAAAAGGATTTTGAAGAGAATTTCAACAGAAATTAAGGCTCAATAAAATAGAATAAATTGAGGAGGTTCTCTAGATAATATTTCCTTAAACTTGAAGTAATTAGATTAGAGAATCTAAAAAGGATCGCAAAGTTCTAATTCACTCCTAATTAGCTCAAATCTATCTTGATTGAGTGGCTTAGTAAATATATCAGCTAGTTGATCTTCAGTAGCTACAAAGTCAAGCACAATATTACCATTAGAAATATGATCTCTAATAAAATGATGTCTAATTTCAATGTGCTTGATTCTAGAGTGTTGAATTGGATTCTTTGTCAAATTGATAGCACTTATGTTATCACATTTAATTGGAATTTTAGATTATGATACACCAAAGTCTTTTAGTTGTTTAATCCATAACACTTGAGCACAACAACTACCAGTAGCCACGTACTCAGCCTCAGCTGTGGACAAGGCTACGGAGTTTTGCTTCTTACAGTGCCATGAAATTAAATTCAACCCTAGAAATTGGCATGTACCGCTAGTGCTTTTTCTATCTATTTTACGACCAGCATAATCAGCATCAGATAATCCAATCAAATTCAGAGTAGAATGTTTAGAGTACCAAATTCCTAAATTACTTGTTCCTTTTAAATATTTAATTATTCTTTTAACAGCAAGCATATGTGTTTCTTTTGGAGATGACTGAAATCTAGCACATACACATACACTATATAATATGTCAGGTCTACTTGCAGTCAAATACAATAAGGATCCGATCATACCTCTATATAGCTTTTGGTCAACATTGGATCCATTCTCATCTTTGTCTAATCTGTAAGCTGGGCTCATGGGTGTGCTCATTGATTTGCTACCCTCCATACCAAACTTTTTGATGATTTCCTTGATGTATTTGGCTTGGTTGATGAAGATGCCTTCCTTTGTTTGTTTTACTTGAAGTCCAAGAAAGTAGTTCAGCTCGCCCATTAAGCTCATTTCAAATTCTCCCTGCATAAGCTTAGCAAATTCTTTACATAGAGATTCGTTAGTTGCACTAAAAATGATATCATCTACATATATTTGTACAACTAAGATGTCATTATTTTTTTTTTTGATAAATAAAGTTTTGTCTACATTATCTCTTGAAAAATCATTTTCAATTAAGAAAGTGCTAAGTCTATCATACCAGGCTCTAAGTGCTTGTTTCAAACCATACAATGCTTTATTTAATTTGAATACATGGTTTGGAAAAGTGTGATTTTCAAAACCTGGTGGTTGTTTCACAAAAACTTGTTCAGAGATAAAACCATTAAGAAATGCACTTTTTACATCTATTTGAAAGAGTTTAAAGTTCATATAGCAAGCAAATGCAAGTAGTAATCGAATGGCTTCTAGTCTTTCTACGTGTGCATAAGTTTCATCAAAATCAATACCTTCTTCTTAGTTATATCCCTTAGCCACTAATCTAGCTTTGTTCCTTATAATGTTTCCTTGCTCATCTTCTTTATTCCTATAGACCCATTTAGTTCCTATTATTGGATGGTCAGTAGGTCTATCTACAAGTGTCCATACCTTATTTCTTTCAAACTGGTTTAATTCTTCATGCATTGCCATCATCTAGTTTGGGTCAATCTCAGCCTCTTCTAAGCTATGGGGTTCTATTTGTGATACAAAGGCTAGGTAATCATGTGCATCCTTATGTGCAGCCCTAGTCCTAACACCATGTGAAGGATCTCCTATTATTAATTATTTAGGGTGAGATGTAACATACCTCCAGTCCCTTGGTAGATCAGTGTGATCCTTACTTATCATTTCTTCTCCATCTTGAGTGTCTTTGTCTTGAATACTCAAGTCATCCATTCCTTTTTGCAATATACCTGCATCATTATCTATACACTCTTCTTGTCTAGAAGGTGTAGGGTTAGTTTCAATAAATACAACATGAATTGACTCTTCAACAATAAGAGTCCTTTTATTAAAAACCCTATATGCTTTGCTATGTAAAGAATAACCTAGGAAAATTGCATCATCAGCTTTAGAAACAAATTTTTCTAAATTATCTTTTCCATTGTTATGTACAAAGTATTTACATCCAAACACATGAAAATAACTAATATTGGTTTTTTGTCATTCCAAAGATCATAGGAGGTTTTCTTTAAAATAGGACGGATCAAAACACGGTTTAAAATATAACATGCAGTGTTCACCGCTTCTGCCCAAAAGTACTTTGGAAGATTGCCTTCACACAACATTGTGCTTCCAATATCCTATTTTTCCTCTCAACAACACCATTTTGTTGAGGTGTTCTAGGAGTGGAGAAGTTATGATCAATGCCAAATTCAATACAATAATCTTCAAAAATTGATTTTCAAACTCAGTTCCATGATCACTTCTAATTGAAATCAAAGATAAGTTCTTTTGGTTTGAAACCTTTTTATGAAATTTTATGAAAACATGAAAAGTTTCATCTTTCGAAGCAATGAACAAAACCCAAGTAAATCTTGAAAAATCATCTACTATCACAAGAGCATATTTCATTCCTCCTAGGCTTGTGGTCCTAGTAGGTCCGAAAAGATCCACGTGAAGTAGTTCAAGAGGTCTTGTTGTAGAAACTATATTCTTTGATTTAAAACTCTCCCTAGTTTGTTTATCCATTTGGCATGCATCACAAACATGATTTCAATCAACTTTAAACTTAGGCATGCCTCTAACAAGATCTTTAGAAATTAATTTGGCAATTGTATGCATACTAGCATGACCTAATCGTCTATGCCATAGTAAGCCTGACTCTTTGGTCTTAGCATTCATTGCAACTAGACTAGGGCTACTAGACATGGCAAGATCATTAAGATCTATTACATAGATATTCCCGAGTCTATGTCCAATAAATTTATTGCTAGAATCTAAAGAGTTAGTTACTATACACATAGAAGACTCAAAGACAACCTTGAAGCCTTTATCACACAATTGACTTATACTTAAGAGATTATGCTTCAATTTGTCTACTAGCAAAATATTTTCAATAAAAGTAAAGGGAGTTATTTTGATCTTACCAATACCGATTATTCTCCCTTTGCCATTATCTCCAAAGGTGACCATACCTCCTTCTTTCATTTCAAGGGTGATGAATTGGTCCTTGTCACCCATCATATGTCTTGAGTAGCCACTGTCCAAGTACCACCTTTCTTCAATCTTTGGGCTGCAAGACATTCCTGCAAAACAGTCAATGAATTCTTTTAGGTACCCAAGCTACCTTGGGTCCTTGCAGGTCAGCAGAGGAGGTTCCTTTGGGAACCCAAATCTTTCTTATTTTATTAAGGACATTTCTAAAATTATTGCATTCAAAAGCTTTTTGTCCTATTCTTTTACAAGTATAGAAAACAACTTTAGAATTTTTGATAAAACCAGAATTTGAAGTTCTGAAAGTTGATGCACTTGATATAGATTTTGAAGTTTTCGAAATGTATGTGTTTTTGCTCAAATTCTTAGGAACATATAATAAAGAATTTGAGATAGAAACAGTTTTTGGTGTAGCTGAAACTTTTTGAGATAAGGCATTTTGAACAGGTGTTTTGGATTTCACAGAAGTAGTTGCTGAAATTCCATTCATAAAAGAAGTGTTGAAACCAATTCCAGCTTTATTTCCTAAAATTCATTGTTCTTTTAAAATTAGCTCAAGCTTATTTGAAGATAAAGTGAGTTTTTCAACCAAAGGCTTGAGTTTTGTAACCTCCTTTTTCAGTTCATTATTTTCAGTAAGCAAATCATTGTTTTTCTTTTCACATGAAAGATTTTCATTTTTCAGCTTTTCAAATTTTTCAGAAAATTCATGCAATTCTTTTTGTAATAAATTGTTCTTTTCTGAAATTTCATCCTTTTGTTTGAGTAAAGAATCATTCATATTTTTTAATGATTTTATCTTTACTCCAGCTTTCTTAAATTTAGAAAGTAAGTCATGAAAAGCATAATTTAATTCATCAAAAGTAAATTCAGTGCAATTGTTAGGGGATGTTATCTCATCTTTGAGATCCATTAAGCATAAATTTACGGTCTTGGTGGTCTCTTCCTCTTCAGATGATGATAAGTCTTCACTGTCAAACCATGTGGCAACCATGGCTTTCTTTTTCTTCTTTTGTCTAAAGGATTTCTTCAACAATGGACAGTCCGGACGTATGTGCCCCGGCTTCTTGCATTCGTAGCACGTGGGGACTACCTCTTTATCTTTCTCTCTATCCTTTTCCTTTTCCTTTCCATAATCCTTCCTATGAAATTTCCAGTTATACCTTCCTTTCTTTCTTCCCATAAATTTCCTGAATCTCCTCACAACCATAGCGATGTCATCATCTTCTAGGTCGTCATTGGAGGAGGTGCTTTCTTCTTCAGATTCTTCATCATCCCTCTTTGAATCGGAAGCAGCTTTGAAGGCTATTGTCTTCTTTTTCTTCTGCTCATCTTCCGTTCTGTGTTGCATTGTTAGCTCATGGGTGATGAGTGATCCCAGCAATTCATCCAGCATCAATGTGTTGAGATCTTTGGCTTTCTAGATTGTAGTTACTTTGGGATCCCATTTGTCGGGCAAAGAATGAAGGATCTTCTGAACTTGATCTGCATTAGAGTATACCCTGCCAAGACTCTTTAAACCGTTAATAATATCTGTAAATCTAGAGAACATGGCAGAAATTATTTCAGAAGGTTCCATTTTGAATAATTCATAATTATGAATGAATATATTTATCTTTGAGGTTTTCACTTGGGAAGTTCCCTCATGGGTCACTTCGAGTTTATCCCAGATTTTCTTTGCTGAAGAGCAAGTAAAAATTCGGTTGAACTCGTTTGCATCCAAAGCATAGTATAATAAATTCATTGCTTTGGCGTTCAATTCTCCCATCTTCATATCATGATCATCCCAGTCCTCTTCAGGCTTAGGGATGTCCACACCATCAACTTTAATTGTGGAAATGTGTGGCCCTTTCAAGATGACCTTCCACAATTGAAAATCTACATCTTGTATGTAAATTTTTATTCGTGCTTTCCAATATGAATAATTAATGCCTGTGAATAGTGGAGGTCTATTTGTTGATTGGCCTTCGGTCAAGGATGTACTCATGGGATGAGCCATCAATCTTAACTCAGTAATCAGAGACACTGCTCTGATACCAGCTGTTTCCCAGGTGGCTTTTCCCAAGAGGGGGGTGAATTGGGAATTACAAAATTTTCACAAGTATGTGCACAAGTAAATCCTTTTAGTGGTTAGGTGCTGTGTTAATCAGAGAATGAATGCAGAAGCTAAAAAGTAAATCAATTACAACAGAAACAAAGCAGGTTTATAGTGGTTCGGAGCAACCCAGCTCCTACGTCCACTACCCAAGTTCACCACTCGGGATTTCCACTATATCTCCCAAACCAAAATACAGTTTGATTATTTTATAGGCTCACAATCCCAACCTCTACACTTTGATTTTTGAAATAGGGCTCACCAAAGAAACCCACTCTAGGTTTTCACAAGCTCACCTAGAATCTCTACACTTTGGTTTTTGAATAGGCTCACCAAAGAAACCTCTACACTGTGGTTTTTAAAGGCTCACCAAAGAAACCTATTTGGTTTTTATAACCGGGCTCACCAATAACCCAGATATTCTAAAAGATAGAATAAACAAGCAACAATAAAGATAAACTCTGTTGGCTGGGTGGTTGCCAATGTAGCTCGAGTGAAGATCCACTGAATGCTCTTCAATGCACTTCAATGGCTTGCTTGCTTTCATCAAAAGATGTTTCAAGCTTCTGGTAAGAGTTGTTGCGGGCTTGAAAGCAGACTTTAAAGCTCTAGTGCTCTCTCTTCACTTCAATAAGTATTCAATAAATACTCAATAATTCATTAGTCTCTTCAAAGATGTTCTCATACCTTATTTATAGAGACTTCAACTGCCTTCCCTTGATTTTGAACATTGTAGACCGTTGGGAGGTGACAGGTTACTGTTGGAGCACTTTTAGAATTCAAAAACTAAGAACTAGAACTAGCCATTGGAGGTGACCCCATCATTCCAATCGGCTCGGACAAACTTCGAGTCAGCTTGGACAAAGTTCAGGTCGACTAGGCTGAGTGCCAGTCGGCTAGCTTCCACAGTTGAGAAAATACCTTACTCTGGACAAGTTGGCTGGGATGAATCCTAGTCGGCTGGAATCTCAGAGGCTCTAATACCATTCTCAACCGAGTTCTGGACGAGTTGGCTGGGCTGAATTCCAGTCGGCTTGGATTCCTAAGAATCTCAGAACGTTCTCAACCATGTTCTGGATGAGTCGGCTGGGCCTTGGTGCCAATCGGTTGGATCTGTGTGCCAGAGAACACTTGTCCAGAACACTTCAAACTTCCAGAACACTTGTCCCAAGCTTTGAAGTCTTCTTCAAGGACTTCTTACAATAAATTCAAGAAAAATTAAAGCTTGAAAGACTACTGGAAGTAACCCTTAAACTTGATTTTAATAGAAATTTTTTTGTAGGGTTCTTCTTTACAAGATTCTAAATACTTTACAACTCGACACAAAACATTAAAGATTATAGGATTTAGAAAGTATGTCAATGTAGTTTGGTGTGGAACAAAGTTGGGGCCTAGGGATGCTAGGATGGATGCTTATGATGTAAGGAATTTCTTTTTTTAGGGTTGATGAGTTTTTTTTTTTTTTTTAGTTGTTTTTCTTAGGGTTTTGATTCCCGATCACAAGCAAAGGTAAGAAATAAGAAAGATGAGTAATGGAAGCTTACACTAGTAGT
Organism: Areca catechu; assembly: GCA_021397845.1. Taxonomy (NCBI): domain Eukaryota; kingdom Viridiplantae; phylum Streptophyta; class Magnoliopsida; order Arecales; family Arecaceae; genus Areca; species Areca catechu. The sequence goes on along the minus strand of CM038044.1, from coordinate 25,116,836 downwards.
TCAAAGCCCTAAATAGTGAGAACGAGAATAGGATCCTGGGATTAAGAAACCCCGGTAGGACTAGCTCGAAATATAATACCTACTTAGAAGATAGAGAGAGCAAACCTCACACGTCTGAAGCGCCCGATGCAGAGATCGCTCAACTCGGCGGATGTGGCCTGGATGCCCGAGCAGTCAAACCCGTGGAAGCACTGGCTTTCGGTCAGAAGGTTGCGATGGCAAAGCCGACTGTCTTCGGTTCCCGAGATGCTAGGGAGGACCTGTAGGCAAACAAAATAAGGATCAGTGAAATAGGGAGATGCACAGAAAGGAACTGAGATGGGGTTGAGAAGGGGCTTCGAGCTCGGTGTTCGGCTAGATTTCGAAGTCGAAGATGGAGAAAACTTAGGGCCTCGCACCCCGCGACATCCCGGAGGATGAAGGATTGTGGCCTCACACCACGCGACGTCCAAGAGGACGAAGGATTCGCGATGCCCTGGAGCGATGGACAGGTGGCCTCACACCACTCGACGTCCCTGGGGACGAAGGCAACTTCACTCAAACCTAGTCTAAGAGACAATGGTTGGAGGATAGAAAACTCAAACTTTTTTTCATTAATCATTCAATAGTTTTACAAGGGAGGGATTCGGTCCTTTAAATAGGCACCCAAGGCCCATTTGAATTTCAAATGAAACCAAATTACAAGCTTTCTTGGGGTGCCAAAAACCTTTGACCTTCTCCTCTCTTTGGCCGACCAAAGGGACTTGGATTGGGCGTGGCATGTGGGAGGGCTCGGAGAGGGGGATTGGCCTCTTGACTTCCTTCATTAGCATACTCAATTTGAGAAGAAAACGTGGAACATGGCTTGCTTGAAGGGATGTGTTCCCTTGGATTCTTCAACGCCCTTCTTTAGAGTGATTCAAGGCTGACCAAGTGGAGAGAGCTTTGGGCATTGCATGGTTGAGGGCTTGGAGAGGGGAGTGTGTCCTTTGACCTTCCATCCTTGCATGAACACTTTGGGAAGATGGCTTGGAAGGGGGCTTGCTTTGTGGCTTGGTCTCTTCAAGGTTCTTCAACACCCCACATTTGATGGATCATAGCGTGATGTGGGGGAGGGAAGAGGGGGATGGTGTCTCCTCCTTCCAATGTCGCCCAAGAGAAAAAGGCAAGGGGAGGGCGTGTGGAAAGCATGAGGGCACCACCTTGTTTCCTTCCTTGGATGTCCAAGTGGCAATTGATGTGGCGCCACATAGGTGGCTAAGGTGGCACCTGTGTTGGCATCTTTCCAAGTGAAAGAGATAGGTTGGCCCACAAGGAACTTGACTTGGTCTTGAAAGCCAGGTTGACTTCAACTAGGCTTGGACCCAATCCAAACTCAGACTCGAACCAAAAATAAATACAGGACCCATGACCTAAACTTGACCCAAATTGATCAAGGTACAAGACTAAACAAACTTAGACTAGGTACACGACAAAAATTATAAAATTACATTAGCTTATAGCCTTATTACAGGACTCACAGAAGTGGAACCCTAATCTGAGATCCACAGAGGGTTGAGGAGCCTCTATCGGATCTTGGTGCCCACACCAGTTCTCCCGGGATGGGAGGAACTCGACCCTGTCGAGTAAGGGTTAGTTTGGCTTTGGTACCTCTCCAGGATATCGGGGTCGATGCGCTGCAAGTCCTCCCATGTGATCCACGAGTCATCGGATTCGGGTCGGCCTTGCCATCGGACCAAGTAACGTTAATAGCCCTTGCCCCAGGTAGTGATGGCTTGGTCATCCAGGACATGCTCGATCCGCTCTCCTCACTTAGGTATATTTGGAGGTGGACACTCAGGTTTAGGTTCACTCTCAAAAGGGAGGTCAGGCCCAAATGGCTCACTGGATATGTTTGCGGGTTCCCTATACTCGACTAAGTCAGAGATATTGAATGTCAAGCTAATTCCATAATCTGGAGGTAATTCTAGCACATAGGCATTGGGACCCATTCTCCTAATCACTTTAAAGGGATCCACCCCACGAGCATGAAGCTTCTTAACGGTTCCCAGTGGAAACCGTTCAGGCCGGAGCCTAATCATTACAAAATCCCTTATTTCAAACTCTTTGGCTCGCTTTCGGGAATCAGCCAAAGTATTTTAAAATTGTATTTAATGCATAATCCTAACATGATGCAAAATGCAGACTCAACTATGCAATCTTATTGAGAAAAAATTTTATTGGACTCCTAGGGTCTAAACCTAACAGACTTTTGACTCTCTAGGTTTGACCCTAGTTTGGTATGCACAAGAAAAATTATTAAGGATCCCTAGCAAATGCCATAAAGTATACCAGAAGTAGAGGGCAAAAGGGATGGGCTCTAAGGAGTCACGCATTCTGGTAATCTCAATAAAAAGTAACCCCATGGCTCTAGAAATGTGAGAGGGTTCAGGGAAGGGTAGGAAATAGGAATCGGAGTCTTGGGGTGGCTTATGGAAAACATAAAACAGACCTGGGTTATTCAGGATGACCTTAAAATTTGGGCATCGTTCTATATGTGTCATATGGTCCACTTGTTCCGGTAGATCTTGGGGCTCGCTAGGGTCAATCCCACAATGAGGAAGGTCTATTAAAGAGGATCCTGGGATCAAGTCTATAGTATGATGGATGTCTCTCAGGGATGGAAGTTGATCAGGTAACTCATCGGGAACTTCATCCTCAATTTCTTTCCGAGCTTCAACCATCTCTTGAGGATGTTCTCTTTGGATTGGTTCATTAAGGGTTGGTTCCTGAACTCCTGTGGAAAAGACTAGTGAATCCTCATGTTCATTTACTAGATGTGATCCTGGCTCGGTCATTTCCTCTTCAAATTTTGTAGTGGGTTCAAGATCATTTTCCTTGGATTCCTCAATGATTTCACCCTCGGGCCCATCTTCTACTAAACTTGACTCATAGATGCTTTCTTTCAATTCTTTAATGGGCTCAGGAGTTTCTTTCCCTAGATTCTCAATGGGTTCAACCTTAAAGTCTTTAATGGGCTCAGGGGTTTTTGTATTCAAATTCTCAGAATGTTCATCCTTCTCTCCCTGAAACTCTTTAAAGGATCTTTTCCCAGTAATCTCTTCTTCTAACCCATTGTCTTTGATCATGTTAACTTCTGGCTTCTTTTCCTTTAGACTACTTGATCCTCTTTTAACCTGATCCTTAGGTTGAACTGGATTGATTGTAAACTTCTTCCCATGGTGGTTAATGGTATAGGTATTGGTCTGACCATGAAGGGTGGCATCATGATCGTACAGCCAAGGTTGTCCTAAGATAATACTACAGACGCCCATGGGAAGGACATCACACCAAATCATCTCTTCATAAGATTGCAACTTGATTAAGACTTGGCACCTAGAATTTATGGGTATGGAGGTTGAATCAATCCACGAGACATTGTAAGGGTTAGGGTGAGGAACTGGGGTCAATCCTAGGGATTTGGCAGTACTAGAAGAAATGGCATTGACACAGCTCCCACTATCAACTATGATCTTGCATACCTTATTCCTTAGTCTGGCAAAGGTTTGTAGGATGCTAGTCCTACGCCAATCTTCTTGCACTATGTCCTAAGTAAGGATGCACCTAATTACTCCTAAAAGGTCTTCAGACTCTAGGGAAGGATCACGCTGAGGGTATTCCCTATGGTGAGGAGGTGACTCTGCCTCAAGCTCGATGGATGGTCTAATATTCTTTTCTTAGGCTCTAATTCTATCTTCAAACTTATCAAGCCTATTAGTCAACTGGTTGCTTAATTGAGTCATGGATTGAGTTAGGGCTCCAATGTCAGCTCGAAGTTGGTCCATGGCTTCGGTAGGGGGTGGAGAAGGTGGGTGAAAAGAGGTTCCTGATCTAGTGCACATGTAACAAAATGATGCTACGGTTTGCTAGACCTAGGAGATCTCTCCAAATGTGAAGTCAAGAAGATGAACCTGAAAGCAGTAACTTGGCACCTGGCCAGGTAAGTGTAAGGTTAGTGGAGGCTCCTTTTTGCTTGCCTAGACATCAATTAGAAATTGGCCAGGTAAGCGAACCAACCCACTTCCCTTCAAGCTCTAGTCCCTGAACCACTTGCCTAGACACCAGCTACTCAAGCACACACCAACAAGTAATCTAGCTTGGCTCGGCACTTGGGTCGACCCGACTTCGTGGGTGTCCCTAGCTCACTAGAGCAGATTAAAGGTCTAATCGATTTTAGTTATTGGCTAGGGTTCGATATGTCGGGTGGTGGTTTTTGGGCTAGGGACAGGTAATGAAATCCTGACCCTATGTTAATTTGATGCCCTTAAGATAAGTAATACAAAATGAAGCACAAAAATGAATAATGAAATGACTTAAGAATTTCTTGTTTTTTTGTGTCTTTTAGATGTGTGAATGCTAAACAAAATGTAGGAATTAAAATGTGCCCCTAAATGCAAGAAATAAACTAGATGGATGAATGAGATGCTTGCTGAAATTTTCAGACCTGAGATTTTCTCAGGTAGTATTTCGGCTTGTAAAAATTCTACAAACTGAAATAAAATTTGAGAAAATAGAAAAAAATACTTTGAATTCAAGGCGATCTAACAGAATAAAAATCATGAAATTTAGAGATCTCTACAGAGAGAAACAATCCAATGATCAGACCATATACGGGCTGACCAGAATGCAGAAAATGAAAGAAAACAATGCACTAGTCCTAGCCTTGCTCTGATACCAAAAATGGTGTGGAACAAAGAGGGGGCTAGGGGATGCTGGGATGGATTCTTATGATGCAAGGAATTTCTTTTTTTAGGGTTGATGAGTTTTTTTTTTTTTTTTTTTTTAGTTGTTTTTCTTAGGGTTTTAATTCCCGATCACAAGCAAAGGCAAGAAATAAGAAAGATGAGTAACGAAAGCTTACACTAGCAGTTCAAAGCCCTAAACAGTGAGAACGAGAACATGATCCCGGGATTAAGAAACCCCGGTAGGACTAGCTTGAAATACAATACCTACTTAGGAGATAGAGAGAGCAAACCTCATACGTCTGAAGCGCCCGATGCAAAGATCGCTCAACTCGACGGATGTAGCCTGGATGCCCGAGTAGTCGAACCCGTGGAAGCACTGGATTTCGGTCGGAAGGTCACGATGGCAAAGTCGACTGTCTCCGGTGCCCGAGATGCCAGGGAGGACCTGTAGGCAAACAAAATAAGGATCAGCGAAATGGGGAGATGCACAGAAAGGAACTGAGATGGGGTTGAGAAGGGGCTTTGAGCTCGATGTCCGGCTGGATTCCGAAGTTGAAGATGGAGATAACTTGGGGCCTCGCACCCCACGACGTCCCGGAGGATGAAGGATTATGGCCTCACACCACGCGACATCCAAGAGGACGAAGGATTCGTGATGCCCTGGGGCGACAGACAGGTGGCCTCACACCACTCGACGTCCTTGGGGACAAAGGCAACTTCACTCAAACCTAGTCTAAGAGACAATGGTTGGAGGATAGAAAACTCAAACTTTTTTTCATTAATCATTCAATAGTTTTACAAGGGAGGGATTCGGTCCTTTAAATAGGCACCCAAGGCCCATTTGAATTTCAAATGAAACCAAATTACAAGCTTTCTTGGGGCGCCAAAAACCTTTGACCTTCTCCTCTCTTTGGCCGACCAAAGGGACTTGGATTGGGCGTGGCATGTGGGAGGGCTTGGAGAGGGGGATTGGCCTCTTGACTTCCTTCATTAGCATGCTCAATTTGGGAAGAAAACGTGGAACATGGCTTACTTGAAGGGATGTGTTCCCTTGGATTCTTCAACGCCCTTCTTTGGAGTGATTCAAGGCCGACCAAGTGGAGAGAGCTTTGGGCGTTGCATGGTTGAGGGCTTGGAGAGGGGAGTGTGTCCTTTGACCTTCCATCCTTGCATGAACACTTTGGGAAGAAGGCTTGGAAGGGGGCTTGCTTTGTGGCTTGGTCTCTTCAAGGTTCTTCAACGCCCCACATTTGATGGATCATGGCGTGATGTGGGGGAGGGAAGAGGGGGATGGTGTCTCCTCCTTCCAATGTCGCCCAAGAGAAAAAGTCAAGGGGAGGGCGTGTGGAAAGCATGAAGGCGCCACCTTGTTTCCTTCCTTGGATGCCCAAGTGGCAATTGATGTGGCGCCACATAGATGGCTGAGGTGGCACCTATGTTGGCATCTTTCCAAGTGAAAGAGGTGGGTTGGCCCACAAGGAACTTGACTTGGTCTTGAAAGCCAGGTTGACTTCAACTAGGCTTGGACCCAATCCAAACTCAGACTCGAACCAAAAATAAATACAGGACCCATGACCTAAACTTGACCCAAATTGGTCAAGGTAGACTAAACAAACTTAGACTAGGTACATGACTAAAATTATAAAATTACATTGGCTCATAGCCTTATTACAGGACTCACAGAAGTGGAACCCTAATCTGAGATCCACAGAGGGTTGAGGAGCCTCTGTTGGATCCTGGTGCTCACCCTATAGTTGTCCTTCAAAAACTTGTCAATCATTTGAAGAGTTGTTAGATAACCAAATGTATGCTCCAATGTTTTGTTATCATCAAAATCACTTTAGGGGTCAACAACCTGTCAGTTTTTTGGAGTAAATTTGATCCTTGGAGTAGCAAGAAACAGAATTCAGTTGCTTTATCTATGGCGAAAGCCGAATATATAGCAGATGGAAGCTGTTGTGCTCAAATCCTTTGGATCAAATAACAACTTGAAGATTTTGGCATTAAATTAACTAAGACACCCATAAGATATGACAATAATAGTGTAATCAATCTAACTAAGAATCCTATGCAACATTCAAGAAGTAAACACATTGAAATAAGACATCATTTCATAAGAGATCATGTACAAAATCTAATGTTATTCTTGAATTTGTGTGTACTGATGATCAATTAGCTGATGTGTTTACCAAACCATTGAGTGAAGAAAGGTTCTGTCTGATTAGAAGAGAGTTAGGTGTCATTGACCCATTCTCCTAGAACTCACAAACTTCATCTTATTACCCAAGGTATTTTTCTCAAAAAAAAAAAATACTTGCTTTGAGTCCCAAAAGCTTTTACATATTTTCTTAGATTTTTTAAAAAATTTTTATTTTTTTTTGGATTTTCTTGGCCAAGTGTCGACACTTGGATTTTGTCAAGTGTCGACACTTGGATTTTGTCAAGTGTCGACACCTGACCAAGTGTTGGCACTTAACAAATACTAAGTGTCGACACTTGCGAAAAGAAATCTATTTTTAAAATGATCGACCGAGGGTTTTGTTTTCACTTCCCCCCATCACTCTCAAGCTACAGTGGTCCCCTACACTCCAAATCCCTCCTCTTCCCGTTTACCCCTTCTCGTATCAGGTATTCCCTCTTTTTATTTCACTTTATTTCCATTTATTTCTCCTATTTTCTCATTTTCGTTATCGTGAAGCTGCATAACCTAGAATAGGTTTTTTCGATTTCTTTTTGGGGATTTCAATCAGATTTTCATGGGTTCTAATGGTTTTCTAAAATTCCATTTGAAGGAATGGTGGTTTAATGGCTTTTTCCTTGGATTTCCCATGGTTTTTGGCTGTTTTCACGCTCATTCCATCCAAATTTGGGAAAAAATACTGTTTGATTGATTTTGGCCAAAAAATTTTGGGTTTTCATCCAAAATCTAGTGTTCTAAACTTATTTCTATTGATTTATCATAGTTTTGAAAAATTATTCATGATGTTTTTGTGACATTTTCACCATTTTGCTAAAACCCTAATTGATTTAAGCCTAAATCCCATGTGTTTTGGTATTTTGACCTTACAAAATGTATTTTTACAAAAGTTCAAATATATTTTAAGAACCAAAAATATTTTCTAATTGTTTGTAGATTTCCTAAATTTTTTTAAGAGTATTTTACAACCCAAAATTATTTTAAAACTGTCTTTGCACCTCTTGTGAAATGAATTTCTCCTTAGCTGAACCTATAGCCAGTCCCATAGCTCTAAGTTTGATTGAATCTATCCTCTTTTCCTTCCTATCCAGCTGGTTTGACATGGGTCCTAGAAAGAGACAGTAGTTAGGAGACCAAGTCAGAGGACAGAGAGGAGAACAAATGCTAGGTATGACACTGGTGAGTCGAGCAACTCAGTTGCACCTGGTTCCCCTGCAGAGAGGATGGCAGGGAAGGCTGTTGCTTCCGATCGATGAGTGGACTTATAGTTTTTCGACCGCTAGCATTTTCAGATTTGGCAGACCCTTATCGATGCGGGTTTGGTGCCCTTCTGCACTATGCAAGAGAGGTATTACCCTCATCTGGTACGTGAGTTTTATGGAGCTTTGGATTGTCGGCATATGACTTGGAGGACATCTGTACGAGGTGTGGAGATTTTACTGACAGAGGAGCTCTTGAGCAGAGTTTGGGAGATACCACACCGAGGGATTAGCATTTTCTCTGTGGATGACAGGGAGGCCGCATTCCGTTGTATTTTGGAGCGCGAGGATGTTCGCAGTGTGCCAGTAGTCACCACGAACTAGCTGTCGGTGGAGATGCGGCTCTGTCATCATATCATGGCCCAGATTCTTCTGTCGAAGACAGGGCATTTTGATTTTATCACAGAGAGGGAGCTTATGCTCATGGTCTGCTTGACACAGAGGATGCAGGTAGACATTCCTTCTATGATGCTGATACAGATGAGAGATGCGGCCAGCCAGCGTCGTCATTGTCTGCCCTATGGGATGGGACTGACCCGACTATTCCGAGCATGTGGAGTATCCTTGGAGGGGGAGATCCCCAAGGAGATCTTACACACAGATGTTTATGATGAGAGGTCGCTCCATCATATGTGCTACAGAGTGGTTGGTGGCAGATGGGTCAGGAGGGAGTCTGGCCAGGAGCTAGATGAGGAGGATAAGTTACGTGAGGTAGAGGCAAGGCCATCAGGGCCGGTCAGTTCTCCTGTTCAGACATCACATGCATCAGAGACCGAGCCTGCGATGCTTTCAGCCACACCTTCAGCAGCTCCTCCAGCATCTACTAGAGTATACTTTGAGGAGTATTCACATGAGCAGTTTGCAGAGGTGAGAGGCGAGCTTATCAGTCTGGGAGCTAGGACAACTCAGCTTTGGATCGAGATTGAGAGCCTTAGAGCTCACACTGCTGCTGAGCATGCCGAGATTCATCAGTCTGTGGAGGCTGGTTTTGCACGCATTGAGAGTTTGATCAGATCCCTCCTTCCAGCTGCTCCTGCTGATCCTCTGGGTGATGATGATGATGATGATGGCGACGACCACCAAGATGACCATGATGATACTGTGGAGGGTGGTGATCGCACTGATGACAGGGCTACAGATGTTCTTGACGATGGCAGTGACAGTGATGATGGTGCCGATGGTTATGAGGTCGTCAGTCGAGAGTTGCAGACCCCTGATGTTCCTCCAGCTGATGCTACTGGCACTCCAGCTGCCACTGATCCAATCTTTGTTACCCCCACTAAGACTCTACCCCCTCCTTCTTCTAGGGCCTCTAGAGTTGCACCTCATTTTGGGCCATCCACTAGGACTAGGAGCCATGGTATCCTGAAGACTCCTGGTAGTCTAGCCCATAGGACTAAGGTTACCGGTCCTATCTCTTTTGAGATTCCATCTGATAAGGATTAACCTCACAGATGTCTCTTCTGTTGTATGATCTTTATGTTTTATATTACTTCTGATATATGACTTCTGATATATGACTTCTGATATATTTTGTATGTTTCTGTTTTGCTGATGAGTTAGCAAATTTTGTACTGAAAACTCCAATTATCATATATACATATTTCAGTTTGGATGTTTAAAAGTTGTGATTCACTTTGATTGCTTGATTAGTTACATTTATTTTCTTCAGCTCTGATACTATCTTTGGATCCTTTTGGCTCTAATACCTGTCATATCTGGTACTCTACCACTTTTTATCTCCATGCTCATTTTGAGAGGAAGGTTATTCCCCTTTCAAATGATTGACAAAAAGGGGGAGTAATAGTATAGATTGTATGGGAGTTTGGCATAAGTATGGCATAAATTGTTTGTGAAATTTTTTCAATTTGTTTGTGTAAATTTTCAAATTTGATATGCTTTGATACCCTGGTATATCATATCATTTGTTCTGATTAGAAATATCAAATTGAGGGGGAGATTGATTCTTCCTAACTATGAAAACTATGGCTCATATCATACTCATGAATTATCATAGTTGAAATTTGAAACTTAATGCTGTTTTACTCAAGATTTTGTCATCATCAAAAAGGGGGAGATTGTTGGATCCACCCAGTGATTTTGATGAATAACAAAATATTGAGTGCATATTGTATACTAATATGTATTTCAAGCTATGAGTTTTCAGGAAGAAAGCATCTCAGAATCTCAAAAGCTTATGTATCATGGCACGCCGTGGAACGGAGCATTTTTGTAATTCTGGGCATCCTCTTCATTAAAAAGGGCTTTTACATGTTCAATTGTTATTTATTTATGTTCTATTTAAATTTCAAAATTAATATTTGTGTTTTTGGCTCAAATTACACTTGATTGTGAATTTTTCGATATCAAGTGTTGACACCTGGGAAGCCAAGTATCGACACTTCAGCATTTGGCACGTAGAAAAATCCTTGGCATGCCAAGTGTCGACACCTAGAACTCAAGTGTCGATACCTGCATTTCAAGTGTCGACACTTAGGTTTCCAAGTGTCGACTCAAGGTCTGAGATTTTTGAAAATACAGAACTTTACCAATTGAGGGTTTTTATGTCAAGTGTCGACACTTGTGCATCAATGTCGATACTTGAAAGTTCAAGTGTCGACACCTAGAAATCAAGTGTCGACACCTGACAGCCAAGTGTCGACACCTGATGAGCCAAGTGTCGACACTTGAAGCCTGACAGTCCTAACGGATCTATTTTTCTGACTTACAGAACTCACTTTTCAAGCTCCAAATGGCTAGATTCAAGGCTCTAATGGTCACAAACCATTTTTTGGAAGTTTTTTGTTATATTTAACCTCTACCAACTTCATTCTAAAGGGATTGAAGAGTATTGAAATCCATTCAAAGTCAAAAAGCCAATATTCTCTCAAGAACTTCACATCAAGAACCATTTATAGTTTGATTCCCTGAAAAAGCCTACAAGCTCATCCTTACATCATTCCAAAAGAAGTGTTTTGAAGGATATTCTAAGTGTTTATTGGTAAGCCAAATGGATAAAACCAACTAGGGTTAACTTGTGAGCCCAAAGACAAAACAAGTGTAAAAGGTTGTTGGTGAGCCTAGGTGACAAAACCAACATAGGTTTTGACTTGTGAGCCTTTTGAAAAACAAGTCAGCTATAATCTTGATTGGATTATAGTGGAATTTCCAATGATGGCTTGGAGAGTGAATGTAGGTGCTAGGTTTGCACCGAACCACTATAAATATTGTGTTTGTATGTGATTGCCTTCTTTTCCTCTTGCTCTTTGCTTATTATATTTGATTTACTGCTTTCCGCTGCATTTAATCTTAAGCATTGAATTTATTACTCACAAACACCACTAACCTTCACATTACTGTTTTAAATTTAAAAAGACCCAATTCACCCCCCCTCTTGGGCTCCATTTCTGGGCAATAATACTATGCAAGCGAGCCGACTAGATTGAAGAGAGTCGACTTAACCAAAACTACTTTGAGGATCCGAGCCGACTCGAGTGATCCGAGTCAACTCGAAGGTCAATTTCAGACTTATAACGACTAGTTCCAAAACTTGAAATTTGAATCCAAAAAGTACTTCAATGGTCAAATATCACATTCCAACAGTCTACAATGACTAAAATCATCTAAAAAAGGTACAAGACTATATATTTAAGAGATTTTAACTTCTTTGAAGTAAGTTTTGAAAAAGAGATGAAGAGTTAATGCATTATTGAATATCCAACCAAGCCAACAAGCAAGAGAGCACTGAGAGTATTCAAGATAGCTTTCAAGCCTTCACCAACTCTCATCTGAAGCTTGAAGCACTTAGTAAAAAAGCTATAGAAGCCATTAAACTGCATTGAAGTGCATTCAAGTGGGCTTCTCTCGAGCTACATTGGTAACCATTCGACAAAAATCTGTTTGTCATCTTGTTGCTTTTCTTTACAATTCTTTTATTGAATTGTTGGGTTATTGGTGAGCCCGGTTTAAAAACCAAATAGGTTCTTGATTAGCATGTGTTAAAACCAAGTTGGGTTCTTGGTGATCCTGGTAAAACCAAGTTGGATTTCTTTGGTGAGCCCGGTTTAAAAATCAAAGTGTAAAGGTTTGGATTGTGAGCCTATGAAAATAATCCGACTGTACTCCAGTAGGGAATATAGTGAAAATCCCAAGCGATAATCTTAAATAGTGGATGTAGGAACTGGGTTGCTCCAAACCACTATAATTTGCTTGTGTTTGTGTTGTGCCTTTCTTATTTGATTATGCTTCTGCAATCTATTTTCCTACTACAGCACTTAACACTTATAAGGGATTTTCAATGAGCACATTATTACCTAAATTTTTTAAATTTTCAATTCACCCCCCTCTTAGGAAAGCCACCTGGGCAACATTAGAGTTCATCTTAAATTTGAAATAAGATAATCCTTTACTTTGGGACATGGATAGAAACAAATTTGAATGGATAAGAGGAGGCGCCCCTCTTCATATGGGTGACAAAATAAGGATGAGAGGAGGTGCTAAAGAGATGAGAGTCCTTCTACTTTACTTCTCTTAAATGCTTTCAAATGAGCGACAAAAATGAGGCGCCCTCCTTTCCTCCCTTTTGAATAATCTTGGACTTTAAATGTTGTCTAAATGTCCCAAAGTTTGGATGTCTAGATGTCTGATATCTTGAAATCAAAATAAGTTGGACTTCTTGATTCTTGATTGGCATCCCACATGAGTCTCATGTGGCCGACCATGTGATGTGTCATGGCATGTGGTGGCATGTGACATGGCATATGAGGTGGCTTAGGCGTCCAAGGTTGGATGATGTGGCAAGTGATGTAGCTTGTGGCATGTGACATTGTCCAAAATTTGATGAGGTGGTGCCAAGAATTAATTGGCATGTGGAGCCAAGGCATGACTTGACTTGGATTGGCACATGGTGTCACATGTGGTCTTGATTTGGATCCCCTCTTGTATTACAGGACTTAATTAAAATAACTAATCATATGACTCAACCAACTAAATAACTAAAAGACTTAATTGAAACTAATTTAAAACCTAACTTGATCGATTGGAACCCATTTTGATCAAAAGGCGTAATCTCAGAACAAAAAAAAGTCCAATCTGGTAAATAGGGTTTAGGATTAAACCCAACTAGACCAAAATAACATAATTTAAAAAAATAACTAAGCCCCATATTGAAATTAGGATTTTAAAATTGGGGCTTAGGGTTTATTTACAAGTGATTTGGGGCTTGGGCTTAGGACTTCATTCACAGATAATCCACAGGGATATAGAATTAACCTATCGTTTCTTTCTGGCCCTGGTATCCACACCACTAGATTTTACCGTGTGATCAAGTTTCTCTATTGAGAGTTCCGACGAGATGCAAATCATGGAATCTCATCAAATCCTAAGCATCTATTATATGCTAGACTTAATCAACCTAAGTCCAACCATGATACCCATAGAAACTCTTTTCATTATCATGCTACTGTAGCCACATATTTAAGGACTCAGCCTCTTAAGTTGCATAGGACTACTCCTCAACTATTAAGACTAATAGATTCTCTTATAGGTATATTTTCAACTCCTATAATGAACTTACTGTAGCCAACATATACCACAATACCCATATGGCTAGGGATCATATTTATGTGCTTATCAAATTGCAATAACCCTATTATAAGTGCCTGAGATATCGCAAGTCAAAGAATTACTCACATAATTATAGCATCAAGAAGTCATTGTGGGTGAGTAGACATCCATGTGACTTCTCATTCTTTATTCTCTAACAAAGAACAATCACCTATACTATTGTTCTCTAACAATTACATATACTCTCACTCCAGTATCCCTATACTGTAGACTTGAGACTCATCTACCTAAAAGGAAAGTGATCCATGCACCATTCTTAATGAATCAATTACCATCTCCGTGGTGATCCAATGATCGAGAGTATTTAGAAGTTAACTTATAATGACACATATATCAAATTCTTAACTTTTGAAAATATGTGTTATTGTCCATTAACTCCTTAGACGATACATAGACACATGTAGGATAAAAATAGTCCAATTTAGAATATTAAATATAAGATCATATTCTAAAATAAAAATATATGTCAACCAGATTAGTTTCTAGGGACACATCTAACAATTCTATTGCTTCATGCTAACTTTACCAATATCTTTAACTTTAAAAAGTGTCAGCCTTTTCAGATGCTCTATGGAGACCTCTGATATACTTTATGAAAACCACGTGATCTTAATGGAGATCCCAAGTGAGATTGCTTCCTTGTGAAATTTAGTTTTATAATCCTAGATAAATTAATCATACTTCTACTATAGGTACTATGACTTGATCCATCAAATCTCCTCATGACTGTTTGGGTAGAACTGCTTTCTAATTAAACCCTTTTAATTTGTTCAAAGTTAAATTAGAAATGTTGTTGTTCCTCGTGTTCCTCATATATCAATTCTGCCGGATCAAGGCATGGTTGGCAAGCTTGAGATAGGTGAATGCTACCTTCTAGATGTTTCTAGCAGTCAATCAAGTATAGAGTTCCAGCTAGTATTTATGAACTAGTATATCTAGGACTTATGAGAATGTTAGCAACTATAGGAATTCTCATAGTTAATTGAGTTAAGGGAGGACCATTCATGGGGGTCGTAGAAGCATTGGGTTCAATGTCCATTATATGCAATGTGACAAAAAAAGACTAATTCAACGAGATATGCCATGTTTGCATTAAGATTTAAAATGTGTCATCTTCTTCTAGGAAATGTACGGAATATAGAACTTTCTTTAATGTAGCATTGCATTCTTCGAGGATTGAGGAACAAGCGGAGATCCATTAAAGAATTTTTTCTCTAAGATAAAATCTAAATAGTAACAACAAATCACAAACTACATGAATGCTTTCCCTTTTTTAACTTGATTTACCAATAAGGGAGATACACGTCGGAAGAGATAAACTTCATATATCCCTTTTCTACTTAATCAAGAAACAAGATTGGATGTTATTGTGGTTTGTCTCAATTTTAGTGACACTCTTCCTCAAGCAAGGCAATCAATAAGTTTGGTCATACCAATTATCTAGCTTCTCTACATCGATAGTCTTATCGCATATATGGATATCAATTAAACTTTAACTTTGAACGGTTGAAAAGAGAGATTTTGAGCGCCCGCAAGTTGCTGATCCACCTCACTCGATGGTAAATCGTATCTCCAAATATGGGAGATCGTAATAGAAGTTGTTAGTGCTTATGCTGAACGTAACGCCAATCGAAAAACAATCTCAGTATATTAAGCAATTTTTTTTTGTAATTATGTGAAATATATCTTTATCTCATTATTCATCAAGGTAGAACAAGCAATTATACTCATCTTTGTCCTTCGATGTACTAGAAGCATAAATTGCCCTTCTCCTATTTGCTTGTATTGATCACTCATCTAGACTATGAACTAAGGCCCGCATAGATATAGAGGACTAAAGTTTAATACCAACTTGATCCAATTGAAAAAAGAAAAAATTCTTGCAATTTGTTTAACTTTAATCTTTAAAAAAAATCAGAAAAAGATGGAAAAAATTTTGAAAATAAGGTTTACATTCTCTTTTCTTTTATTGATGATCCATCCACTATAAATTAAGGTATATGATCCTTATTTATGATAAAAGTAAGATCATTCTTTATAGAATTGAGATTGAATTTCGCTCTATTTTGAAAAGAATTAAATTTCCAAAAATAAACATGATTAGGAGAAATAATTATAAAAAAAATTAAAATTGTATAGCAGATAAATCTCAACTTTTACATTAATTTTGCTTTTGCTCCATCTATTTTTTCATGAATTAGGAGATATATTTGGTCTCTTAGAAAGAAATTTTTTGATTTGACCAACCTATTTCAGGACCCAAAAAAATAGAATTTCAGCTTATTTCAATCCCTTAAGAGGTTAAGCTAGATCTTGAAATGTTATCCGATCTTGAAAAAAATGACCATCTTAATTAGGCATTATATGATCAAGCTATAGCTTCAAAAAATTTTGCTTACGTAGGACTCTGGATGTGGTGGATCTCTTTCTGAACTATATTCAACTCTACTCATACTAGCCAAAATAATATACATCAAGTCTAGTAATCATTTCAAATCACTATCACTATACCATATTATTATATTTAAATATATTTACCTGTTCTAGTAATGGGTTTCAATTGCAAGTCATAATTGAGAACCTAGGACAACTTCCTCACATTTGAAGATATATTCTATATGGTTTCATCTTTGCTTAAAATATAGTTTGTCACTATCTGAGATATTTATTACTTTCTATGATTGAGTATTTAAAGCTTGCTCAAGGGTGTAACTTTACTCAATTGCAATCTAATATTTGCCAATCTAGGATTTCTCTAAGATTTTATCTTGAAGATGAATGGGTTCATTAATCTAGATCTCTAACCATGCATGTGAGATATCATGGCCTAATCTCGAACAAGTGTCAAATTTGCAAAACCAAACAACTAGGCGGAAGAACATTAGCTTTGCTCGTAATCATAGTTTAAGTATTCTTTTTTTTTATTTGATTATGACTTATGAGAGTAATTATCGTAAACCGTCACAGCGTCTATATGAAATCACAACAATTCTAAAGTCTGTTACCTTTTATGGACCTCGGTTAGTAAAAGAAATCACGCTTCTAGCGAATGGAGCAAATATCTTACAAAATATAATAAACGATCCAAGTGATTTGCTTCTCATAGTAAATAGAAGACAGAAGAGGGAGCAAATCCCCAGCAATTATAATAAATAACTTGGATGGCTATTCTTACATCCAGTTTCCAGATTTGGAAGTTCAAATAAGCTCCAAACCAAATCACAAATATTGAATAAAAAAAAAATTTAAACCTATTTTAATCAATTTTTATAATATTTTATTTTATTAATAAAATATAAAAATTTTATTTTTATTATTAAAAAATTTATATATTTTACAACAACCATTCTACCATTGCTATCATATCCACCCCTACTAAAATTATCTAACCCCACATCCACTACAATATCATCCAAATCATTTTTTTTATAAGGCTATTACTACTACCATTGCAACACAATGTTGGTATCCATATCATTATTGTCAACCACTTTTCTTAGCCACTATTATCATTGCCATCATCATCACCGTAACCTTGTAACTACTACTACATTTTTATTATCATTATAATTTATATTTTAAAACTAATTAACTATTTAAAAAATTAAAATTTTAATTTTAAAATAGAAAAAATAAAAATGATGCCCGAAGATGCACAAACTCATGTTATGGAGACCTTTATTCAAAATTCCTATCCATATGATAGCACGATCGATTAAGACACGACTCAGCCCTTGTATATAATTCACTAATCACGGATTCAAGGAATGATCCTGCGGATGACTCGATTAAATTTCAGATTAAAACTGAAACATATGACTAGAAAGCTGAACGGCCGGAACTCTGATGCCGTAGTGAAACTAGACTGACATACTTATCCAGTTATGCAAGAAGGGCACGTAAAAAATTGTAACCCGAATCAAATATGGTCTAGCAAGCTGGAGGCCTGGAGAACTACACCGGGGTAACACCCCCCCCCCCCCCCGGCCAAAACCCTTTTTTTCTATATATAAAAAAAAAAAAATCATATCCATAAATTATTATAGAATTCATTTAGTTGAAATTCTACTGTCAAAATCAACTAATCCAAATCAAATGAAAGACTAGAATAAACAATATTATAACAATTCACCTTTAATGAAATCCATTACTACATCCATCTGATAAACTACCACAGGTAACTTGTATGATTCACTAGAGGTTGGCAATAGGGGTTGTGAAGAGAGTAGGTCCACATCGGAGCGTCGGCTCAACCTAGTTTCAAATTTGGATCTTGTTAGACTCGAAGCAAACCGAGAAGAAAATCAAATCAGGCCGAGTTTTTAAGCCTAGCGGAACATTCAATTCAGGTCAGGGGCATGCATGACCCAGTCCCAAACCAAAATATCCCAGTCCAAGTCGGGTCAGCGTCAGGTCCAGATATGCTCCATTATAACGAAACTCAATATAATTTTATTCCCGGTTATGCCTCCAAACCTAATGCATGGTAGGGAATCGAGCAGAGGGAAAGTCCAAAGTCCGGACGTTTTAAAGGAAAAGAAAGCAAGCTGATGTGAAATGACCATAAGGTATTTGCCTGTCCGTGATCCAAAAAAAAAACAAAAAAAAAAAAATTTCATAAAAAAAATTCTTAATAAAAAGAATAAATTTTTATTCATCGAAGACAGTGTAAAAAAATTATTTATGATTGAACACCATGTAAATTCCATTTTCCAACATTAATATTTACAATTTTATTTTTTCATCAAATGACAAAAATATCTTTTCTAAAAAAATTATGATATCCGTTAATTATACCCTAGATCATACAATCAAAAAATATTTTTATCAAAAAAAATTCTTAAAAATTTTCAATAACAAAAATATCCCCGATATTATAATATCATGTTCACAAAAAAATATCATAAAAAAATATATTTTCCAACATTTAAATTTTTTAATAAAAAAATAAACTGTAAATATTAAGTGTATGATAAAAATATTCTTCCCAGCAAAAGCCGCCACCTTACTTCTTCGGTGATAATTAAGATGCAATCTGGAAACCAGTAACAGAATTTATGCTCAGCAGTAATTCGGGAATCTACTAAGTTAAAAAATGAAATGCAGACTATTGGATAAAATTGTTGACCTTAAAAAAAAATAAAATCAGTTAATAGAATAAGTCACCACATAAAAAGCAACATGCAGGGTGGAGCGCAGAAGAAACACCACACATCATGATTGAATCTATAGGTTTTGATCCCTTCAGCTGTTTTTTACTCCAGGAGAATAAATACTCGAGAATAAGCAAAGATCCATTTTCAGTTAAACAAGATTCATTCACTGCATAAAAAATTCATGCACCATAAATAAATTCTCTATAACTGAAAATAGATCACGTACGACCAGATATTGTAAATGGGAATAAATCCATTGATTCCCAGAAGATTTGCGGAACCTACAAGTATTCAGCATGAACATAACACATAATCATAATCACCTAGCCCATCCCCAACCATTTGGGGTTGGCATGTTGTCGGCTGAATACATTAAAATAGCCAACAATGGCATATTCTAGGAGACCGAAAAATTTTGAAGCAAAAGCTTTTAGATCATAATTTGGTTGAATGTTCTCACCTAACATGGTCAATTGATGGAACTGATTTATATTTTTGCACATTTTTTCATGAAATCACCTCATGTTTAAAATCTGGCATGATCAAGGCACCCAAGAGAACAGAGAATTTTAAGCAAAAAATGATATAAGAAAGCAACTTCTGCCTCCATTCAGACACTGGCTGTCACCGAACACAGCAAGAAGGATACATAAATCTTTGCCTGCATAATAACGATATGCTCAATCCTACCCATCCATGAAATAACCTTATGCAAACAAATGAAAAAATAGCCAGAAAAGCATTGCTTTTGGACCAATGTTGCACACATCAAGGAATGCTGACTGTGGAGATTTTTTAGGCACAATCTGGAGATGAATTGTCGACATATCTGCATCTTACCCTCTCTATCCAAGTGAAGCAGATCCTAGTTTAAAAGGGAAAAAAAGTAAAAAGAGGAAAAAAGACAAGGAAAAACAGAATTTGTTAAGGCCATATTTCAGAACACAGATTTCTGTGTAATCAAATGAATGGCTTAGTGAGATTAACAAAATTCACTCCATTATTAAATAGTTATGTTCTGCTTCAAAGATGTTCATCTTCGCTGAAAGTTTGAAAAACAACATGAAAGAAATCTCCATTACTATAATTGCTATAATTATTACTATTATTTACTATTGCTACTATTTTCATTAGAATCAAATATGTTGAGGTTGAATGGTAGCTAGCAAACAATTTATTTGCAATCTGAATGTAGAAAACCCAAGTTTTCAAAAGTTTTCAAAACAAAAGAAAATTTATAATTGTTTAATTGATACAAGTCAAATTTATTTCGATTACCTCTTTGAGATAACAGAGGCTAACAAGGTAAAAGAAAATGAATTCAAACAATCTGAACAGGGTGGTGAACCCGCCTAAGTTTCAAGCAGCAATGCTGCGCATCCATTCCTCTACATGTGCAGCTTAGCTAACCAACCCAGAAAAACACAAAAAGAAAAAAGAAAAGGGGGAAAAGAGACAAAATAAATCATTTTCTATAATCATTCTAATATAGCTGAAACACATTCTTGAAACTTAAACAGATGAAAAGAAAAGCTTTCCAAATAGGGAAAAGTTCATCAGGTTTCCAGAAAAGTCTGGAAATTTTTTGTTGACAATCATCAAGCTTATTTGCATACCTTTCCTGCACTAGAGGCAAAACTTAGACAACTTGCTCTGAGAAATGCTCCGATGGTAATCCACTTTAACACCTGCACATGTTTTTGATACGACAGCAGCCATTATACTGGTGCAGCTATATGAGAAGATTAGTGCAAATTTTAGGATCGCTTACTATGAAGCCACCCTTTTATCCAGCCAACCAACAAAATATGAAGCAAAGCTAGGGGGTCAGAAAGGAAGCTTATCATATGAAGTTACATCTTGAAATACAAATTGAGCAGTCCAGGCAGACGTTATACCAACCCTCAAGGATGTGATTGCTCAGACAACCAACAATTAATTCATCCTGATCACTTACATTGGACTTTCTAATACAGCAGCCTGTTACCCAAAAATAAAAAGGGGGAACAAAAGAAAAGAAAGGGCACAAAAAGTAGAAACTGGAATCACCATATATGGAAGTCCAAAGACACAATAAAGAGGGGAAAAAATCCCTGCAAATTCAACAAAAAGTTCTATATACTGTGCCAAAAAGTGATGCACCTCTAGAGTAATGCTTCATCCATCCACCGCCTAACATTCAATAAGTCTACAGCAGAAAATCCCTGCATTTTTTCAGATATTAAACCACTAGCCCCAGATATCAAAATCTTTAAGGCATCAGACAGTATTTGGATATGGAAAAAGAAATAACTAGGGAATGAACTGTAGACAACAAATGCCTTAGAAACTATAAACAAACTTCTCTACCTAATAAAGAAATATAACCACAAAGCAGAACAATTTCACCAACCAGGTTATGCTAATTATCATGTAATATGCACTGGAACAAATTCAATACAGTCGTCCAACAATATAAAACTATTACTGCAGACAGGAGACAAGCATATCTTGATTGTACTTCAACCAGCTCCAATATGCTCCAAGAAATGTTCAAGGTCTTCACCGACCTGCAAGGGCAAACACGTGCAGATTGAAGCACTAATCATTGCATCAATATCAGCTTACCAGGAGAATAATTCTCAATAGAACAAAAAAACTTCGCTTCTAAAGTTGAATTCTTCATCCTTTAGGTTTCCTATAGTAGATTTTTGATATAACATGGTGAGCTGTCTCATAGTAGCTTAAGCTGTCTTCCACAAGACACATCCTCAACTCCTGCAAACAAAACACTGGATCAGAAAGGAACTAGATATGGACAATAATCTGCACCTATAGAGACCAGCACTCAGGTTCATACTGTGATGTTGAATTTGTTGAATCATCCAACGAAGGAGAATTAGCAGTCATCTTGGCCAAGGATTCTGGAATATCATCAGCATAAGCTCCATTCACACGACAAGAGCCCTGCACTACAGAACTCTCATGAGCAACAAACCTTGAGTAGTACCCACCAATTTCAATTTTTGTGATCCTTCTAACTCAGAGTCAACAAATTTATGCTCAGGAACAACCTTCGGTAGAAAATCTTCTTCTGTGTCAGCCGAATCATGTTTGAAATACTCTTGATTAGTCAAGTCCACAAACTCATTTGAACCCAAGTTTGAATTTTTGGGACTCATGCTGTAAGTGCTCACTACTGAGATATGGGTAGTAGGGCCATCTTTTCTTGGTCCTGCAAATTCATAGTTAATGCATTCCATTTTCTTGATGTTTGGATCTATTTTCCCAGGTGGAGTATCATTTTCAAGGTACATTGATACATTACCATTATAATCCTTATACTTGATCATCACATCAGCAGCATCTGGTTGATGATGTCTTTTATTCTCAACAGAATCATAAGTTTCCAACATCCCTGACTCCAACTTTTCCATTTCACTCTTATCTTTTGTACCAATTATAAGTTTTCCATGCTCCCCTGATGCTGGGCTTGTCTTGCGGGTCTTCAAATTATCAACACTACAATCTTCCTTCAGACCATCAAAACTACAATTGATATGATCTTGTTTATTGGCCATACAGTCACTGCTCTCCAAATGCCTACCATCTTGTTCACGTATTTTATCAACCACAGGATCCTCTGATTCTTTTTGCACTCCACCCTCGGTAGGATAAAGCTTCACTTCTGGAGAATCCTTGATGTTTTCTGGCCTTCTATCTGCAGTTTCCGACTGTTTGATGACATCATATTTTTCCCGAGGCTTTTCATACTGGTCTTTTGGTTTCTCCAGTTTGTGCTTATCTAGTTTATCCCGGGAGGATTTTTCTCCCAACTGTCGTGAACTTCTGTGAGACCTCAAACTTGAATGATGTGAAGCCTTGTCATCCCTCAAGTGTTTAGATTCTCCAGTTGCAGATCCCCTTTCCCTTGAAGCAGATTCACTTCTGCCATGTTTCTTATAGCTTGTTCCTGACTTCTCATGCCTGCTGAAATCTTGATTTTCAGCATCCTCATCATTTGTGGAACTTCTATGTGATTTTGATGTTGTAGAAGAAAACCTCTTATCTTCACTCATCTTAAAGTGTCCCATGATGAGATTTTGATCATCAGTTTTCTCAGAGCCTTCATCATCCAATTTAGACTTTTATGTTTGCCAATGCCTTTCTCATTCTTCAAGGCTTCCTCATTTAATAAAGAGCCCCTCTTATGACTGACTGCAGAATAATCAGTCTTAACTTCCTTTGGTTCCCTTGTATTTTTTACATCTTTACTAGATGCATTATTTCCATCAGATCTTTTACTATCTTCCTTTCTCCTTTCAAATCTTTTTGTATCTTCTTTTTCATAGTGATGCCTTTTCTCTGCTGATCTTGATCTGGAGTGCCTACTGCGGTGAGAGGACCGATGGTCACGTACAGGAGATGATCTGCTTCCTCTGTGATGCCTTGGTGACCTTGAACCAGCTCGAGATGATCTCTTTGTTCTGGGACTTAAACTTTCTCTACGATTCTTTGGTGACGTTGAACTAGCTCGAGATGATTTTCTCAATCTAGGACTTGAGCTCCTACTTCGATGTCTTCTTGAATGAGACGAATAATGATCATGAGATTTTTCTTGCCTTCCACTCCGGCTATAGTTGTCCCGATCATCTCTGTATGATTTTTCAGTGCCATGATTTGAATGGTGTGATCTTATTGGTGACCTTGACCTTCGATCTCGGGAGTATCTTATTGGCGAGAGAGAGCGAGACCGCCTACTTCTACGATACTTAATAGGTGACCTTGACCGAGATTTGGATCGTTGGCGAGAGGAGGATGGTGACCTGTTTAAAATTCCAAAACAAAGATCAAACATCAATAAATAATGATTAGGATAAATGAAGACACCATAGTGGATGATACACGGAGACACCAAGACTTTCACTAAAATAAAAATAAGTGGTATGATAAACAAAGCAATTGGTCAATAATCATAATGCCAACACTGAACTTGACTATCAAATGAAATCATATGCTATCATTTCCTTGACAAGAACACAAATGAGCTGTGAAGCACGAACATGGATTCAAGATGCTAATACGACACAATAGGAGTACACTGATATGGAAAATCTTGAAAATGAATATGATACAGCTAGGATTCATATATGCATGTATGTATGTATGTATAAATTCATCTATGTCAATGTATGTATATACATACATATATATATATATATATGTGTGTGTGTGTGTCTTCATACATATGCTGACAAAGAATACGATACAGCTAGGATATGTATGTATGCATCTGTCTATGTATGTGTGTATATATATAGAGGTGGACTTGGCTCCTTTAGAATGGATTTGGAGCCAAATCCAACTAGATCAAAACTCTACAATGAAGGTCCTACATCAATGATCCAAACCGTTGAATATGATCTACTACATCAAAACTACTTATATATAAAAAATCATATGATTTGGGAACCCCTAGCCTATGCATCAAGTTATCAAAAAATATATCTAATTTAATTTTATTTAGACTGTCCAATTTTTGACTATTTGATGCATAGGATAGGGGTCCACAAATTATATGATTTTTTATATGTAAGTAGTTTTAATGTGGTAGATCATATTCAACGACTTAGATCATCAATGTAGAACTTCCATTGTAGAGTTGACTTGACCGAATTTGGTTCCAAATCCATTCAAAAAGAGCCAAGTCCACCTCTATATATATATATATATATTCCATATATCATAATCATAGTTCATATCTTAAAGTTAATATTATAGACTACAAAACTACCCTCGATTTTGAAGGTATCAGGAAAATATCTGAAGTGTATGGTTCACTGAACCAATCCGAATCGGATAGTTCGGGGCATACCGAACCATACCGATAGCCAACTGGAATGATTCGAGCGTTCGATTAGGAACACCAAGGAAACCAAAAGTAAGAGAGAATGAGAGGGAGAGAAAGAGAGGTGGAAGAGAAGGAGATGGAAAGGCTAGTGATGGCCAGTCAAGGCCGTCGAAAGGCCGCTGAGTCCTCCATGGTTCTATGGTCCTTCGCAGGAGGGATTAGAGAGAGAAGGGAAGGTAGCAAGAAGCCTGTCGAATGGCCGCTATAGCCACCAGACGTCAGAAAGCCTCCCCACAAAGGCCGTGTCTTCATAACAGACGGCCCTTTGGCGACCTTCCCGCCGCCTTCCCCCCTCTCCCTTTCTCAATCTCTCTCTAATCCCTCTCACGTAGTATTGCAAAGCCCTGAAGGCATCAGAGGCCCTCCAATGGCCACCACGAGCCTCCCTCCCCCCTCTCTTCCTCCCCATTTCTCCCTCATTTCCTTGTCCAAGCCCAACACAGTCCAGTACTGGAGTGTACCGACTCATACCGCCAGCTAGTTAACATGGGGTCCACTTCCAAGTTGGCAAACCTTGCTGAAGTGCATCCAGTAAGCATCTGGAGTACTTTTAAAAAAGAAGGATACATAACACAAATATCTAGCCTATAAGCATCTAACGAGTAACAGTATCCAGCATGGATAAAATATGGACACAATATGCTATTATAAGTATGTACTTCCTAGCAAATGAGATTAGGTAACATCATAAATCAGTGTTTCAGTTGTGCATGACCAAGCAAAAATTTCTGTATCTCATGTGAACACGAGCCATTCCCCACAAGCTCATGGTCAAGTATGTCATAACAAAACAAGAACTTTATATTACCTGGATTTTCTGTTAACCACCTTATCCCCACCCCCTAAATCCTCAGCTTTCAATTTTTTGCTTATTTCAGCAGCTCTGGCTGATGCCATCTCTGTTGCAGATTTCATTGTTGCCGCTCGAGCCGCAGCCTGCTGAGAGGCTATTGTTTGTTGCATCAACAATGCCTGTTGAAATTGCATCTGTTGCATAGCAACTGCTTGCTGCATCATTAATGGTAATGAAGGGTTGACAAGAGCAGATTTGGAAGGTAGGGACTTTGCCATTTCAACATTCAATGGACGGCCACCCACATCCATGTTGTTCAGTGCCAAAGCCGCAGTTGCTTCTTCCGGCTTAGAATATTCTATGTAAGCAAAATGTTTTGAATCTGTGATGGTACAATCAACAACAGTACCACAATAACCAAATAGCTGTTTAAGTTGATCCACAGTAAGAAGAGGGCTAAGATTGCTGACTTGCAGGGTTTTCTTCAGAGCATCAACCTTCGTAGCCTTCTCAGGTGAGCCTGTATCATATATAAAAAAATTAGTGAGGGAACTCATCCAAAAAATGACCTCAAGCAAGTTTGCCTAGGGAAAAGAGGGGAAAGATATGAATTTCCCAGGCAAACCATCTAGCATGAAAAGGCAAATTAGATTTCCATGTGCACTATTCTTACTCCCACGACAACACATATTAACCATTTCATGCACGTAATAAGACAGATGAAAAGGTCATGACACAAAATTTCCAGCCTGCTCCGATAAGCACGTGAAATAAGCAGGTCTGATAAAAGACCAAGATAATCGGGATTCTATTAGGTAACCATGTTGATCATCCAGTAGAACAAGTATGAATATGTTACATAGAAACGCATACTTTACAGAGCCATGTTTTTTAGTTTACAATGAGGATAATGATGGCATCTCCAACAAAATTAACACAATGTTTATATGCCCATTCTCATACATGTTTTCAAATGCCCCTCCAATAAAATGATATGCTTCAAAGTTCCAAGAGCCACTCATTCAATTAT
Organism: Areca catechu; assembly: GCA_021397845.1. Taxonomy (NCBI): domain Eukaryota; kingdom Viridiplantae; phylum Streptophyta; class Magnoliopsida; order Arecales; family Arecaceae; genus Areca; species Areca catechu. The sequence continues at coordinate 25,090,183 of CM038044.1, read as the reverse complement.
TTCCCATCATCCAACATGAATTCTAACATATAATTCAATATCAAGGAGAGAATTATAACCAAAGGAACCAAGATGTCTTCTTTGTGCAATGTGTATATATATATATATAAAACTTCTAAACATAAAAAAATGAAATTGGAATCTTTTCCTCTTCATTACTAAAATCTATTCGAACTTCTAAACTTCCCTAGGCAATATTTGATTGACTGATCTTTGGAAGAATATTTACTACCAACAAACTTATGCCATCTCAAACATTCATCTTGTCAAAGTACTCAACTAGAAACAGAGCTAATATAAAGACACAAGGGAAGGTAACTATTCAACATTGAAATCAATATTTCAATTCCCAAGGATGATGCATCATTCTTTATGGTAATCTCCTTACAAATTATACTATATGGTATATTCCATGCTATCTAAAAGATTGTTCAGACTTGTAGATGCTCTTGTCAAGTTTTCATAGGATATCAGACTATGTGCCACAGGACCTTCCCTATCAAAACAAGGTTTTGCAGTGCCAAATTCAAGCTCTCATATTTCATGAGAAGGGCAAAAATAAAGTTGGGAAAAGAAGATAAGATTTGCCAACTGCTAATTAAAGAAACAACAAAAATCCACCCAACAGAGTAGGAAAAGTTTCACCATCAAACGATCTTTCATGCCACAAAGAAACCAAAAAAGGGGCAAAAAGTTCCACCCCGCTAAGTAGAAAATTTACCATCAAACGATCTTTCATGCCACAAAGAAACCAAAAAAGGGGCAAAAAGTTCCACCCTGCTAATATCAAGAAGAAATGTACTCTCACTTCATACATTAACAAACCAGATTCTTAAACCCTAGGAAACCTATATCACAACTCATACCTTGATGCCTTAGATCTCAATTAAGATAAGTTCTGGATAATCATGTCATTGGAAGCAGCTACAAGCAACAATCTGGAAGGACCCATCGCAAATACACCAATTATAGATAGTATAAGCATACATGTTTACAAGTCTATCCATGGGCAATAAGATAATTAAGTCACTTTACAAAAATGAATTTGTTAATTCAAAGATTCGTGCAAATTAGGCCTCAATAATTATCAAAATAGAATTCTTATAGAAAGAAGCTAATGCACATTAAAGTTTAACCATTACTTAAGACTTGACAACTGAAAATCAAGTATTAAACTATTGCATATCAAGTCCATAGCAATCAGAGGCTAGCAAAGTGCACATATTGTATCATATGCTGACACGTGGCACACACCAGCATGTGATTTTATGCAAGTATATAAAAGATTCAGAAGAAGCATGGTTGTGTACCCTATTTAACTAATTTTACATAAGACCAATTTTAAATGGTTCCTACCAGCAAAAACACATCATTTAAACAGATAAACAAAATATAGAAATCAAAAATCTTAAAGTATCCTACAAAATTGTCCTGATTGTAATTTAATATATGTATTATATAGTTTCAAAAAGTTTTCCAACATAGAATATGATTACAAAACTAGTTTGAACATTAATAAGAAAAATAACCTCAAAATTCAGAATACAGATTACAGGGAGATATGTAACTGTTTTTACAGTCTAACAGAGCATTTCATGCATTTTACACATTTTTTGGCACTACTGGAAGGTAGTAAAGATTACATTTTTTTCGGCTGCCCCTCAGAGAAAGAGAAAGAGAAAAGAGGGGGGAGTGTTGAAGATGTGGCCACAAATGCAGGATTAACTTGAAAGAAGAAGATTGACTTTTCAATGTCTATCTGAAAAATTGTATCTGAAATTTGAGAATAAAACATAGGAAATATTGTTACTTTTTAAGGTTAACATGTATTCTACACTACAATACATCTTTAATGAGTGTTGAAGTGTATGTTTCATTTTGCTTTTCTAAAAAATTAACTTCATTTATTTCAGGCTTTCAACATACTTTTTTCTAAATTTATGAGTTCTATTTACATTAATCTGCCTATCTATACATTAAAAAAAAGGGCCATGATAGCAATCGCCTGTCAATCACTTGCCCATCATTCTACCAATTCCTACTTAAACTCCACTGTGTTTAAAAACAACTTTGTCTTTGAACTTAATTTCTTCTTTCCCACTCTAAGAATTTCACCTAAAAGCTCCTCTCAGCTATGTACTATCCTTGGTCTCTCTCTAATAAAGGCCCGTTCTTTTGCGGGTGAAAGATTTAGCTAAGAATCTATATTTTCCTGGATAAATATTTTCTAAACAACGTTTAGATAGAAAAATAATTTATCCATGTTCTTTTATGCATGAAAAAGTACCTTTAAAATTTGTTACCCATGTTCTTTTACATTATTAGTTTCCTAGATAAGATGCTAAAATTTATCCATATTTTTCATAACACCCTTATGGAGACTAAAGTTTGGGAATAGTGGACAACTGAGTTATCGGACATTGAATAAGGATGCATCGAAAATTAGGAGGGCATTTTAGAAATAAAATTGAATGGTTACTTAACTGGCAGGTGGGAAAAAAATTCAGCCACCTTCCAAGTGGGCAAGATTTTTCTCCCATTTCATGGATAAATGCTATCGAGGAAAAGTAACTTATCCATCTTGAAAAGTGCAAGAACATGGGTAAGTCCGTCAATAAGAAAGTTGACCAGCTTTTCCATGATATTTATCCACAAAAGAACGGGCCCTAAATAATAAGGCCACTCTTTGTATCTCTCACATGCACTTGATGGGTGGTTCATAATAAAGGCACCATCAGATGATAATAGATATGGATAAATTTTTCCAAATCAAATCCTGCCAACAAACAATCATGCCCCATTCATGGATAATAAATATGGAAAGATTTCTCTTTCAAATCAAACCCTATTATTTCTTTTGGCAAACAAATCCTATTAGTAAAAATTCATTTTTTTGAAGTTAATTTGGACAAAAATATCATTCTTATTTAAGACCATTCACATCAACTATCTTCTCTCTTTTCTCTAATGCACATTGCCCATGCCTAGCCGCCAGCATTTATAACTTACCAAATACATGAGTGCCCACATATGTACACACATAACACATATGCACATGTGCAGTACCTTGAGGGCACAAACACCATCAATACGTTTCAAAGTAGATTAGGCCTTTACCACACATAAAAAGGAAAATATATCACCAGAAGTACTGAGCCATTTAGTGTAGGACTAAACCTCCTTAGGATAGTCAGCCACATGTTTGAAAATTGGAAAGCAGGGTATAATATTGTGTAACAATGTACTATATAATAGCTAGTATCATTGCACATCAAGTGATACACATAAATGCATGCTCATAAATATTAGAAAGAACCAAAACGTAAGTCTAAAGGAATGCAACCCCTATAACATGCCTATGACCTTCCACCAATATGTGTAAGTCTCATACATACATATAATACAGATGGGCATTTTACCAAACCTTGCTCCTAAAGTAATGGTCATAAAAAATTACTAAAGCAGGAATGTACTAAAAAATTGTACTGAAAAATGCAAGATTGAAAAGACACTTTTAACATAAAATGAGCTCTTACCCCTTCATGCAATAATCTTTTCCCCTTTGTAAGACTTAAAGGCTTTTTTTCTGAAGAATAATGTTCCAGTGTTTACAAATAGACCTACGTTCCAGAGGAAAGATCTCCTTTCTTCAAGAAAAGTTCAACAAAAATACATCAGGGGATGAAGCATTATATTGTTTTCCACCCATCATTTTGAGACTGGGACCTAAAGATCTCCCTCCTCTCTTTTCTTAGGAAAAAGTTTACCAAGCCCACGATATTAGTACTCCAACAATCATAGGCCAGGCTATCCTTGGATTTAAGGGCAATTGTACTAATGTAATTTTAGCTTTGACTCTACCTTTTGGGGCAGGACAGAAGAAGAAAGAGATAGAGATAGAGACAGAGATAGAGAAAGAGAAGAAGATAGAGAATGCAAGGAAGAGGAGAGGGAGAGAAAGAAAAGCAACTCAATAACCTATATTCTTAATCATGCAAGCTATATTCTCAAACACATGAACTTATATAGACAACCCACAAAGATAAACCCTAAAGTCCATATAAAAATAAAATTCTAGAATCCAAATAAAATTTTAGAACCCATATAAAAATAAAATTTCTTAATTTCTACATTTATCCCTAACACAAGTGTGCCTAAATTCCTTATTAATGGACAATTCACCATCACCTTTTCTTTCATATGTCTAAATTACTTCATCGTATGAAGGATGGATGGAGCTTTCATTCATCCTTCCATATGCTTGATGAACACATGGAAGGATGGATGAGAATAATTTCCTTCTCTGTTTGATATGCAAAGAATAATGGATAACATTTTTATGTCATTTTTGCTAAACTCTAAAAATTATTATTATCATCAATTTATAAATTTATACTAAAAATATAGCAATATATAAATTTATAATCTTTATAATTTATAATTATATAAATACTACATAAATATTTAAGTTAATTTAATTTAATAAATATTTTTATAAATTAATTTTATATGAATAAATTTATTTGCATATTAGTTAAAAATAACTAATTAATTTATAATTTAATTTAAATAGTTAATTAATTTTATACAAATAGTTGACTAAAAATAGTGAATAAAAATAAAAAATAAAAGACAATTCTAATATTTACTTATAATAATAAAAATAATATTCCAAAATTAAAATAATTAGTAATAAAATTTAATAATATAGATAAAATAATATATATAATGAATAAAAGTAAAGAAGTATTAGGATTTGGTCAAAAGTGAATAAAGGATAATTTTGTCAATGTAGAAATCCATCCATTGCATGATCCATTTTCCTTGCATCCTCTCAATTTAGGAAAATGCAAATTAGTGGGCCTTGGTAAATAGACAATCTCTCCTTCTAAACTAAACAATGGATGAGGACCATCCGTCATAGATCAGTCTTTTTCTAAGTTGAGGCTTCAATTTCTAGCAAAACTTTTACTGTTCATCTAAAAGTTCTCTTATTCAAGTCTGAAGGAGATTGTCTTTAAAAAATGAAAATCAAGATCTCCATGACATTAAGTTTCCCTCCTGAACAGATCTACATCAACTGGAGTTGAAGAGCTATGTAACTGACTGAAATTGCAAGACATGTCTAAAGTAACCCACCGAAGAGAGCAACCTAGATTTGTTACAAGGTTTCAAGCACATGATCCGGACCTAGCATAACATGAATAATAACTTTGTCACAAATAACTAGAAAAGCAAGCACTATCAAGGGGGGAAAAATGGTTGGAAATAATGGAACAATGCAGATGTGTACACACATACAGACACATCAATACATACATAGATGAAATCAAAACATCCACAACTGCAGGTGCACAGTGCACAAACACACATTTGTGATCATACACTATCAAAGATCAGTGTAAATGTTCACTTTAGCCAATCGATATGCACCAATACCACTGAATATATATGATCAATAGAAAAGAGGTCAATTTTGGCAACTGATGTTATCCAAGAACGACAAGTTTTAGAATGCAGTGTGATCTAATCTATCTTCAGTCCTGAAAAAATCATATTGCTTAATTGTAAGAATAAAAAAATAAAGAAGAGTAAATCATCTTTCAGATCCAATCTGATAAAGAAGTGAAAGTAAATTGAGAAAAAAGAGTGAAAGGAGGAGAAAAAAATGAGGGGAAAAAGAAGGATAAAATGCAGAAAAAATAACCTTAAAGTTTATTGCCTATTCAAACAATGCTATGGGAAACCTGTTTTGCACAAGAAGTTCTCTATACCACATGGCACAAAGAGATTGGTGTCACTTACAGGAGCTGCTGCCAAACATGGCAGGTGATTAAGTTTCCAAATCAGCATTAGTGGACCTCATGAACTTTCTGTGTGCACTTAATGGACACCTCAAAACATTTAACTTTGTAGTCCAATCTAGCTGAAGAGAACTCACAGAGGGAAGGAGAAACTACATGAAAAAGTAAAGACTATGAGGAGGAGCAAATGAACTTTGTATTTAAAATCCTGAATGAAGGGGGAACCAAACCATCATAAGCAGTCAGCTTTCATTATAACAACTTTGGGGGAGGGGAAGGGCTCTAGCCAAATTAAGAGTTTGTACATTGTTAAAACTCATTTCATAACAAGAGGAGATAAGCAAGATCAGCAACCAAGTCACTAGTTTATAAATCCATATGTATATGTATATGCATGCATGCTCGTGTATGTATGCATGTCCGTATGTATTATTAAGAACCTGACTGATCAGATTCTTTTAAGATCTAAAAAAAGTTGTCACACCTACACGCACCATGCCAATAATTCAACACTTTGGGTCCATCTTGAAGCCCAAAGGAGGCTTGTTTTCCAACACTAAAGCTCCAATATACTGTCTGCATGGGCTACCATTCCATAACATGCTCAAAAATTGTTCAAAATGTTAGCGTAGCTAAGTTTGCATGGTCAAAGTATTCTTTACCAAATTAAAGCATCAAGCTTGCATAAATATGAATAATAGTATGCAAACTCTTGATTTGGTCAATTTGATAATTGCATGGGATGTTTGTGCATGAAGTAATCAAGAATTAACAGGAATTCAAGCACTATGTTTTTGAATGAAATAAGTTGGCTGGCTTTAGAAAATCAACTCAGTCCAGTGTTTTAAGGGGGGAAAAACAGTCCTTTTCAGCTTAATCTTCTTTTTCTGTGCTGTTGACCTTGTTAAAGATATTGAAGAATGTGATCACTTCTCAAGTTGTACAGATTAATGATAAGATTATATCTAATGATTTGTCCCTTATCCATGATTTCAGCAAGTCAAATGCAATAACTGTAGTAACTTGAAGTTTAAAAAATAAACCTAAATAAACTAATCGGTATTGTACTTTCACAGTTTTCAACCAATGCAATGATGCCTCCACCTAGTTACAGATACATTGATGCCAAAAATTACAGACAGACCAAATAGGATATTCTGAAACTGTAACAGCATAATTATAACATGACTTTATTTAAAACATGCTTCTCAGTACTGATGAATATGAAATTGGCCTGACCTGGCGATCAAATTCTTGGTGGGATTAGCCCATTTAACACTATACATCATGCAAGTAAGCTTATATGAACTACTTCACCAAGTCAATATGTCCAGTGGCAAAACTATTCACTACTTCATACTTGAAATGCATATGAAGATTTTGCTAGATACAAGCTATATTGGCAAGCAACAGAGAACGTACTAACAAAAACTTTATTGAACAACCTTAGTAATGGCCCTGGTGTTCTTCTAATATCAACACAAAGATCAAGTAGTGAAATATGGTGCAGATAAAAATTGTAAATTATCTAGAATACCAAGCATGGGATGCTGGGATAGAAGGCAAACCAGGTGTATCTCTAGACGACTGGGCTTGCATTTGGGCAGCATGTGCCTGAAGGGCCTTTGCAGCAACAATTGCCTGAGCAGCAGCCATCGCAGCTGCCGATGGGGCCATCGGTGCCTGACTTAAGGTCCCCATCGTGGTTGTCGCCGCCAGTGCTGACATTAACAAATTTTGCGGTGGGTGGTTGAACCTGCAATCGGTCTTGCTGCATCGACCATACAAGTACTCCCGACAGATCTCTCCCAATGAAGCTCCCATTCCTTGCAACACCACTCCACCAGAGGCACCCGGGATGACACCAGGGATCATCCCAAGAAGTCCCGGAAATGCCCCAGATACTGCCCCTGAGTAATTGGGCATGTTGGGCATTGTCTGGTTGACCATATTGGGGAACGGGCTCACCGTGGCAGGCAAAGTCGTGGTCCCTATGGTCGTACCGGTGCTGAAGAACACCGGGAACGGGCTTCCCATGATTGGCTTCCCGTCGCACTCCACATGGACCATGTAGTTCCCGCGCTTGGGGACAACGTAGGTCACGGTATACGTCCCGTCCCCTTGATCCTTAACGATTCCCTCCTGATCCGACCCGCCGACCCCGACGCCGGGGGAGATTTTCACCTTCAGCTGGGCGCCACCGGAGGGGATCTTCCTGCCGTCGGAGTCCTTGGTGACCACGGTGAAGGTGGAGGGGGCGCACGCGGTGCCTCCAGCGATCCCGGCGCCGGCGGCGGAGCACTTGGAGGGGTCGACTGGGCCCAGGGGCTTGCTGGCGAGGTCCTCGCCCTCGTCCCCGTCGCTGTCGGAGGAGTCGTCCTTCTCCTTGGGCTTGTCAACGTCCTTGAAGGTGGCCTCGAAGGCGGCCTTGGCAGCGGCAGCCTTCTCGGCCTCGCTCTTGAGCTTGGCCTCCTCTGCCTGTTTCATCCATATTGTTTTCCCGACCGCAGCACCCCGATCCGCCATGTATCAGCCCTTCCTAGCAAAACCCTAGAGAGGGGGAGGAAAAGAAAACACAAGTTTTAGGAGGGAATTCAGCGAGAAATCGATAGAAAGGAAGGTCCTTTCGTCCACCATGCGATTTCGATCTGGCCTTCGATTGGAAACTCTAGGCGCCGAGAAAGAGATGGGGATCGACCGAATCGGAATTAGGGGAAATTAGGGTTGCGCGTCGGCGGATTACGATGGGAAGAGGAGTGAAGGGGAAAAGGAAAGAGAGGTGACGAACCTGGGTGGAGCGGCGGGGTTTAGGGATCCCTGTCTACTGACGCTGTGGATTTGGGAAAGAGGGTGGATGCAACTCGCAGCGGCGATGGTGCATTTATAAAGGGACCGTGGGCGAGGTAACTCGCAAGTCCTCCGGTTCCTTCCCAGTAAGTCCTTGTCCACCGCAAATCCAAGTTAAACTGCACCATTTTTATTCATTGATCGTCATAAATTCAAATTGACAGGGTGGTATAGGATGAAATGCGCAATAAATATTTAAAAAATAATATTTATTATGAATATAACAGTGAGTCATTTTTTTAAAAAAGTTTTTGAATAAATCAAAATATTTTTTTCCACCCTTAAATATTTTTCTTTCTCAGGTACCGTAGAGAGCCAAAAATTACATGATGAAAAATTCATTTTCGTCTTTTCGAACTCAAACAAGAAAATGACGATGAAGACAAGAAAAAAAAAAAAGCACCGGGAATCTAATACCATGCCTCGCCATCTCACACAATCCCTTTCTATGATAAGTAATCACTTGAAATTAGAGATGGTAATGGGTCATGTTCGAGCCGGGTGTATAACTACCCAAACCCAAATCCAAATATTCAATATACTATCCAAACCCGATCCAAACATTATCGGGACTGGATTTTTTTTATCCAAGCCCATCTCAATTGGGTATCGGGTAATCGGGTTTATCCGGCCCGAACCCAACTGAATCATATTAAATATTTTTTTATTTTTATCAACTTTAAAATAATCTACAATTTTATAAATTATACATGCATTAAACAAATAAAATTTAACCATACTTTTAGTTCAATAGCAGTTAATTTCATATTCAATCAAAATTTATATTATGAAGTCAGTAAATAATTAATTATGATCTTATTTTGAATTCACCCCGAATAGAGTATGATGAAAAAAAAAAAATAATATATATATAATGATCAGGGTATAGGATTTAAGTATTTTAAAATTTAATAACTAATAATTATAATTAGTAAAATATATATTAATTATATATATGTTTAAATATTAAAATAATTCGAGCCGGGTTCGGGTCGGGTATATATCTATCCAATTTCGGTCCAAATCCAAAGTTGAGCATTCGGGTTTTACCCAAACCCGGCCTAAACCCAGTCAAAGCGTTGACTACCTGATCCAATCGGATCGGGTCTGGTTTGGTACCCATGGATTTGGGTCTTATTACCATCCCTACTTGGAATCCTCCACCTTCTTCCTATTCTCTCTCATCTCGTCAACGTTCTCCCCGCCTTTTTTCAGCACAAAGTTTGTATCCCCATTCTTTTTTATCCATAGAGAGAAGATAAAAAAATGATAAATAGATATCAAAATAGAATTATGACATCTTAGTTCAAAAATTATGACATTCGAGTAGAAAACATGAAACTAAAGGCATTAACCCCTCCTATCATGACTACCTATCATTTGTGACCTGAATTATAACTCCCAAGATGTCATAATACAGCATGGATGGTAAAAAAATAATAAATATATACCAAAATAAGATTATGATATTCTAATTCAAAAATTATGAATCCTAATTAAAAAATTATGACATCCATATAGAAAATATGAAACTAAAGGTATTAATCCTTCTTACCAGGAATATATATTACTTGTGGCCTGAATTATAACTCACGGGATGTCATTACATGCCACGGATGGTAAAAGAATATAAATATATATCAAAATAGGATTATGACATCTTAGTTAAAAAACTATAACATCCTAGCTGAAAAGTTATGACATCCTTATAGAAAACATGAAATCAAACACATTAATCCCTCCTACCAGGATTACCTATGACTTGTGGCCTAAATTATAACTCAGAATATCATTTCATGTCACTGAAGTATAATATAATAAGTAATGCTTTTGGTTTCATATTTTTTATCATCTATGGCATGTTATGATATCATGAAAGTCATAATTCAAGGTACAAGTGATAGATAATCCTGGTAAGATGGGTTAATGTCTTTGATTTCATATTTTCTACAGGGATATCATAACTTTTCAGCTAGAATGTCATAGTTTTTAACTAGAATGTTATAATAATGTTTTGGCATATATTTATATTCTTTTACTATTCATGACATGTGATGATATCCTGGGAGTTATAATTCAGGTCACAAGTAATAGGTATTCCTTGTAGGAGGGGTTAATACCTTTAGTTTCATATTTTCTATATGGATGTCATAATTTTTTAATTAGGATATCGTAATTTTTAAACTAGGATGTCATAATCCTATTTTGGCATATATTTATCATCTTTTACCATCTATGCTATATTATAACATCTTGGAAGTCATAATTCAGGCCACAAGTGATATGTGACATGTGATGACATCCGTGGCATATTTTTTTACATGGATTTTATAAAGTTTCTTAAATATGATATCATAATTTTTGAAATAGGGTGTCATTATCATGTTTAAGCATAAATTACATTTTTCTTTTTTTGTGATATGTTGTTATATTTTAGAGGCCATAAATGAAGCCACGAACTATGTAAAGTTCTTGTAGGAGGTGTTAATGTCTTTAATTTCATATTTTATACCAAGTTGTCATGAGTTTTGAACTAGAATGTCATAGTTTTTGAACTAGAATGTCATAATCTTGTTTCAACATATATGTATTATCATTTTTCATCCATGGCATGTTATAACATTCTGGAAGTTATAATTCAGGTCACAAGTGATATGTATTCCTAGTATGAGAGGTTAATGCCTTTAGTTTTATATTTTCTATAAGGGTGTCATAATTTTTGAGCTAGGGTGTCATAATTATTGACCTAGGATATATAATCTTATTTTAGCATATATTTATCATCTTTACCATCTGTGCCATGTTATGATATCCTAAAAATCATAATTCAGATCACAAGTAATTGGTAGTTATAGTAGGAGGGGTTAATACCTTTGGTTTCATATTTTTTCCAAGGATATCATAATTTTTTAGCTAAGGTGTCATAATTTTAAAACTAGGATATCATAATCTTTTTTCAGCATATATTTATTATCTTTTATCCTCCTTGGCATGTTATGACATTCTAGGAGTCATAATTCAGGCCACAAGTAATAGGTAGTCCTGGTAGGAGGGGTTAATGCTTTTGGTTTTCTATTTTTTGCAAGGATGTCATAACTTTTGAGCTAGGATGTCATAGTTTTTGAACTAGGATATCATAATCCTATTTTGGCATATATTTATTATCTTTTATGAGCCATGATATGTTATGATATTCTTGAAGTTATGATTCAGGTAACAAATGATAAGTAGTCATGGTAGGAGGGGTTAGTGCCTTTGGTTTTATATTTTTTACAAGAAATCATAATTTTTGAGTTAGGATGTTATAATTTTTGAACTAGAATATTATAATCATATTTTGGCATATATTTATCAACTTTTGCCATCCGTGCCATGTTATGATATCCTGGAAGCATAATTCAGGCTACAAGTGATAGGTAATCCTGGTTGGAGGGGTTAATGCCTTTGATTTCATGTTTTCTATAAGGGTGTCACAACTTTTCAGCTAGGATATCATAGTTTTTTAATTAGGAAGTCATAACCTTGTTTTGGCATATATTTATATTTTTTTATCATCTGTGACATGTGATGACATCTTGGAAGTTATAATTTAGACCACAAGTAATAGGTATTCCTGATGGTAGGGGTTAATACCTTTAGCTTCATGTTTTCTATATGGATATAATAATTTTTTAACTAGGGTGTCATAAGTTTTAAACTAGGATGTCATAATCTTGTTTTGGCACATATTTGTATTCTTTTATCATTCATGATATGTGATGGCATCTTGGAAGTTATAATTTAGGCCACAAGTGATACGTCGCATGTAATGACATCCATGGCATATTTTTTTACTGAGGTTTCATAAAGTGTCTTAAATAGGATGTTATAATTTTTGAAATAGGGTGTCATTATCATGTTTAGGCCTAAATTATGTTTTTCTTTTCTCCGTAGCATGTTATTACATTCTAGAGATCATAAATGAAGCCACAGACTATGTGAAGTTCTTGTAGGAGGTGTTAATGCCTTCAGTTTTATGTTTGGCACTAAGATATCATAATTTTTGAACTAAAATGTCATAGTTTTTTAACTAAGATGTTATAATCTTGTCTCGACATATATGTATCATCATTTTCCATCTGTGGCATATTATAACATTCTGGGAGTTATAATTCAGGCTACAAGTGATATGTATTCCTGGTAAAATGGGTTAATACATTTAGTTTTATGTTTTCTATAAGGGTGTTATAATTTTTAAGCTAAGGTGTCATAATTCTATTTCGATCTGAATTACATTTTTTTCTTAATGGCATGTTATGATATTCAGGGGGTCATAAATCATGCCACAAACTATGTGAAATTCTTGTAGGATGGGTTAATGCCTTTAGTTTTATATTTTATACTAAGATATCATAATTTTTCAGAATGAGATTCTTGAAATGGCTGCATCAAATACTAAATTAATTAAAAAAGTTGATAAATGTAATGTATATTCTATAAAGTCATTTTAAAAAAATTCTTTTATCCATGGTATGAATCATGACACCTACAATGTCATAATATGCGACGATAAAAAAAATCATAAATAATTCAGCCCGAAACATCATTATGACATCCTAGTTCATAAATTATGACATCTTAGTTTAAATATTATGACACCATATACAAATTTAAGAAACTGAATGCATCAAACTTCATACCAAGACTTACTTTCATCCGTAGGATGAATTATTTGACCTACAATGTTAAAACATGCCACGGTAAAAAAATAATCAGTAATTCAGCCCGAAATAGTATTATGACATCTTAGTTTAGAAATTATGACATCCTAGTTCAAATATTATGACATTCTAAATAAATTTAAGAAATTGAATACATTAACCCTTTCTATTAAGAATTTCTTTCATCCATGAGATGAATTATGACACCCACAATGTCATAACATGCCACGGTAAAAAAATTATGAGTAATTCAGTCTAAAACAGCATTATGACATCCTAGTTCAAAAATTATATTATCATAGTTCAAATATTATAACACTCTGTACAAATTTAAGCTGGGAAGTCTTACATTTTTTATAATAGTTAGATAGTATTTACTTTTTCATAATATTATATGTTTTTTATGTTTCAAGTGATTTTGTAATTATTTCATAGCCTAGTATAAAGGTTTTACAATTGTTTAAGATACATGAAATTTCTTGCTTATAAGGATAAGCCATATCATTAGAATTTCACACAAGATGATATCAGTCTATACCGATGGCAGTTAGCAATAAGAATATTGAAAAAGAGCCTCAATCAGAAGATAGATAGTATTTTTAAAAATTAGGATATAAAAGCTAATATTTATAATATTTTTTCTTTTTAGTTCTTGGATTTTTGTAACATGGTATCAGAAATTTATAATTCAATTGATGTTAGCTCTTAAACATAAATGAAAAAAAATGTTTAATTATTTTAAATTGGAATGTTATAAATATACGTTGCTAATTACATGTAGTTTGTTGGATATAAGATGTTATGTTCTATGCTAGAATGTCAAATTTTTGAAAAGGTGTCATGACATTATGCAAAGATATCATGTTTCATACCAAGGTGTCATAGTTTTTAATCAGGATATCATAAGTTGAGAACTAGGATATTATAATTCTATTTCAGCATTTTTTTAGCATTTTTTCTTAGTGGTGTATCATGATATTTCGAGAGTTATAATTTTAACCATAGGTGATAGGTAATCCAAGTAGAAAGGGTTAATATCTTTGCTTTCATATTTTCTACTGGGATATCATAATTTTTTAACTAGAATATCATAATTTTTTAACTAAAGTATCATAATCCTATTTTAGCCTATATTAATAATCTTTTAGCATTCGCGGTATGTTATGACATTCTAGAAATCATAATTTAGGTCATGGATGATAGGTAGTTCAAGTAGAAGGGATTAATACCTTTACTTTAATATTTTCTATCATAATTTTTTAACTAGGATATCATAACTTTTGAACTGGAGTGTCATAATACTGTTTCGGTCTATATGAGTAATCTTCTAGCATCCGTGATATTTTTTGATACTTTAGGAGTTATAAACTAAGTCACGGATGATATGTATTACAGGTAGAAAGGATTAGAAACTTTGATTTTATATTTTCTGCATGTATGTTATAGTTTTTTAACTAGGATATCATAATTGTTAAACTAGGATGTCGTAATATTGTTTCGATCTATATGAGTAATTTTCTAGCAACCATGACATTTTTTGACACTCTAGGAGTCATAACCAAGTCACGAATAATATGTATTACATGTAGAAGGGGTTAGAAACTTTGATTTTATATTTTCTACATAGATGTCAGTTTTTGTTGCCCAGCTAGGTAGCCCAAGAGGGAGGGTGAATTGGGTATTTTAAAAAATTTAAGCAGTTATGTGCTTTACTTTGAGTGTTTGTGTAACTAAGTGATTGTGCCAATAAGAGATGCAGCAAAAATAATAAGTTAAATGCAGAGTAATAAGAAGTAAGTAATAAAGGAGGCAATCACATACAAATACAAAGATTTATAGTGGTTCGGTGCACTCCAAGCACCTACATCTACTCTCCAAGCTTCCTCTTGGATATTTTACTATAATCTCTTCAAGATTACAGCCGACTTATTTTCCAAGGCTCACAAGTCAAAACCTAAGTTGGTTTTATCACTTAGGCTTACCAACAACTATTATAACTTATTTTAAGCTGGGCTAACAAGTCAAACCCAAGTTGGTTTTGTCTCTTAGGCTCACCAACAACCTTTAACACTAGTTTCAATACCTTTGAAACTAGAATAAATAAATAAAATCAAGTGTACAGAAAGTAAACACAAGAATTAGCTCCTTAATAAGTAGAAATAAATGTCATTGAAGCTCTCTTGGTTGCTTGAGTTGACTCCTTGGAATCTCTTGAATGCACACTTTTGGTTAAAGACTTGAAAGCTCAAACTCTAAAAAATGGAAGCCTTTTTTTATGTGGAATCTCTTAAAAGCTCTCTTTATATTTTCAAATGATTGGAACTTGTCTCTTCTTGATTATATTTCTTTCTTGTTGACTCTGAGAGGTTTGGTGAGTGTTAAATAGCTCAAATCCACTGAAAAAGTCATTGGAGACTGTTGGAGGGATCAAACTAGTCGTTTGGAGCTGTTTGGAAATAAATCTGAATTTCTGAAAAACTAGCCATTGCACCAAGTGTCGATACTTGAGTTCTTCATGAGTTGATACTTTGAGTCGACACTTGGATCAGCTCAAGGCAAAATTTGAATTTCCAGCGCTCTGCTTCACTTCTGGTCTCAGGCTATGAGTTGACACCTTGAGTCGACACTTGGATTACGAGTTGATACTTGAGAAACTTCAGAAAATACAAGTTCTGTTCATTTTGTTCTCAAGCGATGAGTCAATTTTGAAGTGTCAATACTTGATTGAGTTGATACTTTGAGTCGACACTTACCGTGCCATCTAAAATTTCTGCGTGCCAGTCTTCTAAAGTGTCGACACTTGATCCATAAGTCGACACTTGCTCTGTGCCAAATCAAAAATCTATGCCAAACTCTGAAATTTTCAAGATCTTATCCAAAAATCCTTTATATGCTTCTCCATAAAGGCTAAAGAGAATCTTCCAAGGTTAGGGAATCATTCAGACATTGAAAAATATCTTGCTTTGATATTAGTGAGCTTGATATACTTGAATAGAAGATTTTATATACCTATTACATGAAATTCATACTCAATTTGAAACATTAGTCCAATCACATTCTCAATATTTTGTTATTTATCAAAATCAAGAAGCCAAAGCCAACAATCTCTTCCTTTTTGATGATGACCAAATTTTGAGTATAAAAGCAATTCAGTTCCAAAAAATAAACCCGTATAGTATCAACAGATCTGTAATTGAATGACATTATCAAAAATATCTCCATATTTGTTTTTCAACAAAGTTCAAATTCATTCAATAAAATTTCAAGAGTTTCAAAGGTAAAAATTTTCAAAGACTCCCCCTATCTTAAGTAACATTTGAAAATCATTTTGAATTCACTTATAATACTGTTTATATCTTAAGTAACACCATAACCTTTTATACTATTTATCTACTCTCCCTTTTTGTCATCATTAAACATTAAACATTAAGCATTAAAAGGAATTTTTCTCCTCCTAAAATGGTGCTTTCATCATAATACAATATTCATTTTGACAAAAGGAAGAGAGATCATAGAAACAACATAAGCATACATAAACTGAACTTTCATTTAATAAAGGTTTCAATACAACATAAGCATAAACTGCAACATAAACATATATAAGCTGAAACATAAGATAAGCATAATCTAAGCATGAAAATTCAAGCATAACAAGTATCTGTGAGGCTACTCCTCATCAGACAGAAGCTCAAAGAAAATAGGTGCCATGATCCTAGTGGCTAAAGATCTAGGGGTCTTGTGGGTCAGGCTTCTAGTCCTAAGTAAAGGGCCAAAGCGAGGAATAACCCTAGAAGTCCTAGTAGCAGTATGTGAAGGAAAGGTCTCTGCAGGAGTTAGAAAGGCTGAAGCAGTGTCAGGCTGAACATCATTGGGAGTGTTTGTAGTGTGATCATGAGTATTTGGTGTCTGTCCCTCCCTACTTACAATCTGAAAGTATGCTCTCCACCACTGTCATCACTGTCAGAATCAATAACATCAGTGTCACCACCTACATCACCATCAACTGTGCCGTCACCATCTACAGCTGCATCACCATGATCAGGAGTACCACCACCAGGAGAGACATCATGGTATCACCATGATCGTTGTCTCTGCTGGCGGAGGTGGAGGTCCTAAAGGTCTTGCCGGAGGTAATAAGGATCTCAGTAGATCTCATATCTCAATGAAGCTAGCCTTCATCGACTGTCGGATACCTGAGAGCTGCTCATCTGTATGAGCCCTCAGTCCATGAATCTCCATCTGAAGTTTGGTAGCCCAAATAGACAGTCCAATAACCTCCTCTCTGACATCAACTATTTGGGCTATAATGCGCTTCTTGAAGGTGGATACTATCTTTGAAGCAACACAAGGAGCTGCAATTAGAGTATGTGCAGATGCTGGTGTAGCTGGCTCAAAACCTGATGCATGTGACAGGTGTAGGTCTTGAAGGGGTAGTATGCTCAGTAGGTCCAGATGGCCCTGCCTTGGTTGCACGAAGCTCATCCTCCTTGTCAGGCTCCTGACCAAACTCTCTGCGCACCCATTGCCAAGCCACTCTCTGGTAACCCATCCTATGAAGAGATTTCCCTCCATACATGTCTGTATGGAGGATCTCCTTGGAGGGTGTTGCCCAGGTAGTTTTCCTAAGAGGGGGGTGAATTGAAAATTTAAAAAATTTAAATAGATATATGCTCTTTTAATTCTTCTTTAGTGTGATAGTGCTGTGATTCAAATAAGTAAAACCAGAAGCAAATGCAAATAGAAAAAGCACAAAGCAAACACAATAAATTTATAGTGGTTCGGAGTACCCTCGCTCCTATATTCACTATCCAAGATACCACTTGGGATTTCCACTATATTTACCATTAGAATATAGTCAAATTATTTTACTAGGCTCACAATCCAAACCTAACTTGGTTTTTTAACCGGGCTCACCAAAAACCTAACACTTGATTTTACACAGGATCACCAAGAACCCAACACTTGATTTTATACAGGATCACCAAGAACCTATACTTGGTTTTAAACAGGCTAACAAAGAACCTACTTAGTTTTTAAACCGAGCTTACCAATAACCCAACAACTCATAAAAGAGTTAAAGAAAATAAGCAACAAAATGACAAACTAATATTGTCTGATGGTTGCCGGTGTAGCTCGAGAGAAACCTTCTTAATTGTACTTTAATGCTCTTCAATGGCTTCTTCAACTTCTTCAATATATGCTTCAAGCTTCAGATTGGAGTTGGTGAAGTCTTGAAGACTGACTTGAATACTCTCTTTAGTATTCTCTTGCTCACAAGCTCATTTAATGTTCAACTAAGCATTAGCCTTTTCAAAAGTTATCCCAATCCCTCATTTATAGAGTTTTGTACTTTTCTCAGGTGAATATAGTTGTTGTAGATCATTGGGATGTGATATTTGACCGTTGGAGTACTTTTCAAATTCAAAAATTAAGTTCTGGAACTAGCCGTTACCTGCTTGGAATCGACCTTTGAGTCAGCTCGGATCTCTCGAGTCGGCTCAAATTCTCAAAGAAGTTCTGGTCGAGTCATCTTGTCTCATTCAGGTCAGCTCGATTTTACAGTATTCTTGATTCCTTACTCTGGATGAGTCGGCGTGCCTTAATTCGAGTTGGCTCAAATTTACAGGTCTTCAAAATTGTACTCTGGAGGAGTCGACTCTTCTTATTGGAGTTGGCTCGCTTGGCTATTCTCTCAAAACTGATTCTTCATAAACTTTGGAGGAGTCAGCTCGGATCTCTGAAGGGTCGACTCAGATGCCTGATTGAATGGATGAGTCGGCTCGGACTTCCTTCGGGTCAGCTCGCTTGTCTGATTCAAGAAATGATGTACTGGACGAGTCACCTCGGGTTCTTACGAGTCAGCTCAGATCTCTACGTGCCAGAATCCTTTATGCATGCCATGAACTCAAGTCGGCTCCCTTTACTCGAGTTGACTCGGATGAGTTTTTCTATAAAGCTTTCGTTTCTTCTCCAGATTTCATCCAGTAATATTTTAATCATTCAAGATTCTTCCCAACTCAACTAACAATTGATTCTAAGGAATTTAAGCTTGAAAACACTTAGAAGTAACCCATTTTCGAGAATATTTCTTTAATTTTTTTTTGGCTCTTCTTTACATTACACATTTACAACACAACTCATGACACATAATAAGATTATAGGCATTATAATTGAGCAATGAAATTATCCTACAAACTTGTAAAACACTTGAAAAGTGTTAGTAATATAAGTGCATGCTTCAATATTTTGTTATCATCAAAATTACTCAAGGAGTCAACAATCTCTCCCTTTTTATGATGACAAAACACTGGACATGGAGAAGCTTTACAATTACATGTAAAAGTATATTTGCAAATAGTATAGACATGTATGAGTTATATATCGAAATGTATTTGAAAGCATTTGATAATATATCATAGCTTTAGGAATATGTTCAATATATATTAGAACTTTTAGGAATAAGTTTAATATATATCAGAGCTTTCAGTATATATCAAAGCTTGTTCATCTTTCAATATGTATCAGAGCTATACCATATTAGAGCTTGTTCAGAGCTAATAATGGATAGCCATAGACAATATATTAGAGCAATTCAAATTATATTAGAATAATTAAGTTGAATATATATCAGAGCAATCAAAGCAAATCTATCAGAGCAAATATAAGCAAGTTTCTATGCAAAATTGATGTAAATTTCCAATTTTCCAATATTTATATCATTCTCCCCCTTTTATATTTTCCATGCACACTCATACATATACATACAATTCTCCCCCTTTTTGTCATTAATCAAAAAGGTATTCAATTAATTTCTTCCTCTTTGTTAAGTACTCTACGCTTGATTTTTGAAACAGAATGAGAATGTTATTAATATTGTTTGAGATAATTCCACATTCTCAAAAATTTGATACTCTAATTAAAATTTGTCTTGATTTGTATATACAGATGATAATATTGCATAAATCACATTTCAAATACAATGAGTAGAAAAAGAAATACTTTCATTTCATTCAAGATTTTCAATACAAGTCATACAAAAACAATAAAAAATATATAAGATGAACCTAATCACTATCACTAGATTCCACCTTGACAGGTCTAGATGTACCTTCCCAACTCCTAGGAATACAGAATACTAGAGAACCTCTACCCCTAGGATAATGTGGCGGAGGCTGTCTAGGGTGATAAGAAGATGAAGGTGGACAAGATGAAATAGGATTTAGATCAAACACAGGAGGAGGTGCAGGCTGTCTGGGAGTAGAAGAGTAGGCTGCTATAACAGTGGTGGATGGCTGAGAAAGGGTCACCCAGACTGAATTGAGCTCTTCTTCCATCTTCTTGATTCCTGTATTGAGTGCAACTAGCTCACTTGCTTGGGCTTTGGCAAATGCCTCTGCTGACCCTCTTAATCTTTCAAATTTAGCTCTAAGAATTCCTACTCCTTTAGTGTAATCCTCTTCAACTTTCTTCCCTTATTTTATGGATCCCATCTTGTAGCTCATTTCTCTCAATTCAGTTCTGAATTCTTCAATACCGTGGTTAATAGATTTCTTAATATTTTTAGAAGCTGCTTTGAAAGAATCAGTGACTAATTGAAGATCCACCTATGGTGCAAGTCCTGTGGACTGAACACTGTCCACCCTGGAATGAAGCTATCTAATCTCACCACATATCTCCTCAAGTTTGGTTTCGATTATTTGATGAAGGTCGTCGAACATTGAACCAAAAGCACTAGTCAGGGTCTGAGAAAGTAGACTCATCTGATGTGTAATGAAGGCTTGAGACAATGAAGCTCATAAAGTGTTAGCAGATGGTCCTTGAGCAGATGCAGTCACTAAAGGTGCAGGTGGTGGAACCAGTGGAGATGCTGGTGCTGGTGAAGATACTAATGCTGGTGGAGGTGCTGGAGAGATCCTGGGATTCCCACACTCTCTATGCTCTGACTCCACAGCATCATGAATAGTAGGTTCAGTAGCAGTAGCAGTAATAAATCTCCACAGGTAGCTGCTCATCATCATCATCCTCATCACTGCTAGATGATCTAATAGCCCTCTGATCTGATCCTTTCTTCCTCCAAGCTCCTTCAGTTAGTTGGTATCCCATTCTTTGCAAAGACTTGGAAGAGTAGGTATCACTGTGATGAAGTGGCCTACCATCCTCACCAATTAAGTTCACTCTAGAGGCCTGAAATAACAAAGTAAAAACTATTCCATATGGCAAACAGGCCTTCACTTTTCTGATTGCTTCTTTCATTTGTAGTAGCATAATGTGAGGTAAATTGAGGGCCTCCCCCTCAATTTGATATCCCATAAAGCTGAGATCTCTCTCACTTATCTAGTCAAACCTACCAGTTCTTGGGAGAAAGGTCCTACTTATAAAGTTGTGCAGTAATCTCATTTCAAGGGATAGGGTATTAGCCATCACATTCCTAATTCCACTCACATCAGCCCTATTCAAGATTGTCCTGAGGGTTTTCTGTTTATCTTTCAGAATTAGATGCTTCAGACACTCATTTGGCATTTCAAACATGCTACTTAATATTTCCTCTGTCACTATTATTCTCTTTCCCTTAACTATAGATTTAATATGATGCTCTTCCAATCTTAAATTCTCATAAAAACATCTTACCAAATTGGGATATGTTGGAACATTTAAGGAACAGAAGAAACTCCAACCCTGGTCTTCAATTAAGTCTCCAATCCGAAGCCCTAGCTTTTTCAAGAATGTGAAGATTATCTGTCTTCCACTTGTGATGGGTCGGTTGGCCATGGAAACAGTTTGTGTTGGAGGAGAAGATGTTTCATTCGGTTCCACTTCTTGTTCTTCCACTTCAACTGACCGAGTCAGCTCTTCCTGTCATCTCTTGGTCCTCCTTTCCCTTTTAGCAGTAGGTTCGGCTCATTGCGATCTCTTGCCGACAACCCTTTTAGGAGCCATTGCGCGAGCTCAAGAAGAATGCAAGAGTTTCAGCCAAAGAAGGTAGGTTTTGAAGGATGGAAGGTATTTTCAGGTTGGAAACAAGGGTTCTAAGCTAGCAAGAAGTGAACACTTAAAGCATAAAATCTTAAATTAAGTCCTATGGCTTTAATAAAAAATCACTTGCCCGACATCCGAGTTGGCTTGGCAAGCCCTAATTTGCTCGAGTCAGCTCGAGCAAAGGTATAAAAAGACTTAATCAGGAATTCGAGTCGGCTCAACTTGAGCATAGTAGCTCGAGTCGACTTGAACCAAAACTCTCTAGAAGAGTCAAAAAGGTTCAGAATTGAAATTTAATGGAAGAAAATTTATAAGGAGAGATGGTCAAAGTTCTTGATTTGATTTAGGAGGCTTTCTAGATGATGTTTCCTTAATTTTGAAGAGATTAGATTAAGTTTTGTAAAATGGATCATAAAGTCCTAATTCTCCTCTAATCATTTCAAATCTATCTTGATTGAGTGGTTTAGTGAAAATATCAGCAAGTTGGTTTTCAGTTGGAATAAATTCTAATTCAATTTCACCATTTAAAACATGATCTCTTATGAAATGGTGTCTTATTTCAATATGCTTTGTTATTAAGTGTTGAATTGGATTTTTTAACAAATTTATAGCACTTGTGTTATCACATTTGATAGAAATTTTAGATTGTATAATATCAAAGTCTTCTAGTTGTTGTTTGATCCATAACACTTGTGCACAACAACTCCCAGCAGCAACATACTCTGCCTCAGCAGTAGATAGTGCTATCGAGTTTTATTTCTTACAGTGCCATGAGATTAAATTCAACCCTAGAAATTGGCATGTACTACTAGTACTTTTTTTATCTATTTTACATCCTCCATAATCAACATCAAAAAATCTAATTAAATTTAATGAAGATTGCTTTGAATACCATAGGCCTAAATTACTTGTTCCTCTTAGATATCTTATAATTTTTTTACTGTAAGTATATATGATTCTTTAGGATTAGATTGAAATCTAGCACATACACATACGCTAAACAAGATATCAGGTCTACTAGCAGTTAAGTACAACAGAGATCCAATCATACCTTAATATAGCTTTTGATCAATGTTGTTGCCATCTTCATCTTTATCTAATCTGCAGGTTGAGCTTATGGGTGTACTCATTTCTTTGCTTGTCTCCATACCAAACTTCTTGATAATTTCTTTGATGTATTTGGCTTGGTTTATGAAGATCCCATCCTTTGATTGTTTTACTTGAAGTCCAAGGAAGTAGTTTAGTTCACCCATTACACTCATCTCAAATTCATCCTGCATCAACTTAGCAAATTCTTCACAAAGTTCTTCGTTAGTTGTACCAAATATAATATCATTTACATAGATTTGTACAACTAATATATCATTATCTTTCTTTTTGATAAAAAAAGTTTTATCTATATTTTCTCTTGCAAAATCATTTTCAAGCAGGAATTTACTTAGTCTATCATACCAGGCTCTAGGTGCTTGTTTCAAACCATACAATGCTTTATTGAGTTTAAATACATGATCTGGAAAAGCATGACTTTCAAAACCTGGTGGCTATTCTATAAAAACTTGTTTAGATATAAAACCATTTAAAAAAGAACTTTTCACATCCATTTGGAATAGTTTGAAATTCATGTAGCAAGCAAATGCAAGTAATAATCTTATGGCCTTTAGTCTTGCTACGAGTACATAGGTTTCATCAAAATCTATTCTTTCTTCTTGGTTGTATCCTTTAGATACCAACATTGCTTTATTTCTAATTACTTTACCTTGTTTATCTAGTTTATTTCTATAGATCCATTTGGTTCTTATGATGGGATGGTCTGGTGGTCTATCAAATAAAGTTCACACATTATTTCTTTCAAATTGGTTTAGTTCTTCATGCATGGCCATCATCCAGTTTGGATCATTTTCAGTTTCTTCTAAGCTATATGGTTCTATTTGTGATACAAAGGCTAGGTAATCATGTACATCTCTATATGATGACCTAGTCTTAATACCTTGTGAAGGATCACCTATTATTAAATCTTTTGGATGAGAGGTTGCATGATCCTTACTTACCACTTCTTCTCCTTCTTGAGTTGGTTTCTCTTGTATGCTCATATCTTCCATCTCCTTTTGAAGTATACCTGCATCATTATCTATACACTCTTATTTTTTTGAAGGTGAGGGGTTAGTTTCATCAAAAATAACATGCATTATTCTTCTATAGTTAGAGTTCTTTTATTAAATGCTATATATACTTTGCTATGTAATGAATAACGAAAGAATATAGCTTCATCAGATTTAGTATCAAATTTTTCTAGGTTTTCTTTTCCATTATTCAACATAAAGCATTTACAACCAAAAACATGAAAGTAATTAATATTATGTTTTTTTCATTCCAAAACTCATAGGGGGTTTTCTTTAGAATTGGATGAATCAAAATACAGTTTAAGATATAACAAGCAGTGTTCACCACTTCTGCCCAAAAGTACCTTGGAAAATTACCTTCACATAACATTGTTCGGGCTATTTCTTCCAAAGTCCTATTTTTCCTCTCTACAACACTATTTTGTTATGGTGTTTTAGGAGTGGAGAAGTTGTGATCAATACCGTGCTCTATGCAATAGTCATCGAAAAACTGATTTTCAAATTCAGTACCATGATCACTTCTAATAGATATGTTTGAAAGATTTTTCTAATTTGAAACTTTCTTATGAAATTTTTGAAATACTTTAAAAGTTTCATCTTTGTGTGCAATAAACAAGACTCAAGTAAATCTTGAAAAATCATCTACTATCACAAGAGCATATTTCATACCACCTAGACTTGTGGTCCTAGTTGGTCCAAATAAGTCTATGTGAAGTAGCTCAAGGGGTCTAGAAGTTAAAATCATATTTTTGGATTTAAAACTCTTCTTAGTTTATTTATCCATTTGACAAACATCGCAAACATATTCAAAATCAATTTTAAACTTATACAAACCTCTAACTAGATTCTTAGAAATTAACTTGGCAATAGTATGTATGCTAGTATGACCTAATCGTCTATGCCAAAGTAAACAAGACTCCTTGGTCTTAGCATTTATTACTACTAGACTGGAACTACTAGACATGGCTAGATCATTAAGATCTACCACATAAATATTTCCAAGTCTATGTCCAATGAATTTGTTGCTAGAATCAAAAGAGTTTGTTATAATATACATAGATGATTCAAAGACAACCTTGAAGCCTTTATCACATAATTGACTAATACTTAACAAATTATGCTTCAATTTGTCACTAGCAATACATTTTCAATAAAAGTAGAGGGGGTCAATTTGATTTTACCAATACCGATTATTTTTCCCTTTTCATTATCTCCAAAGGTTACCAAACCTCCTTTTTTCATCTCTAGGATGATGAATAGATCCTTATCACCCGTCATATGTCTTAAACAGCCACTGTCGAGATACTATCTTTTCTTCATTTTTTTGGGCTGCAAGACATTCTTGCAAAATAATCAACAAGTTCTTTTAACTCAAGCTACATTGGATCCTTGCAGGTTAGCAGAGGTGGTTCGTTTGGAAATCCAAATATTTCTTACTTTACTTTTAGCATTCTAAAAATATTGCATTGAAAGGCCTTATGCCCTACCCCTTTGCTTGCATAACAAACAATTCTAGAATTTTGAAAGGATGTAAACTTTGAAGTTCTATAAGTAGATGAATATGTAGAATCATTCAATTTAAAAGATTTTTTATTTAAGACCTTTAGAACATACTTTGAAGATCTAGAAATGCATATTGAAGGATTTAATACAAAAGCTTTTGAGATGAAATTTTTAGAACATAAGCTTTTGAGGATACAAATTTAGTAGCTAAAATTCCTTTTATATTTGAAGAGTTATAACTAATTCCAGCTTTACTTTTTGAATCTCTTTGCTCTTTCAAAATCAACTCAAGCTTATTTGAACTTAATATAAGTTTTTCAACCAATGGCTTGAGTTTTTCAATCTCCTTTTTTAATTCAGAATTTTCAACATTTAAAGCTTTGTTTCTCTCGAGATGTATATTTTTCTCAATTTCTAAAACTTTGTTATTTTCAGAAAAGACAGTTAATTCTTGTTGCAATATCTTGTTCTTTTCTGAAATCTCTTCCTTTTCTTTTAATAAAGAATTATTGATATTCTTTAAAGCTTTAATCTTTATTCTAGCTTTTTTAAATTTAGATAATAAATCATGAAATGCATAATTTAATTCATCAAAAGTAAATTCTATTTGAGGTTCGGGGGACGTTACCTCATCTTCAAGATCCATACGATAGAAAGTTTGCAGTTTTTATGGTCTCTTCCTCTTCTGTTGAAGTCGACTCCTCGCTGTCGCTCTAAGTAGCAACCATCGCTTTCTTTTTCTTTTTCTTAAAAGTTTTCTTTAATAAAGGACACTTAGGATGGATATGCCCGGGTTTCTTACACTCATAATAGATGGGCATTTGATCACTTTCTTTTTCTTTTCCTTTGTCCTTCTCCTTTCTATATTCCTCTTTCTTATTAAACTTTCTAAAATATCTTCCTTTCTTCTTTCCCATAAACCTTCTAAATCTCCTTATGACCATGGCTATATCTTCATTTTCTAAGTCATCTTCGGAGGAGGAGCAATCTTCTTTTGATTCATCATCTTGTTTCTTTGATTCTGATGCAGCTTTGAAGGTAATTATTTTCTTCTTCTTCTGATCATCTTCATTTCTATGTTACATGGCCAATTCATGTATGATGAGAGAACCCAGCAGTTCATCCAGTGTTAGTGTATTTAGATCTTTTGATTCCTGGATGGCAGTTACTTTGGGTCCCATTTATCCAGAAGTGATCTTAGAATCTTCTGTATCAAGTCTGCAGTTGAGTAAACCCTACCAAGACTTTTCAAACCATCAATAATATTTATAATTCATGAAAACATGGCAGAGATAGTTTCAGTTTGTTCCATCTTAAATAATTCATAGCTATGTAATAGAAGATTGATTTTGGAGGTCTTCACTTGGGAAGTTCCTTCATGGGTCACTTCGAGTTTATCCCATATTTCTTTTACAGATGAGCAAATAGAAATTTGGTTGAACTTGTTTGCATCCAAAGCACAATATAAAAAGTTCATAGCTTTGGCATTCAATTTCTCCATTTTCATGTCGTGTTCATCCCAATTCTCTTCAGGTTTTAGGACATCCATGCCATCAATTTTAATCATGGATATTTGTGGACCCTTAAGAATAACCTTCCATAATTGAAAATCAACAGCTTGAATGTATATCATCATTCTAGCTTTTCAGTATGAATAATTCATTCCAGTGAACAGTGGAGGTCTATTAGTAGAGTGGCCTTCGACCAAAGAAGTACTTATGGGATGAGCCATCAATCTTTACTCTAATTAAATTTAGAGACACTGCTTTGATACCAGTTATTGCCTAGGTGGCTTTCCCAAGAGGGGATGAATTGAAAATTTAAAAAATTTAAATAGATATGTACTCTTTTAATTCTTCTTTAGTGTGATAGTATTGTGATTCAAATAAGTAAAAGTAGAAGCAAATACAAATAGAAAAAGCATAATGCAAACACAACAAATTTATAGTGGTTCGGAGCACCCTCGCTCCTACGTCCACTATCCTAGATACCACTTAGAATTTCCACTATATTCATTACTGGAATATAGTCAGATTGTTTTACCAGGCTCGCAATCCAAACCTAACTTGGTTTTTTTAACCGGGCTCACCAAAAATCCAATACTTGGTTTTACACAAAATCACCAAGAACCCAACACTTGGTTTTACACAGGATCACCAAGAACCTACACTTGGTTTTGAATAAGCTAACCAAGAACCTACTTGGTTTTTAAACCGGGATCACCAATAACCCAACAACTCATAAAAGAGTTGAAGAAAATAAGCAACAAAATGATAAACTAATATTGTCTGATGGTTACCGATGTAGCTCGAGAGAAGCTTTCTTCATTGCACTTTAATGCTTTTCAGTGGCTTCTTTAACTTCTTCGATGTATGCTTCAAGCTTCAGATTAGAGTTGGTGAAGTCTTGAAGACTGACTTGAATGCTCTCTTTAGTGCTTTCTTGCTTACAAGCTCATTTAATGTTCAACTAAACATTAGCCTTTTCAAAAATTATCCCAATCCCTCATTTATAGAGTCTTGTACTCTTCTCAGGTGGATATAGCCACTGTAGACCATTGGGATGTGACATTTGATTATTGAAGCACTTTTCAAATTTAAAAATAAAGTTCTGGAACTAGTCGTTACCTGCCTGGAATCGACCTTCGAGTTAGCTCGGATCCCTCGAGTCAGCTCAGATTCTCAGAGAAGTTCTGGTCGAGTCACCTCGCCTCATTCAGGTCGGCTCGGTTTCACAGTATTCTTGATTCCTTACTCTTGATGAGTTGGCTCGCCTTAGTTCGAGTTGGCTCAGATTCACAAGTCTTCAAAACTGTACTCTAGAAGAGTCGGCTCTTCTTATTGGAGTCAGCTCGCTGGCTATTCTCTTAGAACTGATTCTTTATGAACTCTGAAGGAGTCAGCTTGGATCTCTAAAGGATCGACTCAGATGCCTGACTGAATGGATGGGTGGACTCGGACTTCCTTCGGGTCGGCTCGCCTGTTTAATTCAAGAAATGATGCACTGGATAAGTCAGCTCGGGTTCCTATGAGTCTGCTCGGATCTCTGTATGCCAAAATCCTTTATACGTGCCATGAACTAGAGTCGGCTCCCTTTAGTCGAGTCGACTCGGATGAGTTTTTTAGTAAAGCTTTCATTTCTTCTCCAGATTTCATCCAGTAATATTTTAATCATTCAAGATTCTTCCTAACTCAATTAATAATTGATTCTAAGAAATTTAAGCTTGAAAACACTTAGAAGTAACCCATTTTCGAGAATTTTTCTTTAATTTTTTTTGGCTCTTCTTTATATGACACATTTACAACACAACTCATGACACATAATAAGATTATAGGCATTGTAATTGAACAATGAAATTATCCTACAAAAAACTTGTAAAGCACTTGAAAAGTAGTAACATAAGTGCATGCTCCAATATTTTGTTATCATGGAAATCTCATGTGGAACAAGGGGTTAGGGCTAGGGATGCTGGATGCCAATAAGGATGCTTAAGATGCAAAGGAATTCTTTTTAGGGTTTTTGATTTTTTTTTTTAGATATTTTTTTCTTTTCTTTGTTTTTTTAGGGTTTCGATTCCGATCACAAGCAAAGATAAGAAATACGAAGAACAGTAATGGAAGCTTATGATGCAAGGAATTTTTTTTTTGTCTTTTTTTTGTTATGTTTCTTGTTATTCTTCTTTGTTGTTTAGGGTTTCGATTCCCGATCACAAGCAAAGATAAGAAATATGAAGAGCAGTAAGGGAAGCTTACACTAGCAGTTCAAAGCCCTAAAAGTAAGAACGAGAATAGGACCCCGGGATTAAGAAACCCCGGTAGGACTAGCTCGACCTACAATATCTACTTAGGAGATAAAGAGAAGGCAAACCTCAAACTTCTGAAGCACCCGGTGCAGAGATCGCTCAACTCGATGGATACGGCCTGGATGCCTGAGTAGTCGAACCGTGGGAGCATTGGCTTTGGGTCGGGAGGTCGCGATGGCAAAGCTGACTGTCTCCAATGCCCGAGATGCCAGGGAGGACCTGTAGACAAACAAAAGATAGGTCAGCGGAATGTGGAGATGCACGGAAAGGAATTGAACTGGAGTTGGGAAGGGGCTTCGAGCCCGGTGTCCGACTGGATTCCGAAGTCGAAGTCAGAGATAACTTGGGGCCTCGCACCCCGCGACGTCCCGGAGGATGAAGGAATGTGGCCTCACACCACGCGACGTCCTGGAGGACGAAGGATTTGCGACGCCTTGGGGCGACGGACAGGTGGCCTCACACCACTCGACGTCCCTGGGGACGATGGCAATTCCACTCAAACATAGCCTAAGAGACAATGTTTGGAGGGTGGAAGAAACTCAAACTTTTCATTAATCACTCAATCATTCATTCATTAGTTCTACAAAGGGAGGGATTGGGTCCTTTAAATAGGCACCCAAAGCCCTTTTGAAATTCAAAATACAAATCTCATGGTGGCACCAAAAATTTTCTACATCCCTATTTCTTTGGCCGACCAAATATTTGGAGTTGGGCGTGGCATGAGCAAAGGCTTGGAGGGGGGATTGGTCCCTTGACTTCCTTCCTTAGCATGCCTAATTTGGGAAGAGGAGTGGGGCATGGCTTGCTTGGAGGGATGTGTTCCCTTGGGCTCTTCACGCCACCTTCTAGGAATGATTCTTGGTCGACCAAGGAAGAACTCCATGGGGCATTGCATGGTTGAGGGATTGAAGAGGGGAGTGTGTCTTTTGACCTTCCTTCCTTGCAAGATCACTTTGGAAAGAAAACTTGGGAGGAGACTTGCTTTGAGGCTTGGTTCCCTCAAGGATCTTCAACGCCCTCTTTAGATGGAACAAGGCGTGATGTGGGGGAGGGAAAAGGGGGATGTTGTCCAAGGCATGTGGAAAGCAAGAGGAGGCCACTTTGTTTCTCTTCTTGGATGCCCAAGTGGCAGCAGATGTGGTAACACGTAGGTAGCTGAGGTGGCACCTGAGTTGGCATTATCCCAAGTAGAAGGGGTGGATTGGCCCACCAGAACTTGAGTTGGTAAAGAAAACCAGAGTGTCTTCAATTGGGCTTGGGCCCATGCCAAACTCAGACTCGAACAAATACAGGACTCAAGACTTAACTTGACCTACATTGGTCAAGGTACAGGACTAAACAACTTTGACAAGAAATTATAACAATGTTTTTGGGCTCAAGGCCTTATTACAGGACTCATAGAAAGGGGAACCCTAATCTGAGATCCACAGAGGGTTGAGGAGCCTCTGTCGGATCCTGGTGCCCACACCAATTCTCCCGGGGTGGGAGGAACTCGACCCTGTCGAGTAAGGGTTAGTCTGGGTTTGGTACCTCTCTGGGATGTCGGGGTCGATGCACTGCAAGTCCTCCCATGTGATCCATGAGTCATCGGATTCGGGTCAGCCTTTCCATCGGACCAAGTAACGTTGATAGCCCTTGCCCCGGGTAGTGATGGCTTGGTCATCCAGGACACGCTCGATCCGCTCTCCTCACTTAGGTATATTTGGAGGTGGACACTCAGGTTCAGGTTCACTCTCAAAAGGGAGGTCAAGCCCAAACGGCTCACTGGGTATGTTTGCGGGTTCTCTATACTCGACTAAGTCAGAGATATTGAATGTCGAGCTAATTCCGTAATCCGAAGGTAGTTCTAGTACATAGGCGTTAGGGCCCATTCTCCTAATTACTTTAAAGGGACCCGCCCCACGAGCATGAAGCTTCTTAACGGTTCCCGGTGGAAACCGTTCAGGCCGGAGCCTAATCATTACAAAATCCCTTATTTCAAACTCTTTGGCTCACTTTCGGAAATCAGCCAAATTATTTTAAAAATTGTATTTAATGAATAATCCTAACATGATGCAAAATGCGGACTCAACTATGCAATCTTATTGAGAACATTTTTTTTATTAGACTCCTAGGGTCTAAACCTAACAGACTTTTGACTCTCTAGATTTGACCCTAGTCTGATATGCACAAGAAAAATTATTAAGGATCCCTAGCAAATGCCATAAAGTATACCAGAAGTAGAGGGCAAAAGGGATGGGCTCTAAGGAGTCACGCATTCTAGTAATCTCAAATAAAAGTAACCAATGGCTCTAGAAATGTGAGAGGGTTCAGGGAAGGGTAGGAAATAGGAATCGGAGTCTTGGGGTGGCTTATGGAAAACATAAAACAGGCCTTGGTTATTCAGGATGACCTTAAAATTTGGACATCGTTTTATAGGTGTCATATGCTCCACTTGTTCCGGTAGATCTTGGGGCTCGCTAGGGTCAATCCACAGTGAGGAAGGTCTGTTAAAGAGGATCCTGGGACCACGTCTATAGTATGATGGATGTCTCTCAAGGGTGGAAGTTGATCAGGTAACTCATCGGGAACTTCATCCTCAATTTCTTTCCGAGCTTCAACCATCTCTTGAGGATGTTCTCTTTGGATCGGTTCATTAAGGGTTGGTTCCTGAACTCCTGTGGAAAAGACTGGTGAATCCTCATGTTTATTTACTAGTTGTGATCCTGGCTCGGTCATTTCCTCTTCAAATTTTGTAGTGGGTTCAGGATCATTTTCCTTGGATTCCTCAATGATTTTACCCTCGGGCCCATCTTCTACTACACTTGACTCATTGATGCTTTCTTTCAATTTTTTATTAGGCTCAGGAGTTTCTTTTCCTAGATTTTCAATAGGTTCAACCTTAAATTCTTCATGGGCTCAGGGGTTTCTGTATTCAAACTCTCAGAATGTTCATCCTTCTCTCCCAAAAACTCTTCTTCTAACCCATTGTCCTTGATCAAGTTAACTTCAGGCTTCTTTTCTTTAAGGCTACTTGATCCTTTCTTGACTGGGTCCTTTGGCTGGATTGGGTTGATTGTGATCTTTTTCCCTTGGTGGAGAAAGACACAGGTATTGGATCGACTATAAAGGATGGCATCATGGTCGAAAAGCCAGGGTCATCCTAGGATGATACTACCCACACCCATGGGTAAGACGTCACACCAAATCGATTCTTCATAGGAACTCATTTTAATCTTGATTTGGCACCTAGATTTTACTGGGATTGAAGTTGAATCTATCCAGGAGACTTTGTAAGGGTTGGGGTGGGGAACTGTGGCTAGTCCTAAAGATTTGACTGTACTCAAGGAAAGGGCATTAACACAGCCTCTACTATCAATGATGACCTTACAAACCTTATCTCCTAGCTTGATCAGGGTCTGTAGGATGTTGGTCCTATGCCAGTCTTCCTGTATTATGTTTTGGGCTAGGATGCATCTAACTACTCCTAGAAGGTCTTCAGATTCATTTAGCTCTTCCTCTAAGGGTCTTAGTCTGGCCTCTATTTGATCCAATCTATTGTTCAACTGGTTGCCTAACTGGGTCATGGATTGAGTCATAAATTGAGTTAGGGCTCTGATGTCAGCTCGCAGTTGGTCCATGGTGTCGGTAGAGGGTGGATAAGGTGGGTGAAAAGAGGTTCCTGATCTAGTGCACATGTAACAAAACGATGCTACGGTTTGCTAGACCTAGGAGATCTCTCCAAATATAAAGTCAAGAAGATGAACCTGGAAGTAGTAACTTGGCACCTGGCTAGGTAAGTGTAAGGTGAGTGGAGGCTCCTCTTTTCTTGCCTAGACACCAATTAGAAATTGGCCAGGTAAGCGAACCAACCCACTTCCCTTCGGGCTCTAGTCCCTGAACCACTTGCCTAGACATTAGCTACACAATCACACACCAACAAGCAATCTAGCTTGGCTCGGCACTTGGGTTGACACGACTTTGTGGGTGTCCCTAGCTCACTAGAGAAGATTAAACATCTAATTGATTTTAGTTAATGGCTAGGGTTCGATATGCCGGGTGGTGGTTTTTGGGATAGGGACAGGTAATGAAATCCTGACCCTATGTTAAATTGACGCCCTTAAGATATGTTATGTAAAATGAAGTACAATGATGACTAATGAAATGACTTAAACTTTTTTTGTTCTTTTGTGTCTTTTAGATGG
Source organism: Areca catechu (assembly GCA_021397845.1). Classification (NCBI taxonomy): domain Eukaryota; kingdom Viridiplantae; phylum Streptophyta; class Magnoliopsida; order Arecales; family Arecaceae; genus Areca; species Areca catechu. The sequence goes on along the minus strand of CM038044.1, from coordinate 25,056,247 downwards.
ATGAATGCTAAACAAAATGCAGGAATTAAAACATGCAAGAAGCAAGGTAGATGGATGAATGACCCAAAAGATGAGATGCTCGCTGAAATATCAGACCTGAGATTTTCTCAGGCAGTATTTCGGTTTGTAGAAACTCTACAAACTGAAATAAAATCTGAGAAAATAGAAAAAATACTTTGAAATGAATGCGATCTAACAAAATAGAAATCATAAAATTTGGATGTCTTTACAGAGAGAAACAATCCAATGATCAGACTATATACGGACTGACCAGAATGCAGAAAATGAAACTAATGCACTAGTCCTAGCCTTGCTCTGATACCAGAAATCATGTGGAACAAGGGGGTTAGGGCTAGGGATGCTGGATGCCAATAAGGATGCTTAAGATGTGAAGGAATTCTTTTTAGGGTTGTTGATTTTTTTTTTTTTAGATATTTTTTTCTTTTCTTTGTTTTTTTAGGGTTTCGATTCCCGATCACAAGCAAAGATAATAAATACGAAGAATAGTAATGGAAGCTTATGCTAGCAGTTCAAAGCCCTAAAGTAAGAACGAGAACAGAATCTCGGGAATAAGAAACCCCGGTAGGACTAGCTCGACCTACAATATCTACTTAGGAGATAAAGAGAAGGCAAACCTCAAACTTCTGAAGCACCCAGTGCAGAGATCGCTTAACTCGACGGATGCGGCCTGGATGCCCGAGCAGTCGAACCCGTGGGAGCACTGGCTTTGGGTCGGGAGGTCGCGATGGCAAAGCTGATTGTCTCCAATGCTCGAGATGCCAGGGAGGACCTGTAGACAAACGAAAGATACGTCAGCGAAATGTGGAGATGCACGGAAAGGAATTGAACTGGAGTTGGGAAGGGGCTTCGAGCCCGGTGTCTGGCTGGATTCCAAAGTCGAAGTCAGAGATAAATTGGGGCCTCGCACCCCGCGACATCCCGGAGGATGAAGGAATGTGGCCTCACACCACGCGACGTCCTGGAGGACGAAGGATTTGCGACGCCTTGGGGCGACGGACATGTGGCCTCATACCACTCGACGTCCCTGGGGACGAAGGCAAGTCCACTCAAACCTAGCCTAAGAGACAATGTTTGGAGGGTGGAAGAAACTCAAACTTTTCATTAATCACTCAATCATTCATTCATTAGTTCTACAAAGGGAGGGATTGGGTCCTTTAAATAGGCACCCAAAGCCCTTTTGAAATTCAAAATACAAATCTCATGGTGGCGCCAAAAATTTTCCACATCCCTATTTCTTTGGCCGACCAAATATTTGGAGTTGGGCATGGCATGAGCAAAAGCTTGGAGGGGGGGATTGGTCCCTTGACTTCCTTCCTTAGCATGCTTAATTTGGGAAGAGGAGTGGGGCATGGCTTGCTTGGAGGGATGTGTTCCCTTGGGCTCTTCATGCCATCTTTTAGGAATGATTCTTGGCCGACCAAGGGAGAACTCCATGGAGCATTGCATGGTTGAGGGCTTGAAGAGGGGAGTGTTTCTTTTGACCTTCCTTCCTTGCAAGACCACTTTGGGAAGAAAACTTGGGAGGAGGCTTGCTTTGAGGCTTGGTTCCCTCAAGGATCTTCAACGCCCTCTTTAGATGGAACAAGGCGTGATGTGGGGGAGGGAAAAGGGGGATGTTGTCCAAGGCGTGTGGAAAGCAAGAGGAGGCCACTTTGTTTCCCTTCTTGGATGCCCAAGTGGCAGCTGATATGGCGCCACGTAGGTAGCTGAGGTGGCACCTGAGTTGGCATTATCCCAAGTAGAAGGGGTGGGTTGGCCCACCAGAACTTGAGTTGGTGAAGAAAACCAGAGTGACTTCAATTGGGCTTGGGCCCAGACCAAACTTAGACTCGAACAAATACAGGACTCAAGACCTAACTTAACCCACATTGGTCAAGGTACAGGACTAAACAACTTTGACAAGAAATTATAACAATGTTTTTGGGCTCAAGGCCTTATTACAGGACTCATAGAAAGGGGAATCCTAATCTGAGATCCACAGAGGGTTGAGGAGCCTCTTCGGATCCTGGTGCCCACACCAAAATTACTCAAGGGATCAACAGAGGGCTCTCCCTCCAATGGGATACCGAACTCATGAAAAATCTTAGTGAGCCCCATACCATAGGGTAAACACAAATGATGCTAGGTGGCGGCCTCACCCATCTAGTGAACCATGATCATCGGCAAATTGATAGGAAACTGCTGTCTCAAGGATATCATCAATACAAGCTCTCACTCAGTAATGAAATCAAACCTGCCAGTCTTCGGTACCAAGATCCGAGTGATAATATGGTGTAAGACTCTCATCTCTACTGACACTGATTCGTAGAAACAACTGATACTCCGCTGACATCCTCTCTCTCAAGTATACATCGAAATGCAGTAGCTCTATCTCCAACACAATTCGCGGTCCTGCCACGAAGTGGAATCTGCCACACTCTACTGATAAGCTCAGGGGTCACTGGAATCCGAACACCCCTGACCTCAGCAATCCATCTCAAACCATCAATAGCCAAGGACTCGTAGAACTCCCTAATGAGCTGGGGATAATATCTCTTAATAAGAATGCAGAAAGGGACAAGTCCAGTTTCTCTAAGCAGATCTCCAATGATAAAACTCTTTGAGAATCAGAACTACACATCTACTCTCTTACCAGAGGCAATAGCCTTCCCAGCCACTCGTGCTGCTCCTGGGGAAACTGGTGGAGGTGGACCCTATGGCTCCTGCTCGTGCTGACCATTTGGGTCCTGACAGACTTTAGTCCTTCTCTCTCTGCTGGACTCACCCTGCTCAGACCTTCTCTTGCGGTAAGCTAACTGCTTCCTTGGTGCCATTTCACACAGAGACAACACAAAGTAGAGTAGAGAGGGAAGAAAGATTGAACTGGGAAGGAAAGAGGGAAGAGAGGAAGTGTCGACCAACAGTGGACCAAAAAGAGAAGAACATACCAAAGATAGGGAAAATTGGTGGGAATAGAGGGAGAATCCAAGCAAGAATCAGACCAAAAGAGGACCAAAAAGGAAAGAAAGGGTTCAGAGGAAAGAAAACCATGAAAGAAACAAGGAAAACTTGGACCAAACCACAGAAAAATCATGAAGATTGATGAGAAACCGGACAGATTGAAGATAAAATGAGAAGAAAAGGAAGAATATTACCCGAAAAAGGAGGGATAGGGTTGGAAATCCACTATTCAAGGAAGTTAGGAGGGTTTTTGGGACCACAAGAACGTAAGGAGTGAAAAAAGAATGGGTCAAAAAGGTTTCGGGATGCCTTAAAAATCTCAGACCAGACGGTCATGAGTCGACACTTTGAAATTATTCAAGTGTCGACACTTCACATGAGTCGACACTTGGGCAATTTGTAAGTGTCGACACCTGACCACAGAAAATCAGAATAAAATCCAATAAATTCTAATAAAATTCAAGAAGAGTTTAGGGATCATTCTAAGTAATATTTGAAGGGATTTGAATCATTTTTGGAGGATTTCATTGAGAATTTGTTGAGTTTAGAAAAAAGGATCAATGATTCCTAACTCTCTTCTAATCATGCAAAATCTATCTTCAGTTAAGGGTTTTGTGAAAATATCAACAAGTTGTCTATTAGTACATATAAAATCAAGCATTACATCATCAATTTGTACATGATCTCTTATGAAGTGATGTCTTATTTCAATGTGTTTGCTTCTTGAATGTTGTACTGGATTTTTAGTTAAATTAATTACACTAGTATTATCACATCTTATGGGTAACTTAGTTAATTTGGTGCCAAAATCTTCGAGTTGTTGTTTGATTTATAAGATTTGAGCACAACAGCTTTCAGCTGCTATATATTTGGCTTCCACTATAGATAAAGCATCTAAATTCTATTTCTTGCTAATCCATGAAATCAAATTAACTCTAAGAAATTGATAGGTTCTACTTGTACTTTTTCTATCAAGTTTACACCCAGCAAAATCAGTATCAGAATATACAATCAATTCAATAGGAATCTCTAGAGTACCATAGTCCAATATCAATAGTGCCAGATATATATCTAAGTATGCATTTAACAGCCAAAAAATGAGACTCTTTAGGAGTATACTGATATCTAGCACACATACATACACTGAACATTATATCTGGCCTACTTGCAATCAAATATAACAATGAACCAATGATACCTCTATATAATTTTTGATTTATATTTTTACCTGATTCATCTTTATCTAATTTACAAGAAGAGCTCATAGGTGTATCTAATGGCTTGGTAGTCTCCATTCCAAACTTTTTTAAGATTTCTCTTGTATACTTAACTTGGTTGATGAAGATCCCTTTTTTTGTTTGCTTGATATGGAGTCCAAAGAAGAAATTAAGCTCTCCCATCATGCTCATCTTAAACTCTCCTAGCATAAGTTTGGCAAACTCTTGGCAAAGAACCTCATTAGTAGCACCGAAAATGATATCATCAACATATACTTGAACTATTAATAAGTCATCATTTTTCTTTTTCAAAAATAATGTAGTGTCTACATTTTCTCTAGAAAACCCATTTTCAAGCAGAAATCTACTTAATCTATCATACCAAGCTCTTGGAGCTTGTTTCAAACCATACAAAGCTTTATGAAGTTTAAAAATATCATCAATGCATTCATGATTTTCAAAATCTAGGGGCTGTTCAACATAAACTTCTTCTTCAATAAATTCATTTAGAAAAGTACTTTTGACATCCATTTGAAATAGTTTGAAATCCATGAAACATACAAATGCTAATAATAGTCCAATTGCCTCAAGTCTAGCAACAAGAGCAAAGGTTTCATCAAAATCAATCCCTTCCTCTTGATTGTAGCTTTTGGCAACTAGCCTAGCTTTATTTCTTGTTACAATACCATTTTCATCAAGTTTATTTCTGAAAACCCATTTTGTTCATATTATTGAAACATTTGATGGTCTTTCAACTAAAGTCCAAACTTTATTTTTTTTAAATTAATTCAATTCATCTTGCATAGCATTTATCCAATTGCAATCATTTTCAGCTTCTTCAATTGATTTTGGTTCTATTTGAGAAACAAATGCTAAGTAATCATAAACATTTCTTATTGAGGAACGAGTACTTATCTCTTTCGATGGATCACCAATGATAAGCTCTTTAGGGTGTCCATGGGCATACTTTCATTCTTTAGGCAATGGCTTGGATGTTGATGCTCTAATTTCTTGTACTTATTCTTTATTTCCTTGATCACCATCTTGTTCTTTGAAAGCTCCTTCATTGATTGTCATTTTTCCAAACTTTTGAATGCCTGTTTCATCATCAAGAGTATTTTCTTTTCTAGAAGATTTTTCATTAGTTTCATCAAACACTACATGGATGGATCCTTCAACTAGAAGAGTTTTTCTATTGAAGATTCTGTATGTCTTGCAAGAAGTAAAGTATCCTAAGAAGATACCCTCATCTGACTTGGCATCAAATTTACTGAGATTATCTTTACCATTATTTACAGTGAAACAATAGCATCCGAAAACACGAAAATATTTAATAGTAGGTCTTCTATTTTTTCAAAGTTCATATGGTGTTTTCTTCAAAATAGGTTGGATTAAAATGTGATTTAAAACATAACATGCAGTATTTATAGCTTCCGTCCAAAAATATCTAGGTAAATCATTTTCATAAAGTATTGTGCATGCCATTTTTTCAAGAGTCCTATTCTTTCTTTCTACCACCTCATTTTATTGAGGTGTCCTAGGTACAGAGAAATTATGATCAATACCATTTTCATTATAGAATATTTCGAAATCATGATTTTCAAACTCAGTACCATGATCACTATGTAAAAAAATGATTGAAACACCTTTTTTATTTGAAACCTTTTTATGAAACTTGATAAATGCAGAAAAAGTTTCATCCTTATGTGCCAAAAACATAATCCATGTAAAACATGAATAGTCATTACAATCACTAAACTATACTTTTTACCTCCCAAACTAGTTGTTCTAGTTGGTCCAAAGAGGTCCATTTGAAGCAATTCTAAGGGTCTAGTGGTAGATACTATTCTTTTGGGTTTGAAAGGAGATTTTGTTTGTTTTTCAAGTTGACATGCACTATAAATCTTATCTTTTTCAAAAGTGAGTTTTGGCAAATCTTTTATAAGATTCTTTTTGTTCAATTTTGAAATTAAATGCATATTTGCATGCCCTAGCCTACGATGCCAAAGTCAACTAGTTTCATTTGTCTTGGCTTTCTTTGCCACTAGGCATTGACCATTTTCCATGGGTAGATCATCAAGATCAACCATGTAAATGTTCCCATGCCTATGACGAATGAACTTAATGCCATTGTCATCTAGGCTAGATATCATGCACAAAGAAGATTCAAAAACTATTTTAAATCCTTTATCACAAAATTGACTTATATTAAACAAATTATGCTTTAAACCATCAACAAAAAAAATATTATCAACATAAGTAGTAGGGGTGATATGGATTTTATCGATACTAATAATTTTGCACTTTCTATTATCATCAAATGTCACATTTCCATCATTTAAGGCTTCTAGAGATGAGAATTGTCTCACATCCCCAATCATGTGTCTTGAGCAACCGCTGTCGAGATACCATATTCTTCTTTTATCCTTGGTTGCAAGACACACCACTTCTTCATTGGCCATAAAACAAAGGTTGGCCACTTCTTGTTGTCTTCATCGAAGCTTGAGTCTTCAGTTTCGCTCCATGTTGCCATCATAGCCTTTTTCTTAAATATTTTTTGCCTTTCTTGAGAGTGAGGCAATCCAATTTGTAATGATCCGGTTTCTTACATTTGAAACATATTGGTTGCTCCCTTTTCTTTTTCTTTCTCCTTACTATGATCTCCTTTTTGAGGCTTTTTCTTGTAGAAATTATTTTTTCTCCTCATAAACCTCTTGAATTTTCTTGTAATGAGGGCTGTCTCATCTTCTTCATCCTCTTCATCGGATTCATCACTTGTTTCTTCCTTGGTAGTGGACTTGAATGCAATGACTTTCTTCTTCTTATCATTGTCCATAGTTTTCTGCTTCAAGGACAGCTCATATGTCATCAATGAACCCAAAAGCTGCTCAAGTGGAAGTGTATTGACATCTTTGGCTTCTTCAATGGCTATGACCTTTGGATCCTAAGAAGCCAGAAGAGACCTGAGGATTTTGTTAACAAGTTCAGTAATAGAAATTACTTTTTCCAAACTCCTTATGCTATTAACAATATTAGTGAATCTATTATACATTTCACTAATACTTTCAGTTGGTTTCATCCTAAATATCTCATAAGTATGAATGAGCATGTTTACTTTAGTGGTCTTCACTTGATATGTACTCTCATGGATAACTTCAAGTATATCCCAAATCTCTTTAGCAGAAGTACAATTTGATATTTTATTGAATTCACTTGGATCAAGTGCACAAAATAGTAAATTTATGACCTTAGCATTAAGCTCAGCTTGCTTAATGTCATTCTTATCCCAATCTTCTTCTAGCTTGGGAGTGGGAATGCCATTAACCAAGAGAGTGGGCTGATGAGGACATTTAACTATTGTTCTCCTGATATTATAATCAATTGCTTGAATGTATATGCGCATGCGTGTCTTCCAATATGTGTAGTTTATGCCATTAAATAATGGGAAACGGTTAGAGGCTTGTCCTTCTATAATACCCATACCAATTTGAGCTGCCATAATCTTTAACTCAAGATTGTTAGACCTATAAGTAGAGTACCAAGCTTTGATACCACTTGTTGCCCAGTTAGGTAGCCCAAGAGGCAGGGTGAATTGAGTATTTTAAAAAATTTAAGCAGTTATATGCTTTACTTTGAGGATTTGAGTAACTAAGTGATTGTGCCAATAAGATATGCAGCAGAAATTACAAGTTAAATGCACTGTAATAAGAAGCAAGTAATAAAGGAGGCAATCACACACAAATATAAAGGTTTATAGTAGTTCGATGCACTCCAAGCACCTACATCCACTCTCCAAGTTTTTTCTTGGCTATTTCATTATAATCTCTTCAAGATTACAGCTGACTTATTTTTCAAGGCTCACAAGTCAAAACCTAAGTTATTTTATCATTTAGGCTCACCAACAACCTTTACAACTCATTTTAATCTGAGTTAACAAGTCAAACCCAAGTTGGTTTTGTCTCTTAAGCTCACCAACAACCTTTAACACTAGTTTCAACACCTTTGAAACTAGAACAAATAAATAAAATCAAGCATACAGAAAGTAAACACAAGAATTAGCTCCTTAATAAGTAGAAATAAATATCATTGAAGCTCTCTTGGTTGCTTGAGTTGACTCCTCCTTGGAATCTCTTGAATGCACACTTTTAGCTAAAGACTTGAAAGCTCAACTCTCAAAAATGGAAACCTTTTTTTAGGTGGAATCTTTTAAAAGCTCTCTTTGTCTTTTCAAATAATTGAAACTTGTCTTTTCTTGATTCTCTTTCTTTCTTGTTGACTTTAAAAGGTTTGGTGAGTATTAAATAGCTCAAATCTACTGAAAAAGTCGTTGAAGATCGTTGGAGGGATCAAACTAGCCATTTGGAAATAAATCTAAATTTCTGAAAAACTAGCCATTGCACTAAGTGTCGACACTTGAGTTCTTCATGAGTCGACACTTTGGGTCGACACTTGGATCAGCTCAAGGCAAAATTTGAATTTCCTGCGCTTTACTCCACTTCTGGTCTCAGGCTATGAGTCGACACTTAGACTATGAGTCGATACTTTGAGTCGATACTTGAAAAACATCAAAAAATACAAGTTATGTTCATTTTGTTCTCAAGTGATGAGTCGATCTTTGAAGTGTCGACTCTGTTTATTTTGTTCTCAAGCGATTAGTCGATCTTTGAAGTGTCGATACTTGACTGTGAGTCGACACTTGCCATGCCAATCTGTAATTTCTGCATGCCAATCTTTTGAAATGTTGACACTTAATCCATGAGTTGACACTTGCTTTGTGCCAAATCAAAAATCTATGCCAAACTCTAAAATTTTCAAGATCTCATCCAAAAACCCTTTAGATGCTTCTCCATAGAGGCCAAAAAAAATGTTCCAAGGTTAGGGAATCACTCAAACATTGAGAAATATCTTGCTTTAATATTAGTGAGCTTGATACACTTGAATGGAGAATTTTATATACCTATTACTTGAAATTCATACTCAATTTGAAATATTAGTTCAAACACATACTTAATGTTTTGTTATTCATCAAAATCAAGGAGCCAAAGTCAACAGTTTTTTAACTAGGATATCATAATTTTTAAACTAGGATATCGTAATACTATTTCAGCCAATATGAGTAATCTTCTAGCATTTATGGTATTTTTTGACACTCTAGGAGTCATAAACCAAGCTATGGATGATATGTATTATAGGTAGATGGGGTTAGAAACTTTTATTTTATATTTTATGCATGGATGTCATAGTTTTTTAACTAGGACATCATAATTTTTAAACTGAGATATCATAATACTATTTCAATCTATATGGGTAATCTTCTAGTATATGTGACATTTTTTCACACTCTAGGGGTTATAAATCAAGTCACGGATGATATGTATTATAGGTAGAAGGGATTAAAAACTTTGATTTTATATTTTATGCATGGATATCATAGTTTTTAATTAAGATGTCATAATTTTTAAACTGTGATGTCGAAATATTGTTTCAGCCTATGTGAGTAATCTTCTAGCATCATGGCATTTTTTTATACTCTGAGAGTCATAAACCAAGTCACAGATGATAGATATTATAGGTAGAAGGGGTTAGAAATTTTGATTTCATATTTTATGCATGGATATCATAGGTTTTTAACTAGGGTGTCGTAATTTTTAAACTAGAATGTCGTAATACTATTTTGGCTTATATGAGTAATCTTTTAACATCCATGATATTTTTTGATACTCTAGGAGTCATAAACCAAGCCATGAATGATATGTATTATAGGTAGAAGGGGTTAGAAACTTTGATTTTATATTTTTTGCATGAGTATCATAGTTTTTTAACTAGGATGTCATAATTTTTAAACTAGGATGTCGCACTCCTGTTTCGACCTATATAAGTAATATTATAGCATCTATGATATTTTTTATACTTTGAAAGTTATAAACCAAGCCACAGATGATATGTATTATAGATAGAAGGGGTTAGAAACTTTGATTTTATATTTTATGCATCGGTGTCATAGTTTTTTAACTAGGATATTGTAATTTTTAAACTAGGATGTCATAATACTATTTCGGCCTATATGAGTAATCTTTTAGCATCATGGTATTTTTTGATACCTTGGGAGTCATAAACCAAGCCATGGATGACAAGTATTATAGGTAGAAGGGATTAGAAATTTTGATTTTACAGTTTATGCATGGGTATCTAGTTTTTTAACTGAGATATCATAATTTTTAACCTAGGGTGTCGTAATACTATTTTTGCTTATATGAGTAATCTTTTAGCATCGTGATCTTTTTTGACTCTTTGGAAGTCAGAAACCAAACCACGGATAACATGTATTACAAGTAGAAGGGATTAGAAACTTTTATTTTATATTTTCTATATGGATATCATAGTTTTTTAACTAGGATATCATAATTTTTAAATTGGGGTATTGTAATACTATTTCGGCCTATATGAGTAATCTTTTAGTGTTCATGATATTTTTTAATACTCTAGGAGTCATAAACCAAGTTACAGATGACATGAATTATAGGTAGAAGAGGTTATGTTGACTCCTATTTTGATTTTAATGAATAACAAAATTTTAAGTATATTTGAGTACTAACTATGTGTTAAAAGTATGTTTATCAGAATAAGGTACTCATCAAAGTTAAAGTATATTATGAGATCAAATTGCTTGTCAACCTATTGAAGAAGTCTCTTAAATTAATAGATTTTCAAGTTATATGAACCTTGGCACATAAGAATGACTTTGAAGGACTTAAATCTTGAATTTGGATAAGTTTCAGTAATGTTTCAGCCAAGTATCGACTCATGAAATTAAAGTGTCGATTCAAGGTGTCGACTCACAAAAGCTTGAGCTGATAGACAGAAAGAGTTTCAGCCGACATACTCAAGTGTCGACTCATGAATTACCAAGTATCAACTCACAGTCAGCCAAGTGTCGACTCAAGGCCTAAGACTAAAAAGAAGACAGAACTTGTTGATTTCAAGAATTTGCTCAAGTATTGACTCATAAAGATAAAGTGTCGACTCAAGTATCGACTCACTAGAAGAAGTGTCGATGCATTAGTGCACTCCAAAGAGCTTCAAAATTTTTTTTTGACTCAAGTGTCGACTCATAATCTCAAGTATTGACTCAAAGTGTTGACTCATTGTCTGAAATGTCAATACATGCAGGTCTGAGTGAATAATAATGGCTAGTTTTTTGAAGCACAAAACTTCTCTAATTTGTGTCTAACAACTATTTTCTCCTCTCCAATGGCTATAAATATTCTTTTAAGACTTGGAAAGATATTTAAATCCCACCAAACATAAGAGGGAAGGAGTCATGAGCATTCATTAAAAAATTCATTGAGCATTCAATACTTGTGAGTAAAGTTGAGCCTTCAAGAATTCAAGTTTCAAAGAGAGCTTTCAAGTCCAATTCATTTAAGCATTGATTGAGGCTTTAACAACTTGAAAACAAGCTTCTCAACAACAATCAAGAGCTTCATTGAGTTTATTTGCTTTTTGAGAAAGCTTATTGTATTCTTACCTTGTACTTAAATTATTTTGTTGTTCCTAGTTTCAAGTGGATTGAAACTAGTTCTTGGATTGTTGGTGAGCCTTGAGTTAAAACCAACTAGGTTTGTTGACTTTGGCTCCTTAGTTTTGATGATTAACAAAAGGTTGAGTATATGTTTGGACTAATGTTTCATCTCAAGATAAAGTTTCAGGACTTAGGTTATTCAAAAAGAGTATCAAAAGTACAATGATGAAACTAAGCTTGCCTGGTTTGGGAAAGAGCTCTTCTACCTTGGACAAGATCAAATTTCTCATATTGGACCTTCCTGTTAAGAAATAATTGACAAAAGAAACAAAGGCTTAGAGAAACTCAAGCATGGCACGCACATCTCTAAGAGTTTCAGAAAATTTCAGATCAAAGGTCGACCACTAGAGGTCGACACCTTGTCAAAGGTCGACCACCAGAGGTCGACTCATGAAGAGAAGAAAAGTTCAGCATGGCCGGCACGGCAAAATCTCAGTGGCACGCTCCAGAGGTCGACCACCAGAGATCAACACCTGTCTAGAGGTCGACACCAGAGGTCGACTCATAGCCTGAGAATTCAAAATGGGCAGAACTATGATTTTCTGGATTTTTGCCTAAAACAAACTGGAGGTCGACTCATGAGGTCGACACTTGATCCAGAGGTCGACTCATGAGGTCGACTCATGGCATAACGGCTAGTTTTTCTGAACTTTTGATTTGATTTCTAACGGCCATAAACGACCATATTTTTTATTCTAACAGTCTTGTGGAGTTGTTTCAGCATGAATGAGGTATTTAACCTCCACCAAACTTCAAAAAAGACAAAGAGACAAAGTAAAAAAGTTTAGAGTCAAAGTACAAAGCCTTCAATCAATTCCAAGCCAAAAGAGTGAGAAAACCAAGAGATTCCTTAGCCAAAAGCTTTCAATCTTTGAGGAATCCAACTATCAAGTATTTGGCATTTAGTGAGGTCCAAAGATTCCAAGGGAAAAGGCTTGAAGAGTCTCCATCAAGAGCTACAACGAATTTCTTATTGCTCAAAAGGAGTTTGTCTAGTTTTATTAATTGTATTCATATTCTTTTGTCTTTAGCTAGTTTCAAGGGAATTTGAAACTAGTGTGAGGTTTGTTGGTGAGCCAATTGATAAAACCAACTAGGGTTGCTTGTAAGCCCGAAGCCAAAACAAGTGAGTGAGGTTTGTTGGTGAGCCAATTGATAAAACCAACTAGGATTGCTTGTAAGCCCGAAGCCAAAACAAGTGTGTAAGGTTTTGACTTGTGAGCATGGTAAAACAAGTCGGCTGTAATCTAAAGATTATAGTGGAAATTCCCAAGTGGAGCTTGGGGATTGGATGTAGGTGCTAGGTGCACCGAACCACTATACTTCTTGTGTGTTTGCATTGCTTCTCTTTTTATCTTCTTTTGCTCTTTAATTGTTGATTTATTTCATTGCTTCCGTTGCACAATTTTTTGAGCACTATCACTCTTCACCTTAAAACTTGATAGCACATATATTGCTTTAATTTTTTAAATACCCAATTCATCCCCCCTCTTGGGCACCATATCTGGGCAACAAGGTTGTTGGTATGCCTTGAGTGAAAATCAACTAGATTGTTGGTAAGCCTTGAGTGAAAATCAACTAGGTTGTTGGTAAGCCTTGTGTTGAAAACCAACTAGGTTTTTGGTTAACCTTGTAAAAACCAAGGGATTTTGATTAGTGAGCCCGGAAAACTAATCTACTGTAATTAAGGTTGGATTATAGTAAAATATCCAAGAAAAGCTTAGGGAGTAGATGTAGGTGTTTTGAAATACACGAAAAACTATAAATTTGTGTGTTTGTGATTGCATATTACTCTTTCTGCATTTACTTTACTACTTCTGCTGCATATCATTATTGATCACCCAAACACTTTGAAAACACACTAGTATTAGTCTTTAATTCTTGCAAAAAGTTTTAGAAACCCAATTCATCCCCCCTCTTGGATTGCTTTAGCTGGGCAACAGGTTATAAACTTTAATTTTATATTTTATGCATGGGTGTCGTAGTTTTTAACTAGGGTATCATAATTTTTAAACTGGGATGTCGTAATACTGTTTTAGCTTATATGAGTAATATTTTAGTATTCGTTGTTGCCCAGTAAGCAACTCAAGAGGGAGGGTAAATTAGGTTTCTAAAACTATTTGCAAGTAAATGTACCAATTCAATAAACAAAATAAGTGCTAGAGAGAAGCAAGTGTAGTGTGCTATTAAAGAGTGTAGTGAATTTTAAATGCAATGAAAATAAGAGAAAGTAGAGAGGAAACATCAATCACAAACACAAGGCAAGTATAATGGTTCAGTGCTCTCCAAGGTACCTACATCCACTCCCCAAGGTCCATTTAGAAATTCACTATAATCACACACAATTACAACAGATTAGTTTTCCGGGCTCACTAACCAAAATCCCTTTTGGTTTTCACAAGGCTCACCAAAACCTCTTAGTTTTCAAAGACTAACCAAAAATCTCATTGGTTTTTAACTAGGCTAACCAAAAACCTCCTTGGTTTTCAACTAGGCTAACCAAAAGCCTCTTTGGTTTTGTTCTTAGGCTCACCAAAAATCTTGATACAATAAAGTATGGAATGAGATAAAGAATACAAGAAAAGCTTTCTAATAAAAGCTGTTATCTTTTTGAAGTTCAATGAAGATGCTTGTCTTCAATTCGATGAAGCATCAATTAATGCTCAAAAGGTTGGACTTGAATGCTTTTGATTGCTTTGAATGCTTGAAGGATTCTTTAGCTTAGAAGTAGTTACTCTCAATGAATGTATGAGTGAATGCACTTGCTTTCTTTCTCTTTCTTATTCTCTATTCTTTTTCTCTTGATTTTACTTCAATTTGAATCACTTAAATACCATCCCAAGGTCTAACGGTCGGTTTATGACCGTTAGACATGAGAAACTAGCTATTAGGAGCTAAAAGGGCTGAGTTCTGCATTTAAAAAATTAGCTGTTACTGTTCCTAGAACTTCAAGTGTCGATACTTCAGACTGTGAGTCGATACTTAGGGTCAACACTTAAACCCCATGGGTCAACACCTAGTTCAAAATTTTGCATTGAAGCTCTCTGAAAATCTTAGGTGAGTCGACACATGAGTAGACACTTGACATTCATGAGTTGACACTTGAGGCAAATCTTGGATTTCAGCATGTTCTAGAAAAATTATATCTCAGGCTTTGAGTCGATCCTTAAGTTGACACCTTGAGTCGACACTTGAGCTACATGAGTCGACACTTCAAGCGTGCCATCTGAAACTTCTTTCTGCATGCCATCTTGAGTCGACACTTGCTGAAACTTCTTCAAAAATGATTGAAATTCTGCTAAATCCTTTTTCAACTTAACTCATTAATTCTTTTCAAGCAAGTCTTAAATACTTAAGTCCATTAATCACCGATGTTTCATCCATAGAAAGGGCTTCTTCAATCTTTTGACAAGTAGTTCAATTTAATTAATTTGATAAGTACCTTTTTCTATTAAAAACATACTTCAAAGAACTATTAATACTTAAACATACTTAAATATTTTGTTAATCATCAAAATCAATAACGGAGTCAACAATCTCCCCCTTTCTGATGATGACAAAACCTTTAAGTATATTCCATATGATAAGCTCTTAAAAATTTTCAATAATATAAAGCTTAATGCAATTTATATTAGAGTAAAAAAAAAGGTAAAAATTTAAGTCAAGAAGCTCATTTGAATTGAATTAGAACTATAAGGAATATCAGAGCTAAAATTACATGAATCAAGATACTTTAAATATGTATCAAAGTTAAAACAAACTTTAGAATAAAAATTTCAGCATTAAAACATAATGAATGTAATCAATAGAAAAATCTTTGAATAAGAGATTGAAGAATATAGATACTCCCCCTCAAAAGGTGATTCAAAAAATTGAATTTCAAAGAGTTTTCAAAGATTTTGCAAGAAATTTTAGCAAACTGATTACTCTCCCTTATTGCTCTAATTTTATTTTTCTTTTACTCTCACTCTTATTTTTCTCTTTCACATCAAATTACTTTTTGCTCAAATTTTACTTTTCTTTTACTCTCACTCTTATTTTTCTCTTTCACATCAAACTACTTTTCATTTAATTCTCCCCCTTTATCATTTACCAATAACAATTCATTCTTTTCTCCTTTATCTCTCACTTATCTTCCACTTATCTCTCCCCCTTTTTGTCATCATTAAAAAAAGAATAGAGAGAAGAAAAGAAGATAATTACAGAAATTGAGCAATAATCAAAAAGGTAATAATCAAAGTCAAAATAAAAAAAAAAAATTATTCATTGAATTCAAAAGTTCATACATTGATACAAACGTTCATACATAGATACAAGATGGTAAACAAACACAGATGTATACAAGTAATGCTGATATATAAGCTAACTAACATAGTGACAATCCTAAGAAGAGTGCTCCTCATCGGAAGATCCAATCTCAATCGATCTAGCATCAATAGAAGTACAGGATCATGGCCACATCGACTGGAGATCAGAGAATCGGGTCCAGGTAGGTCTCGATAGAACACGATGGTCTCCTCCTCTATGCTTGACATATGTCCTGCCTCTAGCTGGTGCAGAAGAGGTGGAGGCAACATCAGTGCAGGAATAGAACTGACCGGAGCAACTATATCGAGAGGAAGGGGTGAAGGATTAAAAATGGCTCTAGAATCAGGATGGTGAAGATCGAGAGTATAAAATCTAAGTTCCCTGATAAGGGAAGATGTATGCAAAGCTGAAGAATGTAAGACTAGAGTGCCAGAAGATGGAATGATAGGAGTAGGTGCAAGAATGGAAGAAGGATGTTGATCAGATCTAGAAGGAGAGGATAAAATTGGAGTATCATGATATAAATGGGAAGGATCAGGAATGGGGCTCCTAGGAACATCTATTGTCTACGGCTCTAGCTCCATCATGAAATCTATCGTATCAAACTCTGTGGAGTCAAACCGATCATCTGCCATGTCAGGTCTTGGAGCAGATGGTGCCGGAGGTGAATCAGATGGAGCTGAAGGTGCAGGAGCTCTGCCTGATGAAGGACTAGCTAATGTAGCTAAAATGGCAGAGATGCCATCACTCAATCCTTGATGGCTCTCCCTCATCTCCATATGAATCTTGTCGACTCATTGATGAATAATCATGACCTCAGTCTCTATGCGAGTGACCCTATCCTCTAAACTATCAATAGCACCAGGGATATCTGTCTGTATAGGAGTGGTTAGCTCGGACTGACAAGTAGGCTCTGGCTGTGCCATAAGCTGAGGCTATGCCTCAGAAGTCTCTCTATGTGGCTCAGATGGCCCTGCCTCACTAGAAAAGACACGCTCCTCCTCTACCACATCATCATCTCTGTTAGTGGTCTAACCAGATATATGTCATCTCCACTGGTCTTTGACAAGCTGGTAAGCCATTCGGTGAAGTGATTTGATGTCATAAACGTATGTGTGAAGTAGCTATCTATAAGGCTTGTCGTCTATGACTACTCCATAAGCTCTAAAGAATAAAGTCAATTTCATCCTGTAGGGAAGATACAGTCTCTGGCTGATCGATGCCTCTATCAACTGATGTACCATAAGCACTGGGAGGCATACTGGAGTGTGCTGTACAAGAGACACCATGACCAAAAGCTCGCGCTCTGTGATGAAGTCGAATCATCCAATCATTGACAGAAAAATCTAGACTATGATATAGTGCAATAACCTCATCTCAGGCATCAACCTCGAAGCAACTACAGTGACTCCCTCAAAAAAATCATCTTTCTTGAAAATACATCATAGACCACTGAATCTATCCACTAGAGCATCCACAACAGATCCTCTCATAGGAATGTTCCATACTCTGCGGATATTGAAACATCTCTGCCATGGACCTGTGCAATCTAGCCATCACTATCTAGGGCAAGTGAATCGTAGAACTCTCTAATCAGTCCTGGGTAGAATCTCTCTGATAGTAAACAAAATGGTGCAAGACCTGCATCCCTCAGCCACTGGCCAATCTTGAAGTGCTACTAGTCTAGGAAATCAAAGTTCACATATCGTCCTCTGACGATGGTCTTCAATCCCATCCTATTTGCTATAGAAACAGGGGGTCTAGCAGGAACATCAGGCTTATCTGCCACTCTATCCTTATGCCTGGCCTTGGTTCTTCTCTCTTCCTCCTAAATGGAAGGTCTAGGACGTCGAACGACTTGTTTTCTAAGTCCCATTCCAAGGAAACAAGCGAAGGATGCAAGGAAGGGGAGAAACTAGGATTTTTATGATGAAGAAATTTGAAAATGGGATGAAGAATAGTAGAAAACCGAAATGTACCTGTCCTAAATGAAAAATCGAGCGATTGGAACCAAAATTTGGAGGGAAGAAGATGATGGAACACTGTTTGGGGATGAGTTGGCTCGATTTGGAATGAAAAATTCAAAGAAAATACTTCATTGCTATTCAAGTGTTGACTCATGACACAGAGTCAAGTGTTGACACTTCCAGGTGTCGACACTTTCAAGTATCGACACTTCGACTTAAAGCCAAGAAAAAATGGAAAAAGGAGTATTGATCAAAATAGAACAGGATTTCAATGAATTTAGAGAGATTAAACATAATTTATAAGCAATTTTGATCAATTAAGAATCAAAGAATTTGAAGAGATGGAAATTTCAATTAAAAGGGTTGATGATCCCTAATTCTCTTCTAATCATACTGAACCGATCCTCTTGGAGAGGTTTAGTCAATATGTCAGCTAGTTGCATTTCAGAACACACAAATTCAAGCATAATATTATTATTTTCAACATGATTTCTAATAAAATGAAGCCTAATTTCAATGTGTTTACTTCTAGAGTGTTGAATAGGATTTTTAGTTAAATTTATAGCACTACTGTTATCACATCTTATAGATGTCTTAGTTAGTTTGATTCCAAAATCTTCAAGTTATTACTTAATCCACAAGATTTGAGCACAACAACTTCCTGCTGCAATATACTCAGCCTCAGCTATGGATAGTGAAACTGAAGACTGTTTCTTACTAAACCAGGAGATTAAGTTAACTCCAAGAAATTGGCAAGTTTTACTTGTACTTTTTCTATCTAATTTATAGCCAGCAAAGTCAGCATCTGAATAACCAATTAAATCAATAGATGAATCTCTAGAGTACCATAAGCTAATATCAATTGTACCAGATAAATATTTAAATATATTCTTAATAGCCAAAAAATGAGATTCTTCTGGATCAGACTAATATCTAGCACACATATAAATAATAAACATGATATCTGGTCTACTAGTAGTTAAATATAATAAGAGCCAATCATTCCTCTATATAATTTTTGATCAATAGATCTACCTTGCTCATCTTTATCAAGTTTACAAGATGGGCTCATAGGTCAACCTATTATCTTGGTAGTCTCTATCCCATACTTGTTCAAGATTTCTTTTGTATACTGAGCTTGGCTGATGAAGATCCCATTTTTTGGTTTGCTTGATTTGGAGTCCGAGGAAAAAGTTGAGTTCACCCATCATGCTTATTTTGAACTCTCCCTACATAAGCTTGGCAAACTCTTGACAAATAATTTCATTAGTAGCACCAAATATAATGTTATCAACATAAATTTATACTACTAATAAATCATCAATTTTTCTTTTTAGAAATAATGTAGTGTCAACATGGCCTCTAGAGAAATCATTTTCAATTAAAAATTTGCTGAGCCTTTCATACCATACTTGGGGTGCTTATTTTAAACCTGTTAACTCCGTTACTAATTTTGATGATAAGCAAAATGGTTAAGTATAAGTTGAGGACTAATGATTTTCTTTAAGTATATTTTTATTGAAAAAGGTGCTTACAAATTTGAAGAAGCTCAATGTTTGATGAAGCCAAGTTTGATTGAAAAAGATTGCTCAAAGAAGACTTGAACACTCAAGAGTTGGTTGATTGGATGGTTAAGATAAGTGGAAATGTGTTTCAGCTCAAGTTCAGGTCTTTCTGTGAAGTTTTCAAAAAAGTGTCGACTCAAAGTGTCGATACATGACATGAAGTGTCAACATATGGAAGTGAAGTGTCGACTCAGGCTGGTATGCAAGAATGTTTCAAATGGCATAGATGAAGTGTCAATACATGGACCTGAAGTGTCGACTCAAAGTGTCGACAGATGGATCAACACATCATTTGAGATTTTCAAGCCACAGAACTTGTAGAAATTGAAGGAACAACTGAAGTGTCGACACATGGAAGCAAGGTATCGACTCAATGTGTCGACTCAACTGAGTAAGTGTCGACACATCTAAAATTTTCAGAGAATCAGATTGGAGCACTTTGAACTGGGTGTCAACTCAAGAAGTTCAAATGTCGACCTTATGTGTCGACTCACAGCTTGAAGTATCGACACATGGAGTTCTGGCAACTGTAATGGCTAGTTTTTCAAATACAGAACTCACCCATTTTACTCTCCAACGGCTAGCTTTTCAAGTCTAATGGCTAGAAATGGGATTTGAGGCCTTGGAAAAGTATTTATATGCTCCAAATTAAATCAAAACTAGAGATATTGAAGACCATAAAAGAGTTTTGAGAAGAGAGAAGAAAAGTGAGCTTTAACTCCTATTCTTTGAAGTTTCAATCACTTTCAATCTAAAGCAAGCCTCCAAGCATTCAAGAGCCTTCAAGAGCATTGAAGATCATCCATTCTTGAGCATTCAAGAGGCTTCAACAAGTTCAAAGCATCTCTACATCGAGCTTCAAAGAGATATCCATTTTGTTTTAGAAAGCTTACTTTGGTTCATTATTTCTAAACCTTATTTGTTGTAAGGGTTCTTGGTTAGCCTATTATAAAACCAAGGAAGGTTATTGGTGAGCCTTTGCAAAACCAATTAAGTTGGTGGTTAGCCCGAAAAATCACTAAGGTTCTTGGTTAGCCTGAAAAACCAAGGGAGGTTATTGGTTAGCCTTTGAAAACCAATTAGATTCTTAGTTAGCCCATAAAATCAAGTAAGGTTTTGACTTGTTGGCCTTGTGAAAACAAGTTTGGTTTTTGATTAGTGAGCCCGCAAAACTAATCAAATATAATCAGGTATGATTATAGTGAATTCCTAAGGGGATCTTGGAAAGTGGATGTAGGTGCATTGGATAGCACCGAACCACTATATTTCTTGGTCTTTGTGATTGCTTGATCTCTCTTCTTGCTATTTACTTATTGCTCTTTATTTTCGCTGCACTTTTATTTTAGAGCATTATAATTGAATTAATAGTACCTTGCTAATTTATTTATTGAATTGGATTGCATTACTTAGTATCAAATAATCTTAAGCTTTAATTTTTAAAGACCCAATTCACCCCCCTCTTCGGTTGCTTACTGGGCAACAAGTGGTATCAAAGCCCTGTTCTCAGTGTATAGGCTTTATCACCTTGAGTAAAGATCTATGACTGCCCCAATTGTACTAGCGTAGTTGAGGATCAAGCCTCAAATAGACCTCCATTTTTCAATGGATCAAATTATACTTATTGGAAAACTAGGATGAGAATTTATATATATTATATTGATTACAATTTATGGAAAGTTATAGATAAGGGTCCTCATATTCTTTCAGTAGTGGTTAATGGTATTTCCATCCCAAAGCTCGAAGAGGATTGGAATAAAAATGATATTAAGCAATCCGAGATCAATGCCAAGGCAATGAATCTCCTCTATTGTGCATTAGATCCTAGTGAATTCAATATGATATTTACATGCATGTCTGCTAAAGAAATATGGGATATACTTGAAGTTATCCATGAGGGTACCGATCAAGTGAAAACTACTAAAGTAAATATGTTAGTGCATACTTATGAGATGTTCCGAATGGAACCTAATGAATCAATCACTGATATATATACAAGATTTACAAATATTGTTAATGGTATGAGAAGTCTTGGAAAAGTTATGTCTAATGCTGATCTTGTAAATAAAATTCTCAGGTCACTTCCAACATCATGGGATCCGAAGATGACCGCAATTCAAGAAGCCAAGGATGTTGACAAGTTACCTCTTAAGTAGCTGGTTGGATCACTCATGACTTATGAGCTTAATTTGAAATAAAAATCAATGGACATGGACAAGAAGAAGAAGGGGATTGCTTTCAAATCAAACATACAAGAAGAATCCTCAATAGATGAGTCCGAAGATGAAAAGGAAGATGAAGGTGAAGAAGCCCTTCTTGCAATAAAATTTAGAAGATTCATGAAGAGGAGAAAATTTCTTTACAAAAAGAAATATCAATCAAAGGAAAGAGGGAAA
Organism: Areca catechu; assembly: GCA_021397845.1. Taxonomy (NCBI): domain Eukaryota; kingdom Viridiplantae; phylum Streptophyta; class Magnoliopsida; order Arecales; family Arecaceae; genus Areca; species Areca catechu. The sequence goes on along the minus strand of CM038044.1, from coordinate 25,034,254 downwards.
GAAAAAGAGATAAAAAGAAAAGGAAAAGGAGAAGGAAGTACCTACATGCTTCGAGTGCAAAAAATCGGGACACTACAAGTTTGATTGTCCTCTCCTTAAGAAATCTAGAAAGAAATTAAGGAAGAAAGCAATGATGGCCACCTGGAGTGACAGCGAAGACTCCAGTTTAGAAGAAGAGCAGACCGAAGTTGCAAATCTCTGCTTAATAGCACATCAAGACAATGATGAGGTAAATTCCAACACTGAAATTGATTTTACATTTGATGAACTTAGGAATGCCTTTGATGAACTCATGCATGATTATAAACTGATTTTATTTGAAAACAAGAAATTGAAAAAGCATGCAAATAGTTTTTCTTTTGAAAATAATTCTTTACTAAATGATGTTAGTATTTTAAAATCTAAATTGGATGTTTTTGAAAAGAAAAACAATGCTTTATCTATGGAAAATGAAGTTTTGAAAAGACCTTAAAAATGTTATTTCAAATAATGATCTTTTAAAGAAAAACAAAGATTTAGAACTTGAAAATGTTAAGTACAAAAATGAACTTGAAAAGATAAAACCTTTTGTTGAGAAATTCACTTATAGTTCAGAAAAGTTAAATCTACTTTTGAATAATCAAAGAGCCATTTTTAATAAGGCAGGATTAGGATATAAACCACAAAAGCAACAAAAGTATTTCAAAATTTTTTTTGTACCTGCATTATCTAGCATTATTTGTTTCTCTTACAAAAAGTTAGGACATAAATCATTTCAATATAATTTAAGAAAAATCAATTCTTTTGGTAAAGTGTGGGTTCCAAAAGGAACCATTTTGGATGCTAACCCTAAAGGACCCAAGTTGGCTTGGGTATCTAAAAACAAAGCTTGATTTTATTGCAGGTATGTCTTGCAACCAAGGATAACAAAAGACTTTGGTATCTTGATAGTGGTTGCTCAAGGTACATGACTGGAGATGTGAAGCAATTCACTTCTCTTAAAGCATTGAATGGAGGGAGTGTGACCTTCTGTGATAATGGTAAAGGAAAAATCACTGGTATTGGTAAGGTTCACATAACTCCTTCTAGTAGTATTAGTAATGTACTTCTAGTCGATGGTTTGAAACATAATCTTTTAAGCATTAGCCAGTTTTGCGATAAAGGTTCTCAAGTAGTTTTTAAATCATTATATTGCATGATTGCTAGTCCGGATATAAATAGAGTACAATTCATTGAAAAAAGGCATGGAAATGTTTATTTGGTAGACATAGATGATCTATCTTTGCCCAATGGAGAATGCTATGTTGCAGTGAATTCTACTAAAGATGAGACATTTGGCTATGGCATAGAAGATTAGGGCATGCTAGTATGTATCTTCTTTCAAAACTTTGCAAAAAGAATTTAGTTAGAGATTTACCTGAACTTTGTTTTGAAAAAGATAGAATTTGTCAAGCATGTCAATTTGGTAAACAAGTTAAAACTTCTTTCAAACCAAAAATTTTTGTAACTACCAGTAGGTCACTTGAACTACTTCATATGGATCTCTTTGGACCAACTAGAACATCAAGTCTAGGAGACAAGATATATGGATTAGTCATAGTGGATGATTTTTTGAGATTTATATAGGTTTTCTTTTTAGCACAAAAAGATGAATCATTTTCAGCATTCATAAAATTTTATCGAAAAGTTTCAAATGAAAAAGGTGTTTCAATTACTTGCATTCATAGTGATCATGGAACTAAATTTGAAAATCAAGATTTTGAAAATTTTTGTAATGAAAAAGGAATAGAACACAATTTTTCTGCACCTAGGATACCTCAGCAGAATGGGATAGTAGAAAGGAAAAATCGTACTTTGAAAGAAATGGCATGCACTTTGCTTTGTGAAAATGATTTGCCAAGATATTTCTGGGCTGAAGCTATTAATATAGCCTGTTATATTTTAAATTGAGTTTTAATCCATCCTATTTTAAAGAAAACTCCATATAAACTTTGGAACCAAAGAAAACCAACTTTGAAATATTTTCAAGTTTTTAGTTGTAAATGTTTTATTTTGAACAATGGAAAAGATCAACTTGGAAAGTTCGATGCCAAGTCTAATGAAGGTATCTTTTTAGGATACTCTACATCAAGCAAGGCATACAGAGTTTTTAATAAACGAACTTTGATTGTAGAAGAGTCAGTACATATTATTTTTAAAGAATCTACTAACAAATCCTCTAGAAAAGATGATACATTTGATGAATGTGCAGGTGCTGACGAGCTTCCGAAGCTGACATTGAATGATCAACCTCAGCCAAATGAAGAAGCTCAAGACAAGAATAAGAATGGTTATGACACTCCAAAGCATCAAGATCTACCTAAGGAGTGGAGGTATGCTCATGGACATCCTAAGGAATTAATCCTAGGTGATCCATCTAAAGGGGTAAGAACTCGTGCCTCAATTAGAAATGAATGTGATTATATAGCTTTTGTATCTCAAATAGAACCTAAATGTTTTGAATAAGCTGAAAAAGATCATAACTATATTAATACCATGCAAGATGAACTAATTCAATTTTGTAGAAATAATATTTGGACACTAATAGAATGACCATCTAATGTTTCAATTATTGGCACTAAATGGGTATTTAGGAATAAATTAAATAAAAATGGTATTGTTGTTAGAAATAAAGCTAGGCTAGTTACTAAAGGCTACAATCAGGAGGAAGGGATTGATTTTAATGAAACTTTTACTTCTGTTGCTAGACTTGAAGCAATTAGACTATTATTAGCATTTGCTTGTTTTATGAATTTCAAATTATTTCAAATGGATGTTAAGAGTGCTTTTTTAAATGGTTTTATAACTGAAAAGGTTTTTGTTGAACAACCATCTAGATTTGAAAATCATGCACATCCTGATCATATTTTTAAATTGCACAAAACACTTTATGGATTAAAGCAAGCACCTCGAGCCTGGTATGAAAGACTCAGCAAATTTTTGATTGAAAATGAATTTTCTAGAGAAAATGTTGATAAAACACTATTTTTGAAAAAGAAAGTTAATGATTTATTAGTAGTACAAATATATGTTGATGACATCATTTTCAGTGCTACTAATGAAATTCTTTGTCAAGAGTTTGCTAAGCTAATGCAGGATGAGTTTGAGATGAGCATGATGGGAGAACTCAATTTCTTTCTCAGACTCCAAATCAAGCAAACTATAGATGATATCTTCATCAACCAAGCAAATTATATAAAAGAAATTATCAAGAAGTTTTGGATGGAGACTACTAAAGCAATAGATATGCCTATGAGCCCCTCTTATAGACTTGATAAAGATGAACATGATAAATCAGTATATCAAAAGTTATACAGAGGTATGATTGGCTCTTTATTGTATCAAACTGCTAGTAGACCAGATATAATGTTCAGTGTTTGCATGTGTGCTAGATATCAGTCTGAACTTAAAGAATCGCATCTTATGGCTATTAAGTGCATTATTAGATATTTATCTAGTACTATTGATATTGGTTTATGGTATTCTAGAAATTCATCTACTGAATTGATTGGATATTCTAATGAGGATTTTGCTTGTTGTAAATTGGATAGAAAGAGTACTAGTGGTACTTGCCAATTTCTTGGAGTTAACTTAATCTCTTGGTTTAGCAAGAAACAAACTTCAATTACACTATCCATAGTTGAGGCTGAGTATATTGTAGCAGGAAGTTGTTGTGCTCAAATCTTGTGGATTAAGCAAAAACTTGAAGACTTTGGAATCAAGTTGGCCAGTATGCCTATTAAATATAATAATTCTAGTGCTATTTTCTTGACTAAAAATCCTGTTCAACATTCTAGGAGTAAACATATTGAAATTAGACATCATTTTATTAGGGATAATGTAGAAAATAATGATGTTTTGCTTGAATTTATTAGTACCGAGTTTCAATTAGCTGATATTTTGACTAAATCTCTTCTGGAAGATCGATTCTGTATGATTAGAAGAGAGCTCGGGATCATCAATCCTTTTGATTAAATTTTTTCCTATATTTGACTCAAACTATATCAATTTGACCTTAATCATGATAAATCTTACTCAATCATTGTTATTTTTCATTGAATTTAATCATATTTCCAGCAATTTTGATCTACCCTTGAATCCCTGAATTTTTGGTTTTTAAGTCGATGTGTCGACACATCGATGTGTCGACACATGTGTGAGCCGACACATGAACGACAACGGACTAAGAATAAAGGATTTTCTGAACCATTTTTCTTCCCATTTTTTCTCTCCTTCGAGCTGACACAAGGTTTCAAGGTATCCTCACTATTCCCATTCTCTGTTACAAGTTTTTAGCCCATTGTTTCCTTGATTTGGACACTCGGTAGCCCAGTTTTTGGTTGGATTTCTCCTAGCATTTGATTTCTAAACCCTAGAAACCCTAAATTTCAACCAAAATCTTGCCCAATCTTTCAATCCAAGCAATGGGACCTTGCAAGCAAGTTGTCCATTGACCTCGTCAGTCAAATCAAGAAGAAGAGCGAAGGACGAAGGCCATACATGAGTTTAGAGCTCTAGATCCGCCCGCACGACCATTGTTTGTACCGTCTAGCCGGATAAGCTCGAAGACTATAGTTGGAGGATGACGAGTGGATTTTGTTTTTGTCGACCAGCAGCATTTCTGGATTGGAGAGTGGATTCGACAGGCTGGTCTGACTTCATTTTATTCACTCAGCGAAAGGTATTACCTAGGGCTTATGCGAGAGTTTTATGGATCACACGCCCATGGGACAGATGGATGGTTAGCACAGGTCAGAGGACGGGATATCCCTATTACTTCAGAGATTCTAAGTAGAGTATGGGATATACCGACAACAGGATCTGTTGTAGACAGTTTGATGGATAGAGTCAGTGGACTTCAGTGCATCTTCGAGTCTGACATTCTACTTGAGGGAGCCACTATACTAGCATCCAGATTATCTGCATAGATGAGACTATTGCATCACATCATTGCCCGTATACTTCTATCGAAGACCGGATGTTTTGACTATATCACTGAGCAGGAGTTGCTCGTGATGGTCTCTTTGGTTCAGTGCACGCCTGTTGACTTTGGCTCCTTAGTTTTGATGATTAACAAAAGGTTGAGTATATGTTTTGGACTAATGTTTCATCTCAAGATAAAGTTTCAGGACTTAGGTTATTCAAAAAGAGTACTAAGAGTACAATGATGAAACCAAGTTTGCCTGATTTGGAAAAGAGCTCTTCTACCTTGAACAAGATCAAATTTCTCATATTGGACCTTCCTGTTAAAAAATAATTGACAAAAGAAACAAAGGCTTAGAGAAACTCAAGCATGGCACGCACCTCTCTAAGAGTTTCAGAAAATTTTAGATCAGAGGTCGACCACCAAAGGTCGACACCTTGTCAAAGGTAGACCACCAGAGGTCGACTCATGAAGAGAAGAAAAGTTCAGCATGGCCGGCACGGCAAAATCTCAGTGGCACGCTCCAGAGGTCGACCACCAGAGGTCAACACCTGTCCAGAGGTCGACACCAGAGGTCGACTCATAGCCTGAGAATTCAAAATGGGCAGAACTATGGTTTTCTAGATTTTTGCCTAAAATAAACTGGAGGTCGACTCATGAGGTCGACACTTGATCCAGAGGTCGACTCATGGCATAACGGCTAGTTTTTCTGAACTTTTGATTTGATTTCTAACGGCCATAAACGGCCATATTTTTTATTCTAACGGTCTTGTGGAGTTGTTTCAGCATGAATGAGGTATTTAACCTCCACCAAACTTCAAAAGAGACAAGGAGACAAAGTGAAAAAGTTTAGAGTTAAAGTACAAAGCCTTCAATCAATTCCAAGCCAAAAAGAGTGAGAAAACCAAGAGATTCCTTAGCCAAAAGCTTTCCATCTTTGAGAAATCCAACTTTCAAGTATTTGGCATTTAGTGAGGTCCAAAGATTCCAAGAGAAAGGCTTGAAGAGTCTCCATCAAGAGCTACATCAAATTACTTATTGCTCAAAAGGAGTTTGTCTTGTTTTATTCATTGTATTCATATTCTTTTTGTCTTTAGCTAGTTTCAAGGGAATTTGAAACTAGTGTGAGGTTTGTTGGTGAGCCAATTGATAAAACCAACTAGGGTTGCTTGTAAGCCCGAAGCCAAAACAAGTGAGTGAGGTTTGTTGGTGAGCCAATTGATAAAACCAACTGGGGTTGCTTGTAAGCCCGAAGCTAAAACAAGTGTGTAAGGTTTTGACTTATGAGCCTGGTAAAACAAGTCGACTGTAATCTAAAGATTATAGTGGAAATTCCCAAGTGGAGCTTGGGGAGTGGATGTAGGTGCTAGGTGCACCGAACCACTATACTTCTTGTGTGTTTGCATTGCTTTACTCTTTATCTTCTTTTGCTCTTTAATTGTTGTTTTATTTCATTGCTTCCGTTGCACAATTACTTGAGCACTATCACTCTTCACCTTAGAACTTGTTAGCACATATATTGCTTTAATTTTTTAAATACCCAATTCACCCCCCCTCTTGGGCACCATTTCTGGGCAACAAGTGGTATCAGAGCGCCGGTACTCTCTTGTAGGTCCAACGATCTTGAGTGAAAGATCATGGCCACCCCAATTGGAATGGGTGTAGTTGAAGGACAAGCATCAAATCGCCCTCCTTTCTTTAATGGCACAAACTACACATACTGGAAAACTCGTATGCGTATTTATTTACAAGCTGTAGATTATCATATATGGAGAGTAATTACTAAAGGGCCTCATTAGCCCACTCACTTGGTTAATGGCATTATCACCCCGAAATCTGAAGAAGAATGGGATGACAATGACATCAAACAAGCTGAGTTAAATGCTAAGGCAATGAATTTGCTATTCTGTGCACTTGACCCTAGTGAATTCAACAGAATATCAAATTGTATTTCCGCCAAAGAAATTTGGGATACACTTGAGGTTATCCATGAGGGTACATACCAAGTGAAGACCACAAAGGTGAACATGCTCATTCATACGTATGAGATGTTCAGGATGGAACCAACTGAAAGTATAAGTGAAATGTATACTAGATTTACCAATATAGTAAATGGTATGAGGAGTTTGGGAAAATTATATCTAATGGTGAACTGGTTAACAAACTTCTCAGGTCTCTTCCAGCTTCATGGGATGCGAAAGTAACAGCCATAGAAGAAGCCAAGGATGTCAATACTCTACCTCTCGAGCAGCTTCTTGGATCACTGATGACTTACGAGCTTTCACTAAAGCAGAAGACAATGGACAATGACAAGAAAAAGAAAGCCATAGCCTTCAAGTCCACTACAAAGGAAGAGTCAAGTGATGAATCAAAAGAAGAAGCTGATGATGATGAGACAGCCCTCATTACAAGAAAATTCAAAAGATTCATGAGAAAGAAGAAGGGCTTCTACAAGAAAAGGCCACAAAAAGGTGATCACAATAAGGAAAAGAGAAAGAAAAAGAAAGGGATCCACCCATCTGCTTCGAGTGCAAAAAGCCTGGACATTATAAAACGGATTGCCCTTTGCTTAAAAAGAGTCGAAGGATGTTGAGAAAGAAAGCCATGATGGCTACCTGGAGTGAGAGTGAGGACTCCAGCAGTGATGAAGAGCAGCAGGTAGTCGCCAACTTATGTTTCATGGCCAATGAAGATAATGAGGTAAATTCTGAACCTGAAATTGAATTTACTTTCAATGAATTGCATGATGCTTTTGATGATTTAGTTATGGAATATGAAAAATTAAAACTGAAAAATAAGAAATTAAGAAAGCTAAATTTTGAGCTTACCAAAAATTCAGAAAAGTTTTCAACTGAAATTGAAAATTTAATTCAAGAAAACAAGAAATTAACTGAACATGTAAAGACCTTGACAAATGATAAGGATAATCTTTTAAAAGAAAATGATTCTTTGAAAAATAATAGAAGTCTTAAAACTAATGAGAAAATTGTAAAACAAAACAAAGAACTATTGCTTCAAAACAAGAATTACAAAGAAGAGTTAGAAAAAGTAAAACCTTTTGTAGAAAAGTTTACTTTTAGTTCAGAAAATTAAGTATGCTTTTAAATAGTCAACATGCAGTGTTTAACAAAGCTGGACTTGGATTTAAGCCACACAATCAGCAAAAACTTTACAAAAACTTTTTCATACCTGCATCTTCTAATATTACCTGCTATGCATGTGGTAAATTAGGACATAAATCATATATTTGTAATAGAAGAAAATTAAATACCTTTGGAAAGATTTGGGTTCCAAAAGGAACCAATTTGACTAACCCTAAAGGACCCAAGATGACTTGGGTACCTAAAGTTTCAACTTGATTAATTTTTTTGCAGGTGTGCCTTGCAACCAAAAATAAAAGAAGAATGTGGTATCTGGATAGTGGTTGCTCAAGGCACATGACTGGGGATGTGAAGCAATTCTCATCACTAGCAGCTATTGATGGTGGAAACGTTACTTTTGGTGATAATGGAAAAGGCAAAATCGTCGGAATTGGTAAAATCCATATCACCCCTAATGCTTATGTAGATAATGTATTATTTGTTGATGGCTTGAAACATAATCTTTTTAGCATTAGTCAGTTTTGTGATAAGGATTTTAAAGTAATTTTGAATCATCTTTATGCATGGTATCTAGTCTAGATGTCGATGGCATCAAGTTCACTGGTCATAGGCATGGAAACATTTACATGGTTGATCTTGATGATCTAGCCATGGAAAGTGGTCAATGCCTAGTGGCTAGGGAAGCCAAGGCAAGTGAAACTAGTTGGCTTTGGCATCGTAGGCTAGGGCATGCTAGTATGCAGTTGATTTCAAAATTAAGCAAAAAGAATATTGTAAAAGAATTGCCAAAACTCACTTTTGAAAAAGATAAGATTTGTGCTGCATGTCAATTTGGAAAACAAACTAAATCTACTTTCAAATCTAAAGGAGTAGTATCTACTACTAGACCCCTTGAATTATTGCATATGGACCTCTTTGGACCAACCAGAACAACTAGTTTGGGAGGTAAAAAATATGGGCTAGTAATTGTAGATGATTACTCACGATTTACTTGGGTGATGTTTTTAGCTCATAAAGTGAAACATTTTCAGCTTTTGTTAAATTTCATAAAAGGGTTTCAAACGAAAAAGATCTCACTATTGTTTCTTTGCGTAGTGATCATGGAACTGAATTTGGCAATCATGATTTTGAAGCTTTTTGTAATGAAAATGGCATTAGTCATAATTTTTCTGCACCTAGGACACCTCAACAAAATGGGATGGTAGAAAGAAAGAACATGACACTTGAAGAAATGGCACGCACAATGCTTTGCGAAAATGATTTACCTAGATATTTTTGGGTAGAAGCCATTAATACTTCCTGTTATATTTTAAATCGTGTTTTAATTCGACCTATTTTGAAGAAAACACCATATGAGCTTTGGAAAATCGAAAACCTAATCTCAAGTATTTTCGTGTATTTGGTTGCCGCTGTTTCATATTAAACAATGGCAAAGATAATATCAGTAAATTTGATGCCAAGTCAGATGAGGGTATCTTCTTAGGATACTCTACTTCTAGCAAGGCATACAGGGTCTTCAACAGAAAAACTCTTCTGGTTGAAGAATCAATTCATGTAGTGTTTGATGAATCTAACGAAAAATCTTCTAGAAAAGAAGATTCTGTTGATGTTGAAACAGGTACAAAGAAACTTGAACAATTGACAATCAATGAAGATGAGCCCAAAGGAGATGATGATCAAGAGAATCAAGATCAAACTCAAGAGATCAATGCAACTTCACCAAAACCTTTACCTAAAGAATGGAGGTATGCACACGGACACCCTAAAGAGCTAATAATTGGTGATCCATCAAAGGGGTAAGTACACGCTCTTCTATTAGAAATGTTTGTGATTATTTAGCTTTTGTATCTCAGATAGAGCCTAAGTCAATCGAAGAAGCTGAAAAAGATTGTAACTGGATTAATGCTATGCAAGATGAACTAAATCAATTTAAAAAAATAATGTTTGGACTTTAACTGAAAGTCCCCTTAATGTTTCTGTAATTGGCACAAAATGGATTTTTAGAAATAAACTTGATGAACATGGTATTGTAACTAGGAACAAAGCTAGACTTGTTGCTAAAGGCTACAACCAGGAAGAAGGGATCGACTTTGATGAAACCTTTGCTCCTGTTGCTAGGCTAGAAGCAATTAGACTTTTACTTGCTTTTGCTTGTTTTATGGATTTCAAGTTATTTCAAATGGATGTTAAGAGTGCCTTTTTAAATGAATTTATTGAAGAGGAGGTTTATGTTGAACAACCTCCTGGTTTTGAAAATCATGAATTTCCTAATCATGTCTTTAAATTGCATAAAGCATTGTATGGTTTAAAGCAAGCTCCTAGAGCTTGGTATGATAGATTAAGTTCATTTTTGATGAAAAATGATTTCTCTAGAGGTAATGTAGATAATACATTGTTTTTGAAAAAGAAAAATGATGATCTCTTAGTAGTACAAATCTATGTAGATGATATTATTTTTGGTGCTACTAATGAATGTCTTTATCAAGAATTTGCAAAGTTAATGCAGAGTGAGTTCGAGATAAGCATGATGGGAGAACTCAACTTCTTCCTCGGACTCCAAATTAAGCAAACCAAAGAGGGGATCTCCATCAACCAAGCCAAGTACACAAGAGAAATATTAAAAAAGTTTGGGATGGAGACTACCAAACCAATAGGTACCCCTATGAGCTCTTCATGTAAATTAGATAAAGATGAATGTGGTAAATCAGTAGACCAAAAATTATATAGAGGCATGATTGGTTCATTGCTATATCTAACTGCCAGTAGACAAGATATAATGTTTAATGTTTGTATGTGTGCACGTTTTCAGTCTGCTCCTAAAGAATCACATCTCTTAGCTGTAAAACGTATATTTAGATACTTATCTAGGTCAATCAAATTGGTCTTTGGTACTCTAGAGAGTCATCATATGAATTAATTGCATATTCTGATGCTGATTTTGCTGGGTGTAAACTTGATCGTAAAAGTACTAGTGGAACTTGTCAATTTCTAGGAGTTAATTTGATTTCATGGAGCAGTAAGAAACAGAATTCGGTTGCTCTATCTACGGCGGAAGCCGAATATATAGCAGCTGGAAGCTGTTGTGCTCAGATTCTATGGATCAAACAACAACTCGAGGACTTTGGCATCAAACTAACTAAGACACCCATAAGATGTGATAATACTAGTGCAATCAATTTAACGAAAAATCCTGTACAACATTCAAGAAGCAAACATATTGAAATAAGACATCACTTCATAAGAGATCACATTCAAAACTCTAATGTGTTGTTAGAATTTATTTGTACTGATTATCAATTGGCTGATATATTCACAAAACCATTGAATGAAGATAGATTTTGTATGATCAGAAGTGAACTGGGAGTCATTGATCCTTTTGCTTGAAACTCTTCAATTCTCATCAAAATTCCTCAAAAATGATTTATAAATTCTCAAATATGTTTAAAGATTATTTTTCTAAATTTTATCAATTTTTTATTTTACAGAATTTTATTTTGGGTAATTTATTGTTGGAGGTCGACACTTTAATTTTTGGAGGTCGACACTTGAGGTCGACCCCTAAGGTTTTTGGAGGTCGACACTTGAGGTCGACCCCTGAAAATTTTTAGAGGTCAACACTTGAACGGAAATCTCCTTTTTAAAAACCCGTCCGCAAGCCACTATTTCTCCATTTCTTTCCATTTCTCCTTCGTGTGGTCCCCCTCCAACTTCCCTAAACCTCTAAACAGTGGATTTCCAACCTTCTCCTTCATCTTTTTGGGTAATCCTCTCCTCTCCTCTTGCTTTCCTTGGAACCAAACCTTTTTTTACCGTGTTCTTGGTTTTGTACAACCGAAAGCTTTTGCATCTATCTACCCTCAAATCTCGGTTGTTTTTCAATTGAAATCACTTATTTCTTTCCTCCGTTTCTTACTTTTTCTCCATTTACTCTCGATTTTCTCCATTCTCACAAACCCTATCTCACCATTTCACCATCTCCTCTTTTTTCTCAATCCGTGAACCTCTCTTTCCCTCTCCTTTCCTCTTAGCCTTGCTTTATTGTACTTCTCCTTAAGTTACCCCTCCTCCTTTCATATGGGTCCAAGAAAGCACTTGGCAGTAAGGAAAAGGAGATTGGAACAAGGCCAAGGTAGCACTGAGCGACGAAGAAAGGTCAGACATGAGCATGAGTCGACCTCAGAGCCACCTGCACCAGTGCCAGCCAGCTTAGTGCGGAAGAGCATTGCGAGTGGGAGGCGTGTGGATATACCTTTCTGGGATCAGCATCACTTTTTTATTGGAGATGTGCTGAGAGATGCAGGTCTGGTTCACTTCTGTACGATGACTGAGAGATTCTACCCATACCTCATCAGGGAGTTCTATGGATCCATGGCCACTGATGGCATTGGATGGTCAGCTACTGTACGTGGGATCGAGATTCCAGTGACACCGGAGGTCATCAGTCACGTTTGGAGGATTCCACTTCATGGCACTGCTGCCACTTCAATCAGCGATAGAGAGCAAGCCTTCAGATGTATTCTAGAGCGTGAGGATGTTAGCGGCATTTCCACAGTAGCCGCTAACCAGCTTTCACTGGAGATGAGAGTGCTGCATCATATCATCGCCCGTATCTTGATTTCGAAGAGCGGGAGATTCGACTTTATCACTGAGCGTGAGCTGGTGTTGATGGTGTCCCTGAGACAGCGGACTCCCATCAACCTTCCCAGGATCATGCTTCAGCAGATGGGTGAGGCAGCATCTCACAGGAGACTAGTTCAGCCATATGGCATGGGGCTGACACAGCTATTCAGGGAGCATGGTATTTCATTTGATGGTATACCCTTCAGTCAGCTGCAGCATACTGATACATATGGAGAGAAATCCCTGCATAGGATGGGATTTCGACTGATTGGTGACCGTTGGGTGCGACGAGAGTCTGGCCAGGAGCCAGATGAGGAGGATGAGATCCGAGCAGCTGAGGCAGGGCCTTCAGAGCCTACTGATCATGGTACACCTCCTCGCCCAGCACCAGAGTCAGAGACTGCGGAGCCTGAGCCATTCACGCCACCACCATCATCAGCTCCAGCACCTACTACTACTGCTACACCACGGAGGACTACAGCGAGGATATCGGACTTTGAGCAGGGAGTGACTAATCACATTTCAGAGGTCCGGACAGAGATTACTAGTGTACGACAGGAGCTACATGATCTGCGGATACACACAGATATGCGCATTGGAGCTCTCTCAGCTAGTGTAGATACAGGATTCCGACAGATCCTCAGCCTACTGAGATTAGCATTGCCATCAGGGACTGCAGATCCGACAGTATCTCCTCCACATTCTGATGATGATGATGATGATGACTCCAGTGGATACAGTGACAGTGATGGAGATCAGCCTGGAGAAGGTAGCTCTGATGTTCCACCTGCAGATCCGATTCCAGAGATTCCCCCTTCTACTGATCCTCCTTCTACTGATCTTCCGAGTACAGATCCTCCAGCTACAGATGTGCCAGTAGATACTGAGCTTATTGAGTCACTTTTTGAGACTATTATTGGGATTCCGGATGATATAGATGAGCATACAGAGACAGATATTGATGATCCCACTGCTTATGAGCTAGTCAGCAGGCATACTCCAGCTCAGTCTACTCAGCATACTGATCCATCTACTCCTTCTGCTACTACTTCAGTCAGGACACCTGTGGAGCCCTTTCCTCGGACCTATAGATCTCGTAGGACTACCCCTAGGTCTGGTCCCTCTCTGAGGACTCGGAGTCTCTCTCATAGGACTCCAAAATCCTCATCTAGGATCTTGGCTCCTATCTCTTTTGATATACCTTCTGATGAGGAGTAGCCTCATAGATTTACTTGTTGTACTTAGTTTGCTTTGTATGGTCTGTTGTATCAGTGTTTTGTGCTTACTATGTAAGCAATTTTGTAACTGAATACATTTATTTTTATCTATATTGTGATATTTTACTGTCTGATACCAGCTCTTAGCTTTTATCTTTTTAAACCCTCAAGGTAGAATATTTTTGTTATATTGAATGCACAAATTGAGGGGGAGCATGTATTTTATGCAACTAAATACTTCATTGTAATGGAACATAAGTTTCCTTAATATATCTTTCACTACAAAAATAGACTTTTTGATTCTTGACAAAAGGGGGAGTAGTAAAGTATATATGAGACTCTTTCTTATGAGTAGTAAAGTATATATGATTCTTATGAGTAAAGCTTGTATGTTTCTAATCTTTTTGACTCATGAGAATGTTTTCACAAAAAGAGGTAGATGAAAAGTAAAATTTTATGGTATACTCATGCATGTAAGGATTCTTTGAAAATTTTTATTAGTGCTATATTTTGCTTTTGGACTCAATGGCATATATACTCAAGGTTTTGTCATCATCAAAAAGGGGGAGATTGTTGACTTTGGCTCCTTAGTTTTGATGATTAACAAAAGGTTGAGTATATGTTTTGGACTAATGTTTCATCTCAAGATAAAGTTTCAGGACTTAGGTTATTCAAAAAGAGTACTAAGAGTACAATGATGAAACCAAGTTTGCCTGATTTGGAAAAAAAGCTCTTCTACCTTGAACAAGATCAAATTTCTCATATTGGACCTTCCTATTAAAAAATAATTGACAAAAGAAACAAAGGCTTAGAGAAACTCAAGCATGGCACGCACCTCTCTAAGAGTTTCAGAAAATTTCAGATCAGAGGTCAACCACCAGAGGTCGACACCTTGTCAAAGGTCGACCACCAGAGGTCAACTCATGAAGAGAAGAAAAGTTCAGCATGGCCGGCACGGCAAAATCTCAGTGGCACGCTCCAGAGGTCGACCACCTGTCCAGAGGTCGACACCAGAGGTCGACTCATAGCCTGAGAATTCAAAATGGGCAGAACTATGGTTTTCTGGATTTTTGCCTAAAATAAACTGGAGGTCGACTCATGAGGTCGACACTTGATCCAGAGGTCGACTCATGGCATAACGGCTAGTTTTTCTGAACTTTTGATTTGATTTCTAGCGGCCATAAACGGCCATATTTTTTATTCTAACGGTCTTGTGGAGTTGTTTCAGCATGAATGAGGTATTTAACCTCCACCAAACTTCAAAAAAGACAAGGAGACAAAGTGAAAAAGTTTAGAGTTAAAGTACAAAGCCTTCAATCAATTCCAAGACAAAAAGAGTGAGAAAACCAAGAGATTCCTTAGCCAAAAGCTTTCCATCTTTGAGGAATCCAACTTTCAAGTATTTGGCATTTAGTGAGGTCCAAAGATTCCAAGAGAAAGGCTTGAAGAGTCTCCATCAAGAGCTACATCAAATTACTTATTGCTCAAAAGGAGTTTGTCTTGTTTTATTCATTGTATTCATATTCTTTTTGTCTTTAGCTAGTTTCAATGGAATTTGAAATTAGTGTGAGGTTTGTTGGTGAGCCAATTGATAAAACCAACTAGGGTTGCTTGTAAGCCCGAAGCCAAAACAAGTGAGTGAGGTTTGTTGGTGAGCCAATTGATAAAACCAACTAGGGTTGCTTGTAAGCCCGAAGCTAAAACAAGTGTGTAAGGTTTTGACTTGTGAGCCTGGTAAAACAAGTCGGCTGTAATCTAAAGATTATAGTGGAAATTCCCAAGTGGAGCTTGGGGAGTGGATGTAGGTGCTAGGTGCACCGAACCACTATACTTCTTGTGTGTTTGCATTGCTTTACTCTTTATCTTCTTTTGCTCTTTAATTGTTGTTTTATTTCAGTGCTTCCGTTGCACAATTACTTGAGCACTATCACTCTTCACCTTAGAACTTGTTAGCATATATATTGCTTTAATTTTTTAAATATCCAATTCACCCCCCTCTTGGGCACCATTTCTGGGCAACAACGCCCATTTACATTCTAGTGCTTATGATTCACTAGATGACAGAGTCGTCGACTAGCCAGCGACTCTGCCTACCTTATGGTATGGGACTGATAGTTTTGTTCAGGGAGTATGGCGTTAGCTTTGAGGATGAGCCCTACCGCACATTACTTCATACTAATGTGTATGACATCAGGTCATTACATTGGATGGGCTATCATTTGTTCCGAGGCCAGTGGACTTGCAGGATATCTGGTTAGGCTGAGGACAGAGATGATGATGATGACGTAGCAGAGGAGGAGCGCATCCTCTCCAGCGAGGCAGGACCCTGCGAGAGTCAGCCTGAGACGGTGGCACAGCCAGCGGTTGCTTCTCAATCTGATCCTTCTACTTCGGCATAGCCTCAGCCAGCTCAGACAGAGACTCCAGGCACTTCAGACAGCTTATTGGATAGAGTCAGACGCATCGAGATTGACGTGTTTATCATGAGACAGCATCTTGACTGTTTCATAGCTGAGACAAGAGAGAGCCATGCTAGACTTAGTGATGGCATCTCAGCTATACTTTCTGTACTGTCCAGATCTTCAGCGAGTGCTCCAGTTGCTGATACTGCTCCTACACCTGCTGATGATATTGATGATATTGATACTGGTGTTGATACTACTATTGTAGATGGTGTTACTGTTGGTGATACCATTGTTGGAGATGATAATGGAGATGATGAGGAGACTGACTTAGACAGATTTGATTTCACAGATCTTACTTCAAAGCCAGTAGCGGAGGTGACGACTGACTTGCCTAGGAGTTCTGTTCATGACCCTTCCTATTTACCTGTCCAAACTTTTGTTCCATCTTCTCCTTCTAGATCGAATAATCGCATTCCTGTTCCTATTCCTATTCTCTCTCCAGTTATCGATACTCCTATCCTGACACCTATTATTGATTTCCCTGATATTGATATTCCTGTTATACATACACCTATTATTGAGACCCCCATTGTTGATACACCGATTGAGACATATTGTTACTTAAATTATGTTTTCCTACCTTTTTAATGATAACAAAAAGGGGGAGTAGAATAATAAAATTTAAGTATAAATGAGTATAAAAGTAGAATAATAAAATAAATGCAATATAATTTGTGATATATTTGTGATATGCAAGGGTATGCAAGGGATAAACAACTTTTTGAAAACTTGAATTGAAAATTATTTACAAAATTCCTTAAGAAAGGGGAGCTTTAATTTATTTTTATTTGAAAATCCTTTTAAAATGAATTTCATCTTAAAACCCCTCTTTAAATGTTTGAAAAGATTTTTACAAATTATGTTATAAATCATCGATTCAGGGGGAGCTTTGTTCTTTGCTGAACTTTTCTTGTGGAGTATCATGATACATGTTTTCTATGTTTTAAATGTATCCCAAAGCTCTGATACTCTCAATCATTATAACAAGCTCTAGCACTATTACTTTTGTTCTGAGTTGCCATATTATTAATGCAAATTATATTGATACACTTAATGCTTTCAGTTTTATGTACCTTGATGATTTTTTTTAAAAGCCTTTTTAAGCAATTTATACTTAAGGATTTTGTCATCATCAAAAAGGGAAAGATTGTTGACTCCGTTATTAATTTTGATGATAAGCAAAACGGTTCAGTATAAGTTGAGGACTAATGATTTTCCTTAAGTATGTTTTTATTGAAAAAGGTGCTTACAAATTTGAAGAAGCTCAAATGTTTGATGAAGCCAAGTTTGAATGAAAAGAATTGCTCAAAGAAGACTTGGACACTCAAGAGTTGGTTGATTGGATGGTTAAGATAAGTGAAAATTTGTTTTAGCTCAAGTTCAGGCCTTTTTGTGAAGTTTTTCAAGAAGTGTCGACTAAAAGTGTCGACACATGACATGAAGTGTCGATATATGGAAGTAAAGTGTCGACTCAGGCTCGTACGTAAGAATGTTTTAAATGGCACAGATGAAGTGTCAACACATGGACCTGAAGTATCGACTCAAAGTGTCGACACATGGATCAACACATCACCTAAGATTTTCAAGCCACAGAACTTGCAGAAATTGAAGGAATAGTTGAAGTATCGAAACATGGAAGCAAGGTGTCGACTCAACTGAGTAAGTGTCGACACATCTGAGATTTTCAGAGAATTAGATTGGAGCAATTTGAACTGGGTGTCGGCTCATGAAGTTCAAGTGTCAACCTTATGTGTCAACTCACAGCCTGAAGTATCGACACATGGAGTTCTGGCAACTATAACGGCTAGTTTTTCAAACGCAGACTCACCCATTTTGCCTTCCAACGGCTAGTTTTTCAAGTCTAATGGCTAGAAACAGGATTTGAGACCTTGGAAAAGTATTTATATGCTCCAAATCAAATCAAAACTAGAGATATTGAAGACCATAAAAGAGTTTTGAGAAGAGAGAAGAAAAGTGAGCTTTAACTCCTATTCTTTGAAGTTTCAACCACTCTCAAGCTAAAGCAAACCTCCAAGCATTCAATAGCCTTCAAGAGCATTGAAGATCATCCATTTTTGAGCATTGAAGAGGCATCAACAAGTTCAAAGCATCTCTACATAAAGTTTCAAAGAGAAACTCGCTTGATTTTAGAAAGCTTACTTTGGTTCATTATTTCTAAACCTTATTTGTTGTAAGGGTTCTTGATTAGCCTATTGTAAAACCAAGGGAGGTTATTGGTTAGCCTTTGCAAAACCAATTAGGTTGGTGGTTAGGCCGCAAAACCACTAAGGTTCTTGGTTAGCCCGGAAAACCAAGGGAGGTTATTGGTTAGCCCTTGAAAACCAATTAGGTTCTTGGTTAGCTCGTAAAACCAAGTGAGGTTTTGACTTGTTGGCCTTGTGAAAACAAGTTGGATTTTTGATTAGTGAGCTCGCAAAACTAATCAACTATAATCAGGTATGATTATAGTGAATTCTCAAGGGGATCTTAGGAAGTGGATGTAGGTGCATTGGATAGCACCGAACCACAACATTTCTTGATCTTTGTGATTGCTTGATCTCTCTTCTTGCTCTTAGGAAGTGGAAGAAGAACTCACAAAATTTCATTCATCAATAATCCTTTACAAGAGGGGTTTGGAGGGCTATTTATAAGCCTCCAATTCAATTTAAAAATTTGAAATACATGGAGAATATCATGGGAGGTTGCTGCTATGTGGAAGGGAAGTTGAACCATGCTTGATATGGGGAGAAAATGGTGGTCGCCTCCTTGAATTTGAATTCAATTCTTGGCCGTCCAAAGCTTGGTGATGTAGCATGCTTGGGTGTCCTCCATGTAGACTTTGAAGATGACATGGCCTCCAAGTAAGCTTGATGATGTGGCATCCACCTTGGCATGGTTGGTTGGAGTATCTTGTAGCACTTAATTTTCAAGCCCTCTTGCTTATCTTGAACCCAATTCAAACCCATCTTGGACTCAACTTAAAACTCAACTAATTACAATGTCAAATTGAACCCAATTTGACTCAAAAGACTGAATTAACATGGACCTAATCCTAATTACAGGACTCAAACTTAATCAAAGAAATAAACTTCCCTATTTATAGGACTCTTGTTCAATTAAAGAAATAAAATTGAAACAAAAAGCAGACTAAACTTACTCCACTAAAATCCATAATGAATCTTACTTGATTAGACTGCATTGAATTCTCTTTTGAGTTGTGGTGCCCGCACAAGTCCATGATTAAATCTTGCCATGGATAGTTAGGAACAAGTAGAGTGGTGTGCAAACCATTATTTTGTTTATGATGTTTAGCCTTAGCACAAGTATAGCATCACGCAACAATCCGGGCTACATCATGCTTTAAACTAGGCTAATAAAATTGGGCCTCTATGGCATTTTTAATTTTGTTCCTTCCAATATTCCCATATAACCCTCCAACATGTATTTCCCAATTAAGAAATCCCTCATAGAAGTTCGTGAGATACATAGCCTATTATTCTTTAAAAGGTAATCATCTTGAAGGGTATACTTGCTAAACTCTCTCGATGGTCCTTGCTTTAGAGAAGTAACAATATTTTTGAAGTCGGGCATTCATCATACTCTTCTTTTATCTATTCGAAGCCCATAACTTTTACACTTATTATCAATAAAAGATCTAGTCTACAAGAGAGTGCATCAGCATTGTGAATTGGTTTATTGGTTTCTACCGATAAAAGGTTTACTTTATGAGAGAGTACATTAGTGTCTTGAAAAGGTTTATTAGTTTTTGCTGATAAAAGGTCCATTCTACGAGATAGTGCATCAACAACTTGAATTGGTTTATTGGTTTATGCCGATAAAAAGGTCTACTCTATGAGAAAGTGCATCAGCAGCTCTATTGTCTATGCCCGCTTTATGCTTTATTACAAAGGTATAGGCCTGAAGAAACTCAATCCACTTTCTATGTCTTTGACTTAATTTTCTTTGTGAGTTGAGAAACTTGAGGGCCATGAGATCCGAATATAGGATAAATTATCATGGAAGCAGATAATACCTTCAAAACATAAGGACTTGGACCACTGTATAAAACTCTTTGGGATAGACATGGTTCAATAGGCACCTATGCTTAATAAGGATAGATGGAGTGTCTATCCAGGCTATATTAATAGACTTGGATGGTCTACAGGTGCTAAACCTAGACATGATATGACATTAGTGAAGATGGCATCGATGCAACTACTACTATCATTAATTACCTTGCATACTTGATCAATAAAGGTATGAAAGATAGCAGTCTTATGCCAATCTACATTCTCCTTGGATTGTGTCAACACACATGTAACCTCTCTTAGTCATTCCTCAAGTGCAGTCTCATTCTGGGCGGTGTCATACTTATCGTAGGTGTCAGCTAATTCTGGATTCACAATATAGATTTTTTTTTCATGATCATTCTCAGGAATTTCACTTTTAGGCTTCCCTATAAGTAGTGCTATAGATAGGCATTGACTAGAAACATGGCCCTATCCATCGCACATAAAACATCGAATCTTGGAACTGGTTCCTTTGAAAATCTATCATATGACTCCTTTTCCTTCATCGATCTTTTTAGTTGGCAATGTCATAGATGGGGACAACCATAAAAGTCTAATTCATGCTAGGTTTCGGGCCTAAAATTCTAGGTCTATGAGGCTCAAGTCGATGAGTGACTGGCAACCTCCGGAACCTCTCATAATCCTAGGCCCATTGGTAGGCTACTCCAAACTATATACCTCTTGCATAAATAGTTTTCTCTGGATATCTTCTCTTAGACTAGCTCTAAATTAGGATAGGATGATGGATAGATCCTTATTCATATTGCAGCACATAAGATACTTTTCAAAATTTTCAATATAATCATTGACATATCCAGTACTCTAGATCAGCTTTTGCCATTGATCTAGGAGATGTTCTTGATAAGATGTAGGGAGATACTTCTCACGAAGCTTATCCTTCATCTCATCCTATATCCTAATAGGTTCCTATCTACTATGGATAGTCATTCTCTGAACATTTTGCCAATATAAGTTGGCTTGACCCAAGATTCTCATTTGAGCAAATCTAACTTTTCAACCTTCAAACATTTCATACCAATTGAAGTAAAGGTCCATGCCAGCTTCCTAGTCAAGGTACTTTCGAGATCCAGGTGACCTGCAAAGCTCGGGGCTTCGACCTTGACACTTCTCATAATATGATCATCCTGGTCAATTGGGTTATGGTAAGGTTATGGTGTTTGATTGCAACCTTCCTCGAAACCTGAATAATCATATCGGTCTCTAGGATCAATGACTCTAGGAGAGGAGTTCCTAATAAAGTAGTTTGTATTGCTTAATCATTCTTCTTCTAAGGCTCCAATCCTTGCATCTACGGAACCCATCCTTGCATCTAAGGAACCTACTTTTGCAACTAAGAAACCGAATTTACTGTCGAAAGCATCAAGATGACCCATGACTTTTTGTATAGTAGCTTCTAAATTGGGATCCATTTTGTTGTTTGAATGGGAAGGATCTACTTGGTATGGGACTCCTGATCTAGTAATCATACAACAATTTTGATGATTTTAAAGGGAAGTAGGTTTCAGATTTTTAGATTTTTTTCTTTCTTTTATTTTTTTAGCAAGATTTTAATGATGCGAACTAGTCAAATGACAAAATATAAATAACCCTAACCTAACCTAAGCTCTGATATCAAAAGCTGATGTGAGACAAGACCAACTGGTGGGGACACCAAAGGCACCAGAATAAGATAGAGGCTTTTCTACCCTCTATGAATTGATCAATAATTTATGAGTTCATCTGTAATAAGGGCTTAGCCTATCTAAGTCCATTTTAGTTGTTATTTGAGTATTTTGAGTTTCAGTTCTGTACTAGTCAGCTCATGTTGAGCTAGTTCAGTCCAGTGTTAGTCAGCTCATGTCGAGCTGATTTTATTTTTTTGAGTCCTATTCAACCATATTGAAGACTCAAGACCACATCATACAAATGAAGACCAAGTCTAACCAGATTGAAGACATGGAAGTATAGCCCAAGTCTAACCCAGCTTGAAGATTTGAAGACCCCAGGAGTAAAATTCAGAAAACCCTGATTCCTTGCATATGCCCTCAAGATGCCCAGATTCCCTTCCAGATGCCAAAATATATTCATAAACCAAGGCATCCATGATTTTTGAGGTCCATCTGCATCCTAGCCCAAAGAAATCAAGCCCAGGCGCCAAGCCCAAGCCCCTAAGAAGCAAGATACCAGGGAATATTCCTACTATCTGGCTACCAGGCCACCCCAGCTTCTAAAGGCCCAAACCCATGCGCCCGAGCCCCTTTGGGCCGGCCTCTTGCTGCTCCTAGAAGCCCAACACGCCTCCCTAGGCATCCTTGGAGTGTTGGCCAAATCAAGAGAATTTTTAGGGATTTTTCTACCTAATGTTTCCTTATTTTCTAGCTAGGGTTTGAGAGGGAAAAGGATTCTTATGTAAAGACTTATGTGCCCTTACTTGGAGCCCAAGGTTAAGGGTCTGTTTAAAGGACCCTAGCCTCTTGTGTGAAGAGAGATTTTGATATATGAAATAAACCTTGAGTTCTTCTATTACTTTGAGTGTTATCCTGCTGTGTGCATAAAGGGGTTTGAGAGTTCTTCTTCCCGGTGTTTGCAACCATCTTCCTGCCACCAACCATCCTTCCAGCCCCCTCTCAAACTTTCTTTTCTTTGTTGTTTTCCTTTGTTTTCTTGATTTTCTCTGAGTTTTCTAACCCCTGACAGGTCGTTTGCAGGTTCCCGAGTTCCTACGAATCCAACGACTCCAGCCAAGCCTCAATCGGACCACCGAGCAGAAAGCCGGGTATCCGCGGGTCTTTGGCTCGGTTTTCCAGGTCGCATCCATCGAGGAACGAGAGATCCCTACACTACGATCTTCACCGGGCACTTCAGACATTGTCAGGTACACCCCCTCTACCTCTAGTCTTATTATTGTAGGTGAACTTGCCCTAACCGAGGCTTCTCAGCCCCGGCGATCCTTCTTTAGTACTTTTCTAGGTTCTAATCTGCATGCTTGGCTTCAAAAATTCATACAAAATTCTTTATAATCAATTTTGATCTAAAATTCAGGAATTAATCACCTAACCCCACATATAAAATATACAAAAAGAATTGCATGCATATTAGTCCCGCATCACCAACTATTCTAGATCTATGGACTCTCTAATGAGATCAGCAAACAAAATTAAGCAAGTAATTATAGTAAATGATTGCAAATTCCAAAAACAAGCAAGAATTTAAACTAAGTAGATCCAATCTTGGTTAGGGTGCAATCTAGGAACCCACCTGATTGTCATGCATAGTCAAGAATTTCAATAAGTTGGACCGTTGATCGTTAAGGAATGACCATTAGGCTAAGATTAGTCAATTTCAATTAATTTTGATATGAATGAATTAAAGATATAGGAGAACCATCATAACTGGGATCAGCATCGATTTAGATCCTATACTATTTCATGAAGAGGTCTTACTAAAATATAAGAGGGTCAATTACAATATATGCATAAGCAAATCCCACAAGAAATAGTTCTAAATTAGCCAAATAGATCCAAAATCTTAGAAGTCAGCAGTTGGGATCAGTGTTTGCTCTGAGAACCATGCATAGAGGGGGAAGTGCTTTCATGATTGTGCAAGTGGCTGCCATTGTCTTCACTATGGAGCTCGGAGGGAGGGAAACTCACCAGATCACAGGGGTAGATGGTTGCCAATAGAAGAGGTCGCTATTGGAACAGACATCAAGAGAGCGAAGGAGAAGGCAGGAACGTCCTAGGTGATGGAGTAGATCTTTCCAATGTCGGCAGGTCGGTGCTCGAAGAACTGGGTTAGGCATCATGGTGAGACCAGGATCGCCACTATGGATGGCCTCAAGCCAGTTGGGAACGGCATCGTGAACGATGGAGACCACATCACTAGAATCACTGCTGGAGGTCCTATGCTAATCGCAGAGGGAGGTGGAGGATCCCTCGATGGAGGTTCCAGGAGTCGACGATGCCAGTGGAAATGGATTGGAGGTGGGAGGTTCAGTAGTGGTAGGCATTGATCGGTAGGGGCTGCGGGGATGGGATGTCCGAAAATGGGGATTTGGGACTACATGTGGTAGGAGGAGCTCACAAACAGGAGATGCCAAGCGACTGAGGTGGGTGGTGGTGTCAGGTGTGTGAATTGACCTATGAGGTGGTGTGGGAATGGGAGGTGGATGGTGTCGGAGGGATGATGGGAGGTGGCTAACGATGGAGGAGGAACGTGGGGTACGATGGGAGGATAGGGGTAGCTGATTAGGGAGGTCGGTAATTAGGGAAGGTGGAATCAGTTGGCCTCTAGAGCTTAGAGTAGAGGGAAGAGTAGTAGAGTAGTAAAAGTAGAAGAGGAAGGAGCAGAGGAAAGAAGAAGAAGAAGAAGAAGGAGGAGGAGGAGCTGGGAGGGAGAGGAAGTTAAAGAAATAGGGGGAAGAAAAAGATAACCAAGAAATCTTGATTAATTTCTCTCTATGCCAATTGCCATAATAACAACCCATTTAATAGTCCTGTTTCCCCCCTGACAACTAGCTTCGAACAAACTAGCAACTCTAACAAGTTAAATTTAACAAACTAATCACTAAGCTAACCATTTAATCAACCACTAACCAGCTCTTACTTTAGAATCTATGAACTAAAAAAAAAAAAAATACACCCATAAATTAATTCAAATACAATATATAAAAAAATACATCCATCTGTATTAAGATTCATGCTGGGTGTGTATCAAAAATCATGCCAAGTAATTGTTGGAATTCTCCCAGGAACAGTATATTGCACAAAATCAGGAATTAAAAACCTAACACAGCGGAAGTAGATGTAAAAACTATTTTATATCTAAGTATGCAATTTATAAATAAATCTAATTTATTCATAATAAATTCCTAAACATGCTTTAATAGATGAAAAAAATTTCAGATCTGAAAGCAAAATTATCTTAAGCAAAATTAACTTACCTGTATCGCTATCCTGGTTTGTTCTGAAAACTGTGCCGATCTGCTTTTGAAACCAGGATTCTACCGGAGTCGCGCAATCGCCCAACCTCTACTGGTATTCACACAGAGCTCGCGTAACAAGTCATAGAGAGAATTGGACTGCTAGATCCTTGTAGTCCTCTTCTCTTTCAGCAAATCAGATACTTTAAAAACTGTGGCGATCCAAAATTGGATCAGCTTTTCTTGAACTAGCTTCTATCTAGCAAACTTAGATTTGCAAGACATAGGACCTCTTTCTTTCTTCTTTCTCTTAGGAAGAACACCTCTCTAGATCTCACACAAGGAAAGAAAAACACCAAATGAAGAGATCGAACCACTCCAGGCCCTAAGAGAGAGAACCCTTGATATTGACGACCAAAAGAGAAGCTCTTCATGCCCAAGAGAAAAAAATCATGCTAAAAGGAGAAGCATATATTCGGCCACCCCTTTTTCTTCCTTTTATGACTTACGGTAAATCACTTCTCTAAGTCCTCCATGCCAAAAAGAGAGTTTAAACTAATATGGTTTAGTTTTTTAAGAGTAGTAGAAGAGGACTCTTCCTTCTCTCTTAATTCATTCACTCCAACTCCTTTTTGCACCCACCTATTTTTCATGCCAATAACTCTTTGTCGGACAAAACACTTGGGCCCCACTAATTGGCATGTGGATACATGAGGAGACAAGGAGAGAGAGTCCCAGTCTAATAGGACTCTAAGTCATGGTCCAAATTAAATGATTTGACAGTCAAATCGAAGCCAATTTTAAATCCGATCGAACCCGTTTCGAAAAGGCTATTGACCAATTCAATTAGGATCAATTAACTGAGTCTAACTCAATTAAATTAAATCTAATTTAATTCAATTAATAACTAATCCATAATTTATTAATTGTAATATTTATAATTAGGTCCAAATGTACTAAAATTGCCAAATTTAGTAATATTTTGATTTGCTGATTGGTTACTTAAGTTCTTAATGTGTGTGACCCCTCAGGTCCTATCATATTTGGTAATGAGACATGCTATAATCTCCATTATATATCATTAAAACTTCTTTTGATAAATAGAAACAATTTTTGCTCAACCCTAGTTAGGATCATCGATCCGAGAACGATCCTAATATGCTCTCACAATCCACCAGTGACACCTAGCAGTATGTAGTGGCAACCCAGTAGAATAAGATTGGAACTCATAGGTGTAGTTACCATGTAATTTGATTCCTCTATCAAAAATCCTAACATGATGTTGGTTATAGAAACTCATCAAACCTATCAATCATATGCTTAACTTATTTGACTCAAATCCAGTTATGATACTAATGAAAATACCTTTTCATTATCACCCTGCTATGGCCATAGACTTCTGGACTTAATTTCATTAAGCTGCATAGGATTATTCCTTACTACAAAGGCTGATAGATCCCTACAAGTGAACACTCTATTCCTACAATAAACTTACTATAGCCAACAAACACCGCAAGGTCTTGAATGGATAGGAACCATGTATTTGTATTGTCAAACTACAACAACCATATTATGAGTAGCTGAGACACTCTAGGTCAAAGAACTATTCACATAACTACAGCATTAGAAAGTTATTGACGAGTGAGTAGTCATCCATATAACTTCCTGTACTTGGTCACACTCAGTACCGTTGATCTCTATCAGCTACCTACACTCTCACTCCAGTATCACCATTATGTAGGTTAGAGACGCATCTACCCAGAAAAGGGAAGTGATATGTGCATCGATTTTAATGGATCAATCACCGTCCTCGTGATTTTCCAACAATCGAGAACTTTTAAGAGTTAATCTATAAAAACACATGCCTCAGATTCTCAACTCTTGAAAATATGTGCCATTGCCCACAACTCCATGGACAATTCATAGACATATCAATATGAATGAAAATAATACCCTTTTATTAATAAAAAAAATTAAGTACAAAGTTCATGCCCTAAAAATTATAATGTGTCAAGCCAACATGGCTTTTAGAGCATACATCTAACAATCTCCCACTTGCACTAAAGCCAGTTGGCTATATATCTAAGTCCCATATTCTCAAGATGGACTTCAGCCTTTTGCTGGCTTAGAGGCTTAGTTTGTGGGTTTGCCATGTTTTTCGTGGAGTCTACTCTTTGCACCTCAACATACTTCTTCTCAAGGTAGTCACGTATAATATGAAACTGCCGCTTAATATGCTTTTAGACTTTTGGTGAGACCTGAGCTCCTTAGCAAGAGCTATTGGACCTTTATTATCACAATATATAGGGATGGCATCAGATGGCATCACTCCAAGCTTCGTAACGAACTTTTTGTACCTGAAGGCTTCTTTTGCAGCTTCAGAGGTAGTGATGTACTTTGCTTCCATTGTTGAATCTGCTATGATGGGCTATTTAGAACTTTTCCAACTAGTTGCCCCACCATTGCATAAAAACACAGACCCTGATGTAGAATTTCCTATCATCAGGATCAGACATAAAGTCTGAGTCTGTATATCCCTTTATCCCTAATTTCGAACTCCCTCCAAAGACTAAGAACAAATCTTTAGTCCTTCTCAAGTACTTAAGAATGTTCTTCATAGCTATCCAGTGTTCTTCACCTGGATT
This sequence comes from Areca catechu, assembly GCA_021397845.1. NCBI lineage: Eukaryota > Viridiplantae > Streptophyta > Magnoliopsida > Arecales > Arecaceae > Areca > Areca catechu. The sequence continues at coordinate 25,006,273 of CM038044.1, read as the reverse complement.
CGACTGATATATGCTCATGACACTCACAGTAAGAGCTATATCAGGTTGAGTACACAACAAGCATACATAAGGCTTCCAATTATCGAAGCATATGGATTCTTGCTCATGCGTTGAATCTCTTCAGGTATGTTAGGACATATTTTCTTGGAGAGATTAATGCCATGCCGAAGAGGTAACAATCCTCTTTTAGAGTTCTCCATGCTAAACCTTTTCAGCACTTCCTCTATGTACAATTTTTGTGAAAGGCCAAGCATCCGATTAGATCTGTCTCTATAGATCTTAATCCCTAAAATATAAGATGCCTCACCTATGTCTTTCATAGAGAATTCCTTAGATAACCAATTTTTGATCGAAGTCAACATGGAAATATCATTCCCAATAAGGAGGATGTCATCCATGTACAATACGAGGAATGTAATCGCCCTCTCACTAGCCTTCCTGTAAACACATGGCTCATCCTCATTCTTGATAAAATCAAACAACTTGATTGCATCATCAAAACGAGTATTCCAACTTCGAGAAGCTTGCTTCAATTTGTAGATTGATCTATGCAGCTTGTAGACCTTTTGATCTTCATCATTGGAAGTAAAACCCAAAGGCTGCTCCATATAGATATCTTCTTGAAGATATCCATTCAGGAATGTAGTTTTCACATCCATCTACCATATCTCATAATCATGATATGCTGCAATTACAAGCAATATACAGATGGATTTCAGCATAGCTACTGGTGAAAAGGTGTCATGATAGTTAATGCCTTCACGTTGACTATAACTTTTCGCCACTAACTTAGCTTTAAGGGTCTCTACCTTACCATTTATACCTATTTTCCTTTTGTAGATCCATTTACAGCCAATAGGTATAATGCCCTCTGGTGGATCCACTAAGGATCATACTTGGTTAGAATGCATTGATTCAATTTCCGACCTCATAGCATTCAACCATTTCTCGGAGTCGATGTCTGACGTCGCCTCGTTGTAAGTCTTAGGATCAATTAGTTGATCCTTAACCCTAACTAGAAACATTTCCTTTATATCCTCTGTAAGCATACCCATGTACCTTTTAGGAGGTTTGGAGACTCTAGTAGACATGCGAGGTGGAAGAGCATTTATGTGAATTGGTTGATTATGTTCGATCTGATCTCCAGCTGGCTGCTCTTCAAAGACTTTCTCATCGAGCTCAATTAGCCTCCCACTACCACCTTCCTGAATAAATTATTTTTCAAAAATTGTGGCATGTCTGCTCACAATCACATTATGATCTTCTGGAAGGTAAAAGTAATACCCTAAAGTTTCTTTAGGATATCTTATAAACCAAGCTTTCATAGATCTAGATTCCAACTTATCCGTCATTAGTCTTTTGACATAGGCTGGACATCCCCAAATCTTGAAATGAGCAAGACCTGGTTTCTTACTATGCCAAATCTCATATGGTATGGTAGGAACAGGTTTAAATGGAACTCTATTTAAAATATAGATTGAAGTTTGTAGAGCATATTCCCAAAGAAATAAAGGCAAGTCAATGAAGCTCATCATGGATTGGACCATATCTAATAGTGTCTTATTTCTCCTCTCAGACACCCCGTTGAGCTGAGGCATACCAGGTGGAGTCCATTGGAGACTATGCCATTGTCCTTAAGATAACCTAAGAATTCCCTACTAAGGTATTCACCTCCGCAATCTGATCGAAGAACTTAAAAGTTTTACCTGTTAATTTTTCTACCTCATGTTTGAATTCCTTGAACATTTCAATAGCTTCATATTTGTATCTCATAAGAAACACATAACCATACCGTGAACAATCATCAGTAAAGGTTATGAAGTAGTAAAAATCATCCCTGGACTGTACATCAAATGGACCACACACATTAGTGTATACCAGGACAAGTAATTCTGTGGTTCTCTCCCCATATCTTACAAAGGGTAACTTGGTCATTTTTTCTTGAAGTATGACTTGCAAGGTGGATATAATTCAGAATTAACTAAATCTAGGATCACATCCCTTTCCAGTTTGTTAATTATGTCCTTATCTATATAACCGAGCTTTAGATGCCAATTATATTTATCATTTAGGTCATCTCTAACATGTTTATGTCCTATGTCATTTACTTTAATTTTCTTGTTAATATTCAAAGATGCATCAGTATGCAAATGATAGAGACTATCAATTAAAATAGCTTTTGTAACTAATTTGTTTCTCAAATAAATATTATAAAAGTCTTTATTGAATGTAAATTCAAATCCTTTCTATGCTAGCATAGAGATAGAAATCAAATTTCTACCAGCTCCAAGCATAAAATAATAATCACTAAGTGCTAATCTAAACCTTAAAGGTAACACAAGAGAATATGATCCAACGGCTTGTGTAGCAACTGTTGCCGCTCTTCCTCTAGGACCGGGCTCGGTGAACGCACTGGTGGGCTCCTCGATCGAACAACCTGCAAGAAGTCCCTAGGCGCCGGAGGGGGCTTCGGTGGGGGACACTCCGATGCTTAAGTTAGAGGAGGGTTGGAGCAACAAAACGAGAGAAACTTGGGAAGAGAAATCAGAATGGGGAAGAAGAACGTTCCCCTTCATGGAGGTCCCTCGGGTACCTTTTATAGGCACCGAGTGCTGCCAAATTCTGTTGGGGAGCAGGCTAGGAAAGCTCGGATATGCCCCCAAGAGGATAGGCGTGGCGGCGAGGTCGTGGGTGGTGGCGTGACAGGTGTGTTAGAGTATTGGCCATGCGCTGGAGTTCGTTACAACAGAACGTCAGAACTGTCGGAGAGGAAAGGTTCCTGGAAACTTCGGGTGACCCCTTCAGCAATGGATCGGCCGGCCTCCCAGAAGCCGGCTGGGGCGTTCAGCAGGATCTCTAGGAATCGACTGCGGCAATCAAAGAGGCCGTCACACGGGCGATGAGACGCCCATCAGCCCTCAAAGCCCCCGGGTCGGCTCTTTGGGAAAGCCGACCGTGGAGTCGGATTCCATGCATGGACTAGCTGACCGGACGTCGGGGGCCGGTCCGACCGGGACTAGCGAAAGGGTGCATCAACAACTTTTGCTTTATTTCTGACACGTAGGACCATCTCACCTTCTCTCAGCATTCTGCTTCTTTCCAGATCCCATATTGAAATGCATATATGAGCACTAGAACCAGAGTCTAAAACCCAATTGGAAGTAGATGAAACCGATAGGTTAGATTCAATAACGAGTATAGACTTACCTTCAAAAGGTGCATCCTCCTTCTATTTCTTTAAGCTTTCTAGGTAGAGAGGACAATTTCTTTTCCAGTGGCCATTTATATTGCAGTGGAAACATTTTCCTTTGCTAACCTTGGCTTTCTTAGGAGTGTCCTTATTCTTCTGTTTGTTCTCCTTCTTCTGCTTCTTTGCAAGTTTCTTCTTCTTCCAAGTAGACTTTCTTTTGGAGGAAAACTGCTCCACAGAGAAAACAGAGCCCCTTGAACTTTTAAGGGTCCCCTCATTGCTTACCAACATGTTCAACAATTTAGGTAAAGTATAATTTAACTTGTTCATATTATAGTTCATAACAAATTGAGCATATGAACTAGTCAAGGACAGGAAGATCAAATCCACCTGAAGCTCCTTGTGAATAGGAATGCCCAACTTCTCAAGCTGTTCGATATCCTTGATCATTGTCAAACAATGATCGTAGAATGACTGCGCTTTATGCATCTTGTTGTTGAAAAGATTTTTCGACACTTCGAAGCGCACAATCCAACTTTGTTCACCATATAACTCTTGTAGGTAAATCAGAATCGATTTAGTAGTTGGCATATCCTTATGTTGGCTTTGCAATTCATTTGACATTGAGGCCAACATGTAACACTTAACCTTATTATCATCTTCCATCCATTTCTCATATGCAGTCATCTGACGAGCATTTGGATGGTCAGGTAAGACAGGGGATTCCTGGTCAAGCACATAGTCCAACTTCTCAAAACTCAAAATAATTTTGATATTTCTCAACCAATCTTTGAAATTAAGGCCTACAAGTCAGTTTGTCTCTAGAATACAAGCTAAGAGATTTGAACAGACATGGTTAACTACAAGAGTAAAAGATTCAAATTAGATGCTTATACTTAATTATAAAAATTATTCTAGGATCTTTAAAAATAATTTTAGAACTTTTACTATTTTCTAGGATCTCTCACACTCCCCGTGGAGATGCGAAAACCCTGCAACTCTAGGTTTCTAGTGGATGCTACGGTCCCATCGATGTGCGGCACCTCACCGTGCCTGATTATTGGTTACACACTATATGAATAAGTGGCCAACTTTTGTCCAATGTATCTAATATAAATTGTAGTATCTTGGTCTCTAAATCATGGAACCTCAGCATTACCGTTTATTGGTCCAATCATTAGTTAAGTTAGACTCACCATTCCTGCTAGACAAAGCCATCAAGGAGTCTCTTAACGTGCCCGTTTATTGGGCCCAACCCCATCAGTGCCTAACAACATCTCATGCTTAATAGGATGGTTGTGTCTTCCCGATGCAACTAGACCACTGTAACACACCTATAATGGTGGAAGACCTAAGACTTAATATTTACGGGGAGCTTAGGTTTAGATCTCTTCTAAATTGATCAGCTAAATCATGTCTGACCAATTACATTAAGTCAGTACAATCTCATGTCTGACTTAAAATAGTTAGCATGGGTGAACTCAAATCAAAAGTGACCCTATTGAAAGCTTAATCAACCAAATTGGCAAGGTCAATTTGATACATGGGAGGGTTCTGCCATATACTCTCTTTCCGCTAAACTAGTTGGTTGAGAAAGAGTTAGCCCTAATTAAAAACCATAATCAAAACCTTCCTTAGACACCAATTGATTGATAAGATTGAATTAGATCAATTTATTGATCTGGGCTCATCACTGAGCCAAATTAGATCTTAACTTATCGATTCACAATCAAATGAATCGATCTGACTAGAAATCATCTAAAAACAATTTTAAGGTGACTAGACCTAATTTGTTCAACCCAAACCCTCATGCACCTAATTTGATTTTCTGGATCAAATCAATTTTAAAATAGGTTCGAGTGCATGACTTTAATGGCTTATGATCATGAATCAAATTTAAGATCTAAACCTAATTTGGTGCATCACATACATCAATATGTTAGATCATATAATTAAACTACATCTAATGTAATTAAATAGATCTAAAATATGCTTAAATACACATCACATATGTAATCATAAATCGATCAAAACCCTTTCGAAAACTCTTTTTCAAAAATAGGTATACATCAAAGTAGGACAACCTTTGCACTATAGAGGGTAAACCCTATAGCAGGACAACCTTATAATCACTTTGTGCTACCTTTGATCAATTTATTTTTAGATTATAATATTTAATTTTAGATCTAAAAATTATAATTTTGATTTTAAAAATAGTTTTCAAAATAAAACAATTCCATGCTAGAACAATCTTATATTCAGCATAGCTTTGATACAATCATCATCTATCTTTCTGATCCGAATATGTTTCAGATCTGATTCTCATCCATGCATGTTAAAGAAAGGAGAACCGTGGCTCTGATACCACTATTGGAGTTATCCCAGGAATAGTATATTGCATAAAATCAGGAATTAAAAACCTGACGCAGCGAAAGTAGATATAAAAACTATTTTATATTTAAGCATGCAATTTATCAATAAATTTAATTTATTCATAATAAATTCCTAAACATGCTTTAATAGATGAAAAAAAATTTAGATCTAAAAATAAAATTATTTAAGCAAAATTGACTTACCTGGATCGCTATCCTGGCCTGCTATGAAAACTATCCCGATCAGCTTTTCAAATCGAGATTCTACCGGAGCCATGAATCGCCCGGCCTTTACTGGTATCCACACAGAGCTCACGTAACCGAGTCATAGAGAGCACTGGACTGCTAGATCCTTGCTCCCTTTCCTCTTTCAACAAATCGGATGCTTTAAAAACTATGCCGATCCGAAACTGGACCGACTTTTCTTGAATTGGCTTCTATCTTGCAAACTGAGATTTGTAAGACCTAGGACATCTTTCTTTCTTCTTTCTCTTGTGAAGAACACCTCTCTAGATCTCACACAAGGAAAGAAAAATACCAAAGGAAGAGATCAAACCACTCCAGGCCCCAAGAGAGAGAACCCTTGGTATTGATGCCCAAGAGAGAAGCTCTTCACACCCAAGAGAGAAAAATCATGCTAAAAGGAGAAGCATATATTCAGCCACCCCTTTTTCTTCCTTTTATGACTTACGGTAAATCACTTCTCCAAGTCCTCCATGCCAAAAAGAGAGTTTAAACTAATATGGTTTAGTTTTTTAAGAGGAGTAGAAGAGAAGGACTCTTCCTTCTCTCTTAATTCATTCATGCCAACTCCTTTTTGCGCCCACCTATTTTTCATGCCAATAACTCTTTATCGCACAATACACTTGGGCCCTACTAATTGGCATGTGGAGACATAAGGAGATAAGGAGAGAGAGTCCAAGTCCAACAGGACTCTATGTCATGGTCCAAATTAAATGATTTGATAGTCAAATCGAAGCTAATTTTAAATCCGATCGAATCCATTTCGAAAAGGCTATGACCCAACTCAATTTGGATCAACTAACAAAGTCTAACTCAATTAAATTAAATCTAGTTTAATTCAATTAATAACTAATCCATAATTTATTAATTGTAACATTTACAATTAGGTCCAAATTAAATCTAGTTTAATTCAATTAATAACTAATCCATAATTTATTAATTATAACATTTACAATTAGGTCCAAATGTAAAATTGTCAAATTTAGTAATATTTTGATTTGCTGATTGGTTACTTAAGCTCCTAATGTGTGTGACCCCTCAGGTCCTTTCTCGTCTAGTAATGAGACAAGCTATAATCTCCATTATATATCATCGAAACTTTTTTCGATGGACAGAAATAATTTCTGCTCAATCCTAATTAGGATCATCAATCCAAGAATAATCCTAATGGTCTCTCACAATCCATTAATTACACCTAGCAATATGTAGGGCAACCCAGCAGAATAAGATTGGAACCTCTAGGTGTAGTTACCATGTGATTCGGTTCCTTTATCAAAAATCCTGACATGATGTTGGTTACAGAAACTCGTCAAATCCATAAGTCAGATGCTTAACTTAATCGACTCAAGTTCAATTATGATACTAATGAAAACACCTTTTCATTATCACCCTACTATGGCCATAGACTTCTGGACTTAGTCTCATTAAGCTGCATAGGATTATTCCTTACTACTAAGGCTAATAGATCCCTACAAGTGAACACTCTACTCCTACAATAAACTTATGGCAGCCAACAAACATCGTAAGGTCCTGAATGGATAGGAACCATGTATTTGTGCTTTCAAACTACAGCAACCTTATTGTGAGTAGTTGAGACACTCTAGGTCAAAGAACTATTCACACAACTATAGCATTAGAAAGTTATTTATGAGTGAGTAGTCATCCATATAACTTCTTGTACTTGGTCATGCTTAATACCGTTGATCTCTATCAACTACCTACACTCTCACTCTAGTGCACCACACTATAGGTCAAAGACTCATCTACCCAGAAAAAAGAAGTGATCTGTGCATCGATTTTAATGAATCAATCACCATCCTCGTGATATTCCAACAATCGGGAGCTTTTAGGAGTTAATCTATAAAGACACATGCCTCGAATTCTCAACTCTTAAGAATATGTATCATTGCCCATTAACTTCATGGATGATTCATTGACACATTAATATAAATGAAAATAATGCCCTTTTATTAATAAGAAAAATTAAGTGCAAAGTTCATACCCTAAAAATTATAATGTGTCAAACCAACTTGGCTTTTAGAGCATACATCTAACAGTAATATCCTCATCACAGATCATCCCGTACATGACTCTATTGTCATGAATGAATATGAACCAAAATATAAGTTCCCATGCATATGGCTCCATGCTGATCTCAGGTCCAAGGATCACTTACGGAACTCCCACTTAAAGAACTATCTTTTGACATGCATATTGACTCCAAAAGATATTCACCCTCAGTGGATCAATTTAGTGAACTCATTTTCTGATAAGCATCCACATCCTTGTATTAGTATCTCACACAAGTACCTTTTGAGATCAACACCCTCTCTATCAAGAATACATAGGATGTGCCAGTCTATCCAGAACATTGATCCCTGATTCACTACTCCTATGACCAGGAATATTTTAGATTAGGATTTTATGATTTTAGATCTCATGGTATGAACTCCTTTCATGTCCCCTAAAATCATTGATCTAATCTATGAGGTTCATCATAATCTTTATTAGATGTAGAAAGATGCAACGACATAGTGCGCATGTGCAAACTTCCTACCAGGAGACCTTCGGTAGTGGTCAGCCTTGCAAAAAGAGAAGACCCGGGCCAGGGATCCTAGCAGGGGCACTCTGATAATCAAGTTAGTGGATGATCAAGGGAAATAGATATCATCCTTAGTGGAGCCCAGAGCAGTCTCTATGTTCAGAGGATGTTAAAAAGATGGGGAGAGAGTAAAGAGTGGAAGCTTGAGCAGTGGGTGTTCTTTGGGAGAGTCTCTAGAAGTTCCTCCAGCCCTTGCCTTGACCCCTCTTTGTTCGCTCGTGCTTGCACTTCTGTGCTTATGCTTGTACTTATCTTTGCCGAAGGCTACTTCAAGCTTCTTATAGAAGTGTGTTTCATCTCATCGGGCTTAGAGCCCCGCTCTGATGCTTTCTGGGCATGGCTCCTGTGGGCAGAGCGCAGGTTTGCCCCAGCCTCACGTAGGAGAAGGGGGACATGATCCGAGATCTCTGGAGAAAGCTTCTATCGTGTAGGCAGGGTACTGTAAAGTGTGCATTCCCATCGTGCCTGTAAAGTGTGCATTCCCATCGTGGTGAGTGCAAATGGCATGCCATGGAGCTTGACACCCCGATAGGGCACTTCCACTTGTGGACATCGAGTTGCCATGTCTGGGGGCATAGCAGAGCTCTATCTTGGTGGGAGATATTGCAGGGTTTGAGACTCTTGGTAAAATATTCCTCTTTCGGGTTGTGCAGGTAATAGGTTGCAGAGCATGGTGCCCGGGGCGACATTCCTTTCCAAAGAAGATGTTTATAGTGCACTTGTAAGGCCCGGCACCGCGATGGAGTGCCTCTCTGTAGGGGGTGCAGGTAGCGTGCCTAAGAGGAATGCCTCTCCATAGTGGGTGCATGTGGCATGCCCTAGCGGAGTGTCCCTTCGTAGGAGATGCATGCGACGTGCCCTAGCAAAATGCTCCTCCACAGGAGGTGTAGCTTCTTCAAGCAATGTAAGGGCTCTAGTGAAGATGGCAACATCACCTGTTGGGGTTCCTATCCCACCTGTTGCTGTTCAGGTTTGACTTCAGTTAGGGAGCTTGACTTTGACTAGGAGCTTGACCTTGGATGGGAGCTCGACCTCGGATGGGAGCTCGACCTCGGATGGGAGTTTGATCTCAAATAGAAGCTCAACCCTGAGCAGGAGCTCAACCTCGGAGGGAGCTCGATCTCGACCAGGAGCTCAACCTCAGATGGGAGCTCGACATTGGATGGCAAGTCGACCTTAGATAGGAGCTCGACCTTAAACAGGAGCTTAACCTTTGATGGGAGCTCGACCTTGATCCTTATTTGGCGATAGCATCCAGGTGGCACCTTCTGCCAACTCGTTCGCCTGCTGGGTTTGATGCGGGCCCCATCTTAGTGGTCATGCCATATCAGATGCCCCCACTCTCGAGTCCAAAGCATGATGGCACTCGGGGTGAAGGGAGTTATGGTGATGCTAACATGGAACGACATTTAGCCTATACAATTTAATGCCTCAGCCATTGACAACTTGTAGATCATTTCTCATTGCCAATGAGGGGATGCCACCTCAGTTGGCACCGAAAGGGCATGATGATTGCACTCAGCCCGAAGCAATTTCCTGCATATCGAAGCACCATTCTCAATGGATTTTGACATAAGGTGAGCATCAAACGATTGGAGAGGTGAAAGGATGCACGATTCAATCAATACGATGCGACAGGGTGCTATCAATCTTTTGAAAAGTAGCCATTTTGCCTTGGCCATCTCTTAAGAACCTTCGAGCAAGGGAGTAAGGGGAGAGCTAGAGCTTTTCATCCCAGTTTTGACTCCCTAACCCGAGGCACTCCATAGATCAGTCCTCCTGTTCTTCCTTCTTCTCCATCGGTCTGCACTGAAGGGGATCTGTTAGGGTCTAGGTTTTCTTCTTCTTCATCTTCTTCTACTGAGATGAGTCCTTCTAGTAGGAGGCACCATCACCCAGACCATTCTGATGAGGCGGGGCCATCTCGGTCGAGGCCTCCTTTCTCAAATAGCAAGGAGGATGTCCCACTTAGAATCCATAGGGGCCCCCACCAGATGGGGATAGTTATAGGACCCCCTACAGTTCCTCCTCCCATTCAGGATTCAGTCGATTCTTCCGGCCTTGCTTCGACGATGACCCAGGAGGATACCCTTCATCTTCGGAGAACCTATGGGATTCTAAACTTTGTCTGGCTCTCAGCTCCAGGGCCAGAGGAGCGGGTCACTTCCAATGGCCTGGACTGGATTGCCCTGTACGAGAACTTCTTCCTCATGGGCCTTCACCTTCCTCTTCATCCCTTCTTTCTCTCTTTCCTTAGTAACTACCATCTGGTCCTAGCCCAACTTGCCCCAAATGCTGTTAGGACCATCTCTTGCTTTATCATCTTTTGTCACTTCCATGGGATTGTTGCCCATTTTTCCTTATTTAGGACCCTCCTGATGGGGACATCAACAAGAAAGAAGTTTTTTGGACTAACTTACTTTGTTTTGCAGTTAAAATAGATAAATCTAATAAAGGGTTAGGGTTTGATTCCATCTTCTCTTTTAGCAAATACTTGAGCCGATTCATGAGTCGACTCAACCTAGATTCAAGCAGGGTATGAGGCCACTTCTTCAATGCCCATTTTCCCCATTTGACTCCATCCATTTGAAGCCCACATCCCTCACTTGGATGCCATCTACTTGAAGCCCATTTTCCTTAATTGGTCGACACCACATCAATCACCTTTTGGGGAGGAGGAAGGACACCACATCAAGAATTTTATGGGGAGACTGAAGCCATGTTCTATTATTACCCTAATAACCATCCAACTAACTTGCCATGTGGGATGCCACATCACATGATCTACATCAGCAAATGGAGGACACATCATTGCCACCTAGGAGCCATATGTCAATTGGTTGTAACCTTCAACCCAAAAATGGTTGTAAAAAAAACTAATTCTAGTTGAACCAGATGGTAGTTACTAAGGAAAGAGAGCTCCTTCTTCCACCAAGAATCATGGCCAAGGTGAGTCCTAAAGGTAGGGAGTACTAGTCTTATGGTTTAGACCTCAATCCTTGAGTGATGAGAGCTCCTTCTTCCACAAAATAATTAGCCATCATTGTTGGTAGGAAAACTCTTCCTAAGCTTCATTAGATCTGATCATTTGAAGGTTAATTTGCCCTAGTGGTGATGGTTTCCTTACCATGAAGATCATGATCTCTATTTTGACCTAGATCTACATTTCGGGTATTGTAATTTAGATCAACTAGTCTCCTTATGAAGATTCTTTTCTTGGATTAATTTAGACCATTTATTTGATAATTAATTGCTCAAGTTTGCTTGCTGGTTAGCTTGCTAAAACTCTCAATTCATCATTTCATTTTCGTCCCCCATCACCTCTTCACCCTGAAACTTCACCCGGTTGACAACGACTGGTGGTTCGTGGCCCCCCACCCCGGGGCCATTAAATTGATCTACCCACTTCCATCAAGGGATGGAAGAATAGGTTTCTTTTCACCTTAGTTAAGGAAGTCAATTGGGTTTGGAGTGACCCCGACTGCACACCCAACCAGAATGCCTTGGTGGAACTTGCTAATAGGGAGGTGTATGACCGGCTTGTTATCTTTAAGGTTCCTTCACTTCGAGATCTGCTAACCGAACAAAACTTGTTCGATGCCAGGGTCAGCTTGGTCCGATCCTTGGGTAAGACCTAAAACTTGCACTTGTTTTCATAATTTTTCTCTGCTTTGTGACTAACAAAGATTTCTCCTATTTGCAGGCATGAGGTTCTCCATGGACCAACTATGGTAAATGTCTAGGAAAAGGCCCTTGTCTCCGAGGCCCAGGGAGGACTTACAAAAGAGGCTCCGTGGAGAGCCGGAGTAGAGGCCAATCGGAGAGCCCTCCATTGGGCCAGGAGAAAGGAGGCTCAAAGTAGCCTCGTCCACAAATGGAGAGGTGGCCCAGACCTTGACCCGTGGGCCCAGTAAAAGCACCGCTACTAGAGAGAGGGCCATGCGGGCCCCTCTGGTGGCCCCCGTCAGCATTGAGATCCTGCCATCATCGGAGGCAGAGGAGGTGGCGGTCGACACAGCTACGAGAGAGAGACCAACACTGTCAGCAGCCATGAAAGTAGTAGTCACCCAACCAGTGGCCCCCACATGTTCATCATTTACCATGCCAGGCCCGATGGTATCCTGCTTAGTACCAAGCCCGGGAGTGGCCAGGGTGTCAACCTGGGTGCCGCCGAACATGGCGGTCACCCTCGACCCTATGCTGGCTGAAAGAATGGTGGACATCATTGTCCAGCCATGCGATCGCCGGGAAAGGGGCGGCAAACAGCTAGCAGTAGTCAACACCAGTCTTTCCCCTAGCTGCTATAGATAAACTCTTCCAAACTCTTCCCCTCCTTAGCCTTTTTTTCATTGCTTGCATTGATTTTAATGATGCTTTCTTTTCTATTTTCGTACGTGGCCACTAATGCCCTGCTCATCAGGGACTCCTACCTCCCATTGGCCCAATGAGACAATAGCTTCTACAGGTGAATGGAGGCTATGGAGGTGGAGGCTCGGACCTAGGCCAACCAAGCATGCGATTTAAAGAACCAGGCGAAGGGTCTCTAGACAAAGCTGGCCAGCTCCAGGACCACGGTGATAGAGCTGGAGAAATGGGTTACAGACCTTGAGGTGGCTCTAGCGATGGAGAGAGAGAAGACCACCAGCTTGGCTGAGGATAGGGCCTAATCCATCATGGAGGTGGCATGCCTGGAGGGGTGGGCACATACCCTCTAGGTCCAGCTTGAGGTGGCAGTGGCCCGAGTTGCAGTGATGAAGGAGAAGGCCATAGCGGTGGTGGCTCTAATGGAGGTAGCGATGGAGGAGAAGGCCACAGTGGTGGTGGCTCTGATGGAGGCTACGAAGAAGGAAGCAGTTAAAGCCATCCTCAAGTTCAAGGCCTCGAGGCCTTCAGGGATGAGGTGTAGGAGGCAATCCTCGATTAATTTTTTAAGGAATTTGAGGACTGTAAGAAGAAGGTGGGACGGGCCTTCACCTTCAAAGGCCTAGACTACATCATCCTGGACTTGGCTGACAACGCTGGTGGAGAGGAGGCCCCTTTAGAAGAGGTCGAGATAGGGGCGGATGCTTCACCGGAGGTAGAGGTAAGGGAGGCCACTGATCCAGCCACCCCTCTAGCTGAAGTCCCGCAGGAGACCAATGAGGTGCCTCATCGGCCTAGCAAGGCTCTAGCAACTTCTTCATAGTTTTTCTTTTTTTTTTGTTCATAGACATTTTGAAGGACCTCCTGGCCTGTCAGGGGGTCTTTTTCGATGTAAAAGTTCCTTTCATTAATGATGAGCTAATTTTACTTCATCAATGAATTCCATTCTATCTCTTCTTTCTTTTTTTTGTATGGTAGAAATGTGAGCCAGGTGTAAGGTTTCCAGGGTCCAGGCCACCTCCACCAAATTTGAAAGCTGGTAGATGATCATAAGGGATTTGGAAATTCTCTAGCTATCCTTTCCAGACTTAGAACCATGCGGATAGGAGTGTGGGACTTCTAGAGTTCTCGGCTTACTTCGTTAGGCTTGGAGTCTGGTAGATGGAGTGTGAGGCTTCAGGCATTTTCTGGCTTTCTTCACAAGACTGGAAGTTCGATGGATGAAGTACGGGGCTTCTAAAGTTATCTGGCTTGCTTTGGCAAACTTGGAGTCTGACGGATAGAGTGCGAGGCTTCTGGAGTTTTCTAGCTTTCTTCACTGAACTTGGAGTTCGATGGATAAAGTGCAGGGCTTCTGGAGTTTCCTGGCTTGCGTCACCAAACTTGGAGTCCGATGGATAGGGTGTAGGGATTCTGGAGTTTCTTGACTTTTTTCATTAAACTTGGAGTCTGATGGATAGATTGCAGGGCTTCTGGAGTTTCCTAATTTTCTTCGCTGAACTTGGAATTCGACGGATAAAGTACGGGGCTATTGGAGTTTCCTGACTTTCTTCACTAAACTTGGAGTCTAACAGATAAAATGCGGGGCTTCTAGAGTTTCCCAACTTGCTACATCGAACTGGAAGTCGGATGGATAGAGTACAGGCTTCTGGAGTTTCTTGGCTTGCTTTGTCGAACTTGAAGTTCAACGGATAGAGTGCGTGCCATTTCTTCTAAAATACGATTTTTCCTTTCTACTACCCCATTCTGCTGAGGTATCCTAGGGGCAGAAAAATTGTGTTCCATGCCTTTTTCATTACAAAAGTTTTTGAAATCTTGATTTTCAAATTCGGTTCCATGATCACTACGAATACAAATGACTAAAACACCTTTTTCATTTAAAACTTTTCTATAAAACTTTATGAATACAGAAAATGACTCATCTTTTTTTGTTAAAAAAAAAATATAAGTAAATCTCGAAAAATCACCCACAATAACTAATCCATACTTCTTGCCTCCTAGACTTGATGTTCTAGCTGGTCCAAAGAGATCCATATGGAGTAGTTCAAGTGGTATACTAGTAGTTACAAATCCTTTTGGTTTAAAAAGAGTTTTGACTTGTTTTCCAAATTGACATGCTTGGCAAATTCTATCTTTTTCAAAACTGATTTCAGGTAAATCTCTAACTAAATTCTTTTTGCAAAGTTTTGAAATAAGGTACATACTAGCATGCCCTAACCTTCTATGCCATAACCAACTAGTCTCTTCCTTGGTGGAATTCATTGCAACAAGACATTCTCCATTAGGTAAAGATAGATCATCAAGATCTACAAGATAAATATTTCCATTCCTTTTTTCAATGAATTGTACTCCATTTAAATCTGGACTAGAAATCATGCAATATGATGATTTGAAAACTACTTGAAAACCTTTGTCACAAAACTGGCTAATACTTAAGAGATTATGCTTTAAACCATCTACTAAAAGTATATTACTAATACTATTAGAAGGAGTTATGTGAACCTTACCAATTCCAATGATTTTACCTTTACCATTATCATCGAAGGTCACACTCCCTCCATTCAAAGCTTCAAGAGAAGTGAATTGCTTCATATCTCCAGTCATGTGCCTTGAGCAACCACTGTCAAGATACCAAATTCGTTTGTTTTCCTTGGTTGCAAGACACACCTGCAATAAGATCAAGCTTTATTTTTAGGTACCCAAGCTAACTTGGGTCCTTTCGGGTTAGCATTCAAAATGGTTCCTTTTGGAACCCACACTTTACTAAAAGACATGGTTTTTTTGAAATTACATTGATATGACTTATGACCTAATTTTTTGCAAGTAAAACAAGTAATACTGGATGATGCAGGCATAAAGAAGTTTTTGAAATACTTTTGTTGCTTTTGAGGTTTATATCCTAAACCTGTCTTGTTAAAAGCAGCTCTTTGATTGTTCAAAAGTAAATTCAGCTTTTCTGAACTATAAGTAAACTTGTCAACAAAAGGTTTGATTTTCTCAAGTTCATTTTTGTATTTTTCATTTTCAAGTTCTAAATCCCTGTTTTTCTTTAAAAGATCATTGTTAGAAATAACATGTTTAGACCTTTTCAAAACTTCATTTTTCATTGCTAAAGCAATATTTTTCTTTTCCAAAATATCTAGTTTAGTTTTCAAAGAACTAACATCATTAAGTAAAGAATTATTTTCTAATGAGAAACTATTAGCATGCTTTTTTAATTTCTTATTTTCAGATAATACTAACTTATAATCATGCATCAATTCTTCAAAAGCACTTCTAAGTTCATCAAAAGTAAAAACAACTTCAGAATAGGAACATATCTCTTCATTGTCCTGATGTGCCATGAAGCAGAGATTTGCAATTTCAGTCTGCTCTTCTTCTGAACTGGAGTCTTCGCTATCACTCCACATGGCCATCATTGCTCTCTTCCTTAGTTTCATCCTTGATTTCTTGAGGAGAGGACAATCAAATTTATAGTGTCCGGGCTTCTTGCACTTGAACCATATAGGTACTTCCTTCTCCTTTTCCTTTTCTTTCTCTTTTTCTTTTTCCTTTCTCTTTTCCTTGGATTGAAATTTCTTCTTGTAGGGAAACTTCCTTCTCTTCATAAATCTTCTAAATTATCGGGCAAGGAGGGCTTCTTCGCCTTCTACTTCTTCATCATCATCAGACTCATCAATCGAGGATTCTTCTTGAGCATTTGATTTAAAAGCAATCCCCTTCTTCTTTTTATCCAAGTCCATTGATTTCTGTTTCAAGTTGAGCTCATAGGTCATAAGCAATCCTACTAGCTGCTCAAGTGGAAGCTTGTCTACATCCTTTGCCTCTTGAATTGCGGTCACCTTTGGATCCCACAATGTCGAAAGTGATCTAAGAATTTTATTCACAAGATCAGCATTAGATATAACTTTACCAAGACTTCTCATAGCATTTACAATATTTATAAAACGTGTATACATATCAGTAATAGATTTATTTGGTTCCACTCGGAACATCTCATATGTGTGCACTAACATATTGACCTTAGTGTTCTTCTCTTGATCGGTACCCTTGTGGGTAACTTCAAGTGTGTCCCATATTTCTTTGGAGGACATGCATGTAGATATCCTATTGAACTCACTAGAATCTAATGCACAATACAAGAGATTCATTGCCTTAGCATTGATCTCGGATTGTTTAATGTCATTTTCATCCCAATCCTCTTCAAGTTTTGGGATGGAAACACCATTAACCACCATCAAAAAAATATGTGGACCCTTATCAACTACTTTTCATAAATTATAATCTATATAATGCATATAAATTCTCATCCTAGTTTTCTAATAAGTATAATTTATTCCATTAAAAAATGGAGGTCTATTTGAGGCTTATCCCTCAACTACACTAGTACCAATTGGGTTTGTCATAGATCTTTACTCAAGGTGGTAAAGCCTATATACTAAGAACAAGGCTCTGAAACCACTTGTTGCCCAGAGAGCAACCCAAGAGGGGGGGTGAATTGGGTTTCAAAAAAAAATTAAAGCTAAGCTTGATAATACAAGTAGCACACTTCACAAGACAAGATATGCAATTCAATTCAACAAGGTACTAAAATTAAAGTGCAATGCTCTAAAGTAGTAATGCAGCAGAAATTAAAAGCAATAGCAATAAAGTAAAGAGCAAGGAGGGAGAGAACAAGCAATCACAAACATAACAATCTATAATGGTTCGGTGCCAACAATGCACCTACATCCACTCCCCAAGATTCTCTTGAAAATTCACTATAATCCAATAATTACAGTCGATTAGATTTTAGGGCTCACTAATCAAAACCCAACTTATTTTGCAAGGCTTACAAGTCACAACCTCACTTGGTTTTACGGGCTAACCAAGAACCTAATTGGTTTTCACAAGGCTAACCAAAAACCTTCCTTGGTTTTCCGGGCTAACCAAGAACCTTAGTGCTTTTGCGGGCTAACCACCAACCTAATTGGTTTTCAAGGCTTACCAATAACCTCACTTGATTTTCTAATAGGCTAACCAATAACCTTTACAAGATATAAGATGGAGAAATAAAGAACTAATGTAAGCTTTCAATAATAAAGTAAATATGTCGATGTAGCTCGATGTAGTGTTGCTTTGCTCTTGTTGAAGCCTTTTGAATGCCCAATATTGAATGATCTTCAATGCATTTGATAGCTTTGAATGCTTGAAAGGCTTCGTTTTGCTTGAGAGTGGTTGAGCTTTGAATGAATAGGAGTTAAGGCTCTTCTCTCTTCTTTTCTCTCTAAACTCTTTAAGGATATTCAATACATATATTCTTGATTTGATTTAGAGCCTTTATATACCTTTCCAAGCCTCCAAAATTGAAATCTAGCCGTTATACTTGAAAAACTAGCCGTTGGAGGGCATTTGGGCGAGTGCTTGAAAAAACTAGCCGTTATTGTTGTCAGAACTCCATGTGTCGACACTTCCTCTTCATGTGTCGACACATTATGTCAACACATGTTCTTCTTGAGTCGACACAAGTTCAAAGTGTTCCATTCAGATTCTCTAGAAAAATCAGCTGAGTCGACACATTCTTAGTTGAGTCGACACATTGAGTCGACACATAAGGTCCATGTGTTGACACATCAACTATTCCTTCAACTTCTGTAAGTTCTATGGCTTGAAATTCTCAAGTGATGTGTTGATCCATGTGTTGACACCTTGAGTTGACACATAAGCTCCATGTGTCGATACATCATCTGTGCCATTTGAAACATCGATGCGTACCGGCCTGAGTCAACACATTATCTTCATGTGTCGACACATCATATCATGTGTCAACATCTTGAGTCAACACATCATCAAAATAAGTGCAAAAATTGCTGAACTTGTGCTGGAACATGTTTTCATTTGCCTTAGTCATCCATTCAACCATTTCTTTGAGTGTTCAAGTCTTGTTTTGTGCAATCATTCCATTCAAACTTGGTTCTTCAACACAATTGGGCTTCTTCAAATTTTGTGAGCATCCTTTCAATGGAAACACACTTAAAGCAAATCATTAGTCCTCAAATTATACTTAACTGTTTTGCTTATCATCAAAATCAATTATTGGAGTCAACAATCTCTCCCTTTTTGATGATGACAAAATCCATAAGTATAAATTGCTTTAAAAGTAAAGCTTTAAGAGAATTGATCAAGATGCATAATATTGAAAGCATTAAGTATATCAATCATTACTTAAAGATATAATCATTCAAAACATAAGTAATAGAATTTGAGCTTGTTTCAAAGATAGAGAGTATCAGAGCTTTGTCAGAACTTTGATATTTATTTAAATGCATTAAGAACATGTATCAAGATATTCTTACAATGAAAAATTTCAGCAATTAACAAAACTCTCCCTGAATTAATGATTCATAACAAACTTTGTGAGAATCTTTTTAGAAACATTGAAAGATAGGTTTTGATAATCAAATTTACTTTGACAAAAGGTAAAGCTCCCCCTTTCATAAATTCAGGTTTTCAAAAATTAAAAGTTACTCCCCCTTTAGTTTGGAGAAGTTAACACATTTATACTTAAATAACATCATGAATTACTCCCCCTTTTTGTTATCATTAAAAAGGTAGATAAAGGGAATACATTTATTTTTGGAATATTTTCTTTAAGAAGCACATTTATTAAAGCAATTCAAGATATAGCATTCATGTCCATCAAAGATATAGGAATGAGTAATCAAAAAGGTTTTCATATATGTATCATCAAGTACATAACAAAGATAAAAGTACATGTAAGTATATAAGTAAACTATCTAGAAATATAAAACTATCTAGAAATACATCAATGTCCTAATCCTCATCCATCGAGTCATCAGAAGATGAACCGATCTCGATCGGTCTGGTACCAGTAAAAGATCGAGCTCGTGGCCATCGTGGTCGAAGATCTCGAAGTCTGGTCCTGGTCGGCTGAGGAAGGGTACAGCATCCATGTCCTCTACGACAAATATAGGTCCGACCTCTAGCTGAAGCAGTAGAGGTAGAAGCTACATCCTCCGTAGGAATTGAACTGATCGGGTGAATCATCTCAGCAATAGCTGGAGCAGGAGTACGATCAAAAGTAGGGCCTGAATCGAGATACTGAAGGCCGAGTGTATAAAACCCAAGCTCTCGAGAGACTGACGATGTATGAAGGGTAGGACTAACAAAAGTAGGTGTAACAGCTGATGATATAGGCATATCAAGAATAATAGTATCAGCTATGGAAGGTATCGGTGTATCTATAATATGTGTATCAAGTGTGGGGGTCTCGATGATAGGTGTCTGAATGTCAGGAGAATCAATGAATGAAATATCAATGTCAGGTAGGTCAACAACAGGACCAAGAATAGGAATTGGAACTGGAACTGGAGTGTGATCAACCGATCTGGTAGGAGAGGATGGATCAGGTATCAGAGCAGGTGAGAATGATGGGTCAACTGGACTTGCATGCACATCATCCGTCACCTCCACAACTGGCTATGATGTAAGATCGGCAATGTCAAAATGGTCTGAGTCAGTCTCCTCATCATCAATATCTCCAACAGCTGTGTCCCACCTCCATCTCCTACAGTAGTCTCAACACCAGTGTCGATATTAGCAATGTCATCAGCTGGTGCTAGAGCAGGAACATCAACTGAAGCAAGAATTATGTCTGCAGCAGGAGCACTCGTCGAAGCTCTAGACAGTGCTGAGAGAATAGCTGAAATACCATCACTAAGACCAATGTGGCACTCTCTCGTCTCAGCAATAAAGACATCTAGATGCTACCTCATTATGAAAACATCGATCTCTATGCGTCTGACTCTATCCTCTAGAGTATCTGAAATACCACGAGTCTCTGTCTGCTCTGGCTGTGGCTGGGCATATGTAGAAGGGTCAGGCTGAGCTGGCTATGCTACCGTCTCAGGCTGTGTCTCGCTCGATCTAGCCTCACCTGAAAGAATCCGCTCCTCCTCTGCTATGTCCTCATCAATGTCAGCTCTATCCTTGGCCTGTCCTGATGTCCTCCATGTCCATTGGCCTCGGACTAAATGATAACCCATGCGATGCAACGACCTGATGTCATATACATTAGTATGGATCAAAGTACGGTAAGGCTCATCCTGGAAGCTGATTCCATACTCCCAGAACAGTACAGTCAATCCCATGCCATATGGCAAGTAGAGCCGCTGACTAGATGCCACCTCAGTAATCTGATGAATCATCAGAACAGGAAGACAAATCAGCATCCGCTGAATCAGGGAGATCATCACAAGCAACTCTCGCTCGACAATGTAGTCAAATCGACCGGGCTTCGATAGAAGAATCCGGGCAACTATATGATGTAGCAGTCTCATCTCCACAGACAATCTCGATGCAGGAACAGTGGCTCCCTCTGGTAAGATATTGGACTCAAAAATACACCGGAGGCCACTAACTCTGTCCAACAGACTGTCAATAACTAATCCAGTCATGGGTATATCCCATACTCTACTCAGAATCTTTACTGAAATGGGAATATCCCATCCTCTGACCTGAGCAATCCAGCCATCTGATCCGCGGGCAAGTGATCCGTAGAACTCCCTCATCAACCTGGGATAGTATCTCTCGCTGAGCGAACAGAAAGTAGCCAACCAAGCATGTCGGATCCACTCTCCTATCCGAAAATACTACTAGTCCAAGAAAGAGAAGTCCACTTGGCATCCTCCAACCACTGTCTTGGAGCTCATCCGGCTAGAAGGTGCAAACAACAATTGTGCAGGCCGATCCGGAGCTCTAGACTCGTGTCGGGCCTTTGTTCTCCACTCTTCTTCATGCTGTGACTGACACGGTCGGCGAACGACTTGTTTGCGAGGACCCATTGTCAACAATCAAGGTTTGGGCAAGGTTTTTGGTGGAAATAGGGAGTTTCTAGGGTTTAGGAGCTAAAACCTAAGAGGAATTCCAATCAAAAACGACCATCGAACCTTCAAATCCGAGAAAACCATGGCCAAAAATAGTAAAACGGAATGACGAATAGTGTGGATACCTGGAATCGAGGTGTTGACTCGGAGGAGAATGAATTTTGGGAGAAAAATGGTTCGGAAACCCTTAAAATCTCAGTTTGCCATCGGGCATGTGTCGACTCATGCATGTATCGACACATCGACTTAAAAACTGAAAAATTAGGAATTTCATAGAATGATCAAAATCAATTGAAATAACAAGTTTTTGGAGTCAAGTTAGTAATGATCAATCATGATTTATCATAAATAAGGTTAAATTGATCTAGTTTGAGTCAAATTGGGAGGAAAGATTTAATCAAATGGATTGATGATCCCGAGCTCTCTTCTAATCATACAAAATTGATCTTCCAAGAGAGGTTTAGTTAAAATATCAACTAATTGAAATTCAGTACATATAAATTCATGCAAAATATCATTGTTTTCAACATGATCTCTAATAAAGTGATGCCTAATTTCAATGTGCTTGCTCCTAGAGTGTTAAACAGGATTTTTAGTCAAGCAAATAGTACTGGTATTATCACATTTAATAGGAGTTCTAGCCAACTTGATTCCAAAGTCTTCAAGTTGTTGCTTAATCCATAGGATTTGAGCATAACTTTTTGCTGCAATATACTCAGCCTCAGCTGTGGATAGTGCAACTGAAGTTTGTTTCTTGCTAAATCATGAGATTAAGTTAACTCCAAGAAATTGGCAAGTTTCACTAGTACTCTTTCTATCTAATCTACAACAAGCAAAGTCTGCATCAAAATATCCAATCAATTTAGCAGAAGAATTTCTAGCATATCACAAACCAATACCAATAGTACCAGACAGATATCTAATAATGCGCTTAACAGCCATAAGATGTGATTCTTTAGGTTCAGACTGATATCTAGCACACATGCAAACACTAAACATTATATCTAGTCTACTAGCAGTTAAATATAGTAAAGAGCTTATCATGCCTCTGTATAATTTCTGATCTACATATTTACCATTTTTATCTTTATCTAGTTTACATGAGGGGCTTATAGGCGTATCTATTGGCTTAGTAGTCTCCATCCTAAACTTTTTGATAATTTCTCTTGTGTACTTAGCTTGGTTGATGAAGATACCATATGAAGTTTGCTTGATCTGGAGTCCGAGAAAGAAATTGAGTTCTCCCATCATGCTCATTTAACACTCACCCTGTATAAGCTTAGCAAACTCTTGATAAAGAATTTCATTAGTAGCACCGAAAATGATGTCATCAATATATATTTGTACTACTACTAAATCATTATCTTTTATTTTCAAAAATAGTATTTTGTCAACATTTCCTCTAGAAAATTCATTTTCAATAGAAAATTTGCTTAACCTTTCATACCATGCTCTAGGTACTTGCTTCAAACCATAAAGTGCTTTATGCAGTTTGAAAACATGATCTGGATATGCATGATTTTCAAATCCGGGTGGTTGTTTAACAAAAACTTTTTCATTTATAAAGCCATTCAAGAAAGCACTCTTAACATCCATTTGAAATAATTTGAAGTTCATAAAACATGCAAAAGCTAACAATAGTCTAATTGCTTCAAGTCTAGCAACAAGAGCAAAAGTTTCATCAAAGTCAATCCCTTCCTCCTGATTATAGCCTTTAGCAACTAGCCTAACTTTATTTCTAATGACAATACCATTTTCATCTAATTTATTCCTAAATACCCATTTAGTGCCAATAATTGAAATATTAGATGGTCTTTCTACAAGTGTCCAAACATTATTTCTGTCAAATTGTATTAGTTCTTCTTGCATAGCATTGATCCAATTAAAGTCTTTTTCAGCTTCTTCAAAACATTTAGGTTCTACTTGAGATACAAAAATAATATAGTCATAGTCATTTCTAATAGAAGCTCGAGTTCTTACCCCTTTAGATGGATCACCTAAGATTAGTTCCTTAAGGTGTCCATGAGCATACCTCCACTCCTTAGGTAGATCTTGATGCAATGGAGTGTCAACTTCCTTTTCATCCTTGTCCTGATTTTCTTCATTTGGTTGAGCTTGATCAGCCAATGTCAGCTTCTGAAGTTTGTCAGCACCTGCACATTCATCAAATATATTATCTTTTCTTGAGGATTTGTCAGCAGATTCTTCAAATACAATATGTACTGACTCTTCTATAACTAAAGTCTATTTTTTAAATACTCTGTATGCCCTGCTTGATGTAGAGTATCCTAAGAAGATACCTTCATCAGACTTGGCATCGAACTTCCCTAGATGATCTTTTCCATTATTCAAAATAAAACATTTACAACCAAAAACTCGAAAATATTTCAAAGTTGGTTTTCTTTGGTTCCAAAACTCATAAAGTTTTCTTTAAAATAGAACGTATCAAAATTTGATTCAAAACATAACAGGTTGTATTTATAGCTTCAGCCCAAAAATATCTTAGCAAATCATTTTCATAAAGCATAGTACGTGCCATTTCTTCTAAAGTACGATTTTTCCTTTCTACTACCCCATTTTGCTAAGATATCCTAGGTGCAGAGAAATTGTGTTCTATGCCTTTTTCATTACAAAAGTTTTCAAAATCTTGATTTTCAAATTCGGTTCTATGATCACTACGAATACAAATGACTGAAACACCTTTTTCATTTAAAACATTTCTATAAAACTTTACGAATACAGAAAATGACTCATCTTCTTGTGCTAAAAAGAAAATCCAAGTAAATCTCGAAAAATCATCCACAATAACTAATCCATATCTCTTGCCTCCTAGACTTGATGTTCTAGTTGGTCCAAAGAGATCCATATGGAGTAGTTCAAGTGGTATACTAGTAGTTACAAATCCTTTTGGTTTAAAAGAAGTTTTGACTTATTTTCCAAATTGACATGCTTGGCAAATTCTACCTTTTTCAAAACTGATTTCAGATAAATCTCTAACTAAATTCTTTTTGTAAAGTTTTGAAATAAGGTACATACTAGCATGCCCTAACCTTCTATGCCATAACCAACTAGTCTCTTCCTTGGTGGAATTCATTGCAACAAGGCATTTTCTATTAGGTAAAGATAGATCATCAAGATCAACAAGATAAATATTTCCATGCCTTTTTTCAATGAATTGTACTCCATTTAAATCTGGACTAGAAATCATGCAATATGATGATTTAAAATTACTTGAAAACCTTTGTCACAAAACTGGCTAATATTTAAGAGATTATGCTTTAAACCATCTACTAAAAGTACATTACTAATACTATTAGAAGGAGTTATGTGAACCTTACAAATTACAATGATTTTACCTTTACCATTATCACCGAAGATCACACTCCCTCTATTCAAAGCTTCAAGAGAAGTGAATTGCTTCACATCTCCAGTCATGTGCCTTGAGCAACCACTGTCAAGATACCAAATTCGTTTGTTTTCCTTGGTTGCAAGATACACCTGCAATAAGATCAAGCTTTATTTTTAGGTACCCAAGCTAACTTGGGTCCTTTCGGGTTAGCATTCAAAATGGTTCCTTTTGGAACCCACACTTTACCAAAAGACATGGTTTTTTTGAAATTACATTGATATGACTTATGACCTAATTTTTTGCAAATAAAACAAGTAATACTGGATGATGCAGGTACAAAGAAGTTTTTGAAATACATTTGTTGCTTTTGAGGTTTATATCCTAAACCTGCCTTGTTAAAAATAGCTCTTTGATTGTTCAAAAGTAAATTCAGCTTTTCTGAACTATAAGTAAACTTGTCAACAAAAGGTTTGATTTTCTCAAGTTCATTTTTGTATTTTTCATTTTCAAGTTCTAAATCCCTATTTTTCTTTAAAAGATCATTGTTAGAAACAACATGTTTTGGCCTTTTCAAAACTTTATTTTCTATTGCTAAAGCATTATTTTTCTTTTCCAAAATATCTAGTTTAGTTTTCAAAGAACTAACATCATTAAGTAAAGAATTGTTTTCTAATGAGAAACTATTAGCATGCTTTTTTAATTTCCTATTTTCAGATAATACTAACTTATAATCATGCATCAATTCTTCAAAAGCACTTCTAAGTTCATCAAAAGTAAAAACAACTTCAGAGTCGGAACATACCTCTTCATTATCTTGATGTGCCATGAAGCAGAGATTTGCAATTTCAGTCTGCTCTTCTTCTAAACTGGAGTCTTCGCTATCACTCCACATGGCCATCATTGCATTCTTCCTTAGTTTCATCCTTGATTTCTTGAGGAGAGGACAATCAAATTTATAGTGTCCAGGCTTCTTGCACTCGAACCATATAGGTACTTCCTCTCCTTTTCCTTTTCTTTCTCTTGTTCTTATTCCCTTCCCTTTTCCTTGGATTGAAATTTCTTCTTGTAGGGAAACTTCCTTCTCTTCATAAATCTTCTAAATTTTCGGGCAAGGAGGGCTTCTTCACCTTCTACTTCTTCGTCATCATCGGACTCATCAATCAAGGATTCTTCTTGAGCATTTGATTTAAAAGCGACCCCTTCTTCTTTTTATCCAAGTCCATTGATTTCTGTTTCAAGTTGAGCTCATAGGTCATAAGCAATCCTACTAGCTGCTCAAGTGGAAGCTTGTCTACATCCTTTGCCTCTTGAATTGCGGTCACCTTTGGATCCCACGACGTCGAAAGTGACCTAAGAATTTTATTCACAAGATCAGCATTAGATATAACTTTACCAAGACTTCTCATAGCATTTACAATATTTATAAAACGTGTATACATATCAGTAATAGATTCATTTTGTTCCATTCGGAACATCTCATATGTGTGCACTAACATATTGACCTTAGTATTCTTCACTTGATCGGTATCCTTGTGGGTAACTTCAGTGTGTCCCATATTTCTTTGGAGGACATGCATGTAGATATCCTATTGAACTCACCAGGATCTAATGCACAATACAAGAGATTCATTGCCTTAGCATTGATCTCGAATTGTTTAATGTCATTTTCATCCCAATCCTCTTCAAGTTTTGGGATGGAAACACCATTAACCACCATCGAAAAAATATGTGGACCCTTATCAACTACTTTTCATAAATTATAATCTATAGAATGCATATAAATTCTCATCCTAGTTTTCTAATAAGTATAATTTGTTCCATTAAAAAATGGAGGTCTATTTATGGCTTGTCCCTTAACTACACTAGTACCAATTGAGTTTGCCATAGATCTTTACTCAAGGCGGTAAAGCCTATTTACTGAGAACAAGGCTCTGATACCACTTGTTGCCCAGAGAGCAATCCAAGAGGGGGGGTGAATTAGGTTTCAAAAAAAAATTAAAGCTAAGCTTGATAATACAAGTAGCACACTTCACAAGACAAGATATGCAATTCAATTCAACAAGATACTAAAATTAAAGTGCAATGCTCTAAAGTAGTAATGCAGCAAAATTAAAAGCAATAGCAATAAAGTAAAGAGCAAGGAGGGAGAGAACAAGCAATCACAAACACAACAATCTATAGTGGTTCGGTGCCAACAATGCACCTACATCCACTACCCAAGATCCCCTTGGAAATTCACTATAATCCAATGATTACAGTCGATTAGATTCTCGAGCTCACTAATCAAAACCGAACTTATTTTACAAGGCTTACAAGTCATAACCTCACTTGGTTTTATGGGCTAACCAAGAACCTAATTGGTTTTCACAAGGCTAACCAAAAATCTTCCTTGGTTTTCTGGGCTAACCAAGAACCTTAGTGGTTTTGCGAGCTAACCACCAACCTAATTGGTTTTTAATGCTTACCAATAACTTCACTTGATTTTCCAATAGGCTAACCAATAACCTTTACAAGATATAAGATGGAGAAATAAAGAACCAATGTAAGCTTTCAATAATAAAGCAAATAAGTCAATGTAGCTCGATGTAGTGTTGCTTTGCTCTTGTTGAAGCCTTTTGAATGCCCAAGATTGAATGATCTTCAATGCACTTGATAGCTTTGAATGCTTGGAAGGCTTCCTTTTGCTTGAGAGTGGTTGAGCTTTGAATGAATAGGAGTTAAGGCTCTTCTCTCTTCTTTTCTCTCTAAACTCTTTAAGGATATTCAATACATATATTCTTGATTTGATTTGGAGCCTTTATATACCTTCCCAAGCCCCTAAAATCAAAATCTAGCCGTTATACTTGAAAAACTAGCCGTTGGAGGGCATTTGGGCGAGTTCTGTGCTTGAAAAAACTAGCCGTTACTGTTGTCAGAACTTCATGTGTCGACACTTCCTCTTCATGTGTCGACACATTATGTCAACACATGTTCTTCTTGAGTCGACACAAGTTCAAAGTGTTCCATTCAGATTCTCTGAAAAAATCACTGAGTCGACACATTCTTAGTTGAGTCGACACATTGAGTCGACACATAAGGTCCATGTGTCGACACATCAACTATTCCTTCAACTTCTGTAAGTTCTATGGCTTGAAATTCTCAAGCGATGTGTTGATCCATGTGTTGACACCTTGAGTTGACACATAAGCTCCATGTGTCGACACATCATCTGTGCCATTTGAAACATTGATGCGTACCGGCTTGAGTCAACACATTATCTTCATGTGTCAACACATCATATCATGTGTCGACATCTTGAGTCAACACATCATCAAAATAAGTGCAGAAATTGCTGAACTTGTGCTGGAACATGTTTCCATTTGCCTTAGTCATCCATTCAACCATTTCTTTGAGTGTCCAAGTCTTGTTTTGTGCAATAATTCCATTCAAACTTGGTTCTTCAACACAATTGGGCTTCTTCAAATTTTGTGAGCATCCTTTCAATGAAAACACACCTAAAGCAAATCATTAGTCCTCAAATTATACTTAACTATTTTGGTTATCATCAAAATCAATTATTGGAGTCAACACTAGGTCACCCGGGTAGAAGGCCTTCGGCCTCACGTGAGAGTTGTAGTACCGGGCCACCCATTTCCTGTAAGCCACCATATAGAGCCTAGCTTTGTCCCTTGTCTTTTCTAGCAAGTCTAGGTTGAGGAGAAGGTGGGCCAGATTCTTAGCTTCATTATACTGCTCCACCCGTAATGTGGGTAGACCCACTTCCACTAGAATTACGGCCTCAGAATCGAAGATTAGATTGAATGGTGTCTCACCCGTTGCCATCCGAGGTGTGGTGTGGTAGGCCCACAGCACACCGGGGAGCTCCTCAACCCATCAACCCTTGGCCCCGTACAGTCTAGTATGGAGCCCTTGGAGGATGGTCCGGTTAGTTACCTCGACCTCCTCGTTGGTCTGAGGGTGAGCCACTAAGGTGAAGCAGTGGCGAATGTTGAGATCGATGTAAAACTCCTTAAGTGCTTGGTTGTTGAACTACTGTTCACTATCCATGATGATCGAATGTGGGAGACCAAAATGATAGATGACTGACTTTCAGAGAAATGATCTGGTCTTGGCTTCAATAATCCACACTAGTGGCTCAGCCTTGACCCACTTGGTGAAGTAGTCGATAGCCATAATCAGGTACTTCCGTTGACCTGATACGGGGGGAAAGGGACCTAAGATGCCCATCCCCCATTAAGCAAACGACCACGGAGCAGAGAGTTAGGAGAGTGGCGCAGCCGGCTGACATTGTATATGAGTGTGCCGTTGATAATGGTCGTAGCTCCTTATGAAGTCAGTCGCATCTTCCCACATAGTCTCCCAGTAGTACCCCTACTGTAGGGCCTTGTATGCTAGCATCCTACCCCCCATATGGTTTCCATAGATGCCCTCATGTATCTCTTGGAGCATGTAGGTGACCTCTGAGGGTCTCAGAAACTTTAGCAGGGGATAGGAGTGGGACCTCTGGTAGAGCTGCCATCCATCAATATAAAGTGCACGGCATTCTTCTTAAGGAGACTGACCTTCATGCAGTTCTCGGGTAGGGTACCATCGGTGATGTACCTAATATAGCTATCCATTCAACTGGCCTCGGGGGTGACCTGCTGGACCTCACGAGGACTTCATAGTTGGAGGTCTCCAAATATTCAATGTAGACATGCCCTAGTGACAAGTCCAGTAAGGTTGCAAGTCTGGAGAGAGCATCATCGCGGGCGTTCTCTCCATGAGGGATGTGGAAGATGCTAAAATGCTGGAAGCTTGATGTGCTTGAATGCACCCAATCCAGGTACCTTGCCATCTGAGGATCTCGAGCTTCAAATTCTTTAGAGACTTGACCCACAACCAGCTGTGAGTCGATGAAGACCCTCAAGCTCGATATGCCTAGCTCACGGGATACTTTTAACCCTACGAGGAGTGCTTCATACTTAGCCTGGTTATTTGTAGCTTTGAAAAGAAAGCATAGCATGCATTCTATCATGACCCCGTCGAAGTTGGCGAGGACGAGGCCAACCCCACTTCCTCCTACATTGGATGCACCATCCACGTGGAGGATCTAAGCTATCTTGTCAGCCAATGATTCCATCGGGCACTCAGGGGAGGCCTTTTCTGGCTCTTTGCTCATCCAGTTGCATTCCACCAGGAAGTCAGCTAGCACCTGAGCCTTTTGAGATGGCCTCAGGTGGTAGGTGATGTCGAACTCACTAAGCTTCACTACCCATTTAGCGAGACATCCGGACGTGTCCAGATGGCTAAGTATGGCCCTCAGTGGTTGGTCGGAGAGGATCGTGATTGGGTGCACTTGGAAGTACAACCTAAGACATTGAGCAAATATAATGAGTGCAAAAATTATTTTTTCAGAGCAAGCGTTCCTGGTCTCTATGTCTTGGAGTAGCTTGTCAGCATAGTATACTAGTCTCTCAACTCTGTCTCCAACTGTGCAAACAAACACTGAGCTGATGGCCCATGGGAAAACTGTCAAATATAGGAGGAGTTCCTCCTCGACCTCTGACCTGGAGAGTAGTGGTGGATATGCGAGGAATCTTTTCAGATCCTCGAAGGCTTCTTGACATTCCTTAGTCCAGGTGACATCGTGCACTTGCGTAGCACCTTGAAAAAGGACAAACAGCGCTCAGCGAAGCACGAGATGAACCAGCTCAGGGTAGATACCTGGCTGGTCAGGTGCTAGACCTGCCTCTTCGATGTGGGGTGCTCCATGTCTACAATCACCTGGACCTTCTCGGGGTTGGCCTCGATCCCTTTTTGGGTAACCATGAACCTCGGAAACTTTCTAGCAATGACACCGAACATACACTTAGTCAAGTTTAGCTTTATTTAATGGAGACGGTAGTTTAAAAGGCCTCTACAAGGTCTGTGACATGGTCCACCTCTTGGCCTCTCATCATAAGCATGTCATCCATATAGACCTGTATGTTATAACTGATCTGGTCCTTGAAGACCTTGTTGACTAGATGCTGGTACATGGCCCCAATATTCTTCAGACCAAATGGCATCATCTTGTAGCAGTAGGTCCCTCAATCTATGATGAAGGCCGTGTGCTCCTCATCTTTTGGATGCATCTAAATCTAATTGTACCTGGAGAATGTATCCATGAAACTGAGCAAGCAGTGTCCCGAGGTGGCATCCACCAGCTGGTCAATCTTGGGAAGGGAGAAGCTATCCTTTAGGCATGCTCGATTGAGATCAATGTAGTCCACACAGATCCTCCACTTTTTATTAGCCTTCTTGACCATGACCACATTCGCTAGCTAGCTAGGATACTAGACTTCTTGGATGAAGCCTGCAGTATGGAGCCTTTCTACCTCTTCATTGATTACCTTCTATCTCTCCGGGGTGAAGCTTCTCTTCTTCGGTCGGTCTCGGTGGCATTTCGGGTCGACGTTCAACCTATGGGTGATGATGTCAAATGGAATCCCAAGAATGTCTACCATAGACTAGGCAAAAATATCAGCATTCACCTAGAGAAGACTCAGGAGGTGTGCCCTTTCATCCTCATGCTACTGGGCTCCCACTTGCACTATCTTCAAGGAGTTCGCCCCGAGGGGGAATGACAGCAGGCACTCAACCAGCCCACCTTTGGCTTCCTATATTCTTTGATCCAGCTGGTCAATGGTCAATCCTCCTCTAACACTCCTGGCCCTAAGGATGGCTTGCACGTAGTGTTGGACCGGCTATGGGGTCCCTCTCATCTCCTCGACTAAATAGGGGGTTGGGAATAGAACTAGGAGTCGCTTTGTAGATATGACCATGTCGAGCAAGTTAAGCCCTAGGTGACCGAGGATCACGTTGTAAGCTGAAGAGAGCCTGACAACCATGATGGTCATCATGACAGTGCTTTGCTGGGGAGGCATCCCGACGATGACAGGGAGGGTGACCTCTCCCTCCACTCCCATGGAGTCCCTAGTAAATCTGACCAGAGGGATGTGTACTGGCATCAACAAGGTAGGAGACAGATTCATCTTGAAGAAGGCATCAAAAAAAAGGACATTAGTCGAACTTCCACTATCAACTATAATTCACCTTATAGGATGCTTTACTATCATCATCTCGATGATAATGGCATTATTATTTACATTTTCTATCCCAGCTCCCTTTTCCTCACTAAGGGGAGTATTTTATTAGTCCCTTCTCTTGCCCAGGTTCTCTTCAATCCTTGCTCTGCCCCTCAGGAAATCATCCCCACTGGCCTCTCTGTGGGCTGGTTGTCGACATGAGGAAGAGTCACGATCACTTAGGGTTCGGGCAAAGTCTTACCCCCCATGAACTTCCCAAGGTACCCCCTGCTGATGAGGTCTTCGATCTCCCTCTTGAAATGATTGCATTTCTCGGTGTAGTGGCCATGGTGAAAGTTTAAAAGGCAAAGCAGGCAGACAGACTATATTTTAAAACTATTTTAAAGTACAGCATAGTGAAAGACTTGATAGATCGATCAAGTCGATCTACTAATCTAGCTACAACAAGATCCAATATAATAAAAGTGCATGTAGAGATATCAAGAGCAAAGAAAAGGAAAGGGTACGTTACCTTTAACCTTTGGTTGCAGGTAATGAAAAGCCATTAAGCCACACAAATGTCTGGCCTCTATGAGTAGTTCACACCAGGGCTCGATCCCAATCAACTCCCTTGGAGTGCTAGCTCCTCAAGATCTTTGAGATCGATCTTTTCCTTCCTTGGACCTACAAGACTTTCTTAAAGCCGCCAGAAAATCTGGTTAAGGAACAATGGGGAGAAGTAGAAGTGGAACCCTTCCCAACTAACTCTTTCTTTCCAAACCATTGTTTGATTGCTAGGTAGGCTCACATCCAAAATCCAAATCCTCTCAAACCCCACTCTAAGGATACCTTTCCTCCCTCTCTTAGAAAAGCCCAGCAAAAGTCAACCTCTGTTGCCCCTACAAAGACACCTATTTATAGTAGCAGCAAAGAGGGAGAGAGATATGGAAGGAGGAGTGATTAGGGGAGAGGGTTAAGGGTTGAACCAAATTAGCTCTAGGTTTATATGGGAGAAAATCTACATTCCAAATAATGCATTCCATTAAAAACCTTGGAGCCAATTCTAACCAAGATTTGAAATTTGAATTCAAAATTCAAATTTGAATCTTTTAAAGGAAAGTGAGCATGATTAATCAAATCTAATTTGATCCTAACCCAAATCACATTTGGCTTGACCCATCATATTGCAATCATATTGCAAATAAGTCCTCCAAAATTTACTAATCGAATTAGTAAAAAGTCCTCATCACAGCCAAGTGTCGACTTATGGAAGTGTTGACATTTGGGTCATGGTCAATTATATTGACCCCATAGAGATGTTAAACGATTCTCAATCATCGATCAACCTTTAGATCAGGTAGAAACCCCTATGGTATGTTATCCCATAGGTTCGAATACTAAACTGATAGCACTAGAACATTTTCAGTACCAGTCAAAGTCAACATCTAGCAATGATACTCGACGTCTGGATAGGTCGAAGATGCAAAGCAACTCTCTAGAACCTAGGTATATGGTTACCACATAATTTATCCCTTTGACCTCATAATGCTCAGGATGACCTAGGGTTTGACTGCCAACCCTATCGTGTCTCAACCTTACAAGTTCTGTGACTCCTCACAAGAACTATCCTGGCCAAGATTTTGTTAAATTGAGATATAGTGAGTCATTCACTCTAAACCATTTGGAGTGGTCAATCCCATCTTGATCCATCACTGCTCCACAAGTATTTGACTATACCCAGAAACCTTCCATCACTGAATTAGAAATCCAAGTAGTTCGGTACCAAGGTACAGTGAGTTACTTGCAAGCTACCATAGTGACCTCAGGTCTGAGGGACACATATACCTATATCCTTTCATGAGCAACCCTTTGGCATAAGAGAGCTTCACAGATGATCATGTTCAAGTAGTTCGGTCAATGAGATGTCATATATTTCACCTGTATGTCATATCAGTGTCTCTACACTCTTTGGTTAAGAAGAGAACCAACCAATGTGACATACAACAACCTATGCTTGATACATCGTCGTCCTATAACAATGTATCCTTTGGTTGTGAACCAGTTTAAGAACTACTCGATATATCCTCTCTGTATAAATATAATGTAGTTCTAAGGACTCCATCACATAAGAGTTCTTTTCAGGAAAATATACATGTGATAAACATCCAAAAGAAAAACTTTTATTCATTTAAAGAATTCATATACAATTACAAAATAGCACAACCATCTATACCCTAGACGATTGGCTTTGGGATACTATTCCCAACAACTCTCACTTGTACTAAGGCCAATCAGTACAGAATCTTATTCTCATTTTTCATTTACAATTGTTGAACTCTTGAACTCCGATGACTTTAGTGAAGGGGTTGGCTAGCTTCTTCTTTCCATCGATCTTCTGAAGGTCGATGTCATCTCATTCCATGATTTCTCGTACAAGGTGATAGCACCATAGAATATGTTTGGTGCGATGAAGGGACTTCAGCTCTTTGGCTTGAGCAATGGCTCTAGTGCTGTCATAATACACTAAAACAGGACCATCCAGGAAAGATGCCACTCCCAGCTCGCTTGGGAACTTCTGCAACCACACAGCTTCATTTGCTGCATTCGATGCAGCGATGTATTCTACTTCGCATACTGAGTCTGCAATAGTAGGCTACTTGAAACTTTTTTAGTATATCGCTCCCTATTTAGGATAAAGATAAATCCTGACACACTCTTGCTGTCATCCCTATCTGACTGAAAATTGGAGTTAGTATACCCCATAAGTTTCAAGTCAGGTTCTCCATATATTAGCCATTGGTCCTTAGTATTTCATAGATACTTAAGGATGGTCTTTACCACTTTTCAATGAGCTTCACCTGGATCAGACTGGTATATGTTAACTATGCCTAGTGAGTATGCCATGTCTGGTCTAGTACATGTCATGGCGTACATGATAGAACCCACTGCCGAAGCATATGGGATTCTACTCATACGCTCTCTCTCCTCAAGAGTTATCGCATAATTTCTTTATGGAGAGTGTAATTCCAGGGCTTATGGGGAGATACCCTTTCTTGGAATCTCCATGCTGAATTGCTTCAGCACAGTATCAATATACATAGACTACGATAGTCCTAAAAGCCTCTTAGATCTATCTCTATAGATCTTCATACCTAGTATGTAAGAGGCTTCATCCAGTCCTTTATAGAGAACTGTGATGACAACCAGACCTTTATTCCTTGTAGTGCTGGGATGTCATTTTTGATTAAGAGAATGTCATCCATATACAACACAAGGAATACAATCACAGAACCATTAGCCCATTTATAAATGCAAGGTTCTTCTCCATTCCTACGAACCCATACGACTTAATATACTTATCAAATCGCATGTTCCAACTCTGAGATGCTTGCTTCAGTCCATATATGGACCTTTGAAGTTTGCACACCTTTGACTCATCTGTGGATGTGAACCCTTCAGGTTGTACCATGTACACCTTCTCTTTAGCTCACCATTCAAGAAAGCTATTCAGACATCCATCTGCCATATTTCATAGTCAAAGTATGCCGTTAAAGCAAGCATGATCTGAATGGATTTGAGCATTGCCACAAGAGAAAACATCTTGTCATAGTCAATACCATAATGTTGAAGATATCCCTTGACAACCAGACGGGCTTTATAGGTCTTTACCTACCCGTCTATGCCCCTTTTCCTTTTGAAAATCTATTTACATCCAATAGATTTTATCCCCTCAGGTGGATCAACCAATGTCCACACATTATTTTTCCATGGACTCCATTTTGGATCTTATGGCTCCTAGCCACAATTCAAAGTCGGACCTTTGCATTGCATACATTTAGGAGATTGGATCTGAAAGAAAAACCAGGGTTGCAAGT
Organism: Areca catechu; assembly: GCA_021397845.1. Lineage (NCBI taxonomy): Eukaryota > Viridiplantae > Streptophyta > Magnoliopsida > Arecales > Arecaceae > Areca > Areca catechu. Next base: position 24,970,346 of record CM038044.1, on the reverse strand, counting down.
GCCTATACTAAGCATGCAATAGCACAGGGAGCAGGTATGTATTTTAAAATAATTTTAAAATAACATCAGAAATAACCTACTCCGTACAGGATCTAACATATTTAAAAGGCATGTACAGGCAAAAGAAGGCATGAAATAAGCATGTAATATTTATAAACAAATTTATAAACCTAAATCTAGGCATGCATGAAAATTAAAACCTGAAATTTTACTTTATTCCTGCTTGGAAAAAATAGGGATAACACTGGAATAGCTGGAATATCTAGAATAATCTTATTCCAGCAACTGTTTGGAATGTTTTTAAGCTCTTCTCCAAGTGCAGCAAAAACCCAAACCAAAACAATAAAATGTTGGTCTCTTCTCCTACAACAACAGCAAGGGAAAGTCTTGATAGATCTTGCTACAAAGGAGGGCTAAAAGATCGATCATCCAACGATGCTGAAGTGTTCTCTTCCTCTCTTCCAAGTGCAGCAAATCCTGTAATCAAAAATAGGGGAAAGCAAAACCAGCAGCAATAGAGGAACTGAAAGCTCTCAGATGCTTAGGGGAACACCCTCTAGAGGGGGGACATGCCTGGGCTTCCTCTGATCCAGCTTCTCATGCGATGCTAGTCGCTGGAAAACTTTGAAACGGTGAGAGGGAAGAAGAAAACAGAACTCCCTGTTCTGTAATTTGCTTTCTCCTCCAAAATAGATTTTCTTCCCACTGATTGAGCACCTCTAAAATAGGGAATCAATGATTTTATTCTCTCCCAATCTCTCAACTAAACCCATGCTAAAAATCTCCAGTTGAAAGGATGTTTGAAGCTCTCTATGGAAGAAAACCAATCAACATTTTTCAGCCTTTTCTTTTCACCACCCAAAAATTTTTAAAACCAGCAAGAAACATTGAAAATGGTGATTTGGGAAGCTAAGAAGACGAACTGGGAATTCGATGGGCTGCACGCGTGGAGAACGAATCAAATTCATATAAATGAAGTAGTTTAGAGCCATCAATTGGTGGTTTATTTCAGCCAAACCTGAGTGGAAGGAGGAGAGGAAAAGATGCCTTAAATCCCTATTCGCCCAAGCCTTTATTATCGTGTTGATGGGTTTAAAAGCCGTTCACAACCGGTTCAAAAAATCCCAAATCGGTCTAAACTGGTTTACTATATAATTAGATCAAAATCAAATTAATAAAAGGCTTGGTCAAGTCCCGGTCACCCAGAAACATTTCCGGTGGACCCAGATAAAACTGATCGACCCAAAATCGAGTCAATCCAAAGAGTGCTCAATCAAACCATTATCAAAATGATTCCTAATCATAAATCGATACCTGGATCAGGAGAGATCCTCTATGGCATGTGACCTCATAGGTTTGAACCTAGGCGGTAGCACTGGAACAATTCTAGTACCAGCACAAGATACCATCTAGCAATGGATCCCGGCATCCGGATAGGTCGAAGATGCGAGAGCAATCAATCGAACCTCTGGCATATGGTTACCGTATAATTCATCCCTTTAACCTCCAATGCTCGGGATGACCTAGTGTTAGACTGCCAACCCTAGCTGAGTCAATCCACAACATGTCTCAACCTCGCAAGTCCAGTGACTCCTCACTAGGACTATCCCGCCGAGTTTGCTAAATTAAGATACTGCGAGACATTCAATCCAAACTATTTGGACAGGTCAATTCTATCTTGGTCCACCCACTGCTCCATAAGTACTTGCCTATACCCAGAAACATTCCATCACCGGATTAGAAATCCAGGTAGAAAAGTAAGAATGTGATGAGCTACCAAAATAATATTTATTAATTCATACAAAGAGTACAATACTCAATTCAACCGCCTACAACCTAGGATTGGCTTTATGACACAATTCCCAACAACTCCCACTTGTACTAAAGCCAATCAGAACAATATCTAATACCCATTTTCCTTTTACAAAAGTTGAACTCTTTTATTCCGGGCTTTAGTAAAAATATCAGCCATTTTCCTTTCCATCGATCTTCATAAGATTGATGTCGCCTCGTTCTATGATCTCTCATGCGAGGTGGTAGCAACGCAAAATATGCTTGGTGCGGTAAGAGCTTTTGGTTCCTTAGCTTGAGCAAGGCTCTAGTGCTGTCACAGTACACTAGAACATAACCATCTAGGAAAAATGCCACCCCTAGCTCTCCAAGGAACTTTCGGTACCACATAATTTCCCTTCGCTGTATCTATGCTGCAAGGTACTCTGCCTCGCATACCGAGTCTGCAACGGTCACCTGCTTGAAATTTTTCCAGCATATCGCTCCTCCATTCAGGGTAAATACAAACCTAAACACACTCTTGCTATCATATCTGTCTGACTAGAACTGGAGTCAGTATACCCCACAAGTTTCAAGTCAGCTTCTCCATAAATCAGCCATTGGTCTTTAGTATTTCTAAATACTTCAGGATGGACTTACCACCTTCCAATATGCCTCACCTGGGTCAGACTGGTATCTGCTCACTACTCCTAGTGAGTATGCCACATCTGGTCTAGTACATGTCAAGCATACATGATAGAGCCTATTGCAGAAGCAAAGGTACTCTTCTCATGCGCTCTCTTTCCTCAGGAGTTGTCACAAAAGTACTCCCTAATCATACCTTATAATTAAGATACAGATACATATCAAAAGATTAAACAGTTTAATCTACTATACATGCAGTCAAGATATGTTATACCTAAACCTATTGCTTGATACCACTGAAAAGAAACAGGGTTGCGAGTGCCTACACTAAGCATGCAACAGCATAGGGAGCGGTATGTATTTTAAAATAATTTAAAATAATAGCGAAAATAACCTACTCCGCACAGGATCTAATATATTCAAAATACATGTATAGGCAAAAGAAGGCATGAAATAGGAATGTAATATTTATAAACAATTTATAAACCTAGATCTAGGCATGCATGAAAATTAAAACCTGAAATTTTACCTTATTCTTGCTTGGAATAAAACAGGGATAACATTGGAATAGCTGAAATATCTGGAATAATCTTATTCCAGTCTTCTTCTTCTAGCAACTGTTTGGAATGTTTTTAGCTCTTCTCCAGTGCAGCAAAAACCAAAATCAAATAGCAAAACATTGGTCTCTTCTCCTGCAACAACAGCAAGAGAAAGTCTTGATAGATCTTGCTACAAAAGAAAGCTAAAAGATCGATCATCCATGACGTTGAAGTGTTCTCTTCCTCTCTTTCAAGTGCAGCAAATCCTGCATCAAAAACAGGGGAAGCAAAACCAGCAGAAATAGAGGAACTGAAAGCTCTCAGATGCTCAAGGAACACCCTTTAGAGGGGGGACACGCCTGGGCTTCCTCTGATCTGGCTTCTTGCACGATGCTAGTCGCCGGAAAACTTTGAAAGGTGAGAGGGAGAAGAAAAACAGAACTCCCTATTCTGCAATTTGTTTTCTCGAAAATAGATTTTCTTCCCATTGATTGAGCACCTCTAAACCAGGAATCAATGATTTTACTCTCTCCCAATCTCTCAACTAAACCCAGGCTAAAATCTCCGGTTGAAAGGATGTTTGAAGCTCTCTATGGAAGAAACCAATCAACATTTTTCAGCCTTTTCTATTTCACCACCACCCTAAATTTTTATAACCAGCAAGAACATTGAAAATGGTGATTTGGGAAGCTAAGAAGATGAGCTGGGAATTCTATGGGCTGCACGGGTGGCGAACGAATCAAATTCGTTATAAATGAAGTAGTTAAGAGCCATCAATTGGTGGTTTATTTCAGCCAAAACCGAGTGGAAGGAGGAGAGGAAAAGATGCCTTAAAATCCCTATCGCCCAAGCCTTTTATTATTGGGTTGATGGTTTAAAAGACGGTTCACAACCGGTTCAAAAATCCCAAATCGGTTCTAAACCAGTTTACTATATAATTAGATCAAAATCTAATTAATAAAAGCTTGGTCAAGTCCCGGTCACCCAGAAACAATTCCCGGTGGACCCAGACAAAACTGATCGACCCAAAACCGAGTCAATCCAAAGAGTGCTCAATCAAACCGTTACCAAAATGATTCCTAATCATAATTGGTACCTTGATTAGGGAGAGATCCTCTATGGTGTGTTACCTCATAGGTTCGAACCTAGGTGGTAGCACTGGAACAATTCCAGTACCAGCATAATACCATCTAGCAATGGGTCCCGATGTCCGGATAGGTCGAAAATGCGAGAGCAATCAATCAAACCTTTGGCATATGGTTACCGTATAATTCATCCCTTTGACCTCCAATGCTCAGGATGACCTAGGGTTAGACTACGAACCCTAGCTGAGTCAATCCACAACATGTCTCAACCTCGCAAGTCCAGTGACTCCTTACTAGGACTACCCCGGTCGAGGATTTGCTAAATTGAGACACTGCGAGACATTCAATCCAAACTATTTGGACAGGTCAATTCCATCTTGGTCCACTACTGCTCCACAAGTACTTGCCTATACCCAGAAACCTTCCATCACCGGATTAGAAATCCGGGTAGTCTGGCACCAAAGCACAAGGAGTTGCTTGCAAGCTACCATGATGACCTCAGGTCGGAGGGACATATACCCATATCCAATCGTGAGTATCCCTTTGGCAGAAAGGGGCTACACGAGTCACGTTCAATGAGATATCATATATCCCACTTGCAGATCACATCAGTGTCACCACACTCATTTGGTCAAAAGGACAACCAAACGACGTGAACCACAATAACCTACACTTGATACATTGCCATCCATTATAATATATCCTTTGATCGTGAACCTGGTTTAAAGACACTCGATATCCTCTCTATATCGAAATCAATGTAGTCCTAAGGACTTCATCACATGAAAAGAGTTCATTATAGAAAAAAGTAAGAATGTGATGAGCTGCCAAAATAATATTTATTAATTCATACAAAGAGTACGATACTCAATTCAACCGCCTACAACCTAGGCGATTGGCTTGGGACACAATTCCCAACAAGGCCCTCATTATTCTCATCGAGTTCAATGGGATTACTGTCCCAGACCAAGAAACTGTAGTATCTGTCCGGTCGATGTAGTATCCTATCAGATCTCCTTAATGGTTTCTACATGGGCTCTGGGTGTGATCTAATAACAACCGGTTCTATGTTGTCCCTTAAGTGTGTCAGTTCTTCTACTTGTTGAACTTTACTAAGTTCAATCTTAGCGGTTACAGTTCCTTCACCAAGGAACTCCTTTTTCAAAATGATAGCCCTAAGCTGATGAACAACTTTTTTCCTTAGCCAGTAGAAGTAGTACCCCTTAGACTCTTTTGGATACCCAACAAATATGCACTTGTCAGACCTAGGTCCAAGCTTATCCATTTCCAATGTTTGACATAAGCCGGGCAACCCAGACCCGAAGGTGTGTGAGTGTCGCTTACATCCAATCCATATCTCATATGGGGTTTTGCTAATGGACTTACTCAGAACCTTATGTAAAGGTAGCAAGCTGACTCTAGAGCATATCCCCAAAAGGATAGCAGCAGAGAAGCAAAGCCCATCATGGACCGAACCATGCCTAACAGGGTTTGATTTCTCCTTTCAGACATCCCATTTAACTGAGGTATCCCTGGAGGTGTCCATTAAGAGAGAATCCCATTCTCCTCAAGTTTTAGATATGTCAGAAAATCACCAGAAAATTATTCACCACCTCGATCTGATCGAAGGATTTTGATATACTTTCCGTTTTATTTTTCTACTTCATTATGATATCATTTGAATATTTCAAATGATTTAGATTCCTTCAACTTCTCATTGTCGAGAAGTGACCAAAGCGAAAGATTTGAAGACATCTGAAAGGAAAAAACAAGACCATATTAGAGTATGAATTAATTAATTAATTAACCAAAGACTTGGACTTTAGTCTAAAGGTCTCTCTCACTAATTTTTAGATTGTGGAAGCCTCTAACTCCAATCCGTGAAACTCACTATTTCATAGTGGGTACTGAAATCCAATAGATCATGTATGAGCCCGACTATGGCCAGCTCACCCATACGCGCCTAAAGGTAGGTTCACAACAATTGCTTTCCTAAGCAACTTCCAGTATTTATTTTGCCCCAGAGAGCACCCCATCGGCCTAGGGCCTCCTATACGGGTCTCAGTTAGGTCCAACCATTAATATGATTAATCCAATACTTCCAGCCAACGAATGACCAAGCCCGACTATGGCCGGCTCACTTGATAACCGTTAAGAAGGGTGCACTGAACCATCATCTATGAGAGAGTAATTCCAGTAATCGGATGCACACCCGTTCTATGAAACTGCCGATGAACACCGAGTTAAAGGACATATTACTAATTCACTTAATGGGAGGCTAAGACACCATCAACTCTTTGACTTAGTCTTTTTCATGACCTAATAATTTTAGAGGATTTTAGATTGTGATAGAAGAATAAGACAAGAACATGGATCATCCTCCCACTGAACAAATCAGTTTTCAGGAGGGTTGACACGATTCAACAATTGATCCATGGGTACCTACCGATCAGTCAGACTGATCAACCTGGTGACATGGGTTAACTCGAGTCAATGAGCTTTCTAATCAGTTCTGGTCGACACGACTGGCCAGGTAGTGAGATCATGGGTGAGTATCTGCCATTAACCATCTTTCCTAGACACCCACCAGTTGGCCAGGAAAGAGGTAGCCTCATACAACCATGATCACAATGCCAAACCTACCTCGACACCAATCGATTTACCAGACTCGATCAGACTAGCCTAAAGACTCGGGCTTCAACAGAGCCACTAAGTAGATCCATTCAGATGATGGACTAACCCATCTAACTATTAGATAGTTCTAAAAAGAAGGACCTTAATCAACTTTTGATTAGTCTTCTTGTTATCCAGTTCAACTAAACATAGGTTTACCCAAAAACATGGCCCCAATTAGACAGCTAACCCAATTAATCCAATTGGCTTATTTAAATGACATTAGGTTTCATAAACCCTAAATTAACTTATCATTTAATTTAGTCATACAATTCAAAATTATTTGAATATAAGCTAATATTTAATTAAAACAATTTTTAATTAAAACAAGTAAAACTCCTACAATATCATGAATATTAGTTATATTCTTTTATAAATATTACATTGCCCAAAAAGAAATTATATGCCAAAAATATATCTAAATTAAAAAATTTAATTCCTTTGATTTTCTTAAAGGATCCTTCTGAAAAGGCCAACACAGACAAACCGCATCGTGCCAAAGACACACGGCCATGGTGAAGGTCTCAACTAGGTTTCTAAAAGTACTCCCTAATCATACCTTATAATTAAGATACAGATACATATCAAAAGATTAAACAGTTTAATCTACTATACATGCAATCAAGATATGTACACCTAAACCTATTGCTTTGATACCACTGAAAGGAAAACCGGGTTGCGAGTGCCTACACTAAGCATGCAACAGCATAGGGAGCAGGTATGTATTTTTAAAATATTTAAAATAATAGCGAAAATAACCTACTCCGTACAGGATCTAACATATTCAAATGCATGTATGGCAAAAGAAGGCATGAAATAGGAATGTAATATTTATAAACAAATTTATAAACCTAGATCTAGGCATGCATGAAAATTAAAACCTGAAATTTTACCTTATTCTTGCTGGAATAAAACAGGGATAACATTGGAATAGCTGGAATATCTGGAATAATCTTATTCTAGTCTTCTTCTTCCAGCAACTGTTTGGAATGTTTTTAAGCTCTTCTCCAAGTGCAGCAAAAACCCAAACCAAAATAGCAAAACACTGGGTCTCTTCTCCTGCAACAACAGCAAGAGAAAGTCTTGATAGATCTTGCTACAAAAGAAAGCTAAAAGATCGATCATCCAATGACGTTGAAGTGTTCTCTTCCTCTCTTTCAAGTGCAGCAAATCCTGCAATCAAAAATAGGGGAAAGCAAAACCAGCAGAAATAGAGGAACTGAAAGCTCTCAGATGATCAAGGGAACACCCTTTAGAGGGGGGACACGCCTAGGCTTCCTCTGATCTGGCTTCTTGCACTATGCTAGTCGCCGGAAAACTTTGAAACGGTGAGAGGGAAGAAGAAAAAACAGAACTCCCTGTTCTGCAATTTGTTTTTCTCGAAAATAGATTTTCTTCCCATTGATTGAGCACCTCTAAAATAGGGAATCAATGATTTTACTCTCTCCCAATCTCTCAACTAAACCCAGGCTAAAAATCTCCGGTTGAAAGGATGTTTGAAGCTCTCTATGGAAGAAAACCAATCAACATTTTTCAGCCTTTTCTATTTCACCACCCATAAATTTTATAACCAGCAAGAAACATTGAAAATGGTCATTTGGGAAGCTAATAAGAAGAGCTGGGAATTCTATGGGCTGCATGGGAGGAGAAACGAATCAAATTCGTTATAAATGAAGTAGTTAAGAGCCATCAATTGGTGGTTTATTTCAGCCAAAACCGAGTGGAAGGAGGAGAGGAAAAGATGCCTTAAAATCCCTATTCGCCAAGCCTTTTATTATTGTGTTGATGGGTTTTAAAGCCGGTCACAACCGGTTCAAAAAATCCCAAACCGGTTCTAAACCAGTTTACTATATAATTAGATCAAAATCTAATTAATAAAAGGCTTGGTCAAGTCCCGGTCACCCAGAAACAATTCCCGGTGGACCCGGACAAACTGATCGACCCAAAACCGAGTCAATCCAAAGAGTGCTCAATCAAACCGTTACCGAAATGATTCCTAATCATAAATTGGTACCTTGATTAGGGAGAGATCCTCTATGGTGTGTGACCTCATAGGTTCGAACCTAGGCGGTAGCACTGGAACAATTCCTGTACCAGCATAAGATACCATCTAGCAATGGGTCCCGATGTCTAGATAGGTTGAAAATGCGAGAGCAATCAATCAAACCTTTGGTATATGGTTACCGTATAATTCATCCCTTTGACCTCCAATGCTCAGGATGACCTAGGATTAGACTACGAACCCTAGCTGAGTCAATCCACAACATGTCTCAACCTCGCAAGTCCAGTGACTCCTTACTAGGACTACCCCGGTCGAGGATTTGCTAAATTAAGACACTGCGAGACATTCAATCCAAACTATTTGGACAGGTCAATTCCATCTTGGTCCATTACTGCTCCACAAGTACTTGCCTATACCCAGAAACCTTCCATCACCGGATTAGAATCCGGGTAGTCTGGCACCAAGCACAGGGAGTTGCTTGCAAGCTACCATGATGACCTCAGGTCGGAGGGACACATATACCCATATCCAATCGTGAGTATCCCTTGGCAGAAAGAAAGGGCTACATGGAGTCACGTTCAATGAGATATCATATATCCCACTTGCAGATCACATCAGTGTCACCACACTCCTTTGGTCAAAAGGACAACCAAACGACGTGAACCACAATAACCTACACTTGATACATTGCCATCCAGTATAATGTATCCTTTGATCGTGAACCTGGTTTAAAGACCACTCGATATATCCTCTCTATATCGAAGTCAATGTAGTCCTAAGGACTTCATCACATGAAAAGAGTTCATATAGGAAAAGTAAGAATGTGATGAGCTGCCAAAATAATATTTATTAATTCATACAAAGAGTACAATACTCAATTCAACCGCCTACAACCTAGGCGATTGGCTTGGGACACAATTCCCAACAAGGTCCTCATTATTCTCATCGAGTTCGATGGGATTACTGTCCCAGACCAAGAAATCGTAGTATCTGTCTGGTCGATGCAGTATCCTACCGGATCTCCTTAATGGTTCCTACATGGGCTCTGGGTGTGATCTAATAACAACCGGTTCTATGTTGTCCCTTAAGTGTGTCAGTTCTTCTACTTGTTGAACTTCACTAAGTTCAGTCTTAGCGGCTACAGTTCCTTCACCAAGGAACTCCTTTTCAAATGATAGCCCTAAGCTGATGAACAACTTTTATTCCTTAGCCAAGTAGAAGTAGTACCCCTTAGACTCTTTTGGATACCAACAAATAGGCAATTGTCAGACCTAGGTCCAAGCTTATCCATTTCCAAATGTTTGACATAAGCGGGCAACCCCAGACCCGAAGGTGTGTGAGTGTCGGCTTACGTCCAATCCATATCTCATATGGGGTTTTGCTAATGGACTTACTCAGAACCTTATGTAAAAGGTAGCAAGCTGACTCTAGAGCATATCCCCAAAAGGATAGCAGCAGAGAAGCAAAGCCCATCATGGACCGAACCATGTCTAACAGGGTTTGATTCCTCCTTTCAGACATCCCATTTAACTGAGGTATCCCTGGAGGTGTCCATTAAGAGAGAATCCTATTCTCCTCAAGATATGTCAGAAAATCACCAGAAAATTATTCACCACCTCGATCTGATCAAAGGATTTTGATATACTTTCCGGTTATTTTTCTACTTCATTATGATATCATTTGAATATTTCAAATGATTTAGATTTATGTCTCATCAAGAAGACATAACCGTACCTCGTAAGGTCATCTATAAATGTATGAAATAATTGTACCCACCTCTAGCACTAATATTCATAGGTCTGCATACATCAATATGTACCAGACTTAGAATTTCTTTGGCTCGTCACCTTTTTCCAGTGAAAGGTGATTTTGTCATCTTTCCAAGAGATAGGACTCACAGGTTGGTAGCGAATCACATTCACTAATCTCAAGAAGACCCTCACTTTTCAACTTGTTTATCCTATTCTTATTGATATGACCTAGCCTACAATGCCATAGATATGCTTGCTGACATTATGATTGGGACATCAAATCAGACATAGACTTTAAGCTCTAATTTGTTCTCTAAGTCATGTGTTGGTAAATTTTGCTAAGTCTTGTAATAAAGTCCCTCAATTGAGTCCTGTAATAAGTTGAGGCAAAAAGTCCAATTGAGTCATGTGAATCCCTTATCTCAATCTCATAAGTCCCTTAAGTCCTATTACTTGAGTCCATTTGTAAGTTTATGAGTCCACTTGTCCAAGTTTAGTGAGTTTACTTGAGTCCTGTAATTTTCAAATACAAGAGAGGAGGATTCCCAGATCAGGAGTTTATCAGGCCTCACCCTAGAGCTAGAGACCTTGCATCTGTGCCCTGCTCAAGCCACCCTGGGCCTTTCATGCCACCCAAGCCCATGGTGCCCCCCCATATTTGAAGATACTTGGCACCCCAGGGGAATATTCTTTCTTCCCATGTGCCCCAGTCCAGAAGCCCATCAGGAGCTGGCGCCCCTCAAGCCCATTCTTGCAGTTGGCACCCATCCCAGTCCAGGTCATCCAAGGTTGGTTCCCAGCCCAAGTCCAAGCCCAAAAGGGAGTGAAAAAGTCAAAGCAGCCCAGAGGATTTCATCCTAGCCTAAGCCCATGGAGAAAAGTCAAAGCTTCCAAGTTCTACAAGGAGTCCAATGTCCAAGTCTTACTAGAATTTAGGCCTCCTAATTTCAATCAAATTTTGTACTCCTAATTCTAGTTAAACCTTGTACTCCTTGTCCCATACAAACTTGTAATCCAATTTTGACAGGAAAAGGGCCCTGGGTGAATCTATAAATACCCCACCCCCTTCCCCTCTTGTAATCAACTTTTTTCATGAATACAATCTAAGATTATTCTACTGAATTGTGTGCTCCAGATTGGAGTGTGTGAGACTTGTTTTTTTTTTTTTTCTTGTGACTAAACCCTAGCCCTTGCCCATCCAAGCAAGAGCCCTAAGACACCCATCATCAGCCCTCTCCAAGATCCAGATGCCCAAAGCTTCCTCCAAGGCCGCCAACCCCCTGCAACTCCATCTTCCAATCATCCTTCAACCCGATCTCCAGTTCTTATTTTTTCCTTCTTGTTTGCCACTAACCTTTGATGTTTGCAGGATCCCACTAGTGAAACCATCCTTGGATGACATTTTCTTTGCCTCTGAACGAGCTAATAAAAGTTGACAGATTCACAGGAAAGTGACTGGATCATCCAGGTGCCGATCTGAGCGGAGTGATCTCTTCTATGGCAACTAGAAATCATTCCGTGGTATGTTAAACCTAATTCCCATCTCTTTTTGTCTGATTCCTGAAGTTGAATATGCCCCTAATAGGCCTTCTTAGATCTAGGATCCTTTTTTTTTTTTCTTTTTGATTAAACTAGCATGTGGGAGATCTAATTGATACAGGATAACCCTAACCTAATATAGGCTAGTTTCGGAAATAAAAATCATAAAAAAATCCAAAAATATTTCTTACTTAATCTAATTTCCTTCATCTTCATCCCTTGCATATCATCCTGCATCATATTAGAATCTCGTCCCTCATCAATTTTGGTATCAGAGCACAGTTTAGGGCATGTTCTTGCATCATAATCTAGATTTCTGTATGTATTTTTTGCATAACCCCTCAAAACATAGGACTGCTTTCCCATCAAACATTTTTATTTTTTCTAATTTTCATGGTGAATATCCTTTGTTTTGTCCTTTATTTTTCTGATATTTTTGTGGATTTTTTCAGATATGAAAATCAATAAAAAAATAGAAAAACAAAACCCTAACAAAATTTTGCATCCTATTATTCGCATTAGGGGTTTGTGTTTAGATCTGTTTCATGAACTTAGGAATTTTATTTTTCACTGGAATTTACATCACATCATCTCTGTTGAGTTCTCTATTTACTTATATTTTATCAGATTTTCTAGAACCAGGCATCCTAGAAACCCTAACCAGAATTCTGTGTTTTCCTGCACCTAGTTAGAAACCCTAGGTTTTTCATCATAATACTATTTGTTTTGCATGAAATTTGGTAGGAAGCATCCTTACATGTGATTCTATGTTCCATAAATTTTTAGAGTTTTTCTGCATTGAAATTTGTGCTAACTTCTGTATCAAACAAATCCTAATTTCAGTTTCTGCATATCTGACTAAACCAAACCTAATCAACTGCCAAACCCCACCCAACCCAAGCCAATTTTGTTTGATAACTTAACCAACTTAAATTTAATTTTCCACCTCATAAAAAGATAAGAAAACATTTTTATTTTCTGTTTATTATTAGATTGCATTAGGGTCATAATTGTGCATCATCTCATCTAACTAATCTTAAGGGCAATATCACTATCTCATATCAGGGCAGGATTTCATCACCTGTCCTAGGCCCAAAACAATCACCCAGCATCAGAACCCAAACCTAGTTAAAATAATTAGATCTAATTTGCTCTAGTGAGCTAGGGACATCAACAGGTCGGTCCCGAATTGTGTGGATAAACTAGTGCATTCAATTCCTCGACTATTGCTGGAAACTAGTGTTTAAGGCTAGAGGTCTAGAGACAAACACCCTAAGTGGACTGGTGGTTACTTAATTAGGACCCTGTCACAGGCAGAGGGAGCCTCCTACCACCCCACCTCTTACCTGGCCTGTGGAAGGATTAGTTGTTGAGTTGGGTGTAAATTGAGTTGACCCATTCAATTTTGGCTCTAGGTCTAGCAAACCATTGAACATAGGAACCTGTGTGCTTGACTGCATCATAACACCTTGACTGATTGATTGCATGACCACTAGGTTAGGGACCCAATACCAATAGTCTAAACCCTAACCCAGCTCAACCATGGAACCAATCTAGAGACTTTCATGAAGGTCTTGACTAAACGATTTGACCAGATGAACCACAGGTTCGACCAAATGAATACCCAATCCCAAAATCAGCTTGTCCAATTGACCACTCAGATGAACCAATGGACTACTCAATGAATCATGGATTTGACCAATTGACCCAATCCTATATCCAAACCTATGAAAGGCTTGACCCCTTAACCAATAGTTTTGACCAGGTAGGGAGCCAATTAAGAGATTTAGAGAAAACCCCTAAAACCTATCCCATACCTAAACTTGAGTCCAACCCTAGGAAGCCCAATACCCTGACCCATACTCAGAGCCAAACCCTAGGAGAACCTCAAACACTGACCCATACTTAGAGCCCAACCCTAGTAGAGCCCCACACCCTGGTCAAATCTGGGATTCTAATCATAGGAGGCCCAATTATAACTTCATAGACCAGGATCTTGATTTTGAGGATTATCTTGATTGGGAAGGAGGCATAGCTCTGTATTTTAAGAGAGTGACTAGACAAAAAGGGTCAGTCCCCGTAGCCACATTGAAGGCCGTAAGAAAAGACTTAGAAAGAAGTACCTTCACTGCACCCTGCATCAATTTTGCTTGAACCTAGATCTTCTGCACCCGACCCTATGACCCTCACTCCTATGAACACAGGTCTTATGAATCCAGATCTTATGAACCCAGATCCTTTGAACCCATATCCTATGAGCCCAAGAGATTCATAACCCATAGATCTAAGCCCTTGTTCTATGAGCCCAAGGGACCCATAATCCCTAGGAGACCTAAACCCCATAGGATTAGTACCCCTAGCTATCAGCCTAGTGCCAGTCCAATTCCCCTTATTCAACCTGAATCCAATAGGAATAGTACCCTTAGATATGAGCCCAGTATTAGTCCACTTCCCCTTAATCGACCCACCCCTACTATCCCAGACACTAGTCAATTTTTTCTTAGCCAACCCCCTCTTATAACCCCACCAGTTCACCAGAATGACCTTGAAGAGAAGATATATGAAGCTAATGTGAGCTTAGTGAATGAGTATGAGGAAGAAGAAGAAGAGATACCTATAAAGACCTAGATTTAGTTAATCCAGTAGATATCCAGACTGAAGCAAACCCAGAATTAGTTGACCTAATAAATACCTAGACTAAAGCCAACCCAGAATTAGTTGACCCAAACCATACCCAGATAGAAGCCAACCTAAAGTTAGCTGACCCTGGCCACATCCAACTGAACCTGTAATGGAAGACCAGTTAGAGGAAGAGAACCCAAATACTACTGTTAGAATCTTACTTGAGGAGCCACTAGAAGAAAGTCCAATTATAGGGCCCAGTCCTAAATTTCATGAACTAGAAGACTTTATTAAGGACTTGATCTCTTTAAACCAGTACCCTAAGGATGAAGTCACTCTTTTGACTCTAATTGATCTCTTCCCTGAAATTAATGACCCATTCTTCCATACTGTAGACCCTATAGGTACCCATTAACCCCATAAGGTCAACCTCATTAGTCTAGGACTAATCCCTGAAACCCCTTCTTGTCTCCTATTCTATCCGATCAACCCCGAACCCTTTTCTTACTTTCCACCCCACCAGACTAACTCAAAATCCACCTCGTATTTTTTGTCTTTTCTTGAATCTTCTTATGTTTATTTAACCACTGGATTGCATTTTGTAGAGGTAAACATGTTGCATACACCCATTATGCATGTTATGTTTGCATTTTTACTTTTGGAGGACCCTATGGCATCTGTTAGGAGTGCATGCTAAGTTCTCATTTGCATGTCACCCACCTGACCAAGGGTCAAATCCACAGCTTAGTTTAGAGTTAGTCAAGTTTGCATATCAATAAGTGTTGGCATGAGTTATTTGTCCGTATTAGGTATTTTGTCTACATGTCAATAGGAGTTGTTGTGTGTCATTTGTACTGCATGATTAGAGATATGCATGAGGAATTAATCATAAGATTAATGTAAGCAATGTTTTATATAAGTATGGTTAATTCCCGAAAAGAGTATAAGAGTTCGCTAGGAAATTTTGTAACAATTAGGCTACATACCTGTAAGCTAGATCCATCAAAGTGATAAAGAAAGTTGGACCTAGTGCCTGAGTTATCACCTAATTGGCATTAAGCTCAACCTTCAATATCTCAGACTTAGTAGAGTATAGGGAGCCAGCAATGATTCCCAGTGAGTTTGAGCCTAACCCTTTTCTTTGAGAGTGAAACCCAACCCTAAGTGTCCACCATCAAATTAGCCTATGAGAAGAAAAAATTAAGCGTATCCTGGATGACCAAGCCACTAGTACCTAGATCAAAGGCTTCCATATCACTTGGTTCGTTGGCAAGGTCAACCAAGATCTGAGGATTCATGGATCACTCGAGAGGATCCGCAACATCTCAACCTAGACCCATCAGAGTAGTACTTAAGCTAGATCAACCTTCTTACTCGACAAGGTCGAGTTCCTCCCACCTTGGAGAATTGATGGGGACATCAGATCAGACATAGACTTCAAGCTCCAATTTGTTCTCTAAGTCATGTGTTGGTCAATTTGCTAAGTCTTGTAATAAAGTCCCTCAATTGAGTCCTGTAATAAGTTGAGGCAAGAAGTCCAATTGAGTCCTGTGAATCCCTTGTCTCAATCTCATAAGTCCCTTAAGTCCTATTACTTGAGTCCATTTGTAAGTTGAGTGAGTCCACTTGTCCAAGTTAGTGAGTTTACTTGAGTCCTGTAATTTTCAAATACAAGAGAGGAGAATTCTCATATCAGGAGTTTTATCAGGCCTCACCCAAGAGCTAGAGACCTTGCATCTATGCCCTGCTAAAGCTGCCCTGGGCCTTTCATGCCACCCAAGCCCATGGCGCCCCCTATATTTGAAGATACTTGGCACCCCAGGGGAATTTTCTTTCTTCCAGGTGCCCCAGTCCAGAAGCCCATCAGGAGCTAGCACCCCTTAGGCCCATTCTTGCAGTTGGCGCCCATCCCAGTCCAGGTCCACCAAGGTTGGTGCCCAAGCCCAAGTCCAAGCCCAGAAGGGAGTGGAAAAGTCAAAGCTTCCAAGTTCTACAAGGAGTCCAATGTCCAAGTCCTACTAGAATTTAGGCCTTCTAATTTCAATCAAACTTTGTATTCCTAATTCTAGTTAAACCTTGTACTCCTTGTCCAATACAAACTTGTAATCCAATTTTGATAGGGAAAGGGCCCTGGGTGAATCTATAAATACCCCACCCCACTCCCTCTTGTAATCAACCTTTTTTTATGAATACAATCTAAGATTATTTTGTGAATTGTGTGCTCCAGATTGGAGTAGTGTGAGACTTTTTTTTTTTCCTTGTGACTAAACCCTAGCCCTTGCCCATCCAAGCAAGAGCCCTAAGATGCCCTTCATCAGCTCTCTCCATGATCTAGATGCCCAAAGCTTCCTCCAAGGCTGCCAACCCCCTGCAACTCCATATTCCAATCATCCTTCAACGGATCTCTAATTTTTTATTTTTCTCTTCTTGTTCACTACTAACTTTGACATTTGCAGGATCTCTCTGATGAAACCATCCTTGGATGACATTTTCTTTGCCTCCAGATGAAGCTGATAAAAAGTCGACGGATTCATGGAAAAGTGACCGAATCATCCAGGCACCGATCTGAGTAGAGTGATCTCTTTTACGGTAACTAGAAATCATTGCCTAGTATGTTAAACCTAATTCCCATCTCTTTTATCTAATTTCCTGAAGTTGAACATGCTCTTAATAGGCCTTCTTAGACCTAGGATCCTAATTTTCTTTTCTTTTTGATTAAACTAGCATGTGGGTAGGATGCTAATTGATACAGGATAACCCTAACCTAATCTAGGCTAATTTCAGGAATCAAAATCATAAAAAAATTCAAAAATATTTTCTTGCTTTAATTTGATTTCCTTCATCTTCATCCCTTGCATATCATCCTGTATCATATTAGAATTTCGTCCCTCATCACAGTAGCTTTCCTAGGATGGTTACTAGATGTGTACACTATACTAACAGGTCATGATAGTACATAAATGCCATTATTCATGTATCCATTTATCATAATAGAATCATTCCAAATAATTTTGCAAATATCATTCTTTATTGATTGTTCATAACCATACATGGCCAATTGGCCTACAGAAATGATATTCAAAATGAAAGACAGATAATAATGACACTCATTCAAAATGATTGTACAAGACTCGAAAACTAATTTGAGGGTTTCCAATGCTAGGACTGGAACTTGGCTTCCATTTTCCATATTCAAGGATCTCTCGCCATCATCATTCTCCTACTAACTTGAAGTCCCTGCAAAGAATTACAAATGTGAATTAGACTTTCAGTATCCAATACCCAGTTAGTAGTATCGAAGATAGAGAAACTATAAGATGTTATCATATAAATACCTTATCCAGCATTGCCTTGCTGCTTCCCCTTCTTGGACCTGTTTAGGTCAAGAAATTTAATATAAAGAGGACAGTTCCTCTTTCAATGACCCTGCTCTTATCGGCCTTCACCTTCTTGACCTGACTGGGCCTAAAAGCATTTTGCACCTTCTTTCCTTTATTTCTCTTTTTTCCTTTCTTAAAGGGATGATGCCCTGCAGAGGATCCTCCCACTAGATTTACCACCTCTTTATTGAGTTGGTGGTCTTTCTCATAAGTCTATAGTAATCCCATAGACCGTGGTAGTTAACTGTAGGCTTATTCATTCTAAAATGATCGAGAAAGTCTAGATAAGAAGAGGTAAGGAATTCAGTATCATATCTTTCCCGAGCTGTTCATGCAAGGGACATCCGAGCTTATCCAAGCACTCAATCATCTCGATCATATATAATACATGATTAGTGACTGAGGCCCCATCAAGCATCCGTGTGTTGTAGATAGCACATGAGACCCTGTACCTCTCAACATCATCTGGTGTACTAAAGGACTCCTTCAACTTTTGAAGGATCTCCTCCGGCTGGGCTTCCTCGAATTTATGATTGAACTTATCATTCATCACTGCCAACATGATGCAACGGACAATGGTCCTATCAGAAAGCCATTTCTGATAAGTGTCTCTGACGGAACCCCGAGCATTAGGAGCAGGGATTTCAGGAGTTGGATCCGATATCATATATAACATCCATTCATGCTCCAGGACGATCCTGAGCCTTCGATACCAGCTATCAAAGTTGGGACCCTTAGCTTCTCATTATCAAGAAGAGATCGGAGTGACAAGTTGGTAGACATTTGAAAGGAAAACCAAAACTTATTGGTGTATATGAATTATTAACCCAAAGACATGGACTTTAGTCTAAAGGCCCTCCCACTATTTTGTTCAAACTAGTAGCCTCTACTTCCAATCTAAGGAATTACTTTAATTTCTTAGTGGGTACTAGAACCCAATAGACAACACATGAGCCCGACTTTGGCTGACCCACTCATGTGCATCTAAAGGTAGATTCTTTAATCGATTACTTCTCCAAGTAATTTCTAGGATTTAGATTTTGCCCCAAGGTATACTTTAATTGACCTTTAGGCCTCCTATTGAAGGTCCTGGTTAGGTCCAACCATTAACATAACCAAATTCAATGCTTCCAACCAACGAATAATCAAGCTCGACTTTAGCTAGCCTACCTAACCATCGTTAAGAGAGTCGCACTGAGCTATCATATTAGGAATGGTAATTTCAATAGCCCAATGAACACCCGATCTTTGGATCTACCGATGAACACCTAACTGTTGAACCCATTATCATTTCACTTAATGAAAGGCTATGACTTAGCTATTCCCATAACTTCATCCTTTTATGGATCTAATAATTTAGAGGGTTTAACTTTAATATGACAGATGAAATAGATAAGAAGACATGGATTAACCTCCTACTGACTACATTAGTCATAAAAGAGGGTTTCAGAAATTAATGATTCATGGGCACCTAAAATCAATCAAGACTAATTAACCTTGGTGACATGGTTAACACGAGTCAATGAGCTACCCAATCAATTCTGATTGACCACATTGGCCAGATAAGTGAGATATGGGATGGTTTCCATCATTAACCGTCTTGCCTTAGACACCAACTGGGTGGCCAGGTAAGAGGTAGCCCCATAGAACCATGATCAAATGCCATACTTACCTTAGATACTAATTGATTCATCAGACTTGATTAAACTAGCTTAAAGACTTGGGCTGACTACTGAGCCACAAATCAGGTCCATTTAGATTTATGGACTAATCAATCTAACTATTAGAGAGATCTATAGAGAAGAAATCCTAACTCAACATTTGATTAGATTAGTTCTCTATTTGATCCATTCATCTAAACTTAGGTCTAACCTAATTAAGGACTTAATTGAAGCTAACCCATGACCCTTAAAGGTTATTGAAATAACTTAGAGTCTTTGAATCATATCCTAAATCACCTTGTCATTCAAGGTAACTT
This sequence comes from Areca catechu, assembly GCA_021397845.1. Classification (NCBI taxonomy): domain Eukaryota; kingdom Viridiplantae; phylum Streptophyta; class Magnoliopsida; order Arecales; family Arecaceae; genus Areca; species Areca catechu. The sequence continues at coordinate 24,950,362 of CM038044.1, read as the reverse complement.
ATTCTAATTAAGTTCAATAATCTTCATAAATCGAAATAATTTCAATTTATATTATAAAATAACTTTACAAGCATACAGAATTTGAATTCACTATTTAGGATTTTCTGGTCAAGTCGACTCAAGCAAAATGTGAGTCGGCTCATCTAGAACTAAAAACTGACAGATTATTCTATCTACAGAGATGAGTCGGCTCGAGCAGGGATCGAGTTTGCTCATCCAAAACACAGAACAAACAGACTATTCTGTTTGCATAAATGAGTTGGCTAAAGCAAGGGTCGAGTCAGCTTGTCTATCAGGGCAAAAAATAGTGACTTCAAATTCATGTATTTTACTTGAACTATTCAAAGTTTTTTTATCAAACATCTATAGATTAAAACTATTTTAACCTATCAAATCTCTCACTTTCTTCTTCATAAGGTCATGACACAGTGGCACCTCTACATGCCATAGGAGAATCCCATTGAATAGGAAGTGATGACCTTCAAACCATACTTCTCTCCTATGACCAAATGGCTATGGCGAATCCACCTTAATCCAAGTACTTTGTGAGGAAAGCTAATGATATCTTAACATGCTACTATTATTATGCTACAGCAACCTGGCTCTGAACCAATGAAAGTTTAAAAAGCATAGTAGGTAGACAGACTATATTTTAAAACTATTTTAAAGTACAGTATGATTGAATACTTGGTAGATCGATCAAGTCGATCTACCAATCTGCCTGCAATAGAATCCGACATAACAAAAGTGCATGTAGAGATATCAAAAGCAAAGAAAAGAAAAGGGTACATTACCTTTAACCTTTGAATGCAAGTGATGAAAAGCCACTGAGCCACACAAATGTCTGGCCTCTATGGGTAGTTCACACCAAGGTTCGATCCCAATCAACTCCCTTGAGTGCTAGCTCCTTAGGATCTTTGAGGCCGATCTTTTCTCTCCTGGTCCTGCAAGACTTCCTTGAAGCCACCGAAAAATCTGGTTGGGGAACAATGGGGAGAAGTAAAAGTGGACCCTTTCCAACTAACTCTTTCTTCCCAAATCCTAGCTTGATTGCTAGGTAGGCTCACACCAAAAACCTAAATCCTCTCAAACCCCACTCTAAGGATACCTTCCCTCCCTCTCTTAGAAAAGCCCAGCAAAAGTCAACCTCAACTAACTCTGCTGCCCCTACAAAGACACCTATTTATAGTAGCAGCAAAGAGGGAGAGAGATATGGAAGGAGGAGTGATTGGGGGAGAGGGTTAAGGGTTGAACCAAATTGCTCTAGGTTTATATAGGAAAAAAATTGCATTCCAAATAATGCATTCCATAAAAAATCTTGGAGCCAATTTTAGCCACGATTTGAAATTTGAATTCAAAATTCAAATTTAAGTCTTTTAAAAAAAAGAGCATGACGAATCAAATCTAATTTGATCCTAAGCCAAATCACATTTGGCTTAACCTATCAGATTGTAATCATATTGCAAATAAGTCCTCCAAAATCACTAATCGAATTAGTGAAAAATCTTCATCACAGCCAAGTTTCGACTTATGGAAGTGTCGACATTTGGATCATGGTCATTATATTGATCCCATAGTGATGCCAAATGATTCTCAATCATCAATCGACCTTTAGATCAGGTAGAAACTCCTATGGTGTGTGACCCCATAGGTCGAATACTAAGTCGGTAGCACTGGAACATTTTCAGTACCAGTCAAAGTCATCATCTAGCAATGATACTCAATGTCCGGATAGGTCGAAGATGCAAAGCAACTCTCTAGAACCTCTGGCATATGGTTACCGCATAATTCATCCCTTTGACCTCATAATTCTTAGGATGACTTAGGGTTTGACTGCCAACCTAATTTAGTACATCCAGATCATGTTTCAACCTTACAAGTTCTATGACTCCTCATAAGAACTATCCTAGTCAAGGTTTTGCTAAATTGAGATATAGTGAGTCATTCACTCCAAACCATTTGAAGGGGTCAATCCTATCTTGATCCACCACTACTTCACAAGTACTTGACTATACCCAGAAATCTTCTGTCATTAGATTAGAAATCCAGGTAGTCTGGTATTAAAGTACAGTGAGTTGCTCATAAGCTACCATGGTGACCTCAGGTTTGAGGGACACATATACCCATATCCCTTCGCGAGCAACCCTTTGGCAGAAGGGAGCTCCGTAGATGGTCACGTTCAGTGAGACGTCATACATTTCACTTGTATGTCATATCAGTATCTCTACACTCCTTGGTTAAGAGGACAACCAACCAATGTGACATACAACAATCTATGCTTGATACATCGTCGTCCTATAATAATGTATCCTTTGGTTGTGAACCAGTTTAAGAACTACTTGATATATCCTCTTTATATCAAAAATAATATAGTTCTAAGGACTCCATCACACAAGAGTTCTTTTCAGGAAAATACACATATGATGAACATCCAAAAGAATAACTTTTATTCATTTAAAGAATTTATATACAATTATAAAGTAGCACAACCATCTACACCCTAGATGATTGGCTTTGGGATACTATTTCTAACACATGATCGCGGTGGAGCTGGCAGTACTTCATCTTGTCATGACCACCTGACGACCTAAGTGGAGGAGGGTGATGCAAGTAGCGCTCGGCCTCGATCTGCATAAGGATCTTGGACCTTGGGACGAGGAGAGGGGTGTACTTCTCTCCCTAAACTGGAGCTTCCTTCGGCTTGGGGCCCGCTCGGAGATTCGAGTTTACCATAGACCCATGTGTCCCGGAGGGCTCCCCCTGGGCTGCTTCTTCAGGGGCCTCCCATCTAGCTCCCTCTTGGTACAGTCTACCTCCATGTGGATGTACTTGTGGGCATGGAGGAGGAGCTCAGAGTAGGTATTTAGCAGCTTCTTGTTGAGGGAATAGGTGAAATGAGATCCTGAGCCCCCTTTTCAATAACAACATGGCGATGGGCTCATCCAAGTTGTAAATCTCCAGGATGGCAACTTTGAAGCAAGACATGTAGTCTCGCAAGGGCTCATGGTCCTACTGGTAGATGGAGAAGAGGCTGTCGACTTCATGTAACACCTTCCAGCAAGAGTCAAAGTGTGCCACGAACTTCTTCTCCAACTGCTCAAAGGAGTCAATGCTCTGGGCTCGAGGTGGGTGTACCAAACTTGAGCAACCTTCCGAAGAGTAGCTTGGAAGGCGATGCAGAGGAGGGCGTCGGTAGCCCTTGGACCCTCATGAGGGCCTTGTAGCTCTCGAGGTAGTCTAAGGGGTCGGTGGTCCCATCGTAAGGATCAATCTGTGGCATGCAGAACCAGCTGGGAAACGGTTCCTCTTGGATTCTGTAGGAGAAAGGTGGGTGGGTGTCATAGCTTGTTGGCTCATGTGAGAAGCCTTGTAGGTTGGCAAACTGGCGGGATAGCTCAGCTAGCTTGCACTCTTGTTCCTTCAGGAGCCTGTCACCTGATAGCCTCATCGGTGGAACCTTCTATTGAGGCTGTCGGAGGAGAGGGAGATGAGGGCCAGAGGAGATCATGATGGGAGCCCTTGCCATGGTAGTGCTTGCAGTGCCATGAGGTGCCATGGTCCAAGACTGGGGACTAATTCTCCCAGCTAACCGAACCACTCCACTACCTCTTCCTTGGGGTTTGAAGGCTCCCTCGGGGGTAGGATGTAGCCTGCGGATGCGACGGTCTTCCTTGGAAGGATTGCAAGCTACCGCAGGGCCTAGCAACTTGAGCCGCTGGGGTCCCTGGTTGCTGCTAGGTTGTCAGGGACCAATGCTGGTGATGCAACTAGCGCACCGCCATAGCTAGGGCCTAGACCTGCTGGGCGAGCATGGTGAGCTGTGGATCCACCGAAAGTGACAGAGGTTAAGCGGGGAGCTCCCTCTCCAGGCTGTGCAGGTCGCCACGGTGGGAAAGGTCTCCCACATGGCTGACGGAGGCATCCCGCATGTGCATCACCACCATATTACCACGGGCTTCCATCGAAGTTCCTCTAGCAATAGGGTGCTAGTCTAAACTAGCTTCCCCCTACCTGGCATGCCAATCTATTACCGTCTAGATCATCATGGCCGCAGCTTCGGTGTAGTGCGGATGTGCGGACTTCCCGCTTGGAGACCTTTGACAGTGACTAGTCCTGCAAAAAGAGAGAAGACCCGGGCCAGGGATCCCGACGAGAGCACTCCGATGATCATTTAGTAGGCAATAAAGGAAAATAGATATCCTCCTTAGCGAAGCCCAGAGCGGTCTCCACATTTAGAGGATGTTGAAAAGATGGGGAGAGAGTAAAGAGTGGAAGCTTAAGCAGTGGGTGTTCTTTAGGGGAGTCTCCGGAAGTTCTTCTAGCCCTTGCCTTGACCCCTCTTTGTTTGCTCGCGCTTGTGATTCTGTGCTTATGCTTGCACTTACCTTTGCCAGAGGCCCCTTCGAGCTTCTTATAAAAGCGTGTTTCATCTTATGGGGCTTAGAGCCCCGCTTTGATGCTTTTTGGGCATGGATTCTATGGGTGGAGCACAAGTTTGCCCTGGCCTCATGTAAGAGGAGGGGGCCAAGATTTGAGATCTTCAGAGGAAGCTTCTATCATGCAGGCAGGGTACTATGAAGTGTGCTTTCCCACCGTGGTGAGTGCGAATGGCATGCCACGGAGCCTAACACCCTGACAGGGCACTTCCACTTGTGGATGTCGAGCTACCATGTCTGGGGGCATAGTAGAGCTCTGCTTGGTAGGAGATGCTATAGGGTCTGAGACTCTTGGTAAAACATTCCTCTTCCAGGTGGTGCAGATAGTAGGTTGTAGGGTGTGGTGCGCCAGGCAGAGTGCCTTTCCAAAGAAGGTGTCTATAGTGCACTTGCAGGGCCTCGCACCCCGATGGAGCACCTCTCTGCAGGTGGTGCAGGCGACGTGCCTGAGAGAAACACCTCTCCACAACAGGTGCAAGCGGCATGCCCTGGCGAAGTGTCTCTCCTCAGGAGGTGCAGGCGGCATGCCCTGGTGGAACACTCCTCCACAGGAGGTGCGCTTCTTCGAGCAACGTGAGGGCTTAGCAAGGATGGCGACACCACCTGCTAGGGTCGCTATCCCAGCCACTCCCATAGTAGCCCGAAAGGGGGCTGGACCTAGGTATGGTAACAAAACCCAAACCCATGGGTACCCGACCTGGCTCAACCTGATTAGTCTAGATAATCAATGCTTTGACGAGTCTAGCTCGGGTTTGGATAAAACCCCAATACTTAATTTTGGTTTGGGCCGAGACTGAGTAGATATACACCCGACCCGAATCTGGTCTAAATTATTTTAATATTAAATATATATAATTAAATATATTTTATCTTTATTTACTTCAGAAGTATTGAATTTTATTTGTTTAAGATAATTTAAATTTTATTTTGATTGAATATGAAATTAATGCTGTTAAACTCAAAATATAGTTAAATTTTATTTATTTAATATATGTATGATTTATAAAATGGTAGATGATTTTAAAGTTGATAAAAATAAAAAAATATTCCCACTTAGTTACCCAGTTGGCCAACCCAAGAGGAGGGTGAATTGGATTTGAAAACTTTTTAATAAGTATGTGCCTTTTGAAATCTTTGTGTGGTGAGTGAAGTGTATCAAGTGTTATGTACGGAAGCAAATAAATAAGCAAAGACAAGAACAATCACAAACAACACAAATTTAGCATGGCTCGTAACAATCCAGCTCCTACATCCACTATTCAAGGTGCACACTTGAGATTTTCACTATATTCTTCTCGAATACAGCCGGATTGTTTTGCAACAGGCTCACAATCCAAAACCCAATACAATGTTAGTTTTCTTGGACTCACTAACAACCTAAACTTGATTTTCAAGGCTCACCAATAACCTAAAGACAATTTACAAGTTACAGCCCCTGCTATACTTAGAACAACTCAAAAATAGAGTTATCAAGGAAGCAATACTAAAAACAAACCCAAAGATTTAAATGGTTGTAGTTGAAGTTCTTAATGAGACCTTCTTGAAAGCTTCTTCAATGCTATTCAATGACTCTTTTAATACTTCAAATGTTGACTCAAGATGGTAGTTGAAAGTTGGTGAAGAACTTGAGTCTTTACTTGAAAGCTCTTGAAAAATATTCAATACCCTTATAAAAGTTCTTCAAAACTTGTTTAGATCCATTATTTATAGCCTCTTGAAGTGTTCCTAGGTGGATATGGCCGTTAGAAACTCCTGGGAATCAAAAACTAGCCATTACTGTTCAAAAACTAGGATTCGAGTCGGCTTGCATGACTAGGTTATTCAGAATTACTTTTCTATCACTCTAGAAGAGTCAGCTCTATTTTTTATTGAGTCGGCTCGATTGACTGGTTTTCTCAAAACTCAATTTCAGCTACTATGAAGGAGTCAGCTCGGATTGTCATTGAGTCGGCTCGGTTGGAAAGTATCAAAATTTTCTGTGCCGTGCCACATCAATGTATCAGCTCTAGCAATGAGTCGGCTCGAGTGAACTTTCTTCAAATGCTTTCAAACTTCTCCAAACTTCTTCCAAATAACTTTCAATAACTTCTAAACCTAATCTAAGATATTTACACTTAAATTTATAATAGTTTTGCCTTTTTTACAAGAATATACATTCAAAAAATCTTTAAGGCTCACAAATACATGAAGCTTTTCTTTATGTACATGATTTCATTACATTGGACTAAAAATGTAGAGTGAATGATTGACCATGTAAATTACCCTACAAAAACTTTTTTAAACATTCTGAAAAGTGTTAGTATCAAGTGCATGCTCCAATGTTTTGTTATCATCAAAATCATTCTAGGGGTCAACAAATATGACTTAATTGGATTTGGGCCAAGTAAACCCAAATTACCCGATACTCGATAGAGATGGGTTTGGATAAAAAAAACCAGTCTCGATAGTATTTGAGCCAGGTTTGGATAGTTTATTGAGTATTCGGGTTTGGATTTGGATAGTTATGCATCTGACCCCAACCCGGCCCATTGCCATCCCTAGCTAGACCCACCTGTCGCTATTCAGGTTTTATTTCAGTTGGGGAGCTTGACTTTGACCTAGAGCTCAACCTCGAATGAGAGCTCGACCTCGATCAGGAGCTCGATCTCGGACGGAAGCTCAACCTTTAATGGGAGCTCGACCTCGACCTGGAGCTTGACCTCGGATGGGTGCTCGACCTCCGACGGGAGCTCGACCTCGAACAAGAGGTTGACCTCGGATGGGAGCACGACCTCGATCCTTATCTGGCACTAGTATCCATGTGGCACCTTCTGCCAACCTTCTACCAGCTTGTCCGTCCGCTGGATCCGATGCGAGCTCCATATCAGCGGTCATGCCACATCAACTAGGAATCATATTTATATGCAGTCAAACGATAGAAACCCCACTATGAGTAGCTAAGACACTGCAGGTCTAAGAACTATTTACATAACATAGCAACGAGAATGTCACTGATAAGTGAGTAGACATCTAAGTGACTTCTCATTTTGGTCGCACTCAGTATCATTGTTCTCTAACAACCACTTACACTCTTGCTCCAGTGTCCCTATATTGTAGTCTTGAGACTCATTTATCCGAAAGAAAAGCGATCTGTACACCAATCTTAATGGATCAATTACCATCCCCGTGATGATCCAACGATCAGAAGCAATTTAGGAGTTAATCTATGATGACATATGTCTCAAATTCTCAACTCTTGAGAATATGTATCATTATCTATTAACTTCTTAGATGATTCATAGACACATTAAACAAGAATGGATAAGAAAAATCTAATTTTACAAATTTGAATAAATCAAGTACAAAAATATGTCCTACAAATATTACAATGTATCTGGCCAAATTGGCTTTTAGGGCATAAATCTAACAGAGCTTAAGTGTAGGCTAGGACTATGTCGCCTAAGCCTTGCTTATCCTCTATTGTGCTTTATCCACTTTTCGCCACAACCATTCACCCACTTTCTACCACATCTATCTGCCACTCTCATTGATTTGCCCACTTTCGTTCTATCCCGACACTACTTCACTACCCAGGGGTGGACCATACCAATTTTTCTAGGAGCCAAGAAAATATAAAAATAAATATTATTAATAAATAATTTAAATTAATTTAAATTTTTTTTATAAATATTATTTGAATTGTAGTTGTATTATTTTATAAGATTAAATTCATCAATAATGGAATCTATCATAAAACTTTTTGCTATCTCCTTATCGATATAAGTGACTAAATAATCGACAAAAAAATCATCTTCCATCTTATTGCACAATCTGATCCTGACAATCTTCATTATTAAAAATGCTCTCTTTTTAGTAGTGGTTAAAATCGGGAGAGTCATAAGTACTAAAATTGGAAGAGTCATAAGCGCCATGGACTCGTAGAGGATGCACGCGCACCAGTCACGATGGTAACAGCATCGCACCGAGTACCATTGGCACTGTACAACGCGATAGGATTCCATCGAGCGACAGGGCCAAATGTGATGGGGCACGAGTACAGAGCATCTATGGGAGCCCGGGGCATGATGGGCCTGCCCACCCGTACCCCTCAAGACCTAATCGTGCTACGTGATGGGTCCGGTCGCTAGGACGGTATGCAGCTTCACCATATATGGCATCTGTCGATCCGGCGAGACTGATGGAGACCACCGAGACAGTAGCCATAGGACGGCACATCAGTGGTATCCGGCCTTACGTATGCATGACTGCCAGGTTTCACCATTGGAGCATTTCCACCAGTCGCACCGCATGACAGGTCCAGCCACCATCTCATCCATTAATGTGGCAAATGGGATGGTGCTTGTTGCATGCGGTGGCTTCGGTCATGGTAGATTCTGGAGATGAGTGACGGTCAGCAACAAAATTTTTTTTTATCTTCTTCTAAAAAATTATGAAGAAAAAAATAAATAAAAATGAAAGATAAAGTTGGAAGTGATCAAACTTTCAAGTAGAGAAAGCTAATTTATGATATTTATTTTATTTTAAAACTTTTTTCCAAGATTCTTCAAGGTATATTTAATATCCCAAATTTTAGGAGGGCCAAATATGTAAATACATATTATTTAAAATCTTATATAAATTTTAATCTATAAAAAATATTGAAAAAAAATTAGGGGGTGCCAAGGCCCCTACCCCCGACGATCCGTTCCTGTCACTACTACACCATTTATCTAGAAGTTACAAATTCGTCTCTTCTGTTTGCTTTTATGAGAAACTGACTTAGATATCAGAGAATCTATCACTAAAAAATATCTCTATCGTGCTTGAACTTCTGTATCTTCATTATTTTTGTAGGTCTTAAAATATCCGTGCATTAGTAGAGAGAAACCCGGAGCTGTTTGACATAGTAGCTGCATCCAGCTACATCAATAAAGAACCGTTTGATATAGCAACCGCATCTCGCCACATCAGTAGATTTCTAGTAAAACCATAATAGTAATCTAAATAAAATTTATAAACACTTCTAATTCACTGATCCAGTTATTTCCTTAATTATTGGCGGTGCTGCAATGGAACATTGAGTTATATTTTCAACAATTTCAAAGGAACACTATCTTTGGCTGAAGCAAAGATGGCTGGATATACAGAGCTTGGCCATCTGGGACAGGTGTTGCAAGAGAGGAGAGGATACATTGAGAAAGTTTGCTTTCGTGATATTGATGAGGCTGCACGCTCCACCCTCCTAACAGACCCCCAAATCGAAGAGACTGACTACGTCAAAATTGTTCTTAACATCTTTGCTTATTCTCGGGACTTGATGAGTTTACCGCATCAATTAGTATTCCTTGACTCTGTTGCTTCATCAATTAAATAAAACTATTTTACTACAGGTCATTATCCTTGCGAGAGAGTCAGGTTTAAAGCTTGAGCTGTCTGTTATACCCGTCCAAAGCCTTGTATCTAAGTGCTAAGACAGTAGCTTAGTTGGTAAAGATTTGGTCTCACTATCAATAGGTCATGGATTCGAGACGAAACGAAATTTCGTAGGTGATCCGATTAAATCCAAAAATTATTTTTTGGAACCTGCCATAATTAATATGGGTACAAAAATCTTAAGTACCTTAAATCAAATATTATCTGTGCTATGGGTGATGTTGGTGTAAGTGAGAGGTCAACAGTTAGTATGAATGACGGGTCAGAATTCTTAGTGATGTCAGGTTGATCTAGTCATCTCTTTGTAGGGAAAGACTGCAAAGATCTAAACATTTTGAATCGAACATTATTTGTGCGATAGTTGATGTTGATATGAGTGAAAGGTCAGGATTCGAAACGAAATTTCGTAGGTGATCCGATTAAATCCAAAAATTATTTTTTGGAACCTGCGATAATTAATATGGGTACAAAAATCTTAAGTACCTTAAATCAAATATTATCTGTGCTATGGGTGATGTTGGTGTAAGTGAGAGGTCAACAGTTAGTATGAATGACGGGTCAGAATTCTTAGTGATGTCAGGTTGATCTAGTCATCTCTTAGTAGGGAAAGACTGCAAAGATCTAAATATTTTGAATCGAACATTATTTGTGCGATAGTTGATGTTGATATGAGTGAAAGGTCAGGATTCTTAGTGGTATCAGGTTGATGTACTCATTTCTTGATAGGAAAAGACTGCAAAAACTAAATACCTTGAATCAAACATTACCTATGCGATAATTGATATGAGTGAGAGATCAGAATTCTTAGTAATGTGAGGTTGACATATCTTGAATCCAATATTATTTGACAGGATGAGGACCAGTGAGTAGCTATACCGAATTTAACCCCTCCTACCCCTTTTATTAATAAAATAATAATAAAAATAAAAAGCCTGGTATCAGAGCCATTTAGGGTAAAGGAACATGTAAATTTACGCTATAATACTCTCGAATCAGTGAATGTACGCTGCAAAAGATCTGGTGAATATGTAGGCATGCTTTGTCAGCACAGGTATTCATGCAGCAACTTCCAAACATTGACGAGGACATGACGAAGGAACTAAATGATTCCAGGCTGCAGGACAGGTTAGTGATTTAGTTTCCCCATGCTCTTCTTTTTCTTTTTCTTTTTTTTTTTTTTTTTTTTTTTTTTTTTTTTTTTTTTTTTTTTTTTGGGTGTTGGGGCGGAGGGGGGTGTAAAGTAAAAGGGATGGGGGATCCCCATGCCCCTTTTTTTAAATATTCTATAAACTTTCTTGGATGATTTATGAGTTCTGTTTGATCTGAAGGTGTTGAGGTGGAGCCAAGGAGATACAAGAGAGAGCCCATTTGCACAGCTATGGGTTCCGATAAAATCATAGCTTTTACCACCATAAGATACGAAGCAGCCTCTGATTATCAAGAAGCAGCCTCTGATCATCCGGGGATCAGGGCTGGTGCAGCACTTACAGCTGGTGGAGTTTTGTAGGCTAATTAACCATAGATATACATTTATTTTATTTAGCACCCTATCATTCCTTTTGATATATTCAGTGCCACATTTATTATAGAGAAAGTAAATGCATTTACATCAGATTAGATCAATGGAACTTTAAATCGGACTGACCCAATTAAGATCCGGCCAGACAGTAAAGCAGATTTTAAATTGGACTGGTTCAATTATACTTGAACCGGATTCTGATTAAATTTTTTTAAAATAAATTAAACCTAAATCTGACCTGAAATCTGAAAAAAATTTTGAATCTGGCCCGAGTAAGGATCAGGTTTGGCTCAGCCTAGTCCAATTCCATCCCTAATTAGAAGTCAAATATGACATATACTTCATTCCTAACTGAATCTAACTTTTTTTTTTTTTTCATGTATTCCAAGATAATGCCTCACCACTTATCTCACAACCAGCTGGCAGGGGTTTGAGTCTTGGTTTGGACATATTTCGACTGGAAAGTTTAACATAAAATAAAAAATAGAAAAATAGTCCGGGAGTAAAATCAAAAAAAGAAAAAAATTAATAAAATAATCCTGGAGCCCCGTTGGCCGGTGGTAGTGAAAAAGTTAGGGATATATATAATAAATCCCGTTTACTCGGCTGGCACCAATGGTAGTCAGGTTGACATACTTACCTTCGGGTAGAAAATGGCTACGGAAAAATTAAGGACTGGCACTGGTAGTCAGGTTGACATACTCACTTTCGAGTAAGGAACGGCTACGAAAAAATTAATATGTGCCGTGTATCGAATATTCCCTGGCTGGGGTTGGGGATCGTCTGGGTGGGTGGCCACGCCCGGGATCTAACTCCTCCCCCTTTTTGTTTAACCAAAAAAAAATTTAAAAGTTTATAACAAAAATAATAAACAAGTTTTATTATAATTTTTTTTGATAAAAAAAGGGAGGGAATAAATCCCGGTGTAGCTATCTTCACTGGACTATATTCGATTCGGGCCTCACCATTGATGAAGGGATCATGCCTCGAACCGTAACCAATGGAAGGTGAGGCTATATAAATTTTTAAAATATATTTTTATAAATTAGATAGATATGTACATGATCATGAATTATAATCCTTAACAAAGAAATAGAATGCTCATAAAAGAATTCACAACTTCTAACTATAAAAAACCATTTACAACTCATAACAACTTAGTTGCAATCTTTATCCCAACTTAATTGCAATCTTTGTCCGGATTGCATGCGACGTCATGAGTCATGCTGCATATCACCCTTTCCTCCACGTCAATCCAACGTCCCACCTCCTGAATTGCGACAAAATCCCCTTCTTGTTACAAATCCAACCGCGTTCAGTTGCATCACCGATATCAACGTGAGCACCCCAACTCCGGTACGCACACGGGATTACTCGGATCGGTCTGGCGGCTTTGGCCCGTGAATTACTTGTCCGATGCGGTGACCTGACTGCCGAGAGTAATTCTTTGTGCACTACATACGATGCAGCAAATTCAGCATGACCTGTATCGCATATTTTTATTGATCCAAAAATATTTACTGTAGTATATTTCGATAAAAATTAAAATAATTAGTATTAATTAAAATTTTTATTTAGACCAAAATATCTTTACGATATTCTTATTCAAAAGCTACGACATCTCAGTTCAAAATCTACGACATCCTGATTCAAAAAATGACCTGAAACAGTATTACGATATTCTAGTTCAAAACCTACGACACCCTAGTTCAAAAGCTACGATACCCTAGTTCAAAACCTACGACACCCTTGCAGAAAAATATAAATTAAAACCTGAAACAGTATTACATCCTAGTTCAAAAGCTACGATATCCTAGTTCAAAATCTACGACACCCCTACAGAAAAATATAAATTAAAACCTGAAACAGTATTATGACACCCTAGTTCAAAAGTTACGATATCCTAGTTCAAAATCTACGACACCCCTGCATAAAAATATAAATTAAAACCTGAAACAATATTACGACATCCTAGTTCAAAAGTACGATACCCTAGTTCAAAACCTACGACACCCTTGCAGAAAAATATAAATTAATACCTGAAACAGTATTACGACATCCTAGTTCAAAAGCTACGATACCCTGGTTTAAAACCTACGACATCCATGCAGAAAAGGGACTGGAGGGAAGGGTATTTTGATCTGAACAAAAATTTCAAATAAAAACTGAATAATAATTAAAGTTTGTCACACTCAACTCCCATCCCATCATACTACAGTGGATATATTTGGATCAATAAAAAAGTATGGTACAGGCTACGCTGGATTTTCTGCACCACACGCGGTGCAGAAAGATTTTTTTGACTACCAAATATACAGGAAAGAACCCTGCATGATGGAGAAGTTTTAGGGGTCCCAAAGCTTTTACCAGCAACTTTCCCTCCCCACATGCCACCAATGTATTATAATATGTTAAACAAACCTCGTAGCAGTTTTGGCGACCATTACATTACACATTATAATTATACACTCTTAAACAAGCATTGTCATTTTCAAAATTCAAACTTTTTCATTACTTTTCTCAAATAAAATATGGTAATGGTGAGACAGTAACATGCTTTATAAAGTAAATAATAATAAAAAATTATGCTATTATTTTTTAATTATTTTTTCTTAATGATAAGTCCCTATCATTTTAGTTCTTAAGAATCGAAACAAGAGGATATTTTAAAAAATTGATAGAGTAGAAGGTTTATTTAGAATTGTTGTTATTGATGTGGTGCATCCGCTGACATGGAGCCACTACTGGCGGTCGCGCTGGCAAGAAACCCGCCATCTAGATACGGTGGCCAAACAAGGGGTCAAGGTGAGCCTTCCTGTCGAGGTCAGCTCCAGCCGGGGTCATGCTCATAGGACGAGCCCCCCGTTTGAAGCCAGCTCCCAGTCGGGGTCGTGCTCATGCTGCCAAGGCGAGCCCCCCGTCTGAGACCAGCTCCCGGTCAGGGTCGTGCTCATAGGACGAGCCCCCCATCTAAGGCCAGCTCCTGGTCGGGATCGTGCTCATGCTGCCAAGGAGAGCCCTCCTGCCAAGGTCAGCTCCTAGTCAGGGTCGTGCTCATACGGCGAGCCTCCCATCTGAGGCCAGCTCCCGGTCGGGGTCATGCTCATGCTGCCAAGGCGAGCCCTCCTACCGAGGTCAGCTCCCAACCGGGGTCGTGCTCATAAGGCAAGCCCCCCGTCTGAGGCCAGCTTCCGATTTGGGTCGTGCTAATGCTGCCAAGCGAGCCCTCCTGCCGAAGTCAGCTCTCAGCCAAGGTTGTGCTCATAGGACAAGTCTCCCGTTTGAGGCTAGCTCCTAGTCGGGGTCGAGCTCATGCTTCCAATAACAAGGCTCCCCCTGCCTCGCGAGGGACCGATATTCCCACCAACGGTGAGAGAAGAAAGGACCAACATAAATTCAAACCATGGCAAGAAGGAGCCCGATCACCTGCAACCTTTGAGAGGTGGCGCACGCCTTGCCATAAACTCAAACTCTACGACACGCCACTGCCACTGAGCGACGTATGTTCTGCCAGGCTCCACGCCCTATAACATGCCACCACGTCGATGATCGTGCAACCGAGGGCTTCAAACCTCGCGACACGATACCTGAACCTCCCCCAATAGGAGTGTTCCATGAAGGCCCCAGAGCTCTGCGATGCTCGCACGGACCCTCTAGGGATGAAAACACCTCACCATGGCTAGGGGCTCAACGACATGGTGCCCGCCGCTCCCATAAGGAGTCGTACCACTAGAGGGACACCTGGACAAAGCTCCATAACTGGTCTAGGCCACCCCACATATATAAGATCAGAGAGAGAGAACAAGAAAAGGGTAAGCAAGTGAGAACAGGGAGAAAAAGGGCAAGAAACCAGCCAAGAGAACTTTCCAAGCTCCCTGATTCCAACTCCACCTTGTCTTCACATCTAAATTCTTTTCTTTTCTTTCACCCTCTATGCGAAGAGTCCCCAAGCTCTCCGCCATAAAGGTTCTGTTCTCCTTGATCATCCCCGTTTAACTTTATCATCAGAGTGTCCCGTCAGAATTCCCGACCGGGTCTCCTCTTTTTTGTAAGGCAGTCAGACTATTGGGAATTGTGTCCCAAAGCCAATCATCTAGGCTGTAGATGGTTGTACCATTTTATAATTGTATATGAATTTTTAATAAATAAAAGTTATTCTTTTGGATGTTCATCATATTTATATTTTTCTGAAATGAACTCTTGTATGATGGAGTCCTTAGAACTACATTATTTGATATAGATGGGATATATCAAGTAGTTCTTAAACTGGTTCATAACCAAATGATATATTATTATAGGACAATAATGTATCAAGCATAGGTTGTTGTATGTCACATTTGTTAGTTGTTCTCTTAATCAAGGAGTGTCGAGATACTGGTGTGATATGCAAGTGAAATGTGTGACATCTCATTGAACGTGACCATCTGCGGAGCTCCCTTTTGCCAAAGGGTTGCTCATAAAGGGATATGGGTATATGTGTCCCTCGGATCTAAGATCACCATGGTAGCTTGCAAGCAACTCACTGTACTTTGGTGCCAGACCACCTAGATTTCTAATCCAGTGATGGAAGGTTTCTAGGTGTAGTCAAGTACTTATGGAGCGGTGGTGGATCAAGATGGAATTGATCCCTCCAAATAGTTTGGAGTGAATGACTCATTATGTCTCAATTTAGCAAATCCTTGACCAGGGTAGTTATTGTGAGGAGTCACAGAACTTGTAAAGTTGAGACACAATCTGGATAAACCAAATTAGGGTTGTCAGTCGAACCTTAGGTCATCCTGAGCATTATGAGATCAAAGGGATGAATTATGCGGTAACCATATGCCAGTGGTTCTAGAATATTGCTTTGCAATCTTCGACCTATCCGAATATCGGGTATCATTGCTAGATGAGGACTTTGACTAGTATTGGAAGTGTTCCAATGCTACCGGCTTAGTATTCGAACCTATGGGGTCACACACCATAGGGATTTCTATCTGATCTAAAGGCTGATCGACGATTGAGAATCGTTTGCCATCACTAGTGATCAATGTGATTGACCATGTTTGAAATTTCGACACTTGGTAAAATGTGAAGTGTCGACACTTGACTGACGAGCAGAAATTCTGGAAAGGTTTTGACTTCGAATTTTGAATTCGAATTTCGATTTTTGGGCATTTTTGGCTCTAGGCTTTCTTGGTATGATAGTCATACTTGCTTTTTTTGGCTTGGACCCATTTGGTATGGCCCTTGACCTTCTCCTCCAATCCCTCCTTCCTCTTTCTCCCTCTCATGGCTACCCCTATAAATAAAGGTTATTCTATAGGGCTTTGGCTGATTTTTGGTTCTTGGTTTTGTTTTGTTGGCTAGTTACAAGGTCTCCATGCCACAAAAGAAAAAAAAGGGAAAGGGATTTGTGAGGTATTTGGGATTGGGTGTGAGAAACCTAGCATTCAAGCTAGGTCTTGGGAAGAGAGTTTCCTAGGAAGGGTCCACCTCTCCTCCTTACCTTCCCGGAAGAAGAAGATCGGCTCGAACGATCCCGAAGAGCTAGCACTCCGAGGGAGTTGGTCAGTTTCGAGCCCTGGTGTGAACTACTCGTAGAGGCCAGACGCGTGTGTGGCTTGAGAGCATTTTTACCACCTCCATCCTTTAGGTATAGTGGTAAGGTACCTTATGCCTCCATCCTCTTTTCTATTGATGTTGATGTTTTTAGTAGCATGCTTCATTATTA
Source organism: Areca catechu (assembly GCA_021397845.1). Taxonomy (NCBI): domain Eukaryota; kingdom Viridiplantae; phylum Streptophyta; class Magnoliopsida; order Arecales; family Arecaceae; genus Areca; species Areca catechu. The sequence continues at coordinate 24,933,282 of CM038044.1, read as the reverse complement.
TATTAGATCCTGTTGCAGGAAAATTATAGATCGTTTGATCGATCTATCAAGTCTTCCACCGTGCTTGTTTTAAAATAGTTTTAAAATGCATGTTTCTGCCTTGCTGTTGCATATTGGTATGCTTCCCTATTTCAGCACTCTCAATGGTATCAGAGCACAGGTTCATCATAGTATAATAATGTTAGCATGCTTTAACATCATGTTTTTCTTTTAAAGTACTTGGAATGAGTGCTTCACCATAGCCGTCCAGTCATAGGAGAGAAGTAGGGCTGCAAGACCCTCTCTTCCCACTCAATGGAGGTCTCCTATGGCATGTAGGGGTGCCACTTATGATTGACTCGTGAAGAGAAAAAGTAAAAGAAAATGTAGATTAAAAATATTTTAATCCTGTATTATGATCTTAAAACCAATTTAGATAAGATCTAAGAGTTTTGTTTTGATTGGATTTGATTGAAAGTTTGGTGAAACTTTGGATTTGAAATCATTGTTATTACCCTGTGATAGGCCTTGAGTCAACCTCTTAAGTCGATTCATGAAGGTTGAAGTGTTGACACTTGACCAGGAAGTGTAGACATTTGAACTCGTGAGTCGACGCTTTGCCTTGAAGGTGTTGACTCATGAGTGCTTCCTAGAAAACATAGTGTTCTGTTTTCTTCCTGTCTCAGGCCTTGAGTCGACCCAAGTGTCGACACCTAGTGTCGACACTTGCCCCTGGTGAGTTGACACTTGACATGAAAAGTTACAAAAATAGTGAATTCAAATTTCTTATTATTGTAAAATTATTTTACATTTGTAAATTAAAATTGTTTTAATTTATTAAGGCTATTGAACTTAATTAAAAATTAAGTCACTTTGAATGACTAAGAACTTTAGGAATATGATCCAAAGATTTTAAGTCATTTCAATAAGCCTTAAGGGTCATGGGTTAGCTTCTTTTGGGTCCTTAATTGGGTTAGACCTAAGTTTAGATGCATTGGACTAAATAGAGAACTAATCTAATCAAATGTTGAGTTAGGACTTATTCTCTATAGATCTCTCTAATAGTTAGATTAATTAGTCCATAGATCTAAATGGACCTAATTTGTGGCTCAGTGGTCAACCCGAGTCTTTAGCCTAGTCTAATCGACTTTGATGAACCAATTGGTGTCTAGGTAAGTTTGGCAGTTTGATCACGGTTCTTTGGGGCTATCTCTTACCTGGCCAACTCGGTTGGTATCTAAGGCAAGACGATTAATGGTGGAACCCAACCCATGATCTCACTTACCTGGCCAATGTGGTCGATCAGAATTGATTAGATAACTCACTGACTCGTGTTAACCCATGTTACCCAAGGTTAATCAGTCTTGATTGATTTTAGGTGCCCATGGATCATTAGTTATGAGAACCCTCCTTGATTGCCGATGTGGTCAGTGGGAGGTTGATCCATGTCTTCTCATCTCTTCTTCTGTCACAATAAGGTTAAACCCTCTAAATTATTAGGTCCATAAAAAGATAAAGTTATGGGGATAACCGAGTCTTAGCCTCTCATTAAGTGGGATGGTAATGGGTCCAATAGTTTAGTGTTCATCGGCAGATCTAAAGATCGGGTGTTCATCGGGCTATTAGAATTGATGTTCCTAATATAATGGCTCAGTATGACTCTCTTAACAATGGTCAGGTGGGCCGACCAAAGTCGGGCTTGACTATTCGTTAGTTAGAAGCATCGAATTTTGTCATGTTAATGGTTGGACCTAACTAGGACCTTCAATAGGAGGCCCAAAGGCCGATTGAAGTGCACCTTGGGGCAAAACCTAAATACTAGATGTTACTTGGAGAAGTAATCGATTGAAGAACCTACCTTTAGACGCGCATGGGTGGGCCGGCCAAAGTCGGGCTCATGTATTGTTTATTAGACTCTAGTACCCACTTGGGAATCAAAGTGATTCCTTGGATTGGAGGTAGAGGCTACCAGTCTGAACAAAATAGTGGGAGGGCCTTTAGACTAAAGTCCATGTCTATAGGATAATAATTTATATACACTAATTAGCTTTGGTTTTTCTTTCAAATGTCTTCCAACCTGTCGCTCTGGTCTCTTCTCGATAATGAGATGCTTAAGGGTCCCAACTTTGATAGCTAGTATCGAAGGCTCAGGATTGTCCTAGAGCATGAACGTATCTTGTATATGATATCGGATCCGGCACCTGAAATCCCTGCTCTCAATGCTCGGGATTCAGTCAGAGACACTTATCAGAAGTGGCTCTTTGACAGGACCACTGTCTAATGCATAATGTTGGCAACGATGAACGATGAGTTCAGTTGCAAATTCAAAGAAGCCCAACCGAAAGAAATCCTTCAAAGGTTGAAGGAGTCTTTCAGGATCCAGATAACATTGAGAGATATAGGGTCTCATTATGCTATCTACAATGCGCGGATGCGTAAATCAGCCTCAGTCACTGATCATGTATTGTACATGATCGAGATGATCGAGCGCCTAGGCAAGCTTGGATGTTTCTTGCATGAATAGCTTGGGAAGGATGCGATTATGAATTCCTTCCCCTTTTTCTACCTAGATTTTCTCAATTATTATAGAATGAATAAGCCTGCTGTTAATTACCACGGTCTATTGGGGTTGCTGCAGACTTATGAGAAGGACCACTATCTGAACAAAGGGGTGGTAAATCTAGTTGGAGGATCTTCAGCAGGGCATCGTCCCTTCAAGAAAGGGAAAAAGAAAAGTAAAGGAAAACAGGTGCAGAATGCTTCTAGGCCCAGTCAGGCCAAGAAGGAGAAGACTGATATGCATCCCTTAACCCGAACAAGTCCAAGAAGAGGAAGCAGCTAGAAGGTGCTAGACAAGGTATTTATATGATAACACCTTGTAGTTTCTCTATCTACGATACTAGTAACTATGTATTGGATACAGGAAGTCCAATTCACATTTGCAATTCTTTGCAGGGACTTCAAGTTAGTAGAAGATTCGAGGATGGTGGGAGATTCTTGAATGTGGAAAATGAAAGCCAAGTTCCAGTCCTGACATTAGGAGTCCTCAAACAAGTTTTTGAGTCTTGTACAATCATTTTGAATGAGTGTCATTATTGTCCATCTTTTATTTTAAATGCCATTTCTGTAGGCCAATTGACCATGTATGGTTATGAACTATCAATAAATAATGACATTTGCAAAATTATTTGGAATGGTTCTGTTGTATTGAATGGATATATGAATAATGGTATTTATGTACTATCACGACCTGTTAGTGTAGTGTACACGTCTAGCAAACGTCGTAGGATAGATAATGTCAGTGGTCATACCTATGGCATTGTAGGCTAGGTCATATTAATAAGAATAGGATAAACAGGTTGAAGTGCGAGGGTCTCCTCGATTTTAGTGAAAGTGGTTCACTTCCATCTTGTGAGTCCTATCTTCTTGGAAAGATGACAAAATCACCTTTTACTAGAAAAGGTGAACGAGCCAAAGAAATTCTAAGTCTGGTACATACTGATGTATGTGGATCCATGAATATTAGTGTCAGAGGTGGGTATAGTTATTTCATTATATTTATAGATGACCTTTCGAAGTACGGTTATGTCTTCTTGATAAGACATAAATCTGAGTTGTTTGAAATGTTCAAATGATATTGTAATGAAGTAGAAAAATAAACTAGAAGATGTATCAAAATCCTTCGATCAGATCGAGGCGGTGAATATCTTTCTAGGGAGTTTCTGACATATCTCGAGGAGAATGGGATTCTCTCTCAATGGATACCTCTAGGGACACCTCAGTTAAATGGAGTGTCTAAAAGGAGGAATTGAGCCCTGTTAAACATGGTTCGGTCCATAATGGGCTTTGCTTCTCTACCGCTATCCTTTTGGGGATATGCTCTGGAATCAGCCTGTTACCTTTTGAATAGGGCTTCGAGTAAATCCATTAACAAAATCCTATATGAGATATGGACTGGATGTAAGTCGACACTCTCACACCTTCGGGTCTGGGGTTGCCCGACTTATGTAAAACATTTAGAAATGGACAAACTTAGACTTAGGTCTGATCGGTGCCTATTTGTTGGGTATCCAAAAGAGTCTAAGGGGTATTACTTTTACTTGGCTGAGGAACAAAAATTGTTCATCAGTCTTAGGGCTATCTTTTTGAAAAATAAGTTCCTTGGTGAAGGAACTGTAGCCACTAAGATTGAACTTAGTGAAGTTCAACAAGTAGCAGAACCGACACACTTAAGGGACAACATAAAATCGGTTGTGATTAGATCACACCCAGAGCCCACATAGGAACTATTAAGGAGATCTGGTAGGGTACTGAGTCGACTGGACATATACTACGGTTTCTTGGTCTGGGATAGTGATCCCATTGAACTCGATGAGAATAATGAGAATCTGATCACCTTTATGGATGCGATGCAGAGCTCCAACTCTGAGAAATGGCCAGGAGCCATGCAATCCAAATAGAATCCATGGAAATCAATAATATATGGACATTGGTTGATCCGCCTGAAGGGATAAAACCTATTAGGTGTAAATGGATTTTCAAGAGAAAAAGGGATGCAGACGGGCAGGTGGAGACCTATAAGCCCGTCTAGTTGCCAAAGGATATTGTCAATGTTATGGTATAGACTATAACGAGATGTTATCTTTTGTGGCAATGCTCAAGTCCATTCGGATCATGCTTGCTTTAGCGACACTTTGACTATGAAATCTGTCAAATGGATGTTCGAATAGCTTTCCTGAATGGTGAGCTGGAAGAGGAGGGTATATGATACAACATGAAGGGTTCACATCCACATACGAGTCAAAGGTGTGCAAGCTTCAAAGTTCCATCTATGGACTAAAACAAGCATCATGGAGATGGAACATGCGATTTAATAAGTGTATCAAATCGTATGGCTTCGTTAGGAATGGAGAAGAACATTGCATTTACAAGTGGGCTAATAGTTTTGTGATTGTGTTCCTTATGTTGTATGTGGATGGCATTCTCTTAATCGGGAATGACATCCCAGTATTACAAGGAATAAAGGTCTGGTTATCATCTCATTTCTCTATGAAGGACTTGGGTGAAGCCTCTTACATACTGGGTATGAAGATCATAGAGATAGATCTAAGAGGCTTTTGGGACTGTCCCAGTCTACGTACATTGACACTGTGCTGAAGCGATTCAGCATAAAAAATTTCAAGAAAGGCTATCTCCCGATAGGCACTGGAAGTACTCTCTCCAAAGAGGATTTGCGACAACTCCTAAGGAGAGAGAGCGTATGAGCAGAATCCCATATGCTTTGACAGTGGGTTCTATCATGTACGCTATGATATATACTAGACTAGATGTGGCATACTCACTAGGCATAGTGAGTAGATACTAGTCTGACCCAGGTGAAGCTCATTGGAAAGTGGTAAAGACCATCCTTAAGTATTTGCAAAATACTAAGGACCAATGGCTAATTTATGGAGAACCTGACTTGAAACTTGTGGGATATACTGACTCCAGTTTCCATTCAGATAAGGATGATAGCAAAAGTGTGTCAAGATTTGTCTTCACCCTTGATGGAGGAGCGATCTGCTGGAAAAGTTCCAAATAGCCGACCATGGTGGACTTAGTATGCGAAGCGAAGTACATTGTAGTATCAGATGCAGCAAAGGAAGCAGTGTGGTTACGAAAGTTCTTTGGTAAGCTGCAAGTGGCACCTTTCCTGGATGGTTTTATTTCGGTGTATTATGATAGCACTGGAACCATTGCTCAAGCCAAAGAGCCAAAGTCTCATCACCGCACAAAGCATATTCTGTGGTGCTATCATCTTGTACGAGAGATCGTGGAACGAGGTGACATTGACCTTCAGAAGATCGATGGAAAGGAGAACCTGGCTGACCCCTTCACTAAAGCCGTCGGAATTCAAGAGTTTGACAGTTGTAAATAAAAAATGGGAATGAGATTCTGTACTGATTGGCTTTAGTCCAACTGGGGTTGTTGGAAATTGTCCTAAAGCTAATCGTCTAAGATGTAGATGGTTGCGCCATTTTGTAATTGTATATAAATTTTTAATGAATAAAAGTTATTCTTTTGGCTGTTCATCATATTTACATTTTTCTGAAATGAACTCTTGTATGATGGAGTCCTTAGAACTATATTATTTGATATAAAGAAGATATATCAAGTAGTTCTTAAACTGGTTCACAACCAAATGATACATTATTATAGGACGATAATTTATCAAGTGTAGATTGTTGTATGTCACATTTGTTGGTTATCCTCTTAACCAAGGAGTGTGGAGACACTGGTATAACATGCAAGTAAAATGTGTGACATCTCACTGAACGTGACCATATGCGGAGCTCCCTTCTACCAAAGGATTGCTCATAAAGGGATATGGATATATGTGTCCCTCAAACTGAGGTCACCATGGCAACTTGCAAGCAACTCACTGTACTTTGGTGCCGGACTACCAAGATTTCTAATCCAATGATGGAAGGTTTCTGGGTGCAGTCAAGTACTTATGGAGCGGTGGTGGATCACGATGGAATTAACCCCTCCAAATAATTTGGAGTGAATGACCCATTGTGTCTCAATTTAGCAAATCCTTAGCCAGGATAGTTCTTGTGAAGAGTCACAGAACTTATAAAGTTGAAACACGATCTAGATAAACCAAATTAGGGTTGGCAGTTAAACCCTAGTTCATCTTGAGCATTATGAGGTTAAAGGGATGAATTATGCGGTAACCATATGCCAGAGGTTCTAGAATATTGCTCTGTAATCTTCGACCTATCGAAACGTCGGGTATCATTGCTAGATAAGGACTTTGACTGGTATTAGAAGTGTTCCAATGCTACCGGCTTAGTATTCGAACCTATGGGATTACACACCATAGGGGTTTCTATCTAATCTAAAGGCTAATCGATGATTGAGAATCGTTTTCCATCACTGGAGATCAATGTGATTGACCATGTTCGAAGTGTCGATACTTGGAAGTGTCGACACTTGGTAAAATGTGAAGTGTCGACACTTGACTGACGAGCAAAAATTCTGGGAAGGTTTTGATTTCAAATTTTGCAAGTGTCCACACTTGATAAAATGTAAAGTGTCGACACTTGACTGACGAGCAAAAATTCTGGGAAGGTTTTGACTTTGAATTTTGAATTTGAATTTCGATTTTTGGATGTTTTTGGCTCAAGGCTTTCTTGGTATGATAGTCATACTTGCTTTTATTAGCTTGGACCCATTTGGTATGGCCCTTGACCTTCTCCCCCAATCACTCCTCCTTCCTCTTTCTCCCTCTCATGGTTGCCCTTATAAATAAAGGTTATTCTATAGGGCTTTGGCTGATTTTTGGTTCTTGGTTTTGTTTTGTTGGCTGGTTACAAGGTCTCCATGCCATGAGAGAAAAAGAGGGAAAAGGGTTTGTGAGGTCTTTGGGATTAGGTGTGAGAAACCTAGCATTTAAGCTAGGTCTGAGGAAGAGAGTTTCCTAGGAAGGGTTCCACCTCTCCTTCTTGTCTTTGCGGAAGAAGAAGATCAACCCGAAAGATCCTGAAGAGCTAGCACTCCGAGGGAGTTGGTCAGTTTTGAGCCCTGGTGTGAACTACACGTAGAGGCCAGATGCGTGTATGGCTTGAGAGCATTTTCACCACCACCATCTTTTAGGTATAATGATAAGGTACCCTTATGCCTCCATCCTCTTTTCTTTTGGTGTTGATGTTTTTAGTAGCATGCTTCATTATTATACTAGATCCTATTACAGGCAGATTAGTAGATCGTTTGATCGATCTACCAAGTCTTCCACTGTGCTTGTTTTAAAATAGTTTTAAAATGCATGTTTCTGCCTTGCTGTTGCATATTAATATGCTTCCCTTTTTCAGCACTTTCATGGACCAACGAGTCGACCGACAAGGAGAGGGACAAGCACCCCCCATGGGACCCTGACGCATCGATGATGCACTGAGCTATAGGCCATGGTGTTCTTGGCGGCAATAAATTGGCATACCAGGAGGGGGGACAGCGATGAAGGGCTTTGACACAAAGTCCCCCATTATAAGAGAAACATTTGTGGAAGCCCACGGTTAGATGGTGACCATGCGAGCCTACGAGGCGTTCGCCAGCCACGTGGGAGATCCCTCTCACTATGGCGATCAAAGCCCGGAGACGGAACTTCCCGCTCCACCACCACCACCTATGGCAGACCCCTAGATCACCGCACTGGTCCAGCAGGTCCATGCCCTAGCTACGGCGATGCACTAGCTCCATCTGAGGCAACAGTCCCTGGAAATACAATAACAGCCAGGGACACCGATGGCCCATGCCACCGACCCCTATACCAGCTCACAATCCTTCCAGGGAGGGCCGTTGCATGTGGCTTCCCACCTGTGGGGAGACCACCAGGTGGTTAAGAAGAAGTAGCAGCATGATCCAACCAGCCAGGAGAGCCACCCCCAGTCTTGGATCATGGCACGTGCTCGCGGCGTCGGCATGGCCAAGAACTTAGGCGAGAGTTCCTCCACTCCAAACCCCCTTCAACCCCTATGGTCTCTATCGAGGGGTCCACAAATGAGGCCATCTGCCGTCGAGCAGAAAGGCACCTCGAAGAGCAAGAGTGCAAGATGGCAGACCTGGCCGACTAGTTTGTAGAAGTTCAGGTCTCTCCCAATGAGCCCACGGGTTACAACACCCGTCCCCCTTTCTTCCCTAGAATCTAAGAGGAACCGATCCCTAGCCGGATCCATATGCCGCAGGTTGATCCCTACGATGGGATGATTGACCCCTTGGACCACCTGGAAGCTACAAGGCCCTCATGAGGGTCCAGGGGGCTATTGATGCTCTCCTCTGCATTGCCTTCCCGACCACCCTACAGAAGGCCGCTCGGGCCTAGTTCTCTAGACTTGAGTCTGAAAGTATTGACTCTTTCTCCTAGTTGGAGAAGAAGTTCGTGGTGCATTTTGATGTATGCAGGAAGGTGCCACGTGAGGCTGATAGTCTTTTCTTGATCTGCCAGTAGGACTGAGAGTCTCTCCAAGACTACATCTCCCGGTTCAAGACTGCCATCCTAGAGATCTACCACCTTGACGAGCTAGTTGCCATGCTGGCCTTGAAGAGGGGGTTGTCGACCCTTGCTTCACCTACTCCCTCGATAAGAAGCCTTCGAAGACTTACTCAGAGCTCCTCCTCTGGGCTCACAAGTATATCCATGCTGAAAAGGCTGACCATACCAGGAGGGAGTTAGGCGGGAGGCCCCTTAAGAGGCAAGTCATTGGGAAAACATCTGTTCCCTTGGCTCGGAAGACGGTGCCGGCCCAACAATCGACGCCGAGACCTAGAGTCGACCCCACTAAAGAAGAGAAGTTTACTCCTCTCCTCACCCCAAGAGAAAAGATCCTGATGGAAATCGAGGGTGAGCACATTCTGCATCGACCTCCCCTATTGAGGTCGTCAGCCGATCGTGATAAATCTCGCTACTGCCACTTCCAGCAGGACTATAACCACGATACGAAGGAATGCCGCCACCTGAAGAGGGAGATAGAAGACCTGATCAAGCATGGATACACCAGCAAGTACGTCGATGGGGCAGTGCCCTCGGAATGAAGAGCCCAGTATACTCACCATCAACAACTAGACCATTGAGAAGCCGGTGGGAATGATATCCTAGGGGGCAGGGAAAACCCCGAAGAGGATAGGGGTGAGAGGAGAGTGATAATGTACTTCCCTACATGGAAGAAGGGTCAGCTGGGGAGGACAACCCAAATAATGATGCTGTCATCGTAGAAATGATGATAGAAAAATATCCTATAAAAAGAAACATGATCGATAGTGGAAGCTCAGCAGATATCCTTTTTTATGATGCTTATGCAAGGATGAATCTATCTTATGACCAAATAAAACTGGTATTCATGCCCCTGGTGGGCTTCACCAAAGATTTGTCAGAGTTGAGGGAGAGATCATACTCCCAATAACTGCCAGGATACCACCTCGGCAAAGTACTAGGCTGACAACATTCACTGTTATGAGGCTTCCCTCACCTTACAACGCTATCCTAGGCCATCTCGAACTCAATCTACTTGACTCACCATCTCCACAAGGCATCTCCTCATTCAATTCCTGACCCCTTGGGGGACCGGGGAGATAAGAGGGTCGTGCCAGCTAGTCCAGCACTGCCTGCTGACAGTCCCGGGACCCCGAGGAGCCGATCCAAGTCTAGTCATTGACCAGTTGAACCCGATGGAGTCGGAGCCAAAGGGTGGACCGGTTGAGCTGATGGGGACATCACCAACATGAATCCCGGAGAAGCATGGATCCTGGAGTAGCATGAATTTCGATGCATATCCAGTACCATAATAAATTAGTTTAGGATTTATCTTTATCAATTATTTTGAAATTTGATTTAGGATTTGTTTGGTTAGGATTGAGTTATCTAGTATGGATAGACCTTATTTTGTATTTGAATTTGAATCATCCTTATCTTTTTATCTTGTATTCAAATGAGGGTTGGAAAAGTATATAAATACCACCCTCAATTCTTTGTAAAAAATTGGTTAATGAAGATGAGTTTTTAGAGAAGAGTGATTCTTCGTTCTGCCTCCATAAAGAAGTGGGCGTGAGGCCCGTCTTGCCTTCGCCTTCGGACGTTGAGGGGTGTGAGACCCTATGCCTTCGCTTTCAAGCATCGAGGGGCGTGAGGCCCTAGTTATCCCCTTCCCCATCGAGTCCCCTCTATGGTCTTAGAGATTTTTCTTCACGGCCCCAGGTAGCGATTTGGGTGGGATGCCCTAGGCTCCGCATGTAGTGAGATGGGTGGGATGCCCTAGGATACATATAGTGGGGTGGGTAAGATGCCCTAGAGGTGAGAGATCTCTCTATGAATGTAAGTCCCAAGTCCGTAGAGTGTTTAATTTTCCTACCCTTCAGACCCACTGTTCCATATCTCCCTGTTCAACTCCCGAATACTCCAGCACATCACCGATCCCTTTCACCCATTCCACCGTCGGACAACACTTTATCTCTAATTTCGTTTCCACTGCCTTTCTCCCATGCCTACCACCGACCGGACATCACACCTCCCTCGATCGTGTTCTCCACCATCCTCCTCCCGCTCCATCATTCCCATCGACCACCAAACCCCACTTCTTGAAACCCCACCGATGTCGCTGCTGCCATCATCTAGATCGTGTCTGCCTCCACTCGTGAAGCCTCCTGTATCGTCTCCATGGGCGCCGTCCATCAACAAAGTCTCCATTTCCCAGATTGCAATAGATCTCCTATCCGGACAAAGATACACCAGGAGTCAAGGATGCTGCTGTGCTGCTCGACATCCTCACCTCAGATCGACTCCCCACACCGTCCAAACCTAATTCCCTAGCATCGACGAGCGTCAATCCAGTCCGAGTGCACCCACCTTCCACCGACTGTGTGTGGTCCTCACCAGCATCCTCATCACCACTTCAGCATTCTCGTCACCGCTTCAGCGTTCACTCACCCTGACGGCGGCCAGCAATCCCACACCGTCTCTTGCAATCAACCAAAATAGCAACCCTCAGAGAAGCCCCAAAGGTCTCCGATCCGATGGCTCCCGATACTGGATCTGGACATGGCCATAGGTAGGACAACGAGGAGAGATCTGATGCCCGTGGCCATGCAGAAGGTGATCGAAGGGATGGGGGAGGAATTGAACTCATAGGCAACTCAGAATAGGGACTTCACCCCTGCCCGGAGGGGTGTCTGCGCTGCCTTCCTCGATGTCCAGCAGTGCCTCAACCACTTCCTCTATAAGATGGCTCCGAGAGGGATCCAAATGAATGAGAGGTACCAAGCTCTACCTCCTTCCTCCCGATCAGATCCCCGTGCCACCATTTCCTCGCCGTCATATGCATCACCTCCGAGCCGGCATCCCTGCATCACCCGCATTATCTCCGAGTCTGGTCGGCCATCTCCTTCGTTCCTAGACGATGCCAGCCCTCGAACGGCATAACTCCTTCCTCTTCTCCCTACATTTGTGCCGCCCACGCCCGTGCTGTAGTGCCACCGTGCCAGCCTTCTTCCCTGTCGTGCCACCGTCTCAGCCCAGCACCATCACTGGAGAGCCCACCAGTGAAACCCCCCTTCGCAAGCCTCCCCTATTCCTTGTTGTTGGTCTATGAAGTGGAGAAGGGATCACACAATCATGAAAGCCATTCTGGCTTCCATTACCGATTTCAAGCTTTGCACGCTTCTTAAAGCAAGGTGCTAACCCCTTTGCGGACTTCAGGATCAGGCAGGAAATAAAAAAAGTGAAAAATAAAGAAAAAGAGAAAAAAATAAATAAATAAAGGAAAAAAATAATTTGGGATAGTTTTTAGAGCTACACAATTTTAGAGTTGCACAGATTTCAAAGTTGCATAGATCTCAGAGCAGATCCTTTGGTTGTGGTTCACCAAAGTCCCCGCTGACCTTGACTTGATGGAGTCGAGTTCTTCCCACCTTAGGAGAATGATGGCGACATCGCTAGCATGGATCCTGGAGCAGCACAGATCTTGAAGCAGCATGAATTTCGATGCATATCCAGTACTATAATAAATTAGTTTAGGATTTATCTTTATCAATTGTTTAGAAATTTGATTTAGGATTAGTTTGGTTATGATTGAGTTATCTACTATGGATAGACCTTATCTTGTATTTGAATTTGAACCGTCCTTATATTTTTATCTTGTATTCAAATGAGGGTTGGAAAGGTATATAAATACCACCCTTAGTTCTTTGTAAAAAACTGGTTAATGAAGATGAATTTTTATGGAAGAGTGATTCTTCGTTCTGCCTCTGTAACAAAATGGGCATGAGACCCGTCTTGCCTTCGCCTTTGAGCATCGAGGGGTGTGAGACCCTATATATTCACTTTCGAGCATCGAGGAGCGTGAGGCCCTAGTTATCCCCTTCCTCGTCGAGTGCCCTCTATGGTCTTAGAGATTTTCTTTCACGACCCTAGGTAGCGATTTGGGTGGGATGCCCTAGGCTTCGCATGTAGTGAGATGGGTGGGATGCCTTAGGCTACATGTAGTGGGGTAGGTGAGATGCCCTAGAGATGAGAGGTCTCTATGTGAATTTAAGTCCTAAGTCCGTAGAATGTCCAATTTTCAAAAAAAATAGTAGTACCCTAATCATCAGTGACTTCTCAGCTCGTCGACGATCCTACCCCGATCCCATCCCCCATCATGAGCCCTTATTTCCTTTTCCTTAGGAGAGGACCCCTCGAGGACAGTACAGGTTGGAGCCCTACTATCCAAAGAAGAGAGATCTCGTCTACTTGGCTTCTTATGGGCCAACGCAAACGTCTTCGCCTAGACTACTGTTGATATGCCTGGCATTCCACCTAAAGTAATCACTCATAGGCTGAATGTCGATCCCATTCATCACTCAGTCCGGTAGAAAAAAAGGTGCTTTACCCTAGAGTGGCAGAGGGCAATCGACGAGGAAGTCGAGAAGCTTCTCATGATAGGATTTATTCATGAGGTACGATATCCTGACTAGCTTGTTAATATGGTGATGGCCAGGAAAGCATCTAGAAAGTGGAGGATCTGTGTAGACTACACGACCTCAACCGGGCATGTCCAAAAGATAGCTTCCCACTCTCCAAGATTGACCAGCTGGTAGATGTGACCTCGGGCCATAAATACCTTAGCTTCATGGATGCATTCTTCAGATATAATCAGATCCTCATGCATTCAGAGGACGAGGAGAATACGGCATTTGTGACCAACAAAGGTACATACTACTACAAGATGATGTCGTTTAGTCATAAGAATACATGGGCCACGTACCAATGCCTGTTCAGTAAGGTCTTCAAAGAACAAATCGATCGCAACATGCAAGTCTATATGGACGATAAGCTTGTAATGAGCGGCCTGGAGTTGGACCACATTATCGACCTGGTGGAGGCTTTCAATAACCTCCGCTCCTACTAAATGAAGTTGAACCCCACCAAGTATGCTTTCGGTGTTGCAGCAGAAAAGTTTTTAGGGTTCATGGTCACCCAAATGGGAATAATAGCCAACACCAAGAAGATCCAGGCGATCACTGACATGAGGCATCCCATTTCTAAGAAGGAGGTGCAGCGCTTGACTAGGCGCATCGTGGCACTGAGCCACTTCATTTCGCGTTCCGCCGAATGCTACTAGCCATTTTTTAAGGTGCTGCGGAAGATGATCAATTTCACTTGGATGGAAGATTGCCGGGAGGTGTTCGAGGGACTGAAGAATCTCCTTGCCTCATCGCCACTGCTATCTAGGCTGGAGCTTGGAGAAGAACTCCTCCTATACCTGGCAATTTCACCCAAAGCGGTCAGCTCAGCACTGGTTCGCACTGATAAAGATGGCTCTCAATGGCTAGTTTACTGCACCAGCAAGCTACTCCGCGACATGGAAACCAGGTATATCCGATCCAAGAAGATCATTTTTGTACTAATAATGTCTATGTAGCACCTCAAGCCCTACTTCCAAGCACATCCCATCACTGTCCTCATAGATCAGCCTCTGAGGGCTATCCTAAGCTACCTTGATACTTCGGGGTGCCTAGCCAAGTGGCATTAAAACTCAATGAGTTCGACATCACCTATCGCCCGCAACTGGTGTAAAAGGCCCAGGTCCTAGCTGACTTTCTAGTGGAATGCACCTGGGCAGATGAAGACCCGGAGGTGGAGGGCTGGCAAGCTGAGCTTGGGCTGGACCCGACCCCAGAAGAGATGACATGGATACTCCACATCGATGGTGCGTCCAATGCCAGAGGGAGCGGAGCCGGCCTTATACTTGCCAACCCTGATGGTGTCGTCACGGAGTATGCATTAAGGTTCCTATTCAAGGCAACCAATAACCAGGCTAAGTGTGAGGCACTCCTGGCAAGGCTAAAAGTGTTTCGCAAGCTGGGTGTTAAGAGGCTAAAGGTCTTCACTGACTCTTAGCTGGTGGTGGGCCAAGTCTCCTGTGAGTACGAGGCTCGGGATCTCATGATGGAGAAGTACCTGAACAAGGTGTGCTCATACACGGCAAACCTCTAGCACTTCAAAATTTTCCACATTCCTCAAGCGAAGAATGCCCAGGCTGACATCCTCTCCAGACTAGCCACCATACCGAAGTCATTGCTGGGGCATACCTTTATCAAGTATCTCAAGGCCCCCGGCTACGAGTCTGTAACTGAAGTCTAGCAAGTCACCTTTAAAGCCAGCAGGATGGATCCCTACATCAAGTGTATCACCACATGTGCCTTGCCTGAAGATCAAAAGGAAGTCAGCCTACTCAAGAAGAAGGCCATGCATTATGTGATGATGGACGGGCAGCTGTACTAAAGGTCCTACACTTACCCCCTGCTGATGTGTTTGAAGCCCTCAAAAGCCACCTACATGCTCCAAGAAATGCACGAAGGCATCTGCGGCAATCATGTGGGGGGCAAGACCTTGGCCTACGAGGCAATCCGGCAAGGTTATTTTTAGGAGACGATGTGAGAAGATGCTGCCGACTCTGTGAGGAAGTGTGACTGGTGTCAACGTCACGCCCACATCTAGTGGCAGCTGGTAGCCCCACTCTCCCAGTTTTCGCTCCATGGTCGTTCGCCTAGTGGGGAATGGATATCTTAGGTCCCTTTCCTACTGCATCTGGTCAATAGAAATTCCTGATTGTGGTCATCGACTACTTCACCAAGTGGGTCGAGGTCAAATCTCTAGCCTGAATAATGGAGGCGATGGTCTGATCCTTCTTTTAGAAGTTTGTAATCTATGGATTTGGCCTTTCTCACTTGATCATCACTGATAATGGGAGGCAGTTCGATAACCGGGCTTTCAAGGAGTTCTGTGCTGACCATGGCATCCATCATCGTTTCACTTCGATAGCTCACCCTCAGACCAACGGTGAGGCCGAGGTGACTAACCGAACCATCTTGCAAGGGCTTCGCACGAGACTGGATGAAGCCAAGGGTCGATGGCCTAAAGGGCTGCCTAGTGTGCTGTGGGCTTACCACACCACGCCCCGCACGGCCACCGGCAAGATGCCCTTCAACCTTGTCTTTGGTACTAAAGCCATAACTCTGGTGGAACTTGACCTACCCATGCTATAGGTAGAGTAATATGATGAAGTCGCAAATCCAGCCCATCTCCTTCTCAACATGGATTTGCTGGATGAGATGAGAGACAAGGCCCGACTTTAGATGGCGGCCTATCGGCAGCAAGTGGCGCACTACTACAATTCTCGTGTGAGGCCTAAGGTGTTCCGCCCATGTGACCTCATCCTCAGGCGGGCAGAAGCATCCTAATCAGGGGAGTGCGGAAAATGCTCCTCGAATTGGGAAGGCCCCTACAGGGTGGTCGAGGCCCTGCCAGGAGGAGTGGTGCGGGCACTAGGATTCGAAGGAGACTCAATTCAATTTAGTTTGACTAACGCTTAGCCAATTTTCTTTAAATCCTGTCAACTGGTCCATTACATTTTATTTTTTGTTAATTAAGTCCTGTAAAGTTTGAGTCCTATAACCAGTGAGCTAGCCTTGACCAAGTGAAGGAGCATTATATTGAAGAAGACCAAGATGTGCACCCAAATGCCAAGTGGCGGCCAATACATGATGACACATGAAAGCCCTCATGAAGAATTTAAACTGGGGACCACATGGAGACACTTGGTGCCCATGCATGCAGAGATTTTCAGATTTGGCACCCCATTTTGAAATCCCATGCAGATTTTCAAATTTGGCACCCCTTTTTTCATGGAGTTTGAATTCAAGAAGTTTCTAAAGATGGTACCCCATTTTCATGAAATTTGAAATTCAAATTTGTAACTACCTTCCCCCTCTTTTCATGTAAAATTTGAATTTCAAATCGAGCTTCGAATGCTATAAATAGGCCCCTAATCTCTTTGTAAGAAAGATGCTATTTTTTGAATGAAAAATAAAATTTCTTTTAAGTTCTTATTATTGTGAGTTTTCATTTCCAGTGTGAGATACATCATCCTCCGAGAGGGAGAGGGTGTGAGACCCAATCTACCATCTAGCTCCCATAGTTCATCCATCTCCCATCTACCATACCTTGGTGTTGACATTCCCCCCTATCCCATGGAGTTGACACCCCTATCCATGGAGCAGCCAGTCTAGTCTTCATCAAGGCGCCAAGCATTCTTTGAGCCATCACTCTCCATCTTTCTATATTTTCTTAAGTTGTTTGCTGCATTTCTTCATCTTTGATAAGTTCTCTTCTTTCTTGCAGGGCTCTCGAAAGTGCTGGTTCGAGGAGGAAGCTTATCTTGCAAAAGAACCCCTACAATGGAGTCTACTATCCGAGAAGTGTTGATTTCTTCATCCTACATGCCGGATCCGGAGGGGAGAGTACCTTCTTCTAGGAGCAGATCGAATCGCTGCTTTGTATCACCCCCCTTTACTCTTGCTCTATCTGTTGAAGATAGCCTTAGCCCTATTCTTGAGGAATTTCTTAATCCTTCTAGGTCCTTGGTTCTTTACACTTAGAAGATTAGTTATGAGCATGTCTTTACTTCTCTCTTTGTAGTTTTCTTTAGATAGCTTCTTTTCATCTTTTACGGGAAAATTAAAAAAAATATAAAAATTTGATTCAATATTGTAATCATCAAAACCTTAGTTAGGCCTTTCATCTCGCATCAATTATTGGTATCAGAGCATGTTAGAGTAGGGCTAGTTTTCATGTTCATTGCCGTAATTTATGTACCCAGTAATTCTTCACATGCCTGAGATTCATGTCCATTGAAACCCTATTAGATCTAATTCTTTTTGCTTGCCATTATTTTTTTGTTAACCATCAGTAAGTCTACTATTACCAGCTAAGATTTCATATTAAAAGCACAAAAAAATATTTTTCTGTAATTTATTTTCTGTCACTGTTATATCTTGAAATTTCTGTAATTAGGTTTTTCTTGCTTGCTAATTCATCACTTCTCTATCACACTTGTTACATTTTTTTTTAATTATTTGTTCAAACACACCACACCTGCACTTTCATTCTCAGATCTGAAACTAGTGACTTTGAAAAAAAAAGAATATATATATATCATATAAAATCCCTAAAGAAAGGTTGAACTTAATCAATCTATTAAAAGCTTATGCTTCAACTTGATTGTGCATTCATATTCAAGCTACTTAAGGGCAATTGATATCCAAGATAAGGTGAGGATTTCATCACCTCTCCTTGGCCCACAAATCACCATCCATATATTGCATAGTCCCAAGCCTAATTCTAAAATTAACTAGACTTAATTTGCTCTAGTGAGCTTGGTGACACCAATCGATCAAATTCAAGATATTGTGGTGCACTCAACTCATTGGTTACATCTTGAAGCTGGTGTCTAAGGCAAGAGGTCAAGTGGCAAATACCCTAAGTGGTTCCTATGGTTTTTAATTAGGATCCAACGAGAGCTGGGGTAACCTCCCACAAACCCACCTCTTACCTGGCCAATGGATTGATTAGCTGCTGATTTGGCTGCAAAGTTAGCTGACTCATCCTACTTTGGATTTCTAGGTCTAGGAGCCCTAGAATATTAGGAGCTAATTGATTGAAGTCTTGTATTGTATGACCACCAGGGTAGGGACCCAATTTAGACCACCCCACACCCCATCTAATTCATCCATGGAACCCAATCTTGAGGCCACCTTGAGGACCCTACTTGACCGACTGGATCAGATGGATGATAGGGTTGCCCAAATGAACACCAACTTTCATACTAGATTTGACCAAGTGGATGCCAGGTTCAACCAACTAGAGGATAGAGTTCAAGCCTTAGAAAGGAACCATGAGACCAACACCGAACCTGATCTAGTCACACCACCACCTATGCCCTATAACCCTAGGAGAGTCCCTAGGCAAGAACCAAATCTAGGGCCTAATCCAAGAAGGCTACACCCAGACCCAGTAGATCAGGAAGAAAGGGCCATAAGGAACATTAAACTAGAGGCGCCCATGTTTTAATTGCTAAGAAAAGGTAAAGCAAGAGATCAAAAAAATACTTGTGGAGATAATTAAGATGTGGACTATCTTAATAAGAGAATGGCCCGTTTTCTCAGATTACGGCCTATCCCTTTTAGGTATAATCTAGTCAAAAGTTACCTTGACTCGAATAGAAAACAACTTACCTCAAAAACTTCATATCCTTATCATTCCATTATTTAAACTACTTCATACAAGATAATAAAAAACATGAATCAATAATATGAAGCATTCATTTCATAAAATTTGAAGTACATCAATAAAAAAAATAAATTGTGGGAACAAGGGTCCTTTTCCTTTTTCGATTTTTGCGTAGCACGCTCTCTGGAGTGGTGGAAGCGATGGAAACTTGATAGCACCACTGAGGACGTAGAGGTGGATGGAACGGAGACAATGTTAGTGGAATGGAGAATAGGGGGTGATGTTAGAAGGGCAATCGAATGAGGTGGAGGAGGAGATTTAAAGTCTAAATATGGGAATTAGATGGGAGATATGGTAGCGAAATGGAGCGGAGATAGAAGTGGAATCGAAGTGAAAAATCCCCCTCGAATGAAGAGCGGAGAATTTATATATTGAGAGTGACGTGTTGGCCCCGTGTGGGAACCGCGTCAGTTCCTTGTTCCTATCTACTCAACAACCTTAGACCCATTGTGATTTCCTAATAGCCTCTCACCCGTTGCCAAACCTGTTGCAATTTCCCAACAGCCTCGCACCCGTCGCATGATCCTTGTGAATTTTGTTCCAACTTTAAAACTCAAACTTCGATTGTGTTTCTTCAGATCTTTCTTTCTCGAACATTATCTTCCAACAATAGCAACATCCGATGATAGCAGCGATGAGAAGGATCCAACAGTACCTCTATCATGGTATCTCAAGTAAATGGAAGAAGGCACTTGGATCGGCATCGTGAGGATGCTCAATTTGGAGCAGAGGAGGAGGAGGTCCAACTAGCCATTATAGAGCTTCCTCGCACTGGACAGTAGAGAGGAGGATGGTGAGATGGCAAGGATCGGCCGGATCGGTGGACTGCAGCGGGAGGAGCATGAAACCATGGGAGATGATGGAGAGATGTTAGGCAGCAGCACTTTGGTGGTTTCCTGGGCAGAGGAAGCGACACATGTGACTTCTCCGAGTGGAGGAGGTGACTCCGGGGATGTCAGAACAATGGGTAACACCATGGATTGGCAGTAGGGAAGGGAGGATTGTTGAAGAAGAAGACGGCTCTAGGAATGCTTATTGGTAGCTTTTCCGATCATGGGAGGCTCCTCTGGCGAGCATGGAGGTCGCCGACGGCTTGGGCGGTGTCGGGGGAAGCTCTTCGGAAAGTTTCGACTCATATGGAGAAGTACGGTCCATGGTTATGGTTCTGTTTCGTGGACCGCGACAATGGTGTCTGGCGGTCCACGCTGTGCTCTATAGACCGCGCGATTGGTCCTTGCTGGACCAGTAACTTTAAACTTTGTAAATTTCAAGTCCGTTCAAAGTCCAAATTGAGTGATGTTTATACCGTTGGACTCCTAAAATCAAGCTCTTCACGTTTATGAAGTTAATTTCTACAAAATACCATATAAAAGTATCAATTTCAACTAAATAAAGTTTGGTTAATTATCATAATTTTAATAACTATCACACTCCCCAATTTGAACTCTGCTCGTCCTCGAGTAAAGAAAATGGATTAGTTATGTACTAACTTGGTCCATGAAGTGAGAATTATCTTACTAACTCTAAAATCTGTTGATACCTGGTTAGACCATTGAAGAGGTACGTCATTGGATTGCCAATTCTACCCATTTAGTGGGTGAGTGTAGTCCAAAGAAGTTTTCAAGAGTTCTTCTTTTTCCAACTTTCTACCTCACTATCCAAATTTCCAACTTATTTTGGTTTTGGTGTAGTATCAGTTTATTTAGTCTCCACTTTTTTTTTTATAATGTAGAGTCAATGCAATGTCTTAATAACTCACTTTCTAGATGACCCTTATAGCGAGCTTTAAGCCAATGACTCCCAAACCAGTTGGCTTTAGGGCATTAGGTGTAAAACACCCTTTAGGCTTACTGACTTGAGTCAAAAAGGCAATTTATTAAGACTATCTCTACTAAGGGTTTCTTTATATCCCCACTTTTTGACGTGAACAACAATGCTTACTTAGGCGAAGGGGGCCAGTTACTCAGTAAGAAATGCAAAAAATCTTTTTATTAGACTTGAAAACATTTTTTCTTCGATATTTTGATCTATACATTATAAGGTAGATTCTTTATCAAGATCGATAGGCCAAAGGATCTGGAAGTTCTCAAGAAACTTTTCTGGTCTAAACTCTTCCATTATAGGATTTTCTTGATGATTCGTCCCTTAATATCTCTAAAATTATCTGAACCATTAATCATTCCTCTTTTAGGAAGCTTGATTATTTTTAAATCAAGACAAAGCTTGGTATACAAAAATTGATTAATGTTTTACTTGAGGATTAATTTAATTAGCCCCCCCAACTTAATTTCCATTGTCCCCAATGGAAGAGGATACTAATAATGTAATGGCACGGATGGATACAACCTGGTATTTGAGCATTCGATGTCCTTTTGTCACCATATTCCTTGCAATCTTCTTTATTACTCCTCTCAGTTTATTCTAAAACCAAAGAATTCAAATTTAAAACTAAAAACATGAACTGGGTTGCCTCTCAAGAGTACTAAGTTTATAGTCTTCAGCTAGACTAAACTAATTGTCACAGCAACACTGGGTTTACAAGCTCAAGTTTTTTAACAACTTCTCCATCACTGATTCCTTCAATATACGGTCTTAGACGCTGGCCATTCACCTTAAAAACATTCCCCTACTTGGGATCCCTAAGTTCAACAGCTCCATGGGAGAATACCTGAGTTACTACAAAAGGTCCATCCCATTGTGAGTGGAGTTTTCCAGGGAACAGGCGTAACCTAGAGTTTTCGAGCCACACTTTTTGATTAGGCTCAAACAATTTTCTATTAATGAATTTGTCATGATATGCCTTTGTTCGAGCCTTGTAAATTTTTGAACTCTCATAAGCCTCATTTCATAACTCTTCCAACTCACTTAATTGAAGTTTTCTATCGGAACCCACATTCTTCATGTCAAAATTGAATTGTTTGATGGCCCAAAATGCACGATGTTCCAATTCCATAGGTAAATGACAAGCCTTTCCAAATACTAACTGGTACGGAGACATTCCTAGAGGGGTCTTGAAAGCAGTTCAGTAAGCCCATAATGCGTCATCCAAACATTCTGACCAATCTTTCCTATCGGGTCTTTCCATTTTCTCAAGGATGTGTTTGATCTCTCTGTTTGAAACTTCAACCATATTTTCTTATCATTCCTTCAAAGTCCCTGTTCGTGAAATGTGCAACCCCATCACTAATAATGGCCCTTGGGCACCCAAACCGACTAAGGATGTTATGCTGAATGAACTTGATTATAACTTTGTGATCATTGGTTCGAGTTGCCACAGCTTCAATCCATTGCGACACATAATCCACTTCTACAAAAATGTACTCAAATCCAAAGGAAGGTGGAAATGGTCCCATAAAGTCAATATCCCAAACATCAAAAATTTCAACAACTAAAATGGGGTTTAGGGGCATCATATCTTTCTGTGAAATATTCCCCGTTTGTTGACATCTAAGATAATTGCAGCCAAATTCGTGTGCATTTTTGAAAAGAGTTGGCCAGTAAAACCTACTTTGCAGCACCTTTGTTGCAGTTTTCCTCCCATTAAAGTGTCCCCCACAAGCAAGAGAATGACAAAAATTGAGTATGCTTTTGAATTCACTCTCAGGGACACATCGTCTAATCACCTGATCTGAACAGTATTTCAACAACTCAGGTTCCTCCCAAAAGTAATATTTAATTTGCGAAAAGAACCTATCTTTTTCTTGTTTTGACCAGTGGGAAGGAACTTGCCCTGTTACCAAATAATTCATAATATGGGCAAACCAGGAAAGACTGTTGTTAGAAGAAATTGAGAACAGTTGCTCATCAAAGAACCTATCTCTAATTATTTTCTTGTTGTATTCTACTAAGATCCTAGAAATATGATCTACTACCATATTTTTGAAACCTTTCTTATCCAAAATTTCTAGGTTAAATTCTTGCGGCAAAAGGATCTATCAAATCAATCTAGGCTTTGTATCCTTTTTAGATAGGAGATGTCTCAATGCTACATGATCAGAATAAACTAGGACCTTAGACCCTAATAAATATGATCGAGTTTTTTTCAGGGCGAATACAACAGCTAGTAACTCTTTTTCAGTAGTGGTATAGTTCATTTGTGCATTTGAAAGAGTTTTACTAGCATAGTAAATTACATGGGGTTCCCTATCAAGCCTCTGTCCTAAAACTGCTCCTACAGCATAATCAGAGGCATCACACATGATTTCAAAAGGTAAAGTCCAATCTGGAGGCTTGATGATTGGTGCAGTGGTTAAAGCAGTTCAAAGAATGTTATAAGCAGTCGAACATTCTTTACTAAAATCAAAAGAATTATCTTTGGAAAGTAAATTACACAATGATAGAGAAATTTTGCTGAAATCCTTGATGAAGCTCTATAGAAGCTAGCATGGCCAAGGAAGGATCGTACCAGTCTAACCGAGGTCGGAGGAGGTAATTTTGAAATTAATTCAACCTTAGCTTTGTTAACCTTAATCCCTCGCTCAGAAATAATGTGTCCGAGCACGATTCCATCACGAACCATAAAATGGCTCTTCTTCCAACTTAAGACTAAGTTTGTTTCTATACATCATTTCAGTACCTTAGTCAAATTATGGAGACAATCCTCAAATGAAGATCCAAAAATAGAAAAATTATCCATGAATACTTCAAGAAACTGACCAACCATGTCAGAAAATAAGGCCAACATACATCGTTGAAAGGTAGCTGATGCATTACAGAGATCAAATGGCAAGCGTCTAAAGGCAAATGTTCCAAAGGGACAGGTGAAGGTGGTCTTTTCTTGGTCTGCAGGAAATATTGGGACCTGGTTGTATCCTGAATATCCATCTAGAAAATAAAAGAAACTCTACCTTGCTAACCGTTCTAAAATTTAGTCAATAAAAAGCAAAGGAAAGTGATCTTTCCTGGTAATGGCATTAAGTTTTCGGTAGTCTACACACACTCTCCAACTAGTCGTTGCTCAGGTGGGAATTGACTCACCCTTTTTATTTTTTGTGATAGTAATATCTAACTTCTTAGGTATTACTTGGGTTGGATTGACCCATTGGCTATCCGAAATTGGATAAATAATGCTGGCATCTAGCCATTTTACCACCTCTTTCTTAACAACTTCCCGCATGTTCAGATTTAACCTTCGTTATATATCCCTATGTGGTT
Source organism: Areca catechu (assembly GCA_021397845.1). Taxonomy (NCBI): domain Eukaryota; kingdom Viridiplantae; phylum Streptophyta; class Magnoliopsida; order Arecales; family Arecaceae; genus Areca; species Areca catechu. Next base: position 24,909,011 of record CM038044.1, on the reverse strand, counting down.
TAGCTTCCACTTCACAATGAATGTGGTGCATGCAAACAGAAGGGTCAATTTCCTTGAGATCAGTTATTGTCCATCCCATTGCTTCTTTATGTTGTTTGAGCACATCCACCAATTTATTTTGCTGATCAGAGGTCAAGGTGGATGCAGTAATTACCAGAAGGGTATCATTGGATCCTAGAAAAGAATATTTCAACTTTTCAGGAAGAGGCTTCAATTCTAGTTTGGGTGGTGCTTCCAAGGATGGTACTAAAGGGCTTGATTGAGTTGGTAATGATTCATGTTGACTCTGGTATTGATTTTGATGATTGACAAAATATTTAAGTATATATGAGTACTAATTATATTTTAAGTGTATTTTTCATATCTTAGTACTCAACCATGTTGAATGAAGAAATGCTTGTATTTCAGTTGAAAAAGTCCTCAAATTAATGGAAAATCAAGTATATGGACTTTGGAATTAATATGGAAGAATTTGAAGATGTTTCAGCAATGGCACAAGCAAGTGTCGACACTTGGAAATGAAGTGTCGACACCTGAGAATCAAGTGTCGACACTTGAAGAGTGAAGTATCAACTCAAGGCCTGAGACAAACTGAAAATTTCAGAAAGCTCTTTCAGTGAAGTGTCGACACCTAGAGCTGAAGTGTCAACACTTGGAAGTGAAGTGTCGACACCTGGAAACTGAAGTTTCGACACTTGAAACTGAATTGTCGACACCTGGAGGTGAAGTGTCGACACTTGAACAATAACGGCTAGTTTTCTGGGCTGCAGAACTTCTCCAACTTGCTTCCAAACGGTCATATTTTCCTCCCTAACGGCTATAAACGGTCATTTAAGTGTTGGGAGGCTATATAAACATCAAAAATCAATTGGGGAAGTAATCCTTTGGTGAGATTTTTGAATATTCTTCAAGGATTCAAGAGTTGAGTAGTTCAAGCCTTCAAGCTTCCAAGTTTCAAAAAGAGCATCCAAAGTTCACATCCTCAAGCATCAATCAAAGGCTTCATCAACTTGAAGACAAGATCTTCATCAACTCTCAACGGGCTTCAAAGAGATATTTGCTTTATTTTAGAAAGCTTTTATTGTATTCATTTATACTTGCTCTTACATGTTTTACTTAAGGTTTTTGGTGAGCCTTGGAAAACCAAAGAGGTTTTTGGTAAGCCTTGAAAACCAAAGTGATTGTTGGTGAGCCTTGAAACCAACTAGGGTTTTACTTGTGAGCTCGAAGACAAAACAAGTTGTTTAGGTTCTTGGTTATCCCGTAAAATCAAGGGTGGTTATTGGTGAGCCTTGAAACCAACTAGGGTTTGACTTGTGAGTCCGAAGACAAAACAAGTTATAAAGGTTGTTGGTGAGCCTAAGTTATAAAACCAAACTTAGTGGAATTCCCAAGGGGTTCTTGGGAAGTGGATGTAGGTGCTTGGTTGGCACTGAACCACTATAAACCTTTGTGTTTGTATGATTGTTCTTCTTGTGCCTTTATTTTTTATTTCCACTGCATTTATTTGAAATACACAAGCACTTGAATTGCATTAGCACATACTTACTTTAGTTCACACTTTGTAAATAGTACAAAAGTTTTATAAAACCCAATTCACCCTCCCTCTTGGGTTGCCTACCTGAGCCTTCAATTGGTATCAGAGCAGGTGCTCTGTTTGAAAATCTAACAATTTTGAGCTAAAGTTCATGGTAACCCTTGTAGGTATTAGTGTTAGACCACCATTTTTCAATGGCATAAATTAAATATTTTGGAAAACTCGCATGCGCATCTATATTTAATTTATTAGTCATCTTCTTTGAAAAATTATTGTTAGTGGTCTTCATATTCCTTCTATTTTGGTTAATGGCATTTTCATTCCAAAGCTCGAAGAGGATTGGAATGAATATGACATTAAACAAATTGAACTCAATGCTAAAGCAATGAAATTGCTTTATGAACTTGCTTTATTGTGCATTGGACTTAAATGAATTTAATAGAGTTTCTACATGTATATCGGCGAAGGAAATATGGGATACACTTGAAGTTACTCATGAGGGTACCCTTCAAGTGAAGAACACTAAAATTAATTTGCTTGTACATTCTTTTGAAATTTTTGAAATGATGCATTATGAATCTATATCTGTTATGTTCTCAAGATTTATGACTATTATTAATGAATTAAAAAGTCTTGGCAAAATCTATACTAATGCTGATTTGGTGAACAAAATTCTTAGATCCTTGCCAAAATCATGGGATCCAAAGGTGACGGCGATCCAAGAAGCTAAAGATGTAGAAACCTTATCTTTGGAGGAGCTTATCGGTTCACTCATAACCTATGAGTTGAACATATGGCAAAGGACTGTGGAAGCTGATACAGAAAAGAAGATAATGACTTTCAAAGCCGAAAAGAAATTCAAGCAATGATGGCAACTTGGAGCGATAGCGAAGATTCAAGTACGGATGATGAAGTTGCCCATCTTTGCTTCATGGCAAATGAGGAAAAGGTATGTGCTAAAAATAATTATAATTTTATATTTGATGAACTACATGATGCATCTAATGATCTTGTGCATGACTATAGATTGCTAAAAATTGAGCACAAGAAATTAAATAAGCATGTAGATTCATTTTCTCTTGACAACACCAATCTTATAAATAAAAATGGTGATTTAAATGCCAAGATTGATATTTTGAAAAATGAAAAAAATAATTTTTCTAAAGAAAAAGAATTTTTAGTAAAAAAAAATGTTATTTTGAAAGATTTATGTGATAAAGTTTTTGATGAGAAAAATAATTTGATTGAGGAAAAGAAGCAAAAACTTTTGAAAAATTTCTATATTCCTGCTTCTTTCAGTTTTTCTTATAAATGTGGTTTCAATGCTTATTCTTCTAGATTAAGAAAAGTTTGGATTCCAAAAGAAACCATAATTACTAATTATAAATGACCCAAGAAAGTTTGGGTACCAAAAATGTCCACTTAATTTGTTTTGCAGGAATGTCTTGCAACCCAACATGAAGAAAGGAAGTTCTTGAAAAGAGGTTGTACAAGACAATTTAAAGAAGTGGACAAGCTACATTTTAAACTAAATGGTAAAAGGAAGGATTATGTACATTGGTAAATTCTAAACATCTCCTTCCATGATTGAAAATGTTGTTAAATTTTTTGTTATATTTATTACTTTGAAAAATTATTTTAAATAGTTAATTAGAATCAAGTTTAGACTTATCATCATTGGCTATGATCATGAACTTTTTGGTGTTGATGAATTTCATGCTATCATGATTAAATTTATGATTGTAAGACCTTCACTTGATTTTGATTAATGTATTTCATGAAAAATACTTTTAAAGATTCATATTGCTTTAAAAAATATTTTAAGTGATTGATTAGAATCAAGATTTTATAAAGGGAATTAAGTCTGATTTGTGAAAGACTTAAGACTACTCAATTTGAAAAAGAAGAGCTTCTTGAGAAAAACAAAAGTTTGCAAAATGAAAATGATGATTTGAAAAAGGAAGTTCAAAAGCTTAAACCACTGGTTGAAAAATTGACCTTAAGCTCAAATAAACTTGAAATGATTTTGAAAAATCAAAGAGAGATAAATAACAAGTTTGGAATTGGTTACAAAGGTTCAATTTCAAATAAATTTTAAAAATTGACCTTAAGCTCAAATAAACTTGAAATGATTTTGAAAAATCAAAGAGAGATAAATAACAAGTTTGGAATTGGTTACAAAGGTTCAATTTCAAATAAATTTTCCGCATCTACATCATATGCTCCTAAGTTCATTATTTCAAAGTAATATAGACCTAAATTTGCATCATCATATACCTTTTATTCAAAGCCAAGAATTGTATGCTATGCTTGCAATAATGTTGGTCATAAAGCATTTGAGTGTCATTTGAAATATAATGGCAAGAAAAAAATCAAGAAAATTTGGGTTCCAAAAGGAACTAATTCTACTAACTTGCAAGGATCCAAGAAAGCTTGGGTCCCTAAATTTATTACCTGATTATTTTGTAGGGATGTCTTGTAGCCACAAATATAAAGAAAAGATGGTACTTTGATAGCGGCTGTTCAAGACACATGACGGGTGACATTGATCAATTCTTTACCCTAGAACAAAAAGATTGTGGAATGGTAACATTTGGTGATAATTGCAAAGGAAAGATAATCGGTATTGGTAAAATCAAAATTACACCTTCTACATTTATTGAGAATGTGTTACTTGTAGAAAAGTTAAAGCATAATCTTTTGAGTATTAGTCAGTTTTGTGATATTGGTTTTAATATTTTCTTCAAGTCTTCAATGTGTATAGTAGTTGATCCACTTGACTCTAGTACAAAGTTCATTGGACATAGACTTGGTAATATTTATGTAGTAGATCTTAATATCTAGCTATGTCAAGAAATACAAGTCTTGTAGCAATGAATGACAAGAGCAAGAAATCAAGTTTACTATGGTATAGGCAACTTAGACATGCTATTATGGATACTATAGCAAAATTTATTTCAAAAGATTTAGTTAAGGGTTTGCCAAAGCTCAAAGTAAATTTTGATTATGTTTGCGATGCTTGTCAATTAGGAAAGCAAGTAAGGAAGAGTTTTAAATCCAAAAATATTATTTCTACTACTAGACCCTTAGAGCTACTTCACATGGACCTACTAGGACAACAAGCTTAGGTGGTATAGAGAATGGCCTTGTGATTATACATGATTTTTCAAGATATACATGGGTTTTGTTCATCGCACACAAAGATGAGACTTTTAAAGTATTCAAAAAGTTTTTTAAAAGAGTTTCAAATCTAAAAAGTCTTTCTGTTATTTCTATTCATAGTAATCATGGCAATGAATTTGAAAATCAATATTTTGATCACTTTTGCATAAAGCACGGTATTGACCACAACTTCTCAGCTCCTAGAACACCATAGCAAAATGGTGTTGTAGAAAGAAAGAATCAAACTTTGGAAGAGACGTCCAAGGAAATCTTCCAAAATACTTTTGGGCAGAAGCTATAAATAATGCTTGCTATATTTTGAACAGAGTTTTAATTATACCTATCAATAGAAAAACCCCCTATGAACTGTGGAACAATAAAAAGCCTAATATCAATTATTCTCATGTTTTTGGCTATAAATATTTTGTTCTTAATAATGGTAAAGATAATTTTGGTAAATTTGATGCAAAATTCGATGAAACTATTTTTCTTGGATATTCTTTAAATAGTAAAGCCTATTGAGTTTTCAACAAAAGAACTTTAACTGTGGAAGAATCAATATATGTTGTTTTCAATGAATCTGACATTACTTCTTCTAGAAAAGAAGATCGTGATGATGATGATGCAGGTACACTAGAACATGGACTGAAGGATTTGACTCTCAAAGACAAACAAACAAGTGAACAACATGAAGAAGTGGTAAGCAAAAATTATGATGATATACCCAAAGAATGGAGGTATATACACTCACATCCCAAAGAACTAATTATAGGAGATCCATCTCAAGGTGTTAAAACTAGAGCTGCATATAGGGATGCACATGACTTGATTGCTTTTGTTTCTCATGTAGAACCTCATACTACAAAAGAAGCTGAAACTGATCCTAATTGGATGTTAGCTATACATGATGAGTTAAACCAATTTAGGAGAAATAATGTTTGGACTCTAGTAGAAAGACCTAATGAGTACCCTGTTATAGGCACTAGATGGGTTTATAGAAATAAACTTGATAAGTAAGGTAATGTAATTAGGAATAAGGCTAGACTGGTAGCTCAAGGTTATAATAAAAAAGAAAGAATAGATTTTGTTGAGACCTATGCACTAGTAGCTAGGCTATAGGCTATTAGATTACTACTAGCATATGCATGCTTTATGAATTTCAAATTATTTCAAATGGATGTAAATAGTACATTTTTAAATGATTTTTTATCTGAATATGTTTTTGTCGAACAACCACCGGGCTTTATCGATCACACATTTCCAAATCATGTTTTTAAATTGAATAAAGCTTTGTATGGTCTTAAACAAGCACCTAGAGCCTGGTATGATAGATTAAATAAGTTTTTAATTGGAAATGATTTTATAAGAGGTAGTGTTGATACTATCCTGTTTAGTCCAAGAAAAGGCAATGATATTTTAGTTGTTCAAATTTATATTGATGATATAATATTTGGATCTACTGATAAATCTTTGTGTCAAGACTTTGCTAAGTTAATGCAGGATGAATTCGAAATGAGTTTGATGGGTGAGCTGAGTTACTTCCTCGGGCTTCAGATTAAACAATCAAAGGTATCCTGATCAACTAGGCCAAATATATTAAAGAAATTATCAAAAAGTTTGGCATAGAATCAAGCAGAGAAATTGGAACACCCATGAATCCTGCATGTAGACTTGATAAAGATGAAAATGGTACAAATGTTGATCAAAAACTATATAGAGGTATGATCGGTTCTTTACTTTATTTAACTGACAGTAAACCTGATATTTTATTTAGTATTTGTATGTGTGCACATTTTCAATCTAATCCAAAAGAGTCACACATTATAGCTGTTAAAAGAATCATTAAATATCATAAAGGCACATGCAATCTAGGATTAAGGTATTCTAAGCATTCATCTTTAAAATTGATTAGTTATTCTGATGCTAATTATGGAGGCTGTAAAATTGATAGAAAAAGCACAAGTGGCACTTGTCAATTTCTATGTATCAACTTGATTTCATGGCACTGTCATAAATAGAACTCTGTAGCACTATCTATTGCTGAGACAGAATATGTGGCTGCGGGGAGCTGTTGTGCACAAGTGTTGTGGATCAAGCAACAACTAGAAGATTATGGTGTTGTCCAATCTAAAACTCCTATTAAATGTGATAACACTAGTGCTATTAATTTATCTAAAAATCCAATTCAGCATTCTCGAACTAAGCATATAGAAATTAGACAACATTTCATTCGAGATCATGTTTTAAATAATGTTGTTGAATTAGAATTTATACCTACTGAAGATCAACTTGCTAATATTTTTACTAAACCCCTTAGTCAAGATAGATTTGAAAAGATTAGAGGCGAATTAGGCTTGTGTCACCCATTATGAAAGTTTTGACCTAACTTTTCAAAAAAAAAGAAAAAATTATCTAGACATTTCAAAATTCCTTCTAGAGCTTATGACAAACCTCCTTTAGTTGTAAGAAGCCTATAAAAATTTATTTTATCATTTTTTGAGTTTTGACCTAGATTTGGGCTCGAGCCGACTCGAGCCACCTGCTGTTTCGGCGAGCCGACTCGAGAGTCGGGCCGATGCTTTTTAAATAGGGCATCATAGGTTTAAATTTGATATCTCTTTCTACCCTTCTTATTTTTCCTTAGCCATTTCCTTTCCCTAACCTAAGAAAAGCTCTTAGAACACCTCTACACCCTTCCAAAACCCTAATCTAACCTAGATGGCTCCTAGGCAAAGAAGGCTAGGAAGGTTGTTCGATCAGTTGCAGAGGAAAGGAGGACAAAACGAAGGCTTGATACTTCAAATCCATCAGAGGAACAACAAGAAGAGCATGAAGAAGAACAAAAACCTCCAAGGCACGTAATTTTGATGGGAAATAGGAAAGTAACCCTGTTGGCTTTGGCTCCTTAGTTTTGATGATTAACAAAAGGTTGAGTATATGTTTGGATGTTTGGACTAATGTTACATTTCAAGATAAAGTTTCAGGTCTTAGGTTATTCAAAAAGAGTATTAAGAGTACAATGATGAAACCAAGCTTGCTTGATTTGGGAAAGAGCTCTTCTACCTTAAACAAGATCAAATTTCTCATATTGGACCTTCATATTAAGAAGTAATTGACAAAAGAAACAAAGGCCTAGAGAAACTCAAGCATGGCACGTACTTCTCTAGAGTTTCAGAAAATTTCAAACCAGAGGTCGACCTCCAGAGGTCGACACCTTGCCAAAGGTCGACCACCAGAGGTTGACTCATGAAAAAAAGAAAAGTTCAGCAAGGCCGGCACGGCAAAATTTCAGTGGCACGCTTCAAAGGTCACACCTGAGGTCGACACCTGTCCAGAGGTCGACACCAGAGGTCGACTCATCGCCTGAGAATTCAAACTGGGCAGAACTATGATTTTCTGGATTTTTGCCTAAGATAAACTGGAGGTCGACTCATGAGGTCGACTCATGGCATAACGGCTAGTTTTTCTGAACTTTTGATTTGATTTCTAACGGCCATAAACGGCCATATTTTATATTCTAACGGTCTTGTAGAGTTATTTCAGCTTGAATGAAGTATTTAACCTCCACCTAACTTCAAAAAAGTGGAGGAGACAAAGTGAAAAAGAAGAGAGTAAAAGTACAAAGCTTTCAATCAATCCTAAGCCAAAAAGAGAGAAAATCCAAGAGATTCCTTAGCCAAAAGCTTTCAATTTTTGAGGAATCCAGCTTTCAAGTCTTTGGCATTTAGTGAGGTCCAAGATTCCAAGAGGAAGACTTGAAGAGTCTCCAACAAGAGCTACATCGAATTGTTTTTTGCTCAAAAAGGAGTTTGTCTTGTTTTTATTCATTGTATTCATACTCTATTTGTGCTAGCCTAATTTCAAGAGAATTTGAAACTAGTGTGAGGTTTGTTGGTGAGCTAATTGATAAAACCAACTAGGGTTGCTTGTAAGCTCGAAGCCAAAACAAGTGTGTAAGGTTTGTTGGTGTGCCTAGGTAACAAAACCAACTTAGGTTTTGACTTGTGAGCCTTGTAAAACAAGTCGGCTGTAATCTAGAGAAGATTATAGTGGAAATTCTCAAGTGGAGCTTGGGGAGTGGATGTAGGTGCTAGGTGCACCGAACCATTATACATTTTGTGTGTTTGCATTGCTTTACTTTTTATTTCTCTTTAATTGTTGTTATCTTTCATTGCTTCCATTGCACAATTACTTGAGCACTATCACTCTTCACATTTGAAATTGATAGCACATATGTTGCTTTATTATTTTTTTTTTTAAAAAAAGGACCCAATTCACCCCCCCTCTTGGGCACCACATCTAGGCAACAAACCCCAAGCCGATGCATTGATTTTTCATTTATAGAACAAGAGAGCTTGAAAATTGGTGATTGGTTAGTTTGACAAGGTTGGAAGGGTTATTTCATGCTTAATCTTCCTACATATCCTAATCTTGTTAGACAATTTTTTGAGAATATGTCTTTGGGTGCTTTTCATATTGAATCTACTGTGAAGGGGAAACACATTGAGATCTGTGAGCAAAAATTTTCTAATATTCTTTAAATACCTAAAGAGGGAGAAAGTTATTTAGTATTGAAGGACAAACAGAAAACATTGAGAATTATACTTGAAAGGACTAATGTGACTGGTGTGATACATGTTATAGCCAACCAACTCTCATTGGAGATGAGGTTGCTACATAACATCATTAACCACATCTTTCTATCCCAGACTAGGAGATTCGACTGGGTGAGCGAGAGAGACCTAGCCTTTCTGAGATGTTTAGTTGAGGGGGAGGCCCTCAATTTACCTTTCATTATGTTGTCTCAGATGAGGGAAGCTGCTCGTAGGGCACGAGCATGTCTTCCATATGGTATGGTTTTTACCCTACTGTTTCAAGATGCCCATGTTGATTTGTCTGGAGAGGACAGTAGACCATTATTGCATACAGACAAATACAACTTAAAATCTTTAACCAGGATGGATTCTTAAAGGTTGAGCGTCACTGGATTAGGAAGAGTTCAGGACTTCCAGTGTCACATTCTGATGATGATTCAGGAGAGGATGATTAGGTAGCACAGGGACAGGATGCTGAGGCGGAGCCACACATACTGATGAGGCTGGACCTTTAGAGCCAGCTCTTACACCTCGATCACCTATCAGAAGATCGAATGCTGTTGGATCAGGTGATGATGACAAACTACATCACATACTGGATGAGATCTCTTGTCTTCAGAGAGGGAGATCAGAGATTGATGCCAGGATATCTGCACTTCAGTAAGAGATGCATTAGGGATTTCAGGACATTCTAACTATTCTTCAGCAGATTACAGCAGCTAGTCACTCTACACCTACTCCTTCTGCAGTAGCACTGGACATTGGTACAGATTGTGGACAGGGAGAGGCAGTACACTTCACTGACATTCCTTCAGCTGCTATTCCTGTTGAGGCTGGGACTGGTACTGAGGTTCCGAGTTCTGATGTTGGAGACACTTCGGCGATAGAGATTCTGTCTACTACCAGCACCCTTGCCTTATCTATTGATCCTCCCACTACTCGACCTACTCCTATTATGATTTCTTCTGAGCCTAAAGCTAAAGCTAAACCTAGAACCTCTAAGACTACTACTCCTGTTAGGACCAAACTTAGGGATGTTAGGCCTAGGTTCCCTAAATTCAAGCCTGCTCCTGGTATTTTAGAGGTCAGTTCCTCCTCTAGTGAGGAAGAACTTAGTGATGATGACCCTAGTCCTTCATTTTGATGTTTTAGGACTTTATGTTTAGCATGTTTTGTTGTTTGTGATACTACTTTTGTCATACCTAGGCACTTTTGTATTGTATCACTCTTGTATTGACACTTTTCATATATATATATATATATATATCTTTTTGAATGACTTAATTTATGAATGAATGTTCTCCTTTTTATATACTTTTTGTTGATGATAAAAAGGGGGAGAAGGGAGAAAGGAGAGAAGAGTGTGCATGAAAATGTGAATGAATGTGTATGAAAGAAAATATAAAAATGAATATGCATGAAAGTGTGAATTTGAAAGCAAATATGAAGAAAATATTATTACATCAGTAAGGGGGAGCTTGTGTTAAGTTTTCATTAAACTCACTTCAAATACAAGTTAATTTTATGAAGTTTTCGATATTTAGTACATGGATGACACATATGATACATTGTGATACAATGTATTGGTACTTTTCAATTTAACAGTTTGATACTCAATTTGGCTTGATACATACTATGTTAAATATTCTTTGATACATGTGAATACGATGCATAGTAATTGTAAAGTGTTTTAAATCCTGTTCATGCCTAGTATTTTGTTATCATCAAAAAGGGGAAGATTGTTGACCCCTGGAATGATTTTGATGATCACAAAATATTGGAGTAGGTATGTGTTACTAATTCTTTCAATTACTTGAGAAGTTTTTGCAGGAAAATGTTTATCTTTAGTTTAATTGGTTTTCAAATTGGTTGAAAGGTAATCCAACATTGTATAGACTCATTTGCACTTCAAGTTATAAAAGCCCTAATTCTACAACTATGTAATTTTTTAAAAGGACTATAAAATTGTAAAAATAAGAGTAAGTAGACTAGCTCTTGTTGGATTCATATTTTGAAGAATTTTGGAGAAGTTTGAAGCTTTAAAAGAAGTTTTTGTAAGAGCCGACTCCTTTTGGCACGGCATAAAAAATTTTAGAGTTTCAGTGGCTTAAGCTGACTCAAGCCCCAAGAACCGATTCATTGAAGAACATATATTTTTAAAGTCTGAGACCTCGAGCTAATTCAAGCTCAGAAGAGCCGACTCGTCCATAGTTATGTTTGTTGGTGACTAAGACTGCGAGCCGACTCTGCCTTGAAGAGCCGACTCAAGCAAAATGTGGATTTGTACTGATTGAATGTTCGAGCCGACTCGTACAGAATTTTTGTTTGGGCTGTTTGAGACTTCAAGCCGACTCGTGGACCTCGAGCCGACTCGAGTAACCGTTTTCTACACTCTAACGGTTAGTTGCTGAAAGTTGATTTTGAACTCCAAATGGTCTCCAACAGCTCTTTCTTGATTTTCTAGGCCCTACAATGGTTATATCTCATGAAAAACTATAAAAGGGAGTATTTTTGATGGATTAAACAATTTTTTTGAGGAATTATTCATTGATTTATCTTTGAAATTTGAAAAGTCTTCAAGTCCTTCACGAACCCACTTCAAGAGCATTCAAGATAGGATTCAAAGCTCTACCAACTTCTCTTCATCATTGAATCCACTCTTTGAAGAAGTAAAGAAGCAGCTTGAAGATCATTAAAAGAGCATTCAAGGATAGGCTTCATCTTGATCTTCATCGACAACATTTAAACAAACTCGGTTTGTTGTGTAGTTGTATTATATTTTTGACATATCTTTGTTTTCTCTCTAAGAACAGCAAGGGGCTGTGTCTTAAGAGAGGGTTAAAGGTTTTTAGGTGAACCTTGTGAAAACCTAAGTTGGGTTCTTGGTGATCCCGGTATAAAACCAAGTGTAGGGTTTCTTTGGTGATCCTGTTTAAAACCAAAGAGAGTTGGATTTTCTTTGGTGATCCCAGTAAAACCAAAGTGTATAGGTTTGGATTGTGAGACTGGTAAAATAATCCAACTATATTCTGGTTGGGGGATATAGTAGAAATCCCAAGTGGTCCTTGGATAGTGGACGTAGGAGCCGGTTGCTCCGAACCACTCTAAATTTTCTTGTGTTTGTGTTTGTGCTTATTTTACTTTATTGCATTTACTTAATTGCTTCAACATTGCATATTGCACCACAACAGCAAAAGGATTTTAAATTGCACATACTTGCCAAATATTTTTATAATCCCAATTCACCCCCCTCTTGGGAAGCCACCTGGGCAACACTTCCACAACCTCCAAACGCACCAAATGAAGCTGAACCCGGTGAAGTGTGCCTTCGGCATGATAGCAGGGAAATTCATGGGCTTCTAGTCACCCAAAGGGGCATCGAAGCAAACCCGGAGAAGGTCCAGGCCATCGTCGACATGGAGCATCCTACCTTGAAGAAGCAAGTCCAGATGAGTCGGATTGCCACCATGAGTCGGTTTATCTCGAGGTCAGCCGATCATTGCTTACCCTTCTTCAAGGCGCTACGCAAAATACATGACTTCACCTGGACTGATGAATGCAAAGCGGGCCTTCGAGGAGTTGAAGAAGTTCCTGGCATCACCGCCACTGCTCTCCAGACCGGAGGAGGGGGAAGAACTCCTACTATATCTGGCAGTCACCCGGCGGTTGTCAACTCGGTCCTTGTATGCACGGATGGGGACGGATTACAAAAGCCAGTATACTATGCCAACAAAATCCTCCGAGATGCGGAGATTAGGTACACTCACTCCGAGAAATTAATTTTTGCTCTAATAATATCTGCCCAACGTCTCAGGCCATACTTTCAAGCACATCCGATTGCGATCATGATGGACCAGTCGCTGAGAGCCATACCGAGCCACCTCGAAACATCCGGGTGACCGGCTAAGTGGTCTCTGATGCTGAGCGAGTTCGACATCTCATACCGGCCGAGGCCATCCCAGAAAGCCCAAGTGCTGGTAGATTTTTTGGTCGAGTGCATTGGCATGAGTGAGGAGCCCGAGGAGGTCACCTCAGAACCCCGGCTGGAACCCATGTTTGAGGAGGAGGTCTGGGTCCTCCACGTCGATGGTGCATCCAACTCAGGGGGAAGTGGAGCTGGACTCATACTCGCCAAAGGGGATGGGGTTGTGGCTGAATATGCACTCCATTTCTGGTTCACAGTGACCAACAACCAAGCGGAGTATGAAGCACTCATCACGGGACTCAGAGTCTCCCGCGAGCTGGGTGTACCTAACTTGAAGGTCTTCATCGACTCCCAGCTGGTGGCTGGGCAGGTCTCAAGAGAGTATGAGGCCCGAGACCCCTAGATGATGAAGTACCTATAGTGGGTCTGTTTGAGCACGACAGGCTTCCGGTGATTCAGCATCTCCCACATCCCCCACGGAGAAAATGCTCGCACTAACGCTCTGTGAAGACTCGCAACCCTGCCGGACTCATCGCTGGGGCACACCTACATCGAGTACCTGGAAAATCCAAGCTACGAAGCTCTTGGAGATATCTAGTAGGTCATCCCGGAGCCAAGATGGATGGACCAGTACATCAGATACATCACCGACGGTATCTTACCAGAAGATCGCACAGAGGCTGGCCTCATCAAGAAGAAGGCCGCGCGATTCATCCTGATGGATGGGCAACTCTACCGCAGGTCCTACTCCTTTCCGCTCCTGAAGTGCCTGAGGCCCATGGAGGTAGCCTTTGTGCTCTAAGAAATATAAGAGGGCCTTTGCGGGAATCATGTCGGAGAAAGGATGCTGGTGTGCAAAGCCCTCCATCAGGGATACTATTGGGAGACTATGAGGGAGGACACCGCTGACTTCGTAAGAAAGTACGACCGCTGCCAGCACCACGCTCACATACAACATCAACCAGCGGTGCCACTTTCCCAACTCTCCGCACCTTGGTCGTTCGCATAGTGGGGGATGGACATCCTTGGTCCATTCCCTTTGACGTCTGAACAACTAAGTTCCTGATAGTGGCTATCGATTAATTCACCAAATGGGTGGAGGCAGAGCTGCTAGCATGGATCACCGAAGCCAAGGTCCGTCAGTTCTTTTGAAAATCAATCATCTGCCATTTCAGACTCCCCCATAGCATCATTACAAACAACAGACGACAGTTCGATAACCAAGAGTTTGAAGACTTCTGCACCGACCTCGGCATCCGCCATCACTTCATCTCGGTGGCTCACCCCCAGACCAACGGAGAAGCTAAGGTGACCAACCAAACGATCCTCCAGGGACTCCAAATGAGGCTGGACCAAGCCAAGGGCTAGTGGGCAGAAGAACTCCCTAGCAATATTTGGGCCTACCACACGATGCCTAGGATGACCATGAGTGAGACACCCTTCAGCCTCGTCTTCGGCTTGAAGGTCGTTGTCCCTATTGAACTCGGTGTACCAATGCTGCGGGTGGAGCAATATGATGAAGCAGAGAATCCAACCCGCCTTCTTCTCAACTTGGACCTCCTCGAGGAAACCAGAGACAAGGCTCGACTCTGGATGGTGGCCTATCGATAGTGCGTAGCTCGATACTACAACGCGCGGGTGAGGCCAAAGACCTTCCAGCCAAGTGACCTGGTGTTGCATCGAGCTGAAGCATCACGACCCCGGGAGTGTGGCAAGCTCTCCTCGAACTGGGAAGGCCCCTATAAGGTGGTCGAAGCTCTCCCCTACGGAGCATACTACCTCGCCAAGCTAGACAGTGTAAGGTTCCCTCGAACCTGGAACGCTGACAACTTGAGGATGTATTACCAATAGTGTAAGAACTTCACTCATCAATAATAAGATTCCTTTCAGTGTAAACCTCCTTTGCCTTGTAGGAATGCCGCAGCCTGACCTCAGGTCTAGCAAGCCATCTCAAGCCCGGAAACTTTCAAAGCCTGGCACTTCAAGCCCGGAAACTCCTGAATCCCGGTACTTCAAGTCCAGAAACTCCTGAAGCCCGGCACTTCAAGTCCGGAAACTCCCAGAGCCTGGTACTTCAAGCCGAGAAACTTTGGAAGCCTGGTACTTCAAGCCTGAAAACTCCTGAAGCCCGACACTTCAAGTCCGAAAACTCTCGAAGCCTGGCACTTCAAGCCCCGAAACTACTAAAGCCCTGCACTTCAAGCCCGGAAACTTTCGAAGCCTGCCACTTCAAGCCCGGAAACTCCAGAAGCCCGGCACTACAAGCCTGGAAACTTTCGAAGCCTGACACTTCAAGCCCGGAAACTTCCGAAGCCCGACACTTCAAGCCTGGAAACTTCCGAAGCCTGGCACTTCAAGCCCAAAAACTTTTGAAGCCTGGTGCTCCACCTCGTCCCCGACTTGGCGAGTGTTGGCTTTGACTCTTTAGTTTTGATGATTAACAAAAGGTTGAGTATATGTTTGGACTAATGTTTAATCTCAAGATAAAGTTTCAGGACTTAGGTTATTCAAAAAGAGTATCAAAAGGACAATGATGAAACTAAGTTTGCCTGATTTGAAAAAGAGCTCTTCTACCTTGGACAAGATCAAAATTCTCATAATGGACCTTCTTGTTAAGAAATATTTGACAAAAGAAACAAAGGCTTAAAGAAACTCAAGCATGGCACGCACATCTCAAAGAGTTTCAGGAAAATTCAGATCAGAGGTCGACCCCCAGAGGTCGACACCTTGTCAAAGGTCGACCACCAGAGGTCGACTCATGAAGAGAAGAAAAGTTCAGCATGGCCGGCACGGCAAAATCTCAGTGGCACGCTCCAGAGGTCGACCACCAGAGGTCAACACCTGTCCAGAGGTCGACACCAGAGGTCGACTCATAGCCTGAGAATTCAAATGAGCAGAACTATGGTATTCTGAACTTTTGCCTAAATTATACTGGAGGTCGACTCATGAGGTCGACACTTGATTCAGAGGTCGACTCATGAGGTCGACTCATGGCATAACGGCTAGTTTTTCTGAACTTCTGATTTGATTTCTAACGGCCATAAACGGCCATATTTTTGAATCTAACGGTCTTGTGGAGTTGTTTCAGCATGAATGGGGTATTTAACCTCCACCAAACTTCAAAAAAGATAAGGAGACAAAGTGAAAAAGTGTTGATTCAAAGTACAAAGCCTTCAATCACTTCCAAGCCAAAAGAGTGAGAAAACCAAGAGATTCCCTAGCCAAAAGTTTTCCATCTTTGAGGAATCCAACATTCAAGTGTTTGGCATTTAGTGAGGTCCAAAGATTCCAAGGGAAAAGGCTTGAAGAGTCCCCATCAAGAGCTTCAACGAATTTATTATTGCTCAAAAGGAGTTTGTTTAGTTTTAATTCATTGTATTCATACTCTTTTGTCTTTAGCTAGTTTCAAGGGAATTTGAAACTAGAGTGAGGTTTGTTGGTGAGCCAATTGATAAAACCAACTAGGGTTGCTTGTAAGCCCGAAGCCAAAACAAGTGAGTAAGGTTTGTTGGTGATCCAATTGATAAAACCAACTAGGGTTGCTTGTTAGCCCGAAGCCAAAACAAGTGTGTAAGGTTTTGACTTGTGAGCCTGGTAAAACAAGTCGGCTGTAATCTAAAGATTATAGTGAAAATTCCCAAGTGGAGCTTGGGGAGTGGATGTAGGTGCTAGGTGCACCGAACCACTATATTTCTTATGTGTTTGCATTGCCTTTCTCTTTAACTTCTTTAGCTCTTTAATTGCCATTTTATTTCATTGCTTCCGTTGCACAATTATTAAAGCACTATCACTCTTCACCTTAAAACTTGATAGCACATATATTGCTTTAAATTTTTAAATACCCAATTCACCCCCCCCTCTTGGGCACCATATCTGGGCAACAAGTGGTATCAGAGCCCGGTACTCTCTTGTTGGTCCAACGATCTTGAGTGAAAGATCATGGCCCCCCAATTGGAATGGGTATAGTTGAAGGACAAGCATCAAATCGCCCTCATTTCTTTAATGGCACAAACTACACATATTGGAAAACTCGTATGCGTATTTATTTACAAGCTGTAGATTATCATATATGGAGAATAATTACGAAAGGGCCTCATCAGCCCACTCACTTGGTTAATGGCATTAACACCCCGAAATCTGAAGAAGAATGGGATGACAATGACATCAAACAAGCTGAGTTAAATGCTAAGGCGATGAATTTGCTATTCTGTGCACTTGACCCTAGTGAATTCAACAGAATATCAAATTGTATTTCTGCCAAAGAAATTTGGGATACACTTGAGGTTACCCATGAGGGTACACACCAAGTGAAGACCACTAAGGTGAACATGCTCATTCATACGTATGAGATGTTCAGGATGGAACCAACTGAAAGTATAAGTGAAATGTATACTAGATTTACCAATATAGTAAATGGTATGAGGAGTTTGGGAAAAATTATATCTAATGGTGAACTGGTTAACAAACTTCTCAGGTCTCTTCCGGCTTCATGGGATGCGAAAGTTACAGCCATAGAAGAGCCAAGGATGTCAACACTCTACCTCTCGAGCAGCTTCTTGGATCACTGATGACCTACGAGCTTTCACTAAAGCAGAAGATAGTGGACAATGACAAGAAAAAGAAAGCCATAGCCTTCAAGTCCACTACTAAAGAAGAGTCAAGTGATGAATCAGAAGAAGAAGCTGATGATGATGAGACAGCCCTCATTACAAGAAAATTTAAAAGATTCATGAGAAAGAAGAAGGGCTTCTACAAGAAAAGGCCACAAAAAGGTGATCACAATAAGGAGAAAGAGAAAGACAAAGAAAGGGATCCACCCATCTGCTTCGAGTGCAAGAAGCCTGGACATTACAAAACGGATTGCCCTTTGCTTAAAAAGAGTCGAAGGATGTTGAGAAAGAAAGCCATGATGGCTACCTGGAGTGAGAGTGAGGACTCCAGCAGTGAAGAAGAGCAGCAGGTAGTCGCCAACTTATGTTTCATGGCCAACGAAGATAATGAGGTAAATTCTGAACCTGAAACTGAATTTACTTTCAATGAATTGCATGATGCTTTTGATGACTTAGTAATGGAATATGAAAAATTAAAATTGAAAAATAAGAAATTAAGAAAGCAAAATTTTGAGCTTACCAAAAATTCAGAAAAGTTTTCAAGTGAAATTGAAAACTTAACTCAAGAAAACAAGAAATTAAAAGAACATGTAAAGACTTTGACAAATGATAAAGATAATCTTTTAAAAGAAAATAATTCTTTGAAAAATAATAGAAGTCTTAAAACTAATGAGAACATTGAAAAACAAAATAAAGAACTATTGCTTCAAAATAAGAATTACAAGGAAGAGTTAGAAAAAGTAAAACCTTTTGTAGAAAAGTTTACTTTTAGTTCAGAAAAACTGAATATGCTTTTAAATAGTCAACATGCAGTGTTTAATAAAGCCGGACTTGGATTTAAGCCACACAATCAACAAAAGCTTTACAAAAACTTTTTCATACCAGCATCTTCTAATATTACTTGCTATGCATGTGGTAAAGTAGGTCATAAATCATATGTTTGTAATATAAGAAAATTAAATACCTTTAAAAAGATTTGGGAAGAAGAATGTGGTATCTGGATAGTGGTTGCTCAAGGCACATGACTGGGGATGTGAAGCAATTCTCATCACTAGCTGCTATTGATGGTGGAAACGTTACCTTTGGTGATAATGGAAAAGGCAAAATCGTCGGAATTGGTAAAATCCATATCACCCCTAATGCTTATGTAGATAATGTATTATTTGTTGATGGCTTGAAGCATAATCTTTTTAGCATTAGTCAGTTTTGTGATAAAGGTTTTAAAGTAATTTTTGAATCATCTTTGTGCATGGTATCTAGTCTAGATGTCGATGGCATCAAGTTCACTGGTCTTAGGCATGGAAACATTTACATGGTTGATCTTGATGATCTAGCCATGGAAAGTGGTCAATGCCTAGTGGCTAAGGAAGCCAAGGCAAGTGAAACTAGTTGGCTTTGGCACCGTAGGCTAGGGCATGCTAGTATGCAGTTGATTTCAAAATTAAGCAAAAAGAATCTTGAAAAAGAATTGCCAAAACTCACTTTTGAAAAAGATAAAATTTGTGCTGCATGTCAATTTGGAAAACAAACTAAATCTACTTTCAAACCTAAAGGAGTAGTATCTACTACTAGACCCCTTGAATTATTGCATATGGACCTCTTTGGACCAACCAAAACAACTAGTTTGGGAGGTAAAAAATATGGGCTAGTAATTGTAGATGATTACTCACGATTTACTTGGGTAATGTTTTTAGCTTATAAAGATGAAACATTTTCAGCTTTTGTTAAATTTCATAAAAGGGTTTCAAACAAAAAGATCTCACTATTGTTTCTTTGCGTAGTGATCATGGAACTGAATTTGAAAATCATGATTTTGAAACTTTTTGTAATGAAAATGGTATTAGTCATAATTTCTCTGCACCTAGGACACCTCAACAAAATGGGGTGGTAGAAAGAAAGAACAGGACTCTTGAAGAAATGGCACGCACAATGCTTTGCGAAAACGATTTACCTAGATATTTTTGGGCAGAAGCCATTAATACTTCCTGTTACATTTTAAATCGTGTTTTAATTCGACCTATTTTGAAGAAAACACCATATGAGCTTTGGAAAAATCGAAAACCTAATCTCAAGTATTTTCGTGTATTTGGTTGCCGCTGTTTCATATTAAACAATGGCAAAGATAATATCAGTAAATTTGATGCCAAGTCAGATGAGGGTATCTTCTTAGGATACTCTACTTCTAGCAAGGCATACAGGGTCTTCAACAGAAGAACACTTCTGGTTGAAGAATCAATTCATGTAGTGTTTGATGAATCTAATGAAAAATCTTCTAGAAAAAAAGATTCTATTGATGTTGAAACAGGTACAAAGAAACTTGAACAATTGACAATCAATGAAGATGAGTCCAAAGGAGATGATGATCAAGAAAGTCAAGATCAAATTCAAGAAATCAATGCAACTTCACCAAAACCATACCTAAAGAATGGAGGTATGCACATGGACACCCTAAAGAGCTAATAATAGGTGATCCATCAAAGGGGGTAAGTACACGCTCTTCTATTAGAAATGTTTGTGATTATTTAGCTTTTGTATCTCAGATAGAGCCTAAGTCAATAGAAGAAGCTGAAAAAGATTGTAACTGGATTAATGCTATGCAAGATGAACTAAATCAATTTAAAAGAAATAATGTTTGGACTTTAACTGAAAGACCCCTTAATGTTTCTGTAATTGGCACAAAATGGGTTTTTAGAAATAAACTTGATGAACATGGTATTGTAATTAGGAACAAAGCTAGACTTGTTGCTAAAGGCTACAACCAGGAAGAAGGGATCGACTTCGATGAAACCTTTGCTCCTGTTGCTAGGCTAGAAGCAATTAGACTTTTACTTGCTTTTGCTTGTTTTATGGATTTCAAGTTATTTCAAATGGATGTAAAGAGTGCCTTTTTAAATGGATTTATTGAAGAGGAGGTTTATGTTGAACAACCTCCTGGTTTTGAAAATCATGAATTTCCTAATCATGTCTTTAAATTGCATAAAGCATTGTATGGTTTAAAGCAAGCTCCTAGAGCTTGGTATGATAGATTAAGTTCATTTTTGATGAAAAATAATTTCTCTAGAGGTAATGTAGATAATACATTATTTTTGAAAAAGAAAAATGATGATCTTTTAGTAGTACAAATATATGTAGATGATATTATTTTTGGTGCTACTAACGAATGTCTTTGTCAAGAATTTGCGAAGTTAATGCAGAGTGAGTTCGAGATGAGCATGATGGGAGAACTCAACTTCTTCCTCGGACTCCAAATTAAGCAAACCAAAGAGGGGATCTCCATCAACCAAGCCAAGTACACAAGGGAGATATTGAAAAAGTTTGAGATGGAGACTACAAAACCAATAGGTACCCCTATGAGCTCTTCATGTAAATTAGACAAAGATGAATGTGATAAATCAGTAGACCGAAAATTATATAGAGGCATGATTGGTTCATTGCTATATCTAACTGCCAGTAGACCAGATATAATGTTTAGTGTTTGTATGTGTGCACGTTTTCAGTCTACTCCTAAAGAATCACATCTCTTAGCTGTAAAACGTATACTTAGATACTTATCTGGGTCTATCGAAATTGGTCTTTGGTACTCTAGAGAGTCATCATTGAATTAATTGCATATTCTGATGCTGATTTTGCTGGGTGTAAACTTGATCGAAAAAGTACTAGTGGAACTTGTCAATTCCTAGGAGTTAATTTGATTTCATGGAGCAGTAAGAAACAGAATTCGGTTGCTCTATCTACGGCGGAAGCCGAATATATAGCAGCTGGAAGCTGTTGTGCTCAGATTCTATGGATCAAACAACAACTCGAGGACTTTGGCATCAAACTAACTAAGACACCCATAAGATGTGATAATACTAGTGCAATCAATTTAATGAAAAATCCTGTACAACATTCAAGAAGCAAACATATTGAAATAAGACATCACTTCATAAGAGATCACGTTCAAAACTCTAATGTGTTGTTAGAATTTATATGTACTGATTATCAATTGGCTGATTTATTCACAAAACCATTGAATGAAGACAGATTTTGTATGATCAGAAGAGAACTGGGAGTCATTGATCCTTTTGCTTGAAACTCTTCAATTTTCATCAAAATTCCTCAAAAATGATTTATAAATTCTCAAATTTGGTTAAAGGCTATTTCTCTAAATTTTATCAATTTTTTAAATCTTACAGAATTTTATTTTAAGTAATCAATTGTTGGAGGTCGACACTTGAGGTCGACACCTAAGTTATGGAGGTCGACACTTGAGGTCGACCCCTGAAAATTTTCAGAGGTCGACACTTGAACGGAAACCTGCTTTTTAAAACACGTCCGCAAGCCTTGTTTTTCAAATTTTTTCCTTCCTCTCCTTCGTGTGGTCCCCCTCCAACATTCCTAAACCCCTAAATAGTAGATTTCCACCCTTCTCCCTCAACATTTTGGGAAATCCTCTCCTCTCCTCTTGCATTTCTTCGATTCAACCCTCTTTTTGACCGTACTCTTGATTTTAGACAACCAAAAGCCTTCGGCTCTATCTACCCTCTAATCTCGGTTGTTTTTCAATAGAAAATACTTGTTTCTACCCTCCATTTCTTACTTTTTCTCCATTTATTTTCTATTTTCTCCACTCTCACAGACCCTATTTCACCATTTCACATTCTTCTCTTTTTCCCAATCCGTGAACCTCTCTTTCCCTCTCTTTTCCTCTTAGCCTTACCTCTTTGCATTTCTCCCTAAGTTACCCCTCATCCTTACACATGGGTCCGAGAAAACACCAGGCAGTAAGGAAAAGGAGATTGGAACAGGGGCAGGGTAGTACTGAGCGACGAAGGAAAGTCAGACATGAGCGTGAGCCGACCCCAGAGCCACCTGCACCAGTGCCAGCCAGCCTAGTCCGGAAGAGCATTGCTAGTGGGAGGCGCGTGGATATTCCATTCTGGGATCAGCATCACTTCTTCATTGGAGATGTACTGAGAGATGCAGGTCTGGTTCATTTTTGTACGATGTCCGAGAGATTCTACCCAGACCTCATCAGGGAGTTTTATGGATCCATGGCCACTGATGGCATTGGATGGTCTGCTACAGTTCGAGGGATCGAGATTTCAGTGACACCTGAGGTCATCAGTCGCATCTGGAGGATTCCACTTCATGGCACTGCTGCCACTATGATCAGCGACAGAGAGCATGCCTTCAGGTGTATCCTAGAGCGTGAGGATGTTAGCGGCATTTCCACAGTAGCCGCTAACCAGCTTTCACTGGAGATGAGAGTGCTGCATCACATCATCGCCCGTATCTTGATTCCGAAGAGCGGGAGATTTGATTTTATCACTGAGCGTGAGCTGGTGTTGATGGTGTCCCTGAGTCAGCGGACTCCCATCAACCTTCCCAGGATCATGCTTCAGCAGATGGGTGAGGCAGCTTCTCACAGGAGACTTGTTCAGCCGTACGGCATGGGACTGACTCAGATATTTAGAGAGAATGGTGTCTCATTCGACGACATACCCTTCAGTCAGCTACAGCACACAGATACTTATGGAGAGAAATCCCTACATAGGATGGGATTTCGACTGATTAGTGACCGATGGGTACGACGAGAGTCTGGCCAGGAGCCAGATGAGGAGGATGAGATCCGAGCTGCTGAGGTAGGGCCTTCAGGGCCTACTGATCATGGTACACCCCTCGCCCAGCACCGGAGATAGAGACTGCGGAGCCTGAGCCATTCACACCACCACCTTCATCAGCTCCGGCACCTGCTTTTACTGCTACACCACGGAGGACTTCAGTGAGGATATCGAACTTCGAGCAGCGAGTGACTGATCAGATTTCAGAGGTCCGGACAGAGATCACTGGTGTACGGCAGGAGCTTCATGATCTGCGGATACACACAGACACACGCATTAGTGCTCTCTTAGCTAGTATGGATACAGGATTCAGACAGATCCTCAGTTACTGAGATTAGCACTGCCAGCAGGGACTGCAGATCCGACAGTATCTCCTCCACATGATGATGATGATGATGATGATGATGATGCTGATGACTCTAGTGGATACAGTGACAGTGATGGAGATCAGCCTGGAGCAGGTAGTTCTGATGTTCCACCTGCAGAGCCGATTCCAGAGATTCCCCCTTCAGCTGATCCTCCTTCCACTGATCTTCCGAGTTCAGATCCTCCAGCCACAGCTGTGCCAGTTGATATTGAGCCTACAGAGTCACTATTTGAGACTATCACTGGGATTCCGGATGACATAGATGAGCATACAGAGACAGATATCGATGATCCCACAGCTTATGAGCTAGTCAGCAGGCAGACCCCAGCTCAGTCTACTCAGCATGCTGATCCGTCCACTCCTTCAGCTACTGCCTCTGTCTCGACATCTATGGAGCCCTTACCTAGGACATATAGATCTCGTAGGACTACCCCTAGGTCTGGTCCCTCTCTGAGGACTCGGAGTTCCTCTCATAGGACTCCAAAATCCTCATCTAGGATCATGGCTCCTGTATCTTTTGATATACCTTCTGATGAGGAGTAGCCTCTTAGTTTGCTTTTGTATGATCTGTTGTATCAGTATTTTGTGCCTACTTTGTAAGCAATTTTGTAACTGAATACATCTGTTTTTATCTATCTTGTGCCATTTTATCTGATACCAGCTCTTAACATTTACCTTTTTTAAACCCTCAAGTTAGAATATTTTATTATATTGAATGCACAAATTGAGGGGGAGCATGTAGTTTATGCACCTAAATACTTCATTATAATTGAACATAAGTTTCATTAATATATCTTTCACTACAAAAATGAACTTTTTGATTCTTGACAAAAAGGGGGAGTAGTAAAGTATATATGTATTTATGAGATCAAATTTAGTAAAGTATATATGTATTTATGAGATCTCCGTCTTATGAGTGGTAAAGTTTATATGATTCTTATCTTTTTGACTCATGAAAATGTTTTCACAAAAATAAAGAAGTAAATAAAAAGTAACTCTTGAAAATATTTTCACAAAAAGAAGATGAAAAGTAAATTTTTATGATACACTCACACATGTAAGGATTCTTTGAAAATATTTTATTGCTATATCTTGCTTTTGGACTTAATTGCATATATACTCAAGGTTTTGTCATTATCAAAAAGGGGGAGATTGTTGGCTTTGACTCCTTAGTTTTGATGATTAACAAAAGGTTGAGTATATGTTTGGACTAATGTTTAATCTCAAGATAAAGTTTCAGGACTTAGGTTATTCAAAAAGAGTATCGAAAGGACAATGATGAAACTAAGTTTGCCTGATTTGGAAAAGAGCTCTTCTACCTTGGACAAGATCAAAATTCTCATAATGGACCTTCTTGTTAAGAAATATTTGACAAAAGAAACAAAGGCTTAAAGAAACTCAAGCATGGCACGCACATCTCAAAGAGTTTCAGAAAAATTCAGATCAGAGGTCGACCCCCAGAGGTCGACACCTTGTCAAAGGTCGACCACCAGAGGTCGACTCATGAAGAGAAGAAAAGTTCAGCATGGCCGGCATGGCAAAATCTCAGTGGCACGCCCCAGAGGTCGACCACCAGAGGTCAACACCTGTCCAGAGGTCGACACCAGAGGTCGACTCATAGCCTAAGAATTCAAATGGGCAGAACTATGGTATTCTGAACTTTTGCCTAAATTATACTAGAGGTCGACTCATGAGGTCGACACTTGATTCAGAGGTCGACTCATGAGGTCGACTTATGGCATAACGGCTAGTTTTTCTGAACTTCTGATTTGATTTCTAACGGCCATAAACGGCCATATTTTTGAATCTAACGGTCTTGTGGAGTTGTTTCAGTATGAATGAGGTATTTAACCTCCACCAAACTTCAAAAAAGATAAGAGACAAAGTGAAAAAGTGTTGATTCAAAGTACAAAGCCTTCAATCACTTCCAAGCCAAAAGAGTGAGAAAACCAAGAGATTCCCTAGCCAAAAGTTTTCCATCTTTGAGGAATCCAACATTCAAGTGTTTGGCATTTAGTGAGGTCCAAAGATTCCAAGGGAAAAGGCTTGAAGAGTCCCCATCAAGAGCTTCAACGAATTTATTATTGCTCAAAAGGAGTTTGTTTAGTTTTAATTCATTGTATTCATACTCTTTTGTCTTTAGCTAGTTTCAAGGGAATTTGAAACTAGAGTGAGGTTTGTTGGTGAGCCAATTGATAAAACCAACTAGGGTTGCTTGTAAGCCCGAAGCCAAAACAAGTGAGTAAGGTTTGTTGGTGATCCAATTGATAAAACCAACTAGGGTTGCTTGTTAGCCCGAAGCCAAAACAAGTGTGTAAGGTTTTGACTTGTGAGCCTGGTAAAACAAGTCGGCTATAATCTAAAGATTATAGTAGAAATTCTCAAGTGGAGCTTGGGGAGTGGATGTAGGTGCTAGGTGCACCGAACCACTATATTTCTTATGTGTTTGCATTGCCTTTCTCTTTAACTTCTTTAGCTCTTTAATTGCCATTTTATTTCATTGCTTCCGTTGCACAATTATTAAAGCACTATCACTCTTCACCTTAAAACTTGATAGCACATATATTGCTTTAAATTTTTAAATACCCAATTCACCCCCCCCCTCTTGGGCACCATATATGGGCAACAGCGAGGATGAGCGAAAGCCTGAGATCCCTCTCTTTAACTCCCTACAAACTCAGAGCTCTACTGAGAAGAATCGACTACTTAACGGCTTGTCACACAGTGCTGTAGCTAAGGCACGCGCCAAGGCAGCCCAAAAGAAAGAAGAGAAGAAGGGAGGAAAAAAGAAAAGAAGACTCAGCATCGAAAAATGACTTTTCATTAATTCCAAAGTAATTACACCAAAGTTGGATCCCTGACAGGCCGGGCAGTCTGAACGGAAAAGAGAAAGAAGAAAAACAAGAAGCTAAAGGCCCCTACTCCACCAGTTCCTTCCCAGGATGACGGCTGGGCGTGACGACATCTACCTTAGTCTTCACCGGGGGGATAGCTTCAGTAGCAACGGAGGGCCCTTCCTCTACTTCAGCAGCCACAGTCTTGTTGGGACCTCTGGCCGATGCCACCGGAAAGACCAGGCCATCCAGGTTCAATTCGGGGGAACATCTAGGTGACCTTAGACTTACAGTGCTCATAACCTTTGGTGAACGAGTCGATGATGGCCTCCTCGACCTCGTTGACATAGGCTGTGGAGTCCTTGAACTTAGGGACTGCCTCGGCCGCCTCTTTTTTGACAGCCTCCACCTGAGCTGCTGCACTCGCGGCCTTCTCCTCAGCAGCAGTAGCCTGGGACCGCGCGGCCTCGAGTTGGACCAGGAGACTTTTGACCCACTCTACCACCTTGGCAGCCTCGATCTTCAGCTCCTCAGCATGAGCCATCTCTACCTTAAGCTCCTCAGACTGGCATTTGACCCGGTCCCTCTCCCAGGCTAGAGAATCCTCGAGGTCCTTGATTGTCCTTCCAGTGCCAGCTATCTCCTCCCTCAGCTCCTGATTCTTTTCTTCAGCGTCTTGGGCTTGGGAGGTTTTTTCTTTGGCCTCGGCCACGATCGACTTCAGCTCCAGTTCCTTCTATTTCTCTCTCTTAATCCAGTGATTGCAGTAATCGTGAATCAGGAGAAGGTCCATGCTGAGCTTCAAGGATGACGGGGTCAGTAGGAATAAGAAGGAAAACAAAAAATGAAAGAAGAGCTGAGAGCCTTACCGTGAAGAGGTGAGGGAAGGTGTCGAGGATGGCATCTAGAAGAGGCCTCCCTCCCCTCTCTCGCCGGTCACGCGATTGAATAGTGAATTCCATCATCCGCTCAGTCAGGGACTAGTTGCCGATCACCGAGGAGTTCAGTGGCAGCTCAAAGGGCAACCTCTTGAAGCCGAACGTGATGCGGGACGGACTCGATGTACCCTAGGTTATTTGGAAAAATGGAACACCCTAAATAAACTAGGGCCGTGGGAGGGCTAAGAAACCTCCTGGGACTAGGGTGAGCTGACACAAAAACCTAAAACAACTGAACTCTTTTGGATTTTCAATTTTCTGGGTGGAAGAACATGGGATGGAGGATAGAAAACATGGACACTCTAGGACCAGGGACTCACCTTCACGGAGAGACATCGCACCTCTAGGGCATCTCACCCACCCCACTACATGTAGTCTAGGGCATCCCACCCATCTCATTACACGCGGAGCCTAGGGCATCCCACCCAAATCGCTACCTGGGGCCGTAAAGAAAAATCCCTAAGACCTAGAGGGGGACTCGATGGAAAAAAGGGGATAACTAGGGCCTCGCGCCCCTCGATGCTCGCATGCAAGCGAAGGAAGTGGGGTCTCACACCCCTCGACACCCGCAGGTGAAAGAAAGATGGGCCTCAGCCCAAAACCAGAACCCAGGGAAAACCCAAAAATTTATATCAAAACTTAATTATTACAAGGGGAGAGGGGGCCTTTATATAGAAAAACCAAAACCCTCACTTACTTGGCCTAAAAAAAATTCCAAAAAGGAAAAATAAATTACATCAAAATCCGTGCTACATCAATATTGGTGCTGATCTCTCTGGAAAGTGTGTTGGCTTGATGATCTGCTCCATAAAGCATGCTGCACTAAAAAAACTGGATTGCTATGAAATCCGTGCAAAATTCTCTCGTGGCCATGCACAGGGGAAGATGATCTCCGTCGAGCATCGATGGATGGTCGGTGGCCGGGAAGCAGGCGACGGACGGGGCCGGCGGACGACGAGTGGCGGATGGCCGGTGGCGGGCTACAGGGGGGCGGCAGCAAGGGGGGGCACGGCACACTGGGCATGCCGTTTGGTCTCCCACGGCCGTGGGAGACCCCTAGGCACCGGCGTGGCCTTCAGCAGATGAGCGGGCGGTGGACCGGCGATGGGCGGCAGTAGGCGGGCGGCGGCACAGGGGCGGACGGACGCCTCCTGCGTCCGTTCATCTTCTGCGGGCGTGGGGCCTAATGGTGCCAGCGAGGGCGGCGACGGCCGGGCGTGGGCTGGCAGACGGAGGGCGGTCGGTGGCAGGTCGGCAGCGATAGACGACGGCGGCGGTGCATGGGTGGACGGACGCCTCCCGCGTCCGTTCGTCTTCCCACGGGCGTTGGCGGTGGCGCCGGATTTCTGGCAAGGCCAGGGCCGGCGGGGGCAGCCGAGGGTCGGGTGGCCCGGATCTGGGGCCAGTGGGGCGGTGGGCTAGGGTTTTGAAAATTTTTTAAAATCACAGGAAGAGGATGGAATAAGACTGTAATAAGGTGGGAATAAGATCAGGATAAAATTGGAATAGATGGAATAGGTGGAATAGCGGGAATAAGTAAAAATAAAAATATGAAAAAATAAAAAAAAATAGAAAAAATACCCGGACCTGCCCTAGATCCCCATCATTCTCCTCGACCGCGAAGAACTCGACTCCATCGAGTTCAAAAAAAGGAGCACATCCTAATCCATAATTCGCTCTAATACCAAATGATGCGGGATGGCTGAGATGTAACCTGATTTATTGGGAAAACAGGGCTTGAGCTGCCGACGGGTCCTCAGGAGGTCGAAGATGTTTTCAAACCCCTTGTCGAGCTTGCAATTATAATAGACGGTGCCACTGGCGGAACCGTCACCCTCTCTTCACCCTTCGGCTCTACCTCGATTATCTCGGGAGGTGGAGGCACGGTGGCAATCGCAACAGCTATAGGATGGACTCGTGCAATCGCGGTGGAGTCCTGGGCCAGAGGTGAAGCCTGTCGCCTCAGCAGATCTTGCATTGGAAAAGCCCCACCCCAGCCCGGGCTGAGAGCTATGGTGGGCCCGGGTCTTGGACCGGTATGTTGTCTAGCTCTCTTCAGAGGGGACTCCCGGGGTTCCCCTGGCACTTTTCTCCTCTGTGCGTGGTGGACTATCTACTCTATGGAGAGTTTCATGCCTGCAAAGGAAAAAGAAGCTGAGGTCAACCTTGAGACTGGACAGACCTGGAAGAAGGAAGAGTCAAGTTCGAGCCGAACTCACCCAACTCCTGGATTGGGCTTACTCTAGCTTTGAAGAGGTTTTGCTTTGTTAGTAGAACCTCTAGAGAGGGGATCTAGTCAGTGCGGAGCTGGTCGTATATCTCCTGATTAGCTGCTTCGATGATGGAATTCCTATTCGGGATCCGATATGGGTCACTCCAGATCTAGTCAACCACCTCGATAGAAGCGAAAAAATACCTGCTCTTCCATCCCTTGATGGAAGAGGGGAGCTCAAATCTAATGCCTTTTGGGCGGGGAGAAATGAAGCACCACCCGTCTTCGGTCGGGTGGTGCTTTAGGGTGAAAAAGGCCCTGAAAAGGGAGACACGAGCAACAATCTCATGAAAGTGGCATAGCATAGTGAAGCAGAAGATGGTCCTTACTGCGTTCGAAACTAGCTAAGCCAGAACCAGGCAGTAGTGGCTGAGAATGGAGAGAAAGAAAGGGTGGAAAGGGAATCGAAGACCCCCTGCAAGGGATTCCTCGTAGAGGGCTATTCGGCCCGGGCCACTGGAAGTGACCCGCTCTCCCGGTCGAGGAACCAAAAGCTGAATGGAACTTGGGATTCCATAGGCCTCCCGGATGGTGATGAGGTCTTCCTGGGTTATCACTGAGGTGACCTCGTCGGGACCTGATGAGCGAGACAGCTCAGGAGGAACTACCGGAGAAGCCTCAAGGATAGAAGGAACAGAAGGAAGAGGGGGGTGAGCCCTAGGCTCCCCGATCACAATCCCACCGGGATGGAGGTTCCTACAAACTTCGATTAGGATCTCCTCCTCATCATCAGAAGAGGAAGGAGTTCTCAATCGGGAGGGCCCCGCCTCATTAGGATTGGTAGAAAAATGGAAGTGACGGCCGGAAGGGGCCATCACAATCAAAGAAGCAGGAAGGAAAAGAAGCAAGAAGGAGGAAGGACCAAAGAAGAAAGCCGGACATCGAAAAGACCTTAAGGACAGAGGAAGGCTGCGAAGGACTAACCTAGTGATTTTTCATGCCTGGAGGGAAGAAAAGAAGGTTTCTGGTTTACCGACAGATGCAGAAAGTTTGAAAGACCGGTGCCCGCGAGGTACTCTCCTCCCTTTCGACGTGACCAGACCGAAACCGTCTTGTCACCATCGTCAGATCCTTGTCATTTGTCAGCAATCGACCAGGGATGGTGCATCGGTTAGCCCATGATCGCTTCAAATTATGCACCGACCATAAAGCCTCCTCGGACGAGCTTGCGTGTCATCACTGCATTGGCTCGAGGGTCCGCCCCGCGAGGCACTGGCGATCATGGCAATAATGCCCCAAGATTTTTGCCTTTCCATGTCAGCACTGCATTTACTCCCTTCGCCCCAAGCGTTGAGCACCAACAGGACTTGGAAGTGGGGGGCAAATGATATGGCAGGATAGCTAATGTGGAACCCATGTCAGATGCCACGTCGGAGTAAGTTGCCACGTTGAATGTCTCTCCCTCTTTTCAGAATCCTTCGCTAGGTTGGCTCCCACAAG
Organism: Areca catechu; assembly: GCA_021397845.1. Classification (NCBI taxonomy): domain Eukaryota; kingdom Viridiplantae; phylum Streptophyta; class Magnoliopsida; order Arecales; family Arecaceae; genus Areca; species Areca catechu. The sequence goes on along the minus strand of CM038044.1, from coordinate 24,877,728 downwards.
GTCGAGATGCCTCAGCTGAAGTCGAGCTCCACTTCTCTTTGGACTCCTTCACTAGGTCGGCTCCCATGAGATCGAGATGCCTCGGTCAAAGTCGAGCTCCGCCTCTCTTCGGACTCCTTCACCAGGTTGGCTCCTGTAAGGTCGAGATGCCTCGGCCAAAGTCGAGCTCCGTCTCTCTTCAGACTCCTTCGCCAGGTTGGCTCCTGCAAGGTCTAGATGCCTCAACCAAAGTTGAGCTCCGCCTCTCTTTGGACTCCTTTGCTAGGTTGGCTCTCGTAAGGTCGAGATGCCCTGGCCGAAGTTGAGCTCCGCCTCTCTTCGGACTCCTTCGCCAGGTCGGCTCCCGCAAGGTCGAGATGCCTTGGCTGAAGTTGAGCTTCGCCTCTCCGGCTCAGTCCCACCTCGGATGAAGGTATCGCCAGTCGGAGGAGCGCCCGCCATACCACAATAACTACTCCAGCTACTACTTTCACCAAAGGGGAAGGGGTCCCTAGATCGAGGCGTTGTACTCCCCACCGATCGTCTATGCCACCTTGAAGAGGAAGCCTACCCAGAGGACTCAAATCTAGGAGATGGTGGCTCTCTGATCGAGGCCCTGCCAGGCTTTCCAAAGTGGAGCGACCAGAGGGAAGGACAGAGCGCACGGTAGGTTCCTTATCATGAATAAGGAAAGGTACCTTGCGCACAGGACTGGATGTTGTCACATGTGCCTGCAATAGATCAGCGAGGACCCCAAGGCTGGCAACATGCAGCCTCCTTGACTTAAAAGGGATTCTCCAAGGTTCCCAGGGAGGTAAGTGAACAAACGGGCAAGGAGGTGGTGACACACAAGAGATCAACCAAGTGGCTACCAGAGGTTCATCAGAAGGGCCTCGACAGGCACAACCGATTAGCTTGAACTCTTCTCGGCTGTCATCTCACTCACCCTACTCTCGATCCACTCACATTATTCAAGTTCATTAATCTTCTCCTCCTAATGTGGAGTTCATCTACGGGGCTCGACCGGGAGGATCTGTTCTCCTAGATCGTTACTGACTTGAGCATCAGAGTGCCCCCGGCTGGGATCACCGACCCGGGTCTTTCCCCTGTTTTGCAGGTCTGCCCGCGCGAGCAGGATCCCGAGCGGCAAGGGCGCCATCCGAGATCATCTATAGCTACAGGCCACGGCGATCTAAGTGGCAACAATGGTATTGATCATAACTTCTCAGCTTCAATAATATCAAAATAAAATGATGTTGTGGAGAGGAAGAATAAAATATTAGAAGAGATAACCATAATAATATTATGTGAAGGCAATCTTCTAAAATATTTTTGAACTGAAGCAATGAACACAGCATATTATATTTTAAATCACGTTCTCATTAGATCCATTTTAAAGAAAACCCTCTATGAACTTTGAATTGATCAAAAACCTAATATAAGTTATTTTAATATCTTTGGTTGCAAATATTTTATACTAAATAATGACAAAGATAATCTTGGTAAATTTGATGCTAAATTTGATGAAGGTATTTTTTTAGATATTCAACTTCTTAAAAGCTAGAGTCTTCAATAAAAGAACTTTGACTATTAAGGAATCTATTCATATAATATTTGATGAATCTAATCCCTTACCTTCTAGAAAGGAAGAATGTATTGATAATGATCTAGTACTCTTGATAAAGGAATGAAGAATTTAAGCATGAAAAATAAATAAAATGGAAAAGAGAAGGAAGAGGTAAGCAAAGAGCATGGTGACTTCCTAAGGAATGGAGGTACATACATCACCATCCTAAGAATTGAATCATAAATGATCCCTCACAAGGTGTTAGGACTGGATCTTCATTTAAAGATACATTTGATTACTTTGCTTTTATTTCTCAAATTGAACATAATTAAATAAAGGATGCTAAAAAATTCAAATTGGATGAAAGCTACATTAGAGGAGTTAAACTAATTTAAAAGAAATAATATTTGTACCTTAGTTAGTAGATTTGAGGAACATCTAGTAATAGGTACCTAATGGGTATTTGGGAATAAATTAGATGAAAAAAGTAATGTAGTTAGAAACATAGCTAAATTAGTGATTAAAGGATATGATCAAACAAAGAAATAGATTTTGATAAAACTTATGCACCTATAGTAAGATTAGAGCCTATAAAACTTATACTTGTATTTACATTTAACATGAGGTTGCATACTATGTACATAAAGAAGAACATGTGTAATAAGTTGATACTGAAGAAGCAATTATATAGCCTTTAGATATAAGAAGGAGAGAACATAGCTGGGCATATTCAATAGTTCAATCAAATAAACATGGATTGGCTAAATCTTAGGGTAAACATGGAAGAAAGGACAAGAGGTTGCTATTGCTATGCTCACTGCCTGCTAGCTTTGATCTATTGGTGATACTCTACTATATGGTAAGGAGACGTTGCACTATGATGAGATGTTTCGGTTCTCATGTCCAGTGAGCAGAGAAAACAGGTGACAAAGCATAGAGTTTCCCAAGAGGTTATTGTTGTAGAAGAGAAGCCCAAGAGAGGAAAGGATAGTAGTAAGTAGAGGGGATGGTCTAAGTCCTGGAAAGCTAGCAAGGAGGTCAGGTACATCAGGTATAATAAAGCAAGGAACTTTAAGCATGATTATCTGCTTAAGAATAAGTGCAAGGAAGAAAAGGAAGGGATTGATTCTGTATGTTTCACTACTGATTCAAAGAAGGAGGACTTTCTCTTGGTAGTTTTGGAAGAGTTTGGGAGGTCAAAAGAATTCGAAACAATATTAGTGGTGGAGTAGTGAGAGGTCCAATAGGGCTACGTTAGACAATTGACTTTTATTTATGATTTTTTTTTGTAGAAGCACCAGGAAGAGTCAAGATTCAGGTGGATCACTATCCAGAGGTACCTCTACATGTGGAGGAAGGTTTGAAATAGGTTCAAGGTCGAGGGATGTAAGAGAATGAGCAAGATTCTAGCACAAGTGGCGGTGATGCACTATACAGGTCAATACAAGATGGGTGGGCATCGGAGAGGACCAGCCTTGAGAAGATGATATCCATGCATGTGTTACAATAAGATAGGACCTGGATACCTATGAGGAGGCTGAGGTGAGCTTCGAGAGAGATGGCTAGGTTCAATCTTGGACAAGAGAGCTGCAGTCCCTCTAAGAGAAACTAAAATAATGGTTGGTGCAGGTGTAGGAGAAGAAGATACTTGTCGGACATAGGAGGTACCCAGATACAAGTAAGGACCTTTAGCCTAGGTGGTGACAATTATCTTAGAGGCCTTTAGGGGAGCTCCAGACCTAAAGGAATTAGCATCGATGATGAGGTTTGCATAGAGAGCTATCAGGGCACACAACGACAGCAAGATTGTGCAGACAAATTGTGTGGGGTTTCCAAGGATTGGGGTTACCAAGGTAAAGATCATTAGCACAGACATGGTACTCCCAAGCATTGGAAGGTTAGGAGGGAAGCTATGGTGATGGCTCCGAGAGTTTAGGACAAGTTTGGATCTTACGATTAGGATCGGCTTGGTCCTAGCATGGAGGTTCAGCCCTCCACGAGCTCGAGGTCCAGGATTTTAGGTCTTAAAGGGGCTAATCCATATTGGATTAGGTTTAGATCCAAGTGGATGTGAAAGTGTGTCAAATCATGGGTATACATGGGCTTGGATGAGTGCTCTTTTAATTGGATTAGCCTTAGAAAAAGTTCGAGTTAGGGTTTAGCCTTATGTTTATTCCTATCTGGATTAGGAGACCGTTTGGTTTATAAAGGGCATGCCATATAAACCTAAGTAAGAAAGAATCAAACTAACTTATTTTCTCCCTAAACCAGAGCCTCTCTCTTCTTTCTCCCTCTCCCCTCTCTCCTCATGCTACCCAAGGGGGCCTCACACCCTAAAGGCATACACGCCAAAGAGAAGTAGCGCCCAAGGTGATTAGTGGCAAGATGGTGTTAGGTGCTACAAGTACCCAATGCTTGAGCTTCTCTCTCCAAGTTTTCTCAGCCCAAGTATTGTCTGCTAATCCAGCAAGAGGAGGCATCTCATCTAATGGTTTTGCACAGTCCAAATCCTCCCAAAGGAAGCAGGTACCCAAGCAGAGTAGTGAGAAGGACTCTTACACACTTAAGGAGGTGGATTTCTAGGAGTTTAGCATTAAGATTCTTTAGCATTTAGAGTTTTTAGCCACTCCTTTGTTGGATTCTCCCCCCTGATTCTAGATCTCCATGCCATCCTAGTTCTCCCTATGAGAAGGAGTTTTCATCTAAATTAGAGTTGGAGGCACTAAAGTAGTTTGATGTGAAGATTGTTGATAGGTTGGAACTCCTTGCAGCCATAAGATTCCTAGTCCATCTAGGAATTGGGCTTGCTACTATCCAAACCTCCAAAGGCCTAGGATTCCTCCTCAAAAAATGTGTTTCATTTTTGAAATATAAGGAGCCACATCCTAAAGGCTCAAGAAATTAGATGGGGTGCAAAATGGAGGCTGGTACACGAAGTTTCTAGGTGCTAGAATTTTTCCACACCTAGATTTGACATTTGGTGTTACTAGGGTTTGGCATTTGCTATTTCAAATGAGGTCAGATCAACATGAAATCTTGTCGAAGCATCCATTGTTGGCATTTAAAGATCCACGCAAAGGTTAGGCAATCCTACAAAGAGGAGCCGACATTTTTTTCATTGGTCGAGAGTTAGTAGATCGAGGTGATCCTTAGAGGAGGGGCTGCTAGAGAGATAAGATGTCAACTCATTTGATTTTCTTATCAGTCAAGAGTTAGTTGATCGAGGTAGTCCTTAGAGGAGGGACTGCTAAAGAGAGAAGATGTCTGCTCACACGATCTTCTTCATTGATCGAGACTTAATCAATCGAGGTGGTCCTCAAAGGAGAAACCATTGGAGAGAAAAGATATTGGCTTGCATGATCTTCTTCATCGATCGAGAGTTAGTCAACTGAGGTGGTCCTCCTAAAGCTCGTCATTTGACCAAGAACCTTCTTCTAGAGGTGTTTGACCATTTTAGGATGGCTTTGAGTAGTTAGTCAGTTATGACAATAATTGAATAAGCTTAAGAATATGACCTGCACTAAAATGATTAGTATGTATACAATTTAGTTAGATTTGGAGTACTTGATCTTAATATCATGAAGTACTCTATTGGAGTGATGGATGGGTTTTTGGACCTCTTTATCATCCACCTGAATAAGCACTCGGTTTGTAGCTTCTGAGGCCACCTCTAGGCATAGATAGAGTTCATTGCCGACTTTTAGCTTAGAGAGTGGAGGCTTAAGGAACTTCAATTTCTCGGAAGCTTGTTGGCTCTTGTCCTTCTATTGGTAGATGGTTTCTATATTTTCAAGTTAAAAAATGTTACTTCGTAATGATAGAGTATCTTTTTGGTTAGGCATTATACTCCTCGTCTTCAAAACTCATCTTGATTTGATTGTAGCTTGAGTAAGCATCCATGAAATATTGTTGGGCCAGTCAAGATGGAGTTCTAGCTATAGCATCTTGAACCGACTAGAGATCGGTTTCTCCATGATTTATCAAGAGAAAAGAAGACAAGCATGATGAGCTTCCCGATTTGCCCCCAGGCTATAGTCATAGAATTGCTGGTCGGAGGTTTTATCGGGCCTTGGCTTTATTTCTTGTTGATGCACTTTGTACTGGGAGCCTGCTCGTCATGGAGATGAGAACTGTGATTGATAGAAAGCTTGTCGATAAGAGATCTCCCTCAAGGAGATAGATAACTTGCTTGGTGGGGCAAGAAAAGTTATAACTGATAAGAATTCCATTGACTAGAAAATCTTCTCTGGGAAGATCAACAATTGAGTCAGGTAGCAGTTGTAGGATCAACTGAGACCTTCAGGTACTACTATTTTGCCATGGGTTATTGCTGCAACTTATGCATCACCGTGACCAACATCTAGATCTACTATGCTAGGGTGATGAGCAGGTTTTGCTAGGACACTGGTGGTGGGGACGGAGGAGCGAGAGGTTCCAGCACCTGGCTAGGATGCTCCTTGTAATGTGGAGAGCATTCGGTGTAGCTAGTGAAGGTGTCTTGCACTTAATAATCACCATTGGGCTCCAAGTTCACTTCAAGCTCTAGAAATTTTTTCGAGATGATGCTTGCTCCCCTTCCTGGTATGCCAATCTCTTGCTATCAAATCACCCTTTGCCGATTTCTAGCCATGCCTAAGGATCTTCAGTCTTCTCTAATGGGAATAAAGGGTTGCTTTTGGATGCTTCACTATGGAGACCTACAAGAACAATCCCTTGACTTGTTATAAACCATGAGGGACCCTTCAACACTCAAGTTAATAAGGAAGATGAGATGGGTAACAGTAGCTAGAGTTGAGAGCCATGACAAGAAAAATACCAGAATGAGAGTATAGAGAAGGGTGTCTAGACATACCTTTGGGGGTTCTCTCTTACTAATTTATAGAGTTATGTGGGATAACCGAATACTATTTGGAAGATGGCCTCCTTTAACACTGCAATGATATCTATTGAGATGTTGGAATCTTGTCCCCTTGAAATCTTTTTTGTTGGCATTTTTTTGTTAGGATGGCAACTTTTGTTGAGACCTTATTTGTCATAATTTCTACTAGGACAGCTATAACTTGTCAGCTCAACTTACTCAGTGTCGATAAAGAGAGGATGTACGCCAAGCTCCTCGAGTAACTACTCGGTGGACATGTAAAGGGATGCTGTAAGTTGGGCCCAACCATCGCTCATAGCTCCTCGGGCTTCGATGTCGAACTTGGGATAGTCACTAGCTCAGTTCTGTAGCCATGATTACTGGTTCATAGTTGCTCTGCTATAGTTGTCGTTCGAGCTCGAGTAAGAAGTCGATGCTAGGTAAGTAGTCAGTATCGAATAAGTGCTTGGTCTAGAGGCTTGCAGTTACTCGATTGTGACTTTTTTTTCCTTGGTCAATGTAATAATCGGTGTGAGTAGGCACTTGTCTATAGAATTCTCAAGTTAGGGTGCTCTTGTCATCCAACTTTCTTATCTATACTTGGTTACCCTCCGCCGCTCCAGCTTAGTCATCAATCTGATCAAGGTTGAATTTGATAGTCACAATAGGAATAGGGTAGATGGGTCCAACAACATAAAAGTTAATCCAAAGATCTGTCACCCTGAGTTCCCATCCAACAAAAAGAAAGGAAGATAAAAAATTGTTAAAAAAGCAAAACACATAATCTTGTCATAAATTACCTTATTTTTTATTATAAGACTGTTTCAATAGCTATTGCAATATTATTATTTTAATATAAAAATAGTATGTGCATTATTTATTGATAAAAGCTTGGGGAAGTATCTTTCTTCCTTCAATTTCATTCAAAAAAAAAAAAAATATATTTCATGTAAATAATAACTCTTATAATTTTTTTTGGATAAAATGATTGTTGTAATTATTGTAGTGATCTATTTGGTGCAATATATGATAGCATAATAATAAATGTAGATTCCTTTTAGGTCTGTGCAGGATACGAATATGATCTTAGTAATAAATATCGGTCTTAAATTATTTTTTTGAAATTCATTGTATACGGTTTTAGATAAAAAAAAAATGCACCATCCTATCTCACTAGACCATATAAATTACTATTTTTAATATATATTTAATACTTGTGGCTCCATTTTTTGTTTAAAATTTTAAATAATAAAATTATTTTTTTAAAAAAATTATGATATTCGATGACCATATTATAATATCCTATGATCATACCATGATATCTTGTATCAAATTATATTTCTTAAAAATAGAAAATGGAAAGGGCATTTTTATTATTAAAAATTTTTATTCTATTTTTTAAAAGATTTTAAATGATAAGATTTGTTTTTTAAAATTATGATATTCGATGCATTCTCTGGACAAGTTATGTTTTTATGAGAGAAATATTTTTATTATTTAATAATTTTAAAAATTGTCAATGATATAAATATTATTTTATAATTTTTTGTTTTCAAAATAAGAAATGATAATTTGAGGAAATGTTATAATTTTTTTTAAAGAAAAGGATACTTTTATCATTTAAATTTTTTAAAAAATAAAATAAAAATATTTAATAATAAATATTATTAATATATATATATATATATATATATAATTTTTTAAAAATACTTTTGATATTCAAAATTTTAAACGTAACTGTAGAGCTGCAGTAATTAAACGCGCGTCGTCGGAGGTGGGCCTTTTTCTGGGGGTGGGGGGCGGGGTGGCGGTTCTTTGGGACGGTGTACAAAATTTTTCTTTGGCCTCTCAACGGACGGTTTCTCAGTGGGCGTATATAAAACCGCGGCATGCATTGTCCCTTCTCGCCAAAGTCTCTCCTTTTCTTCTTTACTTTCTCTTTATCTGGGATTTTGGTGAAGAGATGGGGAGGCGGAGGGGGGCGAGAGGGCCGGTGAACGTTATGTTCGGATGGGTCCGGCGGCAGTCGGTGAGGGTGAAGCTGTTTCTCGGGGCTGTGGCGGCCATCCTGGTCCTTGTGGCCTTGAAAAAACACGTCCGTGACTACAACCATTTCTTCATCGCCGCCGAGGCCGTCCACGCCGCCGGCATCCTGGTCCTTATCTACAAGCTCACCACCAAAAGACCTGCTCTGGTTTTCACCTCCTTCCCGATCTCTCTCATTTCATTTTTTTTTTTTTAGGGGTATAGAATTTTGTAGTATGTAGTATATCTGCTTTGCGAATTCTAAAGCATATACTGATGCGTTTTATAAAACTTGTAAATTTTTTTAGCCTGATTTGACATTGTTCTAGTTGTAGATAGTGATCCTGGTTTTGGTCTATGTGAAAATTTAAGGTTTTTGGTTTGAATGGGCTTAGGTTTGTGTTCAAATTCGGATCTCTATTTGCAGGGAAAATTTTTGTTTCTTATAAGCCGGTATAGAAATTAGCAGTATATGGTATCTGCTTTGTGAATTCTGATGCACATGCTGATGTGTTTCACAAAAAAAAAGTTAAAAACTGAGGTTGATTTTGCCGTTGTACTTATTATAGATTGTGATCCTATGTTTGATTTATATGAAGATGATGCTTTCTTTTAATTTTTTTATATTGGAATTGGTTTTTCTTTTCTTTTTTCTCTTTTGAAAATCCTAGGATTGTGTTGAATTTGGTTTTCTATTTGGTCTTTAAGGGATTGGTCTTGTTGGGTTGATAATTTTTTTGGTATATACATAGTTGTAGACGACTTGGACATTGAGACTCTCTCTCTCTCTCTCTGTCTCTTCTTTTTATTTTTTTTTCTTAATTGTTTTTCCATTATTGTTCCTTAGATCTTGAATTAAAGTATACAAGTAAATAAGTCTATTGGATAGATCATCAGAGGCATGCTTATTCTAATTGCAATACCCTGATTGTTGTTCAATTTGATAATAATTTCAAGATGTCACAGGAAGATGTTGTTTTCAGCAAAAGAGCCACTGATTTGGTTCTGTGTTGAACTTTAGGAAAAAAGAGTGGTTGTGTAATTATGACACTGTAGTGTGCATGCCCAACTTTCTTTACTTTAAAAGCAGTATTCTTTTCATAGGAGTTTTTCTCAAGACAGAGGGAATTGATGCATAACAAGTGTCTGAAGACTTTTCACATTCCGGAGAGAATTAAATCAGTCTTCCCATTTATTGTTTTGAGGCTAGAGTTAATGTCAACCTTTAGTATTCCATGCATATCAATGGCTGGAATTCCTATGCAACCTTTAGTATTTCAATGCAACCTTTAGTAATCCATGTATATTATTGAACCTAAGGTCTAGGAATTCTTATAAATATCCATGTAAGGCTTTGCCAATGATATCAAGGAAAAATATAGTTCATTTTAGAGTTTTGTTCTCTACTTTTTTTTGAGGAGGAGTTCTTGTATCAGCCTAGTTTTCTCTTGGTGGATTCCCTGAGTAGGAAAAGGCATTGCTTGATCGTTGCGTTGGTGGACTCCTATGCAGCAGTGGGTGTGCTCGTGTCCAAGATAGTGGATTCTACAGAGGGCTGAGTTGTTATCTATTGCACTTGAGCTACTTTATTCAGTTTTCGAGCTTCCGGTGTCAATTTGGTATCAGAGCCACAAACCCTAAGTGTTTATCAATGCCCCCAAAGACAAAGAAGAATAAGTCTGTTGAAGAAACCTCAACTCTTGTTAGAGACCCACAAGATATTGAGATGGAGGAATTAAAGAGACAAGTGCGGCTTCTTGAGGGGTGACTTGCTCACTTTGAAGCTGTGATACATGACGATTCTTGTCATGGTTCAGAGCATGCAGTACCTAATGAAGATGAGGAGGATATCAATCCTTTTCATGATGTTTAAAGATGAGCACCTAGTGAGGAGGGTTCTTTACATCAGCAACCTTGGAGGAACCTTGAGATTCATCGGGACATCAGCATCAAAGTCAACATCTCCGAGTTCGAAAGAAGTATCCAACCAGACGAGTTCATTGATTAGCTTCATTTTGTGGAGCAAGTCTTTGAATATCAAGATGTACCCGAACATTACAAAGTAAATCTTGTGCCATCAAGTTTAAGAAGCATGCATCTATTTGGTCGGAGGAACTCAAACTTGAGCTTGCAAAGGAAAGTCAAAAATCCAATCTTGGGAGAAAATGAAGAAAGAGCTTAAGAGGATGTTTTTACTAGAGCATTACATGCAAGATGTTTTTCTTAAATTTAACTGCTTGAAGCAAGAGAAGCGCTCCATCAAGGAGTACTTGGAGGAGTTTGATCACCTTATGATGTAGTGCGACATTACCGAGCTGGCAGAGTAAATCATCACTTGCTATCTTGGCAGGCTTCCATGCACGATTTTTGACATTATCAACCTTCAGTTGGATGTACAATGACATCTATAAGCTTGCGATTAAGGCAGAGAGGCATGTTGACTATCGAGTGCAAGTGGTATCCATTGGTCGTAAGGGCACTTCTAATCGGAGGAGTGTTTCTCAAGCTTCTAAAGCTACATCTCAGAAGTCCTATCCAAAGCAAGATGCGGTGGCTACTTCTAGTCATCTTAGTTCCTTCAACTCCAACCCGCAGTGAAGCTACAAATGTCAAGGCCTCGAACACGTTGCCTTCGAATGCCCGAATAAGAGAGTTGTTACTCTCTTGGAGGAGACACCTGATGAGGAAGGTCTTGAAACCACTTCGCCGAGGTAGGAGAGGAAGAAGAAGTCACCTATGGCGATGAGGGAGAGACTCTTGTCATTCGGCGAGTCTTAAGTGATACACTCATTGAGAATGAAGAATGGCTTCGCACTAATATTTTTCACATATTGTGCACTTCCCATGGAAAGGTATGCAATGTTATTATAGATGGCGGTAGTTGTGAAAATGTAGCCTCTACTACTATAGTGGAGAAGCTATAGCTTTAATTGGAGAAACATCCCCAATTGTACAAGCTCTCTTGGCTTAAAAAGGAAAAAAAACTATAAGGATGAGATGTGGTGTGATGTCATCCCGATGGATGCTTGCCACTTCTTGGACGTCCTTGGCAGTATGATGAAAGGTCGTGCATGATGGTTTTAAAAACACTTATTCCTTTACTAAGGATGGGGTTAATGCCACTTTAGGTCCTTCAAAACCTAAGCATTTGTCCAAACCTTCCACAGGGGAGGATAGAAGCTTGTGCTCCAAGTCATTGTTTCTTAAGAAGTTGGCAAAATCTAGTGAGGCCTATGTTTTACTTCTAGTAGAGAAAAATAAAATGAAAAATGAAATACCTCCTAATATTGTACTCCTTATTCATGAGTTTGAAGATGTGATTTTAGAGGAGATTCCACCCAGTCTTCCATCTATGTGGAGATCCAACATTGTATCAACCTTGTGCCGGGTGCCCTTATCCCCGACAAAGCAGCTTATTGGATGGGTCCGAAGGAGAACAAGAAGCTACAATGACAATTTGAAGAGCTTATTTGCAAGGGCTTGGTGTGGGAAAGTATGAGCTAGTGCGTGCTGTTGGTGCTACTTGTGCTAAAGAAGACCGGCTCTTGGTGTATGTGCATGGATAATAGAGCAGTCAACAAAATTACTTTCAAGTACCTTTTCCTATTTTGCATCTTGACGATCTTCTAGACCAACTTCATGGTGCCTCGGTCTTCTCCAATGTTGACCTAAGGAGCAGCTATCATCAAATCTGTGTGCACCTTGGTGATGAATGGAAGATGGCATTTAAGAAGCATGATGGTCTTTACCAGTAGATGGTCATGCCATTTGGCCTCTCAAATGCTCTGAGCATTTTTATGTGGCTTATGAACCATGCATTCAAACCCTTTATTAGCAAGTTTTTTGTTATTGATTTTGATGATATTTTGATCTACAGTAGAAGCATTGAGGAGCATGTGATGCATCTTCGGCAAGTATTCCAAGATCTATGAGGGCAAAAGCTATACGCCAACTTAAAGAAATGCGACTTTGTGACAACTAGCCTAGTCTTTTTAGGTTATGTTGTCTCGGTTGATGGTATCAAGATGGATCCAGTGAAGGTTGAGGCCATTGCTAAGTGGCCCGAACCTACTTTACCACATGACATTCAAAGCTTTCATTGCCTCACTTTTTTCTACGAGCGCTTCATCAAAGATTTTAGCACCATCATCACCCCTATCATTGATTGCTTGAAAGGAGGTTTGTTCAAATGGATGGATGAATCAAGGAAGTGATTTGAGCTTCTCACAACAAAGATATTGGAAGCTTCTATTCTCACTCTCCTTGACTTCGACAAAGTGTTTGAGGTGGAGTGTGACGTCTCAAATGGAGGAATCGGGGTGGTGCTTAGCCAAGAGGGTAAACCTCTTGCCTTCTTTAATGAAAAGTTGAATGATTCTCAGTGAAATTATTCTACTTATGACAAGGAGTTTTATGCTATTTTTTGAGCTTTGGAGTGGCAGCACTATCTTATTTGTAAGGAGTTTGTTCTCTTTACCGATCATGAGGCCTTAAAGTATATTCACGGCCAACACAAACTCCATAGAAGGCATGCTAAGTGGGTGGAGTTTTTACAAGCTTATACTTTTCATATTAAACATAAGGAGGGCGAGCAAAACAAGGTGGAGATGCTTTGAGCTGAAAATATTCTTTGCTTTTAACTATGTAGGTGCAAGTATTGGGCTTTTAGGTGCAAATATTGGGCTTTGAGGTGCTCAAGGAGCTCTATGAGAATGATTCATGGCAAGGTGTGGAAAGAATGTTCAAGTGGGCCTTACAACAACTTTATTTTTCATGATGGCTATCTTTCAAAGGAAACCTTCTATGTATTTCTCAATGTTCTATACGTCATTTTATTATCAAGGAAGCTTATGAGGGAGGACTTAGTGGCCACTTCAGTAGGGACAAGATAGTAGCTCTGTTACAAGAGCATTTTAATTGGCCACACTTATACAAAGAAGTTTCCAACCATATTTCAAGGTGCAGGATTTGTCATATTGCTAAGAGCCATGTTCAAAGTACCGGTCTCTACATTCCATTGCTAGTTCCAAATGCACCATGGGAGGATGTAAGTCTTGACTTGGGTCTACCATGGACAAAATGGAATAAGAACTCTGTCATGGTGGTTGCTGATCGGTTCTCCAAAATGGTGCATTTTGTTCCATGCACAAAGACGATGCATGCTACAATGGGATCTAGTTCTATCGCTAGCTGAATTTGCCTACAACCAGTCATCTAGTCAAACAATTAGTGCAAGTCTGTTTCGAGTGGTCTATGGTCGCAATCCCATTAGCCTGCTTGATCTCTCTCCCATCCCTATTACTCATTCTTTTAGTAGTGAAGCTGATGAACAAGCCAAGCATATCCAGCAACCCCGTGACCAAGTTCGAACTCGCATCATTCAGCACAACGAGAAATATCAAAAGATAACCAACAAACATTGCAAGTTGGCGAACTTCAAGGAGGGAGATTTAGTGTGGGTACGCCTTTGCAAAGAGCAATTTCCACAAGGTCGGTATGGCAAGCTTAAATCGAGGACAGATGGGCCATTCAAGGTGCTTAAGAGGATTGGAGATAATGCCTACAAGATCTAGTTGCTAGGTGACTACAATGTTTTGATGACTTTCAACGTTACAAAGATCTTTCGCCATATTAGGAAGACAACAAGCATGCTGAACTTGAGGAAAAGTTCTTTTCAATCGGGGGAGAATGACACCATAGCATGCATGCCCCACTTTCTTTACTTTAAAAGCAGTGTTATTTTCATAGGAGTTTTTCTTAAGATGGAGGGAACTGATGCAGAACAAGTGGCTGAAGACTTTTCGGATTTCAAAGAGAATTAAATCAGTCTTCCCGTTTATGGTTTTGAGACTAGAGTTATGTCAGCGTTTAGTATTCTATGCATATTAATGGCTGGAATTCCTATGCAACCTTTAGTATTCCATGTATATTAATGAACCTAAGGTCCAGGAATTCCTATGAATATCCACGTAAAGCTTTGCCAAAGACATCAAGGAAAAATATAGTTCATTTTAGATTTTTATTCTCTATTTCCTCTTGAGAAGGAGTTCTTGTATGAGCCTAGTTTTCCTCTTTGTGGATTTCAAGTAGGAGAAGGCTTTGCTTGATTGTTGCGTTGGTGGACTCCAGTGCAGCGGTGAATGTACTCATGTCCAAGGTAGTGGATTCTATAGAGGGCCGAGTGTTTATCTATTGCACTTGAGCTACTTAGTCTCCGAGTTTCTGGTGTCAAATTAGGTGTTTATTTTGTGTTTATTCTTTAAGAGAGTTGCCTATAGCCCATACTTGGAATTACAACATCGGACTATAGATGAGGCTCGTGGAAACTTTTATTCTCACTGGCGGCTGAGGAAACATGCTTTCATAAGCTACTTAGCCTCTCAAGCCTACCAGACTATGTACCAAAAAAACCCCACCAGACTCAATATTTGGGCTTAGATTCTGTTAATTGAGAGTAAAAATGAGCATAGCTGGTTGGATGGTAAAGTCATGAACCTTGGGCACATGCATTGTAATTTGGCCTTGCTAAAACCTGCTCTTGGATGAACTTATTATTTATTGTTAATTGATGAGATGGATCCGTAAACTGATGAGACAGGGCAAAACCTACAAACTTTTTAGGGAACCCGGATTTCTTAATAAAAATTTTGGATTTATTAGACAAATGGCTGTGGAGAAGGTGAACAGGGATAATGATTTAAGGAGAGCAATTCAAAGTAGATGCATTCAAGAGTCATCCTAAGCCTTCATATTAGACTAAATGCTCTTATAATACCATATATGGTAGTGATAAAAATCATCTAACTTCCATGAATGGGCATCATCTTGTAGATGGGTAATGGTATTACAACAAACTTTTGGTTAACATTTTCAATACAATTAGCAGACCATGGAAGTCAATTTTGAGAATTGCAGAAAATTGTTTGGATTAGAAAGTCTATGTTGTCCAAATTTTTTTTTACCAATGGCAATGGGTAGAAGATTTAATACCTAGGCTAAGAAAAAAACTCAGTGACAAGAGAGTCAGCTAAGATACTTGATCAGTTAAATAATAAGATTATTATGGGGCTTGAATAGATATTAGATTTTGGAGATGGAGCAAGTAACAATCTTTTTTTAGTCAAAATTTTTGAAAGAAGGAGAAAGCATCTTGGTCTTGGTAAGGATTGAAGCACCAAGGTTCTCTCTAGGGCTAGGCATCTAGCACTTTTCTAGTCAAAATAAGCATTTTGGTTAGCAAATATCCCTATATATCTAGATCTTTAGAGCGTTTTTTGGCCAATGTCAAGACTTGAGTTCTTGAAAACTGGAGAAATATAGGAATGGAGAATTTTTTTGAATCAGCAATTTTCATTAGAAAGCTAGAAACTGTAAATCTCTTGAATTGTAATCTTATCTTTTTCTATGAGATTTTGCTGTTTTATCGTATAGCCTTCTCTTGCCTGGATTTTCCTTCACCCATTTTCTAAATGGTTGATGTTAGGTTGATGTCTGGTTATAAGAGTTTATCTATTATTGTGTAGAACCTTCTCCACTAAGAGTTGTGCTTCACAAGCAACTTCATTTTATGGAAAAACTATTGGATGGTGATATTGTTATGATTATTTCTTGGAAGGAGGATATGCGATGGAATTGCTGGAGCACTATTAGGGTTCATCATATATTTTTTGGGAGTAGTGTAATCCTGAATGGTTTAGATTCTGAGTACCGTATACAAAAAAAAGCTGAAAACGGTGCAGATTCCAAAGGGTCGTTTTGTTTTGTCTTGAAATATTTTTTTAAAAAATGTTAAATGACAACCTCTCTATTTCTTTCAGTAGTATAACAATTTAGGTTGTCATGTTGGCTTAAGGTAGTGTTTTAGGCTTAATACATTGAGGCAAATATTCCTGATTCACATATAAAATCAGCTGCCATGTGTGGCAATTTGAACTTGAGAGTATGGGTCATTGACAGACCTTTCTTTTCTTTGTACGAAATAATTGAACTCTATAAGAATCAGGCAACCAAAATAGCTTATTATTTTTATATCATATATTATACTTGCAAATTGTCAGTTGAAAGAATGAAAGTGTTTTTGTTTTTATTTTTTTAGAGTCTTCTTATGATACCATTGATTTGATCATTCAAATAATCAATGTTTTGACACTCTGTTTTCTTGTCCTCAGGTCTTTCATTGAAGTCACAGGAGTTAACCGTGGCATTCCTCGCTGTACGGCTGTATTGCAGTTTCATCATGGGATTGGACATTCATACAGTTCTTGATTTTGCGACACTTGTCCCAACTCTTTGGGTTGTATATATGATACAATACAGATTGAAGTCAAGCTACATTAAAGAATTAGACAGTATGCCAAGATATTACCTGGTAATAAACAGCACTGCCATCAATATTTATATGCTTTCTAGGATGGGATTTGATAATGCTATCTATTTAATCCCTATCTGCATTAACTTTTCAGACCTTGATTTTGCTAGATCTTTTATTAGACTACATTGTGATCAATTTCTTCTCGTATATGGTGTTCTCATGAATTTTTCTCAAGATTAATACCCAACTCTTAAATAGCCAAACAGAGGAGGTGATGGGTCGATTCAAATCAGATCATGCTATATTCCTGCCCAATTTTGGATAAAGTTCCTAGGATTTAAACCCGGATTTAAACCCAGATTCAAATCTAATTTCCAAAATTAAATCTATACCTTGTGGTGGATTTATTAATGAATGGGTTTTGGGTAGTTTTCTGGATGTTGCTTTGGCCCTTCTGGGCTGATTCCTGTTGGTCTACTTTGAAGCTTATAAGACAACTGAAAAAGTTCTGGTCAAAATGATTAGAAATTTAGGATGTTTTTAACATGCTACATAACCTCTCATCATTAGTACACCATTGAGAATCTGAGATATACTTCAGAGAAACAATGTAGAATGTACAATTTAATACTGTCGCTTGAATCCATGTGTTAATTTTGTTGTGCTTAGATATATAAGCACCCCTTTGAAATATCTTGATGAGGGAGTGCTCACAGAATGGATAAATACTTTGACTGTAAAACTAATTCTTGAACATTTACAACTTAAACTGATGAGTAGTTGCTGCATTTCTAAGTAGCATCATTGTCTAGATATGACTCATTGTCATCTCATTTCCTTGGTCTTTTGGGTTTTCGGGGTTGGAGCTGCCTAAATTTGGAACTGGATCTGGATCCAAAGGTGACATTTAATAGGGGACACAGTTTTGGATCTAAAATTGTAATTGTAGTTTGGGTTAATGGACTATTAATTTCTGCTCTGGTTCTATATGTTGGTGTATTTTATATCAATTTACCAATTTCCATGGCATGTTAAAATATATTCATATGTTTTTTGTTTACTCTCTAAAACAATTATTTATCATATTAAATGCATCATTGTAATTTCCATATACAGTATAAACTAATGTTATCATGTGGTATATGACACATTTCTGACCCTCATGCACAAACTCTTTCACAAAGATGGGAAGTTACATCATTTTAAATATTTCTGCAGCTCTCAAGTGTAATATCTTGATTGTGATTTAATGATTGTATAAAATGATCTTAGTTGACAGTGATTGTGCTAGCTCTGGTGGTGTTATTTTTGAATCTCTATTAAATATCATGTTATAAAGCATGTCAGATTGCGTATTATTGAATTCTCTCTCCTTAAAGCTCCCCTCTATTCAGGTTTCTCATTAGAAGAGAAACTTAAGTGCTTCAGAAAATAGAATGAATATCATCTTTTCACTTATTTATGAATATTATGTTTTCTGCAGGTGGTTCCTTGTGCTGTGCTAGCAATTCTCATCCATCCCTTGCTCTACTTATCCCAATTCAATAGAATTTGTTGGGCCTTCTGCGTGTATCTGGAATCTGTATCGGTGCTTCCTCAGCTCAGGCTAATGCAAATGCTAAGGTGCAAGAGGTCCCATTAGGCCTTTCCTGCATATCTATTCTTTTTAGTTTTTACCCAATCGCTTCTGATATATTTTGATATTTGAATTTGCAGATGGTTGAACCCTTCACAGCTCATTATGTATTTGCTTTGGGAGTCTCAAGATTCTTGGGCTGCGCACATTGGATAATTCGGGTGACTTATTTTCAACTTTCAATTTGTTGCTATCCAATTTAATATGATATCCATAAGAAGCAGCCAACCACACTTAAATATTTCATGGCAGTAGTGTTGATTAAATCACTTTTTTAATTATTGGTTGAAATTCATCTTATGTGTATAGTAGAACTCAAGTGTTTGTGCAATTTTGTGAGAGGAATCAAGTCAGAATATTTCTAGAGGAAACAAAGTATTTTGAAGAACTTTTTGGACTCTCAAATCTGATTTTTTTTTTTTACACCGACTCCAGATACATCTGAACTCATTTATAGATGAGTTCTACATTTATTTTTAGCATACACCTTATCACTTATCTAAAACTCTTTGTTTAACACAACTTTGACTGGCTTGACACATACACCAACAAGAAAACAAAGACTACAATGACAACATGAATTCCAACAATACAAATTCCAAACAATAGTTAATCTTCCAACACATTAATCTTAACATGTTCCCCCTTAATGTGATGGTCTTGAATTTTTAAAGCTTCCCTTAATTTCGGAAACTTATCCCTTGGTAATGCATTTGTGAAAATATCAGCAAGTTGTTCTTCAGACCTGCAAAACTTCAGCTCCACATGTCCTTCAATTGCTTCACAAATACAATAATGCTTGATGGCAATGTGCTTTGTTTGACTATGATAAATTAGATTCTTTGCAATTGCAATGGCTGACTTGTTGTCACAGAAAATTGTTGTAGCTTTTTCTTGCTTCTCCCCAATGTCTTCCATGATTCTCCTTAGCCAAATAGCTTGTTGAGTTGCCAAACCAGTTGAAACTTGAAACATATTTAGCTTCAGTAGAAGATTGAGCCACTGTTTGTTGTTTCTTTGAACACCACACAAACATGCTTGAGCCAAGAGAGAGCATAACTTGAAGTGCTTCTCATATCATCAACACATCCACCCCAATCACTATCACAAAAATCAATCAACATCGTTCTAGCACTTCTTTCAAAACTGATCCTGAAATCCATTGTGCCTTGGATGTACCTTAGCACCCTTTTTGCTGCCCCCAAGTGAAAGTTACTTGGAGAATGCATAAACATTGAAAGAATACTTGTAGTGTACATGATATCAGGTCTAATAGCAGTCAAATAAAGCAAATTACCCACCAAACTTCTATAGAAAGTCCCATCCACCTTATTTCCTCCATCATCCTTCATAAGTTTCTCATTTACAACCAAAGGAGTGTCAACCACTTTACAACCAAGCATTTTGAATTTCTTCAATATATTTTCCACAAACTCCTTTTGACAAATAAACACACCAGCATCTTCTTGATAAATTTCAATGCCCAGAAAATGGTGTAATAGTCCCATATCACTCATCTCATACCTCCTTAACATCTCACCCTTAAATCTTTCAATCAACTTCACCTTACTTTCTGTAATTACCGTATCATCAACATAAAGAATAACAACCAAACAATCATTCTTACCTTCATTCTTCACGTACAAAGTAGTTTCACTTTTGCTTCTTTCAAAGCCTTGCTTAATGAAGTAGCTATCAATTTGGCTACACCAAGCTCTTAGAGCTTGCTTTAGCCCATACAACATCTTCTTCAGCAAATATACCTTATCTTCTTGTCCTTTAACGACAAATCCCTCTGGTTGTTCAACATAAACCTCTTCCCTCAACTTCCCAATCAAGAAGGTTGACTTGACTTAAGTTGATACAACATCCATCCTTTTTGAGCTGTAAATGAAACGAGTGCTCTAACTATGTCTAAGTGTGTGACGGGAGCAAAAGTTTCATTAAAATCAACTTCAAACTGTTGAGAATAGCCTTTAGCAACCAGCCTTGCTTTGTTGTTGTTCACCGATCCATCTGATTTTACTTTACCTTGTAAATCGACTTCACACCGATCACATCGTTCTCTTTTGGCCTCTTAACCAGCTGCCATGTTTTGTTCTTCTCAACCATTTCAATTTCTCTTGAATACCTCTCTTCCATGCTTCTGCTTTGATTGCTTCATCAAAATTTTCAAGTTCAACAACTCAAAAATTGCAGCTAGCATAAATATCACTCACACTCATTTTCTTTGAAGAAGATTGCGAGCTTGATGGTGCACCTTCTCTTGGATCTGGATAATCATCTTCATCATCACTTTCAGTTACTACGACTGATTTTTGCTTCAAAGCAACTTCTGGAACAGCTGCACCTTCAATCTTGCCTTCCTCCCAATTCCATTTCGCCTTCTCATCAAAGATAATGTCTCTGTGCACAATGACTTTACTAGTTTGCAAATTGTACCTATAGCCTTTTGACATCATGCTATAGCCGAGAAAAATGCACTTCCTACTTGTTTCCTTCAACTTGTGCCTCTTCTCGTGGAACTTGTGCATAACACAAATAACCAAACACTCTAAGATGTTTAACAACAGGCTTCCGTTCACTCCATGCTTCAAATGGTGTTTGATTCTTCAAGGCTGAAGTATGACTCATATTTATTAAATACATGGCTGTATAAATAGCCTCTATCCAGAAATTTGTTGGAATTCCCTTCATGAACAACATAGACTTCCATCAAGGTTTGATTCTTGCTCTTGGATACTCCATTTTGTTATGGCATGTAACCCACGGTCTGCTGCCTTCCACACCTTCACAAAATTTCAGAAATTCATTGGAAGTGTACTCCTTTCCTCGATCACTCCTCAAGACTTTGATGTTACAACCACTTTGCTTCTCCACAAGTGCCTTAAATTTTTTGAATATGCTGAAAACTTCAGACCTTTGCCTCATGAAGTATACCCATGTTTTTTGACTGTAACCATCAATGGTGTCTTTATGGGTTCACACACATCTGTATGCACCAACCCAAGCACCTTGTTGAATCTCCATGTAATTCCTTTATGAAATGGTTGACAATGATGCTTCCTAAGTGCACATCTTTTACAAACACTTCCTCTTGGATACTTGGCATTCCATATACCAAATCTTGCTTTTGAAATAATTTCAAATTCTGAAAATTTAAGTGTCCATACCTTTTGATGTGGAGGGAAATCCCATACCTGGGATCTCGAAGGTTTCAGGATTGAAGACAATTTGATTGGATCCAATTCAAAGTAAAGAGAGGCCACATCCTGCTATTTTGAATCCTGGCATCGGGTCCATGACATTTCGAACATGAACAAGTAGAGCGAACGTCTGGATAAACCGAATCTATCCAACTGAAGCAGTATGTTACCGAATTTATCGAAAGGACAAACCCTGTCCCAAAATATCCCACCGGTCATCCAGTCCTATTCCCCTAGAAGAACCAGGAGAGATTGGTTCGCAATCCTACCAGCGATAACTTTAATATACAGCAAACCCGATTTTTGGCCTTTTGGTTCCTTCCCAATCCAAAATCTTCATGACTTAGTCCAGCACCTATCTCTGGCCCTCCTAGCTTTTAACGAGCCTAGATCGAACTATCCTAATGAACATTCGACTAGCCGGGTTACTATCCTATCAACTCTTAGTCAAGATATATTCACCTACCTACTTTTGGTACATTAGGGACCTAATTCTCCTGACCCCCGAGTTTTGTAAAATCTTAGTTACAAAAGGTTTTCAAACTTACTAAACCTTGGTATAAGGTCTTGACCCAATCAGCCACTTTTATAGAAGCATCTACCAAATGGCCGAAGGAGTTTACCGATACTCATCCTAAAATATCCTCCATAATAAATAAACTGTCAAGTCTCATTATCTAGAATAGATCTCAGTCATTAAGAACATGTGACCTTTCTTCAAGCTATATCTCCTAGAGCCATTATGGCAAACGATGGGAGACATGAAAGACAACCTTCCATTAATGGAAAGGAGACTTTGCAGATTACAAAGGATAATTTCTTTCCAAAGTCCTGGTAAAGGCCAAAGCCTAATCATTTTCTATCTGCTTTCCGATACATTGGAACATCCCTAGAATACTCTTGCTGCTTCAGTATAAAATGGGGTTTTCGATGAACCCCCAGAGGTATGCACTCCTTTACACGCTCCACATATATTCTCATATGCTTATATCCTTATTTTACCTTGTGGTCTGAAATATTGATTTGATCGTCGGAGGGCCTTCGCTAAAATCTTTTTGACCAGGGTTTCTTTTGCAGGTACATTCATTTATGTCCCCTCTTCAACTCGCTTCGGCATTCGAGTGGATTTCAGTACCATCAGATAGAGGAAGGGTCTACTTTTTGCCTACTATTTAAAAAGAGACCTGTAGTGTATATCGCATGCCTCTGAAGGACGTGTCCACTTGGCACTTCGGCGCCACCACTTCTTAATAGAATAACCAACCCCCTAGGAACTCAATCCCAGGGGTTTGGGTTGACCCCCTCCTACAGGAAAATCAACCTGATATCCTAGAAAGGCTTATCCAGCAAGTGCATGAGCTAGCTGCCATTGTTCAGGCGATGCAACGTCTGGCGGTTTCCACAACATCGACGGCTACACCGCAGCTAGGAGCAGATTCAGCTTTGCTGCCATAAACCCTAACACTATTAGGAGCGGCACGTCTGGAGCCACGACAACTCCCATTTTCTTGAAACATCGAATTGGGGAACCTGTTCCTGTCGTGGCCTAGGAGGATCCTAGGCAGACAAGGAGGCATTCCTCTTCGCCTTAATCAGATGAAGGGTCCACTCCAGCCCATTTACCTTCCCAACCTTTTGCAGTACACCTAGCCAGAGATGTTGAGGTGGATTATAAGTTTCTAGAGATAGATAAATGTCTTGAAGCCCTATGAGGCTTAGCACCATCCAGAAATGATGACCGTGGCTTTATTACTGAGTCGCCTTTCGAAGCTCGCATTCTATAAGAGCCACTATTGAAACACTTCAAAATGCTATAGCTAGAGACGTATGATGGGTCTGCTGATCTGGTAGACCACCTTCAGGATTTTAAAATATTAGTGTTCTTGCATGGAGCCATTGATGCAGTGTTGTGTCATGCCTGTCCTTCAACTCTCAAAAAATCTTCTCGATATTGGTATTTTAGCCTGAAACCATGTCTATTCACTCTTTCTACTAGTTAAGTCAGTCCTTCGTTTTTTATTTTGTTAGTAGCTGAAAGTCGTGGCGAAGTTCTGACTCCTTGATCCATATTAAGCAAGAGGGAGAGTCCCTCATGGCCTATGTAAACTGATTTAATGAGGCGACTTTGGAGATACATAACCTATAACCTCGACCATTCGGTCACTATGACCGTTATGAAATGCGGTCTTCAGCCATGTCTTTTCCTTTTCTCATTGGAAAAGAAGCTATCAATAGATTTTTTTGAGATGCTTACCAGAGCAAGGAATTATGCATGTGAGGAGGAAGCATATGGCACTCATGTTTTTCCCACTATTTCGTCCCTCTTGGTCCTTGCTTCACCTTCTATTTCGGCACCTACCCAGACATGAATGGAATAACCATCAGCCTTTAAATCTTATCAGAGAAAAGAAAACCAAAGAAAAATGCGAAGAAACCGGTCACCACCCTGACACTGAAGGTCACCCCCTTGAATTCAGCATCTTCAAAGTCCTAATCGATTGGGCATCATATCGCCGTGATAGTTTAGCTAGTATACTTCTTTCAACACTCCACATGCTCATGTTTTAATGCAGGTTCGGGAGCAGCTGTCCAAAGCCCGAAAGATGCAGGCAAAGCTTGAAAGAAGAAACCAGAACAAATATTGCTTATACCACTGGGATCACGAACATAATATTGAAGAATGCAGACAATTTCAGGACGAGATTGAGAAGCTCATCCATCATGGCAAGATGAATAGGTTCCTCCGAGATCGAGGGAAGAGACATGATGCTCCAGTCCTGCACCTGCCAGAACCTCTACCAAGGGTGGAAGAACCCGCTGACCGGCTCACTAAAGACGATGTCAACATTATTGGCAGACCAGAGGAAGAGGCTAGAGGTAGTGTCCATAAGGAGAGTCTTGCTGAAGCCATAACCTTCACTTGGATTGATACAAGGGGGTCCAGTATCCCTACATGATCCTATAGTCATAACACCGAACATCGATGACCATAATGTCCACCATTTGCTTATTAATAGTGAAAGTTTGGTAGATGTCTTGTTTTATGATACATTCCTAAAGATGAATATTTTTCCTGAATGACTTAAAAAAGTAGATGCACCGATATTACGGTTTTCGGGGGAGTCGATCCCCATTGAGGTACTATTACTTTGTCGATAGTAACAGGAAAGGCTCCTTGATGTTTCCATGTACGTTTTTCTTTTACAGTCATGAAGACACCCTCGACCTATAGTGTCATATTCGGTCAACTGGATCTAAATGCTTTACTGTCTACCTATTATTTGTTAATGTGGTTTTCCACATTATGAGGAATAGGAGAGATATGAGGAAACTAGGCCATGGAGAGATAGTGTTACTTGGTGGCTTGATAGACGAAACATGTCAAGATATCGGATGGTCTCCCAGTGGAGGGGCTGGATACCAAGGATGAATTGATCGAAAAAAGGGGGAGGCTAAAGACCTTGTAGCTGTCCACCTGCATGATGGGGACCCTCGGCATGTTCAAATTATCTCAATGCTGGATGAAGATACGAAGCAGAGGCTGATAGCCTTCCTGCAAAAAAATGCTGATGTTTTTGCCTGGACGCCTGTAGATATGCCTGGGATTGACCCGGAGGTGATGACGCATCATTTGATGGTGGACCGGAATCATCATCTTGTAAAATAAAAGAAAAGAGTTTCATGCCATGACGTCAGAGAGCCATAGTAGAGGAAGTACAAAAGCTCATCGGCATAAGGTTCATCAGGGAAGTTAACTATCCCGAGTGGCTGGCAAAGGTAGTGTTGGTAAAAAAAGTCAACGGGAAGTGACGAATGTGTGTAGGCTTATAGACCTCAATAAGGCAAAAAAAGTCAATGGGAAGTGACGAATGTGTGTAGGCTTACAGACCTCAACAAGGCCTGTCCAAAAGATAGTTACCCCCTTTCCGCATCAACTAAGTAGTGAACGCAATGGCTGGCCATGAACTCCTGACTTTTATAGATGCATTTTCGGGATACAATCAGATC
This sequence comes from Areca catechu, assembly GCA_021397845.1. Taxonomy (NCBI): domain Eukaryota; kingdom Viridiplantae; phylum Streptophyta; class Magnoliopsida; order Arecales; family Arecaceae; genus Areca; species Areca catechu. The sequence continues at coordinate 24,852,138 of CM038044.1, read as the reverse complement.
TGGATGGCGCCTGAAGATAATGAAAAAAACTTCTTTTATTACTAACCAGGGCTTGTTTTGTTACAGGGTGATGCTGTTTAGTTTAAAAAAAACTGGAGTGACTTATTAGTGGCTAGTAAACAAAATCTTCAAGGACTAGATTGGCCGCAACATAGAAGTCTATGTTGACGATATGTTGGTCAAAAGTTGCATCTCACAGAGTCATGTAAAAGATTTTGAGAAAACCTTTGCCAGCTTGCGCTGGTATCAGATGAAATTAAACCTTGCCAAGTACATATTTGGAGTAACCTTCGAGAAGTGTCTCGGATTTATGGTGTCTAACCAAGGGATCGAGGCCAACCTGAAGAAAATCTTGGCCTTGATGCAAATGACTACACCGAAGATTATACAAGAGGGTCCAAAGGCTTACTGGACAGATGGCCGTCCTTAGCTGATTTGTGGTTTCCAAATTGGCCGAACAATGCCTACCTTTTTTCCAGATCTTGAAAAAGCCGAAGGATTTTGAATGGACCGAGGAATACCAAAAGGCATTTGAGGAGCTTAAGGCTTACCTAGGAACCCCACCTCTCCTTAGCAAGCCAAAAGAGGACGAGGAGCTATATATATATTTGGCAGTCTTCCCTTCTACTATCGGCTCCGTTCTTATTGGAGAAGAAAATTGGATATAAAGGCCGGTGTATTATATTAGCCAGGTCTTAGAAAATGCCGAAACTAGATACACCTAGCTAGAAAAGCTCATCTTCGCTCTTATGACATCGGCCAGAAAGTTTCGATCATATTTTCAAGCCTACATGGTCGTGATCCTCATTGACCAACTCCTTCAGATGATTTTATATTGACCTGATACTTTGGGTAGGATGGCTAAATGGGCTATTGAACTTTCTGAGTTCGATTTGGCATTTCGACCAAGACCTTTTGTCAAGGTGAAAGTATTAGCAGATTTCCTTATCGAATATACCAAGGATTGTTGAACCGGTATCGGGACCCATATCGATATATGTACCGGTCTTGGCAAATTGAGAAAAACTATCTTCCTCCATCCTTTCATGCAAGGATTGTTGAACTAGACCTGAACTGAGCTCGAACTGGATTGAACTGGGATGTATCAGTCCGAACCGACTTGTACCATACCGAACCGACCTGTACCGATCTAGTTTAGGCCAATTTTTATGGTTCAGATCCCGAACCATTTTTTAGAATTGAATCGTATCGATTTTTGATCGGTACGGTACGGTATGCCGCGAATCGGGCGATTTGGGATGGTATCGTAAACCCTGAAATGTACTATTCTTGAAGAACCAGAAGAAGGAGATCCGATGCCTAAAGATCTAGAGAATTAATGGATGCTGTATGTAGATAGAGCCTCGAACACTAATGGTTCCGGTGCAGGGCTTGTGCTTATTAGTCTAGAAGGATGGATATATAGTATGCCATCCGTTTTGGATTTTCCTCTACCAAAAATGAAGCCAAGTATGAGGCCTTGATTGCTAGCCTTGCCATCGCCAAGGAAATGAGGGTACAGCATCTCCAAGTTCATAATGACTCAGCTTGTAGTAAGTTACATCCTAAATGAGTACGAAGCCTAAGAGCATAACATGAACCAGTGTTTCGAAAGACCAAAAACCTTATTTTGATCTTTTGTAGCTTTAACATTCAGTAGATCCCTAGAGGAGAATATTCGAGCCGATATCCTATCCAAACTTGCCACGTATGTGCCCAATGACCTGTGTGCATAGGCTTTCTTTGAAGTTTTAGAGGAACCCAGTATCAACAAGCCAACATCGGTACTTCAAATAGATGCTGAACCTTGTTGGATGGATCCACATCCGGTATCTCCACAACGAGAGCTTCTCCGCAGATAGGGAGGAAGCTCGAAAGATGCGGAATCGAGCTTCCAGATTCACCCTCCACAAAGAAAGCTTTGTAAGAGGGGGTTCTCCCAACCTCTGCTGAAGTGTCTATATGCCTCTCTGAAGCAAAGTACGCCCTCCAAGAGGTTCATGAAGGGATTTGTGGTAATCACTTGGGAGCAGAGCTCTATCTCTTAAAATTTTGAGATAGGGATACTATTGGCCTACCATGGAGCAAGATGCGAAGGATACAATTCAGAAATGTGATCGATGCCAGTGCCAGTCCAATACACAGCGGCTACCAGCTGCTCTGCTTGCCTTATAAACGTGCTATTACTTTTCGCTCAATAGGGCATGGACATATTAGGACCTTTCCTTTAGTCATCGAAGGATGAAAGTTCTTACTTATGGCAATTAATTATTTTACCAAATGGATAGAAGCTGAACCACTTGCTAAGATTATCGAAGCCAAAGTAAAAGACTTCATTTGGAATCCATTATATGCTGCTTTAGATTATCCCGGACCATTTTCACTGATAATGGTCAGTAGTTTAGTGGTTTTAAACTTGCTGAATTTTGTCAGGATCTAGGTGTGACCCAATGCTTCACTTCTATTAGCCATCTCTAAGCTAATGGGGAGACCAAAGTTGCTAACCGCATTCTCATGTAAGGATTAAAGACATGTTTGGATCGGGTAAAAGGATGATGGGCTGATAAATTATACCATGTCCTTTGGACTTATCGAACCACATAAAGGACCCCAACAGGTGAGACCCTTTTAATCTCACCTTTGGTACTGAAGCTCTCATCCATTTGGAGCTTGAACTCCCGTCTCCAAGGGTAGAGAATTTTGAAAAAAGTTGCAATCCCGAATGATTTTGGGCAAATTTGGACTTGATAGAAGAGGTACACGAGTGCGCGCGGCTATGAGGATGGTCGCATACCGAAGGAGGGTTGCTCGCTACCATAATGCCTGAGTCCGAGGCAAGTTCTTCAAGGGGGGATTTGGTTTGAGACGAGCTGAAGTATCCCAGCCAACTCACCAAAAAAAGCTCTCCTAACTGGGAGGGGCTGTATCAAGAAGAAAATTATTTGTCCAAGCATTTACTGTTTGACTCATTAGATGGCACGCCTTTGTAGAACATGAATTCATAAAACTTATGGGTCTACTATCAATAATATGCATTTTTTTTTGAAAATGATATGAAAATTGTGTTTTCTTCAATAGGATACCTAAAGGGCTAAACTAGCCATTGAATCGAAAACCTTGAGAAATTGCACTCTTATTGGAATTTGCTGAATTAAAGCATGAACTTTTGAAAAAAAAGGGGAAACAATACAAGCCCGAAACTTTACCAGCAATGAGCACATAGCATTATGCATGAGAAACATGAAGGATAATCTTCTTTTTTATCAAAAAATTCTAAGATACATACTTTTCCATTTTTGACAAAGTTACACTCTTTTGTAAGTACTTTTAAAACACAGGTGGGGCACAGAAAACTATCAAGAGGGTTGCACTGTGATAGAGAGGTACATCATGTAAGTGGATGGAACCAAGAGACAGCATGCCTGGACCCTTGTCGCATGGTATTAAGGCAATGCAAAGACCCCCTCTGGCTCGCTGGCAGGCAAGGAAGGAGCTCACGTGGACCAAACGCTCCACCCGTTACAAGAAGGAAAGGAAGAAGAACATCCTAGAGAATCTCAGTTGCTTATCACTGGTGGCCCAGGTTCTCGGAGAGTGTTCTCAATCTTTTCTTCGCTTCTGGTATCTGTTGACACCAGGTGTTGAAGGGGGATATAAGAGGAGATAATGAGAGAACCTCCTCTAGTCTTATACCCTTGCCAGCAAGGTAGTAGCACCGTAGTCCGGCCACCGACCATTTTTAATACCTTCCATGTCAAGGTAAACATCTCTCGCCATGCCACTAATCCTGCGCAGGTATCTTCCTTTAGCTATATTTGAAAGAACATCATACATTTTCAATACCACTACTTACAACCAAGGACATCGCTAGGAAAAATCAACAGAACCCTTCTGTCAGGATTAGGAAAAGCTAGTAGTGGGATGGGAAGGTAACATCCCAATTTATTAAGAAATCAGATATAAGTCGGTCGACTAGATGACTAATTGATAATTGATAATGGTCTCTTTATGCCATTAAAAATTTCTAAGAAAGAAAAATGGCATGTCAGATTTCCATGATGAAATTTTGCTCCTCTCATCCTAAAACGGGCACAAAATTTGGCGGGACTTCTGTACGTGTGCTCTTGGCTCGAGAAAAATTAAAATTCCTGGAATTTGATATTACTTGTAAATTGCACCTCCTGTCTTTTAAGAGCACAGGATTCTATCGAAGAAAGTTAAAGTATCCAAGGTAAGATATCCCGAAAGTCTTTGAGTGGGACATCCAGTCAATGCCCGAAAGTCTCTGGCTGGGCCAGTGTTGGAAAGTCTTTAGCCTGACTCAATTCCTGAAAGCCTTTGGCTGGGACAAAAAGATTTAGCTCTCAAAAGTCTTTGGTGGGGAAAAAGAATTAATGTCCGAAAGCCTTTTGTCGGGCCAGCATTGGAAAGCCTTTGGCCTGATACTCAACTCTCGAAAGTCTTTGGTCGGGACAAAAACGATTCAACTCTTGAAAGCCTTTGGTTAGGACAAAAAGAATCAATGCTCGAAAGCCTTTGACCGGGATATCTAGTCAATGTCCGAAAGTCTTTGGCTGGGCCAGCATTGGAAAGTCTTTGGTCAGGCCAGTATTGGAAAGTCTTTGGCTCGATGCTCAACTCCTGAAAGTCTTTGGCTGGGATAAAGATTTAACTCGCAAAAGTTTTTAGCCGGGATAAAAAGAATCAATGCTCGAAAGCCTTTGATGGCCAGCATTGGAAGGCATTTGATCTGATGCTCAACTCTCGAAAGTTTTTGGCCAGGTCAGTATTGGAAGGCCTTTGGCCTGACACTCAACTCTTGAAAGCCTTTGGCTGGGACCAAAGTTCAACTCTCGAAAGCCTTTGGCTAGGACAAAAAGAATCAACGTTTGAAAGCCTTTAGTCGGGCTAGCATTGGAAAGCCTTTGGCTTGATGCTCAACTCCTGAAAGTTGAATTTGAATAAATTTTAGCTCTGGTGCAGCCAAGCATCGACACATGAAATCCAAGTGTTGACTCAAAGTGTCGACACTTGAACAGTGAAGTGTCAACACTTGAATAGTGAAGTGTCAACTTAAAGCCTGAGACCAAACAGAAGACAGAACGGTAATTTCAGAGTTTGGTCATGTGTCACTCAAAGTGTCGACTCAAAGTGTCGACGCATGAAGAAGAAGTGTCGACTCACCAGTACAGAGCTGAAGACTTCAGAAAATATTTTTGGTCAAGTGTCGACTCAAGAAAATGAAGTGTCGACTCAAGGTGTCGACTCACGAAGATCAAGTGTCGACACTTGCTGTAACGGCTAGTTTTTCTGAAGTGCAGAACTTCCCCAACTTGGCTCCAACGACTATATTTTCTCCTCCAACGGTCACCAACGGTCAAATATGGTTTGGAGGGCTATTTAAACACTACTAAGCTCAAAGGGAAGTGGATCCTTTGGATTGAATGATGAATTTATTGAAGATCATGTAAAAATACTTTAAGGATCCAATTGTTGAGAGTGTTGAGCCTCCAAGGATTCAAAGTGAAGAGGGAGCTTCCAAGAGCAACTCTTCAAGCATCCATTGAAGCTTCTACAACATGGAGACAAGCTCAACATCAACAATCAATGTGCCTCAGCGACAATTTGCTTTGTAAGAAAGTTTTTTATTTCATTCTTCAATTATTGTATCTCAACATGGTGGTGAGCCTAGTGAAAACCTCAAAGGTTGTTGGTGAGCCTGTGTATAAAACCAACTAGGGTTTTAGAAAACCAAAGGTTTTTGGTTAGCCCGTGAAAACCAAGGGATTTGACTTATGAGCCTGGAAAACAAGTTGATGTAATCGGTTGAGATTATAGTGAATTCCAAGGGGATCTTGGGAGTGGATGTAGGTGCCTTAGAGTGCACCGAACTACTTAAATTGTTTTGTGTTTTGATTGTTTTTATTATTGCATTTACTTTATAATTTCTGCTGTATATATTTTATCTCACAAACACATGTTTTGAATTGGCACATATTGTTCGATTCACAAAAAGTTTTAAAAGTCCAATTCACCCCCCCTCTTGATTGCCTACCTGAGCCTACAATTGGTATCAGAGCTCGGTGCTCTGTTTGAAATCTAACGATTTTGTGCTAAAGACCATGGTAGCCCAAGTTTGAAAATTTGAAATTTGAAAGTTTGAATATTTTGAAAACTTTCAAAAGAATTTAGAAATCATATGTTGGGGGAGCTTTTAAAATTATTTTTAGACCATATTTTGAGGGGGAGCTCAATGTTTTTAATTGATACACTATTCTATTCTTTATTGTTAATCTTTTGGAGCATGTTATATTTATTTTTGAACTTACCTTGTTTATATACTTAAGGTTTTGTCATTATCAAAAAGGGGGAGCTTGTCTCTGATTTTTATTATGATAAAACACTTAAGTATATTTGAGTACTAATTGTATGGTCAGTGTGTAAATCAGTTACAGGTACTCAATAATTGAATTTGATAATTTCAGCTCCAAGCAACTTACACTCAGCCCCAAAATAATTTATCGCTACTGGCCTAAGCATGTCAATCCACTAGGTCCCCCTAATTTGGGTAGTTATAATAATAAAACCCCCAAATTGATGTTCTCTATATTTTTTAATATCCTAAAATTTCAAATTGTAAGAAAGCAGAGCCCAACTCACATACTTCTTTTATAACATTTCAACATTAACAAAAGCATAGTGGGTTGGAGGATCTTTATTCTAACTGTTGCTGCTGCCAAGGGTCGATCTGGCTATGGCCGATGAGCTTGAGCTTAGAATAAAATATGGCGAGTGGTGATTTCAGGACTTCGAGGCTTGGCCAGAGATCGGAAGTTGATGGGAGATCCAGATCCATACTTTGGCCTCCTCGAGCACCTTGAAGCACCAAAAACTAAAAGTCTATTTTGCCATGTTATGTGGTGAGGGACTTTTCAATGCCTAAGTCTACCTCGAGGTAACAGAGGAATTTCTATAGAGAAAAGACAAAGAGAGAGAGATTCGGTGTCTGTGTCAGTGGTCCATGAAGAAAAGAGGAGAGAGCGCCCGCTAGTCTTAGCTATCCTTTCTGTGTCCTCAATGTGGATTTGACACTTGATGGATTTGACCTTGGAGTTACTTGGAGGTTTTCAAGGAAAGATTTATATGGGCGAGGGTCCTTACTATCGTGATCGACTTCTTGGGTGTGGAGGGGTGGTCGGTGAGGCTAACTGCTTGTATTGTCAGAAGGTATGATTTTGATAAGGTGTGGATCTCATGGTTATGGAAGTTCTTCCACCATTGTGGACTGGTTGTAACTGAGTAGCGTGGCTTTAGGCATCTCCGTGCACATTTCAGGGTCATAATCACCGGGGATGCACAACCTGGAGCTCGGCCACCGAGGACTTGTATCCTAATGTCTAGGGATATGCAATCCAAGTGCTTGGCATCTAGGCCTCGCATCTTGATCTCCAGGAACGTGCGACTTGGGAGCTTAGCTCCAAGAACTCGCATCTCAATCTACGGAGATGAGCGACATGAGAGCTTGGCCTGCAAGCTGAATGGCTCTTTTGGCTTCCAAGGACTTGTGTGTTGATCTTCATGAATAATATAATAAATTTTTTTATTTTAGATTAATATTAATTAATATTTTTTTAATTAAAATTTGAATTGATTTTATGGTCCATGTTGATAGATGTAGATTGAGCCCATTATTATGTGATCATTGATTGGGGTTAGGAGCATCTCTGTGATTTTGTGTGGTTGAGGTGGCACAGTGTAAGCCTTATCCCAACTTGACTCGTGATGGAAGGATCAGTTAGGGTATTTCTATTTTATTGGCTAGGTCCCCTTTCCGCTTCCTCTATTTATATATCACGTATACCGTGATTTTGTGGACGGTGATTTTTTCCATCAAGAGCCGCCTTTCTGAAGAAGACCGGAGAGAAGGACTCTGTCTACGGTGTTTGTGTGAGCATCGGGATCAAGGATCTAGATCGGAAGATCATGGCGACTACAGGTAAGTAATTATTTGTCAGATCTAATATATCATTCAAATTTCGTGATCGATTCTAGGGATTTAGGAATTGTTTTTCCTACATTTGGTATCAGAGCCCTGGTATCTAAATGATTAGAGATATTAGGTTTGTTAAAATAAATTTTTTCAACTGATCTTTATAGATCTGTGTTTGCACGGAGATCCGTGTTGTGGGGAACCAGCAGCATCGGATATGCCGCCGTGATCGGTGATGGAGGAGAAACCGGCAAGAAACTGGTGATCTCTGTTATTCCTTTTGACACCTCTCTTAAAAAAAAAAATCCTCTGAACCCCGACGCGATCGGGTGTTCAGATCCCGGCCCGGATCTGCTGGATCTCGTTTGATTGACTGAGATCCCAAACTGTTTCAACAAAAAAGAAAAATAAAAGGGTGTTTTTACTCGTGTTCGCCCGTGGACCCATCGAAGGCGACTGGATGGGCCACGATCACCTTGCATGGGCCATCACCGCCGGCGCATTCCGTCGGTCTCCCGGACCGGATCCTTCCCCCCTTCCCCCCTCTTCCCGGCGGCAGCGACTGGTGGATCATCGGTGCTGCAATCTGTCAAAAAAAAAAAGGATCTTACCTCGTCCTGCCGTCGTCGGAGGCGTTTCGACCTCCGCGTGCTCACCGGAGCCGGCGATCGGCCTTCTTGGCCGGCCTCGCAGTGGTCTCGCCGGTGGCTGTGCCGGCAGGTAGATCCAAGGATGGCAGCCGGCGATTTTGGGGAACAGCCCTGTCTTTATTTCACAGGTGGGTTTGATTCGCGGGGAAGAAAGGAAGAACGTTCGCGTTTTGCGGGTTTTGGATTTTACCCAAAAAAATCCGTTAATCCATTATCTCAAAAAAAAAAGGCAATCTTGCATTTAGGTCCCTGCAATTTTTGGAATTAATTTGAACCCCTTTAACAGTTTGGTCCCTCTAAAATATAATTATATTTTGGTCCAAAATTAATATGGGAGGCGCATGGGTGATCCTATGATTATTTTAATCAATGTACATTTTTTGGAATGTAATAAGTTTGGTAAAATAAATCAGTGGATACATGTTGATTGTATCCTATTGTGACTGATCGTGGACATACATTTGTTTTGCTATTTCCTTTTGTTTTGTTGGATATTTATTCCCTGTATGTATAATTTTGTGAGTTGGCACAAATATTTATCACCAAAGTGGTTTGTTTGTGTCAGTTCATTGAATTGTTCATCATATGAGAGATTTTATATTATGACATACAACCGCATGTCCAAAGGGGGTTGTATGTTTTAACTAGAAAGTATTTTCTGGTTATGACATACAACCGCCTGCCCAAAGGGGGTTGTTGTGTGTTTTTACTAGAAAATGTGGCATGGAGCATTTTGTTGCTAAGGTACTCTAGCTTTCTTGGGCTTGTTTGTCCAAAGGGGATAGGTTCAGGAATGCTAGAATATCTGATTAGCCTGTGGCTTCATGTGTAGAACACTAATACATATTGCATGTTCTGCCCAAAAGGGAATATGTGATATTGTGTTTGTGTTCTTATTTGTTATTGTGATATGATATGTCTGTTGTATGTCCGTTAATTAATATTTGGCATTTCTTTTTTTTTTGATTGTACAGTTACTTTTGGTGTAAACAACAACAATGCTGTTGTTGGGTGCTCACTAGGTCAAAACTAAGAAATGGAGGCAAGACCTAGAGTTTGCTCTTGGATTGCTGACATTGATCTTGCATTGTGTGAGCCCAGATCCGTTGATTTGAATGATCAAAGCACCATTGAATAGAAGGACCACCTTGCTAATGGGAAAAGTCGAACAAACTTAGTCTGATTGCAATTAAAAGGTCAATTTCGGAACATCTTCTGAGTGGTTTACCGAAGTCTGACAATGCGAAAGGTTGCTGGATGCAATGAGCAGAGGTATCTCATATCTAATAATGTTGAGATCGGATCCCTGATGAAGGAGTTTACAACCATGACCTACATATATTGGGGGTGTCAGAGAATACATTCTGAAGATGGTTCATATACAATCTAAGCTCAAGGTCTGAAGATTGATCTGCTGGATTCCTTCATTGTGTCACATGCCTTGAATTCCTTGCCTGTGGAATTTTCTCAATCAAGACTGCCTACAATACTCTGGATGAAACATGGAATGCTAATGACCTGATCACTAAGTGTGTTGCTGAAGAAGAAAAGGTCAAGAAAGAAAAGATTGATAGTGCCCTCCTTACTCATCAACAACAAACTCAAGCTGGCAAGCATTTTGTACATAAAAGAAGGGAAAGCCTACTGCTCCTTGACAGTTTCAGGATTCAAAAGGGATGGAAGAAGTCATGATCAGAACCGTTTTGTAGGAGGTCCCAAAGCTGCCATTAAAAAGAAGATCAAGTGCTTCCACTATAAAAAGAAAGGACACATTAGAAGTCAGTGCTTTAAGTTCAAGTCCTGGTAGAAAATAAAGAAAACAAAGAAAGGTAAGCCCCTTGGTTTGGTCTGTTGTGAATCTACTATTGTCAATGTCCCTGTTAATTCCTGGTGGAGAGATAGAGCTTCGACTCATGTTGTTATTTCTCTACAGGGGATGATAAACAAATGGAAGCCAAGTCTGCATCAGAGCAAATTGAAGGTTGGCAATGATTCTGAAGTCGAAGTAGAGTATGTAGGAGTTATCAAGTTATGCTTAGGGTCTGGTTTTGTAATTTTTTTAGAAAATGCCTTTTATGTACCTTCCTTTAGAAGAATTTGATTTCTGTTTCGTCCTTAGATAAGCTTGGTTATGGATTCTTGTTTAGCAATAAAAAGTTGATTTGATATTCATTCAAAAATTGTTGGCTATGGTGATTTGGGTGATGGCTTATACAGATTGTCTCTGGCTACTCATAATTCTAATGCTTCTTCAAGTATCGAAAATGTTGTTGCCAAACGTCCAAGGACTAATGATAAATCCTTTATGTTATGACATAAACGCTTGGGACATATTTCAAAGGAAAGAATAACCAGATTAATCAATGATGATATCCTGCCTGTTTTGGATCTTGGGGACATTGAGACTTGTGTTGATTGTATTAAATGAAAATTGACTAAAACCAAGAAGAAAAGGGTAATTTGTAGTTCAAACCTTCTGGAAATAATTCACACTGACATAAGTGGACCTCATTCTTCTATAATTTGTGGTAATAGATATTTTATCACCTTTATTGATGATTTTTCTCGATATGGATATGTTACTTGATTAAAGAAAAGTCTGATGTCTTTCAAATTTAAGATTTTTAAAATTGAAATCAAGAAATAATTGAAAAAGTTATCAAGATTGTGAGATCTGATCGTGGAGGTGAGTACTATGTAGACATGATGTGGCTGGGAAGCAAATGGATCCGTTTGCCAAGTATTTACAGATTGTTGGATTGTTCCTCAATATACCATGCCTGGAAGTCTTGAATAGAATGGTGTGGTCGAAAGGCAGAATCGCACCCTTAAAGATATGATGCGGAGCATGATGAGTAGGTCTAATATGCCAGAATTTTTATGGGGTGAAGCTCTCAAGACTGCTTTATATATTCTCAACAGAGTTCCCAGTAAATCTGTGTGGAAGACACCTTTTGAACTCTGGACTGGAAGAAAACCTAGTTTGAATCATTTTCGGGTTTGGGGTTGTCCTGCAGAAGTAAATTATTCAATCCTTCAAAGAAAATGACATATCCCAAAACAAGTCGTTGTACTTCATTCGATATTCAGAACATTCTAATGATATAGGTTTTTATAGTCCAGGAAGAGGTAACAGAATTGTGGAGTCTCTTACTGCAAAGTTTCAAGAACTTGATGTGGCTGATATTGGATCTTCATCTATTACTGATGATGATAATGCACAAGGAGAAAATGTTTCTATTTCCATATCCAGTCAGAATGATAATTTGATTTCGGCTCCTATTGAAGGAATGGATGATAAATCCATGATCCACCTAGCTCTTTTCAGAATCTTCAACAGTGGAAGAAGTCCAAGTTAGAAGATCTGTTAGACAAAGAAGATCTGCAATTTTAGATGATTTTTATGTTTATCTCGGGGAGAATGACTTTGATATTGAGCATATGGTTGACCCGGTTACTTATATTGTTGCTGTCAATTCTATCTAATCTGATTTATGGATAAATGCTATGAAAGAAGAGATGCAATCTATGGCCCATAATGATGTGTGGGAGCTTGTTGAGCATCCTGATGGTTATATACCTATTGATGCAAATGGTATATAAACTAAAAGAGATTCCAAGGGAAGATTGAGCGTTTCAAGGCCAGATTGTAGCAAAAGGCTTCACTCAAAGAGAGGAATTGATTTTCACTGAAACTTTATCTCCTGTATCTTCAAAAGATTCTTTCAGAATAATCATGTCCTTGGTGGCTCATTATGATTTAGAGCTACATCAGATGGATGTTAGAATTGCTTTCTTGAATGGTAATCTCTGTGAAGAGGTCTATATGAAATAACCTGAAGGTTTTCAAGAAAGTGAAAAAGAACACTTGGTGTGCAAATTAAAAAGGTCCATCTATGGTCTGAAGCAGGCATCTCGACAATGATACCTCAAGTTTGATGAAGTTGTTGACCTCTCTTGTTTTGAGGAAAATAAGTTGATCAATGTATATATCTCATGATCAGTGGGAGGAATTTATCTTCCTTGTTTTATATGTTGATGATATCCTGCTTGCTAGCAGTAATTTTGGTTTGCTTTCTGAGACTAAACAAATGTTGTCAGAGAATTTTGATATGAAAGATCTGGTGAGGTATCCAATGTTTTGGAAATTGAATTCATAGGGACAGATCTCGGTGTTTATTGGGTTTGTCACAAAAGGCATACATTAACATAATTCTTCAGCAAAATTATAGACCTTGTGATTCTCCTGTGGTTAAAAGTGACAAGTTCAGTAAAGATCAATGTCTAAAGAATCAGCTTGAGAAAGATAAAATGAAAGATGTGCTTTATGCCAGTGCTAGGGAGCTTGATATATGCTCAAGTTTGCACCAGACCTGACATTGCTTTCATAGTGGGTGTTCTTGGAAGATACTTATCAAATCTAGGTTATTAATATTAGATTGCTGTAAAGAAAGTGATGAGGTATCTACAGAAAACAAAGATTATATGCTCATATATAGGAGAGTTGATAATCTTGAGTTGGTTGGATATTCGGATTCTGATTATGTCGGGTGTCCTGATGATCTAAAATCAACTTCTGGATATATTTTTATGTTGGCTGGTGGTGCAGTATCTTGGAAAAGTGTTAAACAGACACTGACTGCGTCTTCTACCATACAAGCCAAGTTTGTATCTTGTTATGGAGCTGCTACTCAAGTTATTTGGTTAAGGAATCTTATGGCTGGACTTCAGATTTTGTATTCGAGTTCCAGACCTGTGTTGATATACTGTGATAATATGGCTGTGGTATTCTTTACAAGGAATAATAAGTCATCTAGCATGTCCAAACACATTAAGCTGAAGTATTTGGCCGTCAGAGATCTTGTAAAGAATGGTGATATAATTGTTGATTATAGATACAGAGTCCATGTTAGCTGATCCTCTGACCAAAGGTTTGAGGCCCATAAGCTTTGCGAGGCTTGTTAAAAATATGGGAATAGTGAGTTCTTTGATGTACTTGGTTAGTGGAAGTGACTCTGTATTAGACTTAATTATCATCATGAATAATTTTTTCATGTATCATGAGTTTTTTGCATGCATTGTTGTCATGATAATTATTTTGTTTTATGATTTTATATGTGCACATGTGAATTAAAGTACAACATAGTATCTCAAGATTATGTCTTTGTCTTGAGAATGACAGTTGTATGGGTATGTCTCATTTGATAATTATGAGATTTCATTGTGTTTGGAGACATAAAACTTCTTTGAAGTCGTGAGATTTCTCTAGCTTGTGATATAGCATGTGATTATAGAGAAATCTTGATTGAGGGTACATGTTAATTTATTTTATTACGAGATATCTCTTTTGGTTATGTACCTGACTAAGACCTGGTATCGAGTTTCAGATTTGTTGTGCTGTCTCGTCATTGACACCATTGTTCAGTAGTGAGACAGGATGGCTTGTTGTTTGATGCCATCACGATTTCTCTTGCTTATTTTGTTTCTAAGCATATTGACGAGAAATTGGAGGACCGACAATGAAAAATAGCATGTTTTATTTGATCACCTTAATGCTATTTTCTTGCTACACTACCACACTAAGATTTATGTCAGTGGTGTTTTGATGCTTGTAACATGGATAAGTCTTGTATCGATTAATAGTACAATGGTCCCATGATTCGGCATCATGGATACTATTGGACTGAGTCGTTTGTAAGTGCTATCTATGGATCATATTGTGACCACATTTTGTTTTCAACCTGAGAATTATTTTTAAAATAAAATGTTTTCAAAATTATTAATTAATGTAGCCCAAGTGGGAGAATGTGAGAATTTTCTTGATTTGGGCTAACATTAATTGATATCTTTCTTTTATTAAAATCCGGGTTGATTTTATGGTTCATGTTGATAGATGTAGGTTGAGCCCATTGTTTTGTGATTATTGATTGGGCTAGGAGCACCTCATGTGATTTGGTGTAGTTGAGACGGCATAGTGTAGGCCTATCCCAACTTGACTCATGATGGAAGGGTCAGTTAGGATATTTCTATTTTATTGGCTAGGTCCCCTTTTCGCTTCCCTCTATTTATATACCACGTATACCATGATTTTGGGTACGGTGATTTTTTCCATCAAGAACGGAAGAGCCACCTTTTGAGGAAGATCGGAGAGGACTCTGTCTGCGATGTTCGTGTGAGCATCGAGATTAAAAATCTAGATCGAAAGATCTAACTACAGGTAAGTAATTATTTTTAAGATTAATATATCATTCTAATTTTATGATCGATTCTAGAAATTAGAATTATTTTTTCTACATGCATGACTCGGGAGCCCGAAGCTTGAAATGGCTCTAGTCGACCTCCAGGACTTACGTCTTGATCTCCAAGGATGTACGAGCTGGGAGCTTGGTGTCCAACGATGCATCCTGATCTTCAATGATGCACGATCCAAGAGCTTGGCTTGGGAGCTTGGAGTGGCTTTGGTCGGCCTTCAGGGGCTCGCATCTTTATCTCTAGGATGTGCAACATAGGAGCTTGGCTTGGGAGCTCGACATCCAGGGATGTGCATCTTGATCTTCAAGGATGAGCAACCTAGGAGCTTGACCCAAAGCCCCATGCCCAAACTCGCATCTCGATATCTAGTGATGTGCAACCTAAGAGCTCAACGTGGGAGCTCAGTGAGGCTTTTATCAACCTTTGGGGACTCATCCTGATCTCCAAGGATGGGCGACTTGGGAGCTTGGCTGGGGAGCTCGACATCCAGGGAATCACATCTTGATTTCCAGTGATGTGTGACTTGGGAGCTTGACCTAGGAGTTAGAGTGGCTCTGGTTGCCTTCAAGGACTCACATCCTGATCTTTAAGTATTCGCAACTCGGGAGCTCAAATCTAGGGACTCGTGACCTGGGAGCTTGGAGTGGCTCTGGTCAGCCTCTAGGGACTTGCATTTTTGATCTTTAAGGATGCACGACTTGGGAGCTCGGCCTCGAAGGACTTGTGTCCTTATCTCCAAGGACGCGTGACTTGCGAGTTTGGCATAGAGGGCATTCTCCTAGGATTTATGTTCTGGTCTCCATGGATGTGGGTCTCGTATGCATAATGCTTGTGTCTTGAATGGCATGAGAAGGCATCCACTAGGGACATGCATCCTGGTCACTAAGGTCCAAGGATGTGTGTCATGTGCAGAGAGGGTATGGTGTGCAAGATAGCCGTGGAAGAGGAGTCGAGCATGGAGGTAGCCATGAGAGCTTGGGAGCCTCTTCAAGGGACACAGGCATGTCAGGGTGGGCAGCAGATGGTGTCACTCAAGCTTTCCGTGGTCTTATGATGTTGTTGTTGAGTAAACCTCCAATAATGGGGTCAAGGTCCTTTAGCACCAATGTTGTTGCTGCCGTGGGTCAATCTAGCTCATGCTAATGAGCTGGACTTAAAGGATGAGAGGTAGTGTGTGGCGACTTAGGGATTTTGAGAGTTGGCCAGAGATAGGGAAGTTGTCAAAGAGATCCGGATCTGCACTTTGACCTTCTGGAGCGCCTTGCAATACCAAAAGTGAAGGAAGTCCGGTTGCCAGAGGTTTCTTGGCAGAGTACCTTTCGATGCATATTAGTCTACCTCCAGAAGTAGAGGAGTTCTTGTAGAGAAGAAAACAAGGAGAGAGAGAGACTCAGAGTTCATATTAGTGTGTCCGCGAAGAAGAGAGGAAAGAGAGAGTTATGTACACAATGCATACTTGATACTTAATTGGACTTGACTTGGAGTTACCTGGAGGGTCCCTTAGGAAAGGTTTATATTGGGATATTGAGGCTAACCACTTATACATCTAAAAGATGCGATCCGATAAGATCCGGATCTCATGGTTATCGAAGTTGTTCCCCTATTGTGGATAAGCTATAATTGAGTGGTAGGGGGTTTAGAAACTGATTAGCCGAGATGATGACTTCTTAGCAGGCTTTGATTGGTCAGTTTGCTATGTTGGCTAAGGTCGGTTTTGAAACGTATCACTAATCATGAGGTCTTATATGCTGAACTTTTAAAAAATTTTCAGAGCTTTTAATAGCTGAAATAATGTATGGCAAATCTAACAAGCAGAAATTTATTTGTTAGAATATAACATGCTGAAATCTACTAATTAGGGATATAGTTTGCTATAACTTATTTGAACATAAATTTATTTTCAGATTTTTTATTTCATAGAATAAGTTACAGAATTATGGTATACATAAATCTAATGACCAGAAATTCAATTAGTTCACAGAAGTTAATGCTCAGAGTTTTTATTTTTATAGAAATTAGGTCATAAAAATATAATATATGAATAATCTAATATCAGTAAATTGGGTAGCTAGAAAATTAATTTGCTTAAATTAAAACATATTTAGTTTTCTGGAAATAATTTTACAGAAATTATATGATGCGGAAAAACTTTTATAACAAATAACATATGCAGAAAGTTATTTCAAAAATACATTAATATATTTTTACTTTCTAAAAAAGAACTTAATCACAATAATTTAAGTATCTTACCTCTTGGGGTTTTGGATTCTTACCCAAAAGCATGCTGTTCAATCACAATTGAAAGGGATTAAATTTAAAATATGTTGACCGTGATGAGAGCTGAACTTGTGTGGGTGCAAGTGCTATCAAGAGTTGGTGCCTGAGAGAATATAGAGGGTGCTCGAAAGAAGACAGATGTGTGTGAAGAGGTAATGCAAGAGCTAGGAGAGATATGAAAGGGATGTGGGAGAGAGGGGGGCGAATGTGATAAAAAGAGAGAAAGGGTGTGTGTGTGTGGTGTTTTGAGAGGGGTGGGAGGCATCCTAAAACTAGCCTAAGCACAATTCAAACTGCTAACTAAAGCCCAATCCTAAACCATTAACTATAGCCAAATCCTAGACCAGTAACTGAAGTTTAATCTTAGACCATTAATTACATCCTAATCCTAAACAAAGTCAAATCAAGTGTCAGCTAAAGCCTTTTTCTTCAGAATATGTTTTTTTCCAATCAAGATGAACAGAAGGACATAAAAGATATGTAATAAATTTCACCGTATGTTAATCCTACTAGTTATGGGCTCACAGAAAATTGTTGGAGTTGGTTTTCCTAACTCAAGGAACATTGATGTTCCCTCTACTTCTGAAAGCAACCAATGAACCTAATATTTTGGTTT